>JAZKLR010000103.1:0-1264842 GCA_037103525.1 Ganaspis brasiliensis | reverse complement strand
TTTTTTAGACTTTTGACTTATTTTTTTACATTTTTTTTATTTTATTCTTCTAGTTTTTATGTTTTTATTTTACTTTCAACAAATTATATATTTTTTATCTTTTTATAGATTCAAAAATTTTTCATAAGTTAATGAATGAAAATTCATATCTCCCTTTATTGTTCAAAATATACTGCTTTATTATTTTTTTTTAATGTTCTTAGTTTTTTTTTTTTTGCTTTGAAACTTTCTGACTTGAGCTTAAATTTCTTTAATTTTCCTTCAATTTATTCGTTCTTTCATAATTTTCTTTATTACTTTTGAACTTTTAATAATTTCGTTAATATTTGTTTTATCTTATAATTTCTTGTTTTTTCAAAATATTTATTTACAATTATTTTCTGTATATTTTTATAATTTATTAAAGACTTACTCGGGGGTTTTTAGGGTCGCTGATTACCAATCTGATGTCAAAATTTAAAAATTCAAAATAGCGGATCCAAAAACCCCTGAGTAACAAGTTTCAGATAAATCCGATAGATTTTTAAAATATCGGCCGCCATATTGGATCCGCTATTTTGAATTTTTAAATTTTGACATCAGATTCGTAATCAGCGACCCTATAATTTTGTATGTCCCCAAAACAGAGAACATTTTGTAACATTTTTATAAATATATAAATTTTTCCCCAAGAAATAAGTATATCACTTTTAATTAAAAAAAAAATATCGTCTTAACAGGTATGCTGAGCCAAAAATAGAGAAAAAGGGTTAAATTTGAGAATTTTTATTTGGATAATATTAAAAATTCTAAAAATCATATATTTTGTTTTTGCTGATTATTGCACATGGGTCAGAATTCCTGAAGTGGAACCCTAATTTTTAATGAGTCAGAGGATTTTTTTCATTCATATATTTTTTAATAGTTCATGATAATACAAGAAAAACCTATAAAGAGTTTTTCAAAATTTGAATATTTTCCAAAGTTGTAAACGATCAAAGTTTTTTGCATCGATTCAAAAAATAGCCATTTTCTCGCGTTTGGCTCTACCGATTTTGATAAATTTTGAAAGAGAGAATAATGAGGAATCATACTTGAGATAAATGGTCCAAATTTAAATAAATTATGTAATTTATTTCAATAAATTAAGTTTTTACTTTTTGAGGTTACAAAAAAATAATGTTCTCCATCGATTTTACCATTTCTTTTAAAACAATATTCTAGATAAAACTTTAAAGATATTAATTCAACAATAAAAAGTACTAAGTTTACAGAATATCCCACTTTTTCATTGTGAAAATAAAATCTTAAAAGTTTTATCTAGAAGATTGTTTTTAAAAAAATGGTAAAATCGATGGAGAACATTATGTATTTGTAACCTCAAAAATTAAAAACTTAATTTATTTAAATAAATTACATAATTTATATAATCTCAAGTACGATTTCTCATTAATCTCTTTTCCGAAATTTATTAAAAATGGTAGAGCCAAACGCGAGAAATTTGCTATTTTTTGAAACAATGCCAAAAACTTTGATCGTTTATAACTTTGGAAAATATTTAAATTTCGAAAAACCATTTATAGGTTTTTCTTGTATCATCATTAACTATTAAAAAATATATGAATGAAAAAAATCCCCTGACTTAACAAAAATTAGAGGGCCACTTCAGAAATTCTGACCCACATAAAATACTTCTTATAATAAAACAGCATTTATGCAGAGCTGATCATCTGAAAACGATTGAAAAGTTTTGATCCTTTTAAATCATACCTTTCTTCTCTTTATTCACTTTCAATAATGTAAAGATTTTCTACAAATTTTTGACGAATTACGTATAAGCACAAGGTGGTGCAAAAACTTAACCTTTTCGAGTTGCTTATAAACTTTTTCGTTTACAAAGTTTGAAGGTAAACGGCACAAAAAATATTAGAATAAATTTGACGCAATCTATAAATATTTCGTTAAGTTAGCATCAGCTTGGCGGGAAATGTGCAAACAATAATAGCCAGTGATGGGTCGTGACGAGTCAGTTTCGATAGAAATGCCTAACGCACAATGAATCGTAATCGCTAATCCTTAATCGTAAGAATGAGAGGAAGTAGGACAGACATATATCTCTGTCCTGCATCCTCTCATTCTTACGATTAAGGATTAGCGATTACGATTCGTTGTGCTTTAGGCTAAAAAAAGAAAAAAAAGAGTCCAGACAGGGATCGGCGAGTATTAGGGTGAAATCAGATGAATGAGTCAAACGTTGCGTCGTAATGAGATAGAAAGAGACAGAAACATATCTGCGTCTTTCTCTTTCTCATTGCGACGCAACGTTTGACGCATCCATATGATTTCACCCTAACGCACAATGAATCGTAATCGCTAATCCTTACTTAATTTACAGGTATTTTACATAAGTAAAATACCGTATTTTACCCTCCACTCCCAAAAAATACATTTTGTAAAATATTATTGAGGTAATTTACTAGGTATTTTACCGTAAAGTACCGCGTAATTTACCTAAGGTATTTTACTAGCACAAGCCTGTTTAAGATGACACTTCAATTGTTTCAATTGCACTTTTGCAGCAAAATGAATAGTAATTTTCTTAATAAAGTGCTCGAAACAATTGAAGTGTCATGGCGTCAATCACAGTTTCGGTGTTAAATGAAAAGGTCTATTGACTTTTCATTTAGGGTGAAGTCATATATGAAGGAATAGGGTATCAAGGGATTAGAATAGATCAATCAGAAAATACTTTCCAATATGACCAATTATCTGATTGGTCTATTCTAATCCACTGATACCCTAGTCCTTCGTATGAGACTTCACCCTCAGTATATTACTTATTGATGAAATCACATGAAACCATCTAACGTTGCGTCGTAATGGGAAAGAGAAAGACGTAAATATATCTTTGTCTCCCTCTCTCTCAGTACGACGCAAGATTGCATGACGACCAGGGATGGAAAGGTAATATACCTCCTGTAAATTACGTGGAGTTTTTTACGTAATTTACGTCCTGCTTTTGTTACGCAGTACATTTTTTTGTTGGAGGGGGGTATACTTCAAAAACGTAATGTAAAAAACGTATGTAATTTACGTAAAAAAATTCGAGTTAAGCGTAACTTTACATCCCTGATGACGACCAATCAGTTACGATCTTCCAGCTGGCAGGCGACCTGCGAAGACCGTTATTATTTTATTTAAGATAACCTCCTGGTTGTCCCGGGAGCCAGGTGGACGATTCCACCTGGACTTCGCGACCTGAAAAGTAAGAAGACAAACTGTAGCGGTAGTAAAGTAAATTAAATGATATTTTACGGTAAAATACCTAGTAAATTACCTCAATAATATTTTACATAATGTATTTTGTGGGAGTGAGGAGTAAAATAATGTATTTTACTTATGTAAAATACTTGTAATTACGAAAAGTAGTTTCTGACCTGTAATTACGTAAAAATCTTCGAGTGACACGTTACTACACAACTCTGCTCATACAACATATTGGTGTGTCGGTAATGCAGATTCCGCTAGATCCAGCATGCTACCAAATAGTTTAGTTTACCAAAACTGTTTGGTCAAGTTACTAAACAGCTTACTTGATAGCGAAGACACGAAATTATTTTGAAGATAGAGTTTTCTCGAATCCTTGAACAATTACATGAAGGTCGCTTATACAATTTTTTCTAATATCCACTGTTTTCACATTCCTTAAATTACCAAACAGTCCATTTGGTAAAGACTAACTAGATGAGACAGTTAACAATCTTAAGGTAATTTTTATGAAATTGAAATTATCTTACGTGCCGGAAAAATCCCAAACTATCGGGCGCGAACCAAGCTAAGTTGCCTGGCCGCGACCGCAGAGTCTAGGATTTAACCAACTGAGCTAACCCTGTGATACCAGCTTGAATAAAAAGGTTTTAAAAAATAAAAACACTCAACTAAGTAACACGATTTTTAGGCAATTTTAAATTCTACACTATAAGGATTTTGTTTCTTATTAAATTCAAATGATATTTATTTACAAATTAAATTAATAAATTAAATAAGTAATCTTAACGATAATTAATAATTTTAAGAATTTATTTAAATTTACTCTCTATATGTTATCTAGAGATCCTCAAGGGAGAGTTGAGAGATGTTGATTTCGATTCTGATTGGTCACGGGTTTCCGGAAACCCGCAAAGGTAGTAGATGGGGAAACGTGTCCCAACTCTCCCTTGAGGATCTCGAAATATTAAATGTAACTATAGCTAGCTGGCTTTACAGTTATACTTTTGTCTTTTTCGCACTTACCTGTTTCTTGGTTTTCCGATGTATTGCGATTCCAGACGAAAAAAATAAATAAGCAAACTTTATATCCAATAACCTACAAACTACTTTTGTAAAATTGTTTGTTAAATGAAAACTATGTCTAAAAAAAACAATCTGACTGCATTTCTTAAAACTGCAAAATGAAATTAATTTTAAACATTCTAAGGAGGGGAAAGGAAAGACTCGAGTCAATCGGATCCCCAAAACAGATCTTTTATTGATCAAAAATAAGGGACGATGATAATAATTAGAAGTTTGATTCTTCACTTAGAATATTCAAACTATTTATAAGTAACTCTAAAAACTGATTCATGGATGCTCCAATACACACTACAGTATAGAGCATTCACTTATAGTAATTTCCGTTTTCAGTAATTTTACAGTAATAATGTGTCTGCAGTCTGTGATGTGTAATAGGCAGATTTGGTTTTCTTCATTAAAAGTACACATATGTAAATCATCTACCTAAAATTCATTCACTTTTTTTTCTCTCTCTCTCTCTCTCTCTCTCTCACTTTCCTGTTTCTCACTTTTAATTAAAAATAAAAACTCTACCTACCCTCTCTTTTCAACTCACGCAAAAACTAGCTTTTTGTTATCATTTTTCTTCTTTTCCATCTCTCTCTTTCTCAAACGGTCCAAAATAAACTAAGGGCACTTTTAGTGGCATATGCCCAAATCTTAATAATTGAGTTTCATGAAAAATCTAATTCTGATCAAGATTGTTTCTTCTTATTTTTTCTTTCTTTTTTTTTTAAATTGCACCACCTACCGACTTCTAGGAAGTCCCATAGCTTAAATATAACACAGTCCTTAGAAATAAACCTAGTCAAATAGTGCCAAAAATGTGTGTCGGTAAGGTACGAATTCTTTTTTCAGACATGTTCTCTAAATTAAACGAACACTTTTCAAACTGATTCCTTTAAACATGTTTAGACATTTTTCGAGCTTGAAACCCACATTAAAACAATTTATCCCTTTACCAAAATTTTGAACATCTTTGGAACTTAAAGCTGAGAAAATGGTTACAATGACTTAAATTTTTTTTTTCGAAAATCGGACGCATTTTATATATATTCCGGACAGATTGTGGAATAAATTCAGAAACACCTTGTTGGAAACATGTTAAAATTATTCTCAACATTTTTACCAAAATATTTGAAATTAAAAAACTGTGTTTTTTTAATTGTTAAAAACCGTGAATGTGTGAATACGTGTATGTGTCTATGTTGTGATTTGTTTGCATGCTCAAGAAATAAATAAAAGAAAAGATACGGATTTCAAAAAGCATGTCAAGTTCTCTTAGACATGTTCATTTTAAAAAATATATAATATTTATATATATACAAATAATGAAAAACAAAAAAGAATAAAGAAACGGATGAGGGGTAAAAATAGAAATTAACCAAGTGGAATTCCTTATTACAGTAAAATCTTCTTTTAACAATGTAAATTTAAAAACAATGACTTAAATTTTCACCAACTAAAGACTGTACAATTCGAAGTACACAATGATGTTCTTCGTCGCGAAACATCAAGTCAACGCATTCTCACTCAAATTATTTCACTCACACTTTGTTTTCTTTTTTTTATTATTATTATTATTTTTAAGCACTCGCTTGCATTCCTCTTCTTTTTCTTTTGTTTTTCTACTTATCTCCCTCTCTCTCTCTCTAACTATCTTTCTTTCTCTCTATCACACGCTCTCACACACATACTTACACACTCTTAAGCCGATAAAATCGCCTAGCGGTTTTTTTTTATTTTTTTATTATTTTTTTTTATTTATTTTTTTTTTCTTAAAAACACCCTACAATTTTTTGTTTTCCACTAGTTTCTAGACTAAAACTATGAAAACCTAGTCTAATAAAAGCTACGCTAGAGTTTCTAGAAAGCTTACGGAAAGCAGTTTTTTTTTTTTCTTTAAATTCAATTGTTCAGGGACTGGTTCGTGAAAGAATCCAGTGCCGAAAACTTGTTTGTAAAATACGACCGACCAGCCCAAACATCCGGCCCGTGGTGCGCAGCAAGCAGTCCTTACTATTATATTACAGTAGATATAATATGTTGTAGAATAATAATATATTTATCATTAATATGAATAGCCAGTCAGTCTTGACGGGTGCAAAATGCAAGGGCTGATCGGTGTCCCTCTCAAGGTCAAGTATTTTAAAGTGGCGTCAACCATTTCCACAATTACTCTCTTCTTCTACAATTTCCCATCCCCAATATTCCCCTCAAGGAAGAGGTGACAATTAACTAATTACTTGTATAAAGTTACTCGTCATAATAAATATTAATCTTGATTCGACACTTTTTACAAAATTGTTCTGCTCTAATTCAGTTTCTCTGTCGATAATATAACGATTCTGTTTATCGATATACTGATTCATGTTTTATAATATTGAATCACAAGGACTTTTATCGATATATCGATTCATGTCGACTTTTATCAATATATCAATTTTTATCGAAAATAAATATCAATTTAAGGGTGTTCCAGAGCCAAGTAATGACAAAAACAGATTCTATTTTTACACATAAATTTTTGGCACAACACAATATTTGACACAAAAAAGCAAGATCGATGAGAAATTTTACATATTTGTCGTTTCTAAATCACTTGGAACTATTTTATTTTAATCCTGAACACGGCTACAATGTGTGCTAGAAAATTCGGTTGCAATAAAGCAGATGATAAAAACAAAGACAGAGGAAACTTTGACATGGCGCCACCAGGCGGCTCTGAAACACCCTTAAATCGACTTTTATCGATTCGTATCGATACAAAAACAATTGTCCGATTTGCGATTAGTGTCTACGGGTGAAATCAGATGAGTGCGTCAAACGTTGCGTCATAATGCGAGAGAGGGAGACAAAGATATATTTACGTCTTTCTCTTTCTCATTACGACGCAACGTTTGACGCATCAATGTCATTTCACCCTCATTGTGATGAGGCCAATAAACTAATTATATTAAGTGGTGTTCTATACGTTCCCAACCCTGGGAATTAGTTTATTACCATTTTAGAGTAGTCGCTTATCTTTTATAAAAACTATCTCTTTCTCTCTTATAGGGAAGTTGTAAAAGTTTGTCTCACTTTTATAAAAACAAAATTTTCCGTCTCTCTTTCTCTTGTACGTTACCATGGTGAGTGTGAACGTACTATTTTATTTTTCTTTTTGGAAAATGTAATGTCACTGTCATATAAGAGAGAAAGAAACATCTGTTTTTTACTCTTTTTTGTTGATGTATCGATCATTTACATTGAATTATCTTCGATACTTTTGTTGATACACTAAATATTTTTAATGATTAACGATATATCGATTTCGATTGATAAATATCGACTAATAATAACGATTATATCGATAAATTACGATTATCTGTGACGATATGTCGATTTATTTCGATACTTTTATGATAATTTTATTGATATATCGATACATCTAAACATTTTTATCGATATATCGAGACAACTTGACTTTGGCTGTGACTTTAGTGACTAGTTGTATTAAAATATCCATTTGAATAAAGATACATTGATTATATATCGAAACAGATTTTTCTACAGAAATATTGACTTTCATACATATTTACGTATCGATACTTTCTTCAAACTAATAAAATAGTGATAACTTTTACCCGATTGTACTGAGATCTGAATTGTCGTAACCATCTTAATTTGCTTTTTTTCTGTCTTTCATTAAAAGTTGAAGAAAGACGGAAAAATAAAATGATTAGCAGTTCCCAATTTGTACCAAATATCATTTAACTCAAAAATCGTTTTTCTTTATAAATAAGCACTAGAAATAGAGCTTTTGATTAGCTAGTAATTTACAAAGAAACATTACCCATCAATCAGAAATCTCTTAACTAGCATTTTTTAATTATTTTTGGATTAAATGCACTTTGGATCATTTGACATTTGGGCCATTTGAATAAATATCCCCTTACCCCTGTAACAATCCCAACATCGATATATCGATATACTATAAGAGGAGGAAAAAAAAGCATCAAAATATATCGCAATGCTCGTAGATAAATCGATTGAAATATCCTTTTTTGTACGTCGATAAATAGATTAAAATATCAATTTTAAAAAATATATGTATATATATAAATATATAAATATGTGTGTGTATTAGAATATCGATCTTAATATCAACATTTTTTGTATCGATATATCGATCTAATAACGAGTTATATCGAAACAGGGATATATTGATACATCGACAAAAATCGATATATCAAAACTGTATCAAAATATATCGCGATATATATATCATATCTTCTTTATTTTTAGGGAATCGATATTTTGTCAAAAATAGTTTAGAAACAATTGAAAATTTTCTTTTTCACCGATATTTTAATACAAACAATCGATACATCTAATTATCAATATATAATGAGCTATTTCATTGATAAATCTACAAAAAGAAAAAATTCCTTTACACAAATCAGTACATCGATACATTATCTCGATTATCGTTTTTTATCATATTTCTTAATATCGATTCATATAATTTTAATCGATATCTCTCAAATAATCGAAGTAGTCTAGAGAACAACTATTGATATATAAAAATAATCGACATATCGCAACAATTGATACATCGAACACAATCGAAAACTATCGATATATCGAAGCCTATCGATCGGATCCATATATCGAAATATCAGAAACTAATAAATTTTCGAGAAACCGAGATTAATACTTAATCGACAAAGACAAAAGAGAATTTCTATTTATATGTATATTAAAAAAGAATAAGAAAGGCTGGAAGATAGAAAATGGTAGGAATAAGAGGGAAAAGATTTTGAGAGTAATTATCGAAAAATTGGAAGAGGAAGACGCCGGACATTGAAAATTGCAAAGAGAGGCAGACGTAATCCTACCTATCAACTATCTATGATCCTATCTCTTAACCTTAATTGATTACTCACTATCCAAAGTAGTTTCTAGCCTATTCATAGTCAACACTAGCTACACAACGTCTCCCACTTTCTTCTTCGCTTTCTTTCATTATTTTTTTTTTATCCTATACAACTATATCATCATTTTTCATAAAATCTCGATTTTTCTCTCTCTTTCTCTCTCTCTCTCTCTCTCTCTCTCTTTCTTTTTTCATTTAAAAATGAGAAGAAAAATCGAGCCTTGGCTGCGTTCGGCCGAAGCTTCACATTTATAGCTCTCGGTCTCAGCACTTTTAATGCTGCTTTTTTTTTTATTCGTGTTTGGTCGTCACAATAATATTAGAGTTTATTTAGTTTAGTACAAGTCTATTAGTAAAATTTTCAAAATTCACTATTTTAATCACATGTGATTTTTGTTGTCAGTCATGGTGACAATCGCTTGTGCAACTAATACACACTCGCAAATAGGTTTTCGATCATCATTACCATCGCATACTTACAATCATAATTTAATAATTCCTCATCATCACAATTGTGTCAATTTTTTCCCCATTAACAAATTGTTTCCTTGTTTTTTATACATTGGAGTTTTTTTTTGCTAGAAATTAGTAAAGATCAGGGTTTGCCTAGATAATACATACCAAGTAAATTACGTAGAGTTTATACGTATTTTACGTAAGCGTATTACGTCTTTTTTTACATATAATGCATTTTAAAGCGAGAATATTGTACGCAATATTTACCCGACTTACGTAAAATACAAGTTGTGACTACACAACCCTGATTAAAGATATAAAAACGATATTTCAATATCGATAATTCTGTATCGAGACTTGAAATATCGATATTTTTAAATCGATTTATCGGGAAAAGTTTCTTTACCAATTTTCACCAATTGGAGAAAAAAATAACACAATTGCAACGATGCGCTGCAATCGTATTCATTAGTATAATCATGATTTTTCATATTTTTGTTTTCCTTAATCATTATCAGCATAAGCATCAAAATTATCATCTTCCACAATATCATAATCTTCACGGCCTTCTTTCGCACGGACTCAAATCGAGTAATAATCGGTCTCTTAAAAAATAGTTCATACCCACTTCATCTTCATCTTTCTTTCTCTCGCTTTCTTTCTTTCTCTTTCTCTCTCTCCCTCACTCTCTCTCTCTCTCTCTCTTTCTCTCTCTTTTTTTCATCTTTTATCTCTTGTTCATCAAATTGTGATGTACCAAAATAAACTAAATATATTATTTACTTCAAGTTTCAACAGTGTAAAAATCTTTCATACTTTAGATGACGTCAATAATAGTAATTGTTAATTATAATAATACAGCGTATTATTGTAATATTATAATAATAGCTACGATCACCTCTAACTCTACCTAACTACCATCTCGCCACTCGTTCGTGAGCACGAGGCTCGCATATTTGGTAGAAAGCTTTTCGTTTTTTTTTCTTTAAATTTCAATTCTATTTTCCTCTTGTTCACCTTCATTCGTCCCGAGATTCCAAAATCGAAAGTCAAATAACGACACGCTCAAATTCCATTAACGTTTCATTTCCTAAAACATTCGAAAAACTCCTACTTTTCTTATTCTTCTTCAGTCAAAAATTCCAGTTTGTCGATTAAAAAGTTTCACTGGGTGGAGGTTCTCGCGGTGAATTCATCCGCATTTCTTTTCAAACAAAAACATTCTCTTTAATCAGAAAATTATTAAAATATCAATTTATTGATATATTGCTGGAAAATATCAAGACAAAAATCAACTTTTCAAATCGTTCAATCGACTCTTAATCGATTTTGTATCGATTTCTAACTCGATAAATCGATTTATAATTCAATCAATTTTATAATTTGATAAATAAATAAATCAAGTTTCAAAAACTTTATATTTCGATAAATAAATTCCTAATTCGAGAAATCGATCTTTAATCGAATTAAACGCGATAAATCGATTCTTAATCGATTTAAAATTCGATAAATCAATAAATAAATTTTCAACTAACCCTCTCTATAAAAGGAAAAATTCTTGAAATCTTCCAGCTCTATCAATAATAAAAAATGTTTATTTGCGTGAATAACTTTTCATTAACTGTTCAACAAAGAGTGTAATTTTTTTTCTTTTTTCTGTCTCTTGAAGAGGGATATTGGAAAAAATATCAATATCAGCAATAACGATATATACTGACCCTAAAAAACTCACATTTTCAATATTTACTGTCTATTTTTTTATGAAATTTCAGTAAATATAATCGACTCTCTTGAATACACGTCAACATTGGAATATTAAAAATATCTAATCTTGATTTTTTTTTCTATCTATCGAAATCTACTATACTGTCAAATATATCGATATTACAAAATTCCTTTTTCCTTAACATTCCCGGGAATTAAAAATTTAATCCCCTTTAAATTGTCCCTTCTAAAAGAGAAACTGAATTTTTTTTTTTTAAACTTCAACAACAACAAACAAAAATTGCGGATAAATCCACCATCAGGATTGCAATTTCGTCCTTTGAGGAATTGATTCTCTGAAAATAAAAAAAAACGAAAAAGAAAAAATTCCCCAGCACTTGTTTGTTATCTAGTAATTAAAAAATTGAGCACTTGGCTGGAAAAAATCTCCTCGGCACTCGGAATATATCAAAAAAATTGTTTGCAAAAATACAACTTTTTTTCTTTCATAAGAAACACTTTTTTTTTCTTTTAGTCCCACACAACATTTGGGAAAATATTTAAACAAACTCTAGAAAATCTGCTAAATATCAAGACAGTCGCTAACAACAATATAGACAAAAGAAATTAAAAATAAAGAAACAGGGGGAAAAAACGATTTAATTTGTACATCGTTTCTACCATTTGACACTACAAACATTCACTGCTTTATACAATTCTCAAAAATCGAGAAAAAATTGTTATTTTAATTCTTTTCTAACACCACAACCTATTTGCGATTGGTATATAATAATAATTCTCTTCGAAAAGTTCATTTCGAAAATACTTCTCATTAATAAAAACACGTGTGTCTAAAATGTTCCGATTTTTTTATTAATTATTATTTATTTTCTTGTTTCAATCCATCAAAAACGCTGAAAAATCACTCTGTACTTGAAGCCTCGCTTGAATGCGATTCTTAGATACAAATTGCGAAAAAATACTAAAAAAATAACTGCGCTTCAGAGCAGAGTCGACGCTTCATTTATCATTAAAAACTTCATTTTTCTAGTTGACAAGAAAAGAGACGAATTCATTCAAAAAATCTCTACATACAAAAATCGCGATTCACTGGAGTTCTAAAATTTTTTTTTTTTTAAACAAGACAGAAAATTTTTTATTATTTATTTTTAAATCAATTAACTGATTTAATTCAGGGAATGAATTTAGAATTCATTATTAAATAAATATAAATCAAATTAATTAAGTTAAAAGTTGAACTGAATTCTTTAGAACACCAGTAAAATTCATTTATCTTTTTTTTTTTCATTTTTAGCTTGTTTTGAAAAAGACGTAGAAATACAAAATATTTTGGACGAATTTACAAGCCTGATTGTGAAATTTTTTGCGAGCCTGCCACAATTAATTGCACCCCAATCTTTTCGTCCCACGTTCAACTAAATTAAAAATAAAAAAAAAACAGGGGGAAAAAGAGACACGAGTTTACAATACAGTTCACGTCGTGAAATAATAAATAAAATTTACAAAATCTATCTACTCGTCAACTTTTTCCTTCGCTAACTTGTCACGATAAAAAAATTATCCAAACTGTTGTTTATCCAAAAAATCTATAAAACAAGCCGACAAGTGTTTCAAAAAAACTCTCTCTGTTGCGAATTTTTTAATAAAAGTTTATCAATTGTTTTTCTAAATAATCTAAAAATTGAAATATCTAATTAAAACTAAATATTAAAATAGATCTAGATAAATTACATTTTTTATTCGATTTTCTATTTTTTACATCTTTTTTTAAAACAATTGTCGACTCGTTTTTCAACTTTGACGCTGGCGCTTTATTAGATTCTTAATTATTATAATTATTATTTTTTTCATTTTTTTTTCTTTGCGAGCCGGCAATCCCGTCAGTGGCAACTATGCATACAAAATCTATGAAATTCATAAACGAACAAACGCAGTGTTTCTCAACTGGCTACAACACAGAAACAATCAATACCATTTCTTAACTAGAAGATGAAAATTTGGCTCGAGTTTCGCTTTTACACCGACGTAAAAATATATTATAATTAGTTTTTTCAGCACATCCCTGTCTAACGGATTTGTCTGAAAAAGGCACAATTCTAAAAAAAATATCTGTCATTCGCTGTACAATTAAAACTGATATCGATTCGTAGTAACTGCGGTACTCATAAATACAACGTTTCTAAAAAGTACTAGCTTCCCTTTTCGTTATTCTTCTTTTTTTTTCTTTTTTTTTTTTTTATTTATTTTCACTTTTTTATTTTCGCACGACAATTATTATTTATACACGTGTCGAAAGATTCAAATAAAGCTTTTCTCACCTCTCTCCCTTCTTTTTTTTCTACTTATTTCTTTTCAAAATGTTTAATTTCTCTCAAGCGATTTTTTTTAAAATTATTTACTCTTCTTCTTCTTCTTCTTTTTTTGCAAGAAAATACTCGTCGTCCGCGCGAGGGTCGGGATCGAACGAAAGGTAAGTGCGTAGTCTCGTAAAAATACATATCGGTTTTAAAATCTCCACGTGGCAAAATTGCCCCGGCTTGGAATGTCTCAACGTAAACAACAACGTGACGAGGGTGCCAATTTCCAATCAAATGGCCAAAAATCTTTTTGGGAAAAACAGCAATTTTCAAAAAAAACAACTACGAAAGGGGCCAATTTGAAACTATTCTCTTTCGCTCTACAGGAAAAGTGCTTTCGAAATTGGGGTGCTTTCAAATTGCGCCTCTTTTGAATTTGCTTGCAAGATTTTTCTTGTTTTGAAAATATGCCGAGATTCGATTATTTTCTTTCTGTTGATTTACTTCTTTGGTTATTAAAGTCTGATTTTAATTCATAAAGACCTGACTTTAATAATGAATTTTTTATTTAAATATTTTCGTATGTTTTTTTTTTTTTTTTTTAATTTTTGGCAACAAGATTGGTGGAATCGGCACTAGTCCGGTAGATATATTGGTTTCGCGAAAGATCGTACGGAATTAGAATAGTATCGTTTCTCTAGCAATGGAAGTGCTTCTGTCTATTATAAACTCCTTATCATTACTTGTATAATCCTTGGGAAGAAATTTTCTTTGTATTATTTCTGAGCAGCGTTTCATGTTTTTCTAGTTTACAAGTTTTTCTTTTTAAAATAATTATTCACACTCTCAAGCGTTCAGCTTCGACCTCACTTAGTTTTCCTTAGTAAAAGTAATACCTAAAAGTTACTCTTGGAAGCCTAGTAGCTTTGACGCTAAGCTGCCGGTTGCCTATTCTTTCTCTCTCTCGCTTTTTTTTCTTTCTCTCAACTCTCTCACTCTCTCTTTCACTCTTTCTCACTCTCTCTCTCTGTCTCTTTCTCTCATTCTCTCCCTCTCTTTCATTCCATCTTCTTCCCTAAAACACGAATTCTTATAGCATTTTTGTCGATTAAGATCGACCGTTTTTGTTATTTTTCCTGAAAATCTTCGGTTTTCCTCTGGGTTTCTCACTCACTCTTCTTTCCTGTTTTTTTTTTTAAATCTCTCACTCATGTCCGCGTTTCGACATTCGTTCCCTACTCGTTGCAAAATATTAACTACTTTTACCTATTTATCTTGGTGGATAAAACGTATAAAAGATGGCTGGCAAGTCAATTTATCGTGAGGAAGAGTTTTTCTGACTTTACGGCTAGCTTCGTCTAATCTTCGTTTTTTTTGTTTGTTTTTATTTGTTTGTTAGTTCCAACTTGAACGGGCGTACCTCTTCTAACTTATGTAACCCTCGGCGTAGTCGAACCTGAAATAAATAGTATTTTAGAAAAAAAAGAGTCAAATCGACAATTTGGTTAAAAAATAAACTAGATTCTCGTTTTTAATCGAAAGTGTAAGAATTACAGAGAGAAAAACAACTTTTTCGAGGAAAATTAATTTCTTTTATTAACATTTTATTTTTTTATTACGGGTGTCTAGCGAATCATCATGTTAAAAATCCCAAATCGTAAATTGCAATTTTAAATTTGTTCCTTTAATTAACTATAATAACGGGATTTGAAAGAAACAAGAAGAGCGATTTTAGAACGTCAAAAAACGTATTTCTTCTTTAGCAAAATAAATAATTTGTTTTCTTGAATTAGAAAACAAAGTTCACTTTATGATTAGTTAAAAAGTCAATAAATTGTTGTAAATCATCAAAATTTAAAAAAAAAATAAAAATTCAGACACTTTCGTTGAAAAGAGAGAAGAAATCAAGTGAAAATCAAAAGAGAAGCGGTTGGAGTGTAACTTTTTTGGGGGAAAAAAACCCAGTGAAAGAGGAGTGTTTCGCTACTGAAAAAATTATACTTTG
The DNA here is from genome assembly GCA_037103525.1 of Ganaspis brasiliensis. Lineage (NCBI taxonomy): Eukaryota > Metazoa > Arthropoda > Insecta > Hymenoptera > Figitidae > Ganaspis > Ganaspis brasiliensis. The sequence goes on along the minus strand of JAZKLR010000103.1, from coordinate 1,249,130 downwards.
TCTAACCTATAAACTGTGGCCTACTTGGGCTGCTGAGCCTGGTACTGTTGATAAGAATCGTCGGGTGATGCTGCATTGCTCGTCTGCTCGGAATCACCCAATGGCATGGTGTGAATGATGCTTGGTGGCGGATAAGTCGTGTAAGGATACGGGTGCGGACTCGCTGCTATGTACTGTAAAAAAATTATTTGATTAGAAAAAAGACTACAAACAGTAATACTAAAGATAAAAAGTGGACAAAAAGAAAAAGGAAATTGAGTTATTTTATTTGTACATCAATCAGAACTGCCAGCGGACTTGCAAATTGATTGGTGTAAAAAATTAAAAAGTTGGGTACAATAATTGTGATATTGACGAAATAAGTAAAATGTAAAGAAAATAATTGAATACTGAAAACTCGTGTAAAAATTAAACTTTTAAGGCAACAATTGAAACAGTAAAAAAATAATAGAAGTTTAAAAAAAATGGCAAACAAAATTAAATACGAAAAAAATAATTTAAGTTTTTAAAGAAAATTAATTGAAATTTGTAGAAAATAATTGAAGAAGGTGCAAAAAATCAATAAATTCATGACAGTAATAAAAAGAATATAGAAAATTCTTTGAACTTTTTAAATAAATAAATAAATAAAATTATTAAAATTTGAATAAAATAATATAAAATGGCAAAAATAATAGAAATATAAAGAAAGGAATTGGAAAATGATAAAAATTTTCGAATAATAACAAAAGTAATTAAAAATTGTAGAAAAAAAGTTAAAAAATAACAACAATACTTGAATAGTGACAAAATTAATTGAAATTTGAAGAAAATAATTGAACAGTTTTAAAAGTAATTGAAATTTGAAGAAAATAATTGAACAGTTTTAAAAGTAATTGAAATTTGAAGAAAATAATTAAAAAGTTTCAAAAATAATTAAAATTTGAAGAAAATAATTGAAATTTGTAGAAAATAATTAAAGGTGCAAAAAATTAATAAATTCATGACAATAATAAAAAGAATGAAGAAAATTATAAATTTGAATAAAATAATTCAAAATGGCAAAAATAATAGAAATATAAAGAAAAGAATTGGAAAATGCCCGAAATTCTTAAATAATAACAAAAGAAATTGAAAATTGAAGAAAATAGTTGAATAGTATCAAAAGTAATGGAAATTTAAAAATAATTGAAGTTACAAAAAATAATTAAAAAATGACTAAAATAATTAAAATTTGAAAAAAATCATTTCAGCAAGGAGTAAAAAATTACAAATATGAAGACAAAACTTGACAAATTGACGAAACTAATTGAATAATGACATAAATAATTGAATGCTGGTGTAAAAATTAAAAATTTATAGACAATAATTGAAAAATTGAAAAAAAATATTATAAATTTGAGGAATATAATTGAAAGCTAAAGAAATGAAATGAAGTTTGAAGAAAATAATTAAAATTTGTAGAAAATAGTTGAAAAATAACAAAAATACTTGAATAGTAACAAAATTAATTAAAATTTGTAGATAATAATTTAACAGTTTCAACAGTAATTGAAATTTGAAGAAAATAATTGAAAAGTTCCAAAAATAACTTCAATTTGAATAAAATAATTGAACAGTTTTAAAAATAATTAACATTAGAAAAAAATAATTTCAAGCTGGAGAAAAAAATTAATAATTTGAGGACAAAAACTGAAAAATTAACGAAACAATTAGAATGTTAAGAAACTATTTGAATAATGACATAGATAATTGAATGCTGGTGTAAACATTAAAAATTTAAAGACAATAATTGGAAAATAGAAAAAAAAATATTAGAAATTTGCAGAATATAATTATATTCTTGAAAGTTGAAGAAATTAATTGAAGTTTGAAGAAAATAATTAAAATTTGAAGAGAATAATTAAAAAATGGCAAAGAAATTTAAATATTAAGAAATTAATTAAGTTTGAGGAAAATAATTGAAATTTGTAGAAAATAATTAAAGAAGGTGCAAAAAATTAATGACAATAATAAAAAGAATTAAGATAATGATTAAAATTCGAAGGAAATAATTTAAAACGGGCGTAAAAAATTCTTTAAATTCATGACAACAAAAAGAATTTAAATAAATTAATTGAAATTTTATGAAAAAAATTCTAAAATAGCAAAAATAGTATAAATATGAAGTAAAGAATTGGAAACTGATAAAAATTCTTGAATAATGAGAAAAGTAATTCAAATTTGAAAAAAATAATTGAATAGTTGTAAGTAATTGAAATTTGAAGAAAATAATTAAAGAAGGTGCAAAAAATTAATAAATTAATGACAATAATAATAATAAAAAGAATTAAGAAAATGATTAAAATTTGAAGAAAATAATTTAAAACGGGTGTAAAAGAATGTTTAAATTCATGACAACAAAAATAATTTGAATAAATTAATTGAAATTTGTTAAAAATAATTTTACAATGGCAAGAATAATAGAAATATGAAAAAAAGAATTGGAAAATGATCAAAATTCTTGAATAATGACAAAAATAATTGAAATTTGAAGAAAATAATTGAAAAGTTTCAAAAGTAATTAAAATTTGAAGAAAATAATTTAAAAGTTTCATATGTAATTGGAATTTGAAGAAAATAATTGAAAAGTTTAAAAAATAATTCCAGTTACAAGAAAGTAATAGAGGAATGTCAAAAATAATTAAATTTTGAAAAAAATAATTTCAGCCTGGAGTAAAACATTGAAAATTTTAAGACAAAACTTGAAAAATTGACGAATCAATTGAAATGTTAAGAAACTAATTGAATAATGACATAAATAATTAAAAACTGCTGTAAAAATTAAAAATTTATAGACAATAATAGAAAAATTGAGAAAAAATTAAAAGTTTGAGGAATATAATTGAAATTTGTAGAAATTAATTGAAGTTTGAAGAAAAGAATTGAAATTTGAAGAAAATAATTGAAAAATAACAAAAGTAAATTGAAACTTGTGTAGAAAATTTAAATATTCCTGACAATAATTTAGAGATTGAAGAACATAATTTTTAAATTTTATAAAGAATAAAATATTAAAATTGAAATTTTCAAGATTTATCCACAAATTTTTGGTTTTTTTTTAATGGTCTGCGATTTTTGTACATACAGTATTAGACATCCTGAGAATTGTGAAGTTATTTCTATTTATATCATGATTTTAATGCAAATGCCTAATAATATAAAGTGATTTAACTAAATTACAGTTAGCCTTTTATCATATTTTTCTTTTGCTTTTTTTTCTATATTTATTTTTTCCATTTTTGGGGAACAAAAATTCGGATACTTACGGAGCCTGTGCCAAGATGTAAGGTGGACATTTGGGTTGTAAGTTGAGGAATCATACTGTATTGTGGATTGCTAGGATCTGCTGATGGCATCATCTGTGATATAAATTTAATTCTGGTTATAATCTGCTTTTTAACAGAACTATTAAATTCTAAATAGATAGCTTCAACTTTAAAAAATGTAATTAATTACTCATTTTAAAATAATTAGGTTTATTAAATTTTTAATGTATAATTTACAAAATTTTAATTGATTAATTTAAACAGTTAATTAAAAATATTAGAAACATTTTAATTAGAAGTAATTAAAATAACCTTTCGACAAGAGCTTAAGGAGGTTCTCTCATTGACATAACCTTAAACTAAAATTCGTTTTTCACATTGAAGAAAAATATTATTATACTTAATTTACCGAATTTGTTTGTTTAATAACATTTGAATAATCTATTATTTAACAGAATTCAGCAAATAAAATTGTAGAAAATATTCCAGATAGAAAAATAAGCTATTATTTGCCAAAATTGGATAAAAATTACAGATTTACACTAGATAACTTTAATAATATTTTTATTCGGGGTGAAAAACCAGTTTTTAGTTTGAGGTTATGTCAATGGAGAGAACCACCTTAATTTAAATTCACTTAATCAAAAATAGAATCTTAATCTGAATTCAAAAACAAAATCTTTATCCTCATCAAAATATTTTATTAATTTATAACCAAAATTGCAAGTACCTTAATCAAGCACAAAAATCTCAATTCATCAATCAACAAGCAATTAAATTACAAGCAAACAAGTTTCTAATTTAAAAAATATCCAATTCCCTGATAAATTAATTAAAACCCAAAGTCTAATTCCAGAAAAAAGGAACAATGCAAAAACTAATTAATAAAAAAATTTTAAATTTAAAAATATTTAAATAATTAAATTATCAAATTTAATTAATAATAAATTTAATAATTTAATTGAATGAATTACTAAATAAAAAAAGTGTAAATAAAATAAAAATTGAGCAAACAATCAAGCGAAAAACCACATTTGAAAAACGTGCAATTTTGTAAAAGATATTGAACTTAATAAAACCAGCAAATTAAAAATACAAAAAATAATTCTCAGTGGATGAAAGTGTTAAAATTAACAGGCCTCCCACTCATGTCACTATTGTCACTTTTTGCCACTTTTTTGAGCTGATGACACTTTAGTTACTATTTTGAAAATTTATATATAGAATGCATTTAATTGGTTGGATTTATAAAATCATAATAAATTATTTTCATTGAGATGGAAAACTACGGAAATATTTTCATCTAGACTTAGTATTTATTTTCTAACTTCTGGAAAAAATCCATCGCGTTTAGACGATTTTCCAATTTTTTTTTTACCTATTCCTAGGATTTATTTTTGAATTTTCAGGGAAGAAAAAATCTACTACGGAAATTTTTCCAATTGTTTTTTTAAATAAGGCATTTTTCCAAATTTTACGTAATAATCTACTAGTTCGGAAAATTTTCTAATTTTCGGCTAAAAAATTGAAAACAAGTAACTGAGGATAAAATTGATAGAGCTAAGGATTCTAAAACTAAAACTAAACCTTAAAAAAATTGGACAAAATTTAAAACTGGCCAATTTGATTTTGCTCATATTCGTCCAATTAAAATCACAAAGAAAAATATTACTATTAATTGAAAAACTTTTGTAAATAAAGTATTTCATATTTGTTTAATTTGAGGTATTTTTAATTTATTTTATAAAATAAAACCAGTTAGATTATTAATTTTTGTTCTTTTCACAACCATAAAACTAAATAAATAAAAATATGGCACTATTTTAACACCTTTTTGAAAATTTTATGCCACTTTTGACATTATTTTTCAATTGCGAAACTGAGTGGGAGGCCTGAAATGACGGAAAAGGGGAAAAAATAAAATAAAAAAGTGACATATTGGGGGAAAGAAAAATAAGAAGCGAACACAAAAACTCTAGATAAAAACTCACGTCGACCTGTTGCATGTGTGGAGGTCCAGTTTGCACAAGGTAAGGAGTGACCCAGGGCGTTCCTGGTACGTTGTAACCAGGTACGGCTTGTCCATAATGGCGGCTGTACTGCGCAAGAGCTGTCGCAGGTAACATGTGCGCCGTGGCAACTCCGTTTTGACCAACTCCGGACGTATCGTAATTTAGAGTCATATTCTAAACAAAAAAAGACAATAAACAATTTTATCAATTATGAAAATTAAAACAGATTTGAAACTGGTTATGATGTACTTTTAATTTAAAAACATCTTTTTAAACCTTGTTTTAAATTATAGGTAAAAATGTTCTAAACTTGAAATATTTTCGAATTAATTAAATTTAAATTTTTACCAGAGTTTTAAAATATCAGGGTGGCAGCAAAATTTCATTTTCAAAATTCCCTGATTTTTCCCTAATTTTTAAATCTTGCTTTGTTTATTTGGAATTTGAAGTAATAAAATAATTAATTTTTAATTGTGGTTCTTTTAAAAAAAAATCCCTGACTTTTAAAGATTTTTTTGAAAAAAAGTTACTTTTTTTACTCTCAAATAATTTCAACTGTAAAAATTCAATAATTTAATTACAAAAAATTGGAAAAACTCTCTAAAACCAGTTTCTGACGATATTAAAGATTGAGTAATTTGAATAAAGAAAGAAGATTGAAATTTACCAAATTACTCACATCTCCCGTCTCTCTCCATATCGCGCTTTTGTACAAGGACTTCTTTTTGTTGCCACCATCGGCAAATTTCACTAATAAAGGATCCTTTCCTCCCTGCAAAGCTTTGCCATTAAACATTTGAATAATTTGTTCGCACTTCTCCTTTGATTCCATTCTGAAAAAAGAAACAATAATGCAAATTTATTATTTTATTTACTTTTTTGTTTAAATATAAAACTTCTTTATGATAGACGGAAATTTATGTCAGAATTTTAAACTTTCTAAACATGTTAACATTCCAAAACTCCATTTGTCAGAACTTTTAATTTCCCGAAACTCCAATTGTCAGAATATTAAACTTTCCGAATCTCCACTGGTCAGAAAATCTAATTTTCTAAACAAACTAAACAGACAGAATTTGAAAAAAAATTATCAACTTCTGCGAAAAAAATTAATTTCTACAAAAGAAATATAAACAAAAACTCTAAAATGGGAAAATATACTCTGTAATATACCCCTAATTTTTTAAATTGATGACAAGAATTAACAACCTTTTAAAAAGAACCCTTAAGAAAAAAAATAATCGAAAACAAATTTGAAGAAAATTATCGATTTATACAAAAAAAATCCTAAAAACCACCTTTAAAGTAATCGAAAATAATTTTGAAAAAATTGATATCCAAGTTCTAAAATCGTCAATAAATTAGAGGGATTATTCCGTAGCATGTTCCACCGTTTTAAAACTGGATTAAAATTTCTTTGTAGAAATTAAATTTTTTTTTAAAATTAATTTCGATTATTTTACTAAGGTGTGGTTTTTATGTGTCTCCTGAGTGTGTTCCACCATTATGGAACATGATTAGTATTTCTTTGCAGAACTTAATAATTGAATTAAATTTTTTTTTTGATTATTTTACTTAGGAGTGGTTTTCAGAGGTTGTTAATTCTTGTTATTAATATGAAAAATTAGGGGGTATATTTCTAAGTATGTTTCACCATTTTAAAAGTTGATTAGAATTTTTTTGGTAGAAATTGGGAAGTTTTAAAAACTTTTTTTTCGATTATTTTTCTTAAGGGTAGTTTTTAGGGGTTGTTAAGTTTTATTATCTATTAGAAAAATTAGGGGGCATATTCTCTTTTTTCACCATTTTAGAACATGATTAGAATTTCTTTGCAGAAATTAATAATTTATTTAACATTTTTTTTTTATTATTTTACTTAGGAATGGAAGTTTTTAATTGTTACTATTAATTTGAAAAATTAGGTGGCATATTTCTGAGTATATCCGACCTTTTAGGACTCGTTTATAATTTTTATTTTTTAACTAATACTTTTTTCAAATTTTTTTTCGATTATTTTACTTAGGGGTAGTTTTTAGGAGTTGTTAATTCTTGTTATTAATTTGCAAAAGAAGGTGGACTATTCCTGAGTGTGTTTCACTATTTTGGAACTTGAATAGAAATTTTTGTAGGAATTGATATTTTTTTCATATTTATTTTCGATTATTTTACTTGGGGGTGAATATAATGATTGATAATGTTCGATATCAATTTGAAATATTAAAGGGCATATTCCTGAGTGTGTTCCAATTTTTTGGAACTTGATTAGTTTTTTTGTGCCTAATTTAATTTTTTTTTTCAAAATATATTTCCTAATTTTTTTTAAGGGTTGTTTTGAAGGATTTCTAATTCTTGTTATTTATTTAAAAAATTAGGAGGTATATTTTTGAGTATGTTTTACCATTTTAGAAGTTGATGAAGACTTTTTTTGTTAGAAATTGGTAAGTTTTGAAAAATTATTTCGATAATTTTTTTAAGGGTAGTTTTTAGAGATTATTAAGTTTTGTTATCTATTTGAAAAATTAGGGGGCATATTCTTGTGTATATTCCACCATTTTAGAACTTGAGTATAATTTTTTTTGTCTTTGATAATTTTTTCATATTTATTTTATTTCACATTTATTTATTTTACTTGGGGGTAAATTTTAAAGGCTGATAATGTTTGATATCAATTTAAGAATTTAAAGGGATAAATTTTTGAGTATTTTTGAATTTGATTATTTCACTTTTTTTTAACTTAATTAGTATGTTTTTGTCGAATTTATTAATTTTTTTCAAAATTTTTTCCCAATATTTTTCTTAAGGGTTGTTTTTAAGTGTTTTTAATTCTTGTTATTAATTTGAAAAGTTAGGGGGTATATTCCTAAGTATGTTCCACCATTTTAGACGTTTTTGAATTTTTTTGGTAGAAATTGATAAGTTTAAAAACTTTTTTCGATTATTTTTCTTAAGGGTAGTTTTTAGGGGTTGTTAAGTTTTGTTAGCTATTAAAAAAATTTGGGGTCGTATTCCTGTGTATGTCCCACAATTTTAGAACTTGAGGATAATTTTTATCTTGTCATTGATAATTTTTTTCATATTTATTTTCGATTTTTTTACATGGGGGTGAATTTTAATGGTAGATAATATTTGGTATCAATTTGAGAAAATAAAGGGCATATTACTTGAGTATGTTCTACTTTTTTGCAACTTGATTTAGTATTTTTTTTGCAGAATTTATTAATTTTTTATAAAATCTTTACTAAAAAAAAAAAAAAAAAAATATATATATATTTTTCTCAAGGGTTGTTTTTAAGTGTTTTTAATTCTTGTTATTAATTTGAAAAATTAGGGAGTATAATCCTAAGTATGTTTCACCATTTTAGAAGTTGATTAGAATTTTTTTGGTAGAAATTGGTAAGTTTAAAAATTTTTTTCGATTATTTTTCTTAAGGGTAGTTTTTAGGGGTTGTTAAGTTTTGTTACCTATTAAAAAAATTAGGGGCCATATGCCTGTGTATCTTCCACCATTTTAGAACTTGAGGATAATTTTTATCTTGTCATTGCTAATTTTTTTCATATTTATTTTTGATTTTTTTACTTGGGGGTGAATTTAAAATTTTTTGATAACAATTTAAGAAAATAAATGGCATATTCTTGAGTATGTTCCATTTTTTTGCAACTTGATTTAGTATGTTTTTGCCGAATTTATTAATTTTTTTCAAAATTTTTTCCCAATATTTTTCTCAAGGGTTGTTTTTAAGTGTTTTTAATTCTTGTTATTAATTTGAAAAATTAGGGGGTACATTCCTAAGTATGTTTCACCATTTTAGAAGTTGAATAGAATTTTTTTGGTAGAAATTGTTAAGTTTAAAAACTTTTTTCGATTATTTTTCTTAAGGGTAGTTTTTAGGGGTTGTTAAGTTTTGTTAGCTATTAAAAAAATTTGGGGCCGTATGCCTGTGTATGTTCCACCATTTTAGAACTTGAGGATAATTTTTATCTTGTCATTGCTAATTTTTTTCATATTTATTTTTGATTTTTTTTACTTGGGGGTGAATTTTAAATTTTTTGATAACAATTAAAGAAAATAAAGGGAATATTCTTGAGTATGTTCCACTTTTTTGGAACTTAATTAGTATGTTTTTACCAAATTTATTAATTTTTTTTCAAAATTTTCTCCCGGTATTTTTTTAAGGGTTGTTTTTAGGGGTTTTTAATTCTTGTTATTAATTTGAAAAATTAGGGGGTATATTCCTATGTATGTTTTACTATTTTAGACGTTGATTAGAATTTTTTTTCTTGGGAATTTATAATTTTTTTCAAAATCATTTTCGATTATTTTACTTGGGGGTGGATTTTAATGATTGATAATGTTTGGAAGTAATTTAAGAAATTAAAGGGCATATTCCTGAGTATTTTTCACCTTTTTGTAACTTGATTAGAATCTTTATGCCTAATTTAATATTTTTTTTCCCATTATTTTTCGTAAGGGATGGTTTTAAAGTTTTTTAATTCTTGTTATTAATTTGAAAAATTAGGGGGTATATTCTTTAGTATGTTTCATCATTTTAGAACTTGATTAGAGTTTTTTTGGTAGAAAAAATAAGCGAGTTTAAAAACTTTTTTTCAATTTTGTTCTTAAGGGTAGTTTTTAAGGGTTGTTAAGTTTTATTATCTATTAAAAAAATAAGGGGTCATATTCCTGTGTATCTTCCATCATTTTAGAACATAAGTATAATTTTTTTCATATTTATTTTTGATTATTTTACTTAGAGGTGGTTTTTAGGGGTGGTTAAATTTTAGTTATAATTGTAAAATATTCGGGAAGTTAAAAATTCTGACAAATGGATTTTCGGGATGTTAAAAATTCTGACAAATGGAGTTCCGGGAAGTTTAATATTCTGACAATTGGAGGTTAGGAAAATTAAGACAAACGGATATTCGGGAATTTAAAAATTCTAAAAAATGGAGTTTCAGGAAGTTGAATATTCTGAAAAATAAATTTCGGTCTATTGAAGGTTCTATCAATTGAGTTTTTTGCAAAACCAAGTCGACCCTTCTTAGCTTATGAGCCTGTTTACACCAATAGCTCAAGAAAACAGGTTTAAGGAAAAATCTTATTTTAGTTTAAGCTATCAGTGTAAACAAGCTCTAATTTTTTAAAAATTTAGATTACTGACCTCGCAAATCCTACGCCTTTACTTTGTCCTGTCGTGTCACGTAAAATTCGCGTGGAAATGACTTGGCCATATTGAGCAAGCAATCCCTCAACGTCGTTCTCTTTGAAATTGAGTGGCAGGTTGGCAATGTACAAATTGGTTGGGTCTTGCTCCTGTTGCTGAAGAATCAATGAAAAATCTATGCAACTCATTGAATTTCATCAAATTTTTTTCTTTATCAATGCAAAGACAGCGCAAATTTGTCATTGTAAATTTACGAAAAAAAAGCAATTACAATGAATCTTCAAACTTTTTTTCTAAATTAAATTTCTTCTCTTTTTTTTTCTTACATTTATTTCTTATTTTTTGTATTTCACTTTTCTTTTGTATTTTCAATCATACCCTGTCTTTGCAAATTTTTTTTTAATACCAGAAATAAAAAATTATAACAGTAATAATTTAATTGTTGATTGCTCTGATGCTTCGACTCAACTTAAAACAAAGAAAAAATAATAATTTAAAAAGCATGGAAACAATAAAAAAAAATTCTGCATAAATAATCATCCTATCGTTCTCAATATAATTCAATATATATATATTAAATACTTTAATTATAATCTCGAGAGGACAAAAATTCATAGGTAATTAATCTACGACAATAAAGCTACAAAAAAGACCATTAAAGCTATTGTAGAATTTAATCTGGACTAAATTGCAAGAAATATATGCAAATGGGGCAGATAATAGAAAAAAGTCTCAATATAATATGTATATATGATATATATAATATATATTTATATGTATATATAGGGATTTAAAGGCGCCGATAGTCAGAGTTTCTCGACGTCAAGAATTTCATGCTTCATGGCATTACCACATTCTGGTGGCTCTCCAAATTTGCTTTTTGGATTATTTATTGCTCCAGTTTTTTCAAACAAAAATAAACAAAAAAAGAAAGAAAAAGAACAACAATTAAATATAGAGTAGGAAAATAGAACATTTCACAAAACTCTTGCATTTTTTTTCTCAGTTGAAAGAAATTTCTCATGCTGGGCATGCGCACATACACATTAACACCCACTGTAAAAATTTATTTTTAAACTGCGTCATTGTTGACATTTTCTATTTTTTTTTAAATCCTTTATTCGCGCTTAAAAAAAAAAAATTTTGCCTATATATCGAAATTGTTCCGCCTAATAATTTTGTTGACAGCCTAGAAATTAAGCAGATTTTTAAAGCGCAGAATATTAATTTTTAATTATAGTTTTAAAAAAAGCTAACGACAATAATTTGAATTGAAACTTGAGAACAATGCAAACTGCAAATTTAAATATTGATAGAAAAACAATTTTTTCTTTTTGCCAGCAAGCATATTTTGAGATCCACCATTTCTCTCAAGACTCAAATCTACGATTACTTGAATATACTTATACTTTACGACAATTTACTTCAATCTTGCGAATGCATAAAAAAAAGAAGAATAAATAATGAAAATATCGTGGTGTAAGCCAAGCTCATGGCATTTATATATATATATGATATTATAATATATATATAGATATTTCGTACAATATATAACAATACACTTCATTATTTTCGATGAAGTCTTCCTTTTTCTATAAGTCATTATTTTATTCAGTCGACAACATCCCAAAAGATTTAATTCATCTTATTTTAATCAAATTTATATTAACAACGGAGAGCAATCAAATAAAAATTCGCTTTTTCTTACACTTAAGTTTTATATTTAAAAAAAAATTGAATTTCGCGCCATTTCTTTAAACTGCGCAAATTGGAAAATATAACTGCGCACATGCGCAGTGAGTTTCTAATAATATTGAAATCTGCGCAGTAAAGTTCCATGAGCACTAAATTCAAAAATAACCTATTTTTACAACTAAATGGCATTTTAAATATAATAATTTTATTATTAGTACAATATTAATCTCAGTTATAAAGCAAATTCAACCAAAAATAACAAATAACTTGCAAATTAAGTCTTGTGAGATGCCGATGATGAAATAAGTTTCAATTAAAGGGTTAAGTTTATAAAAGCCAAGTGTATATCAGAGCCAACCAACACCCCCAAGGGTAAGACAGCGCCTGATAATTAAAAAAATGCCCATTGAGCAGAAAGTACAGCATTTCCCTGGTTTTAATAAAATTTAGTTAATGACTCGTCATTTAGTTAATTAATATTAATGATTCGCTGCGTATCACATGCGATTGGAATTGTCTCATACGCAAGTGGCTTCTCGTGCTTTTAAAAAAAAATCTGGTTAGATTAACCATTCCGAGTTAGTTGTTTTTTGGCATTGGATGATTTTATTTCTCTCTTTTAGAAAAAAAAAATTCTCCTCTAAAGAAATATGGACACTGAGAATTTTCTCAAAAATTTGGAAAATAGATACAAATATGGGAAATTCTTTCTCGATTCGACCACCGTCCTGGGCATTTTAATTTTCAAGATAAAAGGCTTTATTATAGCTTAAAATTTTCGTTAAAACATCAATTTTTTGAGGTTGTATGTTGTTTTTTATTTCCACCTAAGGATAGAAAACTATCACGTATTATAGCTCAAAAACATCCAAAAAATAAAAAAATTAAGCGAAACATAAATTTTAATAATTTTAATATTTCTTTTCTCTTATGATTTTAATTACTTAAACTACAATTTTCAACTATTTTTATCATTATTTAGTAACTTTTTGCAATTATTAATTATTTTTATTGTTTCTCACTTTTTTCCTTAAATCTTAAATCTACCTTTCGCAAATTTCAATTATTTTCTTTAATTTTTTCAATTTTAATTTTTTTTTACATTAAGAAGGTTGCATTATTTATTCTTGAATTCTATAATATTTATTGCAAATTAAAATTTATTTCATTAATTTACCATTATTATGTTTATTTTGCATTTACTATCTTAAATTTTTAGTCATTTTAATTATTTCTGAATTAATATTCTGAATTTTCAAATATCTCAATTTTCAATTATTTTGTTCAATATTCATTTCTTTTTATTAATTTGCAATTATTTTCTCCATCTTTTAATTATTTTTTAATTAATTTCCTAAATTTTCAACCTTTTTAACGATTTCTCAATTACTTTCTTTTGCTTAAAAATAAATTCTGTAATTTTCCTATTATTTTCTCCAATTTCTAATTATTTTCATTCTTTTTGCAAAATTTTCAAAAATTTCAATTATTTATCTGAAATTTTTATTACTTTCATCATATTTCAATTATTTATTAAAAATTTTAATTACTTTCATCATATTACAATTATTGTTTTCCATTTTAAATTATTTTTATCATTTTATAATTATTTCCCTAAATTCTTAATTAATATTCTCATTTTGTAAAATTATTTTTTATTAAGATTTTTAAGTATTTTTCTCAAATTTCAATTATTTTCTTCCATTTTTAAATATTTTATTTTTGTTTTCATAATTTCCAAAAAAAATTTATTAATTATCTTAAGTTTCAATTATTTTCAGCTTTCTTTTTTTCAACTTTCAATTATTCTCATTTTTTTAACAAATTGCTCAGATTTTCATTTCATAATTTCAAAAATTTAAACTATCTGTCTGAGTTTTTAATTATTTAATTCAATTTTAAATTATTTATATTATTTGTTTATTATTTTCTTGAATTTCAAAATACTTACGTTTTTTTTCATAATTTTCAAAAAGTTTTTAATTATTTACCTAAAATTTCCATTTTTCTGTTCAATTTTCAATTATATCTATCTACAATATTTTCTTGTATTTAATGTACCTATATTCTATATTTTTAGCAATTATTTCTCTTAAATTAAAAATTGTTCTCTTTAATTCTAAATTATGTTTATCCGTTTTCATTTATTTTCCCTAATTTTTAAGCATTTTTTTTTTTTTGCTATAAGCTTCAAAAAGTGTCAAGTATTTTTCTGAAAGTTTCTTTAATTTTCCTTTATTTAAAATATGTAATTTTTTCAATTATTTTCTCAAATTTTAATTATTTTCATTAATTTTAAATTAAACACCTACATTATTTTTTCATTATTTTCTTAAATTTTTAATCATTTTTATCATTTCTGAATTAATTTTCTAATATTTTTATTATTTATCTCAATTTCAATCATTTTTTTCAATTTTCAATTATTTTCTCCAATTTTTCATTATTCTAATTTTCTTCAATTTATTTCTTAGATTTTGAAGTATTTTTCTCAATTTTAAAGGGGGGGGGGGGGGGGGCATCGGTGAAATTTTAATCGATCCAAATTTCTGACTCTTAGAGGTGACAATTTTTTTTTTTTTTTGCTTAATTTTGACATATAAAATTATCTTATATTGTTAAAAATAAAAAAAATGAAATTTTGGACATGTTTAAAATTTTTATTTTCGAAAAAATGAACATTCTTAAAAATCTATCTCCTTCTACATTTTTTACTATTCTCTATCGCCAATTTTTTTACTTTTTCTTTTTACAATTCTGTCGAAGAAAAAATAATTAAAATTGAAAGTGATTGAAAAAATTAAAGATAATAATTAAAATTTGTGAAATTTAAGATTATTATTTAAATTTAAGATTTTAATTAATTTAAGATTTAGGGAAAAAGGTAAGAAACCATGAAAATAATTAATAATTGCAAAAAGTAATTGAAAAATGATAATAGTTGAAAATATTAGTTTAAGTAATTGAAATCACAAGAGAAAAGAATTACTAAATATTTCAGAAATTTTTTAATCACTTCAAATTTAGTATATTTGACTCGTGGACAAATTTTTTTTATTTTATTAGTTCAATAAAAATTGTCCATTTTTTAAGTTTCGTTAATATTTTTTTTTTATCAATTTTTTTAAATTCGTGTTTAGGGGATGATTTTGAAGGGTTGTTCCTTGCTTGGAAAGATTTGATTATTTTTTTGAATTCTATTAACTATTTTATTTAAATCTCGTAGTTAATTAAACTAATAATTTTTAGTTTTTCGTTTATTTTTCGCTCATTTTTTTTTTATATCTTAGTGGTTTTTGAGCTGTAAGGCGTAATATTTTTCAACCCTGAGGCGTAAATAAAAAACACCATAAAACCTCAAAAAATTGATGTTTTGTCGCAAATTTTAAGCTATAATGAAGCCTTTTTATCTCAAAAATTAAAATGCACAAGGGGTGGCCGAATCAAGAAAAAATGCCCCATAAGTAAGATAAAAATTCAATTTTAGAAAAGGCCTTGATTTTTTTCAAGTTTTAAAATACAAAAAGGAGCAAAAATAGAAAAAAATACGAAAAAAATGCTTTAATTTCGTGAAATTAAGTTTAAAATGATTATTAAACTGAAGTGACAATGACCGTGTCCTTCAAGAAAATGTAAATGAATGATTTGCTTGGAGGCCTATTAGTGCTGAATTGAATGCAATTTTCAGACATGACTTGGAGACGTGTTGACATAGCAGTATCAGCGATTCGTGGCCGAGATAATAGCAGCAAGCATTGACAGGTTGGTAAGGTACAGTATGTAAAAGACAGAGTATAGAGAGACAGAGCTGATGAATCTTCAAGAATTTTACGGACAGGTTCCTCGCTTTTTAATTCAAGGTTAACCGTTAAAGCCACATACAGAAAACACATCAAAATCAAGTGTAAAAAGTCACTAGTTGAAAAAATAATAATAATAAAAAGAAAGAAATAAAAAACAACGAAAGTAAAAAAAAAGAAAGAAAATAAATCAAAATTACTGAAATAAACAAAATAAACAAAATAAAGAACAGCAAACATTATTCTTTATTGAATCAAGTCACTTTTCAATTAAAAATCAAACTCAAAATTTTCTAAGGAACGGGATATTAAGCCAATCAGAATTTTCCTCAATTTGAAAAAGAGAGTGAAGCTTGTGCTTACGAAAATTTGTTTTCCTGCAATTTTTATAAATGAAAGTTTTTTTTCTTTCTGGGTCAAATCAATCAAATTTATTCGATTGAAACCAAAGTGGTTGAGAAGCAATTTCAGAAAAAATTGATACTTTCAGAAATGATTCGGTGATATTTTTTTAGGTATAAAATACAAGAAATTTATAAATTTATTCAATTTGTTTTCACATCTGGTCCATTTTTTTGTAAACTCACTTATTCATTTATAAAATTATTAGATTTTCTATATTTTTCTATATTTATTGTTAAACTTGTATTATTTATTTATTTATTTATTTATATATATATATACAAGTTTCTAGGGCTAAATAGCCCTCCAAGAAACTAAATAAGTACAAACATAACCATTCGGCATATAAAAATATGATTATTAAAAATTAACAAAAGTAGTATTCTTAAAACTAAAAAGTGTAATATTAAGTGTAATATTATAAAAATATTTTTTGTTTTAATTTTTCTAAACTTTTTTTGTTTTTAAAGGATTTTTAAATTTCTTTTGTGGAATTTTTATTTGTCTTTATATACGTTTTTCATTTTATTTTTATTCATTCTAATTTTTTAATAGATTCTTAGCAAAAATTTTTTATTTTTATACAGTTTGTCAGATTAAGAAAAAAACAATTCTCAATTTTCTTCATATTTATTTAATTTTCTTGTTCTTATACAATTTTCTTAATCCTTCTTAGCATTTTTATTAATTCTGTAAATTTTGTTATAATTTGTCTATTTCTTAGTAACGTTTTTCCTTCTTTTAAATTGTTTAGTTTTTATCTTATAATTACGAATTTTTTAAAACATTTATTTGATGCTTATATTATATTATGTAAATTTAATCTTGTATTAAATATTCTCATTTTAAATTCTTCTATTTCATACAATTTTTTTTTCTGAAATTTTTTTAAAATTTTCAAAATTTTATTCCTTTTTTTTTTCTTTAATTCTTTGTAAATTATTATCTAATTTTTCTAATTTAAATTTTTTTTAATTACCTATATTCTTGTTTATTTTTTTAATAAAAAAAGCCCGTAATTAGTTGCATTTTTTTGAAAAGAGTTTCTACTCTTTTGTATATTTTTATGTCACAGTTCCATTCTTGTGTAGTTTATTTTTAAAAATTATTTTTTATTTCTTTAATAATGTCCATGGCTTTCTTTATTTAAAATAATTTTCTTAGACTTTTTTCTTATCTTTTTTACGTTATTTTTTCGTTGCTTTTATCTAATTTTCTTAATTTCTCTTCGACAATAAAACAAATTCATTATTTCTTGCTATATTTTATATTATTTATAACAGATTTATATTAAATTTTTTAATTTACTATTATTATTTTCATTTTGCAATTATTATCTTAATTTTTAATTACAATTTCCATTATTTCTAAATTAATATCCTAAACTTTCAAAATCATATCTCATAATCAATTTTCAAATTATTTTGTTCAATATTCACTTCTTTTTATCATTTTTAAATTATTTTCTCTATTTTTTAAATTATTTTTAAATTAATTTTCTAAATTTTCAGTCATTTTCTCAAATTTAGATTATTGTCTTCAACTTTTAAAACAATTTTTCAATTATTTTCTTTTGCTTAAAAAAAAAAAATCTGCATTGTTTCTATTATTTTTCTCCAATTTCTAATTATTTTCATTCTTTGGCATACCTAATTTTCAAAACTTTCAATTATTTTTTCAATTTTTTCAGTTATATATTTCAAAACTTTATTTTTTTCAACTTACCATTGTTTTTATCATATTTCAATTATTTTCTTCAAGTTTCAAATTTTATAATCATTTTTCAATTATTTTCTCCAATTTTTAATTATTTTCAATTTTTTTTATGTAATTTCCAAAATTTTTATACTATCTATCTGATATTTTTATCATTTAATTCAATTTTAAATTATTTATATTATTTTTTTATTATTTTCTTTAGTTTTCAATTACAAGTTTTTATTATTTATCTGAAATTTCCATTATTTTCTTCAATTTTCAATTATGTACATCTATGATTTTTTGGTACTTTATGTATATTCTGAATTGTTTGCAATTATTTCTCTTAAATTAAAAATTGTTCTGTTCAATTTTAAATTATGTTTAAATCTTATTTCATTTATTTTCTCTAATTTTTAATTATTTCCATTTTCAATGAACTGCTAAAAGTTTTAAGTATTATTCTTAAATTTTCTTAAACTTTTCCTTATTTAAAATATATTATGTGATTTAATGAATTATTTAATGTTTCCTTCTTATGTTTTTTTAAATCTTTTTTTATTTCTTCAATAATGTCCATAACTTCTTTTATTTAAAAGAATTTTCTCATTTTTGTAATAGACTGTTTTCTTATCTTTTCACGTTTTTTTTCTTTTTAATTTATTATTTTTTCGTTGCTTTTACATAATTTTCTTAATTTGCAATTACATGAATTTAAAAATACTTTTTTGAAATTTTCTCATTTATTCGACATAATTTGTTTGATTTCGATTAAATATTTTAATTTCTTAATAAATGTTCTCAGTTTAAAAACAAAATACTTACAATTTAACACTTGAAAATTTTATATACTGATTTTTTGAATTAAAACAATTAATTTTTGATTTAAATAAAATTTTTTTTTTAAAATCATGATTTTTATCATCCCTGTTAAGCACATAATTTAAAACAAATAATAAGAATTTAAAAAAATAATTCCTCGTATTTTATACTCGAAAAATATCACCGAATAATTTCTGAAAATACAATTTTTTCAAAAATTACTCCACTACCACTTTAGTTGAAATAAAATGTTTTAACCATTCTTTTTCTCTTAGGAAAGCCTCTTAAATATTCTAGTCTTTTTTTTTTTTAATTATAAAATTGAATTCTGATCTTTTTATTATTTTATTTTGAAAATGGAATATTATTGATTAGCTTTTTGATGATTGGACGGTAAGGGTGAGGTGGAGGGGGAGGGGGTTGAAGGGAAAGGATAAAAAACGAGATGTGAGATGAAAGTTAGAGAGGACGGTGGGAGAAAATGAGAAGAACGAGAAAAGAACGAGATAGTGAGAAAAGAGAGAGGTTTACTGTTACTCTGGTATTACTGTACTTGCATGCACAACCAACGTACACTGGCCAGTCTACGGAGCAACCAGATACCCACTTTCGCCATCTGCGCTTGGATGCCCTTGGACACCAGTGCTTTCACAGCACCCTCTGCCGCCGACGGTGTCTCAAAGTCTACAAAGCCATAACCTGCAAACAGAATCTATTATCAGAAAAAAAAATTCCCAAAAAAGTGCTTATTTTTAATTAAATTTTTAAAGCAAATAATTCTAAATGACACAACAAACACCAAATCGACCATTATTTTGTCTGATTTTTTCTCGATTTTTTTTTCAAGCCGGAGATAAATTGTTTAGAAAAATTGATTTTTCCCTCCTTTTTTAGTTAAAGAGTGGACAGAATTAAGGAAGAATTGGACACATACTCAAGAAGAGCTTATATTTGAAGATATTATTTAGCTTCTCGAAATAGAAAAATTGATCTTTAATTTAATTTTATTCAGACAAAATGTGGGAAATTCACTTTAAAACAAAATAAACTATTAAAACTCACAATTAGATGAAAATTGAATATTTTTGACATTTAGAAACGTTTTAGAGAAATAAGAGAAACTGTAAATTTGTTTATGAATGTCAAAAATCTTGAATTTTTATCTTATTGTGAGTTCTCGTGGTTTATATTGTTTTAAAGTGAATATGCCACATTTTGTCTGAATAAAATTAAATTAAAAGTTAGTTTTTATATTTCAAAAAGTAAAATAATGATTTTAAACATAACCTCTTCTCGAGTATGTGTCTAATTCCTCCTTGAACTAATTGATTAATTTCCTCAAACTGGAAAATGGTTTTGTGTAAAAATAAATTTATTTCACCAAATTTTTTTCACCCCAAACAAAACTATGATTAAAATGAATTTCACCAAATTTTGAAAGATCCAGTTGTACATTTTCCAGAAAAAATTAAGTTTATTATGTTTTTTTTCTCGTTGAAACATTCTCCAAATTTTGAGTTGTTGGGTTTTGTTAAATCAAAATTGGTTGAAATTAATTTGAATAATATTTTTCTTTAGGGCGAAAAACGAATTTCTAGTTTAAGGTTATATAAATCGACAGAACCTCCTTAATAATATTTTTTTCATGTAAAAATCACTTTCCTGTTTATTAATCGAGAGAATCGGCTTGAATTATTTTTTCTAAATGGACGATTATTTTAAAAATAACAATTCTAAGAAAAGATTTATCTTGAGTACCTTTACATTTATTGGTATTTTTGTCCAGAATCGCCTTTGTAGAGGTTATAGTTCCATACCTGAAAAGAAAGATAAAAGACAGAATTTGAGTGGAAAGAAAATAAATCTTAAACAGGTGTTTTTTGTGGGAAAGTGTTTACTTACTGAGAACACATATTAACGAGGTCTTTATCTGTTGTGTTTTGATTGAGGCCACGAATGTACAAATTTGTTTTCGACAGTTGCTCCACCTGCTGTCCTTGCATTGCATTATTGCTAAGGTTGGTACTCATGGTACCACTTTGACTACCTGTGGCGCTGCTGGAGCTGCTATTTGTATTCGCTGGAGACGAAGCTGATGGAACTCTTTGTCCTCCGTACTAAAAAGAACAAAAAAAAAAAGAAAATTAAATTAGCAAACTTTGTTCATTACAGATTAGTAAATTAAAAAAGATAAATCTATTTAAAAAACTGATTTAAATAATTCGGATTCATTGGCTTGGAATTATCCAAAATTTACTAATTTAATTAGTAATTTTTACAATGCAACGTTCCCAGGTGTAACACTCGGATTCGGTTCAAACTTTGCAAATTAAAAGTTTTTCATAATTGATGATGATTGGCGTTAAAACTAGTTGACACAATTCACGTGAAACAAAATGGCGGATTAAAATAATTAAATTTTAAGGCAAGGCTGTAATTTATTTAAATCATTGGGTCATTGCATTAAAATCGTGATTTAAATAAAAAGAAATACTTCACTATTCTCCGGATGTCTAATACTAAATGTAAAAAATCGCAATAATATAAAAAAAAACCAAAAATATGTGAACAAATCTTGAAAATTACAATTTTAGTATTTTAATACAATTCAATTGTGCTAATATAGATGATTAAAATACCTACGATCTGCAAATTTTTAGTATGAGGATAACAAAAAATAGTATTAAATTTTTATATCTTTAAGTCATTATAATTTAAATAAATTCCAAATGTCAATAAACTCATATTCCGATTTACTCAAACTTTTAAATTTCAATTCAAATTTAAATGCATATTATTTGATACATAATAATTAAATAATATTAATTATTTTACATACTCACATATTTCTTTTTTTAATTCTAACAAGATTTCTAAGAGATTTCAATTTTTCGAATCTGTTTCAATTTTATCTTATAATTTCTTATTTTTACAAAAATTTAAGACTTTTTTTGTCTTTTACTTTTGATATTTTTTTTCTATTTATCTTTTTATGCAAATTATTTAATATTTTGTTATTTTATAACATTCACTAAACTTTATATTTCGTTGATTTTTATAATTATTTATGTATTTTTAAAAACAAATACGCTCATTTTTTTTGTACATTTATCCAATTGTTTTCACATCTTGTCTATTTTTGCAAACTTACTTATTCATTCATAAAATTTTTAGATTTTCTTCATTTTTTTAAATTTATTATTGGATTGTTTTAAATGTAATCTAATAAAAAAATTTTTGGTTTCATTTTCCTAAACTTTTTATTTTTCAAGGATTAAAATTTCATTTGTGGACTTTTTAATTATTCCACAATAATAAATTTATTATTGTTGTATTATATAATATAATTTTATATTATAAAAATTATAAAAATTAAATCGTTGTTCCACAATTTTTTTAGTCCTTAATTGAATTTTATTTAATTCTTCAATTTTTGTCATCATTTTTCTGTTTCTCAGAAACATTTTCCTTCTTTTAATTAAATTGTTTAGTTTGGATCTTGTAATTACGAATTTTTCAAAACATTTACTAGATGCTTTTATCTACATTTCTTAAATTTCTCGTTTTTCTAATTTTTTAAAGACTTTTATTCTTTTATTTTAAAATGTACTTAATCTTGTACGAAATATTCTTATTTTAAAATAATTCTTCTAGTTCATAGAATATATTTTTCTTTTTAAATTTTTTCAATGTTTCCAAATTTTTTTACATTCTTTTTTCTCCAATTCTGTGTAAATAATTCTCTTATTTTTCTAATTTAAAGAATTCTTTAATTCTCTTCTTATTTATTTTTTCAATTAGAAAAAAAGGCCGTAAATAGTTTCATTTTTTGAAAAGAGTTTCTACTTTATATATATTTTTATGTCACTGTTTCATTATTGTGTTGTTTATTTTTAAAAATTATTTTTTATTTCTTTTAAAATGTCCATGACCTTCTTTATTTAACATAATTTTCTAATTTTTTATATACACTTTTTTCTTATCTTTTCTACGTTATTTTTTTTATAATTTATTATTTTTGCGTTGCTTTTACTTAATTTTCTTAATTTCTCTTCCATAATAAAACGAAGTCATTATTTATTGCTAAATTTTATATTCTTTACCAAACAGTTAAATTAAATTTTTTAATTTACTATAATTATTTTTATTTTGCAATTATTATCATAATTTTTAGTTATTTTCATTATTTCTGATTTAATATACTAAACTTTTAAATTAATTATCTAAAGTTTCAGTTATTATCTCAAATTTAGATTCAATTTTTAAACAATTTTTCAAATACTTTGTTACTTAAAAATAAATTCTGTACTTTGTCTATTATTTTCTCCAATTTCTAATTATTTTCATTCTTTTGGCATAATTTTGAAAAATTTCTGCATTTTTCTCAATTATTTATTTCAATTTTTTTCAACTTACCACTGTTATAATCATATTTCAATTATTTTCTTCAATTTTTCATTATTCTCATTTTTTAAAATTATTTTTTAAGTTTTTAAAATATATTTCTTGAATTTTTTATTATTTTCAAATTTTTTTTATAATTTCCAAAATTCAAACTATCTATCTGATATTTTAATTATTTAATTCAATTTTAATTTATTTATATTATTTTCTTCACTTCACAATTAGGTACTTATGTTCCCTTTTATAACTTCCAAAAATTTTTTAATTATTTATTTGAGATTTCCATTATTTTATTCAATTTTCAATTACATCTATGACTTTCTTATATTTTATGTATATTCTGTATTGTTTGAAATTATTTCTCTTAAATTAAAAATTGTTCTCTTCAATTTTAAATTATGTTTATCATAATATTTCAATTATTTTCATCAAGTTTCAAATTTTATAATCATTTTTCAATTATATTCCCTAATTTTGTAATTATTTTTATTGTTTAAAATTATTTTCTAAGAATTTAAAATTTTTTTCAATTTTTAATTATTTTCAAATTTTTTTATATAATTTCAAAAATTCAAACCATTTATCTGATATTTTAATTATTTAATTCAATTTTAAATTATTTATATTTTTTTGTTATATTCTTCAATTTTCAATTACTTACGTTCTTTTTCATAATTTCCAAAAAGTTTTTAATTATTTAACTGAAATCTCCATTCTATATTTTATTCAATTGTCAATTACATCTATGATTTTCTTGTATTTTAACAATATTCTATATTTTTTGCAATTATTTCTCTTAAATTAAAAATTGTTCTCTTTAATTTTAAATTATATTTATCTTAATCTATTTTCTCTAACTTTTATTTATTTTTTTCTTTTTCAAGGAACTTCTAAAATCAAGTATTTTTCTGAAATTTTCTCCAATTTTTCATTATTCTAATTTTTTTCAATTCATTTCCAAGATTCTCAAGTATTTTTCTCAAATTTAAATTAATTTCTCTATTCTTAGAACATTTCTA
Source organism: Ganaspis brasiliensis (assembly GCA_037103525.1). Classification (NCBI taxonomy): domain Eukaryota; kingdom Metazoa; phylum Arthropoda; class Insecta; order Hymenoptera; family Figitidae; genus Ganaspis; species Ganaspis brasiliensis. The sequence goes on along the minus strand of JAZKLR010000103.1, from coordinate 1,224,829 downwards.
TGATTTTTTGCAAAATTTGCCATTATTTTTTTAAATTTCAATTATTTTTGCAATTTTTTTTTCAATTCTAAAATCTTTTTAATTTTGTCGTATGTCAATAAAACTTGTTTTATCTATTTTTAAATATTACCTGTAAAAAGAGCTTTAAAAACCAATGTAAATATATATGTTAATTTTTATTCAATCTACTAAGAACAAAAATATCCAAAACAATGCAAAAGTAAGGTTATGTAACCAAAAAACAAAAAAGACTGTCGTCTGCTAGCATTAATAAAAATCACTCTTTTTGTTATTTTTATTTTTACCCGTTCATAATATACCCAAACTGCAACATAATATTAATACTAATAAAAGCAATAACCAAAAAATTGTTTTTTCTTTCAGCAAAATCACCAAATATTGTAAATTTGTATTTTTACTATTTTGGTCAGGGTTTACCAGTGACACAAACCCAAATTGACTAAAGGTCAAATCACATGGATCCATCAAAACGTTACGTCGTAATGACGCAAGAAAAAGACGCAGATATGTTTCTATCTCTTTCTATCTCATTACGACGTAACGTTTGACGAATCCATGTGATTTCACCCTAAACTGAATTCGAGCTTTAAGGTGATTCCAGAATACGAGTGTTTTGAACATCGACGCGTTGATAGAACAATGAAAAACAATAGATCGACGCGTCGCTATCAACGCGTCGACGTTCAAAACACTCGCATTCTGGAATCACCTCTACACCTGGGAACGTAATTTATTAAAAAAGTCAAAGTGCAGAAGAGAGTGAAAAACCTACTTGATTATTGACAGTTGCATGTTGGGCGTAAGTGGTGGCGCTGTATGGATTTGGAGCTGGTGGTATCTGTTGTGCCCCAACGGGCATTTGGGCGGCTGCTGCAGCTGCCGCAGCACTCGGATACCGAGTATATGGCGGATAACCCGCGGCGGCCGCTGCTACCGCTGCGGCTGCGTGAGTAGGTGCTGCCCCCCATGTGGCCCCACTCGCACGATATTGCACTGGGTTGCCTCCCCTGGGTCCACCACCTGCTCCACCCTTCAGTCCGTGCCCAACGCCTCCACTGCCCGCATTTGGACCAACTCCCACGTTACTGGCGCCGCCTGTCCCACCTGCGCCACCTCCGGCGCCGCCACCTCCCGCATTGCCATTATTTGCCCCTGCGTACGTTGGCCGTGGACCATTTGTCCCCTAAAAATTAAAAATTTTACCATTAGTAACTCTCATCACCAGATCTAACCTAAAAATAAAGTTTTCACATAAGAAAGTTAACACGTCGCCAAATTTATAAAAATGTATTAAAAACGACGATATTTACGGAACGGGTTTAAACGGATGGCATAATTTGACCCATGAATGGAACATAACCTAAAAATAATTTTTTTTAAATTCTCTCCACCTCGGAAAGTAAATCCTTCGGGATATTTTTAAAAATCTAGCAAATAGGATGTTTTTTTAGAAAACTGTTTACTAGGATGGCACAATTAATTCCATCTTGGAACATAACCTAAAAATTAAAAATTCTCCAACTAAGAAAGTAAATATGTCGCCAAATTTATAAAAATGTACTAAATACGACGATATTCACGGAACGGGTTTAAACGAATGGCACAATTTTACCCACGAATGGAACATAACCTAAAAGTAGTTTTTTTTACAACTCTCTCCATCTCGGAAAGTAAACCCTTTGGTATATTTTTAAAAATACATGTTTTTTTCGAAAAACTGTTTACTCAGATGTCACAATTTATTCCATTCTGGAACATAACCTAAAAAAAAAAACTCTCTAACTAAGAAAGTAAATATGTCGCCAAATTAATAAAAATGTACCAAAGACGAAGATATTCACGGAACGGGTTTAAACGAATGGCACAATTTTACCCACGAATGGAACATAACCTAAAAGTAATTTTTTTAAAACTCTCTCCACCTCGGAAAGTAAACCCTTCATTATATTTTTAAAAATCTACCAAATAGGATGTTTTTTCCGTAAAACTGTTTACCCAAATGGCACAATTTATTCTATGCTGGAACATAACCTAAAAAAAAATTCTCCAACTAAAAAAGTAAATGTCGCAGAGTTTTTAAAAATCAGACGCCAGTATTCTAGAAACAGGTTCATAATCATTCCACAATTTTGTTCACGATTCGAACATAACCTATCATCAAAATCCTTCCACCTCAAAAAGTAAATACCTTACAATTTTTTAAAAAATAAACCAAATATGCTACTTTTTCGACAAAAAGGTTCATGTACACGGCACAATTCATCCATAAACGGATCATAACCTAAAATTACATAATTACAAAAAACGCTCCACCTGCGAAAGTAAACTCCTGTTAATTTATTCAAAAATCTAGGAAATAAACCCCAGTTTCCGAAAACAGGTTCACTCGGATGGCATTTATTTCCAAATCTAAAATATCTTTATTTGGAAAATCTAAAATTTAAAAATTGATTATTTTGAAAAGCATTTTACCGGTAATTGTTTAACGGCATTTTACCAAGTTGAAAGACAAGAAATAAGCCGGTATTCTGCAGAGAAGGAATTTACACTTCGAGGGGGATGAACGAGGGTGCTGGATTCATAGCACACCATGTGAGAAGCATGAATGCATGCGTAAGAATACGCACATGCGTGTAAATCGACGAACGAGAAGAGGAGGAGACGAAGACCAGAGCATTGACCCGCAACGTGGCTCGCGGCCATGTTGCGGGTTTGCGAAAACGAATGTGTCCGGGACGAGCCGAACTCTATCTACTTCGCCGGTCTGCCCTCCAATGCGGTTCTACTACTGAGAATCCACTTGACTCTCTTATAACTAATCTCCTACAAATTACCCATTTTCAAATAATTCTAATTACCAGAAAACAATTCATTTTTTATTCTATTTATTATTAAATATCATTTTAGAGATGAATTATCAATTTTTGGACAAAAATAGTCGAAATAATTTAAACTATTTTAATAACTGTTTATTTATAAACAAAAGTTTAAATTAAACAAAACTGATTTCACGTTAATTTTGTTCTCTGATCTCGGCCACGTGCGAGAGCACGTCCTAGAAAAATAATATACGTTAGGAGACTGTACGCTACATTGAAACTTGGCCGACGATCAATAAACCGCCTCGAAAGAGACGATTCTCTTTGCACTGCTATGACCTCGTATACTTGACAGTACGTCGCGCACGCACCTCCCCAGGACTAGATCTCAAGACAAAAAATCTCATTTATTATGTTATTTTTTTGTTTTTCTTTATTTATGTAAATGATGAATATTTTTTAATTTTATATTACCAAGATGATTATTCGACGGAAATACTTAACTAAATTTTTTTCTTTTCTTTTTAAAAGATTTTTGTTCAAAAAAGTCCGCATAACATTTTGTCTAAAAAACAAATTAACATAACCTTAAAAAAACGCTTTATTCCCACTTCGCAATTTTTTTAACTTCTAAATTTAAAAAAGGAAAGATAAACAGTTTCTAAAGAAAGAACACCCTCAGCTATAAAAAGAACTGATTTAAATCATTTTGTCTAAAAGAAATTGACATAACCTTGAAAAAACGTCATTTTATTCTTACTTCGCAATTTCATTTACTATACTTCCAAAATTGAAAAAAAGAGAGATAAAAAGTTTGTTTCTAAAAGAAAAATACTTCCAGAAATGGCAACAAATGCTTTAAATCATTTGGTCTAAAAAAAATTGACATAACCTTGAAAAAACGTCATTTTATGCCCACTTCGCAATTTTATTTACTTCCAAACTTACAAAAAAGTAAGATAAACAATTTTTTCTGAAAGAAAAATACTCCTAGCAATGGCAAGAACTGATTTAAATTATTTTGTATAAAAAAAATTGACATAACCTTGAAAAAACGTAATTTTATTCCCACTTCGCAATTTTATTTACTTCCAAATTTACAAAAAAGTGAGATAAACAGTTTTTTCTGAAAGAAAAATACTCCTAGCAATGGCAAGAACAGAGTTAAATCATTTTGTCTAAAAAAAAATTGACATAACCTTCAAAAAACATAGTTTTATTCACACTTCGCAATTTTATTTACTTCTAAATTTACAAAAAGAATTTTAAACAGTTAGTTTCTAAAGGAAGAATACTCTGAGCAATGTCAAGAACTGATTTAAATCATTTTGTCTAAAAAAAATTGACATAACCTTGAAAAAACGTCATTTTATTCCCACTTCGCAATTTTTTTTACTTTCAAATTTACAAAAAAGTAAGATAAACATTTTTTTCGAAAAGAAAATTACTCCCAGCAATAGCAAGAACTGATTTAAATCATTTTGTCTAAAAAAATTGACATAACCTTCAAAAAACATAGTTTTATTCCCACTTCGCAATTTTATTTACTTCCAAATTTACAAAAAAGTAAGATAAACAGTTTTTTCGAAAAGAAAATTACTCCCAGCAATAGCAAGAACTGATTTAAATCATTTTGTCTAAAAAAATTGACATAACCTCGAAAAACGTCATTTTACTCCCACTTCGCGACATTATCCACTTCAAAATTTAAAGAAAAGAAAGCTAAATAAATTATTACTAGGAAAATCGACTCCCTACGATGGCAAGAATCGATCAACTTTTGTATTTTTCCCAAAACCAAATAAATTGGTCCGTAATCTTGAAAAAACGCCATTTCACTCCCACTTCGAGTTTTTATTTACGTCCTAATTTTAAAAAACAAAAGATAAATTACTCATTTTTCGGAAAATTAACTCCCCTGGATGTCAAGAATTTCCTAAATCAAAATAAAACATAACCTCGAAAAATCGCCATTTTACTTCCACTTCGTGACATTATCCACTTCCAAATTTAGAAAAAAAAGGAAGTTAAAAAACTTATTTTTGGGAAATTCAACTCCCCGCGATGGCAAGAATCGATCAACTATTGCATTTTTCCGAAAATCAAATAAAAAGGTTCGAAATATCGAAAAAAACGCCATTTAACTCCCACTTCGCGTTTTTATTTACGTCTTGATTTTAAAAAACGAAAGATAAACTAGTAATTTTTCTGTAAACGGACTACCCTGAATGGCAAGAATTTGATAAACCCAAATGAAACAGTTCATAACCTCGAAAAAATGCCATTTTTTTACTTCTACTTCGCGACATCATCTACTTCTAAATTTAAAAAAAAAAATAAACAGATTGTATCAAGAGGAAAAATACTCTCAGCAATGTCAAGAACTGATTTAAAATTGTATTTTTACTTAAAACAGATGGAAAATGTCCATAACCTTAAAAACAGACTTTTCATTCATTTCGCTATTTTATTGAGGTTGTATTTAAAATACACTAAGATGAATTACTAGTTTTTAGGAGAAGAGACTCCCCTTGATGTCAAGAATCGAATTAGTATTGTATGCTTCTTAAAATTATAAATGTAAATGTCCGTAACCTCGAAAAAACGCCATTTTACTCCCACTTCGCATTTTTATTTACGTCCCGATTTTAAAAAACGAAAGATAAATTGCTAATTTTTCGGTAAATTGACTCCCCTGGATGGCAAGAATTTCCTAAACCCAAATGAAACATAACCTCGAAAAAACGTCATTTCACTCCCACTTCGCGTTTTCATTTGCGTCCTATTCTTAAGAAAAGAAAGATCAACTACTAATTTTTTGAAAAATGGACTCCCCTGAATGGCAATAATTTATATGGTAAAAAAAAACTTAAGTTAACTAAAAAATTAGTAAGATAGGAGGTATTTCCTAGAAATGAGATTTTTTGGGACCCAAACGTGGAATTGCTCTCAATTTCATGAGAATTTGATTTTCTGCAAAGAATTTTGAAAAAGAGAATTGATTTCCGTGCAGAGCGTGTAGGATCGTACAAAACAGACGCAATGTGTAAAACGGGTATCGTGATACCGACCGGATGCTACTTCCTGCTTACTACGTCTATACCATCGTGACTGTCCATACACTACATCCATCTTTTTATCTCTATCTTGTACGTACAAATCCGCAAATTATTTCCACCTACGTATTTATTATTCGACGCCTGGGAAAGACAAATGAATTCAATAAATTAGTTTCGTATAAAAAGCGGGGGAAAAGGCTTTATATAGAGTGCGCATTATTCGAAACGGGAAAATCGAAAACGGGAATATTTATTAGAAGTGAAAAGTTGCGTTAAAAGAAAATTGGCCTAAAATCCGTCATTAAATATATTATTATTATTAAATTTATTATATTAAATATAAAAATTCTGTTAAATGAAAATTCTGACGTGTAAAAATTCGGTTAAATAAAAATTCGACAATAGAAATTTAAATTAGATACAAAAATACATAAAATCAATTTTAACACATAATAACTAATTCTAGGAATAAATATCGGCTCTGATCTATAGCTAAAGTCCTAAAAAAAAGTCTTCAGGATTCTCACCGAGATTTCTATATGTTAATTCATCTATACCAACTTGAATCGAGATGCCCCACATTTCGCATTTCTTCCGGATATCCTTAATGCAAATTCAACACTACGAATCGAATAATTTATTTATCTGATTATTATTTAGAAAAAATTGAAAATAAATTTAATCTGATTAATTATTATTTATAATTTAATTTTAATATCAATTGAAATGTCCATAAAAACAGTAAAAACTGTTGCTTACATTACATTTTTAGTTAAAAAATTATTAAACAATTTTTTATAGTTTATTCAACTATTTATTATATAATTAATTAATTTACTTAAAAAATTGAGCCTCAATGTCAGAAAATAATTACTAAACAATTTATCTACGATTATTATTGAAATAATTCAATAATATTTATTTATTTATTTATTTAATGATTCAACATAATAACCACCTATTAAATTGTTTTTTTAAAAAAAACCTACATCATCCTTTTGTTGCATTCCAGGATCAGAAACATTTGCTTCTTATCGCCTAGCGGTCGTTCCGCTCTATTAGAAAGGATTCAGAATAAATTTCCGAAGAGATCTATTTCAAACAATTTCTAAAATATAAACACAATTCAAAAAATGAATATTTAAATAAAATGTTTCTTAATTTATGATAAAGCAATAATTTAAAATAATATTGAAAAAAAAGAATTTGATCAGATTTAGAAATACCACTTGTGAGAAAAATTAGAAAATAAGATAAACAATAAATAAGATAATTATATAAATTCATAAGGAATAAACAGTTATTGTAAAGATAATAAGTTATACTAAGTAAAGATATAGATTTGTGTGTGAGATTGAAAACTTGTTCACCTATTATTTAACAAGTCTAAATCCCTCGCCTGACTAGCTCCAATTTATAAAGTGAAAAGTAACAATCAAATAATCAGGTTTCTTGGATCGATTTCGCCATAACATGGGCGTTGAAACGCGATAGCACGTAACTCGATAAAACTCGCTGAAATTTGATTCCTGTATTCGGATTCCCTTATTTCAGGTATCGGGATACTAGTCACGTCCGAGCAAAATCTAGCCATATTTATCATTTAATAAAAAAAAAATAATAAAATCTAAACATTTACTTTAAAAAATAGGTTCCAATATAATTTTTACCCTTATTAACTAGCAAATAACCTTAAACTTTCAATCATAAAACGAAAAAAAAAAATTCCTGTAACAGGAATCGAACCCAAGTTTCTAAATGCGCAAGTCGAGCCACTAACCCCTCAGCCAAAATTCTCTTAACTCCAATTTTGTCAGGTTTCGTCTAAACATCAACATTTCGTCAAAAGTAACCGATTTTTGAGAAAATTAAGCAATTGAAAGTGACTATCAGTTATATTTTGAGGTTTTTAACGATAAAATAAATACTTTTATGGATACTTTCAAGACGTCAATTACGAGAACGGTCGAATGGAAGAGGTCAGGATGCAGCTAGAACCAGTTGTCCACCTCGCTCATCTCAACGCGTCTTTCAAGTTCCCCAAGCAACGTGCATACCGAACATTCTGCCCCTTTACCTTGAGTAGAGACGCGCATACCATTATTTTCAGCCAGTCGAATAGGAAGAAAGTTCCTACCTTATTGAAACGAATATATAACGGATTTTTATGTTTTTGAACCTTTACCAAACATCATGATTATATAATAATAACAAAATAAAATAAGCACTATTGATATAAAATTTATTAAATTTATAACAGATAAAAATCTTTCTAAACTGGCAATAAAAAATGCAATTATCAATTTACACAAATAAACAATCGTCAGTACATTACTTTTCTCTGAAAGCGACAATTGAGACAGGCGGTTGCAAATTTTTAGAAAAATTAGAACAGCTTTCTCCTATCCCCATGCAACGAGATATTGTACTAAATAATTGCTATGAAATAATAACTATTAATTCTAAACACTCTTGGTACTTTCACCTATCAGGTTCTTTACTACTTTAGCAACACTATTAATAAAAAATATCTCACTTTTATAAAACTCACAATTACCTGTTTTCATAAGCTGTGAGAAAATAATTTCTTTGCAATAGTTGTAAATTAATAAAAAAACAATGAATTGTACGAAGCATTTGTGCGAAGACTACTTTTTTTTATCGGAATTTTTCGGTTTTCGTGAATTTTCAAATTGTTTAAGTTTGGTGTGCTGCATTTTCTAGAAAAGTAATTGAAAAATTTTGAAATTAAACTGAATTAAACTTTGAAATATTAGCTTTAAAATAAGCGGAAGAAAATTAAAATATTCTGTCTGGTTCAAAAGTTATAAGGAAATTAGCAAGATATTGAGCGCGTGAATTTTAAGAAGTAGCCATTTATAGAATACAATTCAATAGTAACATTGTTTGCTATAATTATTAAACTACAAATTTACATAATTTTAAAGAAATAAAGATATCTGAAAGTGAATAATAATTATGTTGAAAATAATGTGATAAAGAATAATGTAGCAAAAATAAGAATAAATTGTCATCTTTATCTTAGAATGTGATAATTATTATTACTAAAAGTAAAGTCTCTTTTTAATCAAAAACTAATACAATACGTTATTAGCATTAAAGGAATAATGCAAAAATTTGGTTTTATTACGCAACCAATGCAACAATTTAAAAATAAACTTATTAACAATTATGAAACTTTTGAAACAATTGATGAAATTGATAAGATTTTAGAATTTTGAAACATGTGCAACAAGTTGAATATAATTTTTCTCCAGTTGAATCTGAAGTAGGACCATTTAATAGCAAATTTTATAAGCTTCCCAATGGTCCATGAAAAATTTCAATTCGCTAATATTTGACCGAGTTATAAACATTTTAAGATGGTCAGGTTTTTAATCCCATTTTTGTAAGTGGTCCCACAATTTTGTCCGGTAGAGTACACTTTGGTCGAATAAAAAATAAAAAAAGAGTATGATTATTGAAAAAGAAATGCAATTAATTATAAAGACCTGACTACTTGTCTAATGCTATTGACAAATGTCAAAAAGATTTTTAAAATTGCTACATTATCAAAAATACGGTTCTATGCTACCCCAGGGATCTGACTATACACAACTCTGTCAGAGTTTTCATGAAAACCCACTTAAAAGTCGTAGAGAAGTTGATGCGGTATTATTCTTATTTAAAGTTATACATGGTCTGATTAATAGCCAATATTTGTTGTCTGAAATACCGATTGCTGTTCCTCAGTATCTCTTGCGAGGGTTTGAACCATTTTATATTGAAGATGCGAATACCACTCCAATTTTGAGTATGTGTCAAACGTTGAACTTATTGTATCCTAAAGATTCATTGAGTTTGGATGTTTTCAATCAATCTCTTAATTCTTTCTTAGCAGCTGTTTTATATTTAATTAACACGAATCCGACGCCTTAATTGTTATTATTATTATTATGTGCCATTTTTCTTGGTTAATCAATTGATAATCCTGTAATTGGTCTTTGTGACTGTTGGATTTACTTCAATAAAATAAAATAAAAAGTGAAGAATTTGGTAGCTGAAAAAGAAATAATGCAAAAATTTAATTTTATCGCGCAACCAATGCAACAATTTGAAAATAAACTTATTAACAATTATGAAATTTTTTAAACAATTGATGAAATTGATAAGATTTCAGAATTTTGAAACATGTGCAACAAGTTGAATATAATTTCTTCTCTCCAGTGGAACCTGAAATAAGACCATTTAATAGCAAATTTTATAAGCTTTCCATTGGTCCATGAAAAATTCCAATTCGCTAATATCTGACAAAGTTATCAACATTTTAAGACGGTCATGTTTTTAATCCCATTTTTGTAAGTGGTCCCACAATTTTGTCCGGTAGTGTACATTTTGGTCGAATAAAAAATAGAGAGTATGATTATTGCAAAAGAAATTAAATTAGTTATGGGATGAAGAATTCGGTCGCTGAACAATTTTGAAGTTAGGAATGGCAAATTGTGGTTTAAAAAAACCACCTAAATTGGAGTTTAAGAAGAAATATAAAGAGACTGGCCAACTGCCTAGTCTCGTTGTCGTCTGACACCCTTTTCCACAGCCTAGGCAAAGCAGCCAGGCTGTATTATTAGCAGACTTGCCGCGTGCTTTTCTCCCCACACCCCACGAAAATAATGGACCAGCATACTTCACGTCAAATACTACCGTTTGTTTTTTCTTCCTCCGAGAGTTAAATAAATGAACTCCATTCTTCCTTTGTCTCATTTTAAACTTTCTTTAAACCAAATCTGGCACTTCTGTATACAAATATTTTGATTTATTTACTTCGTTTCGATTACTCCTTTAAAATAATGATTATAATAATTTCTTGCGCGATCATAATCAAGTGACAATTATTTTATTGCTATAATAGAAATGGAATTTTTTATAATGATTGCTAATTAACGTAAATCACAAGTGTAAAAGATTAATGCCATTTTAATTTGAAATTATTATAGTCTTTAAAATCTTTATGTTATATGGAAATATTACACTTATGAGTTAAAATTTATGACGGCAATTACAAGACATATTTCATTATTATTCAATGTACAAATTTGCAATTATTCTTACTTATTTATATTGTCATTTACGCTGCTATTTATTTATTTTCCCGTTTCAAAAGTCTAATCCAACAGCTTATTTATTAAATTAATTAAAACGTTTCGATTCATTTAATTTAAAAAAATATTTTTTCACATTTAACAAACAGAATTTCTGATTAGTTTACTTTTCCTCAAACGAAATATTGATTTTCGTATTGCTGTAAACAAATGTGCGATATTAATTGATAAGAAATTCTTGCCAAGATAACGTGTTTTTGTAAATACAGATTTAACGAAACTCTCGTCAAAATTGTTCAATACAAAGTACTTTTTATGTAAAATATCTGTCTTCTAGAAATTTATAATGATAAACTAAAGCTTTCTTTAAATTCGATTAATAACATCAATTTGTTTTCTTTTTAATTTTTTAATGTTAAAAAAAGATGATTAATTAATTTAAAAATCACTAATAGTTAATAATTATTGTAATAATTCATTTAAAGACTGAATCGGCACGTGGTTGGGAAAGTTGTATCAGATCGCATACACAAAGAGCACGACATAGTTACTGACTGAACTTGACTTTACCTAGCGCAACCTTTAGGTGGTGCATTCACATGAGCACGAACATGCGGATATCGTTTTGTCGTGCGTGGGCGTGTTTTGTCGAACGGTTATTCACGTACGGATAAAAGTGCAGACTGCAAATTCTCCGTGACATAATCCTCAAACGAAAAAAAGGACGAGAAAAAATATAATTCATCAGTTGAAGAGAAAATAAGTCATCTTGATCTGTAAAGCACACAAATACTCTTTAAAAATCATTCAACAACTTTTAACAAGCATCCTAACCTTAACACCCACCTCGAGATTTTAAATTCCATTAAAAAGCACAAAAATAGATTCAAAAAGTTGAGTTATCGTCAGAAATAATCCTTTCGATGGCACAAAAAGATTACACAAATTAATTTTACAAAAGAAGCTTATTATAGTGCTTTAAAACCAAAAAATGTGAAAAAAGTCACCACCTCAAAATTTTTTTTGTGGATAAAATTGCACTATGTGGTGATTGGTAAAGAAAATAAAGAAATTCGTGTTATTTGTGATGGCAAGAGACGATTTACATAAAAAATTGTCTTATTTTATCTAACTTCTCATCCATATTTGGTTAACTTTCAAAATTCGAATCGGGCATCTGATGAGTAGGTTAGGACTACCTTGAATTTGAAAATAAACTTATTAACAATTATGAAACTTTTAAAACAATTAGTTGAATATACTTTTTTCCTCCAGTGGAATCTTTTCACCCACCTCGAGATTTCAAATTCCATTAAAAAGCCCAAAAATCGATTCAAAAAGTTGAGTTATCATCAGGAATAATCCTCTCGATGGCACAAAAAGATTACACAAATTAATTTTACAAAAGAAGCATATTATAGAGCTTTAAAACCAAAAAGTGTGAAAAAAGTCACCACCTCAAAATTTTTTTTGTGGATAAAATTGCACGATGTGGGTAATGGTAAAGAAAAGGCAGAAATTTGTGTTCTTTGTGATGGCAAGAGACGATTTACATGAAAAATTGCAATATTTTATCTAACATCGCATCCATATTAGATTAATTTTGCAAAATTCGAATCGGGCATCTAACTTGGGACGACCTTGAGGCTAAAGAGTCGACACTCGACACCGTTTGGAAGTGAAGCATCGTGAATGGTATGGTCGTGTTTACTGTCAGGCAGGTAGATTGCAGACCGTGTAAATAGCGACGCGTACATACCATAACGAGCAAGCGCCTTCAAATAACGGTTATTTTCCTGGGCCTTGAGGGTGACATTTTGTCACTTGCCCCACAGTAATTCACTCAATGACCAAAAAAGCATTAGATACGTATCTTAATGTCAGTGTCATTCACGACCAGCATTTGCCCCACATCAGAAAATTAAGCTTAGTTAAACCAATTGTGAATGAGGTTTCTCTAAACCACGTATTTTCAATTACAAATAAAAGTAGTAGCTCTTGAAAACCCATCAATTTTTTTTGAGAAAAATCAGATTATATAAAAATGTGCATAAAGCGTGCCATTGTTCGATTAGTGAGACGGTCCTGAGTTTAGTAGAGGGGAATGTCATAAGTCGTAGTTGTCCGAGAGGATTTTTATCGTAAATAATCCGAGATAACTTGACGAATGCAATAATTGGTCAGTTGATTAGTGCGATCATTGGTTGAAAGGGTGCTAAACTCCAGAGTCCATGAGAATTGAACAAGGAACGCGGAATTGAGGAATGCGAGCAGACAGCGAATGGTGCGGTGCAAGCAAGCAGAGTTTGTCGAGCTGATTCATTCAGGCTCTGGTATGCCTCAAGGTCGACGAATGCCGTTGCCTCTTATATTAATCTGATGTTCGTCATACATTAGCTTTGTTCCTTCCGTTGTCTCAAATCATTTCATAGCAAACAAACAAAATGCAAAATCGACACTCAGAGGGCGCTACTAATTGCAAACATTTCTACGTTTCAATTAGCAGTAATTGTATACGATTAGAGGGCAACTGAGAGAAGGGACTACGCAAAAAATATATGGATGACCCCATAGAAGACAAAGAGACAAGAATTACAAAACCTACTGTGTCTATAATTTTCTATGCCGTCCTTAAATGGTAATAGTCTTTTCAAAATGTATAATTTTCTTACACCATCCATTTTTTGGGTAATGTTACAACAACTAAATCTCTCCTTCAGTTTGCAAATTGCAGTTATAAACATGACTCTCTGAATTAAATAGATGACACAAAATGTTACTGAATCAAATCATCGGACCCTTGTCATGATTGAAAATATTTCTAAAATCAATTACGATTTTATCAAATGTTTGTCCTCGTACCTTCTGCACATCATTAGTGAATGTCATATGATTTATTAACAAGGGAAAAATTCATTGGGTTTTTGTAACCAGGATATAGGAAACACAATTTCGTGTGAGAAGTATACATGTAGATGTGGATGACTAATAGAAATTCAGTGAGGTAAGTACAATGGTAGCCACACCGTATTCTATATGAAATTTACCTCCCTCTAAATAGATACACCATTCAAAAGGTATAAGATGGAACAACAAAGGAAAGCAAAATATAACTATCCTTTTCAACAGATAAAGAAGTGTCTTTCCTTAACATCATCCTCGGATCAAAATATTCAGTATCTAAAATTCGATTTCACCTCATATTATCCGAATGTTCACATGATAGGAATTATGCTTGACAAAAATTGATCCAAAGTTGCTGGAAAAATTGAATTTGCGCAGTGGGAGGATTCGTCCATATCTGGTAATACCTACTAAAGTCACCACCCTGCCCCGCCAATGCCATCAAAACCTCTTTCGCATTAGTTTACAGCAAGAACCTGGTTTTACGAAAATTATAATAGTTGAGAAAAAGATAATTAACATTTGAGTATTATTTTTAAATTTATCAATACAGAACACGTTTTCTTCAACTGGTTATGGTGTTTAAATTAAATGTTCCCGCCCACGCGAATGAGATGAACAAGTCTGCATTCGTGGATGTACCCGACCATGCGGCAACCGCAAATAATCGATATTCTTGAAACGCTTTACTACCCGGTACGTGTACGCCAGTCCGAACCTAACCCAACTTTACTAGCATGGTCCTCGCCTTCCCTGACTCGATACGCAGCCACCTTGCGAATTTCTGTTGATGAACAAACTTTCTAGTGTTTCAGGGGAACGACACTGAAAAACAGAGATAAGCGATGAACTTGATTACAATAGGTGCAGTTTTTTTGTCAATTTATACGTGCAAGTCAAGATTGATTTATCGATTTGATGCTAAAACATTGTTGAAAAATCTGATGTAAATTTAGTGCACGGTATAAGAAGCATACTTATTATCAATTTAATGCTTCTATACCTCTTCTAAATCCGAATAAAAACTCGTCACTAATTAATTATAGTGTTCTCTTCCATAATTTTATAAAAATAAATTAATGACTTTATAAAGTTTCATGGACATAATATGTGGATGACCCACGAATGTTAATAAAAAAATACCCAGTTCGGTAGTCTAAAAAAAGCGATGTTTCAATTCAGGCCATTCAATTTTTTATGTTCCAATTAGAAAACGTATAGAAGACCATGTTCGAGTTAAATTTAACCCATATATCGATCTCTGAAAAATAAACAGGAATTCAATTAAAAGTAAAAAATTGTTTTAATTAAAACTTGGAAAAAATGTTTGTACTTTGGTTACAAATGTATTTAAAGTGATTCGTTATTCAAATGGACGGTAAAGTTCAACTTGGTGAAGCAGATATGTAGATGTGGATAAAAGTGTATTGAAACTCGTCAAATCAAAACTGTGACGGCCACAAGATAAGCAAGATTCGTGTTTGTGAGTTGGCCTGGGCTACTGTGGTTAAGGAAACATGGTATGGGAATGAAAATGGTAGAAAAGAATCGAGACATCAAGGAAGAATAGTTAAGTTTGTTAAACAAGAGGAAGCTAAGACGTTTGCTGTATAGGAGTTGGCACATTGTATAATTCGGTTTACTTAGTTGATCTAAAAAGTTACCCCAACCATAACTAAGTCCTTAATGAACCTTAGAAAAAAGGAAAGAGGTTGATCTTATAAACATACTGTACTAATCTTTTGGCATCCAAAATTGCACCAACTAGTAATCGGTCGTTGAACTCTGGTTGACCTACCCAAATTATCTAAACAACGTTACGTCCTATAAAATATTAGAAAAATGATCTTCAACCTATACCAATCTTGAACATTTAAATAGATACAGCCGGAACATATTATGTTTTCCTTCATGGAACTAGAAAAAATCACTAAATACATTCAAACACTTCCAAATGTTTACCAAATACAAGCGTGTTTGACTTTTTTAGTTCCAAGAAGGAAAGCATAATATGTTCCGGCTGTATCTATTCAAATGTTCAAGATTGTTATAGGTTGAAGATCATTTTTTTAATATTTTGTAAGACGTAACGTTGTTTAGATAATTGGGGTTGGTCAACCAGAGTTCAACGACCGGGTACTGATTGGCGCAATTTTGGATGCCAAAATTTATAGTTGGGGTAACCTTTTGGATCAACAAAGTAAACCGAATTATAGAATGTGCCAACTCCTATACACCAAACGTCTTAGCTTCCTCTAGTTTAACAAACTTAACTACTCTTCCTTACTGTCTCGATTCTTTTCTACCATTTTCATTCCCCATATACTCCGACTGTATGATTCATTTGTACCGACTTTGCATCACATGAATGGTTCCAATTGTTAAGAACAGGTCCAAGTACTGATACGTTTTGCATGGCGGCTTCCATGTAAATCGTATTACAACACGGACATGCCCTTAATTTATTTAATACAATTAAATTGACTGCATTTTATGTAATCCAGTGTAATACATTTGATTTAATTTACTCCGTTTAATGTCATATACTGAATTCACCAAACTAACGTCTTCAATTGAGAGCTCGTGGCAAATGGACAATTGATCATTGAGTGGTTCATGACATTGCAGAAAAGATTTTAGCGGTTTGGTAGAAGGTCCGTTGATCTCGAGTTACACCACTGCGTGAATAAACGAAGGAGGAAACAAATCGAATGGTAGGGAGCATTGAATAGAAATAGAGGGGGAACCAAGAAGCAAGGCAAAGGAAGAGTAGACTGGGTGGGGCAGACGCCCCGCGGCAAACTGTCAAACTACGCCGGTTCCGCGATGCCCGTGGCCATCAGCCGTGTCTCGCCGCCCCCATATCACCAGCATGGCCTTCTGTTGGAATCTAAACCCAGTCTCGCAATTCCCACTCCTCTTACAATCAGCCGGCAGTTGTAGTAGCCGCATGGCCACACGAAACCCTCTCGTTCTCATTTCAATGCCTCAAAAAGTCCAATTTTTAATCTAAACCCACGACAACTGATCCAAAGCAATTCTCCTAGAACGCCCAAAGAATCTCTACTTTCCACCCAAGAACCTTCACTCTCATTTACCCCCTTGAAGTCGGCTGCGGATAAATCAACCCACGATTCTCCTCTCCAACTCAATCTATCTCCATTTATTCTTTTAATAAAATATCCAATTCTATTTTTTCTGTTTACTTGAATTTGGTCGATAACTCTAGTTAGGGTGACTGGAATTCCAAAAAATTTTTGGAGAACGAGGTATGATTAGCAAAACAAAAAAAAAGGCTTTTGATCATTAAGGTAGCGAGTAATTTCGTCCAGCGCTATAGTCGGCACATATGGTTTGAATAAATTTCAAGGGTATTAGGAGGACAGACGGTAAATTTTTGAAGGACACCCTTCAAAAAAGGAGGACGTCTGGTCACTCGTAGTAGAGAGGCAAAATGATTTAGACAACGAAACAGGCTTATCTTAGATTTTTCATCTAAACACGATAATGGTCCTGAAAATTGCGCATCGGAATTCAAAGTTACTAAATAAGAGAAAAACCAAAAACGATTTTTGATCAATTGTAGTAGATTGACCTTAGGTGCTGAATGTCTGGGAGCGACTACATTAATATTATTCGAGTGATTCCCTTCCAGTATTATTGTCAAAATGTATAAAACGACCACAAGGTCATAAGAAGTATATTAAAAATAAAAACTTCACAACATCGTAGTCAAATTGTGCTACGTTTTGTCAGCTTAGGTTTGTCGACCTCATCAGGCACTAGGATTAGCACATCAATGAACTTAGTTTATAAAAAAGCACGTCAAATTAGTATAAACAAACATTGTCAAGAAGTAGAAAAATAAGTAAGTTTTTACATTTCGACAGTAGAATACAAACTGTCAACTACATTATCTATAGAATAATGAAATTTATTGAAAAAACTGAAATCAATCATGAATTTTGGTGTAGCATAACTAATAGAGAATGTCAATATAGACGAATTTTGGTAGCTATCTCATATAAGAACACGTTTGCGAATTTCCCATAGAAGGTTCATCCGACCCTTAGAACTATCGTACTAACTACCGTTATGAACACGTTGGACATAGGACTTTGCCGACCATCGATCTAAAATTCTAAAATATCCTCAAGTTAGTCCGACAATGACTTAGGCGAAATACAAGCATGAAGATTCCCCAAAATTCACAATACATAAATTTTACCGCCTTTGAAGATCCAAAATGACATTTTACCATAATTTTAAAATATCAGAATTTCCAATTGACAAAACCTCTATTTGCTCTATTGATCATACCATAATTTTTATTACACAGAATTTGTTTCCAGTATAATTTCCATTATTCTTTTAATCTTTATTCGATATAATATTTATTTTGCTTAATTTCCACTTCGGCTTATGTAAAAGTACCCAAATTCTTGTTATCAATATTAACTAATTGCTCGAATTTATTTATTGCATAAATTCCCTTTACTTTAAGTATCGTTTGTCAGGAAATATTAATTAAAGATACATTTCATAAATCCGTATAATCACTATTTAGAAGTCACTCAATTAAATCAACATCTGTCAGGATGCTGGAAACTTAGAATTATCATTTCTCATAAATTCCATTGCTCTTTATACCAAACCAGCAGAAAAGAGAGAAATTGATTGATCATGAGAAATGGTGATTAATTGTCTGTATATTTATTTTCCCAAATTTGCATTTGTCAGAATTTATATTTTATCAGATTTACAATTTGTCCGAATATTTAACCAATTTCTGAGGAAATTGTTTTTTTTTCTTGACCTTTAATTATGAATTGTACTTTAGAATTGTTTTGACTTTAAAGTCTAAAATAATTTGAATATTAATTTTTTATAAACCAATTTAGTAGATTATAATTTTAAAAGAGTAGATTTTTCTTTTTTACATAAAAATTTACTGAAATAAACTTAAGAAATATATGTAATTAGCTTATTCAAATTTTAATCTAAGTGAATATTCTAACAATTATTAGTATTGCACATTAACCTAAAACCATGGTTTTTTTAGGAATTTTTAAAAACTTTTTATGATTTTTATAAAAAATATGGTACATTTCAGACGAGTAAAGACGAAATAGGAATAAAAAATTAATCAGATTAGCCTTATTTGATAAGATAATTTAAAATATAAAAAAAAAATTAATTTACATATTTTAATATGATTAATAAGATATTTTATGTTTACAATAAAAAAATCTGTATAGATTGAATTGTTATAAAATTTTTTTATGTTTAAATCAATCTTTTTTATGAAATTACTTACTCAGAGTAAATTTTTTTCGATATACCGAATCAAAAATTATATCTAATTAATTAAGTGTGAAATAAAAATGCCTTGGATTCGTTAAATTTTATAAAAAATTTTAATCTCAGCCCCGGCTTAGTTATGTCTTTATTTTTAGTTTCGTTTTCTAATAAATAAAAAGATTCTTCGTCTATTTCATTTTCTGAAAAAATCCACAAAAATAATAAAAAATCGATTGTCAATATTTTTGAGGTTAAGGATGCTCAACCCACTGACATAACCTCAAACTAGAAAATGTTTTTTTACGTAAAATAAAAGCATTATTAACATTTATTTCACCTAATTTTGAAAGTCGCAGTTGTACATTTAAAAAAAGTCAGATCGAGACAAAATTTAGTATCAAATAATAATTATTTAAACATTTTGTGTTTTTTTTTCAAAGTTAGGGAACAGTTGTAATTTTATCAAATTTTGACAAATAATAGGTTATTTTAATTTTTGAAACAATCTCTGCAAGTCTGTTCGTTGAATTTTGTTAAAATACTCTCTCAATCTGAATTAGTTAAAAATAACTAATAATTAGTAAAATCGTGGCTGAGTTTTTATTTCAGCAATTAGTTAAAAATAACTAATTCTTAGTAAAAAAAATTACTAATTGTTAGTAAAAACACAACTAAAAAATAGTTATTTGACTAATTGAATTAGTAACAAAATTTTACTAAAATATTAGTTATTTTGACATAACCTAAAAATGAATTTAACTAATAATTAGTTATTTTTTACTAAATGAATAGTAGAAATATAACTAATTGAATTAGTGACTAAGTTTTTTGTTAAATAATTTTTTTACAAAATATTATTTACAAAATTCAACAAACAGATTTATAGAGAAAGTTTCAAAAACCAAATTAGCTACTTTTTGTCGAAATTGGATGAAAATTGCAATTGTTTACCAACTTTATAGAAAAAACACAAAATGTTAAATAATTATTATTTGATAATAAATTTTGTCTCAACTTATTTTTTTTTAAATGAACAACTGGATCTTTCAAAATTGGATAAAACCAATTTTAAAAATATTTGTATTTTGTGTGAAAAACCATTTTTTAGTTTGAGGTTATGTCAATGGGTTGAACGTCCTTAATTTTCTGAAAATTTGCAAGTAGCGGAAATATTAGCTCAAAACTACTACTAATTTGAAAAAAAATCTACTAATTAAAATAGTAAAAGTTTACTTTTTCAATTAGTAATTCATTTTCAAATTAGTATTTTTCGACTAATAATTAGTAATCTTCTAGTCTTTTACTAAATTTTAGTAAAAACTTTACTATTTAATAGCAACGAATTTTTTTCTAATTCATGAGTAGAAAATCACCAATGTGTATTTAGAGAGTGAATACGTAGATGAATATCTCTAAATATAAATTAGTAAGAAGTGAAATATTAATTTAAATAAGCAAAAATTTTTCTAACTTTTAATAACTTTGCATCAAAAATCTAGTAAAAATATTCACTAATTCAAATTAGTAGCCCTCTTTTCACTGCTGCAGATTCAGAGAGATTATTTTATTTTCCTCTTCTAAGACACGGTCAAGAAATAAACGAATTCTGTAGAATCTGATGTCGCTCAGTCAAACCTAACCTAACCTAACCCACGATTCAACTGGGCAGGTTGTAAGCTGACGCAGATTCTCGAGACACAATTTATGTATCATCATTTAGTTTTTAACTAAACAATTAGTAAAAACGTTACTATTCAAATTAATACCGACTTTTTACCATAAAACCAGTTATTTTTTATCTAATTTAGATTCAGAGAGTTAATTTTTAATTTCCTCGATTTTCTGCCATTCATTCAATATCCTAGATTTCTGATCCTTAATTTCTAAATTCCCGGATTTTCAATTTCCTACAATCCTACATTATCCGACAAGTGTTTATTAATTTTATTTCACCCCCTTTTCTTTTCTATTTCCTCGCTTTCTGACATTCCATTCTCAATTTTCATTGTCTCTGATTTTTCCGAATACTGCAATTTCTCGTATAAAAGACTATACCGTTCGGTTGTCGGAGCACTTCGTTAACAGATTGGTCGGTAATATTTCTGCGAAAATTACCAGCCAATTAGAGACGATTGGACGATTTCGTCTGGATCCGGAATAGCCAGTGACTTTTTCCCTAATTGGCCACATGTCCACATTATGTCCCTCCACTCGAAACATTCCAATTCACAATTTTGCGCTAACCGAGCCCTTCATTATGTAAAAAAAGAAAAAAACACATTTCAACCGAGTATCACCGATTTTCTATAAATTTTTCACATCACGTTTTTTTCCCTCCAAAGAAACAAAGAATACACTTTCGCAATTCTGTCGTATTGCCGCGATTGAACGAGAAATAAAGAGAAATAGCATTATTTTTGTTTTCGAAAACTCACCATCATTTTGTAGTTGAGCTTCCGCGGCGCGGCTACATTCTCCATTCTCACGGACATGTTTTTCTTCACGTCTTTTTTCACACTTGGGTTATGAAAATCCCCCTGTTTTGCCGGCACTGCGCCTCCTGGTGGCTTCTTCCACGTCCGCGCCGGGACGACCGCGATCCACCGCCCGCACCGATTTTTCTCGCACTTTTGGACCGCGCGGGGTTGAACCGGATCACTTGTCTTCAATTTCAGGGGGGTAGGGGGAGGATTGGAAGTAACGAGTGAATAATGAAAAAGAAGGAGCAGAGAGGTAGAATATTAAAAAAAACACTCGGATAAATATTACTTTCAAAGCACCCAGAGGAGCACCTTCACTTAAAAACTGCAACTTTACTTTGCACACTCGGATTTGAACGGCGAGCGATAAACGGGGTGTGGAGGAACGGCCTCTCGATTCACGGCGGGTGGAGAGGGCGGAGGAGGGGAGGGATTTCTCGTGGAGAGAGAGGGGGGGATAGGGCGCACGATAAGCGAGAGAGCCTCGACAATTTTCACGCCGACGACGACTCGACGAATTCGCCAATGATTAATCAAAAAAACTAAGGGTCGTTGTGACTCTGGGGGGGAAAAAAAGTGGGGTGGGATTTGAAGTGAGACGATCGGTGGGAGGTGGGTTTTTTTTTTTTTTTTTGATAAGAAGGCAGGTATGCGTGTGAGTGCACGTCGGGAGGAGAAAAAATGGAGCGAGAGGAACAAGGGGAGTGTGAGAGAGAGACAGATAGAGTGAGTGAGGTTGTGGGTCGGAGAGGGGAGAAGGGGTAGAGAGATGGTCGTGCCGAGACGGATGTCGAGTGTCAAGAGGGTGTGTCGGACTCACGGGATGCACTATTTGCACTAATGTTACACTTGTACTTTATCCGGAGCTCACACTCGACACTAATTCTGCCCAAAATTCCATCAAGTTTCCTGCGGTTTATTTTTCTCGGCTTATCCTTTTTTCAAATATGGACTCTTTTCTTCTTTCTCGTTGGCGGTTACAACTTGGTTTACCCTTTTAAAGCTCTCTCTCTCTCTGTCTCGTTTCTTGCACACAAAATTTACACAAAAAATTCTATCCTACGTGATCGGCCTCCGTTCTGATCTCTTCTGCTGCGCGGCGCCGAGGGCTTTTTCCTTATTCTATCGCGGACGAGCTGCGCCTCCAACACTTTCTATCGAGTACAAATCACGGGCACGGCGCGGATAATTCGTACAGCATGTTACAAAAATAGAGATTGGATCTAAATAAATAATGTACAATTATACTTGTCGTTAGGAAACATTTAGGTGTATGTGTTATCTTGTAGGTAGAGTCTAAGCTACTGCCCGGCGAGGTTCGCCCATTTTGTCGGAAACTGACGAGAGCAATCGCTAGGAGGCACCAGCGGCGGGTGGAGAAAAGGGGCTCAGTGTCTGAACGTAAAGAGAGAGAGAGGGAGTGAGTTGAGTGAATTTAGGTGCGAGCGAGACAAACGAATTGTAGTGACAAGAAAGGGGCGGATGTTGTGGCAGCAGTGCGCGAGTCCTTAGGTTGGCAGAACTGAATTCCAGGCAGGGCCGACGATACTTTTTCCAAGAACCGTGAATTAAGAGCAAGCACAGTTGTCACTAGAAAAAGTGTTTTCTCATGTAATTTTTTCGTAGATTTCTGTTTTTTGAAGATTACAATTGTTTTCAACTTTTATCAAGTGGAAAATAAACTTTTATATTCTGTTTAAGACGAGGTAAAAAAAAGTCGCGCATGCGCTTTCTACAGTTGACTCGCAGTGCATGATCTGTTGATCACGTGATCGATTTAAAATGGAAAATCAATTTAAACCTAGGTTTTAGTAATAAATTTAATTTATTCAATTAAATATTAAATTTATTAAACTTTTTATATTTAATTATTATAATATTAACTTTTAACTAATAACTACTTATTAATATTAAATTTATTATTAAATTGAATTAGTTTCTTTCAGCTTTTCTTAATTTGCAATTTTTTGTTACATTTTTATGAATAATAAAAATTTTATTTTATTATTTTATTTGCTGAAAACATTATAAATCGGAAATTAGACAAAAGAGAACCACTCTAAGGTCAGAATAATCATAAAATTATTACACTGTGTAACTAAAAATGTTTAAACTAAAAAAATAATATGTGTATTAAATTTCCTCCCCCCCCCCCCAAAAAAAAACCCAAAAATTTCATTTTAAAGCTAAAAATCAGTTTTCTTGCAGTTTTCGTATAAAATACACTGAAACTTCACTTATTTACAGTCTCGCTTATTTTAAGTCGCATTTATTTTAACAATTCGAAGTCTCACTTATTTTAACTTGGCGACCAATCAAAACTAACTAACATTTTCATTGGTTGCTGTGAATTGGACCAGCCAATCAGAGGAGTTCTTTATAACTACGTGTAAATTAAAATAAGTGCGACTTTTCTTGTGGACCGGGTTAAAATAAGTGAAGCTTTAATTTATAGTAATATTTGTTACGATTTCAAATTGTTTTTTATTGTAAAGCTGAGAAACGAGACTTTCTACACCTTATAGAGGTTTTATGTTTTAAATAAAATTTATGGTAGAAAAAAGAGTAAAAAAATTTCGAAAATTGACAATTTTTTTGAATTTTTTCAACTTTGGCAATGATTTAAGGACCAATTTTATTTAGAATGTTTTTTCTGTGCTAAAATATTTAAAGTATATTTAATTTTGCGTCGAATAAGCTTTTTTTAATTAAAATTGGTGATAAATTAGCTGAGTTATTGTATTTTTTTGGTTGATAATTACAGTACTTTTCGGGAAAATCGATTTTGAAAAATGTTGATGCTATTCTTAATTTTTAATATTTTACCGAAATTTACTGAAATAAAAACAAAAAAGTTGTAAGAGTAATTATTGCTTACTCATCTCTAAATCCGAATTAGTTAAAAACTACTATTTTAAGGGTGAACACTCGTTTACCATGTTAAATAGTAATTTTTTACTAATAATTTATTTAAAAAAACTACTAATTTAATTAGTAAATGTATTTTTTAGGTTAGGTTAAACTACTAAAAGAATTAGTAGATTTACAGTTACTTATTACATTAGTTATTTTTACTATTTAATTAGTTAAATTTAACTACTGAATTATTAGTTTTCTACTAATAATTAGTTATTTTGTACTAATTAAAAAAGAGAAAATTCGTTTACAATTTTAACCCCTAAATAGTAATTTTTTACTAATTCAGATTTAGAGAGTAAGGATGTTTAACCAATTGACATAACCTCAAACTAAAAAATGGTTTTTCACACAAAATACAAATATTTTTAAAATTGGTTTCACCCAATTTTGAAAGATCCAGTTGTTCATTTAAAAAAAAATAAGTTGAGACAAAATTTGTTAACAAATAATAATTATTTAACATTTTATGTTTTTCTGTAAAGTTTGTAAACAATTGCAATTTTCATCCAATTTCGACAAAAAGTAGCTAATTTGGTTTTTGAAACTTTCTCTATAAATCTGTTCGTTGAATTTTGTAAATAATATTTTTTAAAAAAATTATTAAACAAATAAAATTTTTTTATTTTATATTTTTTTAAACAAAACATATTTTAACACAATTCAGCGAACTAAAATAACCTATTATTTGTCAAAATTGGATAAAAATTAAAATTGTTTACTAACTTTGAAGAAAAAACACAAAATATTGAATAATTATTATTTGGTATTAAATTTTGTCTCAACCTAACTTTTTTTGTAAAATATACAACTCGGTCTTTTTAAATTGGGTGAAATCAATTTAAATTTTTTTTTATTTTATGCATTTTATGTGAAAAACCATTTTCTATTTGAGGTTATGTTAACGGGTTGAACATCCTTAAATAAAATACTGTAATTAGCATTTTTTAAAAAAAAATTTTTTTATTTAGTAAAGACAAAAAATTCAATGACTCACCCAATTTATCACTAATTTGAAAAAAAAACTCATTCGACGCAAAATTAAATATGCTTTATATACTTTAGCACATTTTTCATAATTTCATTAGTAGTTTTTCACTAATTCAGATTTAGAGAGTTGTATTATGTATCATACATTAAATTGTATTTAAAAAACGTCGTATTTGAGTTCTAAAATAATCTTAAACTTATTATAATATATAATTCTTAAAGTTTAACTCTTATATTCTTAATTATTTAATGTTGAATCAAATTATTAATTTATTACTAAACCTGCTTTTTTACTGACTTTTGTTTATAGCTGTAGGAATAATATTATTATTCATAAATTTAAATATACATTCAATTAGCAAAAAGAAAAATTAGGTTAAATTATAATAAATCAATATATAGGTATAACATCATGGTTTAAATTGAAAATGAGAAATTTAATGAATAAAATTTATAATATAAATCATATGTCATTAATTCAATGCGGTTTCATTAAGAATTCATAAAATGCATTAGCATTAATTGTTAATATCAATTCAATCGTACAATAATATGAAAATAGTTTCAATAAAAATTTAATAAAATTTAATTTCTCCACAAATGAAGGAAGTAAGCAATACATTAAAAAATAATGATTATAAATTATAAAGTTCACGTGTAAATAAATTAAGAAAAGAATTTGTTATTCGCTTAAACAAAAAACTAATTCTGTATAATAACAATTTTTTTCTTTTGTAAAAGTTTATATTTTGGTTTTGAAATTATACAAATACTTAAATTAATGTAAATCTTATTTAATGGTGGTATTAAAATTACCACTCAGAACGCGTTTTGGAATTTTCTCTATACAACACGTTATGTTAATTTTTCTTTTCGTCCAGCAAGATGAGCATTTTGGTTTCTATGGGTCTAACATATTATACATTGAGAAAAAATGCTATTGAATCTGAAGCACGTGTTATTCGATTCTAACAATACCAGATTACTTTGACATGATTTTAAATGAAATAAATGTTCTTTGATTTTAAAAATTGGATTTTAATTCAAAAGTAAGCATTGCCTAAAATTATCAAAATCATTAAAACCAAATCATTACATTAAAAAATAATTTCCGAAATTTGCTTTAATACTTCCAAAATAATTTTCAATTTTGTCTCTTCACCGAACAATCAAAAAGCTTTTCAAAGATGCGACCACCTGAATACGCCCCTGATTATTATCAAAAATATTATAAAAATTATTATATTATTATGATCGTCATT
Organism: Ganaspis brasiliensis; assembly: GCA_037103525.1. NCBI lineage: Eukaryota > Metazoa > Arthropoda > Insecta > Hymenoptera > Figitidae > Ganaspis > Ganaspis brasiliensis. The sequence goes on along the minus strand of JAZKLR010000103.1, from coordinate 1,197,975 downwards.
AATTTTATTATCAATATTATTAGAGTATTATCATTATTATTAATTTTTACACAACAATCAATACTGTTTTCCAATAAATTGACTGCTTTATTTCAATTTGGTCAGAATCCAGTAATTTTCACGTCCGCCATTACGCAAACCTGTTATTTCTGTTATAAGCTAAAGAAATATATCTAAAAATACTTTCTCAGATAATGCTGATTTAAGATAAGTCCTAAAATATTTTCTCGTGTGCCAAAAGGCCCTATAAATCGGTTTTAAATCTACAGTGTTGCCTAATGCTTGTTTTTTCATAACTGAATGCCAATACATTTATCATATGTAATAATTACATGACTATTGTATAATTGATAATAAACGACTTTATAAGAGGTAAAAAAATTGTCCTGATAGTTATAGTCCTGCTGAAAGATTGCAAGACTCCATCTAGGAGATTGAAAGACAATTGTACAAGGCATAATGACGCAACCGTCGGACGCATTTCTGCCAGTCGATGATCAAACAATTTGCGGAAACTATGAAAGTAATCTGCTTTGTTTTGACCGATGTCTTTTCTCGCGTGTCCCTCTATTAAGCTATGGACGAGGTCAAGGCCGTTGGCCTTCTTAACCCCCTCCTGCGCCCGGATACCGCCAACGCCACCATCTCTCTTTCTTTTCTCCACCTTTTGCACTCATTTGCTTAATTCTTTTAGCAAAAATGCGTAAATGTCAAACTATCATACTCGTTATACAATTGTCATATTCCTCTTTTACTTTTATTTACACGTCGATGACTTTGAATTTTTCCTAATTTTGTTACATTCGTGCTTTTTTATTTTTACAGGTTTGTCTTCTATGTGTATGACACTATGCTGACCATTACATTACCATCGAATCAATATATATAAAAACTATAATACACGTATTTCTGAAATATAAGAAAAACAGTCCATTTTTGGCGCCCAGTTATATTAGTGGACAAATTAAAAAAAGTAACAGAACTTCCTATCGGACCTAGTGGAGGTTGTAGGTAATAAAAAACCAAAAAGAATGGTATCTATTAAATCTCTGATACCCCATCAAAATCTTATTTTAGAGCCAAAAAACCGTTTTCAGGTATAGATTCATGTACATCATACTTTGAAACGTCTCCATTTTTTATGTAAATCAAAAAGTTTTTTGTTTGTTTGAAAGCTTGAAAAACACCTTTCTAAGCTGTACAAGAATTACTTTATTGTCATTTAAATTCATGAAGATATAGACCAAAAATTTTCATTTTTCCATTGATTTTTAAGCAAAGTTAATAACACTGTGTTACAAAGTAAGAAAAACTAGCAGAGCTTCTTATCGGAGCTAGTGAAGGTTGTAGGTAATAAAAAACTAAAAAGAATGATATATATTAAATCTCTGTTAACCCCTCAAAATCTTGTTTTAGAGCCAAAAAACCGTTTACAGGTATAGATTCATGTACATCATACCTTGATACGTTGCCATTTTTTATACGAATTAAAAAGTTTTTTATTTGTTTGAAAGCTTAAAATACACGCTTCTAACTTATACAAGAATTTCTTTATTATCATTTAAATTCATGAAGATATAGACCAAAAATAATCATAAAATTTCATTCTTTTAATGATTTTTCAACTTTGAAGCTAATTTAAATGTCTTCTCTTATTAAAATTATATTTTTTTCTCAATGTATATCAAAATCTTAGTGAATTTAGTTTAAAATGACCCTAAATTGATTAAAATTCGATTAAAATTGTCGCAAAGTTATTCCATTTTTAATGACATCATTACATTTTGACGCTATGAAAATTTGTTCATTATTTTTTTCCTCGTATTGATAATTCTGTCTGTTTTTTCATTTTTATGCATTTTGGCAATGCTAAGATAAAATTTTTAGAGTTTGAGAGTCATCTAATAAATACATGTAACATTGTTTAATAGTAATCTTTTAATGTGTATTGAGAGAAAATATAATTTTAATAAGATAAGTGATTTATATTATAGCTATACAAACATGAAAAAGCATCAAAAGAATGAAAATTTTTGATGATTCATTGTCTTTATCTTCATAAATTGAAATGATAATAAAGAATATTTTGTACAGCCTGAAAGTGTTTAATGTAACTTTCAAACAAACAAAAAACTTTTTGATTCGGATAAAAAATGTCGAAATTTTAAAGTATTATGATGTATTATGATTCTACTTGAAAATGATTTTTTGTCCCTAAAACAAGATTTTGAAGGGGTATCAGAGATTTAACATATACCATTCTTTTTAGTTTTTCATTACCTACAACCTCCACTAGCTCCGATAATTAGTTCTGTTACTGTTTTTTTCTTTATAGTACAGTGTTATTAACTTTTTTTTTAAAAATCAATGAAAAAGTGAAAAATGTTGGTCTATATCATCATGAATTTAAATGACAATAAATAAATTCTTCTACAGCTTCGAAGCGTGTATTTCAAGCTTTTAAACAAACCAAAAACCTTTTAATTCGGAAAAAAAATGGCAAAGTTTCAAGGCATCATGCCTTGATGACGTACATGATTCTACCTAAAAACGGTTTTTTGGCTCTAAAACAAGATTTTGATGGGGTATCAGAGATTTAATATATACCATTCTTTTTACTTTTTCATTATCTACAACCTCCACTTGGTCCGATAAGAAGTTCTTTTACAATTTTTTATTTATAACACAGTCTTATTAACTTTTTTTAAAAAATCAATTGAAAAATGAAAAATTTTGGTCTATATCATCATGAATTTAAATGATAATAAAGAAATTTTTGTACAGCTTCGAAGCGTGTATTTCAAGCTTTGAAAGGAACCAAAAACTTAATAATTCGGATAAAAAATGGCGAAGTTTCAAGGGATGATATACATGATTCTACCTGAAAACGGTTTTTTCGCTCTAAAACAAGATTTTGATGGGGTATCAGAGATTTAGTATATACCATTCTTTTTAGTTTTTCATTACCTACAACCTCCAGTAGGTCCGATAATTAGTTCGGTTACTGTTTTTTATTTTATAACACAGTGTTATTAACGTTTTTTAAAAATCAATGGGAAAATGAAAAATTTTGGTTTATATCATCATGAATTTAAATGATAAGAAAGAAATTCTTGTACAGCTTCGAAGCGTGTATTTCAAGCTTTTAAACAAAGAAAAAAGTTTTTAATTCGGATAAAAAATGGCGAAGTTTCAAGGCATGATGTACACTGTAAAAACAGGTGTCTTACAAGTGTCTAATTTTAAGACATAAGACGTTTAGAAAGCGTCTTGCAGGCATTTTTAAGACACTATCTCAATGGTTTAAAATTAAGACACGTCAAAATGTCTTAAAAGTGAGGACAAAATAAGACACTTGTTTTTAGAGTGTACATGAATCTATACCTGAAAGCGGTTTTTTGGGCCTAAAACAAGATTTTGATGGGGTATGAAAGATTTAGTATATACCATTCTTTTTAGTTTTTCATTACCTACAACCTCCACTGTGTCCAATAAGAAGTTCTGTTACTTTTTTTTATATTTTATAACACAGCATCATTTGTCTTTTTGTGGATGACACTATGCTGATCATTACATTATCATCGAAGATCAATGCAATTTTGACGCCCAAAATACCGTTTTTATGGACACTAATATAACGTAGGACCATGATAATTGCTTTAGAAAACTTCTTTAAAAGTTTTTAATCAAGTTAAATTGAGACATTTAGAAGACTCACACGTATTGCTTTAAAAAACTGTCTATATGTATATGCTAATCATCACACTACCATCGAAAATTTTTATGCGCCCAATAAATACTTTAACAAATGTTATTCGTTATTGATTGCAGGTTGAAAAAAAGATTAAAATAATGCTAATTAGTTACCTTACGAGGAATAGATTAAAATATTTATTTAAACTTGAGTAAAGGATATTTAATGTTGTTTATTTGTTAATAAACCATTTCTAAGCATCATAAAGTTGAAGTTAATAAACCTAATTAATAGATAGAGTAGATAGTTATTTTAATTATCGTTTAGCCATCTAGGGGAGTACTGGCCATTTCTGGTCGTTCAGATTTCAGTAGTTCGGACTATGACTATACGTCTAACCTTTTGTTCGTGCCGTAATTGATACTTTCATTTTTAATTTTCTTTTTGATTAAATTAAAGTTTTCAACAACCATTGGATGGGTCAATGGGAAGTCAAGGCCGCGCGGTCATTTCCCTCGCAATCCTGCGTAGGTATAAATAGATTCACGCGACTATATCTACATACCTATATAAATGCGCGTATCATAAAATTGTGGTCACAGTTATTCTCCATGGCAAATCTTTATCTCTTCTGCAGTAGATTTTTCAGATTAAAATTTTTTTCTTCTCAATTCTCATAGATATTATTACAATATTATCTGTCTTCGTTTGTACTATTATATTATTTTTTTTTTTTTTACAAACAAGTTTCGGAGAAAAAATGTTTTTTTTTCTTTCATTGCATTATTATTCATAATTAACCGAAGCACAGGAAACTTTAACTTTAAAAAAAATATTTTTTTAACTGTAGAAAGTGATATGAAACTTATTAAATTAACCAAATGGAAGAAAGGCTCAGGTTTTATTTTTTATCTTGAATGAGAGAAAGGATATTTTGTCCAGTTGGTTTTGTTAGTTTCATTCTTTTAGAAAGTGTAGACCACTTCCTATATGACAATATTATTTTTGAAAAAAAAAGAGTCCGTCTATGCAGACCAGTTGTGCACAATGTCTACACAATGTTATTTTGAGTTTATTTAAACATTTTCGCCAATGAATGCAAATTGGCCTATAACTCCTCAATTCAACCCTGACCGGCTTCGACTCCGCTAATTTTAACACTTACACAAATAAGTTCTTTAAAACTACATTACTCAGAATTATTTACATTTTTCTCCAAAACTGAACACTTAACATCTAAAAAACTAAATATCTATAAAATAATATACATTTTTCTATAGATTAGTATTAACTAAAATAAATTATTTATAGAAATTACTATCAAATAATAAGATTTTCTTCTTCCCTTCCAAAAAAAGTCTTGTAAATTAATCTCTTACAAATAACTTCTTATTACTGATACAATATTGATGGAGATTGATAAAATTCAACAAAAGATATATTTGTTGATGAAATTAGTAAAGTCACGCGATTCAATTCACTTAATTCAGACAGTTTTTACGACAATGGGAATGAGCCATTTTTTACTCGACACGTGTCCATTGTTGAGATCCAAAAAAGGGATACGTTTGTGTACAAAAAAAAACCTCTTTTAAATGGAAAAAAATTCATGCAGGTTTAATATCTTGCTGCTTAAGCAGAGAATTTCCGTTGACGCATTTTATACTGTTATTTATTTTAATTAAGACAAGAGATGAAAAAGACAATAAAGCTTTTCTTCTCTTTCTCAATTTGGAGCAACTCTTGATATTTTAATTACAGCGTTATCCGAGGGAAGGAATGCAAAATCCGTGTCGCGGAAACGCTTTCTCGATTTCTATTAAACAAGAATTAAGAGTATCGATTTGTTGGATTCCCGTGGACCAACCATGCAGAACGAGGAAAACGTGTGGATTCTCAATAAAATACATTTTCAATTTATGTTCCTTAATTAACTAATAATTTCGTTAAGTTTGGTGCATTAACAGTGATTATTTGATGATAGTAACAATCGATATTTTATGATTTCATTAATAATGCGTTTCATACATGGATATATATACAATCCATTATTAATGACATTATTTAAGTATTGTTAATTAAATCATATGTAAGTATTCATTGTTATTGTAATAATCAAATATCAGTTAATGTATAACCGCTGTTAATACATATGTGTATAGTCATGCAACCATTATTAACAAAACCATGTATATAGGTTTTCATAGTTCGAGTAATTATTACACTATTAATGTACTCATATATTACATTAACAATATTGACACGACATCGACAAGACTATAAAAACTATAAATATTTTCAACAGTTAATTGAACTTAGTACAACTAGCAGTTAACTATCCAAGTGGAAAAATGATGCATTATTCATTAACTCCATGCCTATATATATTATTTGGCTTTTTATAGACAGTTATCAAATACTTCAATTAATAAATTATTCATAATTTTTTCATCTAGGAAGTTTAGTAACCGGTAGTGCTCAATAGTGAACATCGAAAAAATGAGAAACGCAGGAAAAATACGAGAAGTCTGGGGAAACAAAAAGGGTTTAAATTTATAAAAAAAAAAGAGAAGTCATTTCGATGGGGTTGCGTGAACGCAAAAGCGTCGACCTGGGAATTCTGGAGTATCCATAGAGGTCATCGTCCGAACGATCTTTGGAGTTCTACCACCCCTGCGCAGGGATGGACTACCTTTGAGAAGAACGCAGAACATCGACCCTATAATTTCCTCTCCCGAATCTGATCTAAAAGTCGGATCCAGACTCTTAGCAACAACAAAATTTTTTAATCAAATTCATCAAGAGTTGCAAATCAATATTTTTCAAAGCACTATGGAAATGTACTGTGTTACAAAATAAAAAACAGTAACAGAACTCCTTATCGGACCTAGTGGAGGTTGTAGGTAATAAAAAACTAAAAAGAATGGTATATATTAAATTTTTAATACCCAATCAAAATCTTGTTTTAGAGACAAAAAACCGTTTATTGTACATCATACCTTGAAACTTCGACATTTTTTTATCAAATTAAAAAGTTTTTTGTTTGTTTGAAAGCTTAAAAAACACGCTTCGAAGCTGTACAAAAATTTCTTTATTATCATTTAAATTCATGATGATATAGACCAACATTTTTCATTTTTCCATTGATTTTTTAAAAAAAGTTAATAACGCTGAGTTATAAAATAAAAAACAGTAACAGAACATCTTATCGGACCTAGTGAAGATTGTAGGTAATAAAAAACTAAAAAGAATGGTATATACTAATTCTCTCATACCCCATCAAAATCTTGTTTTAGAGCTAAAAAGCCGTTTTCATGTATATAGATTCATGTACATCATGCCTTGAAATTTCGACATTTTTTATCCGAATTAAAAAGTTTTTTGTTTGTTTGAAAGCTTAAATTACACGCTTCCAAGCTGTACAAGATTTTTTTAATGATCATTTAAAGTTATGAAGATATAGACCAAAAATCATCATAAAATTTCATTCGTTCGATGATCTTTCAACTTTGAAGTTAATTTAAATATCTTGTCTTATTAAAATTGTATTTTCTCTCTATACACATCAAAAGCTTAATAAATGCAGTTTCAAATGACCCCAGATTGAATAAAATTATTTTAAAATTGTCAAAGTTATTCATCTTTTAATTTCTGAGTAACCTGTAACATCAGTAATTTTTGACTTTATGAACAATTTTTCATGATTTTTTTCATGTTATTCATAACATTAAACATTTTTTCGTTTTTATGCATTTTGGCAAAGTTTATAAACACTTTTAAAGTTTAAGAATTACTTGATCTAATAACCACATATTTATTTTATTAAACAATTTTACAGATTATTATTAGATGATTCTTAAACTCTAAAAATTGTATCTTAGCATTACCAAAATGCATAGAAATGAAAACAAAGACAAAATTATCAATCCGAGAAAATCACTACAAAATTAAAAGTGGAATAGCTTTGGAAATTTTAATCGAATTTTATTCATTTTAGGGTTATATCAAACTGTTTTCACTAAGCTTTTCATAAGAATTGAGAGAAAGTATAATTTTAATAAGATAAGACATTTAAATTAGCTTTAAAGTTGAAAACCCATAAAAAAAATTGAAAATTTTTTATGTTCTTTGGCCTATATCGTCATAAATTTAAATGATAATAAAGCAATTCTTGTACAGCTTAAAAGCTTAAGTTTTAGGCTTTCAAACAAATAAAAAACTTTTCGATTCGGATAAAAAATGGCGAAGTTTCAAAGTATGATGTACATGAATCTATACCTGAAAACGGTTTTTTGGTTCTAAAACAAGATTTTGATGGGGGATCAGAGATTTAATATATACCATTCTTTTTAGTTTTTTATTACCTACAACCTCCAATAGGTCCGATTAGAAGTTCTGTTACAGTTTTTTTATTTTATAACATAATGTTATTAACTTTTTTTAAAAATCAATGGAAAAATGAAAAATTTTGATCTATATCATCATGAATTTAAATGGTAAGAAAGAAATTCTTGTACCGGTTAGAAGCGTGTATTTCAAGCTTTCAAACAAACAAAAAACTTTTTGATTCGGATAAAAAAACGTCGAAATTTTAAGGTATGATGTACATGAATCTACCTGAAAACGGTTTTTTGGCTCTAAAACAAGATTTTGAAGGGGTATCAGAGTGTTAATATATACCATTCTTTTTAGTTTTTCATTACCTACAACCTCCACTAGGTCCGATAAATTAGTTCTGTTACTGTTTTTTTTTATAGTACAGTGTTATTAACTTTTTTTTTAAAATCAATGGAAAAATGAAAAATGTTGGTCTATATCATCATGAATTTAAATGACAATAAAGAAATTCTTGTACAGCTTTGAAGCGTGTATTTCAAGCTTTTAAACAAACCAAAAACTTTTTAATTCGGATAAAAAATAGCGAAGTTTTAAGGCATGATGTACATGATTCTACCTGAAAACGGTTTTTTGGCTCTAAAACAAGATTTTGATGGGGTAACAGAATTTTAGTATATACCATTCTTTTTAGTTTTTCATTACCTACAACCTCCAGTAGGTCGGATTTGAACTTCTGTTACTGGTTTCTATTTTATAACACAATTTTATTAACATTTTTTAAAAATCAATGGAAAAATGAAAAATTTTGGTCTATATTATCATGAATTTAAATGATAATAAAGAAATTCTTGTACAGCTTAGAAGCATGAATTTTAAGCTTTTTAACAAACAAAAAACTTTTTGATTCGGATAATAAATAGCGAAGTTTCAAGCCATGATGTACATGAATCTATACCTGAAAACGGTTTTTTGGCTCTAAAACAAGATTTTGATGGGGTATCAGAGATTTCATATATACCATTCTTTTTAGTTTTTCATCACCTACAACCTTCACTAGGTCCGATAAGAATTTATGTTCCTTTTTTTTTATATTGTAATACTGTACAATTTCCATTTGACTTAGAAGTGATTTGAAAAATATTGATTTGTTATTAATTAGTCATCATTAATTGTATACATATTAAGGTTCTGAAAAAAGCATCTTTATCTATAATATAAAATTGGAAAAAGGATTTTTCTCTTATAAAGAACATGTGCGTGAAAATTCTTTATAGAAGCTAAAGTTGCCTGTTTATTACAAGTATGCACATGACATTGTTAGTGACTTCTTAGAGCATGTAATTATTGTCTAACGATATAAATAAAAAGTAATAGGAGATGAATAAGGAAATGATAGGGTGTGAAAATTGACCTTTTCCATGGAAGTGAAATCTTGAATTGGGGAAGAAAGTGACGGGTGTAACGACTGGTGGGCTTTTTTTGGAGCAAAAGCGACCCTTGCTGCAGCCGAAGTAGCTTCCTCCCTTTGGACGAAAAGAGAAGGGGAGACGAGGACGAGAACCTACGCGTTATTGAGCGGGCATTTCCCACAAAGCGCAGACGAGGGCAACCACCCCGTAGCCAAGCGCCGCAACGCGAACTTTCCCTCTTTCTCTAGGTCTCTGTTCCTTTCTCTCTCCCTCTGTCTGCAGTAAACTCGACCCCTGCCTACCATATATCTTCTTATTCCTGCCAAATCCAATCGCTGATATGCTGCCGGCCAGAGATTTTCATAAAACCACATAAAAGAACCCCCAAGATTTCCATGTCTAAAGTAAACTCAACTTTTCTCTCTTTTGCCCTTTCTTCTTTGTAAATTAAAAGAAAAGGGATTATTTTGGTAATAATCTAAAGAAAAGAGAAAGAAGTAGTCACATGTGTAACTTAAGTCATTAAGAGGGGTTGTGACCCTTCTTTCTTGTATTTTTAATTTTCAAGAGTTGAGGACAGATATCAGGTGGAAAAACTATGCATGATTCAGGTTTTGATAACTTCACTTCTGTGAAAATAGATACAAATTAATAAGGATGAAGTTAATCAATAGTGGATATTATAGATAGGCTACAGTTTTCCACCTCGGGTAGAATTTTCTTGTTCAAGATAATGGATTAATCGTTACTCATTCAAAGGAATATTTTTTTTTCTTTTCAATACAATAAATGTACATTAGTAAACTTTTTATTCTTTCGAAAAGTAATTTGATTATTATTAGACTGCAAGTGAATAACATAAAGAATTATTTGCCAGAAATACATATTATTATGTATATTTTTGGATTTTAAATTACCCAAAATTACTAAAGAAATAGATTTGAATGAATCAATAAAAACTATATTTTTAGAAGCCTGATATTTAAGTAAAAGAAGAGGAAGAAGAAGAAGATACGCATATAAAAAAGGAAATATTTTTTTAAAACAAATCGTAATCCACGCTGAATATAAAAAATACAACTTTCTGAAAGAAGAGTTTATATTAACCTAAAATAAAAATAAGGCTTTCAATTTTTTTTACAATCAGAAATTTCTCTATTTTTTCTAGTCAATTTCTGATCTCAAACACCTATTATAAAGGAAAGTATCATTGTTAGTTTACGAGATAAAAATTTAAAAATGTAAAAAATGTTGATTTTTCTAAATTTGGTATTTTTTACTTCTTTGGGTCATAAAGTTAATGTTTAAACCAGAAAAAATGTTTTTTATCTTTCTAAAAAAAATCGTACCGCAAAGGGTTAAAGTAAATAAAAAAATAGAATTGTTTATCAAGTATTTCCCAAAACTAGAGAACTATCAATGAAAAAATGAACTTATTTTTCCGTAACACTTTCTATGCCTACACGGAAAAAAATAATTTGTGGCATTCACAAATAAATTTCAGTTTGCTACAAACAGTAATATTATTATACATAAATACTTTATTGTTTCTACATTTTTGCAAAGAAACTAAGTTCTCCATAACAAGTTTATGTTTTGCAATTAAAAAATTAAAGTAATAAAACATAAAATTTGAGGGATTTGTAGCCGATTTGTGAATGCCCAAATTATTTTTTTCCGTGTACACATTTTCAATTTTTATTTTCTTTTGTTTTATTGGAAGTTGCTTTTTTTATACTTTTAGATTTTATTTGCAAAAGTGTTTCAAGGAGAAACTAGAAACTCAAACTAGAAAGTTGTTTTTCACCCCAAATAAAAATATTATTCAAGTTAATTTCGCCAAATTTAGAATGATCCAGTTGTACATTTTCTAGAAAAAATTATGTTTATCTACAATTTTTGTCAAATAATAATTATTTAACATTTTATGTTTTTTCTTTAAATTCAATGAACAACTGCAATTTTTATCCAATTCCGACAAATAATAGCTTATTTTTCTCGTTGAAACATTCTCTACAATTTTGTTTGTTGAGCTTTGTTAAATAATATTTTCTTCAAAAGTTATTAAACAAATAAAATTTGTTCTTTACGTATTTCTCTAAAAAATATTATTTAACAAAGCTCAACAAAAAAAAAAAGTAGAGAATGTTGCAACCAGAAAAATAAGCTATTATTTGTTAGAATTGGATGAAAATTGCAGTTGTTGATTGAATTCAAAAACATAAAATGTTAAATAATTATTATTTGACAATAAATTTTAGCTTAACCTAATTTTTTCTGAAAACTGTACAACTGGATTTTTTAAAATTTGGTATTTTTATTTAGGGTGAAAAACGACTTTCTAGTTTGAGGTTATGTAAATCGAGAGAACCTCCTTAAGTACTAAAAAAAAATAAAGCGATTCGCAAAAATAAACTAATTATTGGAAACTTAAGCAATAAACTTGACACTGCAAAAAATGAATGTTCAATCTCTAGATACTGAATTTATTAACTTTTTATTGTTACTCGACAAGACGGAATTTTTTCCTCATCTTTGCTCAAATCAACACCTAAAAATCCTTAAAATTTTTAGATTTACTCGAACTTTTTTTTGTTCAAGATTATGTTATTTACATAAAATCCACTTATTGTAATAAATGTAATTATTAAGTTTTACGCCTCATTAGACAATTTTTATCTCTAGAATGAAATATCGAAATGATTGAATATCCACTTTTTCCCGTGCTTTCAGAAAATACAAAATTATTATATATATTTTCTTTGAAGCAAGTATATACATCGAATCGCTTTATGAGAAAAGCGAGTAAAATAAATACAAACCTTAACCAAATTATAAATAAATAATTAACAAATCGTGTTTCTAGTCAACGTGCTCGTGTTGTGCATTACTTTCTCGCCATGTGTTTTGCACAAGCTCGACAAATTGCCGCCACCAGTGGCTTTTTGAGGTGAAGTAAAGCGCACAGGCTGCGATGAAGATCCACGATAAAACGAGACAATAGTCAGTTTCGTTTGAAGGTGTGCTGGAAACTGGGCCGCTAAAATCGGCCGAAGTCACGTAAATCGACTCGTTCGGCTGTTGATTAGTCAAGTGTGATATAAACCTCGAGAACGTCTCCAGACTGTAAACAGTGTCATTGAATTTTGCCACTGGCTTTCCATTATGAAAAATCACCATTGTAGGAACACCTACGATTCCATATTGTGTGTTAAAACTGAAATAAATAAATAAAAGCAGTTAATATAAATTTTATCAGTGGTTATAAAGTTATAAATATTTGAAATATAATATTTAAAAGCAAATAAATAAAAGAAATATTTATTTAGGACAAAATTTATAAAATTTTAGAATTAAAAAAAATTGCAAAAAAGTAATTGAAATTAAACGAATCATTGCAAATTTTGCAAATTAATTGAAAAAAAAATTAAATCAATAAAAAATTGGGAAAAATAATTTAAATTTGAGAAAAATACTTGAAAATCTTAAAAGTAAAATGAAAAAAACTGAATAATGAAAAATTAGAAAAAATAATTGAAAATTGAGAAATAATTTAAAATTGAAAAAATAATCAAAATTTTGAGAAAATAAATGGAAAAATTACATAATATATTTTAAATAAAGGAAAGTTAAAAAAATTTTAGAAAAATACTTAAAACTTTCTGAAGTTCATTGGAAAAAAAGAAAATAATTAAAAATTAGAGAAAATAAAGGAAAAAAGATAAACATAATTTAAAGTTGAAGAGAATAATTATTAATTAAAGAGAAATGATGAAAAACTTTTTGGAATAAATAGTTTAAAATTTTTTAAATTGTAAAACAAATAAAAAAATTGAAAACTGAAGGAAATAAATTTTGGAAAATAATTGAAAAATGATAAAATTAATTTAAAATTGAAAAAAAAAAAATATCCTGGAAATAATTTAATATTGAGAAAAATAATTGAAATATGATGAAAATAATTTAAATATGAAAAATTGAAGACAGTAAATAAAATTTTAGAAAAATAATTTTAAAAAATCATAGAATATATGTTTAAAAAAAAGAAAAAAAACAAAATTACATAAAAATGTTTAATTAAAGAGAATAATTCAAAAATCGCAGAAATAATCGAAAATTAATTAAAATAATTGAAATTTAAGATAAATAATTGAAATTTTTTAAAATTATGCCAAAATATAATTGAAATATAATATGCTACAAACAATGATAAGTTGTAAAAAAAAATAAACGAAATCTGAGTCTAATAATTGTAAAAAATAACAGATTTTTTTTAAATAATAAAAAATAATTGAAATTTTAGAAAAATACATTATGATTTTAGAAATCAATTGAAAAAAATGAAAATAACTAAAAAATGAAGAAAATAATTGAAGAAAGCTAAAGATAATTAAAATTAACGATAACTAATAAATTTTTTTAAAAATATGAAAATAAATTAAAATAATTAAAAATCTTAGAAAATAATTGAAATTTTAGAAAAATACTTAAAAATCTTTAAAAATAATTTTAGAAAAAGAGAATGATAATTATCATTCTTAATTTTAATTTAATTATTTAATTTTAATATTAATTTAATTTTTTAATTTTAATAATTAACTATCGTGGAAAATGATTGAAAAATGATAAAATTAATTTAAAACTAAAGAAAATAATTGAAATATGCTACAAACAATGATAAGTTGTAAAAAAATAAATGACATTTGAGTGATACAATTAAAAAAATAACAGAATTTTTTTTAATAAAAAAAATTAAATTTTAGAAAAATACATGATGATTTTAGAAATCAATTGAAAAAAATGAGAATAACTAAAAATTGGAGAAAAGAGTTGAAGAAAGCTAAAAATAATTTAAATTTGAGATAATTAATAAAAATGTTTGGAAATTATGAAAACAAATGAAAAGAATTTAAATCATAGAAAATAATTGAAATTTTAGAAAAATTCTTAAAAATGTTAGGAAATAATTTTAGAAAATGAGAATAACAATTAACAATCGAGAAAAATAATTGAAAAATGATCAAATTAATTTAAAATTGAAAGAAAAAAATTAAAATCTGATGAAAATAATTTAAGATTGAGAAAAAAATTGAAATATGATGAGAATAATTTAAATATGAAAAATTGAAAACAGTAAATAAAATTGTAGAAAAATAATTTTAAAAAATCATAGAATATATTATGTTTAAAAAAAAGAAAATAAATACAAAATTACTTAAAAATTTTTCATTGAAGAGAATAATTAAAAAATCGCAGATATAATTGAAAATTAATTAAAATAATTAGAAATTGAAGAAAATAATAGAAAAATTGCAGAATTTATTTTTGAACAAAAGAAAATAAATGAAAAGTCGTTTAAAACATGGAAAATTGATGACAATAAACTAAATTTGAGATAATAACTGAAAATTTAGGAAATTAATTGAAAAATAATGAAAATATTAAAACATAGAGAAAATAATTGCTAAATAATAAAAAGAAATGATAATGGAACAGAATAATTGAAAATTGAGATGTCTATTTGAAAGTTCAAGAAATTAATTCAGAAAATATGAAAATGATTAAAAATTGAAAATCATAATTGCAAAATGACAAAAATAATCGTAAATTAAAGAAAATAATATAAAACCTAGGAATAAATAATTAAATTCGATTTAATGTCAATGTAAAAATAACTAAAATTGAAATAGTGATTGAAAAAACTAAACAAAATAATTGAAATTTGAAGAAGGTAAATTTTAGAATTAAGGAAACAATTTAAAAATAATTAAAAATTGCAGAAAAAATAGAAATATGATAAAAACAGAACAAAATAGTAGTTAAAGTAATTGAAATCATAATAGAAAAGAATTATTAAAAATTGAAAAAAAATTTAAATCACTTCAAATTTAGTATACTTGAAACGTGGATTAATTGAACTTTTAATCAATGCAAGTTCTCATTAACTGAAAATTGAAGAAATTAAAATTGCTATAAATTTAAAATTTAAGAAAATTTTAAAAAGGTGAAATATGATATATAATTTTTAAAGAAAAAAACTTTTAAATTAATTTTAATTTTAGTGTACTTAATTTATTGTATACTTCATTACTATAATTTGTATTTAGTATTATTATATGACCTATTTTACAGAATTGTGCACAATCGATCATTTACCTTTGGTGCTTCATGGCATCAATTCCCACCGCTTTGATATGAGGAAAAAATCGAGGAAGTGCGTTAAAATGCGGAGCAGCTTGACTACTGAAAACACACCATCTTGCATAAAAGAGAATCACGACACAGGGTCCTGGTAATAGTTTCAATTCTGTGCTATTTCTTGTCCTATTTGCAGGACCTGGTTCCAAAATTAACAACTCTACTAGTCTCGTTGCATTGACAATCTATTGTTAAAAAAATATTACATTTTATAATGTAATAAGGATAAATTGAAAAGTCGGTTTGAATTAAGAATTATCAATAATTTTATTTTATTTTATTTCTTTTTTCGTTTACCTCAACTGGTCCGTAAATTTTATCATTTATGCAATTGGCTTTAGTGATGTTCTTTTTTGGTTCCAATAAAGTAACATTTGATTTTGTATTCGAAGCTTCCTCGACGGAATTTTCCTCTTCGGGGACTTTAAGAGTACTATTTTCATTCTCTACAGAAATTTCCTCGTTTCCAAAAATAAGCCTGGAGTTAACTGCAAATAAAAGAAAAGAAATTCTATGAAATACAAGAACGATGTTAAAATGAAAATATTTAGTACAAGATTAAATCTACATAATATAAAATAAATGAATAAAAGATTTTAAAAAAGTAGAAAATTGAGAAATTTAAAAAATGGGGAAAGAAGCTTCAAATAAATGTTTTTAAAAATTTGTAATTATGAGATAAAAACTAAACAATTGAAAAGAAGGAAAAATGTTTCTAAGAAATGGAAAAACGATGAGAAAAATTAAAGAATTAATTAAAACGCAAAGGACTAAAATAGTGAAACATCAAGAAAATTAAATAAATAGGAAGAAAATGGAGAAATGTTTTTTCCTTAATCTAACAAACTGTAAAAAAAATGTATAAAGTACAAAAAATAAGAAAATTTGGTTATAGAATCTGCTAAAAAATTAGAATTAACAAAAACAAAATAAAAAATCTATATAAGTATGAAGATAATTAAAAAGTTCACAAAAGAAATTTAAAAATCGTTTAAAAATAAAAAAGTTTAAGAAAATTAAACCAAACATTTTTTTATAATATTACACTTAAACCAAGTCCAACAATAAATTTAGAAAAATAAAGAAAATCTAATAAATTTAGTAAGTTTGGAAAAAATCTCACAAAAAGATTTTTTTAGTAAAAAATACTAAAAAAACGACGTAAAAAAACATTTTAGAATTTAGTGATACAAAACGTACAAAACTGATTTACGAAAAATATGAAACATTGCTTCAAAAGTGAAAAAACACACACACAAACAGATATTTAATAATAATATTAAATTACTTACCTAGACAGGCGAGAAATATGAGAAAATATTTATTGAAAAAGTACATTTTCTACACATAACCTCACTTTTGTCAACGTTTCTCACAAAAATTACAATTCGATGAAATATTTGCCTTGCAAAATTTCTAATTCTTTAATTTGAAGAATCCTTACAATAATACTTTTCTTTTATTAAACAGTTCTTGTTGTCAGGAATAGCAACAAATTTTGTGACAACGTTCCATTTTCAAACCTAACCCAACCTTCGAAAATTAAATCCCCACTTGATGCCGCCATTTTTAAATGGCAGTTATTTAAAAGCGGCCGGCTCTCTAATTTTTCCCCAAAACCAATGTAGCTGGCTCTACATGTGAACCTAACACTGCTCCGCACGCACGTCGTGCATGAGATAGAAAAGGACGGAGAGAGTCTCTGTCCTTTTCTATCTCGTGCAAGTCGGGTCCGACATGTCGTGTCGGATCAAAGTTAGCTTTGCATGTAGAGCCAGCTTGTAAGTTTACATTCTGTGTGTTTTTTCTTGGAAAAGTAAAACTAAATTTTTGATTTTTTAATAAAATGATTGATAAGGTTAGATATTATAGTAAATTCTAGCAAAAACGTCGAGTTTATTTTAGCTTTATATCAGCCCTGGTAGATGGCCGGAACCGTGGGAGAACGAATCTGGGTTCTTTCAGAGTACTCGTTCGTTCCCGTAGGGTTCTTTGTTGAATATTGGCAAAATATAATAAAAATTGGGCAAAAGGGTTATTATTAGGATAAAGTGTAACTTTCTTAATAAGATTGATAAGGTTTTGGGTGGCAAAATAATGTTTTTAAACAAAAAAATAGAAAATTCTAAAATTGATACTTTAAAGGTGTTTCCACACACGGCACGTGTCAACTTTTGATAGAGTTCGCGGCAGATTTAAATATGTCCATCTGATTTGGAAAATTTAAGAGTTAAAAACGTGTACATTTCTATAGAAATGTGCATTTAATTAGAAATGAAAATGTGTAATTTGACGAAGGAAGATAAAAAAGTGAATTTTTAAGTTAGAAATAATAAAGTGTAGCAACATATCCTGGCAACTTAGCCTAAAAACAAATAATGTTTTTTTCCTAAAATAATTGGTATTTAATTAGTTAATTTATTATTTCATAACTATTTCCATATTTTTCTTTAAATCTTATCCTTTTTTCCCACTTCAAGTATAATAAGAAAATATACACATAAAATATAACCTCAAAGTGTCACATATTGTTTTTTATATCTCTCCCTAATGTAAATAAAAGTTAATATAAACAAATTAGAATTTTCCAAGTAAAATTAAGAGATATGTGTCTTTTCGATTTATAAAAAAAAATCATTTATACACGAAAGTTTAAGTATTTCAACTTTTTCTAAAAAAAAAACCATTTTCAATTTGACTTTTGTGACATTTGAGACTTTTGTGTGTCATTTATTGTCAAATTATGAAAATCAATTTTCTTTTCTTGATTCTTGTTAGATACTATAAGGTTCTTTAAAAATCCTTATAAACTTTCTGAACATCTTAAAAATTAAAAAAGTCTCGACTAATTTTCCAAAACTAAAACAAAACAATTTTCTCGTAAACACCACCTACGACTCATTTTGCTCAAGATTTAATATTTCTGGTATATTATCTTTCTCTAGTTTATTATTATTTTTTTGTAATTTACCTGACAAAAAACAACAAGTTTACAAAAATAAAAACTCTAAATTTTTTCAAGATTTTCCAATTTTTCTTCAAAATTGTTACAATAATGAACTTTAATCCAAATTTTATCGTTTTCATTTCTAATAATTGTTTCGAGCTCTACAAAATAAAGTCAAATTATCGTCATATTGTGACAATTTTAAAGATCAGAAAGCTCAAATCTTTTAAAAATTTCTAGTTTTTTATAAATAGGTATTTTTCTAAAATATTATTTATAATAAACTCTAAATTTTTAAAAGATTTGAGCTTTCTGATCTTTAAAATTGTCACAATATGACGATAAATTGACTTTATTTTGTAGAGCTCAAAATAAATATTAAAAATGAAAAAAAATAAAATTTGTATTAAAGTTCATTAGGGTAATATTTTTGAAAAAAAATTAAAAAATCATAAAATCTTGAAAACCAGTTTCTTCTTTTCTGGTGAGCAAAATATTTGATTTACAGTTTTTTTCGCAGGTAAATTACAAGAAAATTATAAGAAACTTGAAGAAATTAATTTTTTAGAAAAATACTTATTTATAAAAAACTCGAAATTTTTAAAAAGATTTGAGATTTTTAATATTTGGAATTAACATAATATGACGATAATTTGATTGTATTTTGTAGAGCTTAAAATAAATATTAAAAATGAAAATTAATTAAAGTTTATTATGATATTATTTTTTAAGAAAAATTGAAAAATCTCGAAAACCAGATTTTTGTTTTCTGGTGACCAAAGTATTGTATTTAGAATTTTTTAATTTTGTGCACTTGTTTTTTGTCAGGTAAATTACAAAAAAATAATAATAAACTAGAGAAAGATAATATACCAGAAATATTAAATCTTGAGCAAAATTAGTCGTAGGTGGTGTTTACGAGAAAATTGTTTTGTTTTAGTTTTGGAAAATTAGTCGAGACTTTTTTAATTTTTAAGATGTTCAGAAAGTTTATAAGGATTTTTAAAGAACCTTATAGTATCTAACAAGAATCAAGAAAAGAAAATTGATTTTCATAATTTGACAATAAATGACACACAAAAGTCTCAAATGTCACAAAAGTCAAATTGAAAATGGTTTTTTTTTTTAGAAAAAGTTGAAATACTTAAAATTTCGTGTATAAATGATTTCTTTTATAAATCGAAAAGACACATGTCTCTTAATTTTACTTGGAAGATTCTAATTTGTTTATATTAACTTTTATTTACATTAGGGAGAGATATAAAAAACAATATGTGACACTTTGAGGCTATATTTAATGTGTATATTTTCTTATTATACTTGAAGTGGGAAAAAAGGATAAGATTCAAAGAAAAAATAGGAAAATAGTTATGAAATAATAAATTAACTAATTAAATACCAATTATTTTAGGAAAAAAACATTATTTGTTTTTAGGCTAAGTTGCCAGGATATGTTGCTACACTTTATTATTTCTAACTTAAAAATTCACTTTTTTATCTTCCTTCGTCAAATTACACATTTTCATTTCTAATTAAATGCACATTTCTATAGAAATGTACACGTTTTTAACTCTTAAATTTTCCAAATCAGATGGACATATTTAAATCTGCCGCGAACTCTATCAAAAGTTGACACGTGCCGTGTGTGGAAACACCTTTAAAGTATCAATTTTAGAATTTTCTATTTTTTTGTTTAAAAACATTATTTTGCCACCCAAAACCTTATCAATCTTATTAAGAAAGTTACACTTTATCCTAATAATAACCCTTTTGCCCAATTTTTATTATATTTTGCCAATATTCAACAAAGAACCCTACGGGAACGAACGAGTACTCTGAAAGAACCCAGATTCGTTCTCCCACGGTTCCGGCCATCTACCAGGGATAGAGACAAAATTTTGTGAATTTATTCCAAATTCCTTTCGAAAAATGACTCTGTTTTTATTTACATTCTCCTGAATAATAATCAAACCACTGACTTTACACCAAAGGTGGTCGCTGACATATTTTAATAAATATTATTTTATTTAATGTAATTTTGTACATAATGAAAAGTAATAATAATAAAATCAATTTAAAGTTGGTCATAAATCTGTCACTTTTTACCATTTTTAAGAGTCTATTTTTTAGAAACCGACTAAATAAATTTTATTGAAACTTACCATAATTATTAATTTATGCACTTTAATCATGTTTTCACAAGAAACAAGACGAATATTTATTTTGTCATTGAATAATTTAATTTTGAAATTTCAA
This sequence comes from Ganaspis brasiliensis, assembly GCA_037103525.1. Taxonomy (NCBI): domain Eukaryota; kingdom Metazoa; phylum Arthropoda; class Insecta; order Hymenoptera; family Figitidae; genus Ganaspis; species Ganaspis brasiliensis. Next base: position 1,177,133 of record JAZKLR010000103.1, on the reverse strand, counting down.
ATTTAACCACAAAACACACATTTTCAATCTTCAATAAGTTTTTTCTGGATGAAATTAAAAATTCCATACTTTTCACATAATTAAGTTTGTATGAAATCTGCAACATATTAAAATTTTGCGAGGGTAATTTGCTTAGTTTATAAATTATTCAAGTTTAAAAATATACTGAAAAAAGGTTATTTTTCATTGTACAAAATACGCTGTGAAATTTGTCGTTAAAATTTTTTAGAAAAATAATTTTGAATTTTAGAAAAAAAATAATAGATTGTCAAACTTCAGAGTGTATTTTGTACAATGAAAAATAACCTTTTTTCAGTATATTTTTAAACTTGAATAATTTATAAACTAAGCAAATTACCCTCGCAAATTTGTAATATGTTGAAGATTTCATACAAACTTAGTTATGTGAAAAGTGTTGAATTTTTAATTTCATCCAGAAAAAACTTATTAAAGATTAAAAATGTGTGTTTTGTGGTTAAATTTGAAATTTCAAAATTAAATTATTCAATAACAAAATAAATATACGTCTTGTTTCTTGTGAAAACATTATTAAAGTGCATAAATTAATAATTATGGTAATAAAATTTATTAAGTAGGTTTCTAAAAAATAGACTCTTAAAAATGGTAAAAAGTGAAAGATTTATGACCAACTTTAAATTGATTTTATTATTATTACTCTTCATTATGTACAAAATTACATTAAATAAAATAAATATTTAGATGTTAATTGAACATATTTTCTTTACAATATGGAATTAAATGTTTTTTTTGTAAATAAGAAATATTTGAAATGTGCATTAAAAACATTTTTTCGTGCACTTGCTTTTTTAATTACAATTTACGGCTACAAAATAAAAAAATTATCTAAACCAATTACAGAACTTGAATTTAGACACTTCAATAATACATATAATATGGGTTTTAATATTTATTAAAATATGTCAGTGACTACCTTTGGTCGAAAGTCAGTGGTTTGATAATAATAATATGAATAAAACAATTTATAAATAATGTAAGTATATATCTTGTAATTATTAATTTTATTATTAATTTAGTAAAATTCTATGAATATATGTTTAATATGTTAATACAAATTAATTTAGTAAATATAAAATATAATAATTATTATATATTATTGTTGACTAACTTAATATAACAGGATTAAAATATATAAAAATTGCTCTTACTTTGAAAGTTTGATAATAATTAGTATAATGATTATCTATACAAATATTAAAATTAAAAGCTGTTTTTATTAAAATATATTTTATAATAATGGAAAATTAATAATGCACATAATTAACTAACATATTTACACCAAACATATGCGTATATTTTATAAAATAAAACGAGCTGGCATTTCCTCTGGTTTTCCTTTAAGAGCAGCAAGAATATTATTTACGGTCATTACAGCCATTTCATTTCTAGTTTCATTGGTAGCACTTCCTAGATGAGGAATCACAACTGGAAGAAAAAAATACAGTTACACTTTCCAGTATTAAATAAAATAGATAAAAAAAGAAAAAGACAAATACCACAATTATCTAATTGAAGCAATTCATGATCTGCACCGATTGGTTCTGGTGTCATTACATCCAAACCTGCACCCCAAATTTTTTTACTCTTCAAAGCCTCTATCAGCGAAGGCTGATGAACAACTTTTCCTCTGCTTACGTTGATAAATACTGCAGACTCCTTCATCTTATCGAAAGCATTTTTATCAAACATCTCTGTAGTTTCTGGAGTCAGAGCTACGGTTACGATTATAAAGTCACTTTCTTTCAAAATAGTGTCGAAATCCACTAATTGTCCTCCAAACTTTTCCGCTTCCTTTTTTTCCGTTCTGCTTGTGTAGAGAATTCTCGATACCTTGAAACCCTTGAGGATTTCTGCTACTTCTGCACCAATTCTTCCCAATCCAACAATCCCTATCGTTGAGTTTAACAAAAGGTGTCCACACATCCAAGTTGGACCCCATGCCTTCCACTCGTTTCTGTAATAAAAGATTTCTTAACTGTAACTTATATAATAATAGTATTTTTATCATCTATAATAATAATCCGCAAGATTCATTCTTTCAGTCTGTCCGCACCTGAAATTTGTCACTCAGATATTTTTTTGTTTTAAATCAGTAACGTTTGAAAAAATGTATCTTTAAATTAAAATTAGGGTCTTCTTTGATAAGAATCAATTTAATTGCATTGACAGAAAATAAATTAATTAAAATATAGTTTACCCTGAAATATTGAACTGAAATTTTGATACACTAAAATTTTTAGTAAATTAAAATTTAATTCTATCAACTTGAAAAGTTCTTGTGATTAAATTAATTGATATTTAGATCATTGGAAATTCAGATCATTAAAATTTTGAAATAATTATTTTTAATGAAAATCTAAATTAGTTTATTGAAGTTTGAATTCATCTAAATTTTTATTGGTTATAAGGCTTTAAATTATATCTAAATTTTAATCAATCTTTGAGTTTTTATTATTCTGATTATTAATAACTAAACATTTAAACTTTTCACGATTTTAATTTTTTTTGTAAATATTAATTTCACTTAATTTCAAATTCCAATAGGCCCAATTTTCATTGATTCAAAATATAGTCTAAATTACTTTTTTCAAAATTTGGACTGATTAAAAGCTTTAATATAAAAAGAAATTTTTTTGTATAATTAGAAGTTTTTATATAATGGTTAATGTTTAAAATAATTTAAATATGCATTATTAGATTTTGAAAATATGTAAAGTTTATAATAGTTCAAATTTGAATTATTTAAAATTTTGATAAATTAAAATTTAAAGAATTAAAAGTTGAAAATAACTGAAGTTTATTAATATTAAAATATGAGTAACTTTGTAATTCCTATACGATTTAAAGTTTAAATCAATTTAAAACCGTATAAATAAAATTAAGTTTATATATGTTAGTTTGTAAATGTAGGAGATTAAACTAATTAGGTATTTAAAAAAATTAAATATAAATCTTAAGACTTCGATCAATAAAAATTGGAATTAATCGAAGTTAAAATAAATTTTTACCAACATTACGTTGAAACTGTTTTCAGTTTAGAATTATTTTAAATTTGAAAAAATTAAAACTTGAGTTGTTAGAACTTTTGAAGAATAGAAATAATTTTTTTTTCAATTGTTAGTTATTTTTTTAATAATTAATTATTTTCGTCATATTACAATTTTATTTTTTAATTATCAATCATTTTCTTGATATTTCCATTTAATTCTTTAATTTTTAATTTATTTCTTAGATTTTTAAGTATTTTAATCAATTCTTAAATATTTTCGTTAATTTTCAATTATTTTTATCCATTTTTCATTAATTCCTCAATATTTAATAATTCTCGGATTTTTTCAATTAATTTTTTCACTCACCACAATTGTTTTAAAATTTTATTAAATTATTATTATTATTATTATTATTATTATTATCGCCTTTTTTCTATTATTATTTCGATTATCATAAGATTTCTTTAATTTTAAATTTAATTGTTCAATTATTTTCTTTAATTTTTAATTCCATTCTTCAATTTTTACGTATATTCCATAATTTAAATTCAATTCTTCAATTTTTAATTCCTTTCTTTAACTTTCAAATATTTATTTTAATTTTAATTATCTTTTTCGATTTTTAATCCATTTGTTCAATTTGCAATTATTTCCAACAATAATTTCTATAATTTTCTCAATTTGCAATCATTTTATTTAAATTTAATATTTCTTGTTTATTTTTTTTTAATCTAGTCATTTTTTGAATTTTGTTTTCAATTGACAGTTATTTTCGCTTTTTTCACATATTGTCTACAGTTTTATCCATAACTTTCATCAGTTTTTAATTGACAATTTATTATTCTCCTTCAATTTTATTTTTGTTTTATTCATTAATCTAAAAAAAATTCTAATCCCGATCTCACCATTCTTCGATTTTTTTTCAATTATTATATTTTTTTTAATAGTTAATTATTTTCGTCATATTGTAATTTTATTTTTTAATAATCAATTATTCTCTTGATGTTTCCATTTAATTATTTAATTTTCAATTTATTCCTTCAATTTTTAATTATTTTCTTCAATTCTCAAATATGAATTTTCTTTAATTTTCAATTATTTTTATAGATTTTCCATTAGTTTCTCAATATTAAATAATTCTCGGATTTTTTGAATTACTTTTTTCACTCATTAAATTATTTTTTAAATTTCAATTCAATTGTTATTATTATTAATATTATTATTATTATCGCTTTTTTTCTATTATTATTTCGACTATCATTAAGTTTCTTTAATTTTAAATTTAATTGTTCAATTATTTTCTTTAATTTTTAATTCCATTTTTCAATTTTTAAGTATATTCCATAAATTTAAATTCAATTCTTCAATTTTCAATTTTTTTTTTAATTTTAATTATTTTTTTCGATTTTTAATCAAGTTGTTAAATGTGCAATTATTTCAAACAATTATTCCTTCAAGTTTCTTGATTTTTTAATTTGCAATTATTTTCTTTAAATTTAATATTTCTTGTTTTTTTTCGATTATTTTTATCAGTTGTCTATTAATCTAGTCATTTTTCTAATTTTGTTTTCAATTGACAGTTATTTTCGTTATTTTTCACATATTTTCATCAATTTTTTAATTATTCTCGTCATTTTTCAACTATTTCCTTCAATTATTAATTATTTTCTGCAATTTTCAATTAGTTTCTAAAATTTGTTCAATTTTCAATTATCATCTTAAAAGTTTATAATTATTTTTTGATTTTTTAAATTATTTTATTCGGTTGTGTATTAATCTAGACACTTTTTGAAACTTTGTTTTCAATTGTCGAATATTTTCGTCATTTTGCAATTTTTGTTCCAGTTACCAATTATTTTTTCAAATTTTAATTCAATTCTTAAATTTTCAATTTATTTCCTTAACTTTTTACTTTTTTCAATTTCAATTATTTTTTTCGATTTCCAATCCAGTTGTTCAATTTGCAATTATTTCCAACAGTTATTCCTATAATTTTTCAACTAGTTTGTTTAAATTTAATATTCATTAAATTGTTTAATTTTTAAACTGTTCCTATCAATTGTGTAATTATGTAGTCATTTAAAATTTTTTTTCTTCAACTGTCAATTATTTTCGCCATTTTTCAGATTCGTAATTTCCATTATTTTAATTTGCAAAAATTTATAATTTTGAATAACCAACAACAATAGAAAGTTTTTGGCGCTCGGTAATGTTGCTAGTGGTACTAATAATGTTCTATTTTTTAGGAGCTGGTGACTTGCCTAAAGATAGCTTTGTGGGCTTGAATCAATTGTCTAGAAGTAGCAAGAAGTAAAGCTATGGTCAATTCGGCAGTTGCTGGAGTTAAAATTCCAGGAGTATAACCAACATAAATGTTCCTCTTCTTCAACTCTTTCAAGTCCAAGTGATCAACTCCAACGGACATCGATGCAACGACTTTTAGATTTGGACCCGCCGCATTCAGTACTGCTTCATCAATTTTGTCTGAAAGTACACAGTAAAGTCCATCGACTCCAGAAATTTTGGAAATTAACTCCGAGCGAGATATCTCATTTGCATGCTCTCCTAAGATTATGTCACACCTGAAAAAAATGTTTATAGTGAAAAAGGGTAAGAAAAAATTTTATAATTGAATTTTATTTTACAGGTTTCCCAGAACTTTAGTAAAAAACAAAGAAGAATCTAGTGGAGGCTGAATGAGAATACTACAGAAAGAAGAACAAAAGGGTGTTATTTTTTAAAGACAAATCGTAAAAATGAAAGTCTTGCAAACAAACAATTTTGAAGACAAGATTATACTTACTCTTTACTGAGTAATTCTAATCCAATCGCAGGAATATCGGGTCGGGTGACGAGAATTTTTGGTCTAGACATTTTTGTTGAATATTTTCTAGAAACGTTCTTGACAGAAAATTTTGAAAGATGAGGGAAATTTGGTCGGATAATCAGAATTTCACTGAGTTTCCTTATAAACATTTATTTTGATTAAAAAAATACACGTCCTAAGGTCCTAACCTTTTATTACTTTATTCTCTCTTTTTTTTAAAAAAGTAGTTTAGATATCACTTTCAAGTTTTAAATTAATGTTTAAAATATAAACCCAAACGACTTCTCGAACTTTATTAATTGAGTTATTTTTGACCTCTTCTTCTACTCGAGATAATCTCTATTTTTGCAGAGATAACCTTTCAAATGTTAGAGTGATAACCTCAAATTCCTGTACGTTATAGAAATTTTGCACGTGACAACGGGAATATGAATTTTCAATTTTTTTGCATTTTTAGGATTATTTTTTTAAAATTTCTAATACATTAAAATGTTTTAGTATTAAAATCCATTATTTTAAACAAATTAGAAATTGAATTAAAAAAATAATTTTTTTTCCCTTAACCTACATTATTTGTAATAAGGTAAATAAACATGAATAGAAGAATGTAGTTTAAATTGGTTGAAAACGGACAAGTAATAAAATTCATTTTATCCTGATAAACATTTTATTAGCAACTTTCAGCTTTGCATAAAATTAAAGTCGCCTTTCATTAAAAAAAAAAAAATACTGCATTTTCTCAGAAGATATGTTGTAAAAATACTTATAAATGGCAAGTCTTAAACATCTTTAAAAGTAAAACTGTAGCAGAGTCTTTAATTTATAATTATAATTAATTATAATTCAACAGACTATCATATCTGATAATAAAATACTATAATTATCATAAATAAACTTCTGAATATTAATATTAGATTTGATTCTTTTTTGCTGCCTTGAGGGTGTTTTTCATCAGCATTATAACAGTCATAGGCCCGACACCTCCAGGTACGGGGGTAATATGCCCAGCGATTTTTTTCACATTTTCAAAATCCACGTCCCCGAACAATTTTTGTCCTTTCTCGGTATTGACCCTCGTGATTCCGACATCAATTATACAGGCTCCCGGCTTTACCATGTCTTGAGTTACAAGACCAGGAACTCCCGCTGCTGAAATCACCACATCGGCAAGTTTAACATGTTTCTTTAATTCCTCTGGAGGAGTGTATCGATGGCAAATAGTTGTTGTCATATCCAAAGCTTCGGTTTCACCTAAAAGAAATGTTAAAAGCGAAATTAATCTTAAAATTGTTTCAATCCATTGCGATGTAACAGCATAGTATTCTAAGTAAAAGATATTCGTACCTTTGCCATCAGAATGAAGTAACATAGCGATTGGCAGTCCAACGTGTTTAGACCTTCCAATCACAACAGCGTTTTTCCCAAAAGTATCAATTTTCGACCTTACAATTAATTCTTTAACTCCTAGCGCAGTTGCAGGAACAATACTATCAGAATCCACACAAAGCTTTCCCATATTTTTCGAATGGAAGCCATCCACATCTTTGGAAGGAATCACAGCTTCACAAATTTCTCTTTCGTTCATTGATTCCGGTACTGGTAGCTGAACCAAAATTCCATCCACATTGGAATCATTATTAAGGTTTTTAATAGCATTCAGCAGAAGCTTCTGTGAAATATTCTTGTCAAAAAGTATCGTTTCTGCCTCAATACCTATAAACGAATTTCAATAATTTGTTACAATGTTGCACATTTCAATTAAAATTCCATATTTGAAACTTACCGACGGCTTTTGCGACCTTGATTTTCCGTGACACGTAGACCTTACTAGCTGGATCATCGCCGACTATTATTGCCACTAACTTTGGTCTTCTCTTTCCGCTTTTGACCCACGATTCAACTGAAGTGCCAATTTCCTTTTCTATTTGCCTCGCGATGCTGTTCCCGTCTATAATCGCAGCTTCCAATCTGCAAAATATTTTCCCTATGATTTATTCCTTTGTCTACTCGGTTTTTTTATACTTATCTTGTTTGAAAATTTAGTTTAAAAAAAACTAATTTTTTAGATAACATTTACAATAACTATATATCAGTTATTTTAAAACACCCAACTCACAATGCTCTTGTGGAATGAAAACCCCTCTCGATAACGGGTACTAATTTTCGTAGAAACATTTTTTATCGAAAAAAAAAGAAATTCTACATGCTTCACAACACAATTTTTTTCAAATACACTGTGTATAATTTCCCACCTTAGAAGTTAAGTAGTAACTGATAAACCACAAGTCTAATCTATTAATTCTCGTTGTCAACTTACTTAGATACTCCCATTGCAAAAGTGGGTTGAAACCAAACCAGAGAAAGGTACAACAATTACAAAGAAAACGTTAAAAATGAAGGAAAAAATTAAGTAGTTTCTAGTTGTAGATAGCTCTTGTCGAGTGAACGGCTAAACCAGTTTTCTTCATACGAGAAACCTGCTTCATTTCATTTTATACTTCCTATTCTAATTCTGTAATCAAAGTTAGAAGCGTATGTGAAGCAATTATTTCACAATATTTTGTGATTCGTTAAATTTATCGACCCCCGGCGAAGATGATAAACATTTTGCTCAATATTGATATACATTTTTCGTAAAATTCGTAAAAGACGTTTGCGATTAACAAATTACAGATAAAAGAATGTAGCAAATAAATTGTAATAATTTAGTACTGATAAGATTAGAAAATAACAATAATAGGAAAATAGAATGTTAAGAAAATAAAGAGGCCTTTGTAAATGATGTCATTCTTTCAGGGGGAGGGAAAGGGGCGGTTTAAAATTGTAACAAAGGAAAACCTTTAATTATAGCTTTGTAAAAACAATTACCCAGGGGGGTTAAAAATTAAGTTTTTCAATGCGTTTTAATTTTTTTGTTTTTTATTAGAGTATTAGACATTTTTTTGTTTACATTTCTAATTCATTTATTTGACTGTTTCTGTAGAAAATCACTTTAATTTTTTTAAATTTCCTTTACGAAAAGTACGTCATGCATTCTTGATATTATTTCGTGACGTTAGCAAAATAAAATCATGAAAATGACGTTAAGGAAATTATGTCATGCAAAAACGTCATAGCAAAAATAGTAAATATTAAAGTTTTTCATTACTGTTGTATTAACTAATATAATAACAAATCCATACAACAATTATCTTTTATGGGTGAAAAATTAAAAGCATAATAAATGGAATTTTTCGTTGGGAAATTTTAACGAATAAATGCGTTTAAAGTTATTTATTTATGCAACTGTCAAACTGAATTTGAATTTGAAAAATAAAAATTATAATTCAGAAAAATTGAGAAATTTTATAAAAACTATAATAAACAAAATTGTTTATGTCACTATTAAATTAAGGAGAAATTTTCTATTAGCAAAGAATTTTCAATTTAAAAAAATGTGGACTTAAACAAGCTAATTAAAAATTTTAATTTTTCTTTCCAGTTAAAATCACAGAACCCTTTAATTTCCCTAATTATGATAAACTTTAATTAAAAACAAATCGCTTTAATAAATAAAAATGAATTTTATACTTAATACTTTTATTTAGATTTATTTAAATTTTATCAATCAACAAAAAATTAATATGTTTAATAATTCAAAATTCTATATTTATATTATCCTTATTAATTTTAATAAATAAAACTTTATTTTTTATATTTAAAATTTAGTGAAACTCTTTTATTGACCAATTTTCATTCCGATTAATTATTTTAACTATTTGAATCATAAGATTAATATTCATAACTTTAATTAAAATAAAATTTAAATTAATTTATCTAATTAACTTAATATTTATAACTATAAACCTTTTATTTAAATAAATCTTTCCATATTTTATATATTTTTTTTGAAATTAGAAAAATTCCAACCTTTTCTTAATTATTGGGTAAGGAAATCAATTTGAACGAATTAGGTTAGGTACAAAACTGCATTTGTTTAATTTTCTCGATTTTCTCGAAATAACAAAATGTGGATTTATCAACTTTTGAAAAAGTGCTCCTCGCATATATATTGGAAAAAGTTGTGCCAAATTATAATGATTTATAAATATATAATCTTCTTTATTTTACATTTGACATTGCAACTCTTTTTAAATTTCTTCTCACCAACCTAAAATTTTGTAAACAATCGGGGATTAAAATAAAATAAAAATTGCAATACTGTTTAATGCAAGCCTTCTTACCGGCAAGAGCACGTGTTTTAGAACTACTTTTGGAAATTTTGACATTTGTAAAATATTTTTACAAATGCCGAAATTCAGTAAATGTTTACATTCTCGACATTTATTATACAGAGTTTTCACTTTAGTTTAAAAGTGATTATTAAGTTGTATTTGTTTCTAATTGTGTTGTTTTTCAATTAATTTCGGTTTGGTTTGTAAAAAAAAAACAATTCGTAAAATAAGCAAAATCAGGAAAAATAAACTGTTATACCACGAAATAAGAAATGAGTAATAGAATAGAAACTCGAATGCTGGGAAGTTGCAAGAACGTGACGCTCTCTTTATCCTTGACTCAGAACGAGTCATCAAAGTGGAAAAAGCTTGAAAAGACTAAAATTTCTTCTCGGGAAAAATAAAACTTCATAATAAAATTTACACTTTTATTACAAATTTGTAATATTTTACATTACGGATATTCTAAATTAAATACAATTTACATCATTTCAAATATAATTGAAATTATTCCCTGACGAAATCGCTAGACCAAAATCTGACCGACTTTGGTCAGGTTTTGGTCAAGTTTGGTTTGAGGCAGAAAATTGTAATTAGTTAGTGAAATCTGATGAAAAAAAAAAAAAAACATGCCAAATTAGTTTATATATAGTTGATTTGAGCAAAAATGATAATAAATGGAACTGATTTTAATAAATAATATTACTTGTTAATTACAGTTTTATTTAATATAATTCTTGCTCAAATCAACTAAATATAAAGTAATTTGGCATGGTTTTTTTTTCGTCAGATTTCACTATTTACAATTTTTTGCCTCTAACCAAACTTGACCAAAACCTTACCAAAGCAAAGATATTATAAAATTCTATTGAATAGAAAGAGACATCGATATCTCCATCTCTCTCTAGCCAAAGAGATTTTTGTAGTTGCGTAAGATAAATGTAGTTGTCGCTAGTGTTATCGCCGCATCTAGGTGTATAATATCTTTGACCAAAGTCGGTCAGATTTCGGTCTAGCCTTTTCGCCAGGGTATTTCATGGGAGTGTTTTAATGTGACGTCATAATCGGTCGGTAAAAACAAAATCTACTGGTCGATATCATCTGGTAGGCACCGTCGTAATGGTTTGCAAACGTTTATAATGAAAATTTACAAAAGAAACACTTATATTTTAATAAATAATTAAAACATAAGTCTTGTTCCATAATTTTATATAGCATTTATTTCAGAAGTTTCTCATTGGGATTTTTTCGTTTGCCAATATCTCAAAAAATATAAAATTAAACGATTTTCATGGTTGCACCTAAAATGACGCAAGGAAGATTGCCAGTCTTTTAAAAGGAGATTCAGCAATCATTTGACTGAGATCCTGAGATTGACTTCAAAACTTGTCAACTTTACTAATAATAATTTAATTCAGGTCTCCTAAAATATATTTTAAACAATAATATATAACAGGACTATATCATTTGTCAATATTCTTGTCAGAAAAGTGAAGTTGTTATTAGACCAAGAGTTAACATAACCTTACTTTATTGGAAAATGTACGTTAATACCACTCGTTGACGTTACTAACAGTTTATTTTTTAGATTATATTTAAGGACACTTGAATTAGATTACTATTAGTAAATTTGACAAGTTTTGAAGTGAATCTTAATCAAATGATTGCTAAATTTCATCTTAAAAGGCTCACAATCTTCCTCGCATTATTTTAGGTGCAACATGAAAATCGTTTAATTTTCTATTTTGAGACATTGGCAAACGAAAAAATCCCTCTGAGAAACTTCTGATATAAATGCTACATCCAATTACGGAACAAGAAGACTTAATTTTTAATTATTTATTAAAATATAAGTGTTTCTTTTGTAAATTGTCATTCTAAACGTTGTAAACCATAACGACAGTGCCTACCAGATGATATCGACCCGTAGATTATGTTTTTACCGACCGATTATGATGTCACAACTCCATATACACAGTTCAAACATAATTTAGTTTACGTCAAATAAAATTCGAAAATTCGAGCTTTTTTCTTTTTCCCGGAGGTTTGGCGTGCGCCCGTACTGACAGAGCAGGTAAAGAAAAGTTTTTTGAATCCGAAATTAGCAGACCCTTTTGATCCAATTTTTTAATGTAAGTGGTGTTTGGAACAACCGAGACCGGACCAATATAACAATGCTCTCTAAGTTGAATTATCGAGGGATGATTTTCTTGAGGAGTATTTTCCTTCGTCTCGGTATTTACTTTATTCGTCGATACTTTGGCATCTTTTATGAGATTCATCTGCCACCTAGAAACAATTAACTTGGTTTCATACAAAAAAGATATTTACAGAACAATTTCTTTTGCCTTTTGTAATATTTAGGGTGAAGTCATATGTAATCAGAAAGCTCAAAACCGAAAGCAAAAAATCATTAGTGCAAGAGAGACAGATAGATATCACTGCCTCTCTCACTCTCATATTTTCTCTTCTCACATGCGATTTCACCCTTAGGATATCATAAAAAGTCATTGAAAAAGATAATTTTCACAAAATTAGCCCTACCTTCCGGTGCTGCTTTGGCAGACACGTGGAGGTTCTTCTACGGAAAGAACACTCAGTCTTCTGGCTTCATCCCTCTTCATCAAAAGTTGATTTAGTGCTGCCTCTTTAGCAACATTTGTGTGCAATTCGATAAGAAATTTTTCAACAAAACCTTCCTGCGTGAAGAGAGGATGCTGCAGCAAATTCGAACAACTAGGTCTCGCTTCAGGGTCCATCCGAAGACTTTGGGCTAGGAAGTCAACCGCAGTTGAACTCCAGTTTGGGAAGACATTTCTCAAAGATCTTGAACCATAGGTTCCAAAAGGGGAGTCATCAATACTGGCTCGCCGCAACAATCTCGTGTTTGAATTCTTTCCTATTATGCTCTGATGTTTTCCACACAGTCCACCTATTGTCGAACAATAATCGTGAAAAGAGAATCTCATTCGTGTCCGAACTCGTGTCCAAAGAGGAAGTTTATACCAAACTAAAATGCTATTTGCGGATTATCAATTGTATAGTATATCTAAAGATTTATGAAGGGATAAAAAATGCCCACTATAAGACCCATTGTTTACTGTACCTAAGATCCTTGTGATTCGATACAATTGGTCAACTTCACTATCTCCCGGAAACATCGGATCCCCAGTGACCATTTCCGCATAAAGGCACCCAGTGGCCCAAACATCAACAGGTTTTCCATACCGATTGTCACCGATCAGAAGTTCTGGCGCTCTGTACCATCTTGTGGCTACATAATCAGTACAGGACTCGTTTCCTGTGTTGACGAATCGGGCGAATCCAAAATCGCAAAGCTTCACCACTCCATTTGGCGACACCAACACGTTCTCTGGTTTGATATCTCGATGAATTATCTGCAAGTTTCAAAATTTCGATTGAAGGATTAAACTTACATTGTCTGGAATCTACAATTTCGCCAAGAAAACCAGATTTTCTAGAAGGAACCTAAATTTTTTGGTAAGACTAAATTCTTTAGAAGATTCCTTAAAATTAAACTGTACAAAGAGTTTTGTTTCCAAAACTTACGTTGTTCGAGTGGCAAAAACTGAGTCCTCGGACAACTTGGAAGATGTGTCTTTTGGAGATTTCTGGTCCCAATCCTCCACCGACTGATTCCAGTTCGTCCAAAACAGTATGATCAAGGTATTCAAAAACCAAATAGAATCGCTTCCGGCGCCTGAACACTTCCAAAAGGTTGACCAGGTTTTCGTGACGCAGTCTCTACATAAAAATTTAAAAATGTCTAACGATTCAATATTTATAGTATCTACAATTTTTAAAATTGACAAGATCTTTTTAATTCGTGATAAAATTGCGTTCAAGTTACTCATCATGACTTTGAAAACCCATAGAACCAAGTTCTTTGTTACAATTGAACCCTTACCCTCAACATCCTTATTTCCCGGAAGGCCAACTTCCGAACATGGATGTCCTCCACTGTCTCAAGAAATTTCTTGATGGCGACAATTTGCCCCGTTTCCTTGTGTCTGCACTTCATCACAACACCATAACTTCCTTCACCTACAATCTCCAAATTTTCGTACTTATCCATTCTTCAAACCTTGGTCTTCAATTTTGTGTTCAGCATTTGGTGTATCATTTGGATCTCCAGAAGACTCATGTTGACCTTTTTATCAAGACTTTACAAAAAAACACTTGTTTGAAACCCCACAGTATTATAAAACGTAGCCAAAAATAGTCCAATTTGTAAACATATTTCCAATTCGAGTAAAATTGTAAGCAGAATGACAAAGTAGGTAAAATAAAAAATTGTAAATAAAAGATTGGAAGAAGGTAATCAGAGGGTTGTAGAAGGTACAGTAATTCGGTATAATCAATGGCAAAAATGGATCGCAGTCAAAATGTGGAATTCTGATATTATTTCAGATAGTTTTGAATGAATTGTAACTGACGGCTGAAGGTTCGGCGCACAACTGAAGCTTCGACCGATTATTCGGTGCCCAACGTGTAATCGGATCGTAGTTTGAAGAGGCAATCCTTCCAAGTCACGCGCACGTCACCAAAAATACATTTATCGATTAGGAAGGATGTCAGGTAGTCGGGGACCGTCTCACGGCATTGAATGCGTGCAACGGACACCAACCTGAATGTTAATATGTGTATTATTGATGGATATTGATCGTCCTGTAATTAGTCTTGTTTTCTTTAGAGAACTTGATAAGCTTCGGGCAGGTCGAAGGACGAAAGGTCTGCTATTCTAATCTCCTGGAGACTTTCTCCGCCTGTCCACCCACCCACCTCCTGATACCAAAGAAGTCACGACCTGCGACAACAACGGGAAGCCTGGTACAAGTCTCGTCAAATCAGCCGATTCCTGGGATTAGCGTTTTTAAAACTTTCCATTACATTTCTTTTCGCAACTAATTTTGAATAAAAAATCCATTACTCTTGGCAAGTTCCTTTGATGAGATATGTCACCTTGATGAACTTTGCAAATTAATGATATAAACAATTTTCCAGAAACGTGTTAATGGAAATGTTGCGTTTCTGTCCGGGTTTTTCTAACTTTGCAATAAATATATATGTATACAGTTGAAAAAATCGAATTAATTGTACAAGAACCTTGAGAAACGGAATTCACATTCGTCACAGGATCATTAGCGAAAACTATAGAAATAAAGAATGAATCGTGGGCATGTAATGATCGCTTTCTGAACTTTGCGTGCACATCCTTGACGCGTACGAGAAGTTCAAAGGTCGAATTTTCAAGTAGTTTGCAAAGTACACAAAAAGTTGGTTGCTAACAATTAGTCTGTAACTACTTGGTAAAGTATGAGGAATACTTCATCTTCCAAATGTTCGGATTTTCATTTCTGACGTACTTTCTATTTATAATGTTTATAATTAACTGACATTTTATTGAGGTTCGGGGTTACTGTTTGAAATTATCAACTAATTATAAAGAGTAACTATATGTATCATTTGGTGTTAGAGTACAATATAAAGGAATGACAAAAGTTGATAATGATTGGAAATTCTTTTATTTTAAGTGTTTAAAAAATGAGGATTTGAGTTTATTTAAGTGACTATGAAAAAGTACCATCGCTTTTAATTTATCAAGTTCAACATCATCATTAATTCATCAATATCGTCATATTCGTTAATAAATTAAAGTCAATACCATTGCCATTTCACCAACAGCATCACTATCATTATCGTCATTGTCATAGTTAGAAAAGTTTGGTTCATCATTATCATCATCATTATCATTATCATCTATTCATTAATTGTAATGTGTGTACTGCAAAAAGAAAGCGTCTTATTATATGATACATTTGTAGTCACTTAAGATTTTTTTCAAAAAGTTAGTAAATTCATAAAATGCACTTACTGAAAAAAATGTTTAGTCATATCAACAAAAATTTTGTTGGAGCAACCAAATTTTTAGTCATAGCAACAAAAATTTGGTTGAGCCAACCAAATTTTTTATATGACTAAACATTTTTTTCAGTGTTGTTTTTTAAGATGAAAGATAAAAGTATACCATCGACATCATCATCAATTGATGATCATTATCATCATCAAGACTTACTGGAAAATACTAATTGGGTGACTTTTAAACTGTTACATTGACGAAAAGAAAATTTAATAGTGACTATATTAATATTCAAAATTTTGCTTTATTGTTTAATATAGTCATTATTAAATTCTCTTTTCTTCACTGCAACAGTTTAAAAGTAAACCGCAACTAGTTTTTTCCAGTAGGTCTTGAATAGTCTCCTTTCAATAACCTTATATTAAATTTTATTTTGAAATTTCTTTCAGTGTATTACCTAGGGAGATAAAACAAAAAACCAAGAGGTTGAAAATTTACAGTAAGTCTTGAATAGTCTCCTTTCAATAACCTTATATTAAATTTTATTTTCAAATTTCTTTCACTGTATTACCCAGAGAGATATAAAACAAAAAACCAAGAGGTTAAAAATTTACTTTGGAGTATCAAAATTAGTTTTTCTTACATTCACTCTGCATTAATGATGATATAATAATGAAACTTGTCAAAAACTTGCATTTCATTATGTAAAATAATTTATGAGTGGAGAGAAATTAATTCGACTAATAACATTTGAATAAACTGCAATGACCCAATTTACGTCTGACCCAACTAGCCCCGGTCTCCCCTACGTCTGCAATATTTCATAGGGCAAAATAGTCGCGCTGTGGAATTCAAAATTACAGACAAAAAATAAATTTCTTAATAAAAATGTGGATAAGTAAATTTACAATTGTATGTTATAATTTATATGAGTTTCTTTCATTCACTCATTCATTCATTCTGTCCACACCTAAATTTGTTAATAGATGTTTTTTATTTTAAATTTTAAATCATTTACCACTTACGAAAAATTTTGTCAAGTTTAAAACTAATGACAATTTTAATTTCTTCAAACTTCAATTAATTTGAAATTTCATTGATTAAAATGTTAATTAATCCACGCTTTGAGAATAGTAATAAATTTGAAATTATTAAAAAAAACTCTTCAATTTTTAACATTATTCTTTTTTATTAGGATTTCAATTATTAGCTACAATTTTCAAGTGTTTGTATCATTTTTCCTTAATTTTATTCAATTTTTGATTATTTTCATTATTTTACAATGTTTTTTTCTACAATTTGATGAACCCCCCCCCCCCCCCATAAAAGTCTTACGTAATTTATGGATGGCCCCCTATTTCTCTCATATTTCAATTACTTTCTTCAATTTCAAATTAATTTGGTGATTTTATTACTTTTTCATAGTTTTAATTATTTCTATTATTTTTCAATTAATTTAAGAAAATTTCAATTATAACTTTTACAAATTTTAATTATTTTCTTCTATTTTCAATTATTATTATTTTACCTACTATTTTTCCCCACTTTTAATTAATTCTTTAAATTTTTAAATATTTTCTTTATTTCCTAAATTTCCTAAATTTCCTAAATTTTCAATTATTTTTCTCATATTTCAATTACTTTCTTACGTTTCAAATTAATTTGGTGATTTTATCACTTTATTCAAAATTCCAATTATTTTCTTCAATTCTCACTTATTTACCTCAAATTTCAATTATTTTTTTACAATTTTTAAACATTTTCATTATTTTGTAATTGTTTTCTCAAATTTTAAATTGTATTCCATATTTTTTCCCCTCAAATTTATCAATTATTTATCTCAAATTTCAATAATTTTTATCAATACTCAATTTTTAAAGTTATTTTTTATCATTTTTTTGAATTTTCAATTATTTTTCACAAATTTCAACTATATTTTTTTATTTTAAGTTGATTTCATCAATTTGCAATTCTTTTCTCCAATTTGTGAGAATTTTCAATATTTTTTAGTCAATTACCTTAATTTACAATTATTTATCTCATATTTCAATAATTTTTATCAATGTTTAATTTCTTAGATTATTATTTAATTATTTTCTTATATTTTAAATATATTTTGTAATTTTATAAATACATTTTTCTGAAATTTTAATTATTTCTTAGACTTTCAATTACTTTTACCAATTTAAAATTATTTTCTCCAATTTTTTAATATTGTAATTATTTTTTAACTAATTTCCCAAACATTTCTATTATTTTTTAATTAATTTACGACATTTTCAATTATTATTTTAACAAATTTTAATTATTTTCTTCTATTTTCAATTATTATTATTTTACATACTATTTTTCACCACTTTCAATTAATTCTTTAAATTTCAAATATTTTCTACAATTTTTAATTGCTTTGATACTTTTTCAACTATTTTTCTTACAATTTCTATTATACTTTTCAATTTCTTATTAGTTTTCTGATTTTTCAATTATTTTGCTCATATTTCAATTACTTTTTGCAATTTCAAATTAAATTTGTGATTTTATCACTTTTATCAAAATTTTCAATTATTTTCTTTAATTTTTAATTATTCACCTCAGATTTTAATTAATTGTTTTCAATTTTTAAATATTTTATTTATTTTGCAATTGTTTTCTCAAATTTAAAATTATTTTTTAGTCATTTTTCCAAATTTCCAACTACTTATCTCAAATTTCAATTAATTCTTTAAATAACAATTACTATTCTTCAATGCTTAATTGTTTTTAACATTTTTTGATTATTTGCTTTAATTTTAATAAAAAATTTTGTTTTTGCTTTTTCATATAGGAAGTATTATCACTTAATTTTCTCAAATTTCAATTATTTTATCAAATTTCAATTATTTTCTTCAAATTTCAATTATTTACCTCAAATTTTAATTATTTTTTTCAATTTTTAAATATTTTCACTATTTTGCAATTGTTTTCTCAAAATTTAACTTATATTCAATACTTTTTTTTAATTTCCTAACTTTTCCAATTATTTATCTCAAATTTCAATATTTTTTAACAATGCTCAATTTTTGAAATTATTTTTCTTGTATTTTCTTTTTTATTAATTTCCTAAATTTTCAATTATTTCTCTCACATTTCAATTACTTTTTTCAATTTCAAATTTGTTTTGTAATTTTATCACTTATTTTTATAATTTCAATTATTTTCTTCAATTTTTAATTATTTACCTCAGATTTTAATTATTTCTTTCAATTTTTAAATATTTTCATTATTTTGCAATTGTTTTATCAAATTTTAAATTATTTTGCAATTGTTTTCTCAAATTTTAAATTATTTATCTCAAATCTCAATTAATTCTTCAAATATCAATTATTTTCTCCAATGCTTAATTGTTTTTACCTTTTTGTAATTATTTTCTTTAATTTTAATTACATTTTTTGATCTTGCTTTCTCATATAGGAAGTATTATCACTTATTTTTCTTAAATTTCAATTATTTTCTTCAAATTTCAATTATTTACCTGAAATTTAAATTATGTTATCCAATTTTCAAATATTTTTATTATTTTGCAATTAATTATTTTTTTCTAAATTTCCAATTGTTTATCACTAATTTCAATTAATTCTTTAAACATCAATTACTTTCTTTGTATTTGTCATTGTTTTTAACATTTTCCAATTATTTTCTTTAATTCCGTTTAAACTTTTTAATTTTGCTTTCTCATAGGGAAGTATTATCAATTCTTTTTTTTGAAAATTGTAATCATTTAGTTCAATTTTAAATTATTTATCATAAATTTAATTTATAATTACTTTTATTTTTAAATTACTTTCATTATTTTACAATCATTTTCTCTCAATTTTAAAGATTTTAATTGTTTTTCAATTAATTTTCCAAATTTTCTAAATATTTATCTCAAATTTTACTTATTTACTTCAATTTTCTATTACCTTCACCATTTTTCAATTATATTGCTTCCTCATAGAGGAAGCTTTGTGATCGTTAAAATTTTCGATTTTCCAAAAATAATCTAAATCGACTCATTTTTATCTAAAAAGCGAAAATTTTCATTCCTAAGCAAATGTCCAGATGTATGTGTGTGTGTGTGTGTGTATAGCGTTTTTTGTGTACAAGATATCTTGAGAACGCTTTAACGGATTCCAATAAAATTTGGATGACTTATTAAGCTCATGAATATCTAAATTTGGACACAAGGATTTTTGAAAATACCCAACCAAATTTTTTTGAGCACCTTTTTTCATCGAAAAAAATTGTTTTTTGCCAAAAAAATTTTTTATGCTAAAAATACAACTTAATGAATACAAAAATCATATTCCTTATCTCAAAACGAATCGATTGACCTATATAACTTTTATAATTGATCAAGAATTCGTAAAATAATTCATATTTTGACATTTTTTTGCATTAAAAATTTTTTTTAACAACTTCCCCAATTAACTTATATATTATTAATTTCTTGCTTCCTCTATGAGGAAGCAAATTATTTTGCTTACTTGGAAGCGAAATGTCCATGAAATGGACATAATTCTCACCTAGTTTTTTAATTTTAAATATATTCTATACTTTCATTACTTATTTTTCTCAAAGTGCAATTATTTTCTTTAGTTTTGCATTATTATCATTTTTAATTATTTTCTCCAATTTTTATTTTTCAATTAATTTTTATAGATTTTGCTTCCTCCTAGAGGAAGCTTTGTCATCGTTAAGATTTTCCATTTTCCAAAAATAGTCTAAATTGACTCATTTTCATCTGAAATGCAAAAATTTTTCATTCTTCAGCCAATGTCCAGAAATGTGGTGACTTTTTTTTTTTGTTGCCAGGTTATTTCGAGAAAGTTTTAACGGATTTCAATAAACTATTTCTTATAAGTATTAAATGTTAAAATATTTACCATTTCAAGATGAGAATCCTACATTATAGTTATAATTTCTCATAACATAGAAAATCATATTATTTTTAAAAAACAAAGTCCATGTGGATATTTAGAGGGGATCAGGGGGGGGGGGTTCGTCAAAAGTCCAAGATTGTCCACGAGGGGGGAAGGGGGGATCAAAAAGTGATTAAAAATTGTCCACGTGGTATAAGAACGATCCCTAAGTTAATTTAATGATTATTAAGTTATCATCAACATCGCCACATCATCATCATTAGCATGATCAAGATCATCATCAGTTTGGGTTAACACCGTCATCAATTGATCATCATTAGCATTATCAAGATCATAATCATCAGTTCGCGTTAACACCATCATCATGATCTTCATCATCATCTTCATTATCATCATCATCTTCATTATCATTAGCATCATCTTCATCATCATTAGCATCATCAAATAATCATCATCTCAAAAATCGTCAACAATAACAATTAAAAAAAAAGGGGAAAACGCATATAGAATACTGTTTTTTGAAGATATGAATTCCAAATTGAAATGAAGAAGTGGGGAGAAAATGTTGATGTGACCCGACAGCAGGATGTTTTGGAGACGAAAACTTAGCCCAATGTAAGACGAATGTATACACACGATCTTAGGTACGCCTGCCGGAGAGCAGGCAGAAATAGAAACACCACATGGCGGGGGTCTTTGCCATTGCAGGCGTATGTGCTCAAGAACACAGTCTGCCGGGCTACAGACTTGTGCCTTCATCCACAAGATTGTCCATCTCAAAAATTATTTTTTTTCCACATTGCTAAATTACATTTTTGGTCAAAAATCGCGAAACAAAATTCTTTTCCTTCTACAACAATAATTATTTACCGGCGCCAGAGTATTAAAATTCAAAATCCCAAAATCAAACAATTTTCCTCAAATTCTTACATTTTCTCCCAATTTTCACGACCCGGAAGAAAAGTGCGTGTTTAAAAAAGAAGTAAGTGAAACAGTGTTTAGTGCTTAGTCAAAGTGAAAAATAATACATAAATTAATTTATTTCTATATTAATAAAAATTCCGAATTAGTCGCCTTCCGATTATTTTCTTCTTATATATTATTAACATCACTAAAAAATTAAAATCACCAAAATCATTTATTACATTTATTTTTATTTAGAACTAAACTTCGATTAAAAAAAAAAAAAATTTAAAAAAAATGAGAAATTAATATAAAATTTAAAATATAATATCAAGTTAATGAATAAAAGAATCATTTGGACCAGAGTAGATTCGTGGGCGAAGCAAAGTAACGATATTGGCTTCGAGGAAAGTAAACTGAGAAGGATGATGATGATATCGTTGTTGACCGGCGGAGAATATGTAGCAGACGCTTGACTTTTTTAAAGATGTTCGACACGTGTGCGTTTTTCGAGATCCGGTGCATTGACGTCAGACAGAAATTATTTTCCTATTAAGGGGGGCGACAATTATTGAAAAAAAAAATGGGAAAAAATTAATTACTGCCGGGGATTTTCCGGCGTGACCTTGAAATTGCTGCAAGATGGCCGCCTGCCACCCCCGGCCCCCCCTTCAACATCTGCAGCATCACGGGCAACTGCAGCAGGACTCAAACACAACCATTGGTCTTGGTGGTATCACTTTGAATGGCATTGCTCCCCAAAGTCAGCAAATTCATCAGCAAACCCACTACGGTCATCCCCATCGTCTAAATTGGGTCTACTTGACCATCGCCGATCAAAATCCACAAACAGACCAGGTGTTTATTACAAAAAAAAAAAAAAATTAAAAATAATTTTACTATTTTTTCATTTATTACTGTTGCCCCAAATTTATTTTATAAAATTTACTTTAAATGTTATTTTTAAAAATATATTTTAGATATAGTAAAAATGTATAAAAAATAATAAATATTATAATAATTAATTTTTTATAATAAATATTAAATATTTATTAAAGAGTAAAATTCTGCCGACAACTTGGGGGAGTTTTCCGACAGCGGCACCACAAACTTATCTTCATCAAAGTATTATAAATCCATCAGGAAGAATTGGGGGTAGTTTAGCCGACAGTATCGGCGATTTAGCTGAACATTTTACCGAGCTGGGAATTCTTGAGAAAAAACCGGCAAAAAGACCGCCCTCGACGTATTTGTGCCATCTTTGCTTTAAAAAGGGTCACTATATCAAGGACTGTCCACAGGTATTAAATTTGATATTTTTTAAAATTCTCGATTTTTCTATTTATGCTTGATCAGCTGTTTACTGAAACGTCGCCATCTTTAAAAAATATTCTCCTGATAAATTTACGATTTTCTGTATTCTGAACCCCCC
The DNA here is from genome assembly GCA_037103525.1 of Ganaspis brasiliensis. Taxonomy (NCBI): domain Eukaryota; kingdom Metazoa; phylum Arthropoda; class Insecta; order Hymenoptera; family Figitidae; genus Ganaspis; species Ganaspis brasiliensis. The sequence goes on along the minus strand of JAZKLR010000103.1, from coordinate 1,153,946 downwards.
GCTTCCCGAGGATGCAATTTAAATCATCAATAGTATTAATTAAAATTGTGTAAATATAATCATTTTTAATTTGGTATAATTATTAAATAATAATAGTAATGAGGGTTGTATGAAATTAAACATTTTTAGTTTAGAACCCTCCCCACTAAAAATAGGAAAAATTATTTTAAAAAATTACCAAAAACGGGTTCCCTTTTCTTCTAATTAATAATTATTACAGTGAGAATATAATAAGCAATAAAAATAATAAATAAAAATAATTAATAATTGAATGTAATGTATAGTGAGTTTTTTATTTTACAAATGAGATGGAAGATTGGAGATATTAATTAGAGCGGATCGCGGGACTTATTATTTTATGTATATATAACAATGACTAAATTGTGACGTCATATATGGGAGCGAGACCCACTTGGAATTATGTTTGTTGTCTCAATTAGCACTCAATTGAGCAAAGTATCTCACGGATAAATCGGCGTGCGCATTTTTAAGAGTTGAGCACAATTTTTGTGAATTTGTTAAATTTTACCGGAAATTCGTTAAATTGTAATTCTTTTCAAATTAAAAAAATAACTGATATTTCAATTTTAATGTAAATAAAATAATGTTTTCTAATTTGTCTTTATTCAAAAATCAAATTTTATTTTATTATATTATTAATTATTTTTGACAAAAGAAGAAATATTTTCTCTATGAAAAAGCAAAAAATTTAAGATAAATAAAATGAGATTTATTTGTTTAGGACAAAATTTACTAAAGTTTGGAATTGAAAAAATTTTTTTAAAAAAATTAAAATTTGAGAAAAACAATGCTTAAAATGTTTAGAAATTGAATGGATAAAAATGAGAATAATTAAAATTGGGTGAAATAATTGAAAAATGATGAAAATAATAGAAAATTAAAGATAATTATTGCAATTAAATGTAATTTATTTAATTTAAGAAATTTAAGATAAATAATTGAAAGTTTCGTAACTAATCAACAAATAATCAAAATAATATAAAATTTGTGAAAATCATTGCAAATTAAAAAAAATAATTAAAAATTGAAGAATGTAATTGAAATTTGAGAAAAATAATAATTGAAGAATGATTAAAACATTGAAAAGTGAATACAATGACTTAGATTTGAGATGATAAATAAAAATTTAAGAAATTAATTGAAGAATAATTAATACTGATATGTAATTAAAAGTCGGAGAAACTAATTGCAAAAGGATAAAAGAAAATGAAAATAAAAAAAAATAATTGAAAAATGAGCTAAATAATTGAAAATTTAGAAATTTAATTGAGAAATAGTAAAAATAATTAAAAATGACAGAAATTCATTGCAAAATGATAACAATAATAATTGACAACTGAAGAAAATTGTTAAAATCAGAGAAAAATATTTTAAAATCTAGGAAATTAATTAAAGAATAATGAAAATAAAAAAATTTTCGAGAAAATATTTGCAAAGTAATAAAAATCATTAAAAATTGAAGAAAATTAAAAAAGCAATATACATTTGAGATTAATAATAAAAACAATTAATTAAAAAATAATTGAAAATGACAAAAAGTAATTGAAAAATGACAGAAATAGGTAATTGAAAATTGAAGAAAATAATACAAATTTGTTAAAGATTGAAAAAATTACCTACAACATATATTTGTTATAAAAGAAAATAATTGCAGAATGACAAAAATAATTTAATGTTGAAGAATTATCTGGAATTTAAGATAAATATTAAAAAAAAGTTAGAAAATTAATTAAAAAATAATTGTAATGACAAAAATTAATTAAAAATGATAGAAATAATTGTAAATTGAAGAAAATAATAGAAATTTGAGATAAATAATTGAAATTTTGGTAATTAATCAACACATAATCAAAATAATATAACATTTTTAAAAATTATTGCAAATTAAAAAAACTAATTAAAAATTGACGAACGTAATTAAAATTTTAGAAAAATAATTGAATGATTAAAACGTTGAAAACGGGATAAAATAATATAGATTTGAGATAATAAATAAAAATTTAGGAAATTAATTGAAAAATAATTAATATATTTAATGAAAAGGTGGAGAAAATAATTGCAAAAAGACAAAAAAAAATGAAAAAAATAATCGAAAATTTAGAAATGTAATTAGAGAATAGTAAATATACTTAAAAACTGAAAAAATTGATTGCAAAATGATAACAATAATAATTGAAAATTAAAGAAAAGTAATTAAAATCTGAGAAAAATATTTTAAAATCTAGGAAATTAATTATTGAAGAATAATGAAAATAAGGAAAAATTCGAGAAAATATTTGCAAAGAAATGAAAATAATTAACAATTGAGAAAGATAATTGAAAAATTACAATATACATTTGTAATAAAAGAAAATAATTGCAGAATGGTAAAAATAATTGTAAATTGAAAAAATAACTGGAATTTGAAATAAATAATAAAAAAAATTAGATAATTAGTTTAAAAATAATTGAAACGGACAAAAAGTAATTGAAAAATGATAGAAATAATTGAAAATTGAAGAAAATAATTTTAATTTGTGAAAAATAATTTAAAAATTATAACATATATTTGTAATAAAAGAAAATCAATGCAAAATGATAAAAATAATTGAAAAATGATAGAAACAATTGAAAATTAAAAAAAATAATTTTAATTTTTGAAAAATAATTCAAAAATTACAACATATATTTGTAATAAAAGAAAATAAATGCAAAATGATAAAAATAATTGAAATTTGAAATAAATAATAAAAAAATTAGATAATTAATTTAAAAATAATTGAAAGGACAAAAAGTAATTGAAAAATTATAATAATAATTAATAATTGAAAATTGAAGAAAATAATAAAAATTTGTCAAAAATAATTGAATAATGAGAAAAATATTTTAAAATCTAAGAAATTAATTATTGAAGAATAATGAAAAAAAAATTCGACAAAATATTTGCAGAGAAATAAAAATTATTAATTTTTATTGTGAACACTTATGTATAAAAGGGTTTTTTTTTATATGATCCGTTTATATTTGAATAAATTAAAAATTGAAGAAAATAATTTTAATTAGTGAAAAATAATTGAAAAAATTACAACAAATATTTGTAATAAAAGTACACAATCCAAGTAAGCAAAATAATTGTCTTCTTCATAGAGAAAGCAATAAATTAATAACATAAAAGGTAATTGGAGAATTTATTTAAAAAAAGAACTTTAAGTGCAAAAAAAATTGAAAAAACAAGGATTATTTTACGAATTTTGGATCAATTATAAACGTTATTTAGGTAAATCGATTCGTTTTGAGATAAGAAATATGATTTTGTATTTACTAAGTTGTTTTTTTAACATGGAAAAAAATTGGTCAAAAAACGATTTTTTAAATGAAAAAAGGTACCTAAAAAAATTTGATTGGGTATTTTCAAAAATTCCTGTGTACAAATTTAGATATTCATGAGCTTAATAACTCATCCAAATTTTATTGAAATCCGTTAAAGCGTTCTCGAGATATTCTGGCGACAATAAACATTTTACACACACACACACACACACACACACATACACACACACACACACACACACACACATACATCTATACATTTGCTTCAAAATTAAAATTACCCTTTTTAAATAAAAATGAGTCGATTTAGACTATTTTTGGAAAATTCAAAATCTTAACGATCACAAAGCCTTCTATACGAGGAAGCAAAATGATAAAAATTATTGAAAATTGAAGAAAATAACAAAAATTTGTAAAAAAAATAATAGAAGAAAAAATTACAAATTGAAAAACAAATATCATATTTTGAAAAAATAATTGATAAATAACGAAAGAGATTGAAAATTAATTAATAAATAATAAAACTAATTTTTTGATATTGAAGGAAATAATTGAAACTGAAAAAGTTTTATTTGAAAAAATTAAGAAAAAAATAATTGAAACAATTGCGGAAATTGAATTTAAAATTTACGGGAAAAATTGAAGAAAATTTTTGAAAAATAATAAAAATAATTGGAAATTTTAGCAAATAATTGAAATCCTAATAGAAAAAAATTGTTAAAAATGGAAGGAATTTTTTAAATAATTTCAAATTTACTATTCTCAAAGCGTGCATTAATTCAATTTTTAATCAATGAAATTTCAAATTAATTGAAGTTGCAGAAATTAATATTTTTATAAATTTTAGTTATCCACATTCTTCGAAAAAAAAAAAGTGAAAACATTCTTAATACAGACCACACACAAAGTAACACTGTTAATACGAGCAACAAATTTTTTTTAAAAATTTTTTGGTAAAATTCAAAGAAAAAAATTGAGGTTAGAAATGTCGGACACAGGGGCAGTTTTGTTGCATCCGGCCCCTCAATTCAGTAGCTAAACACAACTTTTTCACACTAATTAGATTTATAAAAGAAGATAAATGAAGAAAAAAGTTAAAAATGTACAAAGTATTCAAATGAAATTTTCATGTGTAACATTTTTTTAATTATATATCATGTTAATATTCAACTATTTTGTGGTTATGTTATAGACTTTTGTTTGATTTTATTTTTTTTTTTAAGTGTTTTAAAGTTATAGCTTTTAATTAGAAAACCGAATTATTTGCTTGTTATTAAAGTGGTGAAATAACTAATTTTAATTCAGTATAGTCAAAATTAATTAATTTAATTAAATTCCTTAGAAACAGGGACTCAAATGTAATATATTAATTATTGTAGGCTCGACCAAAAGGCGAGGGTCTCACACCATATCAAGGAAAAAAAAGATGCTTTGGCGAATACAAGTGTCCAAAATGTAAACGTAAATGGATGTCTGGAAATAGCTGGGCCAACATGGGCCAAGAATGTATAAAATGCCACATTAACGTCTATCCACATAAACAGGTACTTTTTTATTCTAAAACAAAATTAACAAATTTTTTTAAACAGATTTCTGAATATTGTCTGTCATTTTTTCACGACCTCATAAAATGACTGAAATAATGCATTAAAAAAAAAATAAAGAAATAACAATTAAGGCTGATCAAACCTGAGAAAAAAAATACTCTCACCTGACTTCAATGTTGACGTTTCTCGCTTTTAAAAATCAAAATAAATTAGTAAATGTTGATTTATTAGAAATAATATAGTGGCACAAGTGATGGAACTTCAATTTTGTTGCTATTGAAAACAGTTAAATATTATTTTCAAACTATTTTCAAAATTTTTAAAAATTATTAAAAAATAATATTTAGCTCTATTTTATAGCAACAAAATTGAAGTTCCTCCACTTGTGCCACTCCATTCTTTCTAATAAAACATTTACTAATTTATTTTGTTTTTTAAGAGCGAGAAATGGCAACATTTAAATCAGGTGAGATTTGTTTACTTATATGGACAGTCCGTTCGAGCGGCGCTCCAGTTTATTATTATTATTATTATTATTATTATTTTTAATATTATTATCATTATTAAACGTTAATTCTTTAATATTCGTCCTAATGTAATTTACAATAGATTCTTTTATACTGTATAAGTTTATTAATTATATAAATTAAAATTCATTGAACAATTTTAAACAGCACATTTTATTTAAAATAAATTAAAGTCAAGATGTTTATCAGAAAAACAGACTCGACATTATATAAGGTACGAAATATTTCATGAACTCGTATAAGCTGAGCTAATTATAGGAAAATCGTTCTTGCTCCCCAGAGCGTGATGTTAAAACATTTCTATACACGCGTTTCACTTGGTGCACAAAATTCCTCAAATCCATTGTAATCGGAAAATAATTTTAATCGTGAATCAAGTCATGGAAAAATTAGATTTTCTTATATTTATTTTAAAAAATTGCCAATTGCAAAAATTCACTCAATTATACATTCAGAGAATTATTTCAATAAATTCGGACAAAATTTAAAATTTTTAAATAAATATTTGTATCAAATGGAAAAAAATTCAACAATCTTTTCATAATTTATTTTTAAAGTCATTTTTTTAGATTTAAATTTCTGTTGCACATGATTCAGTTCTAAAATTCAATTTTTATTTTACCGTATTTTAATTTTCCGATAATTTTTCAATCAAATTTAAATAAATCCGTATTATAATGGATAAAATTTAAAATTCGCGCCAAAATCTTTGAGAATTCTGCTAAATGAAAATTCAGTCAAATTCGAATTTTTTTAAAGTAAAAAGTCAGTTATAGAGATACGAGGGGTCGTCAACTCCATTTTAGATTTTTTTTTGTCTGTCCACACCTAAAATTTGGCAACTTTTTAAAAAATATATATTTAAATTCATTAAAATTTTAATTTTTTCTCCATAATATTTCATTATTTTTGTCGTTTGGAATTTTTTTCTACAATTATCAATTATTATCATACAGCTTTAATTTAATTCTCTAATTTTCAATTTATTTCTACAATTTTAATTATTTTCCTCAATTTTTAATTATTTCCTTTTTTCCATTATTTTCATCGATTATCAATTAATTCCACAGTATTTAATAATTTTCGGTTTTTTTCAATTATTTTTTTCTCTCATAAAAATTGTTTTAAAATTTCACATCAATTGTTCAATTCTACAATTGTTCTCAATTCTTTTTTAAAATTTAGTAATTCCATTTTTCAACTTTTTCTTCTACATTCAATAATTTTCGGGTTTTATCATTAACTTTTTCAATATTTAATTATATTCTTCTAATTTTAATTACTTTTTTCAATTTTCAATTATTTGTACTTTTTTCAACTAACTCTTTAATATTAAAAAATTCTTGACTTTTTTAATTCATTTTTTCAATCATAAAAGTTGTTTTAAAATTTCTTGTCAACAATTTTCTTTAATTTTCTTCTTCCTTCAATTTTCTACAACTATTTTCTGCAATTTCTCATTATTTTCTTCAAGTTTCAATTCCATTTTTAAATTTTCAATTATTATCTTTAATAATAAAAAACTCTCGATTAATATCAATTATTTTTTCTCGTCAGTAAATTTCTTTAATTTTAGATACAGTTGTTTAATTATATTCTACAAATTTTAATCCCAATCTTCAATTCCATTCTTCACATTTAATTTATTTTTTCAATTTTCAATTAATTCTTCAATATTCAATAATTATCTGATTTTTTAAAATTTTAGTAATCATAAAAATAATTTTAAATTATCAATTTAATTGTTCAATTTTATAACTATTTTTTTAAATTTTTAATTCAATTTTTCAGTTTTCAATTATTTTCTTCTGTATTTAATAATTATATTCTGTTTTTAAATTACTTTAAAAAATTTTTACTATATTTTTTAAAATTCAATTACATTCATTAATTATCAATTATTTTCGTCAATTTCAATATTTTTGCTTTTTCAATTCAGTTGTTCAATTTACAATTATTCCTAATTTTTCTATTATTTAGTTTAAATTTAATGTTTATTGTTTAGTTCTTTAAATTATTTTTTTAAATTGTTTATTATTCTAGCCATTTTACAAATTTTCTTTTCAATTGTCAATTATTTTCGTCACTTTTCAGATATTTTCTTCCATTTTGCAATTGTGCTCGTTATTTTTCAAGTATTTCTTTCAATTATTTCCTACAATTTTTTCAATTTTTATTTATTCTCTTAAAAGTTTAGAATTATTTTTTAATTTTTTTTTGTTATTTTTTACTTTTTTCGATTAATTTTAACAATTTTTGATTTTTTTTCAATTATCAATTATTTTCGTCATTCTGAAATGGTTTTTCAATTATTTCTCTAAAATTTTAAATTACTTTCTTCAATTTTTAATTATTTTCATTAATATTTTTAAATTCTCGTACTTTGTTAATTTTTTTTTGATTATTAATAAATTTCTTTTATTTTAAATTCAATTGTTCAAATATTTTCTGCAATTCACAATTTTTTTTAAAAAATTCAATTCCATTTTTCAGTTTGCAATAATTCTCTTCCATACTCAATAATTCTCGCCTTTTTCAGTTACTATTTTGAATCTTTTGTTATATTCGCAAAATTTCAATTTCATTCTTAAATTTTTAATTATTTTCTTAAATTTTAGATTGTTTTCTTTAATTTTCAATTATTTTCTTCAATTTCAGTTTTTTTCTACTTTCAATCCAGTTCTCAATTTACAATTATGTTCAACAATTATTCCTATAATTTTTTTAATTTTTCTTTTTTCAATTATTTTCTTAAAATTTAATTTCTATCGTTTATATTTCAAAAAAAATTTCTGGTGTGTATTAATCTAGCCATTTTTCAAATTTTGTTTTTAATTGTCAATTATTTTCGCTTTTGTTTTTGTATTTTTTTCAACTATTTATTATTTTTTCAAATTTCAATTTAATTTTTAAAATTTCAATTTATTTATTTATTTATTTATTACTTTCTTTAATTTTCAATTGTTTTTTTAAATTTCATGTATTTCCTTTGATTTTCAATCCGCAGTCTTTCAATTTCCAATTATTTCCAACAATTATTCCTATAATTTTCTTAATGTTTAAATTAGTTTGTTTGAATTTAATATTTATTGTTTAATTTTTTAATTAATTTTTTTCATTTGTGTAATTTTCTATAGCCATTTTTCGAATTTCGTTTACAAATTGTCAATTTTCTTTTATTTTGCGAATTTTTTTAATTTTAACTCCAACAATTTTGTTATTAATTAAAAAATTTTTTTTACTTATTCAAATATAATTTTTCGTTTAATGAACAAATGAAGCCACTATAAACGATAAAAACGAGATGTTTATTAATACAAAAAATAGTCGAAATTAATATTCATGAATGTAAAAATATTTTATAGTACTCATCCCTATACTGTTAGTATTTTAAAAAATAACGAAAAAACCATAAAATTTATCTGTTTGAAGATTATTTGGGAATACTAAAGAATATTTCGGAATATATGTTTAGAATATAATTTGATAAATTTTGTTCAATTTAGAAATAAATGTAAAATTTGTTAATTTCAGTTAAAAGGTGATAATTTTGATTTTAGAGACCGCTGGAAAAGCCAGATGGACTTGATGTTTCGGATCAAAGTAAAGTCCATCCACAGCATCTCTGTGAAAAATGCAAAACACTCGGATATTATTGTCGGCGGGTCCAGTGATGAGAATGATAATAAACGAAGATTTATCCCAGAATTACTGCTCAACAGATAACTGGGAATTTTACTTGACGTAGTACTTATGACAATTTCTACTCATTTTGCAGTTTAATGAAAAAATTATTCTACGATAAAATACTTGGCGAAAAGTAAAAAGAAATCAAACTTGGATTATTGAATATAAATTGAAAATATTAAAAAAAAATTTAATGATTTGAAGACGGGAGTTTTAAATATGATTTTAAAAATAATTCCAATTTAATTGATATATTTGCGTAGAAAAATTTAAAAAAATCGAAACAAAGTTTTAATCGAATGGTTTTTAATTGTAGGAAAAAATTGATTTGAAAACATGAAATTTTTATAAAATATGCTGGAGGGCAAAAGTTCTTAAAAACAATTACTTAAAGTAAAATTAAAATACTTTTAATTAAGTTCGTGGATTTTTCTCCGTTATGTGTTTTTTTACATATATAGGTTTAATATTTTTTTATGTTTGCGGCAAGAGTGTTTAAAATTTTAAAAAATATGATTTTATTAATTTTAAATCAAAAGTAAGAAGGTAAATATAAATTTAATAGAAATAAATAATAATTATAAGGTAAAAAGATCAGGAAAAAAAATTCAATGATTTACAATAAATAAAGGAACTTAAAAAGTTAAAATAAAATTACAAATCAAAGAAAATATTTTTAAAAATAACAAATAAATAAATACAATTCATTTTGTTTAAAAAATGTCAATTAATTAAAAAAAAGGAAATTTAGATTTAATAAACAGAATAAAAAATACAAAATTTGTGTTCTAAGACATAAATTAAATAGACATACAGTAATAAACCAAATGCTTAGTTATAGATATAAAAATAATAAGAAATAAACCAAAAATGTAATGGTTTATTTTTTTAAAGAACAGACTTATTTTCTGTATAAATTTTGCTTGTTGGAAAATATAATCTGTATAAATTCTTGTTTGTCTAAGTTTTGTGTGTATATTATGATAATCAAGTTGACGATGTGCCAAAATTATTTCCTATGTATTGTTGCATTTAAATGTGCCTTATTTTATCTCCAAGTGCCTTAAAAATTCGCTTTATTATTAAAAAAATATATATTTCTGCTAATGAATGTAATATAATAAACAATATGTATATTATTGTGCCAAATACACGAGCCAAAGAAGCTTTCAAATCGACTTTGATTTTTTTAAATCCGGTAAAAACCTAATTTTTAACCTCTTTGTTTATTAATAAAATATTTAACTATTTAATTAATTAATTCATTATTCATTCATTCTGTCCACACCGGATATTTTTAACTAGATGTTTTTATCTTTTAAAATTTTTAATTATATTTCACCTTTTTAAAATGTTCTCAAATTTTAAATTTATAGCAATTTTAATTTCTTCAAATTTCAGTTAATGTGAACTTGAATTGATTAAAAGTTCAATTAATCCACGTTTCAAATATACTAAATTTTAAGAGATTGAAAAATTTCTTAAATTTTTAATAATTCTTTTCTATTATGATTTCAATTACTTCAACTACAATTTTGTACAATTTTTATCATTTTTCAATTATTTCCTGCAATTTTTAATTATTTTTCAATTGTTTACCTAAATCTTCAATTTACCTTCTTCAAATTTCAATTATTTTGTTTAGTTTTTCAAACACTTTTTCCAATTTTAGTTATCTTTCCCTTGACATTAAATCAAAATAAATTATTTATTCCTAAATTTTAATTATTCATAGAAAATTTAAATTAATTTTTTTAATTTACCATTACTTTGGCATTTTCCATTTATTATTTTCAATTTTTAATCGTTTTCATAATTTCTGAATTAATTTTCTGAACTTTCAAATATATATCTCAATTTTCAATTATTTGTTCAATTTTCATTTCTTTTTATTATTTTCCAATTATTTTCTCCATCTTTTAATGTTTTCATTATTTTTCAATTAATTTCCTAAACTTTCAGATATTATCTCAAATTTAAAATTTAATTTTAAGAATTTTTAAGAAATTTAAGAATTATTGTCATCAATTTTCCATGTTTGAAACGATTTTTTAATTATTTTCTTCTGCTTAAAAATAAATTCTGCAATTTTTCTATTATTGTCTTCAATTTTTAATTATTTTTATTATTTTGTCATAGTTTTAAAAAATGGCAATTATTTAACTGGAATTTAAATTATTTTCATTATATTTCAATTTTGAATTAATTTTATCACTTTTCTATTATTTTCCTCGATTATGAATTATTATTCTCATTTTCTAAAATTATTTCCTAAGATTTTTAAGAATTTTACTAAAATTTCAATTATTTTCTAAGATTTTAAATTATTTTCATTTGTTTTCATAATTTTCAAAAATTTTGATTAATTATCGTAAATTTCAATTATTTTTAGCTTTCTTTAATTCTTTTCTGCAATTTTTAGTTCTTCTCATTTTTTTCAATTGATTTCTAAGATCATCATATATTTTTCTGAAATTTCAATTTTTTTTTATAAAAAAAAAGTTCTGCTATTTTTTAAATTATTTCAGTCAAATGTCATTTATTTTTTTACAACTTATCTTTGTTTGAACAGATTGAAGCATATTTCAATTATTTTATTTAAGTTTCAAATTGTAAAATCATTTTTCAATTATTTTCCAAAATTTATTTCCTTATTTAATTTTCAATTTTTTTCATTTTTTTATAATTTTAAAAAATTTTAACTATTTATCTGACATTTCAATTATTTCATTCGAATTTCAATTATTTATATTATTTTTTTTATTATTTTCTGCAATTTTCAATTACTATCGTTCTTTTTCATAATTATCAAAAAGTTTTTAATTATTTCTCTTTAATTAAAAATTATTCTTCTCAACTTTAAATTATGTTAATCTTTTTTCATGTATTTTCTCTAATTTTTAATTATTTCTTTTCTTTCAATGAACTTCTGAAAGTTTTAAGTATTTTTCTAAATTTTTTTTTAACTTTCCTTTATTTAAAATAAATTGTGTAATTTGTCCAATAATCTTATCAAATTTTAATTATTTTTTTCAATTTTAAATTATTTATCTCAATTTTTAATAATTTTTTTTCAAATTTTCAATTATTTTCTCTAATTTTTCATTGTTCAGTTTTTTTCAATTTATTTATAACATTCTCAAGTATTTTTCCCAATATAATTATTTTTTCAAATTTTTTATTGAATTCATTTTTTTTCAATTAATTTGCAAAATTTGCAATTAATTTGTTTAATTTCAATTACTTTTTTGCATTTTTTTTTAATTCTAAAATTTTATAAATGTTGTCCTAAATAAATATTTATTTTACTTTATTTATCTTCAGTACACGGGTTTACAAAATATACCCTTTATAATTATAAAAAAGTCTTAAAAATTAAGATGAAAAAAAAAATTATTATTAAATTATTTAAATTATTCTTATCATATCTCAATTTTATTTCTTAATCTTACATTATTTTCAGCATGTTTCAATTATTTTTTCAATTTCTAAATTAATTTTACCATTTTTCAATTCTTTTCCTCGATTATTCCAAAAATTTTTATTAATAATCGTAAATTTTAATTATTTTTATCTTTCTTCAATTCTTTTCTACAATTTTTAGTAATTCTAATTTTTTTAAATTGATTTCTAAGATCATGTATTTTTCTGAAATTTCAATTTTTTTTTATTAAAAAAAAGTTCTGTTATTTTTTTAATTATTTCACTTAAATGTCATTTATTTTTTTACAACTTATCATTGTTTGAAGAATATTTCAATTATTTAATTCAAGTTTCAAATTGTAAAATCATTTTTCAATTATTTTTCAAAATTTATTTCCTTCAATTTCCAATTATTTTTCATTTGTTTTATAGTTTTAAAAAATGTTAACTATTTATCTGACATTTCAATTATTTCATTCGATTTTCAATTATTTATATTATTTTCTTCAATTTTCAATTACTTTCGTTTTTTTTTCATAATTTCCAAAAAAATGTTAATTATTTCTCTTTAATTAAAAATTATTCTCTTCAACTTTAAGTTATGTTTATGTTTTTTCATTTATTTTTTCTAATTTTTCATTATTCAGTTTTTTTCAATTTATTTTTAAGATTTTCAAGTATTTTCCTCAAATTTAAATTATTTCCCCCAATTTTTTAAAGTTTTCATTTTTTTTAAATTAATTTGAAAAATTAGCAATTATTTTGTTTAATTTCAATTACTTTTTTGCAATTTTTTTTAATTCTAACATTTTATATATTATTTACTAAATAAATAATTAGTTTACTTTAATTATTTATTTATATACTTTTTTTTTAATATTATATTTAAAATATTTATAATTGTTGATAATACCAGATGTAGAAACTAATTGCACACTGGCTCGATTGCTGTTTAATTAATATGCCACTTGTCTTATTTTCTTATTTAGTTTATCTAGGCATTAGGCGTACAGAATTGAAACTGTTCTGCGCTGAAACTTACGGCAGCCATCTTGAATTAGTCAGCTGACTTACTAGACGGCAGATGATTGGTTGCTGACATTAAGGCGCCTATATATTTAAATTTTTGAAATAATATTTGCAGTAAATCTGTGAAATTATTAGCCATTGCCATAATTATCTATAGATAATTATGAAATATATTAGAATTATAAAATATATAATGTATTATAATGTATTATATAATTTATTTAATTATTTAATAATTTCTTAAATAATTTTTTATTAATTTTAATTTAATACTTATTCATTTAATAATGCATAATATACTACAATATAAATTTATAATATACATATATAAATGTATAAAATTATAATTATTATACATTATGATAAAAAGTAGGATATAATTTAAAATTAAAAAAAAAATTATTTATTTTATGTCCCTACCCATACATAGTGACTAGAAAAATACCTGGTCCAGGTATTTTTGAGTTATTTATATTTTTACACTTATAAACATTTAGAATGGTATTATGTCAGTTTTAGAAACAAGAAAACATTCTACATTTTCTAGGTACGAAATCATTCAAATCGTACCTTAAAAATACCTAAAACACTCAGTCATTTTGGTAATTATGGATAATTAGTTTTAAATGAATCTGTAACGATCCATAGGCATGAGTAAAGTGACTTTGGAAAATAGTACTCATTTGCGTAGTGCTTGCGTGGCAGAATTTTTGTTGTTTAAAACTGTTCTTCAGTGATTTTAATGTTTCTACTACATATAATCAGGTGATCATAATAATTGAAGTTATAGTGCTGCACGAGGATAAATTTTTACGTTACTTTTATTAGAACATTTATTCCGCATAACAAAAAGGATCCCGTTTACGTAAGTACACGATATATATTTTGTTTAGTATTATTAAATTAATTACACAAATATCTTTTAATGCTTTGAGAAAAGGTTCAAAACCAAAAAAAAAAGAAGGATCGACATCGATAAATGTGTGAAATGTTGAGAAAAACATACATTTCACTGTATTGAGGGATTGTTAGGCATACTAAAAAGTTAAAAATTTCGCTCAGTGGTTATTGGTATTATAATTATTGTTATTGTTATCATTGTGTGAATAACTACTTTGGATGTAAAATATTATTACCCGATTCATGTGTTTAATAAATAAATCAATGAATTTCAAAACAAAAAAATTATTTAGTTTTGATGGACTTCTTTATATTACATTTATAATGTTTGATCAATTTTCCTTTACTTTCTTTTGCAGGGATAATTTATTTATGTCGATAATTTTGATTTTTCATAATATATACTATTGATAATGGTTTTTTTCAATAAATATTACTTTCATTCAATTTGAATTCAATTTATTCTGCCGCGTAAACTTTGCCAAGATGTCGGCCGCATGCTCCGAGCGTTGATTGGTCGTGTTTTTTTTACTTGCGCGTGGCGAGACCTTGTTAGTTGGATCATGATTTTTTAACCATTTTTATCGGTTTTTGCGTGTTTTGCGAATCTTATCATTCTGTCATCATTAGAAAGATATTTTTCTCGTTTTTTCCTCGAAGTAAGTGTAATTATACAAATAATTTGGTAAGTTTCAACCCAACTAGTTATCGTTTATGTAAAACAAAACAAAATTCTTGTTTTTCAATCGTCTTATAATTGTTTTTTCAATGTTTTCTTGACACGTGAAATAACCTAAAAATCCGGACCCAACGCCCCGGAAACGGGGCGAAAAATTTTTATGTTTCCCTCCCTTTGGAACTCTTTTGCAAGAATAAAAAATTATCAATCCTTGTTGCAAATATATCCCTTCAAATCTTCCAAATTAATTGCAAATTATGATTCAAACATTTATTTCTCGAAAAGGGGATTAAGAGAGTCAGGTGATAGTTTATCGTGCTTGATTCATTGAATTGGTATTTCGCAGTATTTTATCGATTTTATCGATAAAAATGAATCATCAATAATGATATTTAAATTGTGTTATTTTCATTAAGTTATGTAGTTAACCAATACTTAACTATTTGTTTTTTCTTTAAGTTCCTACTTAATAATTTAATCTTAAAATTAAAATATTTGAAATAACAGTTTATTTTATCTTTTAGTTTTCAGATTCGCAGAACAAAAATCAAAAATGCCGAGTCCAATGGAAATTGTGCAAAATGCAATTTCAGGAGACGAAGTTGTAATTTTTTCGAAAAAAGGATGCCCATTTTGTAAAATGGCAAAAGGGGTAATTTTTTAAAAAATCAGAATCTTTACTTTTTTGATAATTTTTTTTTAACATTAACTTTTTTATTTTCTATACAAAATAATTAAATTTTTTCTTTCAGGTTTTCGAAAAATTGAATAAAAAGTTTACTGCTCTTGAAATTGACGAGATGCAAGAATGTGACGACATCCAGGACATTTTGGAGCAAAAAACCGGCGCAAGAACTGTACCCCGAGTTTTTGTAAAAGGAGAATTTATTGGAGGTGGCACCGATGTAAAAAAATTGTCCGAAAGCGGCGAACTTCAAAAGAAATTGGGACTCTAAATTTTCGAAAAACATCTTCACAGAAGTTTTATTAATTTATTTTTGTCATAAATTGCATTTTAATGTTAACATTGTACAAAACACGATGTTTTAAAAACTTGGTTTAAAAAAAATACTTATTTTTCAATAACGTGTTGAAATAAAAATTGAAAAATTAATATATTTCACGAGTTGAAGTTTTATTACTGTAGGAATTTTTAATAATTAGTTCCTTATTTTTAAGATTTTTCTTTAAAAACAGAGAGTTTGAAATAACTGAGAGCAAAATTTGTTAACTTGATACAAAAAAGAAAGTTTAAATAAATTTATAATCTATCCCTTTTCTACAAGGGAAATTAAAACATTTTAAATTTTCCCGCCTAATCACGTGACCGTGGATCACTTCCGCACCGACAAAGTAATCACCAAAACTAAACCGATTATTTTCAAATTAGCGCAGCAATAATTTTTTCCGCTAAATAAAAACACCTTTTTTCAATATTCTTTATTAATTTATTAAGAAAATCGTTGTTTACAAATACAAATTGTTACAGAGAAGTGCATCATGGGAAAACAACTATACCGGTTACGAAATGTCACCAACCTTGGAAAACAAAAAGTCCCCTCTATTTTTTATTAAATTAGATTCAATCTTATTTTTAAAAGGACAAAACATTTTGAAAATAACACTATTCGAGTAGGAAGAACAGTTTCCGAATTCAAAATAATATTGTTTATGTAAAAAAAACCAGAAAGTAAAAACTATCGATAAAAGTTCGGGATTTTTTTTTTGATTGGCAGCACTGAAAATCCGGAAAGACGCTGCCTCCCGGCTCTTTCCACGCCGCCATTTTTTCCTCGTGCAGCGTGTCAAGTCGCTTCGTGTCGTGCGCTTTATTTTTACCGAAATACTGACTTGGTAAGTCTCAATTATTTTCAAAATCGTACAAATTACTCATTTAATCCAAAGTGCATGATTGTTTCTTTTCTCCGCATCCTAACAATTTGTAATTACTCAAATAACAGTCGATCGATTCCAGAACTTTAACACGCCATAACAAACTAATCCCAATCATTTCTCCAATTTTTACCTTTACTGTGCATTCTCCACCTTGTTCTTTTATTTTTTAATTAAGAAAAAATAACAAGATGCTTGTAAACAATTAAAAGGAATAAGCAAAATTGGATTCTTGGTATTAATCGCATTTTTCCGGTTTCCCTTTCCAGCCAATTTCCCTTTTACACCGCTTCCGCTGTCTGGATCGATACCGTCGTTTCTAGAACGTTTCAAAGGGGGGATTTATATTTTTCCTTAAAGTCTAGAAATCTGGTTTAATTAGAATTAAAACCTCAAGTACCGGGAATTTCTACTTTCATTTATTAACTAATTTTCATGGTTTTTCGTTTTTTTTTTGTCCTACGTGTCGCAATAGACCAGGGGTGGATTTGTTTGGCCCCGGGGTTAAATAAAGTGCTAATTTTGTAAAATTGTTTTTTTTTTAACCTAAATTTACGTTTTGGGGTAAAAATTTGGAAATATTTGGTGCCGATTTTTTTTTTTTTTTTTAATTACAATTTTCGAGGTAAATTTTTTGAAAAGAGGGAAGAAAATATTTTTTATTGGCACGTCAGTGAGGCGTGAATAGGGTCGCGCGTCGTTCCCCTCATTTTCGAGGCAGATGAGTTGTCGGTAGTTTTACATTCGATTAACGTCGCTTGTAATTTACAAGTGTCACGAAGGCTTCTCATAAACCGAGGGACAGAGAGTGTCGAGTTTAAAGGAAAGTAAGTTGCGGATATTATAAAACACGTTCCCGATATTCGTCCTTGAACGCGAAACCGCCATTGCGACATCCTTGAATTCTTGATAATCAGCTGCGCGCGTTCGTTTGTCTCGCCATTGTGGTTTCGCCGGGTCTTACACTAAAGGCCTACTGAAACTACGCATTTCTCTCAATCGTGCAAACTCACATTTTTTATTTATTTTTTGTGCTAGTTTTTAAAACAACTTGAAAACGTCGACATAACCTCGAATTACGTGAGTTTCTTGAATTTAGGTTTAAAATTATTGAATATCGTTATTTTATTATTGTCCGTATTATTATTATTACTATTGCTATTATTATTATTAATTTATGACTGAGCAGGAATTTATCATTACGAAACCAACCTCGTTTTTGTGTTTGAATAATTCAAATTTATATTATAAAATACAGTACCATCGGGAATTGTCAGTCCACCTATTTTTTAAGGTTTGAAAAACGTCTTTAAACGTACAAAGTATAATTATTAAAAAAATTTCTGTATTTATTTCCTTAAAGTAGATAAAATTTTGAGGAAAATAAGGCCTGAATGAAGTGATTTAGTCAATTTTTCATTGCAAAAGATTAAAAAATGTGGAATTTTTAATGTTTTACAAAAATTGAAATTATTCTTGAAATAATAAAGATTTTTTAAAGTTCCTATGCTTGTTTTAAAGGGAATTTACTGCAGAATAACATTGTTGTTTAAGCATTAATGTGCAATTTTTTTCCTAGCATATACAAGGCTCGGAAGTTGGACCAAAAAATTTATAAAATTTTGAAGATATTATTTTGACTTAAAAATAATTTTTAAAATTCCAATATATATATTATATTACTTCCTTCCGAAAGTTATTGACAATTATGACCTTAATATATTTTATATAGCTGTATTTGATATCAAGATATAAACAATAATTTTTTTATATTTTTTGGTCCAACTTCCGAGCTTTGCGTATGCTAGGAAAAAAATTGTACATTAATGCTTAAACAACAATGTTATTTTCCAGTAAATTCCCTTTAAAACAAGCATAGGAACTTTAAAAAACCTTTATTATTTCAAGAGTAATTTCAATTTTTGTAAAACATTAAAAATTCCACATTTTTTAACATATTTCAATGAAAAATTGACTAAATCACTTCACTCAGGCCTTATTTTCCTCAAAATTTTATCTACTTTAAGGAAATAAACACAGAAAAATTTTAATATTTGTACTTTGTACGTTTAAATGTTTTTCTAACCTTAAAAAATGGGTGGAATGACAATTTCCGACGGTACTGTATTTTGTACATTGAATAATAAATAAATAAATAAATAATAATATGAGTATACAAAAAAATGTAAAATTTCAAACGTAAAAAAAATATTCCACTTTTAAGGAGATTCTCTTCATTTATATAACCTCAAACTAGAAAGTCGTTTTTCATTCCAAATAAATTTAATTTCATCAAATTTTGAAATATTCAGTTGTACATTTTCGGAAAAAATTAGGTTTATCTAAAATTTTTTGTCAAATAATAATTATTTAATATTTTTTCTTTAAATTCAATGAACTGCAATTTTCATCCAATTTTAATAAATAATAGCTCATTTTTCTCGTTGAAATATTCTCTACAATTTCATTTGTTGGATTTTGTTAAATAATATTTCGTTAAAAAAATACGAAAGAAAAAATTTTTATTTGTTTAATAACTTTTAAACAAAATATTAAACAGAACCCAACAAATAAAATTGTAGAGAATTGAGCTATTACTTATCAAAATTGGATGAAAATTGCAGTTGTTCATTGAATTTAAAGAAAAAATATTAAATAATTATTATTTGACAACAAATTTTAGATAAACCTAATTTTTTCCGAAAATGTACAAATCTTTCAAAATTTGAAATTAAATTTATTTGGGGTGAAAAACGAATTTCTAGTTTGAGGTTATGTAAATGGATAGAACCTCCTTAAGATAATAAAAAAATAGAAATTGATTCGCAGGAATTTGTTTTAAAAACAGATTTTCTCTTCTGTTTAAGATAATATTAAACAAAATCTTTGCTTTGAAAATGCGGTTTCACAATTTACATAAAATATTTAAGTTTCGAAAAATGTAGTCAGCAAAAATTTCCTGTTAAGAAAATGTACGCTAAAATATTATAAATATTTGTGTGGAGTGTTTTTAAAATTGTAGTAACCGCTTAAAAAATATTAACTCGGATGATAAACGTGCGGAAGTAAAAAAGTTTCTCGTTTATGTTACTCAGAGTTTCTTATCGTTAACGTTTAGTTTAACTTGCTCAGCTGATAACGAATTTTTTTCTCTTAAACAAGTTTTTATTTATGTCAACCTAATTATTATTATTATTATTACTTTTTAGGTTCTAGAGCGAGCCAAAATGCCGGGTTTTAGCAGCGTGGGTACCTTCAAAATCTTTATCGGCAATTTGGCTGACAAAACTTCCAATGCCGATATCAAGCCTCTCTTTGAAAAATACGGCAAAGTCGTCGAATGCGATGTCGTTAAAAACTACGGATTTGTGGTAAGTTTATTCCTAAAAAATTAAAAATTGTTTTAGGATTTAGTCCACCCTGATAGCAAAAAATTAGACTGTTTTAAAGGTTTTTTTTTCAACGAAACTGTTAAGATGTAATTTTTTCCTATTAATTAGTATTTAGTACATATATTGAATTTTATAAATTATAAAAATTGTTTAAAAATCTTAGGGGTCATCTGTAAAGAACGTTCCATCAATTTTTTTAGGTTTTTGACACCCCACCCTCTAGTGGCGTGATTGTTTAGTAAAATAAATATTTATTTAGGACAAAATTTATAAAAGTTTAAAAGTAAAAAAAATTGTAAAAAAGTAATTGAAATTAAACAAAATAATTGCAAATTTTGCAAATTGTTTGAAAAAAGTAATAAGAAAAAGTGGGGAAAATAAATCAAATTTGACTAAATACTTGAAAATCTTAAAAATAAATTTAAAAAAAAACTGAAAAAAATGATTGAAAGTTGAGATAAATAATTTAAAAATGAAATAAATAATTAAAATTTAAGAAAATTATTGGAAAAGTTACATAATATAATATTTTAAATGAAGGAAAGTTAAAGAATATTTTAGAAAAAAAACTTAAAACTTTCAGAAGTTCATTGAAAAAAAAGAAAATAATTAAAAATTAGAGAAAATAAATTAAAAAAGATAAACAAAATTAAAAGTTAAAGAGAAGAATTTTTAATTAAAGAGAAATAATTAAAAAAAAAATTTTAATTATGAAAAAGAACGAAAGTAATTAACAATTAAAGTAAATAATATAAATAATTGAAAATTGAATGAAATAATTGATATGTCAGATAAATAGTTTAAAATTTTTGAAATTGGAAAACAAAAAAAAAATTGAAAATTAAAGGAAATAAGTTATGGGAAATAATTGAAAAATGATTTTACAATTTGAAACTTGAAGAAAATAAATGACTTTTGAGTCAAATAATTGAAAAAATCACAGAATTTTTGTTTAAATAAAATAATAAATTAAAATTTCAGAAAAATACATGATGATCTTAGAAATCAATTTAAAAAAATAAGAAAAAATAAAAATTGAAGAAAAAAACTAAAGAAAGCTAAAAATAATTAAAATTTACGATAATTTGTAAAAAAAATTTAAAAATTTTAAAAACAAATGAAAATAATTGGAATTTTAGAAAAATACTTAAAAATCTTAGAAAATGAGAATAATAATTAAAAATCGAGGAAAAGAATTGAAAAATGATGAAATTAATTTAAAATTAAAAAAAAAATAATTGAAATATGCTGAAAATAATTTAAGATTGAGAAAAAAATACAAATACGATGAAAATAATTTAAATATAAAAAATTGAAAACAGTAAACAAAATTTTAGATAAATACTTGAAAAATCATAGAATATATGTATAAAAAAAGAAAATAAATATAAAATTACTTAAAAACTTTTAATTCAAGAGAATAATTCAAAAACCGCATAAATAATCGAAGATTAATTAAAATAATGTAAATAATTAGAAATTGAAGAAAATAAAAAAAAATGCAGTTTTTATTTTTGAACAAAAGAAAATAATTGAAAAATCGTTTAAAACATGAAAAATTGATGACATTAATCTAAATTTGAGATAACAACTGAAACTTTGAAAATTAATTGAAAATAATGAAAATATTAAAAGATGGAGAAAATAATAAAAGGAAATGAAAATTGAACAAAATAATAGAAAAATGTGATGTATATTGGAAAGTTTAGGAAATTAATTCAGAAATTATGAAAATGATTAAAAATTGAAAATAATAATTGCATAATGACAAAAATAATGGTGAATAAAAAATATACCAATTTAAATTTGCGATGAATAATATAAAATTTCGAAATAAATCATTAAATTCTATTTAATGTCAAGCGAAAAATAACTAAAATTAAATAAGTGATTGAAAAAACTAAACAAAATAATTGAAATTTTAAGAAGGTAAATTTAAGATTTAGGGAAACAATTTAAAAATAATTAATAATTGCAGAAAATAATTTTTAAATAATAAAAATAGCTTTTAATCAATGCAACTTCATATTAACTTAAATTTAAAGAATTTAAATTTTGATAACTTTTTAAGGTATTTTCCCGATGTGTAGTCCCTGCCTAAAGTTAGTATTTCACATAATAGCAATTAGTAATTGATATAATTTATTCCCAGACTTATTATTTAATATTAATAGTTAATCAGACATCGGTCAATAGTTCTTTAATGAAAACGTTTTAAAAATGAACAAAAGTTGCTAAATTTTTAACGCTTTTCAAAGATATCTTTTTTGCAAGTCTATATTTTCTTTTAATTTTTTTAAAAATGGTACAATTTAAGTAAACGATAGCTTATTTTCTTGAGAAAAACAAACTACAACTTCACCTCGTAAGAATTATGAAAAAGTGGGCCATTTTTTAAATATAGTAATTTATTTAAAAACCTATTTCTTAATATTTATAAACAAACTGCTTTATCTAAAAAAAATGACCTACTTTTTCAAAAATCTTACGAGGTGAAGTTGTAGTTTGTTTTTTTCAAGAAAATAAGCTATTATTTACTTAAATTGTACTATTCTAAGAAAAGATAGACTTGTATTTAAAAAAGGTATCTTTGAAAAACGTTAAAAATTTAACTACTTTTGTTCATTTTTAAAACATTTTCATTAAATAAATATTGGCCGATGTCTGATTAACTCTATTAATAGAAAATAATAAGTTGAAAAATAAATTATATTATTTAATAATCGCTAATAACTGAAATACTAACTTTTGGCAGGGACTGCTCATCGAAGAAATACCTTAAAAAGGTGAAATATGTTTTAAAATGAAAAAACATCTAGTTAAAAATGTCCGGCGTGGGCAGAACGAATGAATGAATTCAAATTGTAAATTATTGCATTTAATTGGGGCCCCATTTTCCTTTTTAGCCGAGACCCCTTGCCCCCTCCAGTTACGCCACTGATTGAATAAATTGTACATTTATAATAATTTGAATTTTTTTCAAAACAGCATATGGAAAATGAGGAAAGCGGCAGGAATGCAATTCAGCACGTGAACGGATACATGATGCATGGACAGCCAATAAAATGTGAGGCAGCCAAGAGTCGCAAGGGACCCAACACTCCAACGACGAAGATCTTTGTCGGCAATCTTACGGATAACACGAAAGCGCCCCAGGTTCGTGAACTTTTCGCCAAGTTTGGCACGGTCGTTGAGTGCGACATTGTACGCAATTACGGATTCGTTCATCTTGAGGCGACTGGCGACGTTAATGACGCGATTAAGGAGCTTAACGGCCATATTGTTGATGGACAACCAATGAAGGTACAGATTTCAACGAGCAGAGTTCGACAGAGGCCAGGAATGGGAGATCCTGAGCAATGCTACAGATGCGGACGCGGTGGACATTGGTCCAAGGAATGCCCCAAGGGAGGAATGGGAGGTGGACCCGATCGTAATGGATTCAGAGACCGCATGTTTGGACGTGACCCCTATCCCCCTCCTCCACCCCCACCTTTCCTCAGGGATAGGTTGATGGGTGGCGGACGTTTTGGAGTAAGTTCCATTTTTTTTTCTGTTATTTTGGGTCGTTTGGATGGAAAGCCGACATTTTGACCAAAATTCAATTGTCAGAATGTGCTATAGATCGAAATTTATTTATTTAGATTCTCGAAACTTGATTTATCGAAAAAAATATTTAAAAAACCAAAACTATGTCAGAATATTTAACTTTTCAAAAATGCATTTTGCAGAGACTTTTAAAATTGAGTATTGATAAAAATTATTGAAATTTGAGATAAATAATTGAAAAATTTAGGGGGAAAAATATTGAATATAATTTCAAATTTGAGAAAACAATGTCAAAATAATGAAAATATTTAAAAATTGTAAAAAAATAATTAAAATTTGAGGTAAATAATTAAAAGTTGAAGTGTTCTTGAGATATTCCGTCGAAAAATCAGTGCATTTTTCGAAATTTAAAAGTCAGTTAAACAACATTTAAGGGGTCTCATTTGTGAGAGTGTTTAAATTCTTGAATATATATTTTTCAGGAATTGTATTTATCAGATTGATTATTTGTCCGTTTATTTAATTAACCGAAACTTTATTTATCGGAGTCTTAAACTTCAAAAATAGGAAAATTACCGAATGTGCATTTGCCCGACACACGGAATGTAGAATTTCTAAAAGAGCTCGCTGATTGGCCGATAATCTTTCCGAAAATACTATCGGCCAATCAGCGAGCTCTTTTAGAAATTCTACATTCCGTGTGTCGGGCAAATGAACATTCGGTAATTTTCCTATTTTTGAAGTTTAAGACTCTGATAAATGAAGTTTCGGTTAATTAAATAAACGGACAAATAATAATTAATCTAATAAACATATATTCGAGAATTTAAACACTCACAAATGAAAATCTGGTAGGTTAAATATTCTGAGATTCCTATTTGACATAATTCTCAAATGGCATAAATCTCAGATGGCATAAAAATTTTTATTAAAATAAAGAAAAGTTTCTTTAAAATAGGGAAAATTTTCTTTAAACTAGAAAAAATTTTATGTCCAATAGGAATTATGTCAACTGAGATTTATGCCAAATGGGAATTATGGCAAATGAGAAGTATATCAAATGGGAATTATGTCAAATGAGAACTATGTCAAATAGGATTTATGTCAAATGTGAATTATGTCCAAATGGGAATTATGTCAAATGGAAATTACGTCAAATGAGAATTATGCCATTTGAGATTATGTCAAATGAGTTGTAGGGAGTATTCATGCGCCTCATTTCGGTCTATTGAATATTCTGTCAATTGATCTTTGGTCAAAATATCGGACTTTTTCCCAAAATTGTTTTTAATTCAGTTCTAAAGAAACAGGATCCAAATCATTCTTTGATACGAATCTTTATTGAATCTACTTCCTCTGATAATTTTATTAAATAATAATAATTTTACTCTGGAATTGTTTATTTAGGATTACGACAGTTACTACGATAGACGTGGATTCGATGATAGCCGGGATCTTTACGAAAGGAGGTTCCCCAGTATGACGGGTATGTCTGGTCGTGACATGGGAAGCTCGATGCGCGATTCTTATATGCAGCAAGTTGCTCCAGGACGTGAACGTATGCCACCAATGCCTCCTCTAGGTATGACATCGATGCGCGATAGCGGTTTCTCCCGCAGCAACGATTACGGAATGTTCAGCAGGCGATCTCCTCCACCAAACGCCAACAATGGCCGCTTCAGGTAATGATTAATTCAAGCTATTCTCATCCCAACACTAACATGAAATAAAACTTTCTGATAAATTAAATTCATTTGGCAGTTGATGATTTATTATTTTTATTTTTAATTTGTAGTAGAAGCATGTACGAGGACTTCAGCCGAGACTCTTTTGAAGATACGCGTAGGTAAGTGAAAGTGTCACTGACTTGCAACTAAATTCATTATTTGCCAAATAACAATAATTAAATTTTGATTTTCTCTTCTTTTCGCTAAATATCGTTCTGTGACAATTTCTAGAATTTAATTTTTATTTTCTTAAACTAGTGATAACTGCAAAAAGTCTGTGATATTTCTGTGATAATTTGAAAAAAAAAAAATTTATAATTGACGTTTTCTGTCAATTTGTTGAAAAATTGCATTTTTGTAATGTTCCATTTTTATGCAGATTTGTTTAAAGTAATCAAGTTAAAGCTAAAAATGTTAAAGTACGTATAAATTTTTTACTAAAGAATTTCTATAAATTGTATATTACTATAAATTTTAATAATCTAAAGGTACGAGCTTTAAAAATAAAATGGCTTAATAATGTCAATGAAATAAAAAGATTAAATTTTAGTTAAATTTGAAGCAGGGCGAGTTAGAAATAATATTTTCAAAAGAGTTTTGACTGTTCATCGTAATTAAATTGCTATAATTTTTTTAATTATTTATGATCTATTGAATTTATTAAAATTAGAAGATAAAGAAATTAATAGTTTATCGAGCATTTAATTTATGTAATATTTTTTATATTTACTAAAAATGTATGCATCTAGTTAACTAAATTGTTGATTTGAATTTGTTATAATCTATTAAATAATACTAACATTCTTGTGTTTCGCATGTATTAAAATTAAATGAAAAGTCAAAATTCATTAAAATGCCAAAAGAAGAGATATCTAAGAATTTTGTATAATTTTCCTGTGAGGTGTAGGCAACATCCCTTAAGGGGTCGTTCATATACCACGTGGACAATTTTTTACAGACTTTTACCCCCCCCCCCCCCCCTTGTGGATATTTTTGTACTTTTCTAGAGCCCCCTCCCCCTCCCAATATCCACGTGTGTATGAATATCTCCCCCTTCAAAAAATCTCGTTTATAATTGTAGTTTTATTTGTAAAAATAATTTTAACATTAAAATGATAATGATGAAACATAATACAACTGACAGAATCAACCAGGGATAATGATTATAATATGTATATATAAATAATCATATAATGATAATTCAACCGTCAGTGCAATAAAATTCTAACTCAAAAATCAGTGCAAGATGAAGTTATCTTATAAATTTAGGTAATAAAATGACAAATGATTTTCAGTGCAACAAAATGCCATTTCAAAAAGTTAAATATCCACTTTTGTTAAAAAATATAAATATAATTTTCATATTTATGATATTTGATAATATGTACTATTTTTTGTTTATTACATCTGATAATTTTCAGTAAACATTTAGAAATATTCTCGTTTCTTTATTATATTTTCAAAATATATACTTTTCAAGTTCATTAATCTTTAATAAAAATTATATTAATTAATATATTATCTTGCATTGGTTTTTTAAATAAAAAAAAAATAATAACGGTAAAAAAATCTAAATTGCTCTTAAAAAAATTACAAACTGATTAAAGAATTTCGACATTGGAAAAAATAAATTTCTGTTTAATTTTACTAAGCTTGTTTTAAATGGTTTTTTAACTTACTTTTTTCTGTTTTTTTACTGCAATTGTATATTTTTTTTCTAAATTTGAATTCTAATTACTGTTTATATATTTTTTATTTTTTTTTTTTAGATAATTTTGTATCTAAATTTTATTTCTTTACAATACAGAAGGAAATTTCTACAGTTAATCAGACTGTAATTTTTCTTAATGAAAGAACAAGATACTGTAGCGTTTTCTTTCTGTAAGACAAAAAAAACGAGATTTTTTTGGGATGTTCCCAACACCTTGTCCCTCTGACGAAAGGAAAAAATATTTGATAATTGTAGTGTAAAAAAAAACTCGAACGGCGTGCATCATCAATAAGGAGTCAAAAAAATTAGTAATTATTAATTGACAAAAATTTGACTACCCAGGCGTAAAGCCTGGACCGAAATGTGATCGAATACGGGCTCAATTTGAGCACACTTTGCTTACTCTGGAGAAAGTCGTCAAAATGCTGAAAAATTACAATTTCCTGTTAAGGTGGTTAGGTCAAAATCGGTAATCGTTTGAAATTTTCAACAAAATTAAATAGCATATTAATACACATTATTGCCGAACCTGATCTAATTTTACTGTATAGTTTTTGAGATATTGTCAGACAAATTTTACTCACTCAAAATTGAAGCAAAACTAATTCAATGTTTAGAAATCATAACACCTGAAAGACTATGAAATATTTTCAAAAAGTTACTATTTTTTCTTAAAATTCTATCAGTTACACTTTTTAATGTCACAGCATCAAGAATATTAATTAAAAACATAAATTTGAGTTTTATATTGACTTTTCATTTCATATTCGACGTTTTAGAAAAAAAAAGAATCTACGTTCAACCTAACCACCTGAAATCATATAATTGAAATCTAATAATTCAGAAACTGCAATTCCTCGGCATTTAGATGTTCATTTTTCTAAAATGATTGAAGTGTATTGAAACTGTGACCGTATTCGATGACACTTCAGTTGAGGCTTTCCGCCTGGGTGAACGCCATTTTGTGATTCCTGTCGTCGTGTAACTGACGTCTACAATTTTGATTACCAGACCGGGAATACGAGGGCCATCGCCGTCGCGCCGGTTCGCACCATACTAAATCGTCGCGTCGGATTCGGATCGGTGTGTCGGTCTGTCCGTCGGTCTGTGTCTGTCTCTGTGTCGGATAGCAGGAAGCCTCGGGACCGAGAAACTCTTGGCCGTCCGTCGATCTGCACGCGCAAAGATCAGCCGCCCGCTCGATGAGAAACAAGTGCTGTCCACAGTGCTCTTTAAAAAATAAAAAAAAAACAACAACAAACAAACAAAAAAAAAGAAGGCAGATTTTGCAAAATGCAAAATAATCACTATTTACTCTTCACGATTCTTCATGGACTTACACACACATACACCCCTACCACACCAATCCTTCTCTCAATTAATCCCTATATTCCCCTTCTTGTAAACTCTGGGACCGGTTATTGACAACTGAACACACTTTTTTGAGTCAAATGTCTTCGATAATTTTTGCGCCTCTACGATATATATACTTATATATCCTCTCAAGACATTCTCTTCAGATAAAATAACAAAAAAAAAATAGTCAAATCTTTGAGTGTTGTATAGCCAGGTGAGAAAATGACAATTTTTGCCACTTAACGGTCCAACTCTTTGAAGAATTTGTCTCGAGACGGGACACGATTAGCGGCGGTGTCCTGACGAACACTTTTTCCATTCCAATTATCGTTAGTTAGATGATTTAGCACATCTATGCAAGTTTTGAATTGATTCGCGTGAAATTCAAGGACACCGCCTTTAATCGTCTTCCTCCAAGCGCTCGAGTCACAAAGATGTCCGAGGTTTGAGGTAACCTCTTTAAACATTTAAAAATGAAAATCAATTTTTTGAAGTATTTTTAACAATAATGAGATGTTTTTCTCTATTTTATCCAAATAATTGTAAATTTTCATTAAATTGAACATCTTTTCTTTCACTCAACTTTTGTGAATTATTTATCATCAATTTTACATGAAATCGTAATTTCTTGATCATTAAAGAAACCTTAAATTTAGTGCAATGACAAGGTTTTTAAAAGAAACCAGCGAAAATCTCTTCAATTTTTGCTGATTCTATTTTTTTCTTTTTTTTCTCCATTTTTTTAAAAAAAATATTTATTTACACGAAATTGGACCGTGGTCTTTCTTTGTGACTAGTGCGCTCTTGACTAAATTAACTTTTTTGGTATTAGAGACTTAGATAAATCCAGTGCGCTCATTATTGGGAGCGCAATTAGACATAGTAATCATTTTATTAAACTAGAATTAAAACACGATAAGAAAATAACTCAAGTGAGTTTGAGTTTAATAACAGTTTTCGACCTAGTTTGTAATTGATACACGTTGGTGTAAGTGATTCACTTTATTTTTTTTTTTAGTAAGATTCGTGTTTTCGATTATTATAATGATAGTGGTATGATGCTGAAATGTAATACATTGTAATATTTGTGGTATTCACAAAAAATGAAACAAAATTAACGTGTTTTTTATGTTCAATGCTCTGCTTCGTCGTTCCATGTACAGTTCCCCCCCTCAACCTCTCTCAGTCCTTCAAAAAAAAAGCCTCTGTCTCTCTATATCTCTCTTTTTATCTATCTTTCTCTTCTCTATCTTATTATCTATCATTCTCTCTGTTTTTCTTTCACTTTCTCTTCTCTTTCTCTCTCAATGCTGTCTTGATTTTTTTTTAGAGAAAAAAAAAGTCTCGGCCGCGCCTCTACGCTGGCTTCCTGCGTCGCTCGTGTTCCGCGCTCGATCGCGATTCGCGAAAGCGCGTCCCTCTGCTTTTTGATCTCCTGCAGAAGCCACTTTCTTTCCTTTTTGTCTTCTTTTTCAACCAAGGGAAGAAGGAGGTTCCTGACTCTTACCTCTTTTGGTCCTTCTTTCTCATTTTTTTTTATTTTCTCCCTTAATCCCTTCAATTTTGTTCCTGATTCCCTTCCTGTGTTTCCTGACCTTTTCAAGATTTCCAAATCCCTCTCCTGATTTCTCTTATTTTGTTTCCCGATATCCTTCCTTTATTTCTAAATCTCCTCCTTGATTTCTCGATTCACCTTCTTTATTTCCCAGAGTCTTTCCCTTTGCTGAGCCAAAAGTTTTGGATGAGTGCATTGGTCGAGTCAACTTTGCAAAAAAAAAAAAAAAAAAAAAAAAAAAAAAAAAAAAAAAAAAAAAAGTAGTTGAAACAGCTGCAATTGAAACTACAAGTAATGATATGAAGCTCGTGTGCAAAGATCACTCAATCATTGTTAATCTTGTAATTTTTACACCCTGGTACTTTTGCTGTCGCACACCTTATTCCAGTCTCTTAATGTGTTGTCTTATATCGGTAAATAAAAAAGCTTTTAAACCTAAATCGGTGTTTACTTGGTTTCCTCTCTGCATCTCTGCTAATCGTTTCGATTAAAGCAGAAAAACATTTTTTTTTCTTGTCTAAGTGGATCTTGAAATAAAGAAAATCCTCCAGTGAAGAAAAAAGAAATTTCAGGTGTAAGAATAGTAATTTTTAAGTGGAAAAAGTCTGAAACTCGTAAGAAAAAAAAAATTTCCCATGACCCTCTACTTCGAGTTTTGTTTTTATTCAGTCGAGAGAAAGACGTTTCTAAAAGAATTTCGAAAAAATATTTGTTTTTGTGTATTTTATACGCGAGGAAAGTTACGAGTTGAGCAATCTGACGTGGTTAACCTAGATGACAAAATGTCGGATTCACCACCTCGAGACTTTTTTTGTCAAGAAAAACTAGAATAATAGAGTTTTTTTTCGAAATTCTTTTTTTTTTGTTATCTTTTCGATGGCACTGATAATTTTTTAAGAGTTGTGAACGATTGTATAAAAAAAAGTCTGCTTATGGAATAAATGACATTAGATTTACATTAAACTAGGATATTGAATGAAAAAAGAAATAAATAAATAAAACAGTAAGAAAATTGTGTTATTCTTTTCATATAATTTCTAATGTTCATCGATGAAAAATAAACTTGAATCGTTTTTATATTTTGTAACGATGGAAATATTGTACTACGTTGTTAAATTATCTAATATCTAAAAATTGCGAAGAAAAAAAGCTTTTTAAGCTAAAAAAAATTGTATTTTATTAAGTCATACATGTAAATTTAGCGGATTGGCGATGCAGACTTTTTGGGACAGATCAATTTTATATGATCTTTTTTAAAAAGCTTTCTTTTAAATTACAGCTTTCAACCAACAGGAATAAAAATCTTGGTAGAAATCTCAAAATTAAAATTTTTGGATTAGTTTACTTGAAACAATATCGGAGTTGTACGATCATTAGTAATTAATAATTTTTAACAAAATCTGAAATTTTTTCATCAGTTTTTATACAAACTTCTAGCTGATAATTAAATTTATCTATCTTTTATTAAATAGATTCTAGATGGAAATATATAAGTCGACAGCTTCTGGTGAAATTCATAGATTCTGATTATTTGAAAAAATCTAGAATTCTTTATTGTAAAGTTTAAAATTAAAATTATCCAAATTTAAGTTTATTAAATTTGGGTTTTTTATTGAGAAAAAGCTATAGATTCAAAATGGGAACAACTCCGGTTCAGTGACTTCAAAGTTGTGAGGTAAGATTCAGTTATAAGGTTTCATAAATTTAAAGGTTAAAATGTGGAGCAGGTGATTTTTTAAAAGTAAATAATAACTCCGTCATTCGAATTTATTTTACACAATATTTTTTATTCATAAAAAACTATTTAATATTATTAATTATAAATTTAAAAAAATGTAGATTTTAAAACACCAAAATGAAATTTTTTTGATCTCCAATAATTACTTGTCAAGATTTTAAGGTTTATTTTTCGTTGACAGTTCAAAAACAATTGATTTTTAATCTGAGCCAGAGGAATGATGATTTCCACCTTTTGCACATTTTTATAAAATTCAGCAATTTTTCTTAAACTTAAAATAATTTAGGATGTTTATAAAAGTTAACTTTATTTTAGAAAAATTGCAAAAAAAATCTATTGTCATTCTATTTTTAATTTAACCCAGAGGAAATGATGCTTAATGTTGTGAATCGCTGAAAAAGCCTTAATTTATTTTTTTTTTTTAACTTTAAATAATGATATTTTTACAAAATCCACTTAATGAATTATTATTAGGGATGTCACTGTATTTTTTAATAAGTATGGAAAATAAATAACTCAACCAATATCAAAGATATTCGACAAGCCTGAGGACAAAATTTATTTGCCATTTATAGAACATCTATAGTTCTATTTTGTTTAAACTTTATACAAATATTCTATAATCTTTTAGCTTCTAGAAAATATCTAAAGTATTGTTTTTCAAATACTAAATAGTTGTTTTAAGAATGAAAAATTTACATAGGACAGGTTAAAAAGCTAACTTCCCTGGCGAAAACGCTAGAACGAAATCTGACCGATTTTAGTCAGGTTTTGGTCAAGTTTGGTACGAGGCAAAAAATTGTAATTAGTTAATGAAATCTAATGAAAAATCATGACAAATTAGTTTATATTTAGTTGATTTGAGCAAAAATTATAATAAATAGAACTGATTTTAAAAAATAATATTGCTTGTTAATTACAGTTTTATTTATTATAATTTTTGCTCAAATCAACTAAATATAAACTAATTTGGCATGATTTTCCATTTTTTTTTAAATCAGATTTCACTAACTAATTACAATTTTTTACCTCAAACCAAACTTGACCAAAGTCTGTCAAATTTCGGTATAGGGTTTTAGAAGTTGAAATTAAAAAAAAGTATCTTAAATTTGTAAAATAAATAAATTCTTTTGCATGATTTTTAGAAAAAGTGGTAAACTATTGACTAATAGAGAGGAATTGTCATAAATTACTATATTGAGAAAATCTTGAGGACATACTAGAGTTCCTAGAGTTCCTATAAAGAGAGTTAGGACATGTGCCCCCTTCCACTAGCCTGTTGACAAACCGGAGACGGAAGTGACGATGAAGTAATTTGTGTGATTGGTTAAAAAGGGCGGGCGAAATTTAAAATGCTTTCTTAACAAACATTTTTAAATTTCGCCCGCCCTTTTTAACTAATCACACAAATTACTTATTCGTCACTTCCGTCTCCGGTTTGTCAACAGGCTAGTGGAAGGGGGCACATGTCCTAACTCTCTTTATAGGAACTCTAGGACATACAAAAGTAATATGTCGGGACGAATAAAAAATGAACATAAATAACCGTAGAAATTTGCTGTTAATGAATATAATTTATAGAAAAACGCAAAAAGAATATCTTATAATTTGTAATTGTGGTTTAATTTGAAATAAAAAATAGTTAACAGCAATTTATAATGCTGCGAAATGTTAAATTTGCATTCAAATGTAAAACAATATTTCATTAAAAAGTCTTCAAATTTATTTTAATTGTTTACTTAAGTATATTTTAAATTAATATTCTTTTATGTGGCCAATTCAAGTTTTTGAGTAAAATGAAGAATCAAAATTTTGAATGTGTAGATTATGAGGCAGGGATGGGTAATGGACGCATCATTCAAGGTTTTATACGTTAAATACATTTTCTACGTAATGCACGTATGTGTTTCCAACCCTGAGAGTTCCTTCCTCCTGCGATTGCCCAACCGTGCAAATAAACCGTTAGGTATTAGGTTGGTATTACTGATTTTTTGTCGTTTTTTGTACACAAATGAAAATGTAAACACGTGAATTAAGCCGGTGTTTGTTTTCTTTGTTCTACAGTCGTTATTATCGTTATTTGCGAAAGCTCACATATATTTTCTTTTTAGCAATATTACCTATATCGAAAATTGTTAAAAATTTATATAATACCTAAACACATCCTTTTTTGTCAAATTGTCATCAAAGTTTTGTTGAATTCGTAACTTTTGACAAAAATAAAATAAAAATGGCAGACGATGATGTTTGTATGCGTGATTTGAAAGGAGTTCGAAAAGAAATTTTATTTAATGCTCTAAATGAAACACAAATCCTTCGTAAGTTTTCTTTACATCTATATAAATCTTTCTTTTATCGTGTAAACTTATCATAAAAACAAATAATAGATTTTAAAAATATTTAATAGTTTTATAAAACTTGAATTTGTAATATTTCAATTAGTTTTAAATATTATAATATTACACTATAATATATTTCAACATATAATAATATTGATAATATATATTTCAAGATATTACAATTTCAATAAAGAAAATCTGAAAATATTGTTAATGTCATTAATTCATAAATTTAATATATTAATACATATTTTTAGTATTAAGGATTAAATATTTTATTAACTCTTTTAGAGGAAAACGTGTCTTTCAACACGGTAATTGATTTAGATAATATTATTAATACCGCAGAGGTCGTTAACGAACAATTATCCTTGACTGAAAAAGGTAATCAAATAATAATATAGAAAATATTTTAAAATAAATAAAAAATAACTATGAGTTTACTTAAATATTTAATTAACAATATTTAAAATTTATCAAAATTTTTCAGTTGAAAACCAAGATGAAATTGTCTTAGATTCAGAAGTGATGAAATCATCATCAATAGTAATTAAAGAATGCACCAATTCTCTTACAAAAAACTTTAACACTTACAATTTAAATGAATACGCTCAATTTATAGTAAGTGTTTATTTTCTCAAATATTAATTTTACATTTTTATCAAATAAATAAAATTTCAAAAGAAATCTTTTAAAACTATCCTACATCAAACCATTCTTTTTTTTACATAAATAAATGCAAAAAAGTATAAATTTTCGAAGAATTGTTTTCTTGTCCAGAATTTTTGAATTTAGAAAATATTTTTTGCGTTTTGTAATTAATTATTAAATAACGTCCAATTAATTGATATATTCAATTTTCATGTTATTTTTTACTGAGAATAAATCTATTTTTTAGCTCGAGTATATTGGAAATTGTGATGAAACTGTTGATGGGAACGAAGTAATTCCTTGGAATTCTTTTGAATCAGAAATAACTTTTCTTTTTAAAAAAACTCCATTTTGGTCAACTTTAGGAGGCGCTTTGAAACCTTTACCAAAAAAGCCTGTAAAACAAAGGGCAAGTACTCTAGAGAAAAAAGCTCCTTTGTCTCAGATAAAAAAGCCCGAGACAGTTGACAAAACTGAAACAGAAGCAGGATCAGAGGAAGCTTCTTTAGCTGTACAAAAAATTAAAAAAATTATTGATAATTATTATAGAACAAATCAAATTCCTCTTGATTATTTTTGCCTGGTGCTTCATCCCACAGATTTTGGGAAAACAATTGAAAATATTTTACACGTTGCTTTCCTAGTTCGAGACGGATATATTAGTTTACACACGGGTAATTGATTATTTAATCAAATAACTTAATTTAAATTAATTTAATAATATACTTTATTGTTTTATTATTTATACGACTTTTTACACTTTTTTATCTAATTAAATACCAAATTTATAAAAAATTATTACAGCGGAAAACGGAGCTTTGACGGTAATTCCTTGCTCAAAAGAAATGATCAAACAGGCCAAGAGTTCAGAAAAAAAAGGATGTGTTCAGAATATTATTTCCATGAATTCTAATCAGTGGAAGGTAAGCAATTATTATTCAATACAATTGGAAAATTCTTTCAAAAATTTACATAAAAACGAATTTTTTTTCAGATTCTTAAAAATCATTATAATATTAAAGAACCAATGATTAGGTTTTAAATTAATTAAAAAGGAATAGTTAATTTAAAAACGTAAAATGTTTCTGCGAAGCATATGAGTAGTGGTTTTTTTCAAAGCCTATTGATAATTTTATTTTGTTACATTTCATGTTAAAAGGTGTGAATAACTATTATTTTCCAAGCGTTAAAAATACTTTTTTTAATCTATTATTAACATTTTTTTATTTATTGTTAGAAAGTTTAAGAAAAAGTATTGTAAAAACGTTAAAAGTACCTATTTTGCTACATTATAATTAATCCCGATAAGCAATAACTTGGTATTAAACATTCAGAAGCAAAGATTTAAGATTATTTATAAATATAAACAAATTGTAACTTCTTAAAAAAGATGTTATGTATATATATATATATATATATATATATATATATATATAATGAATATTTTGGTACTAAAATAAAGTTTCAAAATTTAATTCATACTCAAATTTGTAGGTAATTGACATATTTTTATTTCCTATTACACTAATAAAATTATTATTTTTATTATTTGTGAGTTATATTATTAATAATACAGCCATACAAAAAAAATGTCTAAACCAAAAACACTTTTTTGTACTTACTTATGTTTAAAACTTCTGAAAAATGTTGTATTAGGTGGACTTTTTTTAAATTGCATATTTAAATATTTAAAATTAATGAATTTTAAATTTATATTAGTTTTATTTTATTTATTTAAATTTAATAATTTTTAAACTGTTGAATCATAAAAATAATTTTTAAAAAATGGTTTAAATGAAATGTTTTATAGTTTAATTCAACGATAATAATTTCTAGAAATAAGCAAATATTTAAAAGAATAATTAATCTAAGAAGTTCAACTGGCTTTACTTTGACCAAGGCCGCTGTTACAGTATTTTAACAGATGTATTAAATTTCGTCGAATTATAATATATATTATGCGTTACAAATTGTGACACGTGCGAGTGACTATATACATAATGTTTCCAAAAAGGTTGCATAGAATTTTTTATATCTGTGTAAATCATTAATAATTTTTTCAGTATTGAATATATATTTTTTCTTAAATCGTTAAAATCAGTTTTATTAAAGTAAAAAGTGTTTGCAGTGTACATGGATTATTTTTTGTGAAATAACATACATAAAAGAAATAATATAACTGTTATTCGTATACACTATTAAAAAGTTCAAAGAACTTGAAAGTAATGCACAAAAAGATGAAAAACAATTTTAGTATAAGAATTACTATTTCATTGTTAATTATATTTTCTTTTTGTCACTGTCAGCAGCAGTCATCTTTTAAGCTAACGGTACGTAAATTTTGAGGTATTTTTCATCGTAGGAGATAAATTATTAATTATAGTGTATCCCAATAAAAAAATTATTCGGCAAACCCAAAAATATAATTGGGAACGAGCGAGTTCTGTATTCGGTTTGAATCATGGTATTTTATAGAATTGTCTAAAAAATTATTTATATCGTTCTTGCTATAGGAAATATTTTTTCTAGATATTCTAGAGAATAAAGAAAACTAAAGCTAAAATTATTTCTTTTTTTAAGGATTATTTAACTAATTAGAAAGTAAAACACTAAAATTTCACAAAAAGGTAGATTTAAAAAAATGATTTTTTTAGGAAAATTTCACTTAATGTAACTCCCATTACACTTCTTGATTTATTTTAAGACAAATAGTTTCAAAATTAGCTTTAAAAAAGCATGTAGTTATTTAACGTTACTTTTTTCGGGTGCATGAATTTTTCTAAAAATCTAAAAGGTCGAATTTCCAAAATGTCGAATGTCCATTTTGTCTTATTTTCAAATGATCAAATGTCCAAAATACCGAAATTTTAAATGGCCGAATATCCATTTTGTCGAATTTCCAAAAAGTCGAATTTTTTCTTTCATATGAGTTTCCTACCTATGAAATGTGTTGGTATAGTAGATTGGACAAGTGCGCGAAATGAAAAATTTCCATTAATTTTGTGAACTTGTCCAATCTACTATGCCAACGCATTTCATAGATAGGAAACTCATATGAAAGAAAAAAAATCGTCAAAGTGGTTATTCGGCGATTTGAATATTCAGTAATTTAGAAATCCGACAATTTGGAAATTGGACAAAATAGACTTTCGACAATCTGGAAATTTGGTCATTTGCAGAAATCGGAAATTCACATGTCGTTTTAGATTTTGAGGTAGAATACGTAAAATACGTAGAAAACTGTAATCAACCTAGGTAATTTACAATTTTAAAGACAGTAGAAAAAAAGCTTTTTTTAT
The DNA here is from genome assembly GCA_037103525.1 of Ganaspis brasiliensis. Classification (NCBI taxonomy): domain Eukaryota; kingdom Metazoa; phylum Arthropoda; class Insecta; order Hymenoptera; family Figitidae; genus Ganaspis; species Ganaspis brasiliensis. The sequence goes on along the minus strand of JAZKLR010000103.1, from coordinate 1,115,614 downwards.
AATTTTTTGATTCTATGAATGTCTTTTATTAATTTTTAAGAGTGTTATTATATATTTCGGCTAGTTTTAAAATAAATTATGCAATTATTTTGGTTTTAGATTTTACTTTTAGGTTATGTTGCGTACGTATTTTGTAGATTACCTTAAGTAATTTACGTTCCGATCCCTGGTCATTTGGGTATTCGATCATTTGGAAATTCGACTATTTGGAGATTCGATCTTTTGGATTTTTGGAACATTTCATGCACCCGACTTTTTTGAGAATTTAATGTCACCGCGCGTAAAATTGAAATTTAATGCTTATTTTTCGTTTTTTATGACAAAAATGTTTAAAAACGAAATTCTAGAGTTTTCACTGACTACAAAACAAATTTTTGATAAATAATTGATTTTAAAGAATGCACAAAATAACCCACTAAATCGTGGTTTTTCAGTTTTTTAGACTTTTTTATTAAAATATGCTATAAAAAGTCAGCGCATCACGCATATATCATCACAACTTATTGTCAATAATTCTTTTAGGAACACTTTTAAACTTCCAGAAACCTGAACAGAAGTTTGAGAACTTTAAAAAATTTCGACTTGATTTTCACGACATTACGAATTTTTTTTTCGTTTCTGATAAAGAATTAAGTAGTTTCATTTATTACTCTCTGTAGTCTAGATATCAGAAAAAAATTACCAAATAAGATACTTAAACAACTCAATATAAAGATTTTATTTATTACAAATCTCGCGTGCACAAAATTGTTCCGCTTCACGGTATTTTTAAAACACCAAAAAGCGAAAGACTAATGAATTTTTGGTGGTAGAAACTCTGTTTTAGCGTTAAACAAATGAAATAGGACTATAAACCGCAATAAATGTCAACAAACAGTTAATCGCCATATTTTTTAATACATGTTTTTACGTAAAAGATTCGAAATTCATCGTAACTTTACATCCCTGAGGGTGAAACCAGATGGATGCGTCAAACGTTGCATCGTAATGAGAGAGATGGAGAAAAAGATATATTTATGTCTTTCTCTTTCTCATTACGACGCAACGTTTGACGGTCCTATATGATTTCACACTGAGCCTAAGATCTCATGTGAGCAGAAAACGTAAACCGTAAGAGCGAGAGAGTCAATGATATCAGAGTATCTCCCTCACTTTTATGATTTTCTGCTTTCGGTTTTACGCTTTCTACTCACATTGGATTTCACCCTGACTGACTTTACGGTAAATTACCTAGTATATTGTAGATGAGAGAGAGAGAGAGAGAGAGAGAAGAGAACAGTAAGGGCGCCATCCGATGACTGCGCTTTTCATTGCGTTATATTGAGAGAGAAAAGGACACACATATACTTTGTCCTTTTCTCTCTCATTATAACGCAAAGCAGAACGCAGTCATGGGACGCTGGCCTCAGGGTGAAGTCACGCGCAAAGGATTAGAGTATCAAGGAAATAAAGTAGACCAATCAGAAAATTGTTTAACGCAAAACGCAGCGTTCTAAAGCAATCGTGTACACGCAGCCTAATTATTAAGATTATCGATTAAAGTTCCATTCTGTTAAAGCCTATCATGAAAATAACGATATTTTAAATTTCAGGACAGAAAAAGAAGAGATAGTGAGGCAATTTCAGATACTGCACCCTTTGTGGTAAATTGTACTACTTTGTTTAACAGCTTTTTTTTGCAAAGCCAAAGTATAAAGAGAAAACATTATATTAGCAAATTGGATATAACAGGAAGAAATGTTCGTTTCAGTGATATTTCACCTGCTAAGTATTGTGAGGGACATACTTTAATTATTCAAATTTTTGCTACGGAAAAAATCATAATTGATCGTGATTACGACTCTGAAGGCTTAGACGTTACTCTAATAATTGCAGCACCATTAATTATCGTCACTGGTTTGAATCGAAATATTATTTTAAAAGGTTACAATGGCAAGAACCTTGCACAAGAAACTGCTGAGAATGGAAACCCACATGGTGCCAATGGGAAGGAAGGGAATTCAGGGGGTGATGGTGGAACTTTTTTTGCACTAACAAAAAGGTTATTGTGGAATGAAGCCATAAACAAACAAGTTGATGATATAAATTTGAATTTGATAAAATTAAAGGATATAGCAGATTTAAATATTTCAACCTTTCTTACTCACGACTATTATCAATATTATGTAAGTGAAGGTAATCAAAAATACTCTCTCAATATTTACGTAAATGGTGGTGACGGAGGTAAGGGTCAAAATGGCGGAAATGGACAAAATGGCAAGAATGGGTCAGTGTTCAATTTGTCCACGGAAAAGATGTCCGCTAATGGAGATGTTGAAGGCAGTAACGTAACTTTACGCAGAGAAGTGAAACCTCTTCAAAATGAAACCTATTTAGGAAATGGTATTTCTGAGGTAATTCTTGGCCAGCGAGGTACAAGTGGAGGTCAAGGAGGAAATTCTGGTCTTGGTGGGAAAGGAGGAAGTCCCGGTGCACATGTAATGCTTTTTCAACAAAATATGTTTTGTAGTCGACATGCATACAACGTTTATGTAAAAAAAGGATTCAAGGGGTATGTGGGCCAGGATGGAAAAATTGGAATCGGAGGAAAGGCAGGGTATCAAGGAACTGATGTTCATTTGAGTCTGTATTCAAACAAAAATCAAACAATAGAACTGCGAAATGTAAAATATTATAACCACAAGTTGCCTCTTATTCAGGATGGCCCAAATGGAGTTATAACGCAGAGAAGGGAGGTCCCAGTGGTTAATGGAAGAATATATTTTTATACAGGCGCAGTAAGTAGCTATCTACAATTTCTCGAACAGTACACCACAAATACAACTATTGGAAGAATTCAAAAAATAATACGAAACAAGATAATAAAGTGTAATTATCAATTTATTGAGGGATGGTTTTAATGAATTGTAACTAAGGTTTGGATAAAATATAATTTATTAGCTTTCGTATTGTATGGGAATCTGTCGACAAACATATATGTATGTATATTTAAAATTGTTGTAATAAAATTAATAATTCCTATAATTAAGGAGATTTCTTTAAAATTAAAAGAAAAAATTACTAAAGATTCTATTCCTTGTCAGCGGAAAGCAATTACCATGAGAGTGAGAGAGAGCATGATATCTATTTGTTTCCTTCTATCGCATGGGTTTCACTTTCCGCCAACGCTTTTACTGTGAGGACGCTTTCATACTTTTTTCGGTAACTAATTCTTTGTCTTATTCTACTACACAGCAGTGGCATAAGTTTGTCTCGTTCTTGCACGTTTTCTATATTTTTCACCGGAATTAAAATGAATTTGTGCAAGAACGAGACAAACTTATGTCACTGATGTAACTAAAATGAGACAAAGAATTAGTTACAGAAAAACATTAAAAGCGACCTAATCTGCATTCTATTTGACATTTGTAAAATTAATTATGTTTATTAAACTACAAGTTGTTAAAATACGCTTTTTAAACAATTTGTTCTTTAAAAAATAGAAATGTGCTAAATAAAATAAATTTACGTAGCGTATAACTATAAATGAATATTTGCTTGTCACATAGTACAATGAATTGACCTTGCAATTAATTATCTTACTTAATAACGTCATGATTACACATCTCAATTATAATTAGATTGTTAATTTGTTATAATCCGAAGAACATGGGCAATATATTTAAGTCATAAGAACAATTTTTCCATAATTCAAGTTGCAATTTTTGAAGCGTTAAGTTTGTAGAAACATCTTCTATTATATTAAAGGAAAATGTAAGAAATTCTTTATAAAAGTGCACGGTATTTTCGAATGATTCTGGTACATTATTTCTAACAGGTTGAGCCTTTCTGTCAATTAATGATCCGTCAATTCCATTTTTACCGTTTTCGCATTTGAAATGTCTTGTAGCTTGATATTTTTTAATGTAAATTGTTCCGTTGTGGCAAATTATTAAGTCTAGGTAAACATCACTTCCCGAATATCCTCCTGTCGCACCTTCCCCCCCGTTTCCGCTAGTGCCAACTGAACCAAGTATACCTAATCTTCTTTGAATTAATGTTTTCCTATTTTCATAATTGCAAGTGCTGTTGTTTAAATTAAACACTGTATATATACCTAAAATACAAATAACACTATTAAAAATTAGTTTAAGGACGAAGTCGTTGCGTTGTAGTGAGATAGAAAAGAACAAAGTATATGTGTGTCCTATTCTTTCTCATTAAAATGCAACGCCATTCTAAAAAATTTTAATCTATGACTAAAAAGTTACTAGATAATTTTTCCTAGGAATTGATCTTTTCCTAAAGTGCCATCCCATTTCGCCGACGCTTTCATGCCGACATGGGACGGAACCTTAGAGTGAAGTCACATGCGTAGGACTATTCATTCCCCTGATACCCTAATACTCTACATATGACTTCACCCTTAACCCGTTCTGAGTTTCTACAATGTGATAGAACGGCTGAGGTGTACAAATGGCTTTACCAAGCCCAGAACAGAACAAAATGGGAATCAGGATGAAGTCACATGTATAAGCAGAAAATCATAAGTGCAAAAGAGATAGACAGATATCACTGTCTCTCTCACTCTCATATTTTCTGCTTTCAGTTTTGCGCTTTCTGCTCGCATGGGATTTCACCCTCAAACGTAAACGGAAATCAATAAAAAAAAAAAAAATTCTGATAGACATAGAATAAAAGAACATAGAAATGATGCGAAAAGTGGAAATTTGTCTAGTAAACTTTTGAAAGATATCTGTGTCTTCGACTGTACATATTATAAGAAGAAGACAGTTATATTAGACTGATTTCTAGGGCAAATCAAGATTGCCTACCTCTAAACAATAGTTAAATTTACAAATCTAAAAATGATTAATTTCTTCGGAATGAGGGTGAAGTCACATGCGGAGGATTAGGGGATTAAAGAAATATTATAGACCAATCAGAAAATGCTTTCTAATGTAACCGATTATTTGATTGGTTTATTCTATTCCTCTGATGCCCTAATCCTTCGCATTTGACTTCATTCTAAAAATCTTACCTCGAGCACCGCCTGCTCCTCCAGGTCCACCGTTTCCCCCGTGTCCTCCACGTGTGGCTCTTTTTCCGACAGCAACCTCGATAATTTCTTCTTTATAGGAATCCTTAGGATTAGTAGAAAGTATCTGCTTATATATTGAAGATATAAAAAATCCTTCTATGCTGCCGTCAATATTAATCTTTTTGGAAACGAGGTCAAATTCAGTTCCGTTTTTACCTTCAGCACCATTTCCTCCATCTTGTCCTGCACCGCCTCTGCCACCATCGACAGAAACATAAAGATTATGTTTGTTCACAATGATTCCGGCTATTCCATGAAAATGGCCTCCTGGACCACCGGGGAATCCCTCTGTTCCATTTCTTCCGTTATTGTCTCCATCAAGATCACCGTCCTCAGCTGCTGATTTTTCATGCTCTCCACCGTCATATCCATTTAGATTAATTTCTATTTTGCCCCGTATTTTCCAAACTGGTGCTGCAAGCGCAAGAACAAGGTTTCTTCCTTCAGAGGTGAAGTTCCTGTCTATAATGATCTTCTCGGTGGAAAACATTTGAATCATAACAATAGTGCCATTGCAATAATCCTTAGACGGTATATCACTGAATCGAATCAAATTTCCGGAAATTGATAACTTGTACTCAGGTTCTTGGTGTGAAAATTTTGCGTTGATTATTTGATTTTTTATAAGCAGACATCGCAGCTTTATACGCTTTGTTTTATAAGAAATAGTTTCGTTTCTTATGTTGGCATTATTCAGTTCATCCTTTAAAATATATATATTTTTTGTGAAAAATAAATGACAATTTTTTTAATCTAATGGAAACTGGTGTCCCAATTTAATCTACCTTACGTTGAATTAAACAAATTATAATAATGTAAAGATTAAATATATTTTAAAAGTAACAATACTTACCTTCAAGCTTGCAGCCAAATTTTCTGAATTGCACCAGCCAAACACAATTAAAATCGCAAGAAACAAAGGAATTTTAGAAAGACTCATGACTGTTACAGTGTGTTGAAATTTTCACCAAATTCTGAAAAATGTTGAATTTATAAAATTGTCAAGTTATTGTTTTATGATTAAGTTACTTTTATCTTCTTCCATTTCCGATTGAATTTTATTGTTATAAAAAAAAATTACAATTTATTTTGCGTACAGTAGAGTTCAATGACCCCATTCTTTCTGATACAATTGTCAACTTTATCTGTTCTTATATCTTCTACATTAAAAAAAGAAAAAAAAAGCGAATCGTACTAAAACAAGAAGACTTGATTGAAAAATATTTTACCTGAGAAAAATTGTTGATATCTTTTGAAACAATGTTTTTTCCGTCAGTTTATAAAGAGCTCAATAAAATAAATATCTTTAATAAAAGCAAGAAAATAATTATCAGAAATATTGTACATTAATATTTTACAAATATTCATTGTTTGCTTTATTACTATAAATTATGATCAAATTTCCAGAAACAAGTGATTAAAGTGTATAAAATGCAAATAAGTATATCATTTTTAATACATTTTTTGAAATGAAACAAAATAAAACTAATTTATTTGAAAATTGTAATTTGAAGCTGATTATTTTTTTTATTTTTATTAATTTCCATAATTTACTGTGTTGTTTTTTTTGTTTTAAAGTGGACGCCAAATTACGAACTTCATTTCTTTTTCTGTAACAGTATAACATTTCTTAAAAGAATTTTTTCTAAATTTTTATTAAATAAAAAGAAACATTTATATTTTACGAAGCATTAAATCATTAATAATTAATTTTTTTATATTAAAATTATAGAAGGTATTTTTGAAGATATTGTGAAATTATCTATTTTATGCCACATCAGAAACATAAAAAACTAAATATCATATGTTTGCTATATCTGCTTCTGTGACATTATTTGTTTTGAATATCAAACCGTTGTTCAAATAATACACTTAAAAGTTTTATGTCTATTGTTTAAACAAGTTTTAAAAACTAAATTATTTGATATTACATTTATTCTGATAGTTACTGTCATATACTTGAAAAATTGGAACACCAAAATTTTTAAAGAAATTAAGGACGAATTAAAATTGTTTTCAATTGATCAATTATAATGGCGGTTGATTTAAATTTCTCCTATCAGTTTTTATGGTTATTTGTGATTTACTATTTTACTTTTCTCAATATGACCGTTACTTCTGAAATTCAGGTAAGCTTAAGATAATTTCATAACAAATTATTTTAAGGACATAAGATAAAAATGAATGACGTCACTGGTAAAGTATTTGTATAGGTAAAAATTTATAAAGTTTTTGAATTGAAAAAAATAAAAAAGATAATCTAAGTTTGAAAAAACAATGCTTAACATTTTTAGAAATTTATTGGATAAAAATGAGACTAATTAAAATTGGGTGAAATAATTAAACAATAGTCAAAATAATATAAATTTTTTTAATATCATTGTAAATTAAAAAAAAATAATTAAAAATTGAAGAAACGTAATTGAAATTTAAGAAAAAAATTGAAGAATGATTAAAACATTGAAAAGTGGATACAATAATTTAGATTTGAGATAATAATTGAAAACTTAGGAATTTAATTGAGGAATAGTAAAAATAATAAAAAATTAAAGAAAATGATTGCAAAATAAAAATAATAATAATACTAATTGAAAATTAAAGAAAATTATTAAAACTTGAAAAACATATTTAAAAAGCTAGGAAATTAATTGAAGAATAATGAAAATTATAAATAAATCGAGGAAATATTTACAAAGTAATAAAAATGATAAAAAATTAAAGAAAATATTTTTAATTTGTAAAAATAATTGAAAAAAATACAATTATATTATTTTGTAACAAAAGAAAATATTTTCAGAATGTTAAAAATAATTTTAAATTGAAAAAATAACTGGAATATGAGATAAATAATAAAAATTAGATAATTATAAAATAATTAAAAATGACAAAAAGTAATTGAAAAATGATGGAAATAAATAAAAATTAAAAAAATAATAAAAATTTGTAAAACATAATTGAAAAAATTACAGAATTTATTTGAGATAAACAAGACTAATTTAAAAATGATAAAAAGAATTGGAAACTAAAAATAATTATGAAAATTAAAGAAAAAAAATTGAGAAAATTACAGAATTTATTTAATATAAAAGAAAGGGATTGAAAATCGAAGAACATCATTTAAATACTTGAAAAACACAACAAAAATTTAAAAACAATAAATAAAAAATTCATAATTTAGTTTTTTTAATAAAAATTAATGAAGCACGAAACAGGTTTTTTTAATATTGAAAAATATTTGTAAAAAGATTATAAAAAACGATGAAAATAGTGAATCTGATAATTAAATTAACAAATTTGATGAGTTATGTGCTTTCATTATTTTAATTGACATTGCAAATTGCTATTAATTATAATTCGATATTGAAGAAATTATTTGTAATTTAAGGAGAAAATTACAATTTAAAAAACAAAAATCTTATTTTGTAAATATAATTGAAGAATGACGAAAGAAATGAAAATTTAGGGGAAACATTGAAAAATAATAAAAATAATTAGAAATTGAAGAAAATTTTTAAAATATGATAAAAATAGTTGAAAATTGTAGCAAATAATTGGAATCATAATGAAATCAGAATTATTAAAAATTGAAGAAGTTTTTGAATAATTTCCAATTTACTATTCTCAAAGCGTGGATTCATTAAATTTCACAGGTTTACAGTGAAATTGCCAATTGGATATTTCTTGTTTACTTCGATTAATTTGAGTGTTCTAAGAGAGAAAAAATGGTTTATATTGTTTTCCCCTCATGCAATTTTGCTGAAATAGAAAATTACTGTTTTTTATAGTAAAAATGACACGTAGGGAGAACTACAAGTAGTTTAATTCCAATGGGTAGAACATTGTTAGAAAGGCAATTAAATTAGCTTTTAAACCATCTATTACCCGTTTAAATCGAATAAAAAACAGCTGAGTTATAGTCAATCAAAGTTTAAATTTCACGCAAATTTGTGTGGCAAAGTTTCAAAAAATTTACGAAATTTGAACTTTGATTGACTCTAACTCTGTCATTTTTTATTCGATTTAAACGGGTAACAGATGGTTTGAATGGCAATTTAATTGCCTTTTTAACTATGTAATATTCGTTGAAATTAAACTACTTGTTCTCCCTACTTGTAATTTTCACTACAAAAAACAGAAATTTTCTATTTCAGCAAAACTGCACGAGGGGAAAACAATATAAATCATTTTTTCTCTCTTAGAATACTCAAATTAATCGAAGTAAACAGGAAACTTGCGATTGGCAAAAAAAGTTTGAAATTTGTAAACCTGTGTTTTTAATCAATGAAATTTCAAATTAATTGAAGTTCAAAGAAATTAAAATTGTTATTTGTTATAAACTTGACAAAATTTTACGAAAGTGGTAAATGATTTAAAATTTAAAAGAAAAAAGTAGCTAGTAAACAAACTTTACATGTGACACCGAACTTTGTAGAAAGACTTGAATTTGTTTGAGTTTTGCATTAAAATTATTTGTTAGTAATAAATTCGCTGATTTTCAGAAATAAAAAAAAATTAATTTTAAATCAAAATTCAAACACATTTGGGTCGGGTAGACCTTTTTAATAATATTTTAAGTAATTCTACAATGTTTGGTGTCAAAATTTGCAATATTTTTAGTGAAAGTTTATACAGTAATATATCTATCTTACTCTAATGACAATTTAATCAACCACCACAGCACCTAAACTTGCCTCAACTTTTCCAACCTTTCCTTAAGGGTGAAATTACATGGGAATGTTAAACGTTGCGTCGTAATGAGATAGAGAAAGACGGAAATATATATTTGTCTCCCTCTCTCTCATTACGACGCATCCATGTGATTCGACCCTAAGTGTCGTCAACAGCAAGTTTACAAACTTGTGGAAAGGTTAACAAAGTTGAGGCAAGTTTAGGTGCTATGAGGTAAATTTCTTTAAGCCGTCAAAGTATATGTAAGTAACCTTATTTGTATATTGATACAATAACTTAAAAATGATAAAAATTATTTTAGGTGAATCTAAATAACACCGTAACAAACAACTGCATTCTTTTGGACAATTCAGATTTATTTATGACAGAGAGTATAAGAAGAAACACTTTCCTATATAAACTCACTATTTATGGTCAGATCATTAAATTTAGCGATATACCAAATTACGAAATTTGTCCAGGAAGTATTGTAATTACCGAAATCTTCGCCACTGACAAAATCATAATAGATCAGAATTATAGATCCGATAAAAGCGATGTGACATTTATTATTGCTGCTCCGATTTGGAAAGTGGTTGGAAAAAGAATCATTAGTTTAAAGGGTCATGATGGTACTGAGATCAGTACAAGTAAAAGGAAGGTAAATTCCGCAATTTTTCATGACGATGAATTGCCAAGAGCCAAGGATGGCAATATTACTGGTAACAGGAATGGAGAAAATGGCAAACCTGGAAATTCAGGTTGGATTTTAAACATTTCTATAATAAATTACTATACATATAATAAAGTACAAAATGTGTGTGAGGACGTTGCCATGACTGCACCTTAAAGCTGGTTCCACATGCGAAGCTAACTTAGGTTCGACACGACTTGCATGAGATAGAAAAGGACCGAGAGAGTCTCTGTCCTTTTCTAATTCATGCAAGATGTTCTCAACAAGTCATGTCGGAACTGAGTTAGATTTGCATGTGGAACCAGCTTAAAGGTTACGTTAAGGCCTAAGGGTGAAGTCGCATGAATGCGTTTTAACGTCCGTTTTGTAACTAAACCATGAGTGCGAAAGTGACAACAGTATATCTGCATCTCTTTTGCACTCATGGCCTAGTTACAAATCGGACGTTAAAACGCAATCACGGGACTTCACCCTAAAGCTGGTTCAAATTGTTCAAATTGTTGTAGGTGGTCCTGGAGGCCATTTTCACGGCATCGTGGTACACATTATCAATGAAAGATCACTCACGATCGATGTAACTGGAGGTAATGGCGGTAGAGGTCAAAATGGCGGTATAGGAGCGGTTGGCATCGATGGATCGGATTTTAAAATTACCGATGAACACCAAATAAAACAAAATGGAGATGTAGATGGTTTCAATGTTATTTTACGTAGGAAAGTAAAGCCTCCGAAAGGTGAAGACTATCTAGGAGATGGAATGCAGCAAGTGATTCTTGGAGAAAGTGGCACCAATGGCGGAAATGGTGGACATGGTGGCCCTGGGGGAAATAGAGGTTTCCCAGGAATTTATGCTTTAGCAAAACTACAAGATTTAAGTTGTGAGGCTGATAGTATTTTTCAAAGAGTAAAACTAAGTAAATATGGAATTAACGGGTCCGGTGGGGCTGGAGGATTAGCAGGGAATCCTGGAAGTGACGTTATTCTGACGATTTATAATACTGATGGAAATAAAACTAAAATTATTCTAGACTCATATCATTATCATAATAACGACCTCTTAGATGGACGAAATGGTCTTGATGGATCAAATATTCCTAGAAATCAAGAAATTATAAAACATCCACTCTGGCAAACATTTAAAACTTCTGCACTCAATTTTTCTGACTTTTTAAAAACGTATTCAAATATTAGTTTGAATCTGAACAACCTAAATGAGGCACAAATATTGTTTGACAATAAAGCTTCGTGTTTTTTAGGTCCAAATAGTAATGAAGATTTAATACAGTGATTTATTATATATTAATTTAATTATAAACTTTTTTATATACCAAGACATTGAAATGTGAGTAAAAATGTTAAAGAATTCGCAATATAAACCTTTAATTTAATGAGGTATGTAAAATAAGTTGAAATTCTCTGGAACTCATAGTCTAGTTACAAAACGTAATGCAAAACGCGGACATGAGACGAGACCTTAAGGGTGAAATCACATGAGACTGTCAAACCTTGCGACGTAATGAGGAAGAAAAAGACGTTAATATATCTGTGTCTCCCTTTCTCTCATTACGATGCAACGTTTGTCGCATCCATCTGATTTCACCCTAAAAAGGACCACGCAGAAATTGTGAACCAATGATAACAAACGTAGCCACGTAAATGGACTTTTAAATAATATCAAACTATTTTGACCCCAACCCTGCCTTAGGGCATTTTCACACTCCGACAGTCCCGAGAAATGTCCCGAGAAAAATAATATATATTAAAAGAGTAAAGTAATAAATAAATTTCTTAATTAACATTTAATCTTGTGTAACTTTGTGTAACTTGTCCGGGGAAAATTGGGAATTTTGGATCAATTAATTGCAAAATTACGGTTGTACACTCCGGCAACATATAAAAAGTACAAAACATAGATGCCCTTTTTATAAAGAACTTGCCTCATCCGATGACCTTAATTTATAATATATTTGTATTTAAATTTTAAGAACATGAAATTAAAGTAAATAATAAAAAGTTATATGTAAAACAAATAAGTTTTCTTACAAATAGAAATTAAAATAAATTGATTATTAAAATTCATAACTAATTGAATTTTAAATTGTGTTAGAATTATAAAACAGTTCCACGTGTAGATTAATTTATTATAACAGGTGTGATTGTTTCTAAGAATAAAATCTGCCAAAACACAATTGCGTTATCCAAGAGCAGTGCACTAAAAACATAAAATTCTTGAACTTTATAAAGTGTAAGATCGTATTAATTATTAAATGTTTATTGTTGAATTTTAGTTTTACATAGGGGTAGAAGTACCGTTTTTTGATATCTTAGTACCATTAGTGGTCACTTGCAAAAAAAAATTTATTTATTACATATTATAAGAGAAAATTAATTAGGAAAATTAAACTGTTGAAGAGAGACGGACTTATGCCGCTTTCTTGTAAGAGAGAAAGATAAGAAAGGTTTTGACAAAAAAGAGATGACTTAGGGTGGAGTCCCATGATTGCGTTTTAACGTCTGTTTTGTAACTAGACCATTAGTGCGAAAGTGTCAACAGTATATCTGCGTCTCTTTTGCACTCATTGTCTAGTTACAAAACGGACGTTAAAACGCAATCATGGGACTTCGCCCCTACGGGTGTCTTTTAAAAATAAGACATTTAGAAGGTGTCTTAGGCCGGCGTCCCATGACTCTGTTCTGCGTTGCTTTGTAATAAGATAGAAAAGGACACACATATACTTTGTCCTTTTCTATCTCATTACAACGCAGCGTCGAACGGATTGATGGGACGTTGGCCTTATAGTTATTTTTAAAGTTGTTTCATTAATTAAAATTTATATATAATGCTCTCTGATTGGTTGAAATTTAAACACTAAAAAAAATCCAAATAATGATCACATAATGGTTCATTACACATTTGAAAAAACTTGTCCAGATCGGTAAACGACCATTAAAACGGCCTTGAAACTTGACATTTAAAGTTTAGTTGAAGACGTCATTAGGCTGCGTAGATTTTTAATATACGTGAACTAAAAAAGTGTAACGACATGGGGAGGGGTTGGGACAACAGGTGGTCCAATGACGACAGAAGCAAAAAATATAATTTCTTGGTAGACTCTCATATCTATGTAAAATAGATGTTGACTTTGAAAGCAAACATTATTTTTAAACTAATAATGACTTTATTCACGCGAAATCAAATATTGTCGATTCCGATGTATAAATTCTCGAAATTTCAACAATATGAATCAATTTTTTTTAAAAACTGTAATTCAGTACTCTCTTAAATTTTAGTTACTTTTATGTTCATGTAATAATACACAATATATTTTTCTACAAGCAAGAAATATCGAAATACAAAACGATTTTTCAAAAAAAAGAAACTTTAAACAAAATCGAGTGGCAGTTGAGTCAACCAATAGTCATGGATTATTTAAATATCAAACTCGCGATATTATTGATATTTACATTGTTTTCTTGTCATTGTCACGAAGAGTCGTCTCATAAACAACCTCAGGTACGTAAAGTTTTTGATAGTTTTTTTTACGTAATTTTCATTTTATCGAAACTTCAAATATTAATGTTAAATTATCGGTAATCGTAAAGAAAATATCGATATTTTTCTATTTTTTATATCGATATCCCATCACTACCCCAGAAAAAAACTTATTGAATAAAACCACTAGTGAATCGGAGTTTTTAAAAAAGCATATGAACGATTGACATTTTAAATAATTTTGAATCGGAATGAATCGGAGTTATTTTTAATAAGAGATTTTCTATTAATAACAAATTTATTGAATCGGTTTGGAAATTTTGAGGTTAGATTGTCAAAATTTTGTCAAAAATAGATTACACAAAATTTTGAATTTTTAATTAATTGAGCTACCTAAATAAATTATGTGCAGGGCTGTTAGATTTGATAATACTTCTTAAAATTGAACAAATATATAAAATTTTGGTTGAACATATTTCTCAAAAGTAAAAAAACACTTGGAAAATTAAAATGATTTGAAGCGGAGATAGGGTGAAATCTCATGTGAGCAGAAAGCATACAACCGAAAGCAGAAAATATGAGAGTAAGAGAGTCAGTGATATATGTCGGTCTCTCTCACTCTCATGAATTTTTTATTTCGGTTTTGCGCTTTCTGCTCACATGGGATTTTACCCTAATTCGAAAATTTCTTTTTAAGAAAGCAGATTCACTTGAGCTCATGACCAATTCAGAAATGTGAATAGGTTTTTATTTCCGGGGTATTTTAAAGTGCGTTTTGCAACTAGACCATGAGTGCAAAAGTGACAAAAGTATATTTGCGTTCATTTTTTCATAGTCTAGTTACAAAACGCACGCTAAAACGCATTCATGGGACTTCATCCCAAGGCCGCAGTCCAATGACAGAGTTTTACGTTGTTTTGTAATTAGAGAGAGAAGTTTACTCGTATATTTTGTCCTATTTTATCTCATTATAAGGCAACTCAAAACGCAATGATGAAACTGCGGTTTAAGTGTGCGTTTTGCGTTGTGTTTTGTAACTAGACCATGAGTGCAAAAGAGACAAAAGTATTTCTGCATTTCTTTTGCACTCATGGTCTGGTGACAAAATCATTCGCAAAACGGTGTCAAGCCGACGGTCAATGATTGCATTTTAACATGCATTTTGTAGAGATAGGAATAAACTCTAACGTGTCTGACAATATCCGTAATGTGATCAATTATCTGATTGGTCTATTCTATTCCCCTGAACTCCTTACCCTCCGCATATGACTCCACCCTTATGGCGACTGCATACTGCACCCTTAAGGTGAAATCAAATGAGACCGTCAAACGCATAGAGATATAAGAATAGAGTGCGCGAGTCATACAATTTCCCATGCGAGGCAGCGTCAGCTCAATAAAAAGAGACGACCTCTGTTCTGTTGTCCCCCTGTCGCAGCTTTTTTAACTCATGCTTCATGTGAGTTAGACAAGAGGCGCCAAGGGGGACAATAGAACACTACCCGACTCCTTCTATCCAATGAGTTTCTCTTTTTATCGAACTGACGCGTTCTCAGGCCCCTTGCGCACTCTATTCTTAGGGCGCAATTACATGCCTGCGGCGAACGTTGCGTTTTTGCGTTGAATGGTGAGAGTGACAAAGATGTGACTATACTTCTGTCTTCCTCTCTCTCACTATTCAACGCAAAAACGCAGCGTTCGATGCAGACATGTAATTGCGCCCTTATATCTCTATGGTCAAACGTTGCGTTGTAATGAGAAAGAGAAAGATGTAAAAATATATCTTTGTCTCCCTCTCTCTCATTACGACGCAACGTTTGACGCATCCATCTGATTTGACCCTAATAGAAAAAAATCCTAAAAAAGAATGAACTTTCTCTTCCCTCTTTTGTGGTGCCGTCCCATTACTGCATTTTACATTGCTTTGTAATGAGAAAGAAGAAGATAAAGTATATGTGTGTCATTTTCTCTCTCTTACAACGCAATGCAAAACGCAGCAAGGGGATGGCGCCTTTAAAGTTGGTCCTCGCCTCTATAGATTATTTCAAAATTTTCAGAAAAGATCATTGAAAACCAGAGATGCCTCAGATAATTATGTTATGCAAATATGTTCATTTATGTTCGACACACCCGTTGAGAGGGATGAAAACATGAAAAGAAGATACTACATACAAAAGTTGGAGCTAACGGGAAGAACAATTCGCTTCAGTGATATTCCACCTGCTAATTACTGCGATGGAACTATTTTGATTATCCAAATTTTAGCTACTGAGAAAATCATAATCGACCGTGATTACGACTCCAAAGGCTTGGACGTAACCCTTGTCATTGCAGCGCCAATAGTTATAGTCACGGGTTTGGAGCGAAAAATTATTTTAAAAGGTTACAATGGCGAAAATCATCAAGAAGAAAGAGCTGAAAATGGACTTCCACACGGTGCTAATGGGATGGAGGGCAATTTTGGTGGTCAAGGTGGATTTTTTTATGGAATCACCAGCAAGTTGATATGGAGTCTTGCAATGGATAAAACCAGGGACGATATAAATTTCGATCACATGACAGTATTAGATGATATAAAAATGACAAATATTTCTAGCTTCCAAACTCACGGATTTTATCAATATTCTACAACAGCTAGAAATACTTCAAGTAGTAACAAAGAAGAGTATGCTGTATCACTCAAAATTTACGTAAATGGAGGTAACGGAGGTCCTGGACAAAATGGCGGGCACGGTGGTTTTGGCCAGGATGGATCAAAGTTTGATTTATCCATGGACAAGATGTCATTTACTGGTCTTGTAAAAGACTTTGAAGTAATTTTACGTAAAGAAGTGGAACCTTTGAGAAATGAAACGTATTTGGGAAAGGGTGTATCTGAGGTGATTCTTGGCAAGAAGGCTACAAGTGGTGGTAATGGAGGAAATGCGGGTCCTGGTGGAGTAGGAGGACAATCTGGTGAACATATATTTCTTTTTCTGACAGACGAGCATTGTTCTTTGCCAAAACATCCTTATGTTCTTAAAAAAGGATGCAATGGGTATAATGGACAAGATGGAAAAGTTGGGTTAGGAGGCCCTGCAGGTCGTCCAGGAGTAGATATCCATCTTAGTATATATGCACATCAGAATAGAAGCATAGAGTTAAGAAATGTACAATATTTCACACATTCATCTTCTTCTCCTGTTACTAATGGTCGTAGCGGGGTAGTATCGCAACGCTCTTTTATCCCTCGACGTGTTCCTAAACTTTACTCTTTGTCAGCAGCATTCAATTCTTATAGAGAGTTTCTTGAAGATCATTTCTCAGACACACCAATTGGAAGAGTGCAAAAAAAAGTTTACCAACTGATTGAAACCTGTTGTTATTTAGATTGTGCAAAGTAAAAAAAATGTTAGCGATTGTTCATTGCAATTTCATAAAGAAACTTGTTGCAAAATAATACAAAATATATACTATACATAATTCTACTATTAACTACTATTATTACTATTATTATTACTATATATTATTACTATATAGAATACTATTCTACTATTATTACTATAATATACTACATAATATCCTCTATTCTGTTATTCAACTATGGTTCCCTTTTGAAAAAGGTCTACGTATATTTCTTATTTTACGTAATTCAAATCAGAAATAAAGGTCCTGTCCCTTGACAGCTTCAAAGCGTAAAACATTCTTTCAATCAGAACGCTCAGTTAGAATAACTTCCATTGTAGAACATACTCTTAGGGCGCAATTACATGTCTGCGTCGAACGCTGCGTTTTTGCGTTGAATAGTAAAAGAGAGAAAGACAGAAATATAGTCACATCTTTCTCCCTCTCACCATTCAACGCAAAAACGCAACGTTCGACGCAGCATGTAATTGCGCCCTTATTGGCTGAACGCTTTCCGCTTCTGCTTTGACGTTGTCTTGGGGCGGGACCTTGAAAAAATTAAAATTTAAAAATTTTAAATTTCAAGTTTTATTTGAGATTTATAAAATTTTACACAAGATTGTAAAAAACTCTAAGAGCGTTAAACTATCATAAATTGAAATTACAATATCATAAAATAAATTAAAAACATAAACATTTTTTTCTACAGGCATAAAACAAGTTTATTAGATTGAAATTTTGAGTAGATTTTCCCAATCAGGAGTACAAATTAAATTAGTATGAACAGACCCAAGATTTATGAGCTCACCAGAATTGTTTTCATTATCTAATTTTGCTACCATCACGTCCTGAAAAAAGATTTATCACAATTTACAAATTTTAAAGAAATTTTAAGAAATTCGAAAATATATTTGGAAACTCACCTCGCGGAAAAAGACTTGAGGCGCAAGTTCAACCGAAAGATTGTGATCCCCCAAACATAATCTCGTCGCTCCTGATTTTAAAATCTGCAGTTTTCCTAAAAATCCTTCCTTCAAATTATCAAAAACATTATCCATTTTTGGTTTCTCGTTTTCAACTTTTTTATCCATATTTTTTCGAGGTCGTGCTTCTTCCTCGTCAGGTTCGCCCATTGCTCCCGGCAAACAATCTGTGAACTGCAAAAAAATTTTATTGTAAAACAAAACAAAAAAAAACAATTTTATATAATTACAAAAAAAAAAGATCTTTAAATTCCTGTTACCCTTATTAAAAAATATCCATTTGTTTTGTTCTCCAAACTCTGTTCAATAGTTAACGGGACTTTCTTTTCATCTTTCACGTCTTTGTGGAATTTTTCTTTTCCTAAGAATGTTTCTGTAAAAAGAAGTATTGTAATTATAAGAAATACATAAAATTAAAATTTGTTTTAAATCAAAACAGAATCTTTTAATGTATAAAAATTTACTTTTGTCGTTTGTAATAACTGCAGTCTTCTCATTCTCTTCTCCTTCAACTTTAATTTGCTCATTTGGCTCAATCTTCACCTCTTTTTTAAACAATTTTGCGTCCGAGAGAATGGGAAGAACAACGGGACAATTTTGAAACTCAAGTTCTTTATCGTCATCGATAAAATCGTCCCTTAACAGCATTTGCAACTTGTGCTCTTCTTCTTCTTTGTCGACAATGCGACCTGTATTTAATCTTTGTTTTTGAAGTGTTTCTCGAGGACTAGATCTGTCACCACCTGCTTCTCTGTATCCGGAAAATCTTGATTTAGATTTTACACCGTCTGCAAAACCTTCAGCAAACACTCCAGCGGACTAAAATCAATTGAAATATTTTTTCCTAGTTTTTTCAATTATAAATTAAGAGCACTTTTTCAAAAGTTAATAAATCCACATCTTGTTTTTTCGAAAAAATGAAACAAATGCAGTTTTGAACCTAACACTTAGAATTAATTATAAAGTAGAAAAACTACACGAAAGTATTGATATAAGATTATTTTTTTAACTAAATGGTAAATGCGATTTGTTTTTAATTAAAGTTTATCATAAATAGGGAATTTAAAGTGTTTTGTAATTTTAACTACGAAAAAAATTAAAATTCTGAATCATCTTGGTTAAGTCCAGATTTTTTTAAATTTTAAATTTATGTTAATGAAATTTTTTCCTTTAATTTAACAGTGGCAGAACGATTTGCAAGTGTCTTAATAAACCGCGAAACCGTTTCGCGTTCTCGCAGTTTTTGCGTTTCCGCTGTCAAAAATTTAGCTTTACAAATGTTATCATTTGAAAGATAATGCCAATTGAAGCTTTTGCCAATTTAACTTTTAGCCCCAGTCTACCCTAGTTTTTATTTAATTTTTGTACCTGTATTGTATTAGATTTATGATGCTTATTTCCTCGATCTCTACCCTTGTGTTTATTTTTCGGACCCTTTTGATTTTTCTGCACGACAGCCGGTTCACTGAAAATTTAAATAAATAATAATCAAAATCTAGGAAAGAAAATAAAAGATCTGATTAAACAATTACTCACTCTTCTTTCTTTTTTCGTTGGGCATTTAAATTTGGAGTATAAACTTTTTTCGGTTTTTCCAATTTTATGGAATTTCCACCCAAGGTTAAATCTCGAGGTGCAAGGTAAGACGTCAATCTTGTTGTTGAAGAGAAATTCGGCTTAGTTGGAAAATTATTTGTCACCTCCGACTGAACAGATGAATTTCCAGATGCACCTGTTTGATTCGTGGTTCCTCTATTTTCAGACATTTTCCTAAACAGAAACATTCGTTTAACGTGAAAATAAACTTATAATTGTACTTAATTTACTACTATAAAAAATGTTTTTAAAAAATTATACTCAATTAAAAATACATCACTTTCGTAATAAACGAATAAGTCTGATAAAAAGTCACATTTTCAAAACAATTTTCCTTCTCAATAAAATTAAAATAACAAATCGTTTCAAAAATTCAAAAGAACCTTTTTTTAAAATTGCGATTAAATTAAAATATTAATTTTGAAGTTAGAATAATTTGACATAACCTAACAACTGATTTTTTACAAATATATTATAATTTTGACGTAAACGTTTTAATGTAACGATTTTTTTTTGTATTTTAATACAAAATTTACAATAATTTCAAGTGTTTCATATAGGTTTTTAGATTAATGTGAAATAAATCAGAAAAATGTACATATATAAAACTTACGAAATATTTTCGGGTTAAAGATTGTTTATGTATAAGTATGCTAATTTGAAAATAATTCGAACTCAATGTCTCTTTTACCCTAATAAAATCGAAAAACTATTAAAGGTAAATAAATACAACTATCTTTTAGAATAAAAATGTGCATAATTTGATAAATGTAACTTCACATAAACAAGAAAATAGTAAATACAATGAAGTTGTCAGAAAGTCGAAGAATGAGGAATAAATTCAATATGGCGGTCAACTGGTCGCTTCCTGATTGGTTAGATGTCCGGAAAAATTACCAGCCAATGAAAGTCCTAATTCCAGTTATGGAAGTTTTTTTTTATTGGAAATTTATTGCTAAATTTTATATTATTTATCATAAATTTAAATTAATTTTTTTTATTTACCATTATTGTTTTCATTTTGCAATTATTATCTTAATTTTTAATTCTTTTTATTACTTCTGAATTAATATTCTGAACCTTTCAAATATAATATATTTATATAACTCAATCTATTTCGTTGAATATTCATTTCTTTTTATCATTTTGCAACTATTTTCTCCATATTTTAATTATTTTTAATTTAATTTATTAAATTCTCAATTATCTCAAATTTAGGTTATTTTCTTCAATTTTCAATTTTTTAAACGATTTCTCAATTATTTTCTTTTACTTAAAAATAAACTCTGTACTTTTTCTATTACTTTCTCCAATCTCTAATTATTTTTATTATTTTGGCATAATTTTCAAACATTTCAATAACTTTCTTTTTTTAAATATTCGGCAATTTTTTCAATTTATCATTGTTTTTATCATAATTCAATTAGTTTCTTCAAGTTTCAAATTTTGAAAACATTTTTCAATTATTTTTCCCAATTTCTAATTATTCGTATTTTATAAAATTATTTTCTAAGACTTTAAAATATTTTTCTTCAATTTCCAATTATTTAAATTTTTTTTAATAATTTCAAAAAATTTTAACTATTTATCTGATATTTTAATTATTTTATTAAATTTTCAATTAGATCTATGATTTTCTTGTATTTTATGTATATTCTGTATTTTTTGCAATTATATCTTTTAAATTACAAATTGTTATTTTCAATTTTTAATTATGTTTAAATCTTTTTTCATTTATTGTCTCTAATTTTAAATTATTTTCCTTTTTTTTTCCAATGCAGCTCTAAAAATTTCAAGTATTTTTCTGATACTTTCTTTAACTTTTCTTTATTTAAAATATATTATGGAACTTTTCAATTATTTTATCATTATTTTCTTCAATCTTTAAGCATTTTTATATTATTTCTAAATTAATTTCTTAAATTTTTAATTATTTTTCTCAATTTCAATCATTTTTTTCAATTTTATAACTTCTACAATTTTTATTTTATAATAATAAGTTCTGTAGATATGTATGAAAATAATTTTTACCTAGTTCAAATTACTTTCGTCTATTTTTAATTGTTTTCATTATTTTTTTTTCAATTAATTTCTAATACTATTCTTAAATCTCATTTAAATACAAGAAAAAAAGAATACAATTTGAATTCATTTTATTTCTCATACAGAAATCAATGGCAATTTTATACGTTATAGTGCGTAAAAACGTATTACATTAAATATCAATGACAATACTCGTATGTCTTAAAACTAATCTTCCACAATAACGAAAATTCGTATTAGTGTGAAAATTCAAAAAATTAAATCTCGATAGTGTTAAATTAACACTTTCACAACGTAAATTTTTATCAGTAATTAAAAAAAAAAAGGAGAATAAAACCTAAGAAGTTCAAATACAAATTGCAGTCAACTTTTTTTTTCTGCATTAACTAAACTTTCTCATTCATTCAACACAGACGGAGATAAAAATTTACAAAATATCCGATGATTCGGAACAATGGAAAGAAAAAAAAAAGAAAAAAAAATTACAATTCGAGCCCAAAGTCGATTTTTGTTTTTTTAGTCGCTCTGCTCAACGCTATGACCTTTTTTCATCGACTTTAATGCCTTCTCTCGAAGCTTTTTTTCCAGTTCTTCTGTATTTCCTTCACTCGCGTCTGATTCCTCGGATTCTGCAACTTTCTTCTTCTTATGCTTCCGATGTTTCTTGTGTTTCTTATGCTTTTTGTGTTTCTTGTCTTTCTTCTTTTTCTTTTCCTCAACTTCACTTTCCTGAAACGAAAAAGTGAAAAATTAATTTAAATAACTCAAATAATGAAAATTACGAAATTGAAGAACATATCTGAAAAATGACAAAAATAATTGACAGTTGAAAAAAAATTCGAAAAATGACTAGATAATTACACAATTGAAAGACATAGTTTACAAATTTAAACAATAAATATTAAATTTAAACAAAATAGTTAAAAAATTATAAAAAATTAAAATTAAAATTTTAAAAATTAAAAGCTTATCTGTTTGAAATAATTGCGAATTGAATAACTAGATTAGAAATCGAAAAATATAATTGAAATTTAAAAAAAATAATAAAAAATTGAGGAAATAAATAGAAAATTGAAGAATTAAAATAAAATTTGAAAAAATAACTGATAACTTTAACAAAAATTACAAAATGACGAAAATATTCGACAATAATTGGAAACAAAATTAAAAAAATGTCTAGCTTAATACACAACCGAACAAAATAATTTAAAAATCAAAGAATAATTATAAAATTTTAAGACAATAATTTAATATTGAAAAAATTGTAAAAAATAATTGAAAATTGCGGAAAATAATTAATAATTGAAGGAAGTAGTTAAAAAATGACGAGAATAATTGAAAGATATAAGAAAATATGTGAAAAATTTCGAAAATAATTGTCATTTAACAACAAAATTAGAAAAATGACTAGATTAAGAGATAACTGAAAAAATAATGGTTAAAATTAATCAAGAAATATTAAATTAATTAATTAAAAATTAATTAATATTAAAGAAACTTAATGATAATCGAAATAATAATAGAAAAAAGGCGATAATAATAATAATAACAACAACAATAATTGAGTTGAAAATTTAAAACAATTTTGATGAGTGAAAAAAGTAATTGAAAAAATCCGAGAATTATTGAATATTGAGGAATTAATGGAAAATCGATAAAAATAATTGAAAATTAAAGAAAATATATTCGAGAATTAAAGAAAATAATTACAAATTAAAGAAATAAATTGAAAATTTAAGAATTAAATAGAAATATCAAGAAAATAATTGAGAATTAAAAAATAAAATTACAATATGACGAAAATAATTAACTATTAAAAACAGTAATTAACAATTGAAAAATCATAAAATTGAAAGAGAATAATAAATTGTCAATTAAAAATTGATGAAAATTATGGATAAAATGGTAGAAAATAAATGAAAATTGAAGAATTGTATTGAAATTTCAATAAAATAATTGATAATTGAAAGAAATTTTACAAAATGACTAAAATAATTAAATAAAGAAAATAATTTAGAAATGAGGAAAATAATTGAAAATCGGAAGAAAAATTTTTAATCTGTCGAGAATAATCGACAACAGAATAAAATATCTAAAAAAATTAAAGAATTATAAAATTTAAAGAGAATAATTGTATATTGAAAACTGTTGAAAATTATAGCAATATAAACATTGAAAAACATTGAATTGTTTCTGGTCATTTAAGACTATAAATTTTTGCAAGTACAAATAAGATTAATAATTTAATGAAATTTATTATTCAAATAAACTTAATATTTTAGATAAATATAACTTTCATTCTATGCAAATAAAAATCACTGCCGACTTCAAGAAATAGACACAAATAAGTAAAAGAAAATAAAAAATATTTTAAAAGAGCACGAATTTTCCAATTTTATATTTAAACAA
This sequence comes from Ganaspis brasiliensis, assembly GCA_037103525.1. Lineage (NCBI taxonomy): Eukaryota > Metazoa > Arthropoda > Insecta > Hymenoptera > Figitidae > Ganaspis > Ganaspis brasiliensis. Next base: position 1,091,264 of record JAZKLR010000103.1, on the reverse strand, counting down.
GAAAATATAATCAAAAAAATAAATAAAAGAAGAAAGTAGAGTAGGTAGATATATTACAAAAAGTTGAAATATTTTTGTTGAAAGAATAGTTTTTTGAACAAAATGTATTCAAACTTCTATAATTTATACGAACTTCAATCGTTCCAAACTTCTATTGAGAATTATTTTTATTCTTCAAAAGTTCTAACAACTCAAGTTTTAATTTTTTCAAATTTTAAATATTTCTAAACTTTAAACAGTTTCAACGAAATGTTGACTTTTTTTTAAATACCTAATTATTTTAATCTCCTATATATTTACAAACTAACATATATATAAACTTAATTTTATTTATACGGTTTTAAATTGATTTAAACTTTAACTCGTATAGAAATTACAAAGTTACTCATATTTTAATATTAATAAACTTCAGTTATTTCCAAACATTTAATTATTTAAATTTTAATTAATTCAAATTTTTATGAACTTTACATATTGTCAAAATCAAATAATGCCTATTTAAATTATTTTAAACATTAACCATTATATAAAAACTTTTAATTATACAAAAAAATTTTCATTGTATATTAAAGCTTTAATCAGTCCAAATTTTGAAAATAATAATTTAGACTATAATTTGAATCAATGAAAATTGGGCCTAATGGAATTTGAAATGAAATGAAATTTATATTTACAAAAAAAATTAAAATTGTGAAAAGTTTAAATGTTTAGTTATTAATAATCAGAATAATAAAAACGCAAGGATTGATTAAAATTTAGATAATTCAAAGCTTTATAATCAATAAAAATGTAGATGAATTCTAACTTTAATAAATTAAAACTTAAATATATATTGATTCTTAATTACTTATTTAGATTTTCATTAAAAATAATTATTTGCAAATTTTAATGATCTCAATTTCCAATGATTTAAATATCAATTAATTTAATCACAAGAACATTTCAAGTTAATTTAAATATTGACAGAATTAAATTTCAATTTACAAAAAATTTTAGTGTATGGAAATTTCAGTTCAATATTTTGGGGTAAACTATATTTTAATTAATTTATTTTCTGTCAATGCAGTTAAATGAATTCTTATCAAAGTAGACTCTAATTTTAATTTAAAGATACATTTTTTTAAACGTAACTGATTTAAAACAAAAAAAGAAACTAAGTGACAAACTTCAGGTGCAGACAGACTGAAAGAATGAATGAATCTTGCGGATTATTACAATAGATTTCAACTTACGTCCGATTCACTGGTGCTAGTTTTCGTCTTTTTCTTCCGTTTCTTCTTTATTTTCTCCTCATCGCTGCTGTCGTCCACTTTTCTTTTCCTCTTTGTTTCTTTTTCATTAACCGCGTCCTCGTCATCAGAACTAGAATCTCTTTTACTCTTTTTGGACTTTGTTCTCGTGTCTTCGTCACTCGTCGAGTCTTTTCTTGACTTTCGACTCTTTGATTTCTCATCATCAGTAGAACTTTCCCTACGTTTTTTCGATTTTCTCGGCTCGTCCTCGGAGCTAGAGTCTCTTTTTGACTTCTTTGACTTTGTCTTGTCGTCGTCATTTTTGCCCTTCTTTCTCTGCTCTTCCTCCGGCGACGAAGAATCCTTCCTCGATCTTTTGTACTTCTTGGAATCCTCCTCGCTCTCTTTTCTCGATCTTCTTTTCTCCGCCTCCGATTCACGACGTTTCGAGTCTTTCTTATCTTTTCCGCGATCATTTGATTCTTGAAAATTAAAGAAAAAGAAATTTTAATAAATGAGAGTACTTTTTAAAAGAGAGTAATGATAAAAAAAAGTAAGAGGCGGAATTAAAAAAAAAAAAAAAAAGAGAATTGACAAAATTACTGGTACAAATAATAATGAATAATGTTCTTAATTACCAGTTCGACTGGAGACTCGGCTCTTTTTCGATTTTTCCGGTTTCTTCTCTTCCTCGGAATCGGAACTGGACGCAACTTTACTTTTGTCCGACTTTTCATCCTCAGTGGACATTTTTCTTGATTTTCCCGATCTTTCTATTTTCTTCGACTTTTTCCTGCCTGAAATATTTAATTTCATGAAACAATTTAATTTTTATTCGTTCAATAATGTCTTTTAGTCGACTTTTTAATTAATATTAAAATAATTTTTATAAATTTATTAAAACTAAATAAGTAAAAAAGTAAAATTGAAATAAGTTAAAAAATAAAAGAACTGACCATCATCACTGTCATCGGAATCAGAAGATTCATCACGTTTTTCTCTTCTGGATTTCTTTGCGACTTCAACCGGTTTTTTTGATGAAGAAACTTCAGTCGTTTTTTGGCTCTTCTTCTCTTCAACAGATGCTTTCACTGGTTTTAAAATTCGCTCCAATTTCTCATCTTTCTTTAAAGGAAAAGCTTCAGTTGCCGTAAGAACAGTTTCTGACACTTTCGGTGATTCCATTTTATCGTCCCTTAGAAAATAATTGCAATTAATTAGTAAGGTCGAAAGTAAATAATTTTAAAAAATTAAAAGTGAATAATGATGAAATGAATGTCAGAAAAACGAGAAAAGGAACAATTTAAAAAATGATAACAGATTATAAAAAAAGAAAAATATAAAAAATGAAAAAGCTGAATAATAATTGAACACAATTAACTTACTTCATAACAGCTTGTTTGATTTTATTAGCTGCAATTATGTCCTCAGTTTTCTTAAATGGTGATGGAGTTCTGGACAAGCTCTTGGAGAACTAAACAAAACAAGAAAGAGAAAAAACATTTAGTTTAAAATTTTGAATATATTTAAACAAAAATTAAAAAAAATAAATAAATACCCTGTGCCTTGAAATCGGGAGACTAGCGGTTGGTATTTTTTTCGGAGAGATGGTTGTTTCGGCTTTTTTTAAAACGATAGGTTCCATTTTTTTAATTTCTTTGTCACGTTTTTGAATTTCCTTCTCTACTATTTTCTCTTTTTCTTTCTCTTTCTCCTTTTCTTTTTCCTTCTCTTTTTCTTTATCCTTCTCTTTCTCTTTCTCCTTTTCTTTCTCCTTCTCTTTCTCTTTTTCTTTATCCTTTTCTTTTTCTTTATCTTTATCCTTTTCTTTCTCCTTTTCCTTCTCCTTTTCCTTCTCCTTTTCTTTCTCCTTTTCCTTTTCTTTTTCTTTCTCCTTTTCCTTCTCTTTCTTCTTTAGCTCCTCAAGCCGCTCTTTCTTTTCTTGCGAAAGTTTCTTCTCCATCGACCTTTTTTGTAACAGAAAAATTTAATATTAATTTTTTTCAAATCAAGAAAAATTGTAATAAAAAAACAAAAAACAAAACAAGTAAAAGAGGAATATAAAATACATGATAAAAACAGGGACAAATGCGAAACTCTTCTCTTTCTCTTCTCTTTCTTTAATTTTCTTTCTTCCTCTTCCTCCACTAAAAAAGGAAATTAAATTTTAACCAAGAAAACGTTCTTTCTAAATTTTCAGTTATCGACATTTCTAAAAGAATTGAAAATTAATTTTTCAGAGTGGCCACTTTTTTTTATGAAATTAAATTCCCGGTCAATTTTTTGAATTTCCCGGTCACAAATTTACAAACAATTAAAACAGTATTTTTAATTTTGCGAAATTCGTCTTTATATTTAAAATATAACTTTATACTTAATTTAAATTTTACACATTCTTATAATGTTATTAAATATATAATTAGAGCTTTAAAAGTTGTATTATGTAAAAAAATAATTAAAAAAAAAAGTTACCTGTTAGCTGGCTCTTCATCGCTGGACGAACTGCTGTCGCCGCTACTTTGCGAGCTACTAGACTTGGATCTGCCATTTCTCAAATCCTTACGAGTAGCGGTGTCGGTGACTTTTTTGTTTTTCTCGTCAGTCGAGGATTTCCTCTCCCTTGATTTATTTTTGACGTCCTTGACTGGCTCTTTGGAACGATCAGCAGAACTTGTTCTCTTAACTTCCTTCGATCGATCCAGGGACTTACGATCCTTCGACTTGGATCGACGATCTTTGTCTTTGTCCTTGCGATCTTTGGAGCGTTCTCGTTTACTGGACCTGTCACGAGACGAGGATCTGTCATATCGATGGGATCTGTCGCGTGTGTCGGATGAACGACGCCTGCTGTCTCGACGTTCAGGTGATCGACGCCGGTCACGTCTTTCGGATGATCTGCGCCTCCTGTCCGGTGAACGCCTTCTTCGTCGGTCGCCTGGACTCGGTGATCTGCGCCTGTAGCGAACTGGACTTCTCCTCAGTGGACTTCTGTTAATAATCGTATTTTAATAAATTAATTAAAAAGAAAAAGTTAAAACGAAGAAGAAAAAGTTAAAAGTTTTAAACGAGGTCTTGTTACGAATAAATTCAAGAAAACCTCAAATAATTATATTGGATGTTTTATTAATGTTTTTTTTAATGTTTCGATATTTACATGTTCTTGTTCATATAAATAAATTAAGCATTTTACACGATGAATGAGAGAAATCTCCGAAAAGAAGATTTCTAAATAACAAAGAGATTACATGATAAAATTATAATAATTCAAAATATTAAAAAAATATATAGAACAACGTTATATTTAAATATAATATATTTATATTATATATTTATTTATATTAATTATTATTAATAAAAAATTTTAACATATTCTATTTAATGAGGTTCTATCGGTTGAATCCATTTCAAATCATGCATGCTGACTAACTTTAAGTTGTAGATTTAACTTCCACTAAAATATGTTATTCTACGTAAAAATTAAAAGACAAGTTATTTTTTTAAGTTATTTTAAACAAAGTTAGGAGTACTTCAATTCTGAATGGAAACTCAAAATAACAATAAAAAAATTTTGTTTCACTTGTAATTTTTTTTCCTAATTTCTATAATCAATTTTTGTTTATTGGATCTTTTAGATGATATTTTGTTCTTTAAAAATGCCGTTTGAAATTTTTAAAAGGTTTTAAAATTAACAAAATTATAGATAACTTTCCAAAAATAAATAAGATCTATTTTTTCAAAAAACCCACCTTTTTATCTTTAAAATTTTGACCATAAATTCTTATCAATATCATAAAATATACCTATAAGTTTGAAGCCTGCTAAACTTTAGTGGCATCCAAAAAATTATTTTTTCACAAATAATTTTTTATTTAAAATTTGAGATTGTTAGTAAGCAAGTTTAAGAACAAATTAATTCAATTAATTCAACTGTATAAGTCCTTTTATAAAATCAATAATAATTAATGCACATTAACAAATTCAAATTTTTGTGTAAAAAAGAATATTTTGAAAAATATCAAAAAATTCTCCTGACAGTATGATTTAGTATCTCTTTAAAGAAATAAAAAGTGGTGTTTTTAAGAAAATGGACTTTATTTCTTTTTCAGGCTTCGAAGCGTAGTAATAGACTAAAAAAAGTATGAAAAAGTAACCTCAAAATTGAATAAAAGTATCAAATAAGTATCGTTTTTTAAGTGAAGCAAAATTTGTTTTAAAATTCAATTTTAAAGTAAAAATAATTTTTTTCTAATAAAATTGAAAGGAAGAATAAATAAAATATTAATTTACAAATTTTACAATAGAGAATCAAACCCAATCGTTTATAAAATAAATTTTACATATAATAAAAGGTAATTGTTAATAACGCTTATATTACAGATCTTCTATAAAATCATAAGAAACCATAAGAAACAACGCTTTCTTTTGAAAGCGTTGTTAAAATAAAACTAAAACTGCCTAAAGATAAATTCTGTAATTTTTCTATTATTTTCTCCAATTTTTAATTATTTTAATTCTTTTTGCATAAGTTTAAAAAATTGCAATTATTTATCTAAAATTTTAACTATTTTCATCATATTTCCATGATCTTTTCAAAATTTAAATTATTTACATCATATTTAAATTATTTTTTTCAATTTTAAATTATTCTCATAATTTTTCAATTATTTCTTTAAATTTTTAGACATAATTCTCATTTTGTAAAATTATTTTTAAAGGTTTATAAGTATTCTTCTCAAATTTCAATTATTTTCTTCAAATTTCAATTATTTTCTTCAATTTTAAATTATTTAGTGTACTTTTTCATTATTTGCTTAAAATATTAATCATTATCATCATTTTTTTAATTAATTTTCTAAACTTTTAATGATTTATCTCAATTTCAATCATTTTCTTCAATTTCCAATTATTTCCTCCAATTTTTCATTATTTTAATTTTTTAAAATTTATTTCTAAGATTTTGCAGTTTTTTTTTCTCAAAATTAAATTATTTTTTTTTAGTTTTAAAACATTTCTACGATTTCTTAAATTACTTTTGACAATTTTAATCGTTTTCATTATTTTTTTTTTCAATTAATTTGTCAAATTTACCATTATTTTTTTAAAAATATTGTAGTTAAAATATTTACAATTGTTGATAACTTGGATATAAGAAATTACAATTTTTATAATTTATATAAAACGCTGTTCATAATTCTTCGTAAGGAGAATATTCTCGGTTTACGTGACACTTGACGAGCTTTTAGAAACTAAAAAATTGATTAAAAAACTGAAATTCTTGAATTCTGTTAATCTTTTTTAGATTATCTTAAAAAAAGTAGCATTTAGTAGCTTTAGTCCAAAATTATTAATAAAAAAATAGCCTTGACAAAAAAAAAGTATCAAAAAAGTGTGTCACTGCGCAGCCTGCTTTTTGGAAAATCATCTATAATTTTAAACGGCATTTTGAAGAAGAAAAGACCACCTAAAAGGTCCAAGAAACAAACTTTGAGTGTTACAAGCGAAAATTTGTTAAAATAACTTTTATCGAAAATAAAAAAATATGTGTCTTTTTATTTTTCATAAACAATAATTATGTCTTTTTTATTATTAGTAAATCAGATTTTTTGTTATTGTATCAATCATCAATAAAACTAAATTCTAACATTGAATCTGAATTTTATGAATCTTATTCGAAATATTTACAAAAAATTATATATTTTTTACCCCAAAAAAGGTGACTGCCTATGATGCCTTTAATTGTTATATTTTTTACTATTATAATTTTTATCATGTAATTTCTTTGTTATTTAGCAATCTCCTTTTTGAAGATTTCTATCATTCGTCATGTAAAAATCTTAATTTATTTATATGGACATATTTTCTTGGTTGTGACTTGTTGAGGATATGTAAACATCGAAATATGTTGTCTATTAAAAAAACATCTAACCAAATTATTCGATATTATTTTGAACTTATTCGTAATAAGAGCTCATTAAAACTTGAATCAAACTTATCAAATTGTAAAAATCATCTATTAAATTTTTTTTTCAACCATAAATTACCTTCTTCTGCTCGGAGCACGTCTCACCGAAGGTGGTCGCATTCCCCGACTTCCGCCATATCGGTCCAATCGATCCCGATCTCTTCTCCTGTCCCTGTCTCTGTCCAACGAAGATCGTCTGTTAAAGAAACAAAAATTGAATTGCAATCAATTTAAAACCAAATATTCCATCTTTTTTTAATTCCAACAATTAAGATCGAAACTTTCACAAACCTTCGATTCCGGTCTCGTGATCTGTCCCTGGAACGATCCCGATCCTTGGATCTATCACGATCTTTTCTCGGAGAAGGGCTTCTTCTCTTGTTTCCTGACTTTCTGTCGCGACTCGAGTCACTGTCACTTCCGCTGTCATCCTTATTGGTCTTTCGATAGGATCGCTTAGCTTGAACTCCGTCCTTCTTTCTCCGAATCTCAAAATCATTCTTGTCCTTTCCTTTTTCGTCGTCGCTTCCACTGCTCGAGCTGCTGCTCCCGTTCTTTTTTCTGCTGGAGTCCGCATTATCTTTCCTCTTCTCCTGGGACTTTGACCGAGACTTGGATCTTGATTTCGAGGACCTGGAGTCACTCGAGACGGATCTAGACTTCCTCGTCTTGCTCCTGTCACCACTCTTCGATCTCGACTTTCTGTTCCTCGAGCGTGAGTCGGACTTGGATTTCAGGGACTTTGATCTTGATTTTCGATTTCTGGATCGATCACCGGAGCGAGACCTGGAGCGTCGTGATTTTGATTTGGATCTTGATCTGCGACTCTTGGATTTCGATCGGGAGCGACGAGATCGTGACTTGGATCGTGATTTTCTTGATTTTGAGACTGGCGAGCGAGATCTGCGTGATTTTGAAGCGGATGGTGATTTAGATTTGGATTTTTTCGCTCGACTTGAGGGCGATTTTGATCGGGACTTGCGCGCAGTTTTGTCCTGATTCTCCGGGGTTGGGGAACGATTGGTCTTCTTCTTGCCGTCGGCGATGCTCATCAGTTTCGCCTGGAGTCTGGAAATCGCGACTGCTGCTTCTCTATAAATATAAAATTAGAAGAGAATAAGTAAGCAGTCAGCTAGAGTTACAAAGAAGTAATATTTTATTTATTTATCAAATTAGGTCAAAATTTTCCAATCAAGGTACAAAAATAGAATCTGTAGTGTCATTGTAATTATTAATGTTTTAAATTTCAATGTTAAAAGTAAGAATCTATCATAATAATCCACAAGATTTATTCATTCTTTCATTTGATCCACAGCTAAAGTTTGGCACTTAGATATTTTTTTGTTTTAAATCAGTTAAGTTTGAAAAAATGGATATTTTTAAATTAATTAAACATCATTTGAGTTTTTATTTTGTGTATCTTAATTAATAATGTAATTATTAATTGCCTTTTATAATAAAAGTAGAATAATAAGTAATATAATAACAAATAAGGAAATATCACCTATTATTATATCATTGAAAAGAAAACAAGCACCACTTTTAAATATTTTATAAGTGTCTTATACACCTTTCTAAAATATCTTTTTCATTCCTTAAAGGTAAAAAAATTTTATGTTACAAAACTTTCAACGATATGTTTATTAAAGAAAACTACTAAATTAAATTTCTAAAAATAAATATTATATGCTAGATCTTAAAATGCTTTTTTTTTATTACATGAAGAAATTATTAAACTTATTTAATTCCTAATTAAAAATTAGATAAATCAAATCAATTAAAATTTCGAGCCTATTTTGATGAAAATCAATTAACTGCATTTACAGAAAATAAGATTAATGAAAAATATAGTTTACTCTAAAATATTGAACTGATATTTCGATATTCTTTAATCCTCAATTATTTCCTTACATTTTCAATTGCATTCTTCGTTTTTCAATTATTTTATTCAATATTCAAGAATTCTCGCATTTTCTCGATTATTAATTATTTTATTGAAATTTCAATACAATTCTTCAGTTTCTAACTGATTTTTTTTAAATTTTCATTTATTTTCTACAATTTTTTCCATAATTTTCATCAGTTTTCAATTGACAATTGAATAATCATAAAATTTAAGGAGAACAAAATTTTATGATTATTAATTAATTTAAAAAAACACTTTTTGTTCAAATGAATAATTTTTTTCAATTGTTAATTATTTTCGTCATATTGTAATTTTTCTTTTAATTATAATTATTTTCTTCAGTTCTCAAATATTTTCTTGAAAATTCCTCAATATGCAATATTTCATTTTTCAATTTTTAAATTGCTTTCTTTAATTTTTAATTATTTTCTAAAATTTTTTCTATCGTTTTTTAATTATTTTTTGATTTTTTAAATTATTTTGTTCAGTTGTGTATTAATTTAGTCAGTTGTCGAATTATGTTTTCAATTGTCAATTATTTTTGTCACTTCTACCTTCCGCAAATTTTAATTATTTTTTTTACATTTTTCAGTCACTTTTTCAATTTTAATTAGTTTCTCTTCGACAATAAAATAATTTCCTTATTTATTGATAAATTTTATATTCCTTATCGTAAAATGAAATTAACTTTTTTAATTCACCATTATTATTATTATTTTGCAATTATTATCTTTAATTTTTAATCATTTTCATTATTTCTGAATTAATATCCTAAACTTTCAAATATATATCTCAATTTTCAAAAATTTTGTGCAATATTCATGTCTTTTTATCATTTTGCAATTATCTTTCTCCATCTTTTAATTAATTTAATTATTTTTCAATTAATTTCCTAAATTTTCAGTTATTATCTCAAATTTAGATTATTGTCTTCATTTTTCTATTTTTTTAAAACGGTGTTTCTGTTATTTTCTTTTGCTCAAAAATAAATTCTGTAAATTTTCTGTTATTTACTCCAATTTCTAATTATCCTCATTCTTTTTGTATAATTTTCCAAAAGTGCAATTGTTTATCTGAAATTTCAATTATTTTTATCATATTTCAATTATTTTTAAAAATTTTTAATTATTTTTTTCAATTTTAAATTACTTTTATCATTTTTGAATTATTTCCCTTAAGTTTTAAAGATTTGTAAGTGTTTTTCTCAAATTTAATTTGTTTTCTTTATTTTTCCATGTTTAATTATTTTTATTTGTTTTTAAATTTCCAAAAAATGTTATTAATTATCTTAAGTTTCAATTATTTTTAGCATTCTTCAATTATTTCCTTTATTTGTTAATTATTCTAATTTTTTCCCAATTATTTTTCAAAACTCTGTACATATTTATATAAATCTTTCATGAAACCAACAAACGGATATTTTACAAATTTTTAAAAAATTCTGCAATTCTTCCAATTACTTATTTCAAATTTCATTAATGTTTTTCAACTTATCATTGTTTTTATCATATTTCAATAATTATTTTCTACAAGTTTCAAATTTTAAAATCATTTTTCAATTATTTTCCCCAATTTTTAATTATTCTTATTTTTTAAATTTGTTTTATAAAATTTTAAATGTTTTTCTCAATTTTCCCATTATTTTCTACAATTTTCAATCATTTTGAATTCTTTTCATAATATCCAAATTCTCAACTATTTATCTGATATTTCAATTATTTAATTCAATTTTCAATTATTTATATTATTTGTTTATTATTTTCTTTAATTTGCAATAACTTACGTTCATTTTCATAATTTCCAAAAAGTTTTTAATTATTTATCTGAAATTTTCATTTTTCTATTCAATTTTCAATTATATCTACGATATATTTTGTAATTTTTGCAATTATTTCTTTTAAATTACAAGTTCTCTTCAATTTTAAATTATGTTTAAATCTTTTTTCATTTATTTTCTCTAATTTTTAATTCTTTTTCTTTTTTCTTTTTGGTGTAAACTTCTGAAAGTTTTAAGTATTTTTCTAAAATTTTCTTCCATTTTCCTTTATTTAAAATATATTATGTAATTATTCAATTATTTTCTTAAATTTTGATTATTTTTTTCCATTTTAAATTATTTATTTTATTTTTTCATTATTTTCATAAACTTTTAATCATTATCATCATCTCTGAATTAATTTTCTAAAATTTTAATTATATTTATCTCAAGTTTAATCATTTTCTTCCATTTTCAATTATTTTCTCCAAGTTTCAAATTTTAAAAGTTTTTTTTTCAATTTTTCCATTATTTTCTACAATTTTTAATCATTTTCCATTCTTTTCATAATATTCAATTCTTTATATTATTTGTTAATTATTTTCTTCAATTTTCAATTACTCAAGTTCTTTTTCTCTAATTTTAAATTATTTTCTTATATTATTATTTTTTTATTGTAAGAACCTCTAAAAGTTTCAAATATTTTTTTTTAGAAATGTTCTTTAATTTTTCTTTATTTAAAATATATCTATTATGTAATTTTTGCAATTATTTTCTCAAATTTTAATTATTTTCTTCAATTTTAAATTATTTATATTATTTTTTCATTATTTTCTTAACTTTTTAATCACATTCATCATTTCTGAATTAATTTTCTAAAATTTTAATTATGTTTATCTCAATTTCAATCATTTTTTTCAATTTTCAATTATTTTCTCCAATTTTTCATTGTTCAAAATTTTTTTCAGTTTTTTTTCTAAGATTTTGAAGTATTTTCAGGGTGGCCGCAGATTTCCATTTTCAAAAATCCCTGATTTTTCTCTGACTAATTTTTCATTTTTCCTTCCTAAAAAATTGTTCAATTATTCTAAATCTTCTTTTGTGGTAAATTTTTATTTATGGTTTCTTTAAGGAAAATTTCCCTGACTTTAAAGATTTTTTTAAAAAATCCCTGACATTTCCCTGACTTGCGGATATTTTTCTCCCTGTATTTTTCTCAAATTTAAATTATTTTCTTTAATTTTATAACATTTCTATGATTTTTCAAATTACTTTCGTCAACTTTAATCGTTTTTATTATTTTTTTTGCAAGTAATTTGCAAAATTTGACATTATTTTTTTAAATATTATATTCAAAATATTTGCAATTATTAATAGTATAAGCTGTTTATTCTAGTTGAGTATAAGAAATTACAATTTTTATAATTTATATAAAACACTGTTCATAATTGTTATATTTAATAATAATTTTTACACTTCATTAACTTACAATTAATTTGCAATGATAATTATTTCGTTATTTATCCATTTTTATTTCAATAAATTGTTTGTGTTTCAAAATAGTGGAGCTCATTCAAACATAGAAAATTCTCATAAATTCTTCGAAAGGAAAATATTCTCTATTATATTCTCGAGAATGTAACCGGATTTTAAATTACCAAGAATTTTGCAAAAAAAAAATCGGGAATAATTTACGTAAAAATAATAATTTTTTTTTTAAATTGGTGAAAAACTCACGGTTTTGGTTTCATGGAGAGTAAAGGAATTGGATTATCTCTCATGTCTGTCGCTGGCAAATCCTCCACTTCGGCTTTCACGTCAATAGATTCCTTTCCATTGTCCTTTGATCCGGATTTTGCAGGTGATCTGGAACTCGATTTTCTCTTCCGACTGGATCTGTCGCGATCTCTGTGACGATCTCTTGACCTGCTTCTCTTGCTTCTATTAAAGAAAATTAAAAAAATCATTTATGAACAGAATTTCGAATTAAAAGAATAAAGCAAAAAAAAAAAAATGTTACCTGTCTCTGTCACGATCACGACTTCTGTCTCTCCTATGATCTTTTGAGGAACTCACATCCTTCTCTTCTTTCTTCACTTTCACTTCCGAGTCCTCCTTTTCTTTATCTCGCTCCTTTTCTTTCTCCTTTTCCTTCTCCTTCTCCTTCTCTTTATCAGAAATCGAGGCCTGCAATTTTTCTTGCTCCTCCTGTTGATTAAAAACAAATTATCATTTAATCTAAATTAAAATTTTACCTAATTTTGAATATTTCCATTCAATTTATAATATTTTTTATCTAAATTTTAGAAAAATATCGAATAATTACCAATCGTTTTTTAATCTGCTCCTTTTTCTGCTGTAAAAACGCGTCTGGAATTCCAGTGACGCTTTCTTGCGCGGAAATCAGCAAATCCCAAAGATCTTCCATAAACGATCTTGCATTCTTCCCATTCAGAAAACCCGTCAAGTTGATCTGCATTTTTCGGGGATCGGGAAACTGTAAAATACAGTATTTTACGTTTACTTTCTCATTCGAAAAAAGTCTTTAAAAAAACTCAAACAAACCAAAAAATAAGAAAAGAACCAAGAAAAGAAAATCAACCTGAAAAATAAATTTAATATGAGATTCCATGGCTGCTTTTCCCCCTCGAAAAAGCAGATATTATTTATTACCAACTTTTTTTTTTTTGAAAAAATTTCTTCTCTTACCAAATTTTTACTATTTTTCCCTTATCAGTTTTGTAAGCTTTTTTTTCTAATTTTTTAAAACTATTTCTCTTACCACTTTTGTGTGTAATTCTCTTACCAGGAAGTTTTTTTCCTACTACATTTTTTATTTTATTTTCTTACCAATTTTACTTTTTCCTCTCTTACCAAATTTGTACCAGTCTGGTCAGTTTGAAATCTGTTGGAAAAAGGGTAGAAGTAAAAGCTGAAAAAAGTATCAATTAAAGTCACCAACCTGCCAGATCGAATTGAATCAGAATCTGACGCCGTTGCTCGAGTAGCAAGCACGACATTGAACGGTACCTCCAGGATTGTCCAGGAAGACTTTAGGATGTTGAGGAAGAATCCGCGAGGTTTCTGGAAATGTCCAGAAGGTCCAGGGAGACTGCTGGTGATGTGGAAGACTCCAGGTGGATCAGAAGAAGTCCAGGAGGACTCCAGAAAGCCGGAGATGATCCCGTGATGTCCAGGAATGTTGCAGAAGGTCTGGGAAGGTGGCATGATGTTCCGGATGGTCTACGATGATCAGGAAGAATCCAGAAGCTCCAGGAGGACTCGAGAGGATCCGGGAAAACTCTGAGTAGATTCAGGAATTTCAAAAGTTGGCCTTGGAACCTCGAAAATTACTCCAGAGATTCCACGCAGCATTCTGAAGGTCCAGGTAATCTTCAGAAGATTTGGAAACCTCTAGAGAGTCCAGCCAGACTCCAAAAGGTCCAGGGAGTTTCCAGAAGGTTCAGGAAGAACCCCGGAAGGTCCAGGAAGATCCAGAGAGGCCTGAAGGATTTCTGAAATCGCCAGATGATCCAGTGGAGCTGCAGAAGTTGAGGGACACCGCTGACTCGACTCCCAGGAAATTTGAAAGAAAAGTGGCTGTTCTTCGGTGAAGAACATCGAAGACTGCGGGAAAGGCGGCCAATCGGATGCAGAAGGAGACACACCCGAAAGCCATTTGGACAATCTACTTATACTGACGGAGAATTCAAAGATAGATGATAATTTCGTGTCACTTTGTTGATTTATCAGGATCTGAATGGTAGAATTTCGTTTTTTTTATTTAACCCCTTGCGGCACAGTAAGTTTTTAAACAGAGCTGATAAAAATCATGATTTTTTTAAAAAAAATCCGATTTATTTGATTTAAATCAAGAATTGATTTTTTAAAAAAATATAACCAGTATTTAAAATCTCCAAATGTTTATTTGTAAGTAGTTTATTAAAGAAATGAAGAAAAAATTTAAAAAACAACACAAGAATGAAACAGTGGCATAATTATATACAAAAAAGTAGAAACTCTTTTCAAAAAATTAAACTATTTACGGATATTTTTTTTTAATTTAAATAATAAATAAGAAGATAATTAAAAATAACGTTAAAATATATTACTAAAGAGAACAAAATTTTAAAATTAGAAAAATTAGAGAATTATTTTACAAATTGAATATAAAAAGAATCAATTAAATTTTGTGAAATTTAAAAAAAATTAAAGTAAAGAAATTCTATGAAGTGCAAGAACGATGTTTAAATGAGAATATTTAGTACAAGATTAAAAATTAAATTCACATAATATAAAATAAAGGAATAAAAGGTTTCAAAAAAGTAGAAAATTGGGAAATTTTAAAAATATAGATAAAAGCACCAAATCAATGTTTTCAAAAATTCGTAATTATAAGATAAACACTAAACAATTAAAAAGAAGGAAAAATAAATAAATTTAATTTATCCTTAATCTAACAAATTAAAAAAATGTAAAAAGTACACTGTAAAAACAGGTGTCTTATGGGTGTCTTATTTTAAGACATAAGACATTTAGAAAGCGTCTTAGAGGAATTTCAAGTTATTTCATTGGTTAATAATTTTGTAAGACGCTTGCTCATTGGTTGAAATTAAGACACTCAAAAATGTCTTAAAAAAGACCACATAAATGTCTTAAAATAAGTCACCTGTTTTTGCAGTGTACAAAAAAAAATTAAAAAATGTATATATCAAGATAAATAAAAAGAAAGTCCACAAAAGAAACTTAAAATCATATAAAAATAAAAAAAGTTTAGGCAAATTAAACTAAACACATTTTTATAATATTACACTTAAAATAAGTCTAACAATAAATTTAGAAAAATAAATAAAACCTAAAACTGTATAGAAGAATAAGTAAATTTTCGAAAAATCTCGCAAAAGATAGACAACATGTTAAAAAAAATTGAATGAATTTCCCAAAAAAAATGGGAGTATTTATTTTTGAAAATATGGAAACAATTATGAAAATCAATGAAATAAAAAGTTTAGTGAATGTTATAATAACGAAATTGTGTGAAATAAATATTACATAATTTGCACAAAAAGAGGAAAATTAAAGAAAATCCAAAAATCAAAAGATAAAGAAAAAAAGAAAAAATATCAAAAGTAAAAGAAGAAAAAAACTTAAAATTTTGTAAAAATAAGAAATTATAAGATGAAAATTAAACAGTTTCGAAAAATTGAAATCTCTTAGAAATCTTGTAAGAATATTTAAAAAAAAAGGATTATTGTGAATATGAAAAATATTTAATATTCCATTATTTTGTATTAATTAATATGCATTTAAATTTGAATTAATTGAAAGTTAAAAGTTAGAAAACATTGAAAAATGACTTAATTGACGTTTGGAATTTATATAATTATAATGACTTAAAGATTAAAATATTAAAATTGAAATTTTTAACATTTATCCTCACAAATTTGTGGGTTGTTTTTCAGGTTTGCGACGTTTTACATGTAGTATTAGACTTCTGGAGAATTAAAATTTTTTTTTATTTAAATCGTGATTTTAATGCAAATTTTCCAATGATTTAAATCATGATTTAAATAAATCATAATAAATAAATGGATAATTATTTTATTTGACAAAATTTCAAAATTGTAGGGGGAAAAAAATTACAAAATTTTCAAATTAATAAAAAAAATAATATAATAATAATTACAAATTGTAGAAAGTAATTTAAAACTGATAAATAATCATCCAAAATTATAGCAAATGAATGCAGAACTTTAGAAATAATCGAAAATCCAAGATAATAATAATTTAAATATAAATAATGAGAATAATTAAAAATTGAGGAAAATAATTCGAAAGAGTACTGAATATATATGAACTAAGAGAAAATAAGAATAGTGGTCAATTAAAAAACAATTAAAAATTTAGGAAACTAATTAAAAAGTGATGAACGTAATTAAAAATTAGAAAAAAAAAACAATTAAAAGATTATAAAACTAATAACAATTAAAAGAAAAAATTCAAATTTGAGATAAGTAATTGAAGATTTAATAAATCAATTTAAAAATAATTTAAAAAATTAAAAATTGCTTTTATAATTGCAAAATTATAGAAACAACTGAAAATTGAAGATAATAATTAAAAATTGAGAAAATTATTGAAGATTGAAAGAATTATTTAAAAATAATGTGAATAATTGAAAAAAATTCAAAATTAATGAAAACAATAGAAAATTGAAACAAATAATTGAAAATTTAGGAAACTAATTGAAAAATGATGTAGGTATTTTAAGATCAAACAAATCAATGAAATGTTTATAAAACAAATTGAACATTGGAAAAAAAGAAATCAGATTTAAGATTAATAACTGAAGAATAAGTAAATTAAATTGAAAATAATTTAAAAAATTGAAAATTTAAGAAAAAAAATTGGAAAATTATAGAAATAATTGAAAAAAAAGACAGTAATTGAAAATTATGAAAATATTTGAGAATTGAAGAAAATAATCAAGAATTGAGAAAAATAATTGAAAAAAAATTACAGAATATATATCAGATTAAAAGAAATAATTGAAAAATGGAAAAAATAATGATAAATTTTTGAAAATAATTGAAATTTGAGATAAATAATTCAAAATTGAGAAAATTAATTACAAAGTACCGAAAGTAATTATAATTTTGAAAAAATAATTGAAAAATTCTAAAATTCATACAAAATTTTTTTAATTAACTGAAATTTGAAATAAATTATTAAAGGTTTAGTAAATAAATTAAAGATCATTTTAAAAATTCTAATTTGCAGAAAAAAATTGCAAAATTATAGAAATAATTAAAAAATAAAAAATTAGAAAAATATTTGAGAATTGAAAAAAATAATCGAGAATTGTGAATAATTGAAAATTGAGGAAATTAATTACAAAATACCAAAAATAATTGTAAATAATTAAAAATCTTAGAAAATAATTGAAATTTTAGGACAATACTTAAAAATCTTAGGAAATAATTTTAGAAAATGAGAATAATAATTAACAATCGAGGAAAATAATTGAAAAATGGTCAAATTAATTTAAATTTGAAAAAAATAATTGAAATTTTTTGTTATTGAAAATTATGCCAAAAGCATGAAAAAGTACAGTTTATTTTTAAAAATAAAAAAATAAAAGAAAATAAAAAAGTAAAAGAAAATAATTTAAAAATCGTTTAAAAATTTGAAAATTGAAGAAAATAATCTAATTATTTGAGATAACAATTAAAAATTTAGGAAATTAATTTAAAAATAATTAAAATTATTGAAACATGGAGAAAATAGTTGCAAAATGATAAAAAGAAAAGAATATTGAACAAAATGATTGAAAATTTAAATATATTGTATTTGAAAGTTCAGAAATATTAATTCAGAAGTAATAGAAATCATAAGGGAAAAGAATTGACATTTTCAAATAACTTTAAATTTAATATATTTAAACTGTGGATTAATTAAACTTTTAATAAATGCAACTTTAAATTAACAAAAATTTGAGAATATTTTGAAAAGGTGAAATATGATGTAAAAATTTAAGACAAAAAAAGGTCTAGTGACAAACTTCAAATGCGAACAGAATGAAAAAATAAATAAATGAAAGAAACTTGTAAGTTATATATAATTGAAATATTTTAGAAAAAACGAATTGATTTTTAAATAAATTAAAGTTTGGGATCAAAAGATTTTTTAAAGTTTTTTTTTTTACAAATTCTCAGTTTTCGAGAAAAAATTAGGGGATATTAGGGACAAATTTTAATAATAGGGGACTTTTAGGGGGAAAAAATCTTGATTTTAGGTGCTTTATGTGATTTTTTTAAAAAAAGATGAAAAAGGGGAGAAACTGTGATCCCTGATACTGGTTTGTGAGATAAATTGTAAATTTCGAAAATGTTACTTTTTCCATTTTTGATGTTTGTAGTTCTTTCTTATCTATACTAGAAAAGTAATTTTCCTTTTTTAAAATTATTTATAATAGTGTGCGACAAAAGGTTAAATAAGACAAAAATCAATAAAGAAAAATAAATTACGTTCTTCAAAATTTTCATTTTAGATAGTATTTCAGTTCACTGAAAATCAAAAAAAAATGTTATTAAATCCACTGTCTTTCTAAAATACATTATTTTAGAAATATTCTTGAAAATCACAAATTCGAACAAAATTGACAGATTTTGTTAAAATAAACGGATTAATCGACGAAGATTTGATTTTCATTGAGCTGAATTTTTGCTGAAATGATTGTAATGTTGCTTTATTAACATGAGGGGAAAAAGCCATTAATCATCGTATTAACTTGATGTTTTTTTTTACAACTCTGCTATAACATAATTGAAAAAAATTACCTATTACTCATTAAGAAAAATGATTTTTACAAACATTGAATAAAAAATGTTAATTTATGAAAAGAAAAGAAATACGAACTTAGAAAGAAAATTGATTTTTTTACCTTTTCCTCTAATTGATTATAAACAAATTCTACTACAACGTCGTCTTCCATTCCCAGAAGTTGAGTTATTTTCGTCGTTATCCAGGGTTTAATCACGTCCAGTTTCACTTTACTCATGTCCACCTTTAAAAAATTGTCGAAAGTTTTAAATTTACTGAATTTAAATTTTGAAAGAATTTTAAAATATTGGTATTTTTGGTATATTAACTTTTAAGAAACTGGACAAAATTTAATTATAATAATTCTTATGGAAATAAAAAGAATAAATTAGAAATGACTTCATTTTTATTCTTATTTTGAATAATTTAAATTTGTCTGAATTAGTATAATTTTTTTTTTTTTTTTTTTAAACAAATAAAAGGAAAGTAACCTTCTGCGATAATGAATCTCCGAATTTCATTTGCTTTAAAAGTTTCTTCTCCTTGTCGCTAAATCTCGTGTCCTGCATTGTCGTTGTTCCCTAAAACAGTTACAGCAATAGTCGCTTTTTTGGAAAATCGGGAGGAGAATTTCTTCAATTAATAAAGTATCAAGAATTTTAAAATTAGAAATAAAAAAAGAAACATTCAGAAGTGGCGACTTGTAAATTTTTGCCATCTGCACACTTAATATTGACCGGGGGAAGAAGAGAAAAAAACAATATTAAATTAAAGAGTTTCTTAATTAGTGTAATTATTGTAAAAATTTAGGAATGAAGTTTGAGATTAATTGAAAATTGAAGTAAATTTTTAAAAACTTGAGAAAAATATTTTAAAATCTAGAAAATTAATAGAACAAAAATGAAAATAGTAAAATATTCGAGAAAATATTTGCAAAGTTATAAAAATCATTAAAAATTGAAGAAAATAATTTTAGTTTCTGAAAAATAATTGAAAAAATTACAACATATATTTGTAATAAAAGAAAATAATTGCAGAATGATTAAAATAATTTTCAATTGAAAAAATAACTAGAATTTGAGATATAATGATAAAAATTAGAAAATTAATCAGGAAATAATTGAAAATTAATTGAAGAAAATAATAAAAATTTGTAAAAATAATTGAAAGAATTACAGAATATATATTTTAAATTTAATTTCTGCAAGTTTCATTATTTATTAATTAATTTTCAACTATTTTGGCAAAAAAAATATATATACAAATCGCCGCCCCTGGAAACATGACCTTAAATTTGTTTTATTAATTATTAAATAATATATTGATTAAAAAATAATCAATAGGTGGATAAAAATTCTTAACTAATATAAAAAAAATACAAAAAATAATTAAGAAATAAAAATATAATAAACTTAAAATAACATTTCATCAAAAGTTATAAAATATAAAAATCACAACTTTTAAAAATATTAAAAGTGAAATTCGAAATTTTGTTATTAAAATTAACAATTTCTCGAAAAACAAAACTCTAATCTCAATTTTCATTCCAAAATTATACAAATTTGAGAGAAAATATGTAAAATTATTGAAAGTAGACTTCAAGCGAGAGTCTATAAATAAACTTTCACTTTAAAAAGGAAGTAAAAGTGGAGTACGACAAAAAAAAAGACGCAAATGTTCCAAAATAATTGATCAAGATTATAAGATTTACATTATTATTAGGGATGAAATTATTATAGGAAAGTCCAATTTAACTCTGTATTGAGCTGATAAACTTACGGTATACATCATTTTTAAAGATAAAAATTAGTTTCTTGGTCAAAACGAAACACTGTTTAATCCAGCGGCAAATAGCACCAATTTCTATTCAAGCGCTTTTTCTGCCAAGAACTTGATTTTTGAATGCACAAATGTCCGGCGTAAAGGGGAGAAAAATTGATTTTTCTTTAAACTCAAAACTGTTTGAATTGTTTAATACAATTTTGGGAATATTCACTTAATGATAAAATGCGCACGCGAATGAAAAGCCAACATGGCAGAAGCCATTTTGTACTTCTCGCAGAAAGAAACCGAGGTTATGTTTAATTCGCGTCGTTATTAAGTCGAATTCACAAGGCCTACTTTACGCTTTCTGATCACATCAGAGTTGGGAAGTTATGCGTAACTTTGAGTTTTTTATGTGAATTACGTGAGTTTTTAAGGCCTAAGCAGGGATGGGTAAATGTAGAAAACTCAAGGTTTTCTACGTATAATACGTGGTTTTTTACATTATGTAAAATACGTATTATACGTAGAAACCCCCCCACTCCATCTTATTTTCGAAATTTTCACGTATAACACGTAAGTATTATACTGTAGAAAATCATGTATAATACGTATAATAAGCACCCATCCCTGGGCCTAAGTAAATAGAAATAGGCAAATCGCTGGAAATAGGGTAAAATCACATGGCTGCGTCAAACGTTGCGTCGTAATGAGAAAGAAAAAGACGCAGATCTGTTTTTATCTCTCTCTCTATCTCATTACGACGCAACGTTTGACGCATCCATCTGATTTCACCCTTACGGATACGGGACCAGAGGATGGGACAGAAAAGGACAGAAACATTCTTTGTCCTTTATTATCTCATGCCCTACTCCCGTAACCGTATTCATTGTGCGTTGTGTTTTATTGTGAAAAATACAGAACTGCACGATTTCTTAATGGAAAATCTATGTTTTTTACAGTATTCAGAGATGGGTAAGTACATAGTGCAATTTACGTACCAGCATCAGGGTTGGGCAGTGACGCGTCACTCATCATATGTAGTAGTACATACATAACCCTGATCGAAGACATGTTTTACGTTATTTACGTCAGAAATTTTTCGTCACATACATAACCCTGATCACATATCTTTGTTTTTTGTTTTCAATTAGTTTGAATTAAATAGAAACATAAAACTATAAATAAAAATACAATTGTAAATAATTGATTAGTCGATCAATAACACAGTTATATTAAAAAATTGTAAATTTATGGAACAATTTATCTAAAAAATATTCTTATGGGGAATATCGATGGTGTCGTCATCCGTAAATTAAAAAAGTGACAGTTCTTCCGAAGGTCACATCAGCTGTATTATGCGCCAATAAACTGCAACAGCTAACATCTTAGTTTATAGATTTATAGTGTTTTAATTTAATGTCATTTAATTTTGAAACTGAAACTTAAGAATCAAAATTTTCGTCATATAGTGCAAAAAGTTAAATAATCAAATGGAAGGTAATGTTATTACTTTTTAATTCAAGGATTAATTTTTATATCCATCTTGGGTTTATTATTGTGTTTTAATGTCTCATTTATCTTTAAAACATTATATTTAAAATTGTTAATTCTCAAAATATTTAAGATACTTTTTAATTAAAAAATTTATTGTGTTATTTTTGTTTACAGAGTCAACGAAAAATAAAATTGAAATCCTTATTCAGGATTTGAAACAAGCGACTTCGTGTCAAAATGATTATCAAGAAGGTGATATTTCTCAAATATCAGAAATTCTGGATTCTTTAGTCAACGTTACCAAAGTTGAGATAACAGGTAATATCAAGAACATTTAATTTATAATAAACAATAATAAATTAATCTAAATTTATTATAATAACTGACACGTTATTATTTGTAAATAAATTAAAAACTAATATTATTATTTGCTTTCAATACAGAAGGAGCAGCATTTCTGAACGATAAAATTTTCGTGACGCTTCTAAAAATAAACTCGGAACAAATTGTAACAAAGACTGCAAAAAGTATAGCCGAAATCGCAAAGACTGAAACTGGAAGGGAAAAATGCACAAGAGATGATTTAGTCGAAACTTTAATAGATCTTCTGAAGTCCCAAAACTTGGAAATTTTAACTCAAGCTTCGAGGGCCCTGGGAAACATTTGTTATGAAAATGGTACTTAAAAGAACATTAAATTTTACATGATTCAATATCAATTGATTTTAATATTCGTTTCTTATTTATTGCATATTTTAATTTAATTTTGTCTTCAATGCGCAGTGAAAGGTAAGACTTTAATTCGCCAAAAAGGAGGCTCGAAACATATTTTAAATGTTCTTCAAAAAGGAGTCGAGTTAAACGACAAAGAAGACGCAGAATTTTTAAGAAATGTTTCTGCCGGATTTCTCTTGAATTTCCTCGTGGACCAAGACAATTTAGATAAAGAGGTTTGTAACTCTTGAAATTACAAAAACTATTATTAATTAATTTCAAGAAATTACCCAAAATCTTGTATTTTTTATAAATAAATAATTAATAAAATTGTTTAAATGTTGAAGGAGACAAAAAAAGAGGTAGTTCCTATAATCTGCAGAATTTTGGAAGTGGACGGTATTCGGACCAGGGAAGCTGCAATGCAGGCTCTTTTAATTCTAGGAGTTTTGAATGATTCCGACATTCAGTTTCTTGACGAGAGGCTCGCTAACATTTTAGTCGAAATCCTGGCCAGTGATAGTTCTTCAGAATTCTCGGAAATGTGCTTAGAAGTTCTACACGGTCAAGCCGACGATGGTAAATCTCTATTTATACTAAAAGAGGACAAAAAAAAACTATAAAAAATACTGTTAATTAATAAAATTTCAATCTGTTAAACAGAAAATGCAAAATTACTATTGGCTAAAGTTGGCGTTTGCGAGCTGCTTCTCAAATTACTGGAAAAACACGGCCCACGATGTACAGATGAAGAAACAAGATCAGTTTTAAAAGTCGCTTGCAATCTGATTGTTTTAATTTTAACAGGAGGTATTGTCTTTATTTTTATTATACGGTATTTAGCGACTTTCAGAAAAAATAATCCAAGGTTTTTCAAGGTTAAAAATAAATTATAACAAGGTTCACTTTTTAATAATTGAAACTATAGCTAAATATCAGGACTGCAATTGATTTAAATTACTTTTATTTAGGGCTGATAAATCACAAAAATCTAAATTTTTTTATTTAAATCGGAATTTTTTCATTTAAACCAAAAACTGATTTTTATTCAATATACATAATCAGAATTTCTAAATATTTATTTATGAGAAGTTTATTTTTTAAACTGTAGCATATTTCATGTAGCAGATTATTTTCAATTTCTTGTTATAAACGAAGAAAGAGGCATTAAAAAAAATACTCTTTTGATGTAAGCATTAAATTTAAATAATTTATAACTTCTGTTATTTTCATCAAATCACGAAATACAAAAAATACGTATGCATTATTTTTTAGTAGATTAAACAAAAATTATTCCAGGCAAATCTAGTTTTTGAATGTAAATAATCCGAAGAATGCCCCATAATAATTAAATAGTATCATTTATTTTGCACATTCACAATAATTATTTTTTTAATTCTTACAAAATTTCTAAGAGATTTCACTTTTTCGAAATTGCTTAATTTTTAACTTATATTTTCTTATTTTTATAAAATTTTAATATTTTTTCTTTCTTTACTTTTGTTTTTGTTTTCTGTATTTGTATTTGTATTTTAGAATTTTCTTCTTTTTATGCAAATTATTTAATATTATTTTAAACAATTTTGTTATTATAATATTCACTAAACTTTTTATTTCGTTGATTTTCGTAATTATTTCTATATTTTTACAAATAAGTGCGCTCACTTTTTTTTAAATTAAAATATTTTCTATTTTTTGTAAAGCTACTTATTCTTCCATAAAGTTTTTAAATTTTCTTCACTTTTCTTGATTAATTGTTGGACTTGTTTTACGTTTAATATTATAAAAATATTTTTGATTTCATTTTTCTAAACTTTTTTATTTTTAGAAGATTTTTACATTTCTTTTGTGTACTTTTTATTTATCTTTATATACATTTTTTTATTTTATTTTTATTAATTCTAATTTTTTAGTAGATTTTTAACAAATTTTTTACTTTTTGTAATTTTTACATTTTTTTTTACAGTTTTTTAGATTAAGAAGAAAAAACATTTCTCGATTTTCTGCCTATTTATTTAATTTTCTTGTTTTTTCACGATTTTTTTAGTCCTTCCTTGCATTTTAATTAATTCTTTAATTTTTGTCATCATTTTTCTATTTCTTAGAAACGTTTTTCTTTCTTTTAAATTGTTTAGTTTTTATCTTGTAAATACGAATTTTTGAAAACATTATTTATTCGATGCTGTTATCTACATTTTTTAAATTTCTCAATTTTCTACTTTTTTAAAGACATTCATTCTTTTATTTTATATTATGTAAATTTAATCTTATACTAAATATTTTGGTTCTAATTTTATTCTTTTATTTAATAAAATTTTTTTTTTTTTTAATTTTCCTAAATTTGATTGATTCTTTTTTTTAAATTTGTAGAATAATGCTCTAATTTTTCTAATTTTAAAAAAATTTTCTCTTTAGTAATATATTTTAATTTTATAATTTATTATTTTTTGTTGCTTTTACCAAATTTTCTATTTTTTAATTTACCATTATTTTTGTTATTTTGCAATTATTATTTTCAATTTTTAATCATTTTCATAATTTCTTGAACTTTCAAATATACATCACAACTTTCAATTATTTTGTTCAATTTTCATTTCTTTTTATTATTTTGCAATTATTTTCTCCATCTTTTAATTATTTTAATTATTTTTCAATTCATTTCCTAAATTTTTAGTTATTATCTCAAATTTAGATTATTGTCATCAATTTTTCATGTTTCAAACGATTTTTCCATTATTTTCTTTTGTTCAAAAATGAATTCTACAATTTTTCTATTATTTTCTTCAATTTCTAATTATTTTCAGTATTTTGGCAAAATTTTTAAAAATTTCAATTATTTATCTGAAATTTCAATTATTTTAATTAATTTTCGATTATTTCTGCGATTTTTGAATTATTCTCTTGAATTAACATTTTTTAAGTAATTTTGTATTTATTTTCTTTTTTTAAACATATATTCCATGATTTTTTCAATTATTTCTCTAAAATTGTATTTACTGTTTTCAATTTTTCATATTTAAATCCTTCATCATATTTCAATTTTTTTCTCAATCTAAAATTATTTTCAGCATATTTTGAAGTATTTTTCTAAAATTTCAATTATTTTCTAAGATTTTTAATTATTTTCATTTGTTTTCATAATTTCCAAAAAAATTTATTAATTATCGTAGATTTCAATTATTTTTATTTTTTTTCAACTCTTTTCTCCAACTTTAAGTTATTCTCAGTTTTTGAATTGGTTTCTAAGATCATCATATATATTTCTAAAATTTCAATTATTTTTTTTTATTAAAAAAAAAATCTGTTATTTTTTTAATTATTTCACTCAAATGTCATTTATTTTTTTTACAACTTATCATTCTTTGTAGCATATTTCAATTATTTTCTTCAAGTGTCAAATGGTAAAATTATTTTTCAATTATTTTCCAAAATTTATCTCCTTCAATTTTCAATTTTTTTAATTTGTTTTATAATTTCAAAAATTTTAAACTATTTATCTGACATTTCAAGTATTTCATTCGATTTTTAATAATTAATATTATTTTTTATACTATTTTCTTCAATTTTCAATTACTTTCGTTCTTTTTCATAATTTCCAAAAAGTTTTTATTTATTTCTCTTTAATTAAAATTATTGTCTTCAACTTTGAATTATGTTTAATTATTTTTTTCAATTTTAAATTATTTCTCTCAATTTTTAATAATTTTTTTTCAAATTTTCAATTCTTTTCTCTAATTTTTCATTATTCAGTTTTTTTCAATTTATTTGTAACATTCTCAAGTATTTTTCCCAATTTAAATTATTTTTCCAAATTTTTTATTGATTTCATTTTTTTTCAATTAATTTGCAAAATTTGCAATTATTTTGTTTAATTTCAATTACTTTTTTGCATTTTTTTTTAATTCTAAAATTTTATAAATTTTGTCCTAAATAAATATTTATTTTACTTTATTTATTTGTTTATAAAAATTTGTTTTTTAATATTATACTTAAAGTATTTATAATTGTTGATAACACAAGATGTAGAAACTAAACTAATCCCTACAATTTTATTTACTGTTTTCAATTTTTCTTATTTTTTATTTTATTTTATTTTAATCAGTACATGGGTTTACAAAATATACCCTTTATAATTAGAAAAAAGTCAAAACTTAAGTTGAAAAAAAATTATTATTAAATTATTTAAATTATTTATTATTAAATTATTTTATTTAAAATATATTACGTATGTAATTTTTCCAATTATTTTCTTCAATTTTCAATTATGTATCTCAATTTTCAATCATTTTTTTATAATTTTTTTCTCTTATTTTTCATTATTCAGTTTTTTTAAATTTATTATTAACATTTTCAAGTATTTTTCTCAAATTTAAATTATTTTCCCCAATTTTTTATTAATTTCATTTGTTTTTTCAATCAATTTGCAAAATTTGCAATTATTTTGTTTAATTTCAATTATTTTTTGCAATTTTTTTTAATTTTAAAATTTTATAAATTTTTTCCTAACACAAGATGTAAGAACTAATTGCACGCTATTGCGATTATTGTTTAATTTACTACAATTAGTAAGGTTTTTGGAATTTTTTTTTTTTTAAAAAAGTCTATTAGACTGTATATAATTTCAAAGTCGCTGTATTCCCTGTGTTAGAAAAAGAGTAGTTAAATTATTATTATTATTAATAAAATATTAAATTATTACATTATTAATTGATAAAAATATTAAATACAAAAATATTTGCCCACGCAGATGACAGTATGAATCTCCTCTACAAAAATAGCGAAGGATTTGTTTACAAGAAGCTCGTCGAGTGGCTAGAAAGCAGGGACGAGGATCTTCAGGTAACGGCAGTTCTTGCAATGGGGAATTTCGCCCGAGCCGACACTCATTGCGAACTGATGGTCGCCGAGGGTGTTCACAATAAATTATTAAAATTACTCAGCAAAAATAACAACAAGTGCGGAGATATTCGATTTCAACACGATTTGCTCAGCGCTATACGTAATCTCGTTATTCCAGTAAAAAACAAATCTACTGTTTTGTCAGACGGACTCATTGACGTTCTTATTCCAATGCTCGACATTCCTACATTTCCGGTTGTATTCAAACTTCTCGGAACACTGAGAATCGTCATTGGAGGGCAACGTTAGTATTAAACATTCCAACCTATTCTTTTCTATTTTTCTTGTTTTTTTCATAGTAATTTTTCTCTAATTAAGAAAAAAAATTCCAGAAAATGCAGCGATTTCATTGGGAGAGAATAGTAGATTGGTTCGCAAAGCTGTAGAATGGTCAGGAACTGAAGATCATCCTGGAGTTCAAGGAGAAGCTAATCGTCTGTTGGCCTGGCTGATTATTAACAGCAGGTTTGTTAAATTTTTCATATTTTACGAATTTTCGAAAATTAATATTATTAACTTTTTTCTTTTCCAGGGACAAAAAGGTCGTTTCGACTATTATTAATAACGAGGGAGTTGAAAGATTAGTAAAAATGCTTGACTCGAAACATGCTCTGATGCAGAATGAAGCGCTCTTGAGTTTAAATATCCTCACCGCAATTTGTTTATCGGAATCTGAAAAGTCCCTTGAGGATTCGAAAATTGGTCTGGCCTTGTACAAATTTATTAAAGAAAGTGCTCTAACGCTCGAGCCGCCGATTGTCTACAATTCTTTGTCCTTAACGCTAAACCTCATCAAATCTGGTAATTTCTTCAAATTAATGTGAATATTGAAAAAAATTAGATATTAAGTTATTAATACAGGGTTGCTACGTTTTCTGGGAACCTGGAAAACTTAGAAAAGTCAGGGAAAAACAAAATTGTTGGAGTTAAAATTAAAAAAATTCTCAAAATGAAAGAAAATTGAAATTTTGTAAAAGAAAATTCGAAAAATGACTAGAAAATTATTAAAATATTTAAAAGCCTGCATTGAAAATCAAAGAAAATAATTAAAATTTAAGAAAATAATTTAAAATTAAAGAAAGTAATAAAAAAATGAAGAAATAAATTCAAAATTTAAAAATTAAATTTAAACTTGAAAAAATAATAAATAGTTGAAAAAAAAATACAAAACCAAAAGCGAAAATAATTGACGATTAAAAACAAAATTCGAAAAATGGCTAGATTAATACACAACTAAAATTTTTTTTTTAAATATAAACGATAAAAATTAAATATCAAAAAAATAATTGCAAAAAGAAAAATTAAAAAAATTATAGGAATAATTGTTAAAAATAATTGTAAATTGAACAACTGGATTGAAAGTAGAAAAAAACTGAAATTGAAGAAAATAATTTAAAATTAAAGAAAACAATTAAAAATTTAAGAAAATAATTAAAAATTGAATAATAGAATTTAAATTTAAAGAATATAATAAAAGATTGAAAAAAGGAACTGAAAAAAGGCGAAAATTATTGAATATGAAAGAGAATTAAAAAACTGAAAAATGGAATTGAATTTTGAAAAACAAATTGTGAATTGCAGAAAATATTTGAACAATTGAATTTAAAATTAAAGAAACTTATTAATAATAAAAAAAATTAACCAAATACGAAAATTTAAAAAAATTAATAAAAATAATTAAAAATTAAAGAAAGTAATATAAAATTTTTGAGAAATAATTGAAAAAACATTTCAGAATGATGAAAATAATTGACAATTGAAAAAAAATCGCAAACTGTTAAAAAAAATCGACAAGAGAGAAAAATAACAAAAAAAAATTAAAGAATAATTCTAAACTTTTAAGAGAATAAATAAAAATTGAAAAAATTGTACAAAATAATTGAAAGAAATACTTGAAAAATAACGAGCAAAATTGCAAAATGGAAAAAAATATCTGAAAAGTGACGAAAATCATTGACAATTGAAAAGAAAATTCGAAAAATGGCTAGAATAATAAACAATTTGAAAAAATAATGTAAAGAATTAAGCAATAAACATTAAATTCAAACTAAATAATAGAAAATTAGGAAAATTATAGGAATAATTGTAAATTGAACAACTGAATTGAAAAAGGAAAAAAAATTGAAATTGACGAAAATAATTGATAATTAATGGATGTAATTGAAATTTAAAAAATATAATAAAAATTTTTTAAAGAAAACCAGCATATAATAATATTAAATACAGAAGAAAATAAATGAAAACTGAAAAATTGAATAAAAAAATTTTAAAAACTAGCTATAGAATTGAACAATTGAACTGATAATTTAAAACCATTTTTATGATTATTAACAAAATTATAAAAAATCAGATAATTATTGAATATTGAAGAATTGATTGAAAATTGAAAAAAATAATTTAAATGTGAAGAATGGAGTTAAAGAACGGAATTAAAATTTGTAGAATATAATTAAACAACTGCACCTAAAATTAAAGCAATTTATTGGTGTAGACAAAAAATAATTAATATAAGTCGAGAATTTTTTATTATTAATGAAAATAATTGAAAATTTAAAAATTGAATTGAAACTTGAAGAAAATAATGAGGAATTGCAGAAAGTAGTTGTAGAAAATTGAAGGAAGAAGAAAATTATACAATAATTGAAAATTGAAGAATGTAATTGAAATTAGAAGAATATAATTGAAAATTAAAAAAGTTATTGATAAAACCCGAAAATTATTGAATGTAGAAGAAAAAGATGAAAATTGAAAAATGGAATTACTAAATTTTAAAAAAGAATTGCGAATTGAAGAAAACATTTGAACAATTGAATTTAATATTTAATAAACTTATTGATAATTGATCAAAGTGATTGACCAAAGGCGGAAATTTTTTAATATGAAAGTAATAATTGAAAATTAAAAAATGGAATGGGAATTTGAAGAAAGTAATTAAGAATTGAAGAAAATAGTTGTAGAATTGAACAATTGAATTAAAATTTTAAAACAATTTTTATGAGTGAAAAAAGTAATTGAAAACATCCGAAAATTATTAAATACTGTGGAATTAATTAATAATCGATGAAAATAATGAAAAAAAGGAAATAATTGAAAATTGAGGAAAATAATTAAAATTGTAGAAATAAATTGAAAATTAAAGAATTAAATTGAAGTTGTATGATAATAATTGATAATTGTAAAAAAAAATTACAAAACGACGAAAATAATGAAATATTATGGAAAATAATTGTCAATTGATAAAAAATTCTATAAATAGCGAGATAAATGGACATTAGAAATAAATAATTTTAAAGATTAAAGGACAACTATAAAATTGAGGGATAATAATAAATTATCAATCAAAAACTGTAGATAATTAAAGAAAAAATTGTAGGAATGAAATCAAAATTGAAGAAATCAACTGGAAATTTTAGAAATGTATTGAAATTTCAAGAAAATAATTGATTATTGAAAAGAGGCGAAAATTGTTGAATATTGAATAAAATAATTCAAAATTAAGGAAACTAATTGATAATTGACAAAGAACTTAAAAATTTAAAAAAGTAAATTAAAGATTAAAGAATTAAATTTAAATATTAAGAAAATAGTTAATTGATAATTGAAAGAAAGGTTACAAAATGACAAAAATATTTGAATATTAAAGAAAATAATTGAGAAATGAGGAAAATAATTGACGATATTGGAAAAAAATTCTAAAACTGACGATAATAATAGACAACAGAACAAAATAATTTTAAAAAAAATTAAAGAATAATTACAAAATTAAAGGAGTATAATTGTAATTGGAAAACTGTTGACAATTAAAGAAAAAATTATAGATTTATTAATAATGAAATTAAAATTATTTCAACTGATGTTTTTAAATTAAATTAAATTAAAATTAAAACTCAGCTGTTCAATTAATTATTTCATATTTCAATTCTATTTTTCAATTTTCAATTATTTTCTTTAATATTGAATAATTCACGTCTTTCTGCAATTTTGTTTCAATTATCAATTAAATTTTCTTCTACTTTCAATTTAATTGTTCAACTCTTTAATTATTTCCTCCGTATTTTTGATTTGATTCTTCAATTTTCAATTTATTTCTTCAAGATTCAATAATTTTTTTTTCAATTATCAATTATTTGTTCTATTTTTAATTCAATTGTTACATTCTCCAATTATTTTCTGCAATTTTGAATTGTTTTCTAAGAATTTTAATTCAATTCTTTAATTTTCAATTATTTTCCTCAATTCTCAAAATTTTGTCTTAGAATTTCAATTCAATTCATCAATTTTCAGTTATTTTCTTTAATATTAAATACTTCTTGTTTTTATAAAACTATTTTTTCAATTATTTTCTTCAAATTTCAATTCCATTTTTCAGTTTCCAATTATTCTTTTCAATATTCAATAAATCTTGGGTTTTTTATTTAAATTATTGTTTTCAATTAAGGTAACGGTACCCATTATGAAACACTTTTTAAGACGTCTAAAGTTTGATGTTAAATTTCTTATAGTTAAAAATGCCAATCGTGACAAATAAAGTATAGTTCAAAAGAGTAGTATTTTTTAAGTACATATTAAGTCCTAAAATGGTTATTTATTATGAATAGAATATAATATCAATAAAAATGTTGAAAAAAACACATGTACCTATTATGAAACACGGTTTTTAAATCAATAAATAATTTTAATTCTCTTAAATTTTAGGAATAATTGAAATATTAGTTATAAATAGTAATGTTCGAAGAACAATTTTTATTTCAGAAGATAATTATACAACTAATTTTTCTAATGAAACAATAATGTATAAATTCATTAGTTAGATAATTTATTAAGATAAATAGAATTTGATTATCATGTGTGTAATATTATCTATTTTAACATTTTTAAAACTGTTTCATAATAGGGACATAATTAAGAAAATGTTTCATAATAGGTACCGTTACCTTATCAATAATGATTTTTTTAGAAATTAATTGTTTAATTGTGTCTTCAGTTCTTAATTATTTTTTTTTAAATGCAATTCCAATCTTCAATTTTCATTTGTTTTCTAAAATATTCAATAATTCTCGGCTTTTTTCAATTATTTTTTTCCATTATTATTTATTTTCTTCAATACTCAATAATTCTCGGCTCTTTTCAATTATTTTAAAAAATTTTTAATTATTTAATTTCGTTTGAGGAAATTCGTAGCAATCCTGTAATAAGATTATATTATTAATGATATTAATATTAAAAATTTTAATTGCAGAAAGTTTAAAGGAACACTTGAAGGAGTCTCAAGTCTTGCCTTCGTGGAAAGAATTGATAAATTCACGTAAATCAGAGCTAGATGTACCAAAAGAACAGATAAAAGCTTTATCTGTCGAGCTAAATGTTCCTCTTGACTGAAATAATTTCTTCCTAAGAAAACTAATTGTGACTGCCTTGCTGCCATTAAATACGCATTGAAATCCAGTTCTGCTTCAGCTGAAATGCAGAAATATATTTTAGATACTTGAATGTGTATACATGTTTGTCTAGAAATTAAATTCTCCAAAGGACTATTTCCTAATTTGAAATGTCACCAATTTACAGTGCTTCTAATTTTCCCAGTTTTCGAATTTGACTGAATTTCAACTTTTAGCGCGTTCGAAATTAAATTTTTACAAAATTGGAGACATTCAAAATTAAATGCTTTCAAATCTCAAACTCCTGAAATTTGAGAGTTTGACATGTTATATCGGAAATAACATTTTTTTAAATTATAGTCACAAGTCCAAGAATTGGAGAAGTTTAAAAATGAAAAATATCTTCGATTAGAAATGACTCGGAATTTCTGAGAGAATCCGATAATTTCTGGACAGAAATCTTGTTGTGATTGACTCTGGTTTTATTGTTCTGTATTGAATGGATTAATGTATTTTATGTCTATAATGTTAAGGTGTCTATATGGTCATCAGATATATTTATTTATTGAAAATAAATTTTCTCGACGTAACTTTTCGTGTTTTTATTTATAAAAATAAATGAGAAGAATGTTAAATAATAGGCACAGATGATGGACAGAAAGAAATAGACATTGTGGATTGGCATGGATAAGAAAAGATAAGACAAAAATATTTGAAGTGTGACCTTGAGAGAATTAGAAAGTTTCTATACGATATGTATTTCCAATTCTATATTTATACTATAATTTTTCAAGACACGAGTTTTAGAACAATTCAAATTTTAATTGTGTAATTCTAACATTACAATTAGACTGTTTCATTACGTGACATTACTAAAAAATTATCTCCTGCCAACACTAGTTAATGCCTTCTCATTTGAAAAATATAAATTGTTGAACAGCTTTTTACCTATAATACATTTTCTTGATAAGTATTCTTCAAAATAAAATCAATTTGTCAACGTAAAAGTTGTTTATTCTTTAGTAATTAAATAAAATATTAGAAGTACGAGAAATTTTGTTACGCTTAACAAGACCTAGAAACTAAGGCAGCGGAAATTAGTTACAGTTTATTTAAAAGTATTTAAACTAAATTAAAATGTTTTTGAAAACTAGAAAATGCTATGAAAATCTAATTTCAATTAATACCATAATTTTTTAAGACACGTGTTTGAGACCAATTTAAATTTAAGCTGCAAAATTCTAGGATAATATTTAGATTGTTTGTTTCACTTCATGGCAAATTATACAAAGACAGCTGTGCTGTCTATAAAAAAGAATGAAAAATTATAATATGTCAATAGACATTTATTGATATTTCCTACAAAATTAAATTCAAATATGTGTACAACACAGCATAAAAACACTTTAAGTAGGGTGCTTTTATTGTACAAGAAAAACGAATAATAAGAATCACATTACTTTTTAAGTTTCTGAGTAAAGCTGCAAATCTATTCTTTTCATGAAAGGTAAGTTACTGCCGTACATTTGAAGAAAGTCACTATCTGCATTTTTAGTCGAACGGAGATATTTAAGGAAACGCGTTTGCATGAGAATCCTTTAATATATAATACTTTTTGAAAAGACAACCATCATTTCTTAGTAAAATGGACTCGATCTATCGATTGGTGCAAAAAAAAATTATAAATTTTAATTGTTTATATGCAAAACTGCAGATAGGCCCATTTTGCATGCGTAAAATTACTCGAAATACATTTGGTCGGGTCCTATGTACATAGGACCTCGCTCCCGAGTCGTGAAAGCGCTGAGATACATTTGAAGAAAGTCACTATCCAACAACCGCTGTGTGGATTTGTTGGATAGGACCTTATTTTAGACTTCAACTGGGTTCAAATACATTCGAAGAAAGTCACTATCTACATAGGTTTTCTTCCTTCGGCCATTTCTAGCGAATTTACATTTAGTACTATGTACATAGGCCCAGAAAAATGTATTTGTATACCGTCCGACACCCACTTTACATTTTTCCCTGTTGGATAGGCCCTCCGTTCTGCAGATAGTGACTTTCTTCAAATGTATTTCACCAAAATCGATGTAGATAGGCCAATTAGGGTCTAATTATCTTCGAAACTAATTAATATTTTTAATCGTGGATTGCACAGATAAATTTATTTTTTTATTACGAATCCAACGACATAAAAAACTCATTTTTCGAAAAAAATGCAGATAGTGACTTTCTTCAAATGTACGGCAGCAGTTATTCTAAAGTTTGAAGCAAAAAAACAGTGTTTAATTATAGTTTTGAAAAATATAACCCTATTTAGAGAACAACCTTTAACGATATAATAAGGTAGTTCTTTTAAGAACTTATTTCAGAAAAAATAATTATTTAAATATTGATGATCTTGTTAAAATTAAAAAAAAAAAATAGCTTTGGATACAAAAATATAATCTTTTCATCATAAAACCCATAAAACTAAAGTTTCAATCCAAAGCAATCCGACAAAAAATGGAAATAAAATCTATAACAAATAAATATAAAGCTTCTACAATTATAAAATAACTTACAAAAGTAAATTAAACACTGTAATAAATTACAAAAATCTTCAAAATAGCGTGAGTTTTAGAAAGAAAACCTAAAATTTGATATTCAATGCCAAATGTGATAGGTTAATTCGCCATGATTGTTTATAATAACGTGACTTACGTAACTCTCGCGCTCATACGTATTTTTCTGCGTATGCGCACTTCTTTTGATTCATCCCGCGCTTATTTAAAATCATATTTTAAAAATATATTAATTCAAGATGGCGGACACAAATTTTTAAAATCGCTAAAATTGTCTGAAAATGTTTACTCTGGGGTTTTTGGGGTCTCTGATTTCGAATATGTTTGTTAAATTTGAAAATTTAAAATGGCGGATTCAAGATGGTGGACAAAATTTTTTAAAATTCTCTAAATTAGTTGAAAATGGTTAATCAGGGATTTTTGGGGTCTCTGAGTTCGAATTTATTTGTTAAATTTAAAAATTCAAAATGGCGAATTCAAGATGTCGGACAAAAATGTTTAAAAACACTAGAATCGTTGCGTTTTGTTTAGACATTTTCTTATAACTTTTATATATAACCAAACTTGTGTATCTTCATGTATTTTTCTCAAATTTAATTTTATATTTTTAATTAAAAATTGTTCTCTTCAATTTTAAATTACGTTAATCTTTTTTCATTTATTCTCTCTATAAGTATTAATTATTTTCTTTTTTCTTCAAGAAGCTTCTAAAAGTTTGAAGTATTTTTCTGAAATTTTCTTTAACTTTCCTTTATTTAAAATACATTACGTAATTTTTTTTAACATTTTCTCAAATTTTAATTTTTATTTTAATTTTCAATCATTTATTTTTCAATTTACAATTATTTTCTCTAATTTTTCATTATTCAATTTTTTCAATTTATTTTTAAAACATTTCTACGATTTTTTAAATTACTTTTCCCAATTATTAATTGATTCCATTATTTTTTATCAATTAATTTGCAAAATTTTGAAATGTTTTATTTAAATTCAATTATTTTTTGTAAATTTTTTTAGTTCTACAATTTTAAAAATTTTGTCCTGAATAATTGTTAATTTTATTTATTGGTTTGTTTATATATATTTATTTTTAAATATTATATTTAACCACTTTGCCCCTTAACAGTTACGCCACCGATGACATTTTGGAAATTTGTAATGGACATCTAAAGTGACAAAATCCATGTAATATTTAATCAAAATATGCATAATTAAGCTATTTCAAACACCCCGCTCATTTCGACCAATGATACAACTTTCTAGAGAGTTGCGCAAATACGCAATGCGCAATATCCGACCAGTAATTTTCGTCTGCTTGTTGTTGTGTTTCATGCGTCAATTTTGAGATAAAGAAATTATTAAAAATCTACATATTTTACCATTCTCGCCCGCAGTTTTTTGTGCAATATTAATCAAGAGTTATTGTAGATTAATTCTTTCTTTGAAACAGTAAAATCGGTTCAGCGGTTTAAAATATAGGAATATTTATTTATTTAAAAAGTTTAATTTAGTAACAATTTAAAAAATGGCTATGGCTATGTAATGTCTATGTCTATGTAACGCAATACGTTACATAGAACAAAAGATATAAGGATTTGCATCTTTTTTCAAAAATTTGATATTTCAAATTTTGACATTATAAACAAATCGAGACAAATGCACATTTTGATTAAATATTACATGGATTTCGTTACTTTAGATGTTTAATTTCAACACACTCGTAACCAGAAAATTGGAAAAATTTGAATAAACTATTAGCTTTAAAATAAGCCAAAGAAAATTAAAATATCTTGACTGGTTCAAAAGTTATAAGCAATTGTGTATAAAGAGCAGAACGCAACGATTCTAGTGCTCGCTATATGGCAAATAGACGGAAATGGGAGGAAACAACGGAATGTTGCGTTTGGTTCTTTATACACATTTGCTTATAACTTTTGAACCAGTCAAGTTATTTTAATTTTCTTTGGCTTATTTTAAAGCTAAAAGTTCAAAGTTTAATTCAGCTTAATTTCAAAATTTTCCAATTACATTTCTACAAAATGCAGCCTACCAATGAAAATTCACAAAAAACGAAAAAGTCACCGGTATTTATCAGATCGAATCTCTGTTTCTATTACTTGAAAAAGCTTTAAAATAGGACCATTTAACGGAAAATTTTACAAGCTTTCCAATGGTATAAGAAAAATTCCAATTAGCTAATATCTGACAGAGTTATCAACATTTTAAAACAATCATGTTTTTAATCCCACTTTTGTAAGTGGTCCCACAATTCTGACAGTGTATTCTTAACTATAATTTTGAAATTAAATCATAAAAAAAATCTTTCTTTTAGACTGCTGCCAATAAACTTTGAAATGGACACCTCCAACTTTGCCACTCCTTTGGAAATAGTCAAAATAATACCTCTCTTCAGTTATATAAACTTATTCAGTGACTTTTAATTCGAAAATGATTATCTATACAAGGGTGATTTAAATAAACAAATTCCGATTGTTAACAGCTTATACACCTTCCTAGAAAATGAAAATGATGATGTAAAGAAGAAAATCCTGGTTTGTCAATTATTAAGTGGCAGTGATTTATACGGCGAGAGAATGAATGAAATACCGGGCATAAATTTCGTTAATACCATGTTCGAGTACATCGTCACTTCCTTAGTATTTGACAAGTATGTCAACATTTATGGATTTATGGTACACATAGTTCTCTCCACAGATAACATTACAATATCCCATTTAATAGAAGAAATGAAGAATTCTCTCAGAGAGATGGTATTTCAAAATGAAGATGGATCAGAATCAACGTTGAGTGACCTCTCAACTGAAAGAATAGTCAATGAGTTGATATTGCCATTTTTCCCTGGATCAGAGAGAAACTGGTCAATTTGCTCGATTGATTATATTTACGCACATGTTGGTCAAAGATATTTAAGCGCAAGTAGTGGCAAGTTTTTGTTTTACAATGATTCTGCTGGAGATATTCATAGACAGGTATACTTGCAGAATGTTTCACAAAAAAATAACTCTGATACGAAAGAAATCGACGAACTTGTAGCAATAGGTCTTGCGATTGAAGAGTCAGTGATTGCCGAGAAAATGAACGAGATTGCATTGAGTTTATTTGCCATTCCTGCTCTTCTTTTTTACGTGCAAGCAGAAAGAGACATTTTTGTTAACAAAACAGTGGGAGAAGTAGTAACGAATCCCGAAGAATGGGGAAAAGCTCATAATCTTCTGTTTTCTTTTTTACAACAACAGTTTAGAGACATAAATAACCAAATGAGAAGGGACGAATGGTACCAGTTTCAAGTAGCCTTGCATAGTTTTAAAAATTATACAACTGTGGCTCAGGAATCGGTTGACAAAATACCAATTAATCCTGAGAATATATATCTAACTCAATGCCATCAAATCGCTGCGAAATATTTTGCCCTGCAATTTTCACTTTTAAAAGAAGCATTCTCGAGAAATTTAATGGATTCGATTAATGAGACAAAAGTAATAATTTACGAAGCGGGAACAAATTGTGGAAAAGAAGAATTTGACTGCAAACAAGACGGAGATTTGTTTGCATTTTCTTTTCCTGAAAATGGAACAACGGAGTTTTACGCATTGATTTCAAATGATGAATACAGTGTGGAACTGATTAAAGAGTCCGACAATCAGAAACTATTTCGAGACAGACTAGGGGTAAACTATACAACGTTTCAGGTAAAGGAAAATTCTCGAATGAAAAACGAGAATGAAACGATGATGGATTTTTTGAAACGACTTGAACAGCGAAAAACATCCTTGTTTGATAATACCTTGTTCTTTATTGGATGGCCTGAAAAGAAGGGAGAATGGTGGGAAAATAACGGACCAATTTGGGATTCGTTTTATTTATGTATATTAGACATAATAGATAAAACAGAAAGTAGTGATTATTGTGTAAGTCATCAAATTTTTAAAAATTCTCAAGACGAACAAATTATTTCGAAAATTGCTTCTCAAACAACACATTCCATGTTAGGAACAATGGGAACGAATATCAGGTCAGTAATTCTACGAGATATAATTCGAAAGATTCTAGAAATCGAGGAGAATCTGAAGACAGAGGAATTAACTACTTCTATGGAAATAGCAAAAAAAACAATCCTGCCTGATTTGGGGCACTTGATGTATCGTCTGTTGGATTCGGGATACGAGCTTTTTTCCATAATCGCAAGACATGGCATAGAAAGATTATATGATCTGGTGATGGCAGTTGGTCAAAAAACCAACACTTTGTTCGTTTCGTTTAAAATAAGTTACCAGAAGATAATAAATGCCCTCTCAACCAGCACCAGAAAAGTAGACGAAATTTTTCTCAACAATGTTTATGCTAAATCTCTAGGAGGTTCTACGAATGTGTATGGTTACAAATTTATCAGACTCGGTAATGGTAAAATCGGATATTTGAGAACCGTCCAAGAATTTCCAGATGAACAAGTGCCAATTGTAACTTACCTAGATCATGATAAAGAGGTTTACAAGTATTTTAGTTTTGAAGCTGGAAGGGAAGAAGACATTATGGTGCACTTAAAAAATAAAAATAAAATTGAGTTTTCAGAAGCAATAGGATACGAAGTACTGATTAAAAGTTACAATCCTGTTAGAAGATGTAAATTAATTCTAGAAGCAAGAAATTTTAATGTAACTTGTCCTAGAGCAAGGAGACTAGTAGAAAAACGAGAACGGATAAAAACAGCATTAGCAATGGCAATGCCGGAAAATAAAAGGGAAGAGGTTCGAAATACATTCAAAAAATATTATTTTACTGATGATGGGAATCGGGAAGGAGCATTTGTTACTTATATCTTATCTAGTTTCTCTAAGTCAGGGGCGGCATATTTGTATTACGAAATAAGTCAGTATCAGCTGTTTCTTAACCTTAAATACAACATTCAACTGGATTCAATACATTTAATAACTAAAGTTGAAGCAGAACGGAGAATTAATTCTCTTTATACTTCTGCAGAAAGAACAGAGATAGAGCATGAAGTGCCAATTGAGAGGTTGACAAGGCAATATTTTTTTAACAGATTATACGAATCTTTAACATTTGAGGATTTTTATGCGATACGAAATTATGAGTTAGGTGGATACACGAGAATTTCCAGAAACACAGACGAGGCAAAAATGATGAAAATTGCGCTTTATAAATTGGCAATCAGGCAATGTGACGACCCAGATGAAGAATTTGAATCAATTTTGCACAGAGAGGAGAGACGACCCCAAAAATTTGTCGATAAATTATCCTCGGGGAACAAATTGATCCTTCAACAG
The DNA here is from genome assembly GCA_037103525.1 of Ganaspis brasiliensis. Classification (NCBI taxonomy): domain Eukaryota; kingdom Metazoa; phylum Arthropoda; class Insecta; order Hymenoptera; family Figitidae; genus Ganaspis; species Ganaspis brasiliensis. The sequence continues at coordinate 1,049,962 of JAZKLR010000103.1, read as the reverse complement.
TTTACTTCCGTGGCCAATAATTTTGTAGCTAGGCAATATGCGAGTAACGATAAAACGGTTACCGTTGTGTACGACATCAAACTTCCTAAACGATATCTAAGGGCTAAATACACAGGATTTTTATACGGGAAAAAGAGTAAATCTATCCTTTTACCAGGAACGGAGTTTTACATTGAGAATATAGAGGAAGAAATTTTATTTAGTGATAAAAAATATTATAAAATTGTTTTAACATTGAATAATGATACTCAACCGATTGTCGAGTGGCAGCAAAATGTTATGAAGAAAATTGAGAATTTGATGATGACTAATACAAGATATAAACAGGAAGAAAGTGTACAAAATTGTAGTCTTTCAAATATGTGTATTTCATTGTTTGATTAGTGTACATAATCAGTGTGAGAAATGACTTAAGGTACTTTCTCACCTCAGTAGCTGCCATGGGAGTGAAGGGTTGCGACAATTCAAATTTTCATTGTCTGAACTCTTCACTCTCACACGTTACCATAGCAACCTTCAGCCAGCCAGCCAGCCAGCCGAGGTGTGAAAGTGCCATTAAGTTTATGGACAAGACAAATGTAGGATCTATCGGATTAGTTTTAATTAACAGTGTGCTGTAAATTGTAAATAAAGTTTCTTTTGATGTCAAATTTTTTTGCTTATTTCGATATATTATTATCTCATCAAAAACATCTTCAATGCAAAAAGTTACGCCAAAGTAAAAATGTTGTTGACTGTCAATACAATTTGTGAAATGACAGTTTGCCAAGTATTTTATGTTTTAATATGTAATTATTATAAAGTTAATAATAAAAAAAAGTTTTATAATGGTGCATTCTTTGCCATGTCATTTCATTTTTCATTCATTTCAATTTTTATGTATGTCTGCAATTCAAAGAAACAATTTTTTAAGAAGTTTAAGAAGTTTAATAATCACCTTCTAGTAAATTATGATAATTTTATTAAATAATGATACATGTATTTATGAGATGAATCTCAAACATTAAAAATTATTTATTGACTAAGCTTTCGATGTACGTTGAGAAAAATTTAACATAAATAAGATAAAAAATATTAATTTATCTCAAAGTTGAAAAATCAATGAAAAAATCTAATTTTTGGATGATTTTTGGTCTATGTCTTTATGAATTTAAATGATATAATGAAGAAAATCTTATACAGTTTTAAGGGGCTTATTATAAGGTTTATATTAAAAAAAAAAAACTTTTTAATTCGTATAAAAAATGTCGATGTTTGAAGGTATTACGTACGTGAATTTACCTGAAAAACGTTTTTTGTCTCTAAAACAATAGATTTTGAGGGCGTATCAAAGATTTAATATATATACAATTCTTTTTATTTTTTTATTACCTACAACCTCCACTAGGTCCGATAAGAAGTTTCTTTATAACCACGTTTTGAGAATAATAAATTTGAAATTATTTAAAAATTTCTTTAATTTTTAATAATTCTGTTATAATATGATTTCAATTATTTGCTACAATTTTAAACTATTTTTATTATTTTTCAAAAATATTCTTCAATTTCTAATTATTTTCATTATTTTTCAATTTTCCCCCTAAATTTTAAATTCAATTTCCCAAGTTACAATTATTTTCTTTAATTTTTCCAAATAAAACTTTTTCACTTTTAATTATTTCCTTTAATATCAAATTAGTTTAATTATTTATTAATTAATATTCAATTTTTTGAATATTAATTTTGTTTAATTAATTTTTATTAATTTTTTTTTGTTTCGTCATTTTTCAATTATTTTTACAAAAACTGATTTTTGTTCTTCAAATTGTAATTTTTTTCTTTAAATTACAATCAATTTCTTCAATATCGAATTATTAATATCAATTTGTAATGTCAATTAAATAATGGAAGGACATAAATCATCAAATTCGTTAATTTAATCATCAGTTTCACTATTTTCACCTTTTTTAATAATCATTTTCAAAATATTTTTTAATATTAAAAAACCTGTTTCATGGTTCATCAATTTTTGTTAAAAAAAAATAAATTATTAAATTTTCATTTATTGTTTTTAAATTTTATATGTATTTTTCAAGCATTTAAATGATCTTTCATTTTCAATCACTTTATTTTATATCAAATAAATTCTATAATTTTCTCAATTTTTTTTCTTCAATTTCCATAATTATCTTAAATTTTCAATAATTTTTATCATTTTTCAAGTAGTCTTGTTTATCTCAAATATATTCAGAATTTTTTTCAATTGTTTTTTAAAAATTTGTTTTCTTTTCTTAAATTTTTAATTATGTTTTACAAATTAAAATTATTTTCTTCAATTTTTCAATATTTTTATAATTTTGCAAATATTTTCTCCAATTTTTTATTATTTTCATTGTTCTTCAATTAATTTTCTACATTTTAAAATATTTTTTTTCGAATATGAATAATTTTCTTTAATCTTCAATTGTTATTATCATTTTGCAATAAATTTCTTCAATTTTTAATTATTTTTACTATTCCTTAATTAAATTCCTAGATTTTACAACTATTTATCTCATTTTTCAATTATTTTTATCAATTTTAAATTTCTTTGAATTTTTTGCAATTATTTTTTCTACCTTTTAATTATATAAATTAATTATTTTTCAATTAATTTCCTAAATTTTCATTTATTATCTCAAATCTAAGTTATTGTATCCACTTTTCAAGGTTTTAATTATTCTTCAATTATTTAACCCAATATTAATTACTCCCATTTTTATCCAATCAATTTCTAAAAAATTTAAGCATTTTTTCTCCTATTTCAATTATTTTTAAAAATTTTTTCGAATTTATTTTTTTTTGTTGATAAATCTATTTTCACATGTTTATTAAATTCCTTCCTCCTTTTTGATTTATTTATAAAAAGGCCTCGGATGAAATAATAGCCCCGGGCCTCAGGAATACTAAAAACTGCCCTGGGTTTATCTAACTATAAAAAAATTGACAAATTTTAAGTTTTCAGGGTCTACCACCTTGAATTTTTTAAATTTTTAAATGATTTTCGGTCAAAAACTATTTTTTTTAAAATTTTTTTACTCGACAAAAAAGTTAGATCAAAATTAGTTGAGAATAACCCGAGATATCCAATTTTGTCCGAAAAATGGCGACATTTTTTTATTTTTTAACTTACTATAGTTTTACTACTAAATCAATCAACTTGATCGTAGAAAAAGCTTCATTAAATAATATTTTTATAGAAATTTTTATTTTTTTTTATTTTAAAGAATAGATGAAATTTCATAATTGGTATCACATTTTTTATTAAAATTAAACAGAAAGCAAAATTGTTAAACTTTAAACGATCATCATTCTTCAAGACACGTGTTTCAGAAAAATTAAAATTTTTATTTATGTAGTTTTACTATTTACATAGTTTGTTCCAATGCATATTATATATACTCACAGTTGTGCTGACTATGAGAAAGAAAGAAAAATTAAAATATGTCAATAGACATTTATTTACATCTTTTTATTAAATAGATATTTATTGATACTTCAAATTAAATTTAAAATGCAAATATGTGTATAAAACTGCATGACACATTTAGAAGCGTGCCTTTATTTTACAAAAAAATCGAATAATAAAAAGTACAGTAGCTTTCCAGATTTTCAATAAGATTACAACTTTATTTTATGAAATAATGATAAACAACATGAAAGGTATGTTTGGTATTAAATAATTTTCGCTCTTTAAAAATATATTTTACTCGAATATGTAAGAACATTTTTCGATTCCCCCTATCTTAAGTAACATTTTTAACATACCTGCCAAAATTATGGGACTACTTATAAAAATGGGATTAAAAACATGATAGTCTTAAAAATATAACTCTGTCAGATGTTAACTAATTGGAATTTTTCATAAACCATTGAAAAGCTTATAAAATTTGCCGTTAAATGGTCCTATTTTAAAGCCTTTTCGATTAATAGAAACAGAGATTCAATGTGATAAAAACCGGTGACTTTTTCGTTTTTTGTGAATTTTCATTGGTGGGCTGTATTTTCTAGAAAAGTAATTGGAAAATTTTGACATTAAGCTTAATTAAACTTTGAACTTTTAGCTTTAAAATAAGCCAAAGAAAATTAAAATATCTTGACTGGTTCAAAAGTTATAAGCAATTGTGTATAAAGAACAGAACGCAACGATTCTAGTGCTCGCTATGGCAAATAGACGGAGAGGTGAGGAAACAACGGAATGTTGCGTCTTGTTCTTTATACACATCTGCTTATAACTTTTGAACCAGTCAAGATATTTTAATTTTCTTTTGCTTATTTTAAAGATAATAGTTCAAAGTTTAATTCAGCTTAATTTAAAATTTGTCCTATTACTTTTCTGGAAAATGCAGCTCACCAATGAAAATTCAGAAAAAACGAAAAAGTCACCGGTTTTTATCACATTGAATCTTTGTTTCTATTAATCGAAAAGGCTTTGAAATAGGACCATTTAACGGCAAATTTTATAAGCTTTCCAATGGTCTATGAAAAATTCCAATTCGCTAATATCTGACAGAGACATTTTAAGACAATCATGTTTTTAATCCCACTTTTGTAAGTGGTCCCACAATTCTGACAGTGTATTCTTAACTATAATTTTAAAATTAAATCACAAAAAAAATCTTTCTTTTAGACTGCTGCCAATAAACTTTAAAATGGACACCTTCAATTTTGCCACTCCTTTGGAAATAGTGAAAATAATACCTCTCTTCATTTATATAAACTCACTCAGTGACTTTTTATTGGAAAATAATTATTTATCAAAAGAAGATCTAAATAAGGAAATTCCGGTTGTTAACGGCTTGTACGAATTCTTAGAAACTACAGATAATGGCGAAAAGAGGGAAGAATTGGTTCACAAATTATTAACTGACAGTGATTTATACGGCGACAAAATGAATGAAACAGCAGACATTTATTTCGTTAATATAATGTTTGAGCATATCGTCACTTCCCTTGTGTTTGAAAAATATGCCAACGTTTATGGATTTATAGTACACACAGTTCTCTTCACAGAGAACATTACAATATCTTATTTAACAGAAAAAATGGAACATTCTCTGAGAGAGATAAAATTGCAAAACAAAGATGGATCTAATTTTACGCTCAGTGAGCTTTCAATTAAAAGAATAATGAACGATTTGATTATGCCACTTTTCCCCGGATCAGAGAGAAACTGGTCCATTGAATCGGTTGATTTTATTTACGCGCAAGCTGGTCAAAGATATTTGATCGCGAGTCGTGGAAAGCACATTTTTTACCAGAATTCTGCTGAAAATAATCATAATCAACAACAGATTCAGAATATTTCTAATAAGGCAAAAATTGACGAACTTGTAACAATAGGAGTCGCAATTGAACAGTTAGTAATTGCTGATCAGAAATTGGATAGATTTGCCTTAAGTTTTTTTGCCCTTCCAGCTATGATTTTGTACGTGCATGAAGAAAGAGAGAGATTTGTAAATAAAATGACTGCAGAAAGTATAGTAACAAACCCCGACGAATGGGCGAAAGCACACAATTTGCTATTTTTATTTTTGCAACAAGAATTTAAAACATTAAATTATCGAATGACAGCAGACGTACGGTTCCAGTTTCAAATAGCTTTGCATAATTTCAAAAATTATTCTGCCTTGACTCAGAACATGGAGATAGATTCATCAAAGTCGGAAACGAATAGAACGTTATCACCTACATACAGAAATCCTGATTTTATTTATGATAATAAATGTCAAGAAGTTGCTTTGAAATATTCTAAACTGCAATTGTCAGTATTAGGATCTGCCTTCTCGGAGAATTTTATAAATTCGATTAATGAGGCGAGAGTAACTATTCACGAAACGGAAATAAAATGTAATTCTGATACTTTGAATTGTATACAAATAAAAGATGTGTACGAATTTTATTATCCGGAGACTAATGTATCGGAGTATTATGCATTAATTTCAAATGATGAATACGAAGTGGAATTGATTAAAGAATCTGTAAATCCGACTCTATTTAAACAAAGATTGGGGGTAAACAAGGAAGATTTAAAAAGAAAGGTGGGTCCTGAATTGAAAAATGAGAACGAAACGTTTAGGCATTTTTTGATGAAAGTTGCAGAAAAGAAAAGTAATTTGTTTCAAAATATTTTATACATGATTGGAAGGCCTGAAAAGAAGGGAGAATGGTGGCAACAGAACGGACCAGATTGGACTCCGTTTTATTTATGTTTATTAGATATAATCCAGGAAGAAAAAAATAGTAATTTTTGTCTAATGGACACAATTCTCAACGCATCTGTTAAAGAGGACGAAACAGAAATTGGTTTGAAAATTGCATCGAAAAGTACACTTTCTATGTTAGCGACGATGGGAACAGATATCAGGTCTTTTGTTCTACGAGATTTCATTCAAAACATTCTGCAAATCGAGAAGAATCCTCGGACAGAGGAGTTAACGAAATCTGTAGAAATAGGAACAAAAATAGTCATCCATGATTTAGGACACTCGATATATCGATTGTTGGATACGAGATTCGAGCTTTTCTTCATAATCGCAAGACAGGGCATAGAAAATATAAATGATCTGATGACTAAAATTGGACAAAAAACAAACAGTTTGTTCGAAGCATTTAAGGAAAGTTATCGTGAAGTAATAAGTGTCCTCTCGGTTGGTGCGAGAAAAGTAGGCAACATTTTGCGTTATAATGTTTATGCAAAATCTCTAGGCAGTCAAGGTGATGCCTCTTATGGTTACAAATTTATTAGGCTCAGCAGGTTCAAAATCGCACGATTGAGAAGCATGGAGGAATTTCCTGAAGAACAAGTACCAGTTGTTACTTATCGAGACGATAATAATAAAGAGATTTACAAGTATTTTAATGTCGAAACTGAGAAAGAAGAAGAAACTAACATGCACTTACGGAATGGAAATAAAATTAAGAATTCAGAAGCAATGGAGTACGAATTAAAGATTAGAGGTTATGATCCTGTTAACGCATGTGAGTTAAATATGACAAAATCACAAATTGTTGCACCGTGCCCCAGAGCAAGACGCCTAACCTCAAAGCGGGATCGTATAAAAACAGCCTTATCGTTACTTTCGCGAGAAGACACAGCAACAATAACAGAAGTACGAAATAAACTGAATACATATTATTTTCCCGATGTTGGGAACACAGAAATAGCATCTGTTTGTAATTGGATGAAATACACAAGACCCATTATTCATCATAATCGGGCCGATAAACTTTTTTACGAAATAAGTGAGCATCAGCTGTTTTTTAACCTCAAATACAATCTTCAACTAGATTCAAGGATAATAAAAAAAAGCGAGGCAGAAGCGAGAATCAATTCTCTGTACACTTTTATCGAAAGAAGAGAAATCGACCACGGAGTGTCAATTGAGGTGTTAAGAGGGCAATATTTTTTTAACAGATTATACGAATCTTTAACATTTGAGGATTTTTATGCGATACGAAATTATGAGTTAGGTGGTTACACGAGAATTTCCAGAAACACAGACGAGGCAAAAATGATGAAAATTGCGCTTTATAAATTGGCAATCAGGCAATGTGACGATCCAGATGAAGAATTTGAGCCAATTTTGTACAGACAGGAAAGACGACCTAAACAATTCGTCGATAGATTTTCGCCTGGGGCAAAGTATATCTTTGACCAGTTTATATCCGTATCTGAAAATTTCACAGTTGGATATTATCCAAGTGACCATAAAACAGTTACAATTCTGTATGATCTCAAATTTCCTGAACGATATCTAAGAGCAAAATTCAAAGGTTTTCAATACAATGGACAAGATAAAATTGTTCTTTTGCAAGATACTGAATTTAATGTTGAGGAAGTAAAGGAATTATTCTTATATGAGGGTACGAAATATTTTAAAATTGTTTTAAGGTTGAATAATGAGACTCATGAGATGATCAAGTGGCAGCAGAATGTTATGAAGGAGATTCAAACATTGCTAATGACTAATACAAAATATAATTATAGTAATGAAACTGTAGAAGATTGTCGTGCATCAATTAAGTGTGTTTCATTTTTTGATGATTGATTATTTAAATTATTATTATTATCATTATACCCTACAGATGTAAATTACATTTTATTACACTAGGGATATAAAGTACATTTTATTACCCTACAAATATGAAATTTATTGCCCTAAGAATATCTTTTTACATTTAATATATTTTATGTCAATAAACAACAGCTGATTATCCAATGAGGATAAAGTGTATTTTATTACCCTTATGAAAATTAAGTATTGGATTAATTATTGGATTAAGTACTGGAATAAGTATTGAAGTATTAGATTAAGTATTGGAATAAGTATTGATTTAAGTATTGGAAACTTTAATACTATTTTCGTCAAACATTCTTACAAATTTTACTGGTTGCGCACTAAATTTCTACGGCTCCCAGCTCTGCGCAGTAGTTTTTTTTACATTTAAAACGTAGAAATACATGAAACGCAAAATTACAGTTCCACAGAAAATTAAAAAAATGTGTTTAAAAATATGTTATAACATAAATATGTTATGTATATAGGGATTTTTGGGGTCTCTGATTGCGAATTTAAAGTCAATTTTAAAAATTCAAAATAGCAGATTTAATAAAGCTGTCAATATCACCTATATAAATAAAAAAAGAAAAAATGAAATATTCCGAATGTTTGCTCAAAAAATATATTTTCAAATTGTATCAACCTAAACACATTTTTTTTAATATTAAAAATAATTTTATGTGAGTAAATAAACATTAAATTCAATAATTAATCTTTCTCATAAAAAAATACTTTTTATTGTACATTTATATAATTTGTAGATATTCTTGATTCGAAGCCATATCAATGTCATGTTTTTAAATGAATATCAGTTGTCTTTACAGTATAATATATATTTTTTCATATATATATTATAAGCTATTTACATTCTTTGATCCATAAATTCGAGTCGTGGCCTTTTAGCAACAGGTCCCAAAGGTCTTTTTGGCGGAAGCCTCATTCTCATGAGCTGAGATTGCAAATACGGGGAATAATTTTGGAGATCGTCAGAAGCCAAAAACAAGTCTGCAACATTTGAGCGCATAGTTGGGTCATTAAGCCACCTGTGATTTAAGACCTTGTCAATGCTGAATCTCCGATTCGCATCCAAATTCATCATAGATTTTATCTAGAAGAGAAAATAGTTTACAATTTACAAACACGTTTTTTCATTTCTTTTAATTAAATAAAATTCTCCTACCAAATCTTTGGCCTTGTCGTCGACTTTTGCAAATCTACTTGCAGGGAAATTATACGCTCCTTGAGTTATTTGCTCGTACAGACTTATTTTCAGATTGTTATTATTGAAAGGAGTTAAGGCGCTCAAACAGGTGTAGAGAATTACTCCCAAACTCCAGACGTCCACTTTATTTGTGTAAGCACCTCTTCCATGTGTCAATAAAATTTCTGGCGCAACGTACATCATGGTTCCGCAAAATGTTCTCATGATTGTCTGAGTGTCGACAAATTTTGAAAGGCCGAAATCCGAAACTTTTACCAGAGTAAGCTCTCGATCACAGGCCAAAAGAATGTTCTCTGGCTGCAAAGAAACTCAATCATTACACAATTATGAAAATAAATATATGTGGCATTCTTTCTCAAAGAAAAAAATAAAAAAACAACCCTTAAAAATCATCTAAGAATTTTTTTTGCAAGTTAAAGAATGACAAAGTAAATGGAAAGTTAATTAATAAATAATGAAACTAATTTGATATTAAAGGAAATAATTTAAACTGAAAAAGTTTTATTTGAAAAAGTTAAAGAAAATAAGTGATACTTGCAGAAATTTGGAATTTAAAAATTAGGGGAAAAATTGAAAAATAATGAGAATCATTGAAGAAAATTTTTGAAAAATGATAAAAATAGTTGAAATTTGTAGATATTAATTGCAATCATAAAAAAAAATAATTTTAAAAAATACAGAATATTTGTAAAGTTTTTACTTTACAAATATTCTGTTTTATTACAAAATGATTTTAAGAATTTTAAATCCAGGAAAATAATAATTACAAAAATTGCAGAAATAATCGAAAATTTATTAAAGAAAATGAAAATTTCAGATGTATTATTGAAATTTTCGGAGTTAATCAACAAAGATTTAAAATAATATAAAAATTGTGAAAATAATGCAAATGAAAAAAAAAAATTCAAAATTGACGAAGTATTTGTAATTTGAGAAAAAAAATTGAAGAATGATCAAAACATTAAAAAGTGGATGCAATAACTTAAATTTGAGATACTAAGTGAAAATTTAGGAAATTTATTGAAAAATAATTAATATATCTAATTAAAAGGTGGAGAAAATAATTGCAAAAATATAAAAGAAAATAAAAATTGAAAAATGAGATAAATAATTGGAAATTTAGCAATTTAAATGAGGAAAGAAATGTGAGAATAACTAAAATTTGAAGAAATTGATTGCAAAATAATAAAAACAATAATTAAAATTGAAGAAAATTAATGAAAGTAATAAAAAATCCGAGAAAATGTTTGCAAAGTAATAAAAATAGTGAAAAATTTAAGACAATAATTTTAGTTTTATAAAAATAATTGAAAAAATTACAACATATAGTAATAAATATAAAAAAGAAAATAATTGCAGAATGATGAAAATAATTGTAAATTGAAAAAATAACTAGAATTTGAGATAAATATTTTAAAAAATTCGAAAATAAAACAAAAAATAATTTAAAAAGACAAAAATTAATTAAAAAATAAATGTAATAAAAAAATAAATTATATAAATAATTATTAATTGAAGAAAATAATAAAAATTTGTAAAAAATAATTGAAAGAATTACAGAATATATCTGAGATAATAAGACTACAATTACAATTATAGGTATATTATAATTCTTCAAACTTCAATTAATTTGAAATTTCATTGATTAAAAATTTAATTAATCCTCGCTTTGAGAATAATAAAGTTAAAATTATTTGAAAATTTCTTCAATTTTTAACAATTCTTTTCTATTAGGATTTCAATTATTTGCTACAATTTTCATCTATTTTTATCATTATTTGAAATTTTTCTTTCAATTCTAATTATTTTCATTATTTTTTAACTTTTCCCCTAAATTATAAATTCAATTTCCGCAAGTTTTAAATAATTTCTTTAATTTTTTCAAATAAATTGATTGATTTTTACTTAAAAACTAAATTTTACTAAATGAACGAATTATTTCCTTCTTATTAATAATTTTTATATTTATTGATTTTAAAAGTTTCATTAAAATGATGTTTTAAATACAGTAAATAAACACTTTTTGTCTATTAAAGTATTTACAAATAGTAACATTTATAATAATCAACTTCGAACTGCCTAAAAAAAGTAATCTAATTTTTTGGATTTTATAATTTTTTTTATTAAAAAAAAATATATAAAAAAAATGTTGCGTCCCTCTAAGTTTGCGCTCGGTGCTACGGCACCACCCTAGTTACGCCACTAGACCAAAGTAAAATAAAAAATAATCATAAACAACCCTTAAAATCAACCCTCAAGAATTATTTTCACAAGTTACGAATTATTCTTTGTAAAAATTAATGAAAAACTTGCATTATTACCTTAGAAATGCTTTTTTGAAAATTGATTTACGATGATTTTTAAAGAAGATATGATACATTTTATTTAAAAATGAGTTTTGTTTCAACTGCGAAAAACTCAAAAATTTTGAGTTATGGAAACAAATGGTCAAGAGGAAAAATGTTTCTTTTTTCATGTAGAATTTAAAAATACCTATATTCAAAAATTAAACAGACATTTTATTTTTCTTTTAATTAAAAAAAAAAACTATGTATTTTTTAGAAACATTTTTCCTTCTTTTAAATTGTTTAGTTTTTATCTAAATTTTTTAATTTGTCAATTTTCTACTTTTTTGAAGACTTATTCTTGCATTTTATATTATGTAAATTTAATCTTGTACTAAATATTCTCAATTTTAACATCTTTCTTACATTTCATTTAATTTTTCTTCTTCAAATTTAAAAAAATGTTCGTAAATAGTTTATTTTTTTAAAAGAGTTTCTATATTTCTCTTTTATATATTTTTATGCCACATTTTTTATTCTTTTATTGTTTTTTTATACTTTTTTTTTTCGTTGCTTTTACCATATTTTTTGAAATTTTCTCATTTAATCGACATAATTTGTCTGATTTTGATTAAATGCTTTATTCTTCATTATTTCTTATTAAATGTTCTCAGTTTAAAAAATAAACTACTTAAAATCATGATTTTTATTAGCCCTGGCAAAAAGCAATCAAATCTAAAAAATTCACAAAAATTTCTGTGTTGAATTGATATAGAATTAATCAAACCTTCAAATCTCTGTGAGTGATTCCTTTAGTATGAAGATACTGGACAGCTAATGCGACTTGATAAAAAATATGTTTCGCATTACTGTCAGACAATCCAGACTGTGTGTGTCGAATCCGATCAAAAAGTTCGCCTCCTTCCATTAGTTCAAGAACAATATAAACCGAACTCGGCGTGTTGAACACCTCCTCTGTTCTTATAACATTCGGCTGAAAAAGAAACACAAATTATTAAAAAGACATTCACAAATATTTTAATTATGGTAATTTACAAATATCCATAAATTTTTTATTTTATTTTACAAATTTAACAAGTGACTTTTGAAAAAAAAACAATTCAAGGCCCTTTCCAGGTTTTCGAGGTAAAAAAAATTATACATCAAGGCGCGCTTTTTAATAAAAAATTGAAATTCTTACGTGGCGCAATCTTTTTAGAATTTCCACCTCGTTCAAAATTTTTTTCTCATCAATGGCAGGCGAACTATTGAACGTGAGGCTTTTCTTGGAAATGATTTTCATGGCAAAAATTTTGTTGCATACTTTGGAAAAAACTAATTTCACCTCCCCGCAAGCACCAGATCCTAATTTTCGTGAAACTGCGTATTTAAATTTAATTTCAGGCGGCAAATCATTGCCCTCGTAGGATTCAATATTCATAAAAACGTAGACTGGAAAATAAAGACGAAAAAAATGTGTTTATTGGTAATAATTGAAATAATAGTAAATAATTTGAGACTAAATTATAAATTTTTTTTCTCACCTCGAAATTTGGCCTGGGCGAGAGAAATCGCGTCGTGATTGCCGAGAACAACTCGCTTGCCTTTTCCAATTTTCACTTTGTTTACGAAAGTCCCATTTTGAGAAAGATCCTCGATATAAACGATACTTATATCCTCAAGATTATTTGAACTTTTAATTATTTCTCTAGTTATTTTAAAGTGTTGTTTACTGATACAATCCACAATCTTTTTCTCTAATCCTAAACTCGACACATTAATTTCACACCTCACTGCCCTTCCAAGAGTGTAGGAATCGTCGATCAATTCTAAAAAAAGAAAGATTTTTTTTTAAAATATATCAACTTAATATGAAGGCAAATTACACTGATATTTATATAATTTTTGACATTTGAATTTCAGGTTATGATTTCAATTAATTAAAGTTTAATGATTAATAAATTATTAATAATTAATATTAATTAAATAATAAATTATTAATAAATTAATTAACTTTTTCATATTAATAAATTAATTAATTATTATTAATTAATATTAATTGAATAATAAATTATTAATAAATTAATTAACTTAAAAAATTAATGAAAAAGATGATTAAAAAACTTTTTTAAATTTTTAGTTTATTTTGGTTTTATTATGGAGAAATATTTAGCTTTAATTAATTTGCACCGATGTACCTGAAAAAAAAGCTATGATATAATTATGTTTAAATCGCAGTTTCCTAGAAATTTCCTTTTTCTCAAAATGTAAACAACTTTGTATTTTTGTTTTGATTATTCAGAGCAAATTATTTTCTCTTACAGATAGAAAACCATTCATACTTTCATTCATTCATAGATAAAAACATTCTTATTCTTTTCATTAAACTATTTATTAAATGTCAATTTTTTTTTATATTATACATATTAATCCTTAAATTAAAAGTAGTTTAAAAATACAATTAGATTTTAATTATTATCAAGTAAAATATCTTATTTGTCACTAATCTTAATTTTCATAATTAAAAGTTTGTTAATCTAAAGAAAAAACGTCACAAATTTCCGTCTGACCCAACATTTTTTATCCGAAAAGTGGAAAATGGATTAACAACAACAATAATAATAATAATAATAATAACAATAAGAACGATAAATATATTTAAAAACTACTATTCAAATTTAAAAAATAACTTCTGTTTTTTATAGACAACTAATTAAAAATAAATCTTACCCATTGAAGGAAATTTTGGATTACTCGGGCACAGTTTTCCCCAAGCAAATTTCATCGGAGAATCAGCAAAATCTTGAGAAAATAAATCAATATTTTGAGTTGCTTGAGTCGTTTTGTTTGTGCCTTGTGTGTCCGTCATTTCTTCATCCATTATGATTATTTAAATAAATTAATACACTAAATAATAAGAAAGCTATGAAATTATAATCTACAGAAATTTGCGCACAAAGAAAAAGTCCTTTTGACCGAACAAAAGTACAAAAGACACAAATGCTAACTCATATCAAAATCACTGTTTCAAAAAAAAAAAAAACGCGATATCTTACTGTTTAGAGAATTTATTTGAAAAAAAATAATCATTAATTTAAAAAATGATTAACGTAATTAAAAAAAAACGCTAATAGAGACGCTATTATAAGCTGTTATAAACCGGCGTGAGCACAACAACACGAACGCATTAACGTAAAACATAACGGGAAAAAGATAAAAATAAATTTGGCAAAACACGTGGGTATCAGGGTTGGGCAATAACAATGGATTAGACTGCAAATTACGTTATCTTAATGACGTCACTAGTATAGACAAAATTTGTCCGTAAAATTTTTTCTGAAAATAATAAATATTTTTACACAAAAGTTTGTAGAATTACTTAAAATATCATTAAGAAGGTCTCTTTGACCCAAGTTTGTTTAAATTTTTCCTTAAAATTAATTTTTTAAATCTTCAAAAATCAGCTAATTTTTTGAAAAGTTTACTTTAAAGCAAAATTTAAACAAACTTGGGTTAGAGAGACCTTCTTAATGTTATTTTAATTCCACATAGTTTGGTGTCAAAATAAGTATTATTTTAAGATAAAGTTTAAGCACAAATTTTGCCTATACTAGTGACGTCATTCTCCATCGCATGCCCTTAAATATAATAAAAATACAGTGGTTTACGTTAGGGTTGTAAGTCAATGAGGGCGCAATTACATGTCTGCGTCGAACGCTGCGTTCTTGCGTTGTATGTTGAGAGTGACAAAGATGTGACTATATTTCTGTCTTTCTCTCTCTCAACATAGAACGCAATAACGCAACGTTCGACGCAGACATGTAATTACGCCCTGAAACTTTGAAAGTTTCATAGAACTTTTCATTTTGACAAAGTTTCATGGAATTTTACATCGATTTACGTATTTAACCATTTTACGTTTCATTAGAGCTTTTACGAGTTTTTAGAAGTAAAGTGGATAGGTAATTTATCTAATGGTGAAATCACATAGGAAAATCAAATGTTGCGTCGTAATGAGAAAGAGAAAGAGGTAAATATATCTTTGTCTCCCTCTCTCTCATTAGGACGCAACGTATGATGCATCCGTGTGATTTCACCCTAAGGTAAAGGCGCTTTCCTGAGTTTTTGCATGTCATAGAAGAGGGCAGAGATATTGTCTGTCCTTTTCTGTCCCATTGTTATAGCTCAGGATGAAAGAGGTGTGTACATTTATTTAGTTTCCTACACTAATTTATCAATGAATTATGTCCAAATTTCTTACAGTAGTTTGCGTGCATAGACCTAACCTTAAATTTCTTTATATTCTTGTACTCTTGTCTTATGAATAACGTTTATATCACATATTTTTTAAAATTTACTTAATTTTCATTTTATTTGCGTATTAATCATATTTATTAATAAAATTTTATTAAATATTGAACAAAATTAATCTCAAATTAATCCTCTGCATGTGACTTCACTCTTATTTACAGGTTTCAACGTAAATTACTTACATTACGTAATTTACATAAAAAGATCCCAGCGACGAGTCACAACCCACCCCTGTTCCAGATTAAAATTTGAAATGTTTTGCCCTTTTTATAATAAAAATACAAAATTAAAATAAAATGTGTATCAAATTAAATGTCACATTTTGAAAAGTCGTCAAAGACACTCAAGAACACACAAAATTGTTTTAAAACTTCTACATAAAAGTTGTATTGATTTTCATGATTTTCAGAACCTCGTACAATGACTAGTGAGTTTACCGTCTATATTATTAATAATTCTACGTCATTATTCTTCATTACGTAATTTTGTCTTCTGCTATCTGTTATCAAGAAAATTTATTTATTGTAAAAAAAATTCAAGTCACGTTTTATTTCAGAAAGCCTCTCGTTTGAGAATATAATCGATAAAAAAGAACGACAGATTGACACGACGATTTTTTTTAGAGTTTTCAAGTGTTTAAAAGCCATTTGTAACCTTTAATTAATCATTTTTAATAAATCTTAACATTAAAAGGCGCTAAAAATAACGAATAATTTCTTGTGCAGTTTGTAAACAATCAATTTTTGCAATGATTAATTTCAATTAAAAAAAAAAAAAATGTTATTAAATTAAGTGGACTGACTTATTTTTAGTTATTAAGCAACATATGTTCAAGTGTATTTTTAAACTAGAATATTGCGTTTATGATTTATGTTTAATTCAAAATGACAATGTTTTTTTGTAAGGAAGAAACTCTGCAAAAATTGTGATTAGTTTGCTTTTTTAAAAATATGACTTATACTTTTTATCAAAAGACTCTCGTCTTATTTATTATTTTCACTGGAGCATTTCACACACTTTCTGTAAAGTGAGTATAAAAATTTATTATTAATAAAAACAATTTCCGTCACAAAAATATTATATTATTAATTTTTAACAAATAATAATAAAATAAAAACAATTATAATACTTTTAGATTTGCGGACCGTTCAGAGGCAATTGGAGAAGATGGAGAAATTCGAAAATTCAATCATCCTTTTGTGGAAGCATCTTTTATGTTTCTCGGAGAAACTCTATGTTTGTTGGTTTATAAAATTCTATGCTGGTATCTCAACAAAAAATCCGTAAGAAGAAGAAAATTTAAATCTTTTTAACTCTTTTTGCTTTTTTATAGAGGAAGCTTTGTGGTCGTTAAGATTTTCCAACAATAGTCAAAATTTATATTCATCTAAAAAGACTAAATTTTCATTTTTAAGAAAAAGTTCGGATGTGTGATAATTTTTTTGTCATTTGGATATCTCGAGAACGCTTTAACGGATTTTAATAAAATTTGAATGGCGAATTAAGCTCATAAAAATCTAAAATTGGGAACAGGGATTTTTTAAGATACCAAATCAAATTATTTTTTTGAGCACCTACTTTTATCGAAAAAAAAATCGTTTTTTGGAAAAAAATATTTATATAATTTTTATAATAATAATTAGGTATAAAATTTTTAAATTAAAATTGGAAATTGAAAAAATTGTAAGAAATAATTGAAAATTGTGGAAAATAATTAATAATTGAAGAAAATAGTTAAAAAATGACGCGAATAATTAAAAAATTGAAGAAAATATGTAAAAAATTACGAAAATAATTGTCAATAAAATTCGAAAAAAAATTGATTAATAAACTAAAAAAAATTGAAAAAATGAAACAAGAAATATTAAATTTAAAGAAAATAATTGCAAATTGAAAAAATCATTAAACTATCGGAATAATTGTTGGAAATAATTGCACACTTAACCAACTGGATTCAAGATAAAAAAAATAATTATAATTGAAAAAAATAATTAAAAATTGAAGAAAGCAATTAAAAATTGAAAAATGGAATTGAAATTTAAAGAATATACATAAAAATTGAAAAAAGTGATTGAAAAAAGCTGAGAATTAATTAATGTAGAAGAAGACAATTGAAAACTAAATAATTATATATTGAATCGCCGAAACAGTATGTGAAATTTATTGATCTGTTATCTTATTAATTATACTTAAATATAGTTTATACCTATGTATATCTCGTTACCCTTTTATGGTTCTTTATGGACTGCGGGGAATTATGTTCTAAATAAATAAATAAATAAATAAAAAAAACTGAAGAATGGAAATTAAAATTGAATAATGGAATTAAAAATTAAATATATTAATTGAATTGTATTCAAAATTAAAGAAACTTAATAATAATCGAAAAAAAGTAATAGAAAAAAGTGACAAATTTTTAATATTGAAGAAAATAATTGAAAATTGAAAAGTGTAATTTAAATATGAAGAAAATTACTGAGAATTGAAGAGAATAGTTTTAGAATTAAATAATTGAATTAAAATTTTAAAACAATTTTTATGAGAGGAAAAAAATTTTAAAAATTCGAGAATTATTGAATATTAAGGAATTAATTTAAAATCGAGAAAAATAATTGAAAATTAAAGAGAATATTTGAGAATTAAAGAAAATAATTAAAACTTGAAAAAATAAATTAGAAATTAAAGAATGGAAATTTTAAGAAAATAATTGATAATTAAAAGAAAGAATACAATATAAAGAAAATAATTAAGTATTGGTGTCGATAATTAACTTTAAAAAAAAATTCGAAAAATGGTGAGAATAATCGGCATTTAATTAAAAAGTTTTTTAAAATTATTGAATAATCATAAAACTGAAGAAGAATAATAATTGAAGAATAATGATTTGTCAATTGAAAATTGATGAAGATTATGGAAAAAATTGTAGAAAATAAATGAAAATTGAAGAATTGTATTGAAATTTTAAGAAAATTGATAATTGAGAAAATGCCAGAATTATTGAATATTGAATAAAATAATTGAAAAATGAAGAATGAAGAATGCAATAGAAAATTAAAGAAATTAATTCAAAATTAAATAAATAAATTGAAGATTAAAGAATTAAATTGAAATTTTAAGATGATAATTGATAATTGAATGAAAATTTACAAAATGACTAAAATAATTAAATATTAAAGAAAATAATTGAGATATGAGGAAAATAATTGACAATCGAAAGAAAAATTCGAAGTCTGTCGAGAATAATTGACAACAGAACAAAATAATTTAAAAATTTAAAGAGAATAATTGTGTATTGAAATCTGTTGAAAATTATAGAAACAATAATTATAGATTTATTTATTTGAAATTAAAATTATTTAAAATGATATTTATCAATTCAATTTTTAATCAATTTAAATGCATTTTTTAAAAAGTATCTGATTTAAAACCAAAAATATGTATGTGACAAACTTCAGGGGTGAAACGACAAAAAATTAATGAAAGAATGAATGAACTTGCGGATTTTTATTATTATTATTATTATTATTATTATTATTATTATTATTATTATAGATTTGTAATATATGGAAAAAATTGATTTTCGATTAAAAATTTCCCGGTTTTTTCCGGTTTTCCGATCAAGTGGCCACCCTAAGATTTTTTTTACATTTTAATGTTTCTTTTTAAACAATTTATTTATATATTCATTGAATGATTTGTCAAAAATTGATTAGGGGTAAAAAAAATATTTAAAAACTATTTAAATCTTTAAAATTTGGAGAAAATGATTGTAAAATAATGAAAATAATTGAAAAATGAAAATAATTATAATTTAAATTTAAGATAAACAATTTAAAATTGAAGTAAATAGTTACAATTTTGAAATAAATAAGTCATAATAATTCCCATATGAGAAATCAAAATCAAAAAGTTTAATAGAAATTAAACAAAATAATTGAAAAATGGCAAAAACAATGAAAAATTAAAGGAAGTAATTGATATTTATAGAGTTAATTAAAATTAGTGATAAACAATTGAAAATTTAGAAAATTATAAAAAAATAATTAAAAATTGGATAAAACAATTGCAAAATAATAAAAATATTTGAAAATTGAATAACATAATTGAAATTTCAGGTAAATAATTAAAATTTGAAAAAAATAATTGAAATTTGAGAAAAATAAGTGATAATACTTCCTTTATGAAAAAGCAAAAACAAAAAATTTAATTAAAATTAAAATTAAAAAATGGTAAAAACAATTAAGCATTGATAAAATAATTGATATTTGAAGAATTAATTGAAATTTGAGATAAATAATATATTGATAAAGATTATTGAAATTTGAGATAAATAATTGAAAAATTTAGGGGAAAAAATATTGAATATAATCTAAAATTTGAGAAAACAATTGCAAAATAATGATAATATTTAAAAATTAAAAAGAAAATTTAAATATGAGGTAAATAATTGAAAATTGAAGAAAATAATTGAAATTTTGAAAAAAGCTATAAAATGACCAAGTTAATTTGAATTTGAAGAAAGTAATTGAAATTTGAGAGAAATAATTGAAAATTTAGTAAATTAATAAAAAATTGTAAAGGTAATAGAAATTTTAAGAAAAGTAGTTAAAAATGATAAAAGCAATTAAAAATTGTAGAAAATATTTGAAATTTAAAGAATTAATTAAAAGTGGTGAAAAATAGTAGGTACAATGATAATAATTTAAAATAGAAGAAAATAATTAAAATTTGGAAATAATAATAATTGAAAATGTTTTAAATTAATTGAAAAATAATAGAAATGTTTGGAAAATTTGTTAAAAAATAATTAAAATATTAAAAAATTGGAGAAATTAATTTCAAATTGGTAAAAGTAAGTGAAAGTCTAAGAACTAATTAAAATTTCATTAAAATGTATTTATAAAATTACAAAATATATTTATAATATAAGAAAATAATTAAAAAATAATATATTTAATTAATTTAATTTATTTTATTGAAACAAATTCAACAGTCTAAAAGACTAATATAAAAAACTAAACTTTGATAAAAATTATTGCAATATAAGATAAATAATTAGATAAATTAAGGGAAAAAAATTGAATAAAATTTAAAAATTGAGAAAATAATTACAAAATAATGGAAATATTTAAAATTTGAAAAGAAAGATTAAAAGATAGGGTAAATTATTGAAATTTTGAAAAAAATAATAATATCATCAAATTAATTTGAAATTGAAGAAAGTAATTGAAATATGAGAGAAATAATTGAAAATTTAGGAAATTAATAAAAAAATTGTAAAATATAAATTTTAAGAAAAATAGTTGAAAAATAATAAAAGCTATTAAAAATTGTAGAAAATATTTGAAATTTAAAGAATTAATTAAAAGTGGTAAATTAGGTACAATAATAATAATTGAAAATAGAAGAAAATAATAAAAATTTGGAAATAATAATAATAATTGAAAATGTTTTAAATTAATTGAAAAATAATAGAAATCTTTGGGAAATTAGTTAAAAAATAATTAAAATATTAAAAAATTGGAGAAATTAATTTCAAATTGGTAAAAATACGTGAAAGTCTAAGAAATAATTAAAATTCATTAAAATGTATTTATAAAATTACAAAATATATTTATAAATTTAAATAAATTTAATTATATTTATAATAAAAGAAAATAATTAAAAAATAGTATAAAAAATTAAACTTTGATAAAAATTATTAAAAAATATTGAAATTCTCACAAATTGGAGAAAAGAATTGGAAATTGATGAAAATAATTAAAAATAAAAAAATATAGTTGAAATTTGTGAAAAATAATTTTAAAAAATATTAGAAAAAAAACTTTAAAAATTACCCATTGATAAAAATTATTGAAATTTGAGATAAATAATTGAAAAAGGTAGGGGAAAAAAATATTGAATACAATTTAAAATTTGAGAAAACAATTCCAAAATAGTGAAAAAAATTTAAAAAATAATTAAAATTTGAGGTAACATGGACGGTTACATGGAAGCGAAATGTTCATTTATGATTATAATTTTCATCTAGTTTAAAATATGTCAGCGACCATATTTCTTCAAAAGTCAGTGGTTTGACCATAATAAAAAATTATTACATAATTGTATTTCAGGATGGATCAATTGAAACGAATCCTTTGACGAAAGGTAACAGGGACGTGAATCCGATGATTTTAATGTTTCCTGCTTTCTGTGATGTGATAGCGACATCATTAAGATACATTGGATTGACAATGACTTACGCCAGCAGTTTTCAAATGCTTCGAGGAGCAGTGATAGTGTTTACTGGAATCTTATCGATGGGATTTTTAGGCAGAAAACTCGGCGCCAGAGAATGGATTGGAATTTGTTTTGTAATTATTGGTTTAGTGATTGTTGGTATCACCGATGTTCTGACCGAAGATCGAAGTATCGGTTCCAATTCCATTATTACTGGAGATTTACTCATTCTCTGTGCCCAGGTAATATGTTTTTTTTAAACCGATAAAATTACACTGAAGCTTCACTTATTTTAACCCGGTTCACACAAATCCAAGACAAAAATCGCACTTATTTTAACTCCCATGTACTTATAGAGAACTTTTCTGATTGACTGATCCAATTCGCAGCAACCAATGAAAATGTTAGTTAGTTTTGATTGGTCGACAAGTTAAAATAAGTGAGACTGAGACTTTGAAATGTTAAAATAAATGCGACTTCAAATAAGCGAGACTTTAAGTAAGTGAAGTTTCAGCGTACTTAAAATCCCTGAATACAAATAAATAAAAATAATTTTTTTTTAGGTAATGACTGCGATTCAAATGGTGTATGAAGAAAAATTTGTCGGTGGTAATGACATTCCTGCACTTCAAGCAGTTGGCTGGGAAGGTAATATTTTTGCTTTTCATTTTGTTTCTTTTGTTGGACAATATTTTAATGACAACGAGAATTTTTTATTTGTAATATTCTACAGGGGTTTTTGGACTGTTTGCGCTTCTTTTTGTCATGACTCCTCTGAATTACATAAAAGTGGTTCCACCCTTTGCTGACAATTCTAGGGGAACTTTAGAAGCAACAATTGACGCTTTCATACAAATTAAAAACTCTGGTCAACTTTTAATTGCAATGATAGGTGAGAATACATAAATAAATAAATAAATAATGGTATTTCGAAAATAAAGAAAGCACAAAAATGAATAAAAATCGAATTTTCAGGTATAATGCTAACAATAGGAATTTTTAACTTTTCCGGACTGAGTGTCACCAAAGAAATAAGTGCCACCTCTAGAATGATTTTAAGCAGTATTTGCACAATTGTAATTTGGGTGTTTTCGTTGATTTGCCAGTGGCAAGTTTTCCACTATTTGCAGGTAATTCAATTCTCAATTATTTTCTTCAAATTTGAATTTAACTTTTCAATTTTCAATTATTTTCTTTATTATTAAAAAATAATCGCCTTTTTTCTATTATTTTTTTCGATTATCATTATTATCATCAATTTTTTTATTTTCTTAATTTTCAATTATTTTTTTCAATATCCAATCCAGTTGTTCAATTTGCAATTATTCCTATAACTTTTTAACTATTTTGTTTTAATTTAATATTTATTGTTTAACTTTTTAAAATAATTTTTTGTTTTTAATAATGTGAATTATACTAAATATTAAAATCAACTTTTGTTCACAGCTTGTTGGATTTTCAGTTCTTGTACTGGGCATGTGTTTCTACAACAATCTTTTAATTCCTACGGTGATAAGACAATTTAGACGCAGACTGAATTTACCTAATATGCCAAACGACGAAGAGAGAATTTTAAGTGCAGCCGACGAGGATTTGGAAGACAAATCATTTCATTAACAATAGTTCAAGTTTAGTTTCTACAATTAACACAATAGCCAATTTTGTTCGTTATCAGGAGAATTTATAAATTAATTCCATAATTTATAGATTAGCTTCCCTGGTGGATGACATCATTTACAAAACTCGAATAGAAACATGTGTTTTTTTTGGTTAAATATGCGATTAAGATGATTTTATAAAATATTCAGTAATCTCGCCATTTAAAGAAAAGGGTGCTCGAAGTATTATATTTTTATTCAAAGTGTTAGCGTATATTTTTTTATAAACAATAGACAAACTTTAATAATATTTAATACAGATCTGAATTATATTAAGAGTTGTGTTTTAATAAAAAGCAGAATTATATTTAATAAAAATCTGAATTATTTTAATATAGTTCAATTAAACCTTGAAAAATTAAATATAAAAAGAATGTTTTATAAGAGTGGGTATTTTTCTCGGGTCGTGAATTAATAATTTTAGAAAACACAGAATATACAATAGTCAATTAAATTAGAAAAAGATAATTTCTACTTATAAAATCACAAAGAAAAGAATTTATTGAAGATGTTTATTAAAGGTAAATTATAATTATTATTATGAACCATTTATTTCTAATTCACTGAAGATTTTATGTATGAAACTGATTCTTAATTTATTCATAGTCTTTGTGTCTAAATACCTAGTTCATTGAGCATCTTTCAGGACAAAGAAAAAAAATATGTCGTTTTATTTAAATGACTAAAAACTGATTAAATATTAGAAACCATTTTTTATATAAATGTCAAATGTTAAAAGAAGTTTATGTATTGAAATCTTTCGAGAGAACTTTTACTTACTTTAACAGAAAAATAAAATTTATTCTGGGTCTAGATTTCAACACTTTGAATGGAAAGAACAGGTAAGAAAGTTTAAATAAAATATTAATAAAATAAAAAATATTATATTGTTAATTAATAAATCGAAAATATTCTCAGAATTTTATGTTTATGTCCACAGATAATTAGGTAATTAAAATGGAAGAAATGAACTTTACAAGTCCTTTAGCAGCAGTTCAAATAATTTCTATCTACAGTTACTTAAACACCTTGAGTGATTTTCTATTCGTTGAAAATTACTTAAACGAAAGCAACTTGTATCAGCCAATACCAGTAGTTAATGCTTTATATCATTATTTCCTAGATGACTATCATTTAAATCAAAGTGGAATTCTAGAAACGAAAAAAATAAACTTGGCAAAAAAATTAATAGACAGCGATTTTTACGGTGCAAATGAAAATGAAAAACTGGACGAATATTTTGTCAATTGTTTGTTTAAACATATAATAACGTCCCTTGTGTTTGAAAAATATACAAATATTTATGGATTTTTGGCAGAAGTTGTTAAGGGATCTGATAATCTGACAGTAAATAATTTACTTGACAAGATTTTGTACATTCTTTCGGAAGAAAAATTTCAAAATGAATACGGTCCAGATTCAACTTTAGAGCCTATTGCGATTTTTAAAATACTTCAAGACTTTATTTATCCATTGTTTCCGAAACCGAAACATGATCTTGGTTTATTATCGGTGGATAACATTTATGCGATGGCAGGTGCAATTTTTGTTGTATCTTTTGACAATGCATCGGTAATTGAACCAATCATATATAGAGAAAAGGAAGAAATCGATCTTGAAAATCAATTCACAAAATATGTGGCTATAGCACACGCAGTAGAACAGTCAGTTT
Source organism: Ganaspis brasiliensis (assembly GCA_037103525.1). Classification (NCBI taxonomy): domain Eukaryota; kingdom Metazoa; phylum Arthropoda; class Insecta; order Hymenoptera; family Figitidae; genus Ganaspis; species Ganaspis brasiliensis. The sequence continues at coordinate 1,024,514 of JAZKLR010000103.1, read as the reverse complement.
TGTCCCGAGAAGTTGACACAGGAGCTTTAAAAATCTTCACATTACCTGCTCTTCTTCACTATGTTTACAAAGAAAAAGAAAAACTTAAGGATGAACCAATTGCAAACATCATTTCTGATCCAAAACATGTTTCAGAATCATTTAGACTTTTGTTTTCGTACCTAAATACCACATTTGCTGAAATCGAAAAGGCGAGAAATGAAGATTATAAGTATCAGTTTCATGTCGCTGTGTCCAATTTTAAAAATCGTACAACACTGGCTAGGGAGATTATAAAAAACGAGTGTTATTTTCAAGAGGGAAATGATATTGAAAATGAGGTTAAGAACTACAAGAATAACCCAAAGGAATATGAATGTAATAGTGTTAATAAGAGTAATGTAATTACCAGAAAAATTCTATCCGATATTAATCAACTTTATCAGGATCAAGTAAAGAACATGAGTGAAGAATTTTTTCAGTTTGAAAAGAAGTCGATAAGAGATGCTTTTGGGAAAGATAAGATACAATCTCTAGAATCTGTCGGTGTGGAAATATCGAAAGGGTTATTTGAATATTATTACAGTGGTGAAATAGGTTTCGATGCTACTGAAGTTCAGTTGATAAAACAATCGGATGATTTGTTTAGGTTTTACTTTCCCGATAATGGAACAGAAGTCTTTTACGCTTTGATTCGTCAAGATAACGATGTGACTTTAATTACAGAATCTAATGATCCGGAACTATTCAGAAGAAAATTAGGTCTGGACACTTCCAAAAGATTTACAGAAAATAAGTTTCCGAGAATCATAAAAACAGTAGGTGAAACATTTGAGGATTTTATGACCAAAATTGCGAAGAAGAGATCAGAAGATCTTTACAATAGTTTGTATTCCGAGGGATATGACCAGACAAAAAAAGAATGGTGGATTGATTTTGGACTTTCTTTGGTTCCATTTTATACTTGTGGACAAGCGATTAAAATTAAAAATGTAGGTGAAGTCGAATTAGCTTGTTCAATGGATGCAATTTTTATTGTGCCTGTTTTTGGAGAAATAGGTTCTCTTATGATGAAACTGACAACAGCTACAACCAGATCATTGTTATCATTGGCAGGAACGACTTTTGGGTCATTGGTTTTAAGGAACACGTTAAAGGAAACTTTGACCATTTCAAGTGAATTCGTAGCGAAAGAAGTGGTGGAATTTTCAGCAATATTTTCAGAAGACATGTTCCAAAAGATGGGATTATCTTTACTTCGATGGTTAGATCCAGGTTTTGAACTCGCTTTCACAATAGGCAAAATTGGTTTGAGGTCGATTGGTAATTTACTCAAGGTTCTAGAAAAGTACGTAATTTCTATCAAATCCGTAAAAGAGATTTTAATCGAGACTGAAGGCACAATAAGTAATTTGCCGAGGAAAGTAGGTACAATATTAGAAAAGGACATGTACGTAAATTCTTTATCAACACAAAAGAACTCTGGATATGGTTACAAGTATATTTATCTATCAGATGGTACTATCGCACAAGTTAGAAATGTTCCGGAATATGATGAGGAGATACCTGTTGTTCGTATCATTTCTCCAGATGAGGAAATTTACAAAGCAATTAACCCTCTAACTGGTAATATTAAGGAGAAAAAGTTACACCTTACAGATATGCCTAAATCTGAAAAGGCACAAATTCAAATCAAGAGTTACCACAACAGTGAATTGTGTGCCAGATTAAGGTCTAAACGCTCTCCAAATAAAATATCCTGTTTGCGGACAATTCTCAAACATAAAAGACAAGCATTTGAATCCATAGCCATAAATTATGCGCTTGATCATGCATTAGATGTGTCAAGAGAAATTGTCGAAACCAATCTCAGAAAATATATCTTTCCAGAAAACGGAGAGGTACAATTTGACTTTGTCAAAGAATGGGCGGATCTGATCAAAACTGGAAATCCGAATCTGCCAGCTCGATTTGAGAAATACAAAATAAACGATCCAGAAAGTTTTTCTAGGTTAAGATACGCTGAGATGATGGATAAACCATCGATTTCGGAGAAAGAGGCAATTTCTCGCCTTACGAATGTATATTCCTTGAATATGGGTAAATTTCACCCAGTGACGGATGTAGAGTTTTTCATGCCTTTTTATGAAAAGGGTAAGGTCTATGAATCCGTGACTTTAGAAGATTATGTTTCTCTACGGAACTACATGAGCAATGGATTTAAACGAATCGGACGAAATACAGCGGAAGCAAAAAATATGAGGGAAGCTTTCTATCGATTAGCAATTCGACAATCCGACGATCCAATTGAGGAGTTTGATACTTTATTGTACAGAGGTGAAACTAGATCGCCTCAAGTTCTCAACAAACTGTTTTCCTCGCAAAATGGAGAATTGGAATTAAATAGATTCACTTCGACATCGTTAAGTAAAGATATTGCTTCAAGATTTCAATTTCGAAGATGTGTGGACACTGTTCGCGTTTTCTACGAGATGAAATTTTCAGATCGGTATTTAAGAGCAAAGCTTGACAAAATTTATAATCGTTATGAAAGAGAGATAGTGCTTCTTCCTGGAAGTAAATTTCGTATCGAGAGTGTAAATGTAGTTAAGTATAGTGGAGAAAAGGCTTTTTATGTAAAGTTGGCTTTTATGCACGAGGCATTTCCGAAATACGAGTGGTACAAAAGAATTATGGATGAATTGGAAAAATTAAAGAAGAATGAATTTACTTCGTATGAAGTTGATCCCAGTTCGGGTTCGGTTTCGAAATCAGAATTGTTCTCGCGTTTTGAATATTTGAAAGAACTGAATATGTTATCATAAGAGAAAAAATGATGGCCTATAGAAAATTACTGCTATTTATCCTTAATATTAACAATTGGGTTTTAAATATAATAATTTATATTACTTCTTTAACTTGAACAAATGTATATAGACATATTTTTAAAAGCTTGTAAAAGATTTGTTTGTTTACAGAATTATTTTGCCAATTATCAAATTTTTCACGAAACAAATGGTTTCTTTGAAAATTCTGAAATGTTTGTATATAGACTGAAGTTAAAATGCTAAAATAAAACTTGAATAAATAAAGAATTGTATTCAGTAACGAATGAATTATATGGTTCTATACATGCTTTAGAAATTTTGGATGAATATAAATTTTTTTTCATTACAGAGATATTTTAGTTTGAACGACTGAAAAAGCAGGTATGGAAATTTAACTCTTGCAATCCACATCAAATTATTGCTTAAATTTAATTACTAATTATTAAGATTAATATAAATTATGAAAAATAATTTTGGATAAGAAAAAAATTTTTTTGTGAAGTTTATTGTAACACAATGTTATTATTATCTTTTATTCTTATTATTATATGTTATTATTATCTTTATTAAATTCTTAACTATTTTTCTTAATTTTTCAACCTTTCCTACAAATGATTAAATTTATTAAAAATTTCTTTTTATAAAGCCCATAACCAGTGGCGTAACTGTTAAGAGGCAAAGTGGGGTAATGCCCCAGGTCATTTTTTTTAATTCCAAAAACCTTACTAATTGTAGTAATTTGAAGTGCGACTAAAACAAGAATCGTGCCAGCGTGCGATTAGATTCTACTTCTTGTGATATCAACGATTATAAATATTTTAAATATAATATTAAAAAATAAATTTATATAAATAAATAAAGTAATATAAATATTATTGATAATTTGAATTTATCACTTCGTGACAATTTTCGGAAGTAGGATGAATTAGTTTTTCAGTAAATATATTTTTGTTGTTCATTTGTATAAATTGTTTTGTAATTTAAAAAAAAAAAAATTTTAATTAAAAAAATTAATTTAAATTTGCGATTAGTAATATAAAATTAAGGAATAAATAATTAAATTCGATTTAAAAGGAAAAATAACTAAATTTGAAAAAGTGATTTTCCTTTTTGCCCCAGGGCCCTTGTCTCCCCAAATTACGCCACTGCTCATAACTTATGTTATTAGAATAGAATTAAGAAAAAAACTGAAGAACCTCATTTATTAAATTTTGTATAAAAAATGTAATTTCAAAATTTATCAGAGAATGATTATTATGAGGAAATTTTGAGTATCCTGGTTTCATTAATCCTGGGTTCATATACCACATGGACAATTTTTAATCACTTTTTGATCCCCCCACCCCCTCACGTGGACAATCATGGACTTTTGACGAAACCCCCCTCCTAATCCCTCTAAATGTCCACGTGGACTTTTTTTTAAAAATACTATGATTTTCTATGTTATAAGAAATTATAACTGTAAAGTAGTTTCTGGACATTGGCTTAAGAATGAAAATTTTTGCATTTCAGATGAAAGTGAGACTATTTAGAATATTTTTCGAAAATCGAAAATCTTAACGATCATAAAAATTCCTCTAGAAGGAAGCAAAATCTGTAAAATTAATTAAAAAATAAAAATTGGGGAAAATGGTTAAAAATGATAATAATAATTCAAAACTAAAGAAAATAATAATTACACTTTGAGAAAAATAAGTGATGAAAGTATAAAATATATTTAAAATTGAAAAAAATAATTGAATAAATCAGTAAATAAGAAAAATTTTAGATAAATATTTGCAAATTTTGGAAAATTAATTGAAAAACTATTTAAATCTTTAAAATTTTGAGAAAATGATTATAACATAATGAAAATAATTGAAAAATGAAAATAATTATAATTTAAATTTAAGATAAATAATTTAAAATTGAAGAAAATAGTTACAATTTTGAAAAAAATAAGTCATAATACTTCCCATATGAGAAAGCAAAATCAAAAAGTTTAATCAATATTAAAGAAAATAATTGAAAAATGGTAAAAACAATGAAAAATTAAAGGAAGTAATTGATATTTATAGAGTTAATTGAAATTAGTGATAAACAATTGAAAATTTAGAAAATTATAAAGAAATAATTAAAAATTGGATAAAACAATTGCAAAATAATAAAAATATTTGAAAATTGAATAACATAATTGAAATTTCAGGTAAATAAATGAAATTTGAAGAAAATAATTGAAATTTGAGAAAATTAAGTGATAATACTTCCTATATGAAAAAGCAAGAATAAAAAATTTAATTAAAATTATAGCAAATAATCAAAAAATGTTAAAAACAATTAAGCATAGAAGAAAAAAATGGATATTTACATAATTAATTAAAATTTGAGATAAATAATTGAAAATTTGGAAAATTGACTAAAAAATAATTTAAAATTTGAGAAAAGAATTGCAAAATAATGAAAATATTTTAAAAATGAAAAAAAAAATATGAGGTAAATAATTGAAAATTTTAGAAAATAATTGAAATTTTGAAAAAAGTGATAAAATCACTAAATTAATTTAAAATTGAAGAAAGTAATTGAAATATAAGTGAAATAATTGAAAATTTAGGAAATTAATAAAAAATTGTACAAGTAATAGAAATTTTAAGCAAAATATTAAAAATTATGAAAGCAATTAAAAATTGTAGAAAATATTTGATATTTAAAGAATTAATTAAAAGTGGTGAAAAATAGTTGGTATAATAATAATTTAAAATAGAAGAAGATAATTAAAATTTGTAAAAATAATAAATGAAAATGTCTTAAATTATTTGAAAAAGAATAGAAATGTTTGGGAAATTAGTTAAAAAATAATTAAAATATTTAAAAATTGGAGAAAATAATTTTAAATTAGTAAAAGTCATTGAAAGTCTAAGAAATAATTAAAATTTCAGAAAAATGTATTCATAAAATTATAAAATATGTTTAAAATATAAGAAAATAATTAAAAAATAATATTAAAAATTAAACATTTATAAAAATTATTGAACTATCAGATAAATAATTTCAAATTAAGGTAATTGACTAAAAAATATTGATAATTCTCACATATTGGAGAAAAGAATGGCTTATTGATGAAAATAATTTAAAATAAAACAATATAGTTGAAATTTGTAAAAAATAATTGAAAATTTAAAAAAAATATTAGAAAAAAGCTTTAAAAATTACCCATTGTTAAAAATTATTGAAATTTGAGATAAATTATTGAAAAATTTATGGGAAAAAAAATATTGAATATAATTTGAAATTTGAGAAAACAAATGCAAAATAATGAAAATATTTAAAAATTGAAAAGAAAAATTAAAATATGAGGCAAATAATTGAAAATTGAAGAAAAAAATTGAAATTTTGAAAAATGTAATAAAATCACCAAATTAATTTGAATTTGAAGAAAGTAATTGAAATATGAGAGAAATAATTAAAAATTTAGGAAATTAATAAAAAATTGTAAAAGTAATATAAATTTTATGAAAAATAGTTGAAAAATGATAAAAGCAATTAAAAATTGAACAAAATATTTGAAATTTAAAGAATTAATTAAAAGTGGTGAAAAATAATAGGTAAAATAGTAATAATTGAAAATAGTAGAAAATAACTAAAATGACTAAAAATAATAATTGAAAATCTCTTAAATTAATTGAAAAGTAATACAAATGTTTGGAAAGTTAGTTAAAAAATATTAACAAATTGGAGAAAATAATTTTAAATTGGTAAAAGCAATTGAAAGTCTAAGAAATAATTAAAATTTCAGAAAAATGTATTTATAAAATTACAAAACATATTTAAAATGTAAGAAAATAAATAAAAAATGATATTAAAAATTAAACATTGATAAAAATTATTGAAATATGAGATAAATAATTATAAATTAAGGTAATTGACTAAAAAATATTGAAAATTCTCATAAATTAGAGAAAATAGAATCGCAATTTGATGAAATTAACTTAAAAAAAAAAAATTTAGTTGAAATTTGTGAAAAATAATTGAGAATTCAAAAAAATAATAGAAATATAACTTTAAAAATTAAGCATTGATAAAAATTATTGAAATTTGAGATAAATTATTAAAAAATTTAAGGAAAAAAAATATTGAATATAATTTAAAATTTAAGAAAACAATTACAAAATAATTAACATATTTCAAAATTGAAAAACAGAGAAACTGAGAAAAAATGAGAAAAATAATTGCAAAATAGTGAAAATAGTTCGAATTTGAGTTAAATAATTGCAAATTGAAGAAAATAATTGTAATTTTGAAAAAAGTGATAAAATACAAAATGAATTGGAAATTGAAGGAAATACGTCAAATAAGAGAGAAATAATTGGAAATTTCAAGAAAAATTATAGAAATATGATAATGACAATTGAAAAATGTAAAAAATACCTGACATTGAATGAATTTATAAAAAATTGAGATTAATAAGCCATACAAGTGTTATGGAAATCCGTTGAAGCGGTTTTTAGATATCCTGTCGAAAAAACAGTATGTCTCAAAATTTGAACCTCAGTTAAACAACATTTTAAGGGACAAAATTAAATTTTTATATGGTCCACGTGGACATTTGTTTTGACTTTCCTCCCCTCTAGTGGACAATCGTGAACTTTAGAGGACCCCCCCCCCAAACTGTCTACGTGGTATGTGAACGACCCCTTATCAGAAATTAAAATTGAATTGTAAAAACTAAAACACTATAATATTTACAGACTTCCGAGACGAGTATAAAAAGAACAATATTAAATAAAAAATGGAACCAATAAACTTTACAAGTCCTCTGGAAACCGTTAAAATCATTTCGATCATCAGTTATTTGAATACTCTTAGTGATTTTTTATATGAAGAAAATTTCTTAAACGAAAGCAATATATATAAGCCAATACAGGTAGTCAACGCTCTTTATAATTACTTCTCAGATGACCTTGTTAACAATAAATCTGAAATTCTTGAAAAGAAAAAATTGCAATTGGCAAGGAAGTTAATAGAACACAGCGATCTTTATGGAACAAAAGAAAATGAGAAACTGGACGAAAACTTCGTGAACTTACTCTTTAAACACATTATCACATCTTTTGTTTTCGAAAAATATACAAACATTTATGGATTTTTGGCAGAAGTTGTTCGCACGTCGGACAATCTTTCTATAAACAATTTACATAAACAAATAATTAATAAACTTTTAAAAGAGAAATATAAAAATGAATTTGGTCCAGATTCAAGACTAGAGCCCAGTGTGGTTCATACAATATTTCAAGATTTTATTCTTCCCTTATTTCCGAAACGAAAAAAAGAATCTACTTTAATAGAAGTGGATTATATTTACGCACAGGCTGGAGCTGTATTTCTTTTATCCTTGCAAACTCCACAAATTATGAAACCAAATTTACAAACAGTGAACGAAACATTTGACCTTGAAGATAAGTTTGATAAATATACGTCAATAGCACATGTGGTAGAAAACTCTGTTATTTCTGGAAAAGCCGATGTAATAGCTTTAAGAATTTTTACACTTCCTGCCCTTCTTTTTTATGTTTACAAAGAACAACTAAAATTGAAAAATGAAGAAACAGTGCACATAATACACGATCCGCACCATGTGTCAGAAGCTTTAAAACAATTATTCTCATACCTAAATACTGTTTTCGTGCATATTGATAAAGCTAGAGATGAGGATTATAGGTACCAATTCTATCAGGCTATGTCCAATTTTAAAAATCGTACAACCTTGGCTATGGAGATTATCAAAAAGGAATGCCAGATTTTTAATGAAACGGATTTTGAGCAAGAGATTGTCGAGTACAAGAATAATCCCGATGATTATAAATGTAAAAAAACACTTAAAAGTTTAGGAGATGACGGCAAAGAATTTTTGCCGGATGTTAATCAAGTCAGCAAACAATTTTTGTCCGACCTCAACCGATGTTATCAGGATCAAGTTAACAACATAACGGAAAAATTCTTAGTGTATGAAAGGGAATCGATACGAGAAGCTTTTGGCAATGATCGTATAAAATCTTTGACTACTGTGAGTGTAGAAATCTCTCAAGGGTTGTTTGAAAACTATTACAGTGGAGGAGTAGGAATTGACGTATCCGAAAATCAGTTAATTAGAGAATCGGATGATTTGTTTAGGTTCTACTTCCCCGAAAATAGGAGAAAAGTCTTTTATGCTTTGATTCGTAAAGATACAAATGTTTCTTTTATTCAAGAATCCGATAATGGTGAGATGTTTAGACAAAAATTGGGTTTGACAAGGTATCAAGAATTTCGGGATAATTATTTTCAAACACCTATAAAGAAGCTAGCAGGAGAAAGTTTTGAAATCTTCATAGACCGGATCGCCGAGGAAAGAGCGCGAAAGTTTAACAAGACTTTATCGAATGAAGGATACGGCGAAACAAGCCAAGAATGGTGGATAAATTTTGGACTCTCGTTGATTCCGTTTTACACCTGTAGTCACGGAATTCGAACGAATGATTTTGATGAAGTTAGTCTTTCATGTCCTTTAGATATAATTTCTATTTTGCCGCTTGTAGGCGAAATAGGTTTGTCTCTCTCGACCCTGACAAGAGCAACAACAAAATCATTGTTATCCTTAACAGGAACCACTTTTCAAACTGTATTTGTAAGAAGATCCTTAAAGTTGACTTTAGCCTTGTCTAGTGAATTCTTAACCAAACAAACAGCTGTCGTTTCAGGAATGCTTACGAAAAAAGTTTTCCAGAACTTTGCACTATCTATGTTTAGATTAATCGATCCCGGTTTTGAGCTCGTATTCACAGTGGGTAAAGAGGGACTAAGGTCATTTAGTAGTCTCATTAAAGTGCTAGGAAAGTATACAAAATCGTATAAAGGTATTTCTTCGCATTACTGGGTGTCTTTGGAAGGTGTAAGAAACCTGTTGAAAAAGGTAGAAAATACTATTACCAATTTGCGGAGAAAAGTAGGCAGTAAATTCAAAAAGCCTGTGTATGTAAATTCGTTGTCTAATCAAGAATCTGGGTATGGTTATAAGTATGTTGTTTTGCCAAATAAGAGAATCGCACAGTTAAGAAGAGTCAAAGAATATAAAACGGAGCTTCCTGTTGTCAGAGTTTTGAACAAAGATAAAAAAAGTTATATGTTTATCAATCCTTTACAAGGTACTAGGCAAAAGAGATTACACCTTGAAAACCCGTCTCTAGTCGAATATTCCAAATATCCAGTAATTAGGTTTCGAAAAAATGACAAGGAGCTTAAATTGTGTCAAAACCTAAGATCCAAGCGATCTCCAAATTTTTGCTTGAGAGACGAACTTAAACTAAGACGAAAGGAAAGTGAAGAGAGTGCTTTATCTTATGCACGTGGATTTACAGAATTGTCAGAAGACGTTGTAGAATCAAAGTTACGAAATTACATTTTTCCCGAAAATGAAGAGAAACAATTGGATTTTGTCAAAGAGTGGTTGCCTTCTGCCAAGGTTGAAAAATCAGTCGAACCAGTTTGGAGCCATATGTACAAAATAGACGATCCAGAGTTGTTTTCTCGTTTAATGTACGACAAAATTTTAGACGAACATGCAATTAGCTCAAATGATGCATTGGAGAGGATACAACGGATATATCCTAAAAATGGCGAATCTCTTTTTAATCCATTAAAAGACCTAAAGTACTACACCAATTGTTACACAAAGGACCTAATAAATGAATTTGTAACTTTTGAAGATTACGTTGCTATACGAAATTACATGTGTGATGGATACAAAAGAATCGGGAAGGATACAACCGAAGCGAAATATATGAGAGAAGCTTTGTATCGATTAGCTATTAGACAATCGAACGATCCAAATTGGGAACATAAATTATTCCGAGGGGAATCAAGATCTCCGGATGTTCTCAAAAAATTGTTTCTGTCAAACAATGAAGAATTGGTGTTGGAAAGATTTACGTCTACAACTTTGAATGAAGAGATCGCGGATAGATTTCAAAGGCATCGAAACATATTGGGAACTATACCTGTTTTACATGAGATGACATTTTTGAAACCGTATTTAAGAGCTAAAGTTGTCAAGATTTATAGAAGTTATGAGGAAGAGATTGTGCTTCTTCCTGGGAGTAAATTTCACATCGAGAGTGTAAAAGTAGTTCCGTTTAAGGGAATAAAAGCTTTGAAAGTAAAGCTTTCTTTTATGCACGAGGCAATTCCAAAACACAAATGGTACAAGAATATTATGGACGAGTTAGAGAAAATGAAGAAAAATGGAGCTAAACCTTACGAAACTGATCCCCGTTTCAGCTCTATTTCAAAATCAGAATTTTTCTCGCTTTTTGAAAATTCGAAATTTGGACTTCAGGACTGAAATTTCAGACATTTTTGATAGCCATCTTCAGAGATATTGTCGAGATTAAAAATGAATTAAGTACCTATTAATTAATGCATATTATATATAATGATGTTTTAAATGTTAATTTTATTGCTCTTGAAAGATAAGATACATTAGTGTTGATTTATTAGAAATAAAAAAATGTCACAAGTGGGACGATTATAATTTTTTTTTTCCTATAAAAAAAGATATAAATAATATTTTCTATTTATTTTCGAACTTTGGAAAAGTTATATTTATAAATAATACATTGTCTTCTTATAGCAAAAAAAAATTATAATCGCCGCACTTGTGTGACTATTATTTGCAATAAATCAATATAATATGTTAATTTATCTTATCTAGAGGAAGCAAAAAATTAATAATATAAAAATTGATTGATGAAGTTATTTAAAAAAAAAAACAATTTTAAATACAAAAAAAAAAAGAAATGAAAAAACATTAATTATTTTACGAATTTTTAATCAATTATAAACTTTATATAGGTCAATCGATTCGTTTCGAAATAAGGAATATGATTTTTGTATTCATTAAATTGTATTTTTAGCATGAAAAGAAATTTTGTCAAAAAACATTTTTCTTTTATGAAAAAAAAGTTGTCAAAAAAATTTGATTTGGTATTTTTAAAAATCCTTGTGTCCAAATTTAGATATTTATGAGGTTAATAAACTACCCAAATTTTATTAAGATCGGTGGAAGCGTTATCGGGATATTGTGGCGACAAAAAAAGCTATACACACATACATACACACATAAACACACACACACAGACACACACATCTGGACATTTGTTCAAAAATGTAAATTTACGCTTTTTAGATAAAAATGAGTCGATTTAGACTGTCTTTGAAAAATCGAAAATCTTAACGATCACCAAGCTTCTTCTAAGTGGAAGCCAAAAACGAACATAAAATATTTATTTTAAAAATAATTTCCAAGACACGTGTCACATAGACAAGAAGTAAAAAAAAAAAATACTTTTATTAACTAGTTGACAATTAAATATGTGCTGGAAGAATACAGTGAAAAACTTGTTTAAATAAAATGTACCATGGAACATTAAATGTTGGTATGAATGTAAATAAAGATTAAGTATAAAATTGAAGTTAGAAAAATAGCAGTTTTAATTAGTGTACTACAGCTCATTATGTTTTTTTTCATCTATTAACAGTAATTTGTTTCAAAAAAGGTAAGCAAATTAATGCTTTTAATTATTAATAGTAACTATTACTCTGATTATTATATATGTGGATTCTAGATTTATTTTAAATAATGCAGCAACCAGGTCTAGGCGATTGTTTTTAGAATTATCCTAAAAGTAATTTCAAATTGTAGGAATTAATTGAAAAATGATAAAGATAGTCAACATTTCCTAAAATTAATGAAAGAATAATTAAAATAATTAGAAATTTGTGATAATGATTAAAATCTGATTAAAATACTTGAAAATTGTCGAAAATAGTTAAAAAATGATGGAAATAATTAAAAAATGGAGAAAACAATTGAAAATCGATGGAAATAATTAACAGTTCATAAAATTAAATAAAAAATATAAATAATGAAAAAGTTAAAAAATGAAAAAAAAAATTGAAACATGATAAAAATAATTCAGAATTGATGAAATTAATAAAAAATTATTAACAAAATTAAAAATGAAGGCAAATAATTGAAAAATGATAAAAATAATTGAGAATTGGAGAAAACAATTGAAAAATGATAAAAACAATTAACAATTCATGAAATTAAAAAAAATTAAACAATGAAAAAATTAAAAATTGAGACAACTATCTGAAAAATTATAAAAATAATTATCAGTCATTGAAATTAATAGAAAAATAACCCATTAACGCCCAGACGGACGAAAAATTTCTGTTGACTTTGAGGACCTCCCTTTTAAAAAAAATGCCTACAAAAAAATTAGCACTTATCATTTTTAACGTAAAATTTACTCCTCTTTTAGATTCTGAAGTTAAAATTTGTTTATAACAAATCGTTAAAAAGTTATAAACAATTTTTTGCAAAAAAACACGATTTTTTGAGAAAAAATTTTCATTTTAGACATATTTTCACCGGAAAAAAGCAAGTAGATGCTCTCAAAAGCTCAAAATATCGCGTCCATGAACCCCCAGGTATAAGACCCTGAAGCAAAAAAATTTTTTTTTCAAAATGGCGGACGCCAATATGGCGGCTAAAACTAAAAAAATGGCTCAGATATGAAACAGGGTGCTCCAACTTTTTCATGTGACTGAAATCGCCCAAAACTCTTAGACGGGGGTTTTTGGGGTCGCTGATTACGAATATGATGTCAGTTTTTAAAAATTCAAAATGGCGGATCCAATATGGCGGACGAATTTTTAAAAAAATTTTTGATTCACTTGAAACTCTCCACTCAGGGCTTTTTGGGGTCGCTGATTACGAATATGATGTCAGTTTTTAAAAATTCAAAATGGCGGATCCAATATGGCGGACGAGTTTTGTAAAAAATTATTGGATTTACTTGAAACTCTCTATTCGGGGGTTTTTTGGGTCGCTAATTGCAAATCTGATGGCAATTCTTGAAAATACAAAATAGCAGAGTCAAATTGTTTGAATTTCAATAAGTATTATACAATGAATAAGAATTTTTTGGTCCGTTTGCCGTCGAATAATTCGCCGTTGCCCGACTCTTACCGCGAGAAGGTGGACAATAAAGAGTCTTTTTTTTTTTTTTCGTTTTTTATTTTATTTTTTTTTGTTTTTTTCGTTTTTTATTTTATTTTTTTTTGTTTTTTTCGTTTTTTATTTTATTTTTTTTTGTTTTTTTTTTGTTTTAATATTTTTTACATTTTTACATTTTAGGTGTGAAAATCCTGAAAGCAGGAAACGCATAAATATGCATCACACTCCACGCACTTTCGTTGCGTTCTACAGGTGCACTTGGAGAAATTAGAGCAGTTTTTCTTTTGTTCAACTCTTTGAACTTTGTGGTTTTTGATGGATTCAGATTTTTTTAGATATGCTTCTGCAATCTGTAGAGCCATGTCTTTAGTACCTATTTTTTTTTCTTGGACAACTAAGTTTCTTAGAACAGTTGCATTTGCAATTGATGCTTGAACGAGTCTCATAAGTATAACCCAAGTCCATTTTTTCGACCTTATGCATGGCATCAAATTGCTGCAATGTGCGTCGTGCAAGTCTACTCCGCCCATAAACTTGTTGTAGGTTGTAAAAGCATTAGGAAATGCTATATCAACTTTGCTCTTTGTCTCCGAAGAATATCTTTTGACTGAACTAATTGGTGTAACACCTATCAGTGTTGACAGTATAGACACTACTTTCGAATCTTTTACTGTGACATAATTGACACCACTGCATTTGTTATGCTTGGCAATAAATGTCCCTCTTGGATCCTTTTCCGTAATCGGATTTTTTACTTGAATTCGATTAGCTCTGACTGTCCCTGTTGCCCGCAAACCAACTTTCTTCAGATGAACCAGTAAATCTGGACTTGTAAAAAAGTTGTCAAAATATACGTGATATTTCACTACATTTCTGGGTACAACTGAAGAAAGAAGGTTTTGGAGAAGACCAACGACAGATCAACCAACGCCAGATCTTAGCGGAAACAACAAGCGCAAAACCGTCTTAGTTGTGAGCATAGTTAAAAGTTATACAGCACCACAGCAAATAAATCAGCGTCAAATAAACAAAAATAACCAAAAAAAATAATAAGACTTAAAAAATTTGCCAACTCCATTTTGAATTTTTAAAAACTGACATCATATTCGTAATCAGCGACCCCAAAAACCCCTGAGTGGAGAGTTTCAAGTGAATCCAAAATTTTTTTAAAAACTCGTCCGCCATATTGGATCCGCCATTTTGAATTTTTAAAAACTGACATCATATTCGTAATCAGCGACCCCAAAAACCCCTGAGTGGAGAGTTTCAAGTGAATCCAAAATTTTTTTAAAAATTCGTCCGCCATATTGGATCTGCCATTTTGAATTTTTAAAAACTGACATCATATTCGTAATCAGCGACCCCAAAAACCCCTGAGTGGAGAGTTTCAAGTGAATCCAAAATTTTTTTAAAAATTCGTCCGCCATATTGGATCAGCCATTTTGAATTTTTAAAAACTGACATCATATTCGTAATCAGCGACCCCAAAAACCCCCGTCTAAGAGTTTTAGGCGATTTCAGTCACATGAAAAAGTTGGAGCACCCTGTTTCATATCTGAGCCATTTTTTTAGTTTTAGCCGCCATATTGGCGTCCGCCATTTTGAAAAAAAAATATTTTTGCTTCAGGGTCTTATAGCTGGGGGTCCATGGACGCGATATTTTGAGCTTTTGAGAGCATCTACTTGCTTTTTTCCGGTGAAAATATGTCTAAAATGAAAATTTTTTCTCAAAAAATCGTGTTTTTTTGCAAAAAATTGTTTATAACTTTTTAACGATTTGTTATAAACAAATTTTAACTTCAGAATCTAAAAGAGGAGTAAATTTTACGTTAAAAATGATAAGTGCTAATTTTTTTGTAGGCATTTTTTTTAAAAGGGAGGTCCTCAAAGTCAACAGAAATTTTTCGTCCGTCTGGGCGTTAATGGGATAATGAAAAAATTAAAAATTGGAGAAATTAATTGAAAAATTAAGTTAAGAATGCACGTACAAAAGTAAATGCTGTTACATTTCACATTAAATTAAAAATACACTATATATCTATTAAATGTAATCTGTTTCTACAATTTTTATCTATAATTTTTTGTGGTAATAATAATTTGAATATGTATGTCAATTTACAAAATTTTCTTTTTAAGTTGCTCTCTTCAATTTTCATTAAATAATTAATGTCCATCCAATAATAATATAATTAAAAAAGTTTATTAGTCAGCGTCTACTTGGAACTGCTATAGCACGTGGCAGTTCCACGTGGACGCTGACGTGCAAGCCCCCTTTTTTTAAAACTGCTGTATTTCCTAAAGTTATTACTTTTTTTGTATGAAACTTTCCAGAAAACTTCTTTGGATATTAATAAAAAACTTTCTCACTTGAAGTTCTTTCTTAAGGCAAAAACAAAAAACTTTATAACTAACTAGTTTTCAGTGAAACATTTACAAACAGATCTCTATTTTTATTGAAAAATAATTGATTGCTTTCTTTTCAAAATTTTTCACCACGTAGTTTTTGTTTAAAAAATAAATTAAATGTGCAATTCAACATAGGTTCTTAGGGAAACTCACATAAATCTTAGAAAAAATGGAAATGAGATTAAATTCCAAAATTTAGTCAATTAGGAAGAAAATATCGTCAAATTTCAATTTAAGAAGTTTATAGGAAATTGAACATGGATTTATTAATAAATAAATAAAGAATTATATTGAATAAATAATTATCAAACTTCTATTTTTCCAAAAATGAATAATGACCTTGAAACTAGCACTTGCGGGGTAACATTACGCTTAATTCAAATGTAGGAATCCAAAAGGCAAAAATTTTTATTTCCATTAAAAAATGTTAGTTGTTTTCGTTAATAAAAACACTTATATAATTTTACCTTTACAATATTAAAGTCACTTTTTTATTTTAAATTTTCCAGTCTCCTTGCTTTAAAGAAATATAAAAACTTTGAGGTTAGGATAACATAATCACTACGCCTGCGCACAACAAATTTAGTGTAGATATTGCCAAATTGTTTATACTCATTTTTGCAGAAAGCTTATTTAGCAAAATATGTCATATTTAAATTAAAAAAATATACATTTTGTATTTTTTCAACTTTTTAAAAAAAATCAATTGATAAATATTATATATTAAAGGTTTTTCAGTACGGTTAAGAAATAAATATTTTTCTTTCTTTAAGTTGAAACCCTGCGTGTTAATAGAGCTAATACACGGAGATTAGAGAACAATCCTGAAAAACACTAAAATTTAAAGAATTTTTTTCAAAAGCTGCATTTTTGGAAACTTGGATGAGAAGAGAAATTAAGAAGAGAGAATGGAATCAGTAACATTTACAAGTCCACTGGAAACCGTTAAAATCATTTCGATCATCAGTTACTTGAATACTCTTAGTGATTTTTTATATGAAAAAAATTTGTTAAACGAAAGCAATATATATCAGCCTATACCGGTAGTCAACGCTCTTTATTATTACTTCTCAGATGACCTTGATAACAATAAAACAGAAATTTTTGAAAAGAAAAAATTACAATTAGCAAGAAAATTAATAAAAAATAGCGATCTTTATGGCGCAAAACAAAATGAGACCTTGGACGAACACTTCGTAAACTCACTTTTTAAACACATTATCACATCTTTTGTTTTCGAAAAATATACAAACATTTATGGATTTTTGGCAGAAGTTGTTCGCACGTCGGACAATCTTTCTATAAACAATTTACATAAACAAATACTTAATAAACTTTTAAGAGATAAATATAAAAATGAATATGGTCCAGATTCAAGACTAGAGCCCACTGTGGTTCCAAAAATTTTTAAAGATTTTATTCTTCCCTTATTTCCGAAACGAAAAAAAGAATCTACTTTAATAGATGTGGATTACATTTACGCACAGGCTGGATCTATATTTCTATTGTCTTTGGAAACTCCACAAGTTATCAAACCAATTGTACAAACAATGAACGAAACATTTGATCTTGAAGATAAGTTTGATAAACATATGTCAATAGCACATGTGGTAGACCAATCTGTTATTGCTGAAAAAGCTGATATAACAGCTTTAAAAATTTTTACACTTCCCGCCCTTTTTTATTATGTTTACAAAGAAAAACAAATATTGAAAAATGAAGAAACAGTGAACATCATTAATGATCCGCATCATGTGTCAGAAGCTTTTAAACTTTTATTCACCTACCTAAATACTGTTTTCGTGCAAATTGATAAAGCTAAAGATGAGGATTATAGGTACCAATTCTATCAGGCTATGTCCAATTTTAAAAATCGTACAACCTTGGCTATGGAGATTATCAATAAGGAATGCAAGATTTTTAATGAAACGGATATTAAGCAACAGATTGTTGAGTACAAGAATAATCCCAATAATTATAATTGTAAGGAAAGACGGGAAGGTTTAGAAGATGACAACAAAGAATTTTTGCCGAATGTTAATCAAGTTTATTCGGTGAACGTGAGTAAACAATTTTTGTCCGGTGGTAACGAAAATTTGTTGCAGATTGCAAATAAACAGTTTTCTCCTGACATTAATCTCGTTTTTGTGTCGAAAGCCACCAAACAATATTTGCCCGACCTCAACCAATGTTATAAGAATCAAGTTAACAACATAACGGAAAAATTCTTAGTGTATGAAAGGGAATCGATACGAGAAGCTTTTGGCAATGATCGTATAAAATTTTTGACTACTGTGAGTGTAGAAACCTCTCAAGGATTGTTTAAAAACTATTACAGTGGAGGAGTAGGATTTGATGTATCCGAAAACCAGTTAATTAGAGAATCGAATGATTTGTTAAGGTTCTACTTCCCCGACAATGGGACAAAAGTCTTTTATGCTTTGGTTCGTAAAGATACAAATGTTTCTCTTATTCAAGAATCCGATAATGGTGAGATGTTTAGACAAAAATTGGGTTTGACAAGGTATCAAGAATTTCGGGATAATTATTTTCAAACATCTATGAAGAAGCTAGCAGGAGAGAGTTTTGAAATCTTCATAAGCCGGATCGCCGAGGAAAGAGCGTAAAAATTTAACAAGACTTTATCGAATGAAGGATACGGCGAAACAAGCCAAGAATGGTGGATAAATTTTGGACTACGTTATATCGAGGAGAAACTAGATCACGTGAAGATGTTAATATTCTGTTTTTGTCAGGGAAAAAAGAACTTGAGTTAAGTCGGTTTACTTCATCAACAACGAAACAAGACATCGCGAGAAGATTTCTGTCGAGAAATAATCAGGATAGAGTGCCTGTCATGTACGAGATGAAATTTGAAGATCGGTATTTAAGAGCGAGGGTTGAAAAAATTTACAAAGGTTTTGAAGCGGAGACGGTGCTTCTTCCGGGGAGTAAATTTCGCATTGATAGAGTAAGAGATGTTTCAATTAATGGCGAAAAGGTCTTGATGATAGAAATGTCATTTCTGCATGAGGCAATTGCGAAACATGAGTGGTACAAGAATATTATGGACGCGCTGGAAACATTGAAAAAAGATGTTACTATCCCGTATGAAACTCAAGTTCCTTCGAGTTCTAATTCGAAAATAGAATTCGTCTCGTTGCAAACAGAATCGTAGAAAATAAATCCCGCTACAATAATAAGCAATAATTCTCAACAAAAACAAAGCAACAATGAAGTCCACACCCCACTATCACTCAAAAACAGAATTAAGAATTATTTCTCCAACCTAAAAATCACAATTGCTTACAACTAATCAAAGACACAACAATTGGACCTCAAAAATATATCATTTTTTCCGACTCTCAATCATGTTTAAAAGCAATTAGAGACAAGTTTTCCAAAACAGCCCTCATACAAGACATACAAAATTATTTTTCCCATCTCCAAACAAAAGATGTAGAAATAGAACTCTGCTGGATCCCAGCCCATTACGGAATTACGGGAAATGGAAAAGTTGACTTCGACTCAAAAAACGCAACCAAATCGACAAATACAAACCATTCTCCCATACAGTTAAAAGAAATAAAAAAATGGATTAAAAAAAATATTTGAAAAATGGAACTAAGAATGGAAGCAACTAAACACCAAACTTATTATTGAACACTTCCCACCGAGTTAAAAATGTTTTAAAATTCTTCGAAGATATATCCTTATTAAATAATGTATAATAATCCAAATGTGATACCAATGTACTGAAATTGTAAAACTGTGGTCACTTATGATTTTAGATGTTCTACAGTGACCTTAAATAAATCAACAATAAAACAAATATTTTCTAGACAAAGTATTTATTGTGATCATTGAATATTCAATCACAACGTTTTGACTCTAACAAGCAACACTAACACTAATTAATACAACAATTAATTGTTCGAGTTTTTTATTCTTGCTTCACCAAACACATCTTTTTCAAATTTTTATTGTACTGAAGTGAACCCTTGCCAGCGAAAATTTTTATGTAAATAAAGATATAAACTGTACCACTTGAATAAATAGAGAATAAAATCATACTTAGTTTTGAATCAATTAAACCAGAGTTTGAACCTATAAAAGTCTACAAATTAAACAAGGTACCCACAAGATCAGTGTAGTAGGAAATAAAATATCCATCATTCTTGAAGTAACATTAAATTGGAGCAGGTATAATAATTTACTAATTTTTCTTCTATGGCACTCTTCTTAATTTTCGTTAGATACTCAATCACAGTAAAATAAAAAAAAATTTGTAAAGAATTTCAAAATATTTATAAATCTTATAAATTTAACACTGAGAAAATAGTATGGTTTAGAAAATACAATCTTTTGATAATAGCTTATGAGAAAAAATTTCTTTATTTAACTAAAGCAAAATATATTTTATATTTACAGACTTTCTCTTGAAAAATCAAACGAGGAGATAAAAAAGTGTCAGATGGATATAGGAATTGGAAGTTTTACGAGTCCATTAGAAGCGGTTCAAATAATTTCTATCTACAGTTACTTAAACACCCTGAGTGATTTTCTATTCGGTGCAAATTTTTTAAACGAAAGCAATTTATACCAGCCAATACCGGTGGTTAATGCTCTATATCATTATTTCCTAGATGACTATCATTTAAATCAAAGTGGAATTCTAGAAACGAAAAAGATAAACTTGGCAAAAAAATTAATAGACAGCGATTTCTACGGTGCAAAAGAAAATGAAAAACTTGACGAATATTTTGTCAACTGTTTGTTTAAACATATAATAACGTCTCTTGTGTTTGAAAAATATGCAAACATTTATGGATTTTTGGCGGAAATTGTTAAGAGATCTGATAATCTGACAGTAAATAATTTACTTGACAAGATTTCGTACATCCTTTCGGAAACGAAATTTCAAAATGAATACGGTCCAGATTCAACTTTAGAGCCTATTGCGATTTTTAAAATACTTCAAGACTTTATTTATCCATTGTTTCCGAAACCGAAACATGATCTTGGTTTATTATCGGTGGATAACATTTATGCGATGGCAGGGGCAATGTTTGTTGTATCTGTTGAAACTCCATCTGTTATTGAACCAATCATATATAGAGAAAAGGAAGCAATCGATCTTGAAAATCAATTTAAAAAATATGTGGCAACAGCACACGCAGTAGAGCAGTCAGTTTTGTCCGGAGAAGTTGACACAGGAGCTTTAAAAATCTTCACATTACCTGCTCTTCTTCACTATGTTTACAAAGAAAAAGAAAAACTTAAGGATGAACCAATTGCAAACATCATTTCTGACCCAAAACATGTTTCAGAATCATTAAGACTTTTGTTTTCGTACCTTAATACAACTTTTGCTGAAGTCGAAAAGGCCAAAAATGCTGACTACAAGTATCAGTTTCATCTCGCTGTGTCCAATTTTAAAAATCGGACATTACTCGCTAGGGAGGTTATAAATAATGAATGTCAATTGGAAGACGAGAATGATCTTGATAATAAGATTGAGAACTACAAGAATAAACCGAAGGAATATGAATGTAGCTTTGTCAATAAGAGTGATGAATTGCAAACAATAAACAAAAAAATTCTATCCGATATTAATCAACTTTATCAGGAGCAAGTAAAGAACATAAGTGAAGAATTTTTTGTGTTTGAAAAGAAGTCGATAAGAGATGCTTTTGGGAAAGATAAGATACAATCTTTAGAATCTGTCGGTGTGGAAATATGGAATGGGTTATTTGAATATTATTACAATGGGGAAATAGGTTTTGCTGCTACTGAAGTTCAGTTAATAAAACAATCGGATGATTTGTTTAGGTTTTACTTCCCCGATAATAAAACAGAAGTTTTTTACGCTTTGATTCGTCAAGATAATGACGTGACTTTAATTACAGAGTCTGATGATCCGGAACTATTTAGAAGAAAATTAGGTCTGGACACTACCAAAAGATTCACAGAAAATAAATTTCCAAAAATGATAAAACAAGTAGGTGAAACATTTGAAGATTTTATGACCAAAATCGCGAAGAAGAGATCAGAAGATTTTTACAACAGTTTGTATTCCGAGGGATATGATCAGACAAAAAAAGAATGGTGGATTGATTTTGGACTGTCATTTGTTCCTTTCTATACTTGCGGACAAGCAATTAAAATTAAAAATGTAGGTGAAGCCGAATTAGCTTGTTCAATGGATGCAATTTTTATTGTGCCTGTTTTTGGAGAAATAGGTTCTCTTATGATGAAACTGACAACAGCTACAACCAGATCATTGTTATCATTGGCAGGAACGACTTTTGGGTCATTGGTTTTAAGGAACACGTTAAGAGAAACTTTGACCATATCAAGCGAATTCTTAGCAAAAGAAGCGGTAGAATTTTCCGTAATCTTTTCAAAAGACATGTTCCAAAAAATGGGATTATCTTTACTTCGATGGTTAGATCCAGGTTTTGAACTCGCCTTCACGATAGGCAAACTTGGCTTAAGGTCGATTGGTAATTTACTCAAGGTCCTAGAAAAGTACTTAGTTTCCATCAAATCCGTAAATGAGATTTTAATCAAGACTGAAGGTACAATTAGTAATTTGCCGAGGAAAGTAGGCACAATATTAGAAAAGGACATGTACGTAAATTCTTTATCAACACAAAAGAACTCTGGATATGGCTACAAGTATATTTATCTATCAGATGGTACTATCGCACAAGTTAGAAATGTTCCGGAATATGGTCAGGAGATACCTGTTGTTCGTATCATTTCTCCAGATGAGAAAATTTACAAAGCAGTTAATCCTATAACTGGTAAAATTAAGGAGAAAAAGTTACACCTTACAGATATGTCTAAACCTGAAATGCCACAAATTCAAATTAATAGTTACCACAACAGTGAATTGTGTGCCAGTTTAAGGTCTAAACGCTCTCCAAATAAAATATCTTGTTTGCGGACAGTGCTTAAAGAAAAAAGACAAGCTTTTGAATCCTTAGCTATTAATTATGCACGTGATCATGCAGTTGATCTGTCAGAAGAAATTGTCGAAACCAATCTCAGAAAATATATCTTTCCAGGAAACGGAGAAATGCAAATGGATTTTGTCAAACAATGGATAGATTCAATCAAGGCAGGAAATCCAAAAGTATCGGTTCTTTTTGAGAAGTACAAACTTAAAGATCCAGGAACTTTTTCTATGTTAAGATACGCTGAGACTTTGGATAAACCATTGATTACGAAAAACGAAGCACTTTCTCGTCTTAAGGCTATTAGTCCTGTCAATTTCAATTATAAGCAATTCATGGTGTTCGATGTAGATATTTACACGCATTTTTACAATTTTCATCAAATCTATGAATCTGTGTCCTTTGAGGATTTTGTTGCTGTGCGTAATTACATGGGCAGTGGATTTCAAAGAATTGGTGAGAATACAATTGAAGCAAAAAGTATGAGAGAAGCTTTGTATCGATTAGCTATTCGTCAATCCGATGATCCGATTGAAGAGTTTGAAACTGTATTATACCGAGGGGAAACTAGATCTCCTGAAGTTCTTCAGAAGTACTTTTTTTCTAGAAATGGAGAACTGGAATTTAAAAGATTTACTTCCACATCGTCAGATGTAGAGCTTGCTATGAGTTTTCAAATTTGTCGTTCTATGAACTGTATACCGGTTTTGTACGAAATGAAATTTTCAGATCGATATTTAAGAGCAAAGGTTGAAAAAGTTTATAACCGTTTCGAACAAGAGACTGTGCTTCTTCCTGGAAGTAAATTTCGCATCGAGAGTGTAACGGTAGTTCCGTTTAAGGGAGAAAAAGCTTTTTATGTAAAGTTGGCTTTTATGCACGAGGCATTTCCGAAATACGAGTGGTACAAAAGAATTATGGATGAATTGGAAAAATTGAAGAAGAATGAAGTTACTTCGTATGAAGATGATCCCATTCCGGGTTCTATTTCAAAATCAGAATTGTTTTCGCGTTTGGGAATCATGAAATAATTTGATTATTACTTACAAATATGTTGATTTGCAAAATTGTTGAGTTATGAAGAAAGGAGTAAAACATGTTTTCGTTTGAATATTTCCAATATTCGTTATTCAGATATAACACAAAAGTTTCAAGCAAAAATCAAATTGTGTTTCACGTACTAAGCTATAGAAAATCTAATGAATATAATGGGGTATAAAATAATATAATCCATAAATTACGTCACACATTAAGGGGGGAGGAGAGGGGGTCGGGTAAAGTGTGACATCACACTATTTTCAAAATTTTTTTTTTATAAATGTTTATAAATATAGCATTTAGTGCTATTTCATTTTTATAATTAAAGAAATATTACTAAAAAAGTAAAAAAATTGATATTCTTTAGGTATTAAATTTTTAAAATTTTGGATCCTTAAACTAAATACTTATGAAAAAACAATATAAATATGTGGATTTTAGATTTATTTTAAATAATGCAGCAACCGGGTCTAGGCGATTATTTTTAAAACGATCCTAAAAGTAATTTTAAATTGTAGAAATTAATTGAAAAATGATAAAGATAGTCAACATTTTCTAAAATTAATGAAAAAATAATTAAAATAATTAGAAATTGGTGATAATGATTGAAATCTGATTAAAATACTGAAAATTGTCGAAAATAGTTGAAAAATGATGAAAATAATTAAAAAATGGAGAAAACAATTGAAAAACGATGAAAATAATTAAGAATTCATGAAATTAATTAGAAAATATAAATAATGAAAAAATTAAAAATTTGAAAAATTGAAAAATGATAAAAATAATTAAGAATTTATGAAATTGATAAAAAACTTATTAACAAAATTAAAAATGAAGGCAAATAATTGAAAAATGATTAAAATAATTGAGAATTGGAGAAAACAATTGAAAAATGATAAAAACAATTAACAATTCATGAAATTGAAAAAAAATTAAACAATGAAAAAATTAAAAATTGGGACAACTATTTGAAAAATTATAAAAATAATTAGCAGTCCTTGAAATTAATAGAAAAATAATGAAAAAATTAAAAATTGGAGAAATTAATTGAAAAATTATGTTAAAAATTGAAAATTGAAGTAAATAAATGATATTTGACATAAATAATTGGATGTTTAAGAAAACATTAAAAAAAATGATGAAAATAATTTAAAATTGGAGAAAAAATTGAATAATAATAAAAATAATTACCAATTGATGATTTTAAGAAAAAAAAAATTTCATTATTGAGGAAAATAATGTAATAGTAAAAAAATAATTTTAGAAGAATGTAATTATAATTTATGGAAAATGAATTTTAAAATTGTGAAAAAAATTGAAAAATTATGAAAATAATTATTAAAATTTAAGAAAATAATTTAAAACTGTTTTAAAAAGTTGAAAATTATTGTAAATAACTGAAATGACATTATAAAATAATTGGAATTTGAAAAAGATTATTGATTTAGTAAATTTTACTTTTGCTTTTTTTCAAAAAGGAGTCATTTTTAAGAAATCAAAATACAAAAATTTCACTACTTTAAAATAGTAAATAAAAAAATTTGAATAATAATTTTTTAACACAATTTTTAGTAGGGAGGGGGGGGGGGGTCAGGATAATGTGACGTAATTTTAAAGGGGGGTTGATAAATATGTGACAAGTTGTGATAAGTGTATGTAGAAACGTATGTTTGTATTTTAAAAAATTCATAATTATGTGTGCATGATAACATGTAAGAATGCATGTACAAAATTAAACGCTGTTAAATTGACCATTAAATTATAAATACATTATATGTCTATTAAATGTAACCTGTTTCTACAATTTTTATCTTTTCATGGATTATATATTCAATAGTTTTTTGAAAACTAAAACAGTTTACATTTTAATAAACAGAGAATATTATCGTATAAAGTTATAAAAAAGTAATAAGAAGAGTGGAAAATATAAAAAATAAAAAGCCGAACTCCTTAGATTTGTTTACCCAAACATAAACATGTATCTATAATTTTTTGTGGTAATAATAATTTGAATATGTATGTCAATTTAAAAATTTTCTTATTAAGTTGCTCTCTTCAATTTTCATTAAATAATTAATGTCTATCCGATAATATAATTAAAAAATTTCTTGCATTGTATGAATTATTCCAAAAGGCTTTTCAAAATCAAGCCCTTTTTTTTAAAACTGCTCTATTTCCTAAAGTTATGACTTTTTTTGTATGAAACTTTCCAGAAAACTTCTTTGGATATTAATAAAAAACTTTCTCACTTGAAGTTCTTTCTTAAGGCAAAAACAAAAAACTTTATAACTAACTACTTTCCAGTGAAACGTTAACAAACAGGTCTCTATTTTCAAAAATAATTGAACAATATATGGGTTTTATCTTTTCAATCATTCAGTGAGCTTCACTGGACTCAGATGCGTAAGTATACACTGCAAAAACATGGTGTCTTAAATTGGACAAAAATGTCTTAAATTAAGATACTTTTGGTGTCTAAGACACGAAAAATGTCTTAATTTAAGATATTTTTGAACAATTTAAGACACCATGTTTTTGCAGTGTACCAAGTTTCATTCAATTTCATTAAGATTCACCCGAGATATGACGAGTTATGTTTTAAAATTTAATTAAAGTAGAAAACAAAAATTTTTCACTTTTTGTTCACTATTGTTCAAAATATTATGCCTATAAAAAATTATATTATCTAAGGTATAGATAATATAATTAATATAAAAGCGTGACACATAAACTATGTATTCAAATAATTTTTAAGCAAACTGATAGCATTGATTAATATTAATCTATTCAATAAAACAGCTGTTGATTAGATTTGAAAGTACATTGTATGTAGAAACGTATGTCTGTATGTCAAAAAATTCGTATATGTATGTATAATTACATGTAAGTATGCTAGTACAATAGTAAATCCTGTTAAATTGCAAGTTAAATTATGAATACATTATATTTCCATTAAATATAATCTGTTTTTACAATTAATATCTATTCATGGATTATATCTTTAACAGTTTCTTTTTTATCTAAACCAGTTTACATCTGAATAAACAGAGAATATTATCATCTAAAGTTATAAAAAAGTAATAAACAGAGTGGAAAATATAAAAAATAAAAACCCGAGTCCTAAGATTTGTGTACCCGAACATAAACATGTGTATCTATAATTTTTTGTGGTAACAATAATTTGAATAGGTATGTCAATTTACAAAATTTTCTTTTTAAGTTGCTCTCATCAATTTTCATTAAATAATTAATGTCTATCCGATAATAGTAATGATAAAGAAAATATAGTTCTTTGTTGATAGTTTATTAGGATAAAACTGTTAACAGATTATTTGAAACTTTCTAATTGATTTAAAAATGTAACTGTTAAAAATACTTTTTAAGAAATACCATCAGCTTTAAAGTTTTTACAAAATTAAACTCAAAACAATTTGGTTAATATTTCAGTTAGAAAATCTTGAAAAAGTGTGTCTTGGAATGTTTCATAAAAATTAAAATAACTTCTGACATAATGAACATTTTTCAATGTTCTTAGGCTCATTTTAAAGGTAATTTTCTATAGAATTGGCCTTATTTATATCTATTCCTGTGCATTTTATTCTTTCAAATTTTATAAATGATATTTCTGAAAACAAAATATTATAAAATTTTTCCAATTTTTTTTTGTTCAACTTTGGCAGCTTGTATTTTTCAAGAATCAAATTGCACCGTAATGGCTAAAAATAAGATCAATTCTAAAGAAAATTGCCTTTAAAATGAGACTAAGAACATTAAAAAATGTCCATTATTTCAGAAGTTATTTTAATTTTTAATTTTAACATTTAAAATGGGTGGTCCCACAATTCTGGCCGGTAGTGTATTTTGTCAAAATTAATTATGCTGACATTAATTATAAGGGGTCGCTCACATACCACTTGCACAGTTTTGGGGGGGGGGGGGTCTGTTTAAAGTCCACGATTGTCCACTAGGTGAAGAGGGGGGTCAAAACAAATGTCCATAAGGAACAAGTAAAAATTTAATTTTATCCCTTAAAATGTTGTTTAACTGACGTTCAAATACTGTTTTTTTAGACATACTGTTTTTTCGACAAGATATCTAAAAAACGCTTCAACGGATTTCCATAACACTTGGATGGCTTATTAATATCAATTTTTAATAAATTCATCCATTTTCAAGTATTTTTTACATTTTTCAATTGTCATTATCATGTTTCTATAATTTTTCTTAAAATTTCCAATTATTTCTCTCATATTTAACGTATTTCCTTCAATTTCCAATTCATTTTGTATTTTATAACTTTTTTTCGAAATTTCAATTATTTTCTTCAATTTTCAATAATTTAACTCAAATTCGAACTATTTTCACTATTTTGCTATTGTTTTCTCAAATTTTAAAATTATATTCAATATGTACATTTTTTTTTAATTTCCTAAATTTTCCAATTATTTTTTTCAATTTTTAAATATTTTCACTATTTTGCAATTGTTTTCTAAAGTTTCAAATTATATTTAATATTTTTTTTAATTTCATAATTTTTTCAATTATTTATTTCAAATTACAAAATTTTTATCAATGCTCAATTTTAAAAATTATTTTTGTATTATTTTCTTGAATTTTCAATTATTTATCACAAATTGCAATTATATTTTTTTATTTTAAATTATTTTTATCAATTTGTTTGTTTATTTTAAATTATTTTCTCCAATTTGTGAGAATTTTCAATATTTCTTAGTCAATTATCTTAATTTACAATTATTTGTCTCATATTTCAATAATTTTTATCAATGTTTAATTTTTTAAATTATTTTTTAATTATTTTCTTATATTTTAGATATACTTTGTAATTTTATAAATACATTTTAATGAAATTTTAATTATTTCTTAGACTCTCAATTACTTTTACCAATTAAAACTTATTTTCTCGAATTCTTTAATTTTTTAACTAATTTCCCAAACATTTCTATTATTTTTCAATTAATTTAAGACATTTTCATTTACATTATTTTTACAAATTTTAATTATTTTCTTGTATTTTCAATTATTACTATTTTACGTATTATTTTTCACCACTTTTAGTTATATTTTTTCAAAATTACAATTATTTTCTTTAATTTTCAATTATTTACCTCATATTTTTATTTTCCTTTTCAATTTTTAAATATGTTCATTATTTCGCAAATGTTTTCTTAAATTTTAAATTATATATTCAATATTTTCCCCCCTAAATTTTTTAATAGTTTATCTCAAATTTCAATAATTTTTATCGATGCTTAATTTTTAAAGTTATGTTTCGATTATTTTTTTAAATTTTCAATCATTTTTTACAAATTTCAACTATAATTTTTTATTTTAAATTAATTTTATCAATTTGCAATTCTTTTCTCAAATTTGTGAGAGTTTTTAATATTTTTTTTAGTGAATTACCTTAATTTACAATTATTTATCTCATATTTCAATAATTTTTATCAATGTTTAATTTTTTAAATTATTTTTTAATTATTTTCTTATATTTTAGATATACTTTGTAATTTTATAAATACATTTTAATGAAATTTTAATTATTTCTTAGACTCTCAATTACTTTTACCAATTAAAACTTATTTTCTCGAATTCTTTAATTTTTTAACTAATTTCCCAAACATTTCTATTATTTTTCAATTAATTTAAGACATTTTCATTTACATTATTTTTACAAATTTTAATTATTTTCTTGTATTTTCAATTATTACTATTTTACGTATTATTTTTCACCACTTTTAGTTATATTTTTTCAAAATTACAATTATTTTCTTCAATTTTCAATTATTTACCTCATATTTTTATTTTCCTTTTCAATTTTTAAATATGTTCATTATTTCGCAAATGTTTTCTTAAATTTTAAATTATATATTCAATATTTTCCCCCCTAAATTTTTTAATAGTTTATCTCAAATTTCAATAATTTTTATCGATGCTTAATTTTTAAAGTTATGTTTCGATTATTTTTTTTAATTTTCAATCATTTTTTACAAATTTCAACTATAATTTTTTATTTTAAATTAATTTTATCAATTTGCAATTCTTTTCTCAAATTTGTGAGAGTTTTTAATATTTTTTTTAGTGAATTACCTTAATTTACAATTATTTATCTCATATTTCAATAATTTTTATCAATGTTTAATTTTTTATATTATTTCTTAATTATTTTCTTATATTATAAATATATTTTGTAATTTTATAAATACATTTTAATGAAATTTTAATTATTTCTTAGACTTTCACTTACTTTTACAAATTTAAAATTATTTTCTCCAATTTTTTAACATTTTTAGTATTTTTTAACTAACTTCCCAAACATTTCTATTATTTTTCAATTCATTAAAGACATTTTCATTTACATTATTTTTACAAATTTTAATTATTTTCTTTTATTTTCAATTATTACTATTTTTAATATTATTTTAAGCCAATTTTAATTAATTCTTTAAATTTCAAATATTTTTTACAATTTTTAATTGCTATCATTTTCAACTATTTTTCTTAAAATTTCTATTGTACAATTTTTTATTAATTTTCTAAATTTTCAATTATTTCACTCATATTTTAATTGCTTTCTTCAATTTCAAATTAATTTGGTAATTTTATCACTTTTTTTCAAAATTCCAATTATTTTCTTCAATTTTTAATTATTTACCTCAAATTTTTAATTTTTCTTTTTTAAATAATTCTATTATTTTGCAATTGTTTTCTTAAATTTAAAATTATTTTTTAGTCAATTTTCCAAATTTCCAATTATTTATCTCAAATTTCAATTAATTCTTTAAATATCTTTTACTTTCATCAAATGTTTTTAACATTTTTTGATTATTTGCTTTAATTTTAATTAAATTTTTTGTTTTTGCTTTTTCATATAGGAAGTATTATCACTTACTTTTTTTTAAATTTCAATTATTTGTATCAAATTTTAATAATTTACCTGAAATTTCAAATATGTTATTCAATTTTTAAATATTTTTATTATTTTGCAATTATTTTCTTCAATTTTTAAACTTTTTTTTATTAATGTTCTAAATTTCCCATTGTTTATCACTAATTTCAATTAATTCTATAAATATCAATTACTTCCTTAAATTTTTCATTGTTTTTGCCATCTTCCAATTATTTTCTTTAATTTCGATTAAACTTTTTGATTTTTCTTTCTCATATGGGAAGCATTATCACTTATTTTTTTCAAAATTGTAATTATTTTCTTCAATTTAAAATTATTTATCTTAAATTTAATTACTAATTATTTTCATTATTTTACAATCATTTTCTCCAAATTAAAAAGATTTTAATTTGTTTTTCAATTAATTTTCTAAATTTTCTTATCGTTTATCTCAAATTTTACTTATATACTTTAATTTTCTATTGCCTTCAAAATTTTCAATTATTTAATGTAAGATTTGGTTGATCTTGGGAAGGTCAGTGAAATAAAAATTAAGCAATTTTTATCTTTGCGCTACGTTTCGTTGGCCGGGTTTGCCAATCTCATCAGGCTAAAAATTTTTTATTAAAGCACTTCATTAACACTTTTCTTTAACACAACACAAAGCAAAATATTTATAAAAATTAAGTTTGTTGTTAATAGATTAAAAATAAAGTTCACATTTACCTCATTTTTTAATATATATTAGACCATAGTAACTTTTTTAATGCGTCATATTTTTTAAAATTGTTAACATTACAAACATAAAAATTGTTAACATTACAGACATAAAAATAAATAAATAAATAAATAATACATATCATAATTTAAAATTGTGTCTTGAGCCATCGACGGCCAAGTCAAAACTGAAATAGGAAATAGCACTGTTTTGCTTCTATGGTCGGTCGAGGTTAAGTATTTGAGAAAAGTCAGTGAACTCTAAATAAAAACAAACATTACAATCTCGGTCGAGGCACTGAAAAAATCTAATCACGAGTTCAATTGTCTGAGTAAAGGTAAAAATATTTTATTCAAAGTTAAACAGTCTTCTTTAATATTTATTGTGTGTTGAATAGAATTTATATGAATCATTTCAGAAATAGTGCGTTTTTTCCAATTAGATTCATAATCCAAAATCTTAACATTCTCCCAATCAAACTCGTGACCAACCTTTTGACGTTGATATCTAATTACAGAATTTTCATTTTTATTATTTTTGTGTTCATTGACACGTTTCTTTAACATACGTTTTGTTTCTCCTATATAGGATGCTGGACAATCTTGACATTCAATTCTGTAAACAATATTTGTACGTTCTGATTTGTTAGTCACGTCTTTACCTAATTTTACGATAGAATTTAAATTTTTATCAATCAAAGGAATCGTTGAAATATTATATTTTTTTAGTAAGTTAGATAATTTGAAAAAGTAATCATTGTATGGTAGAGCAATTTTCGGAATGTATTTAAATAAACTATTGCAATTATTAACAGTCTTTTTTTGTGTATATTTTAATTGTTGCATGCGGATTTTTATCAACACCAACATCAACCAAATCTTACATTAAATATAACTGGAAGGAAGAAAAATCTTTTATCTAATTTTTCAATTATGTTTTTTAATTTTAAATATATTTTATACTTTTATCACTTATTTTTCTCAAAGTATAATTATTTTCTTTAGTTTTTCATTATTATTATTATTTTTAATTATTTTCCCGAATTTTTATTTTTCACTTAATTTTGTAGATTTTGCTTACTCCTAGAGGAAGCTTTGTAATCTTTAGGATTTGCGAATTTCCAAAAATAGTCTAAATTAACTCATTTTCATCTGAAATGCAAAAATTTTCATTCTTAAACCAATATCGAGAAATGTGTATGTGTGGTGACGTTATTTTAGTCGCCAGGTTATTTCCTGAAAGATTCAACGGATTCCAATAAAATATTTTTAATAAGTATTAAATATTCATTTATTATTAACCATTTTAAGATAAGAATCCTTTTTTATAGTTATAGTTTCTCATAACATAGAAAATCATATTATTTTCAAAAAAAAGTTCACGTGGATATTTAGAGGGGAGCAGGGGGATCAAAAAGCGATTAAAAATTGTCCACATGGTATATGAACGACCTCTAAATGAAAATCCAATTGACTCTGTCCATTTTTATCATCTCGAATAGCGATTAAAAAATTTTAACCTTCACAGATTTTTTCTTGCAGAACATCCAAACCAGTAGATAACAAAGAGTAAACCAAGATGGAAGTAAACATTACAAATTTTACAGGTCCAATAGAAGCAGTTCAAATAATTTCAATTTACAGTTGCTTAAACACCCTGAGTGATTTTCTATTCGGCGCAAATTTTTTAAACGAAAGCAATTTATACCAGCCAATACCGGTAGTTAATGCTCTGTATCATTATTTCTTAGATGACTATCATTTCAATCAAAGTGAAATTCTAGAAGCAAAAAAGATTAACTTGGCAAAAAAATTAATAGACAGCGATTTCTACGGTGCAAAGGAAAATGAAAAATTGGACGAAAGTTTTGTCAACTGTTTGTTTAAACACATAATAACGTCTCTTGTGTTTGAAAAATATACAAACATTTACGGATTTTTGGCAGAAATTGTTAAGAGAACTGATAATCTATCAGTAAATAATTTACTTGACAAGATTTTGTACATCCTTTTGGAAGCAGAATTTCAAAATGAATACGGTCCAGATTCAACTTTAGAGCCTATTGCGATTTTTAAAATACTTGAAGACTTTATTTATCCATTGTTTCCAAAATCGAAACATGATCTTAGTTTATTATCGGTGGACAATATTTATGCGATGGCAGGTGCAATGTTTGTTTTATCTGTTGAAACTCCATCTGTTATTACACCAATTATACATAGAGAAGAAGCATTCGATCTTGAAAATCAATTCATAAAATATGTGGCTATAGCACACGCAGTAGAGCAGTCAGTTTTGTCCGGAGAAGTTGACACAGGAGCTTTAAAAATCTTCACATTACCTGCTCTTCTTCACTATGTTTACAAAGAAAAAGAAAAACTTAAGGATGAACCAATTGCAAACATCATTTTTGATCCAAAACATGTTTTAGAATCATTTAGACTTTTGTTTTCGTACCTAAATACAACATTTGCTGAAGTCGAAAAGGCCAAAAATGCAGACTACAAGTATCAGTTTCATCTTGCTGTGTCCAATTTTAAAAATCGGACATCACTCGCTAGGGAGGTTATAAATAATGAATGTCAATTGGAAGACGAGAATGATCTTGATAATGAGATTGAGAACTACAAGGATAAACCGAACGAATATGAATGTAGCTTTGTCAATAAGAGTGATGAATTACAAGCAATTAACATAAAAATTCTATCTGATATTAATCAACTTTACCAGGAGCAAGTAAAAAACATAACTGAAAAATATTTTGAGTTTGAAAAGAAATCGATAAGAGATGCTTTTGGGAAAGATAAGATACAATCTCTAGATTCTGTCGGTGTGGAAATATGGAATGGGTTATTTGAATATTATTACAGTGGTGAAATAGGTTACCATGCTCCTGAAGTTCAGTTAATAAAACAATCGGATGATTTGTTTAGGTTTTACTTCCCCGATAATGAAACAGAAGTCTTTTACGCTTTGATTCGTCAAGATAATGACGTGACTTTAATTAGAGAATCTGACGATTCTTATCTATTCAGAAGAAAATTAGGTCTTGACACAAGCCAAAGATTCACAGAAAATAAGTTTCCAAGAGTGATAAAAGAAGTAGGTGAAACATTTGAGGATTTTATAACCAACATAGCGAAGAAGAGATCAGAAGATTTTTACAACAGTTTGTATTCCGAGGGATACGATCAGACAAAAAAAGAATGGTGGATTGATTTTGGACTGTCATTTATTCCTTTTTATACTTGCGGTCAAGCGATAAAAATGAAAAATGTAAATGAAGCGGAATTTGCATGCTTACTAGATACAATTTTTGTTATTCCTGTGGTTGGTGAAATGGGTTTAGTTGTGGAGAAACTGACAACAGCAACAACAAGATCATTGTTCTCCGTAGCGGGGACAACATTTGGATCATTGGCTTTAAGGAACACGTTAAGAGAAACTTTGACCATATCAAGCGAATTCGTAGCGAAAGAAGTGGTGGAATTTTCAGCAATATTTTCAGAAGACATGTTCCAAAAAATGGGATTATCTTTACTTCGATGGTTAGATCCAGGTTTTGAACTCGCCTTCACGATAGGCAAACTTGGCTTAAGGTCGATTGGTAATTTACTCAAGGTCCTAGAAAAGTACTTAGTTTCCATCAAATCCGTAAATGAGATTTTAATAAAGACTGAAGGTACAATAAATAATTTGCCGAGGAAAGTAGGCACAATATTAGAAAAGGACATGTACGTAAATTCTTTATCAACACAAAAGAACTCTGGATATGGTTACAAGTATATTTATCTATCAGATGGTACTATCGCACAAGTTAGAAATGTTCCGGAATATGGTCAGGAGATACCTGTTGTTCGTATCATTTCTCCAGATGAGAAAATTTACAAAGCAGTTAATCCTATAACTGGTAAAATTAAGGAGAAAAAGTTACACCTTACAGATATGCCTAAATCTGAAAAGGCACAAATTCAAATCAAGAGTTACCACAACAGTGAATTGTGTGCCAGTTTAAGGTTTAAACGCTCTCCAAATAAAATATCTTGTTTGCGGACAATACTTAAAGATAAAAGACAAGCTTTTGAATCCTTAGCCATTAATTATGCGCGTGATCATGCAGTTGATCTGTCAGAAGAAATTGTCGAAACCAATCTCAGAAAATATATCTTTCCAGAAAACGGAGAGGTACAATTTGACTTTGTCAAAGAATGGGCGGATCTGATCAAGACTGGAAATCCGAATCTGCCAGCTCGATTTGAGAAATACAAAATAAACGATCCAGAAAGCTTTTCTAGGTTAAGATACGCTGTGAAGATGGATAAGTCTTCGATTACGGAGGGCGAAGCACTTTCTCGTCTCAATGCTATGGGTTATTTAAAACCAGAGAATATTGCGAATTTTTATGTATTTTTATATGAATCTCATAAAGGTTATGAATCAGTATCATTCGAGGATTATGCTGCTTTGATTAATTACCTGAGCAATGGGTTCAGAAGAATCGGAGGAAATACATTGGAAGCAAAAAGTATGAAAGAAGCTTTCTATCGATTAGCAATTCGACAATCCGACGATCCGATTAAGGAGTTTGATACTGTATTGTACAGAGGTGAAACCAGATCCCCTGAAGTTCTTAACAAACTATTTTTCTCGGAAAGGGGAGAGTTAGAATTTAATAGATTTACTTCAACATCGTCAAGTAAAGAGACTGCTTCAAGGTTTCAATTACGTAGAGGTTCAGACAAAGTAAGCGTTTTCTACGAAATGAAATTTTCAGATCGCTATTTAAGAGCAAAGGTTGACAAAATTTATAATCGTTTTGAAGAAGAGATAGTGCTTCTTCCTGGAAGTAAATTTCGCATCGAGAGTGCAACGGTAGTTCCGTTTAATGGAGAAAAAGCTTTTTATGTAAAGTTGGCTTTTATGCACGAGGCATTTCCGAAACACGAGTGGTACAAAAACATTATGGATGAATTGGAAAAATTAAAGAAGAATGAATTTACATCGTATGAAGTTGATCCCACTTCGAGTTCTATTTCAAAATCAGAATTATTCTCGATTTTCGAGAACATGAAAGAACTGAATTACTACTAGCTTTATGGACATTAAGAGTTAAGGGGTATAAAGATAAGATATATGTTTGTTTTTGTACTAGAAACGAAAGAAAAATGTTCATTGTGTGAGATTGTAGTCGAAAATGTAAGCTTGTAAACGAACATGTCTATTCAGTAGAAAAATATAAATTTCCTTCCAAATTAATTTAGGAAAAGCCGAAGCAATAAATTTGATCCAAGGAAGGTAAATACGATAACATAAAAAACATTTTTTATGTTATCATATTTACCTTCCTTGGATCAAATTTATTGCTTCGGCTGAACATGTCTATTGTTATATTTCTAATATCCATTAAATATATTAGTATTTTATAGACAATAAATTGTGTAGCAAACGACAATGTAAGTTTTGGAGAAATCGATTTTATGCAAAATGTGAGAGTCAATGCACCATGTTTTTTCATGTACATAAATATGTTATACATATTTAATGTTTTAAAATATTTGTTAAAGTAGGCATTGCCAATTGATATCATGAATTAATATTGACATATTCAAATTCAATAAAACATAATTCAAGATCTGTAAGTAAATTTTTTAACGATTTTTGAATTTACAATGCATATGTATGTAAATCTATATATAAGTATAGAAATGGATACATAAGTATGTATAAATGTATGTAACTCACACAAAGCTTAAAAAGATCAAAACATTGCAAAACGTGTTTTGAATCCTTTAAGAGAACTGATAAAAAAACGATATCATTATGTAATGTTTTGCTTATTTAAGGTTTTGTGTGACATTTTAAATTACTTATCATACTGTCAATAAAAAAATTTCCCCATGAAAAGTAGTCTCTTTATCATATTCTTAAATAGTCATTAACCTGTTGTTTGAGTTGATTATTTGATTAAAATTTACAGACCATAGAAACATTTGAATAAACAAAGAACAAAGCACTCATTCTTCTCAACTAACAGAACTGGAAAATATATAAACTCAAAAATAAAGTAGCCAAATTCAGAAGGTTAGAGTAATGAAAGTTAGAATACATCTATGAATCTTGAAGTAACAAAAATTTAAACAACGAACAGGTATACAAATTTACAAACTTTCTTTCCAATTTACACTTTTTAGTTTTCATCAAATAATTAACGGCAGGGTTGCTACACTTTAAAAATTGCAAAATTCCTTGACTTTTACAGATTTTCCAGACCATTTTTCTTAAAATTCCATGACCAAATATAAAATTGTTTTAATAAATTGTTTAGCTTATTGAAGTAAAAAAAATATAAAATAATTAAAATAAATTAATAATAAAACGTTAATATTGTTATTACTTAATAAAATTAATATGTTTATTATTTAAACGAATTAGTTACAACTATATATTTCTGCAAATGCAAATAAGGAAAATTACGAGAATAATTAAAAAATTGAAGAAAATATCTGAAAAATGACAAAAGTAATTGACAATTGAAAACAAAATTTAAAAATGGAAAGATAATTACATACTTGAAAAAAATAATTTAAAAAATAAAACAATAAACATTGAATTTAAACAAAAAAATTTGAAAAATTAAAAAATTACAGGAATAACTGTTGGAAAAAATTGAAAATTAAATAACTGTTTTAAAAATAGAACAAAATCATTGAAATTGAAGAAAATAATAAAAAATAGAAGAAATAATTTTAAATTTAAGAATTAAATTAAAATTTGAGAAAATAATCAATTAAAAAAAATTACAAAATGACGAAAATAATTGACAATTGAAAACAGAATTAAGAAAATGGTTAGATAATTACACAATTAAAAAAATAAATAAAAAATTAAATACTAAATATTAAATAAAAGAATTGAGAAATTAAGAATGGTTAGATAATTACAAAATTGAAAAAAAATTATATAAAAGTAAATACTAAATATTAAACAAAAAAATTGAAAAATTAGGAAAATTATACGAATAACTGTTGGAAATAATTGCAAATTAAATTAAAATTTGAAAAAATAATTAAGAATTGAAAAAAATTTACAAAATGACGAAATTAATTGACAATTAAAAACGAAATGACGAAAATAGCTAGATTAGTACATAACCGACAAAAGAATTGAAAAAATTAAAGAATAATTATAAAATTTTAAGAGAATATTTGAAAAATGAAAAATTGTAGGAAATTATTGAAAATTGAGAAAAATAATTAATATTTGAAAGAAATAATTGAATAATGACGAGAATAATTGAAAAATTAAAGAACATATCTGCAAAATGACAAAAATAATTGACGATTGAAAACAAAATTACAAGAATGACTAGATTATCAGGTAACTAAAAATAATAATTGGAAAAATTAAAGAAGAAATATTAAATATAAAGAAAATAATTGATGCATGTGAAGTTGGCCCCCCACTATCAACCAATTGGATTTCTTTTCGGAGTTCTGGCTTCCTTTCGAATAGTTCTAGAGTTCCTTATACATTTTAGAAATAGTTCTGGCGATTAAATACCAAAACAATCGATTTAACATGATGGGGGGCCAACTTCACGTGGCCCCCCTTTTTTGCAAAAATCGATATATTTTTAGAGTTCTGAGTAGTTTTTAAAGAGTTCTAGAGTTCCCTGTACTTTTTATCAATAGTTCTGCCCATTAAGGCAAAAAAAAAAATTTTTCAAAAAAATAGTCGGCCCCCACATTTTTTTTAAATTACATTATTCTAATCAAAAATGAACTAAAACAAAGAGTTCTAGAGTTCCCTACACATTAAACATAAGACAACTAACTCAAAGTCCTAAAATTTTAAAAACAATCACAATCCAAACTCAAAAGCAAATCAATAAACAACTTTGAAGTTGCAAAATTTATTTCAGTTTTTAAAAATTTAGAGTTCCAAAAGTTCTAATCAGAGTTCTGTTTAACCCCCCAAGAGTTCAACAAGAATTTCTAATAAAGTTTTTCTTAAGAATCAAAATCCAACAAACTATACAACTTTAAAATTTCAAAATTTTTTTGAGTTTTTAAAAATTTAGAGTTCTAAGAGTTCTGATCAGAGTTCTGTTGGCCCCCCAAATAGTTCTACAAGAAATTCTAATAAAGTTTTTCTCTAAAGTCAAAATCCAAAAAACTACACAACTTTAAAGTTTCAAAATTTATTTGAGTTTTTAAAAATTTAGAGTTCCAAGAGTTCTAATCAGAGTTCTGTTGGCCCCCCAAATATTTCTAAAGGAAATGTTAATAAAGTTTTTCTATAAAGTCAAAATCCAAAAAACTACACAACTTTAAAGTTTTAAAATTTTTTTGAGTTTTTAAAAATTTAGAGTTCTAAGAGTTCTGATCAGAGTTCTGTTGGCCCCCCAAATAGTTCTACAGGAAATGCTAATAAAGTTTTTCTCTAAAGTCAAAATCCAAAAAACTACACAACTTTAAAGTTTCAAAATTTTTTTGAGTTTTTAAAAATTTAGAGTTCTAAAAGTTCTGATCAGAGTTCTGTTTGCCCCCCGGAGTGCTCTAAAAAAAACCCCAATAACATTTTTCTCTAAACTCAAAATCCAAAAACTTATTAACGTTCAAAGTAACCCAAAAAAATTTGAATTTCGAAAATTTTAGAGTTCCAAGAGTTCTGGTCAGAGTTCTGTTTGCCCCCCAAATAGTTCTACAGGAAATGCTAATAAAGTTTTTCTCTAAAGTCAAAATCCAAAACACTACACAACTTTAAAGTTTCAAAATTTTTTTGAGTTTTTAAAAATTTAGAATTCCAATAGTTCTGGTCAGAGTTCTGTTTGCCCCCCGGAGTGCTCTACAAAAAACCCTAATAACATTTTTCTCTAAACTCAAAATCCAATAACTTATTAACGTTCAAAGTGACCCAAAAAATTTTGAATTTCGAAAATTTTAGATTTCCAAAAGTTCTGGTCAGAGTTCTGTTTGCCCTCCGGAGTGCTCTAAAAAAACCCCAATAACATTATTCTCTAAACTCAAAATCCAAAAACTTATTAACGTTCAAAGTGACCCAAAAAATTTTGACTGTCATAAATTTTAGAGTTCCACTTTTTCTCTCTCCAGTCCTACAAGCTAAGTAGTCTGGTATTGGAGCGTGTGAAGAAAATTATCGGCAATGTGAGGGGATATATGCCTTATGGAAGGGAAACTCTTCGACTCTTATCTGGTTTAAATTTCAAAAACGAGTATTTATAAATTGTTATAACTGAAAACCAATAATAACTATTGTGAAGTTCATTTCTCAATAAGTAATTAAAAAACACCATTCACGATAAATAGGCCTATGAGTCTTAATGTCACACACAATACTAAATGACACATGTTATTTAAATAAAATAAAAATACTTTAAATTTTTGTAAATTTACTAGAGATTAAATTTGAATTTTCTAAACTACAAAAAAAAAAATATATATAGAAAAATATTTAGATGTCACTCAATGCGCTTAAAGTTTTCCATGCATTTTAAGTGAAAAAAAAAGTTTTTAGTAAAATTTAAATCGGTAACTATATTTCTCTTCAGAACATTTCAAGGAGTATTGCCAAATTGTTTATTTCACTATTTTTATAATAAGTCCTCCAAAAGACGAATGTAACCAGTTACTAACAACAAACTAAACATAACAATTATAACAAGTTTAAACAAATTCTAATCAGTGTGGCCATAAGTTTTATGAATGTAAATTCCCGGTAAGTTCCAGGTTTTTCGCAGTGATATTTTTGTATTTCCCGGTTATATTTTTAAGGGAAATTTAAAAATAACTTTAGATTTTAAAAAGCTTATTATGACATTAGTAATTGTAAGGAACATTTGTATTCATGACATAAGTAACAATTAATTTTTTATATCAGAATGCCGCAAATTTTCATTTTCAAACACACCTGACTTTCCCGGAACTTTTCCCTGATTTACAGTTTTTGCGGACACCCTGTATATGGATCTTAAAGAAATTTTTAGAACAGCAAAAATTGGAACGAACGACTATGTTCTAAAACTCATTAATTAAAATGTCTTTGATTGAATCACGCTTTAGGCGAATTTAAATTCTTAGAATTTCTTGTCAAATTAATTTAAAGAATTACAAATTTTTACTTAATAAAACTCTTGGAATAATGAATTAATTTTTAACATTATTTTTATTTTATAAAATAAATTTTTAAATTAAATTTTTATTTAAAAGAATTTTAATTTAATCGAATTTTAACTTAAAACAATTCTTATTTAACAGAACTCGTGTTAAGAACTGTCTTTATTTGTCACTAAACCAATTGTAATTTTCATCTAATTTTGACAAATAATAGCTGATTTTACTCTTTGAAACATTCTTTACAGTTCTACTCATTTAACTTTGTTCATAATATGTGACGCGCTTTGAAGAAAGGGACCTTAGAGGCAAATCGGTAATTTTACAGGAGAGCGAAAAGAAAAGACGAGCGCGTATGGTGCTCTGTACAAATCGATGATGTTTGAATTGTCATAACTTGAAAAATAATTAATAAAAACATTTTCTGACTTCAAATAATGAAAAAGGAACTTTTATTGAAGTTAAATCAACCATAAACCGAAAATCGATTTTTACCCTCTAAGGTCCCTTTCTTCACACAGAAAAATCTAACTGCGATTTTTGCTGCATGTGATTTTCAGGTAAATGAAATTCTTAAGATTAACTCTAGATCATTGCTAAATGTCTCTTTATTTTGATGTTAAATTTACATATATGGGTGACTTTCTGCTGCATTGAAATTTTCACCAAATCATATATTAAATTAACAAAATTTTTTTTCAGTGCATAGCGAGACATATTTTGTTCAAAAGTTATTAAAAAAATCAAATTTGTTTTTAAGAATTTTTTTTAACAAAATATTTTTAACGAAATTCTAAGAGTAAAATTGTAGAGAATGTTTCAAAGAGTAAAATAAGTAATTAGGGGAGGTGGGGGCAAGACGGGGTACCTGCCTTAATTAAGAAACTAATTAACCAATCATGGTCATTTTTTGCATAACATAGTACCGTTACAATAGTTTTTGATTGGCCAAGTCACTGATTGATGAAACCGAGTTTTTTATTTGTTACATGAAAAAACTATTTTTGACGATTTTCTTGTCATTTTTGCATTTTATTTAGAACGTGTTTGATATTTTAATAACAACATTTTATATACTATATAATTTTATTCATGTTCAACAATGATTAGACTTGAAGTTAAGCACTTGCTTATTTCCGTTTCGAAACTTAATTTTTAGAAATTTATTTTTTAATGAAATTCCGTATGTGGGGGCAAGACGGGGTATAGGAAGTGAGGGCAGGATATGGTACTGAAAACCAATCATTTTTTTATTTTATGAAAAAACAATCTTTTTTTTGTGATTTTTCACACTATTTATAACGTTTTGTTATTTAAATAATACATTTAGAATACAGGAGCAGGTAACCTCTTGTTTATTTCTATTCTAAAAGTTATTGTTTTTTGAGGTTAGTTTTGTAATTTAATTTTACATGAGAGAACTAAAATTACGCATTAAACTTGTTCTTTAGTTTATTTTACAAAATCAATAAACGTGTTTGCGAAAGTTGTAAGGAAAAATAGCTTGATTTTTATACTACCCCATCTTACCGCCATGTTTTGTGAAATGGAAAATTTGAATTTTTTTGCGTATTCTTAATTCTACATTTAATTAAGTAACAAATGTTCGAAATAAGACTCTTTCATGGAAGACTAATTGCCAAGGATTATTATTATAATAAATAAAATATTTTTGAATCGATAATATTAGTGTCATTGAGCTTCAAACCTTAGCAGTCTTGCCCCCACCTCCGATAATTTTCATAATTGGGTGAAAATAATCACTATGAACGTTAATAACTTTTTGGATTTAGAGTTTTGCGAAAAATGTTATTAGGGTTTTTTGTAAAGCGCTCCGGGGGCAAACAGAACTCTGACCAGAACTCTTGGAACCCTAAAATTATCGAAATTCAAAATTTTCTGGGTCACTTTGAACGTTAATAAGTTTTTGGATTTTGAGTTTAGAGAAAAATGTTATTGGGGTTTTTTGTAGAGCACTCCGTGGGGCAAACAGAACTCTGACC
Organism: Ganaspis brasiliensis; assembly: GCA_037103525.1. Classification (NCBI taxonomy): domain Eukaryota; kingdom Metazoa; phylum Arthropoda; class Insecta; order Hymenoptera; family Figitidae; genus Ganaspis; species Ganaspis brasiliensis. The sequence continues at coordinate 980,505 of JAZKLR010000103.1, read as the reverse complement.
AGAACTCTTGGAACTCTAAAATTTTCGAAAGTCAAAAATTTTGGGTCACTTTGAACGTTAATAAGTTTTTGGATTTTGAGTTTAGAGAAAAATGTTATTGGGGTTTTTTGTAGAGCACTCCAGGGGGCAAACAGAACTCTGACCAGAACTCTTGGAACTCTAAAATTTATGACAGTCAAAATTTTTTGGGTCACTTTGAACGTTAATAAGTTTTTGGATTTTGAGTTTAGAGAAAAATGTTATTGAGGTTTTTTGTAGAGCACTCCGGGGGGCAAACAGAACTCTGATCAGAACTCTTGGAACCCTAAAATTATCGAAATTCAAAATTTTCTGGGTCACTTTGAACGTTAATAAGTTTTTGGATTTTGAGTTTAGAGAAAAATGTTATTGGGGTTTTTTGTAGAGCACTCCGTGGGGCAAACAGAACTCTGACCAGAACTCTTGGAACTCTAAAATTTTCGAAAGTCAAAAATTTTGGGTCACTTTGAACGTTAATAAGTTTTTGGATTTTGAGTTTAGAGAAAAATGTTATTGGGGTTTTTTGTAGAGCACTCCAGGGGGCAAACAGAACTCTGACCAGAACTCTTGGAACTCTAAAATTTATGACAGTCAAAATTTTTTGGGTCACTTTGAACGTTAATAAGTTTTTGGATTTTGAGTTTAGAGAAAAATGTTATTGAGGTTTTTTGTAGAGCACTCCGGGGGGCAAACAGAACTCTGATCAGAACTCTTGGAACTCTCAAATTTTTAAAAACTCAAAAAAATTTTGAAACTTTAAAGTTGTGTAGTTTTTTGGATTTTGACTTTAGAGAAAAACTTTATTAGCATTTCCTGTAGAACTATTTGGGGGGCCAACAGAACTCTGACCAGAACTCTTGGAACTCTAAAATTTTCGAAATTCAAATTTTTTTGGGTTACTTTGAACGTTAATAAGTTTTTGGATTTTGAGTTTAGAGAAAAATGTTATAAGTGTTTTTTGTAGAGCACTCCGGGTGCAAACAGAACTCTGGTCAGAACTCTTAGAACTCTAAATTTTTAAAAACTCAAAAAAATTTTGAAACTTTAAAGTTGTGTAGTTTTTTGGATTGTGACTTTAGAGAAAAACTTTATTAGCATTTCCTGTAGAACTATTTGGGGGGCCAACAGAACTCTGACCAGAGCTACGTAAACCTGACAGCACCAAAACATCGGATCATGATAAGACCAACATCAAAATTAAGGGCTCATTTAGGGCTAATTTAATGCCACAAACCGAAATTTTCGGCTCCCTATTTTTTAAAAAATATGCATGGTGCTGTCAGCTTTACTTAAAGCTAGCAGCACCACTCCAGAAAACACTTAAAAAAACACATATACCAACTTTTTATATCCTAAAAATTTTCGGCTCAATTAGGGCTCCAAGTATCCCTTGAAACCTTCTTCCTATCATGAAAATTAAAAAAGGGACAAGAAGGATCAAAAAGGGCAAAGGGCCAAAATTATAATTTTTTAATTTTTAATCTAGAATTATGTTCACGATATTTAAGGCTCCAAATCTACCCAATTCCGAACCAAAACTAATGTAATTTAATAAAAAATATGCACTGGTGCTGTCAGCTTTGCTCATAGATAGCAGCACCACTGCAGAAAACCCTTAAAAAACCTACATTCCAACATTTTATTATAGTCAACATTTTCGGCTCCACAACGGCTACAAGTTTCCCTTAAAACCTTCTTTCTATCTCAAAAATTAAAAAAGGGTCAAAGTAATAAAAAAAGAAAAGGGCTAAAAATTCAATTTTTCAATTTATACATTTTCACAAAAAAATTTTATTCACTATCAAAAAGTCACAAAAGCTAAATCAATTTCAGCCAAAATGATTTTAGTTAATCATTAAATACCCTCAGCTAACTATTTTCTTGTACCAATGACTTCACACATTTCATCAAGCATAAATTATTCTAAGAATCAAACATAGTACGACTATTTTTAGATTTGAGAAAATTTTATATCAATCCAAATATGCATTCTTGGATCCACAGATAAATTTACATTCATTCCGTTTTTTCTGCAGCCAGGAACTTCCGGCTCTGGAAATTAACCCACCGAGAATTTCCTGCTCCAACCCTTAACACCTAAACAAACATTAAACTAAAACTTACACCGTGACTTTTTTTTAAGCAGAAACATTTTTATTCATTAAGATTTTTTAATAGCCTAAAATTTCTATTTTCGGCTCCAACCCTTAAGTCAACAACTACCCTTATTCGAAAAATTCAAATTGCCATATTTCGTAAATCAAGCAATGTCTAACTTTTATCAACTTTTCAAAGTCTAGGAATTTTCGGCTCTCGAAATTCACCCTTGCAGAATTTTCGACTCCAACCCTTAACTCAATAACTACCCTTATTCGAAAAATTCAAATTGCCATATTTCGTAAAACAAGCAATGTCATACTTTTATCAACTTTTCAAAGTCTAGGAATTTTCGGCTCTCGAAATTCACACTTGTAGAATTTTCGGCTCCAACCCTTAACTCAATAACTACACTTATTCGAAAAATTCAAATTGCCATATTTCGTAAATCAAGCAATGTCATACTTTTATCAACTTTTCAAAGTCTAGGAATTTTAGGCTCTCGAAATTCACCCTTACAGAATTTTCGACTCCAACCCTTAACTCAATAACTACCCTTATTCGAATAATTCAAAGTGCCGTAGTTCGTAAAAGGAGAAATTTTTAACTTTTATCTACTTTTTAAAGTCTAGGAATTTTGGGCTCTAGAAATTCAACATTATAGGTTTTTTTGCTTTAGCCCTTAACTGCAAAACTACCCTTGTTTGAATAATACGATGAACAATACATATGGGGCAAAATTCCTGAACTGCCAAGGTCGTAAAATAGAATTGATTTAAAATTGGCTAATGTGTTTCCATTGTTAGTGGAAGTGTAAATACCAAATATTTTTAAATTCTATGAAATAGTTTTTGAGTTACGCAGTTTTAAGATTTTGAATTTTTTTAAATGTAGTTTTTTCAATTCATTATATTTCTAAGTAGATTGCATAAAACTTAACATTTATATAGTGATTTTTAAAGCTTTTTTTACAGGCCATTTTAATTATAATAAATGTTTTTTGGAATATGAAAATTTGACCTTGAAACTCAAGGTCAATTTGTTAATTTGATTGTAGCTCGAAATCGGATTTTTTTAAAAAAAATTGTAATGTATCTCAATGGTAAGCTTGACTTTTTTCTCATAAGATATGTAAAAATCAGAGTGGAACTCTAAACACTTTTGTCAAAAATACATCTCAAATACCCGCGCGTGCTCGAATAGCGCTGATTACGAATCTAAAGTCTGATTTCCAAAACTTAAAATGGCGTATCCAATAAGACTGACATTAATTTAAAAACATTAGTCTATTTAAATAAAAATTTAGATTTAAGGCTTTTTGGGATTTGGGTCGCTGATTACGAGTCAGCAGTTTGTGTTTTCAAGCTGAAAATAGCGAATGTAATAAAACGGAAATTATTTTTAAAAAATAGTGCACTATAATCAAAAGTGACATATTAACAGAACTCTAAAGGGAATTTTTATTTTTAATTGCTCGGTGAATTTCGAGAGCCTAAAATTCCTAGACTTTGAAAAGTTGATAAAAGTTAGACATTGCTTGATTTACGAAATATGGCAATTTGAATTTTTCGAATAAGGGTAGTTGTTGACTTAAGGGTTGGAGCCGAAAATAGAAATTTTAGGCTATTAAAAAATCTTAATGAATAAAAATGTTTCTGCTTAAAAAAAAGTCACGGTGTAAGTTTTAGTTTAATGTTTGTTTAGGTGTTAAGGGTTGGATTAGGAAATTAGTATTTACTGACTTATTTATTTTAAAAACTCATCATTTACTCACTTTTTAAATTAAAAAGTCTTTTTTTTACTATACTGAGAAAATAAGTTGACTAAATATAACCAATTTTTGATTAAATTTAGCAGAGAGAGGTAGTTAATATAGCACCTGCAAAGCTCTTTGTTTATTATTAGCAGATTAAATGCTACTGTTAACCTTGAAGTTTGGTTGTGATCCCCGGTATCTTGTGTGTTTTGTTCAGAGTCACTTAAACTAGAAATTGGCTAGAGGTATATTTTCTAAGTGTATTTTTAATCTGCAAGTCCACTGGCAGCCCTCCTTATTAGATTAATATTATTCATCGATTTGTTTTATTTATTATTACTATAGTTTAATTTCTAAAATGTACGGAAAACTAATCGAGTATATTGTATTTTACTAGTTGTCTTTAAAAAAGGTATAGTAATTTTTATTGTTTTTACAAACCACTTCTTTGGGTTTAATTTATCTTATAGTGTAATAATAATATACAATCGACCCCTTGTAACCAACCCTTATTAGGACATTCAAGCCATAGCAGTTTTGCTCAGATTCATAAGCCCCAAAAATTTTTTAAAACGTATATCAGACCTAAAAAATGTCTTTGGTACAGCTATGAGTGATGACCACTGATGACGAGCTACAATGAACCCCTTGTAACCTACCATTATTAGGATATTGAAGCCATATCACTTTTGCTTTAATTCACTAGCTCCAAAAATTTTTTAAACTCTTGTATCTGACCTAAAGAATGTCTCTGCTACACCTGAAAGTGATTCCCACTCATGACAATCTACAATCAATCCCTTGTAACCAACCCTTATTAGTGGTCATCACTCTCAGGTGTATATAAATTAGCTTTATAATAGATGAGAGGGGTTTAATAATGTGGTAAACGTTTTTACAACCATCCATAAGTCTCGAATAGCATTTTTGGTCTATTTATCCATTTTTCTCGAAAACCTAAAGTGTTAGGGCAAAAGTAAACACGCATTCGGATTGTCCTATCACGTAATTTTAAAAACGAAAAATAAACCGAAAACAAAAACGAAAACGCAAGTTCGATTTTCAAATTTTTTTGTAAAATGTCAGTTTGCCTTTGTGATTATTATGATCATTGTTTGAATTATGAAATCGTCACTATTTTGGGGTTAATAGAATTTCAAAAGTTTAAAAAATTAACCACTGGCGTCATGCCTGAAGTGTCCCAGAGCTGTAAAAAATAAGCAAAATGGCGTCATGACTATTTCTCGATTATTAATGTCTGTTGGAATTTTTTATGTTTGTAAACATAGTATTCTTATATTTTGGGAGTCGGTGATCACGAATATAATACTAAATCTTTAATTTTTTGAGGTTTCCATTGTTTTTTAGCAAGTTAAATATTGACGATTTTTAATAATTTTCGGGAATGGTGTCATACGTTTATTCAGTTATTATCTTTTATTTTTGGTTTTTTTTCTTTAAAAATTTTTGTAACAAATATACCGCCTGAGGAGGACCCAGCAGGGGTCATTTGTATGTGGGGGGAGGGAGCTATTTGCATCCACGTGAAAATTAAAATCAAAAAATTGAAAACTTATTTTTGTCAACAAATGTCCCGTTTCAGGATGATCCGCTGGAGGTCATATTTATGCGGGGGGTAACTTGCACCCACGTGAAAATTAAAATAAACAAATTAAAAACCTATTTTGTCAGCAAATATAGCGTCCAGCATTACCTACCCCCACATAGAAATGCTCCCGCTGACCCTTCCCCCGATTGACAAAAATAAGTTTTCAATTTTTTGATTTTAATTTTCACGTGGGTGCAAGTAGCCCCCCCCCCCACATACAAATGACCCCCGCTGGGTCATCCTGAGACAACATATTTGTTGAAAAAATAAGTTTTTAAAAAAAAATTAACTGAAAATTAAGGACAATAACTGAATAAACATTATGACGCCATTCGCATAAATTATTGATAATCGTCAATATTTATCTTGCTACAAAACAATGAAAACCTCAAAAAATCAAAATTGTAGTATTATATTCGTGATCACCGATTCCCAAAGTATATAAGAACACTATGTTTGCAAACATAAAAAATTCCAACAGACATCAATAATCGAGACGCCATTTTGCTCATTTTTTAACAGCTCTGGGACACTTCACGCATGACGCCAATTTTGGCGTCATACCGCCGAAGTGGTTAATTTTATAATCTTTTAAAATTCTTTTAACCCCAAAATATAGTGACGATTTCAAATTATAAACAATGGTCATAATGATCACAAAGGCAAACTGACATTTCACAAAAAATTTTAAAATCGAACTTGCGTTTTCGTTTTTGTTTTCGGTTTCGTTTTCAAAATTACGTGATAAGAGCCCTGTTTCGGCCAATGTATATTTTACATCATTATTTTTTGTGGTCCTGTGTTATTGAATGTTATTCTTTGAACTTTTCTGAAAAGACAGAGTGCACCGTTAAAAAAATATTGATATTCGTAAATTCAATACTAAATCTTCGAAAAAGGATTTTTTTCTGCATTCAAAATACATATTGGAAGCAACTTCTTGACGAAAAGAACATAACTTTTATCAAGGGAAAAATATTAGACAAAATATTTTTATTTCAATTTGCAAAAGTTTGGTATGAGTTTTTAATAGTTATTTCAAAGCTAAATATGACTTCCGCATTTACTTTTATATTTATTTTTTCAAAATTAAAAATTTCTTCACTGAGAGAAATAGATGGTAAGAACTTTACTATCTTTGATGGTAGAGAGGTTATGTTACACTCTACCATTAGAGATGCTACACCGTACCATCTAGATACTACATCGTACCATCCAGATGCTATCCCGTACCATCTAGATTCTTGTCCGTATATTTAAGATCAGATATGGTATCTGGTACCATCTAGATGGTACCCCGTAGCATCTATTTCTCTCCGTGTTATATTAAAAGTTTGTTTTTTAGTACTAACTCTTTAAGTTGTAAAATATTTAAGTAAAATTTGTTAATTTGTTTTTCTTTTATATTGTATAGATTATTTATTTTATATTTAAAATTATGAAAATTAACTTGAATGACTGAAATCTATTCCAAGGTTTAAAGTTTAAAAAAGAAATCTAAAATCGTGATGAAAGTATTTCGAAATTTTTACGCATATTGAAATGCTGTAATAAAAAAAAGCAAAACTTTTAAACGACGAAGTAAATATTATGCATTAAAAAAGTATAAATTATTCTGATTTTTGAATTATTTAAAGCTAAATAATGTGGGATAATAAAAATATTTTTACATTTTTAATTTTAATAGAAAATTCTATTCTTTTAGGAAACAAAAATTAAATAGAGTTTTAGATTTATTTAAAAAATAGAAATTAAATATCCCAATTTTGAAATCATATCTTTTTATTATGATATATATTGTTAAGGCTGGTCGAACCCGATCAAACCCACAATCAAAAAAACTCGCACCTAATATATATTTTGGCCTTTCTCGAGTTTGCATTAACTTTAATTTAAATAATTCTGGAGTGTAAAACTATAGTTTGAAGCAGTTCATAATACTAAAAGAAAAAATTTATTATGTTGTTTAAACATTATGACTTTTAAAACAATTATTACTTTAAAACTCAATTATTTAAATATTTTATTGAGTTTCTAGTAAGTTTCCAACCGTCAAGGCCATTCTCGATACGAGCTTCAAATGATAAAAAAGTATGCCCAATTTTATCTTTATACATTGTTGATAAATTTATTTTCTTGTTTCAGTATTTTCTAAAATTATTTTAAACAGAAGTGTTTGACTATAATTGTTTAATTCTATATAATTTTTCCTTAACCTAATAAAAAATATATTTTATTTTATGATTCTATAAACAAGATTAAAAAATAATGTCATTAAAATCTTTAATTACTTCATAGGTCTTTAAAATTTGGAATAGATTTAATATATTTTTGATTTTCAATTTAAGGTGTAAGTACTAAAAAGCGAAATTTTAATATATAGGAAATTCAAAATATGGGGTATATAAATGCTAAAGTTAATGCAAAAGTCATATTAAACTTTAAAATTGTCATTAAAAAATTAAAACTTTTAATAAACTTTCATAAATTCAAAAAAAAAAAAACTATTTTAATACAATTTCATGATAGTTGATAATTCGATATGGCTGGTTAAGAAAGTTAAGTTAAAAACCTGCGCCATTTGATAATAAATTTAAAAAAAAAACTTTTTAATTCTTTTAATTCAACTTCTTTTCTATGTTCAATTTTATGTTCAATTCTATGTTAAAATTTATTTTAAGACATTTTTGAACAATTTAAGACACCTGTTTTTGCAGTGTACTGTCTGCATAAAAAAATTAATGTCTATATAATAAAAATTATTATTAAAAAAAAATATTGTCTATTTATTCAAAAAATGTATTTACAATCTTAGAATTGCTGTTAAATTGTTCCTAATATTAGTATATGGATTTTCTTAAAAATGCATTATTCATATATTTAAATTTTGGTTTCGCGCTTTTACGAAATTATGGTTTAATTTTACATTCAACTGTTTGCTTTTTTATACATATTCGATTTAGAAAGGTTGTTTTGAAATCGCGACGTATATGATTCAAATGCTATCGTAAAGCGAAGTTTTTCAATTCAAATTCCGTTTCAACAATTTATTTTTTATTGTTTATTATATTTGACTCAGTGAAATCGATAATATCTTTTCAATAATTTATTTTTTGTTTGACATCAAGATCTCGAAAATAATATTCTGATTACCATGATCAGTGAGACTTTCTGTTAAAATTATTTAATTCAATTTTGCGTTGAATTATCTTTAATCTAAGTCAATACCGTGTTTAGAAATTACAAAAGACGTTACTACAGAAATTTTTATGTCAATCAAGTCCTTTACTTTTAAAACATTATTAAAATTATTAATATTTAATATTATTTCCAATTTATGGCTTGATTCATGTCTTTAATTGAGTAAAGGTCCGAATTTCGACAAATCTGTTAACAAAAACACAAAGCTAACAGAATAGTGATTTAGAAAGTAAAATATGCAACGTGGAATGACCAAATAAATAATTAATTATAGGTACTGATATAAACCTAATAAAGAATATAAATATTAGATTTTTTTCTTTATTTGACAGAATATTAAATTAAATTATATTAAAAAATTTGTGAATTATTAAATTAAAATTTATTTAATTTATTTAGGTATTTAATTGTTTTTAATTATTAAAACTCCACCAATATTTTAAATTACAGATTAAAAAATTATTTTAAATGATTAACATAATTATTTCTATATCCAATAATTTTTTGCGAAAAGGTCAAAAAGGTTACGAACTGTTTTTAAAAATAAAATAATCTTGTTAATTTTACAAACAATTGAACATTTTGGTAAAAAATATAGTAAATATAGTAAATTTTTAATGCATGTAAGGAAAATTTTCTAAAAAAATGTACATATTTCTATCCTAGACTTAAATTTTTTAAAAAAAAATGTAAATTTTCCTATCCAGGGTTAAAACTTTACTATCTACGCTGGGAAAAATTTTCTTTTTGCATGATTATCCCAGAATAAGAGTTTTTATATTAAAAATTAATGGACAAACTATAATAATTAGTGTCTTAAAGTCTTTGATTGTAAGGAAAAAAATTATGTTACTTTGAAATATAACTCCTTAATTTTAATTTTGAAAAAAAGGTTTAATTCAAACAGTATTGCTTGGTAATTATTATTTTTTTCTATTAAGTTTTTAATGTATATAAAAACTGTATACCAACTAAAAAGCGAAATTTAAATATATAGAAAATTCTAAACATTGGGAAAAGAAATGATAAAGTTAATGCAAAAGTCATATTGAACTTGGAAATTTTCAGTAAAAAGTGAAAACTTATAATAAACTTTGATAAATTCAAATAAAACTATTTTAAAATAATGTCATGATAGTTGAAAGTTATGTGCACATTTATGTGAACGTGTTGTTTACACGTTATTGGTCATCCATAAACCACGTCGACAATTTTTTGCCTATTTTTGCCCCTTCCTCTCGTTGACAATCGTGGACGTTTTACCAAGCTTCCCTCTTTTACAAAATTGTCCACGTGGACATTGAAAAAAATTCTTTGTATGTGGCAAGCAGATAAGTTAATAAAATAAAAATTATTTTTAAATGTTTAAAAAAAAATGATGGAATAAAGAAGTTTATGAAAAATAATAAATAATCACAATTTTTATTATTTTGTAAAAGAAAAACATTTAATCTTATAAAAAAATACTCATTGATACACTATAAGATAAGTTAAACCGTAAGAAGTGATTTGTAAAAACAAAAAAAATCATTACCCCTTTTTTAGTATAGAATTTGCGATATCAATAGTTTGTAATCCGTGAACTCATTGTCTTTTCACAAACGTTGGAAAAATAACAATTCAATAATTTATTAAAAATTTTTTATTTATGAACTATTTTTACTGACTTGAAATTTTTTCTCAATATTAACATTTTTTAATGCTTGGGGAAAAAACAAAACCCCGCTCGCTTCTAATATTATCATAAGCTAATGAATAACAAAAATTAATTATTTAAACAATTTTTATAAATAAAGTGTAATGATTCTGTTTATTTTTGATTGCTTGAAAAATAAAAAGTTAAAAAAACACAAAAAATACATAGGAAACTTCATCGGCTTTGAGCTACCTCGCAAACAAAAAATCATAGGGAAATTTTTTTCGATGAAGATTAATCCTAGGGGATAACATTAAAAATTACACTGTTTGCAAAATTGGTGACTTTTTTTATTTTAAAATATTGATAAAATATTATTTATTCTGAACAAATATAAATAATATTTTGTAACGATTAAAAACTTTTCTACTTAAATTCTTGAAATCGCACATTTAAATTATATTAAGATTAAAAATGAATATCAATAAAAATCAGAAAATTTAATAAATATATAAATTTATAACACAAAATTAGTAAATTAAAAGAAAATAAAAATCGGAAATTATATGTCAAATAAATCAAAATTAGGTATATTTCGTCAAAATTAAAATTATAAATCAAAATTCGTCGTCAAAATTAATAAAATAAAGAATAAATACCCGACACACACATAATTATACATACACGATTGTCTAAAATTGAGAGTCCGGATTCCATAAGGTGTTACGCGTGACTAACGTAGGCCCCGCGTTCAGCGAGAACTCACTAAACGAGGGGCCAACAAAAATCACGCGTAACACCTTATGGAATCCGGACCCTCAATTATATATAAAAATAAATAAACAGATAATTCGAACTTGAACCACGTGGATATTAAATGTACATATATGAAAAATTTAAATAAATTAAAATATACGAGAAAGGCAATTAGACAAAGACAATAAAATATATATAAAACTCATCGTTTCGGCATCTTCTATTTTCAATTTCTTTCAGGGCTGGGGCGATTATTGTTGAGCAGCATAAAGACTGATGAGCAGAATCATTATAATTGAACATTATCTCTTTTTTATAGTGGACCACTGATTTGCTCCCAATCCTGTCAATTTAATTAAATTTTGGCAATGTTGTTCCCCGAATCATTTTATCCACCCCATCGTCCTCTTCATTGGGAAACCGTCACATAATTTAAAAATCGCCACACTTCAAAAAGATAAAAAAATATATAATTTACAAAAATTGCACGAAAACACAAAACACTAAATTAGATAGATAAAAATAAAAATAAAATAAAATAAAATAAATAAATCACTAAAATAGATGATTTCATCTATTAAAATAAAATATGCACCTTCGGGCTGCCAGTGACACACAAAGCCGTGACGATTTCCGATAGATAACCGATAAATGATTGTGAGGACGATGGACGCGAAAGAAACTATATTCTAATCAAAATTTCTCCCTCCCCTCGTCAGTCCCTACGCCCTTAATACCTTCTGGCGCTCAGGTGATGAAGAGACTACTCATATTTCTAAATTTTAAATTAAATTCTTTTCGTCGTAAATATCGAATCCCTTCAATTTTAAAACCCGATTTTTACATAATATTATATATTATAATTTTATTCTTAATTCATTTAATAACCTCGATATAGTTCTAAAGATGAGCTTCTGATACATTGTGGGTTTCCAGAGCCGGAAGTTCCTGGCTGCAGAAAAAACGGAATGAATGTAAATTTATCTGTGGATCCAAGAATGCATATATGGATTGATATAAAATTTTCTCAAATCTAGAAATAGTCGTACTGTTTGATTCTTAGAATAATTTATGCTTGATGAAATGTGTGAATTCATTGGTACAAGAAAATAGTTAGCTGAGGGTATTTAATGATTAACTAAAATCATTTTGGCTGAAATTGATTTAGCTTTTGTGACTTTTTGATAGTGAATAAAATTTTTTTGTGAAAATGTATAAATTGAAAAATTGAATTTTTAGCCCTTTCCTTTTTTTTATTACTTTGACCCTTTTTTAATTTTTGAGATAGAAAGAAGGTTTTAAGGGAAACTTGTAGCCGTTGTGGAGCCGAAAATGTTGACTATAATAAAATGTTGGAATGTAGGTTCTTTAAGGGTTTTCTGCAGTGGTGCTGCTATCTATGAGCAAAGCTGACAGCACCAGTGCATATTTTATATTAAATTACATTAGTTTTGGTTCGGAATTGGGTAGATTTGGAGCCTTAAATATCGTGAACATAATTCTAGATTAAAAATTAAAAAATTATTATTTTGGCCCTTTGCCCTTTTTGAACCTTCTTGTCCCTTTTTTAATTTTCATGATAGGAAGAAGGTTTCAAGGGATACTTGGAGCCCTAATTGAGCCGAAAATTTTTAGGATATAAAAAGTTGGTATATGTGTTTTTTTAAGTGTTTTCTGGAGTGGTGCTGCTAGCTTTAAGTAAAGCTGACAGCACCATGCATATTTTTTAAAAAATAGGGAGCCGAAAATTTCGGTTTGTGGCATTAAATTAGCCCTAAATGAGCCCTTAATTTTGATGTTGGTCTCATCATGATCCGATGTTTTGGTGCTGTCAGGTTTACGTAGCTTCGGACCAGAACTCTTGGAACTCTCAAATATTTAAAAGTCAAAATTTTTTGGGTCACTTTGAACGTTAATAAGTTTTTGGACTTTGAGTTTAGAGAAAAATGTTATAAGTGTTTTTTGTAGAGCACTCCGGGGGCCAACAGAACTCTGATTAGAACTCTTGGAACTCTAAATTTTTAAAAACTCAAAAAAGTTTTGAAACTTTAAAGTTGTGTAGTTTTTTGGATTTTGACTTTAGAGAAAAACTTTATTAGAATTTCTTGTAGAACTATTTGGGGGGCCAACAGAACTCTGATTAGAACTCTTAGAACTCTAAATTTTTAAAAACTCAAAAAAATTTTGAAATTTTAAAGTTGTATAGTTTGTTGGATTTTGATTCTTAAGAAAAACTTTATTAGAAATTCTTGTTGAACTCTTGGGGGGTTAAACAGAACTCTGATTAGAACTTTTGGAACTCTAAATTTTTAAAAACTGAAATAAATTTTGCAACTTCAAAGTTGTTTATTGATTTGCTTTTGAGTTTGGATTGTGATGGTTTTTAAAATTTTAGGACTTTGAGTTAGTTGTCTTATGTTTAATGTGTAGGGAACTCTAGAACTCTTTGTTTTAGTTCATTTTTGATTAGAATAATGTAATTTAAAAAAAATGTGGGGGCCGACTATTTTTTTGAAAAAATTTTTTTTTTGCCTTAATGGGCAGAACTATTAATAAAAAGTACAGGGAACTCTAGAGCTCTTTAAAAACTACTCAGAACTCTAAAAATGTATCGATTTTTGCAAAAAAGGGGGGCCACGTGAAGTTGGCCCCCCATCATGTTAAATCGATTGTTTTGGTATTTAATCGCCAGAACTATTTCTAAAATGTATAAGGAACTCTAGAACTATTCGAAAGGAAGCCAGAACTCCGAAAAGAAATCCAATTGGTTGATAGTGGGGGGCCAACTTCACATGCATAAATAATTGCAAATTGAAAAATTAAGAAAATTAGAAGAATAATTTTTGGAAATAATTGCACATTAAAAAACTGGATTGAAAATTGCTACAAAAAATTAGAACTGAAGAAAATGATTGAAAAATAAAGAAAATAATTGAAAATAGAAACAAATAATTCAGAAATTAAAGAATAGAATTAAAATTTAAAGAATATAATTAAAAATTAAAAAAAAGTATTGATAATCAAAAAAAAATAATTGAAAAAAGGCGATAATTTTTTAATATTAAAGAAAATAATTGACAATTGAAGAAAATAGTTATAGAGTTGAACAATTCAATTAAAATTTTAAAAAAATTTTATGATTGAAAAAGCCGTGAATTATTGAATATTGAAAAAGTAATTGAAAATAAAAGAAAATAATTGAAAATTCAGGAAAATAACTCAAAAATGAAGAAATAAATTGAAAATAAAAGTATTAAATGGAAATTTTAAGAAAATAATTGATTAATACACAATTAAAAAAAAGAATTTTAAAAAAGTAATTTTTAGTAAAAAAATTGAACAATAAATATTAAATTTAAACTAAATAATTGAAAATTGATAAATTAAGAAAATTATAGGAATAATTGTTGGAAAAAATTGCAAATTGAAGAATGGAGAGGAAATTTAAAGAATATAATTATAAATTGGAAAAAGTAATTGAAAAAAGCCGAGAATTATTAAATATAGAAGAGAATAGTTAAAACTGAAGAATGGAATTAAATTTTGAAAAAAATTAAAAGTTGAAAAAAGCATCTGAACAATTGAATTTAGAATTAAAGAAACTTATTGATAATTCAAAAATTAATTGAAAAATGTCGAGAATTTTTTAATATTGAGGAAAATAATTGGAAATTGAACAATTAAATTGAATTTTGAAGAAAATTGTAGAATTGTAGAATTAAATTGAAATTTTAAAACCTTTTTTTACAATTTAACAAAATAACTGCAAAATTCCAAGAATTCAATAATTGAAAAATTTCGAGAATTTTTTAATATTGAGAAAAATAATTGAAAATTGAACAATGGAATTGAATTTTGAAGAAAATAATGGACAATTGGAGAATATAGTTGTAGAATTAAACTGAAATTTTAAAACTTTTTTTTACAATTTAACAAAATAACTGCAAAATTCCGAGAATTATTGAATATTGAAGAATTAATCGAAAGTCGATCAATGTAATTGAAAATTGAAGAAAATAATTAAAAATTGAAGAAATAAATTGAAAATTAAAGAATTAAACTGAAGTTTTGATAATTGGAGGAAAAGTTACAAAGTGACGAAAATAATTACATTTTAAGTAAAATAATAGAAATTGAAAAAAGAATTCGAAAAATGGCAAGAATAATCGACATTAAAACAAAATAAGTTTAAAAATTTAAGAATAATTAAAAATTTGAAGGATAGTAATAAATTGTCAATTGAAAACTGAATTTCAAGAACAACATTAAATATTCCAGTTATTTTTTTATTGGTCAATCAAGTGAAAGTCACTGAGAATTCAGAAATTTTCAAATTACAATTAGCTCAAATGACAATTTACTAATTGAAATCATAAAAAAAGAAATTAATTTTTTAGAAGAATAATATTTTATAAAATTTCGTGACTTTTCCATTTTTTCCCTGACTACAAAAAAATTCTATGACAATTTTAGGTTTTCCAGGTTTTCCAAGACCGTAGCAACCCTATAACGTCTATCACTCTCTAAATTTGAATAAGTGAAAATTCACTTATTAGACGTCAAAAGTCTTCCATTCTTTCAAAAAGTGTATATGCACTTATAATAAGTGAATTTTCACTTATTCAACTTTAGAGAGCAGTTCAACTAAATACTATGGTTTAAAAAATATAGTCTTGATTATAGTGCTTTGATGATATAGTTTATTAGAATCGATTATTTCTTTATTTAACTAATAAACCATATATTTCAGATTTTTCTACAAAATTTAAATCATTGGACCCAAGATGGAAATAAGCAATGGAAATTTTACAAATCCTTTAGAAGCAGTTCAGATAATTTCCATTTATAGTTACTTAAACACCCTCAGTGATTTTTTATTCAGCGCAAATTACTTAAACGAAAGCAATTTGTATCAGCCGATTCCAGTAGTTAACGCTCTGTATCATTTCCTAGATGACAATTATTTGAATCAAAGTGAAATTCTAGAAGCAGAAAAGATTAACTTGGCAAAAAAATTAATAGACAGTGATTTCTACGGTGCAAAAGAAAGTGAAACATTGGACGAAAGTTTTGTCAACTCTTTGTTTAAACACATAATAACGTCTCTTGTGTTTGAAAAATATACAAACATTTATGGATTTTTGGTGGAAATTGTTAATACAACTGACAATCTAACAGTACATACTTTTTATGATAAAATTTTGTACATCCTTTCTGAAGCCAAATTTCAAAATGAATATGGCCCAGATTCAACTTTAGAGCCTATTGCGATTTTTAAAATACTTGAAGACTTTATTTATCCATTGTTTCCGAAACCGAAACATGATCTTAGTTTATTATCGGTGGACAATATTTATGCGATGGCAGGTGCAATGTTTGTTTTATCTGTTGAAACTCCATCTGTTATTACACCAATTATACATAGAGAAGAAGCATTCGATCTTGAAAATCAATTTAAAAAATATGTGGCAACAGCACACGCAGTAGAGCAATCAGTTTTGTCCGGAAAAGTTGACGCAGGAGCTTTAAGAATTTTCACATTACCTGCTCTTCTACACTATGTTCACAAAGAGAAAGAAAAACTTAAGGATGAAAAAATCGCTAACATCATTTCTGACCCAAACCATGTTTCAGAAGCATTTAGGCTTTTGTTTTCATACCTAAATAATACTTTTGCTGAAGTCGAAAAGGCTAGAAATGAAGATTATAAGTATCAGTTTCTTCTCGCTGTGTCCAATTTTAAAAATCGGACAACACTAGCTAGGGAGGTTATTATAAATAATGAATGTCATTTAGAACACGAGAATGATATTGATAATGAGGTCAACAACTACAAAAATAATCCACAGAATTATGAATGTAACAGTGTTAATAAGAGTAATGTGTCACAAGGAATTACGAAAAAAAGTCTGACTGACATTAATCAACTTTATCGTGATCAAGTTAGGAACATAACTGAAGAATTCTTTGAGTTTGAAAAGAAATCGATAAGAGATGCTTTTGGCAAAGATCACATACAATCTCTAGAATCTGTGGGTGTGGAAATATCGAAAGGGTTATTTGTATATTATTATAGTGGTGGAGCAAGTTTCGATACTTCTGAAGTTCAGTTAATAAAACAATCTAATGATTTGTTTAGGTTTTATTTTCCCGATAATAAGACAGAAGTCTTCTACGCTTTGATTCGTCAAGATAACGATGTGACTTTAATTAGAGAATCTGATAACTCTGAACTATTTAGAAGAAAATTAGATCTCTACACAAGCCAAAGATTTACTGAAAATAATTTTCCAAAAATGATAAAGCAAGTAGGTGAAACATTTCAGGATTTTATGACCAACATCGCGAAGAAGAGATCAGAAGATTTTTACAACAGTTTGTATTCCGAGGGATATGATCAGACAAAAAAAGAATGGTGGATTGATTTTGGACTGTCATTTATTCCTTTTTATACTTGCGGTCAAGCGATAAATATGAAAAATGTAAATGAAGCGGAATTTGCATGCTTACTAGATGCAATTTTTGTTATTCCTGTGGTTGGTGAAATAGGTTCAGTTGTGGCGAAACTGACAACAGCAACAACAAGATCATTGTTCTCCGTAGCAGGGACAACATTTGGATCATTGGCTTTAAGGAACACGTTAAAAGAAACTTTGGTCATATCAGGCGAACTTGTAGCAAAGGAAGCAGTGGAATTTTCAACATTATTCACAGAGGACATGTTCAAAAAATTAGGATTATCTTTATTTAGATGGTTAGATCCCGGTTTTGAACTCGCCTTTACAATAGGAAAATTTGGCTTGGGGTCGATTGGTAATTTACTCAAGGTACTAGAAAAGTATATAGTTTCCGTTAAATCTTTAAAACAAACTCTTATGGAAGCCGTAACCGCAATTAGCAATTTGCCGAGGAAGGTAGGTGAAATATCCGGAAAGGAATTGTTCGTAAATTCTTTATCAACACAAAAGTACTCTGGATATGGTTACAAGTATATTCGTCTGTCTGATGTTGAAATCGCACAAATAAGAATGGTACCTGAATTTAACAAAGAGATGCCTGTTGTTTGTTTTTCAAATCCAAATGGAAAAGTTTGTAGAGCTGTCGACGCCGAAACTGGTACCGTTATGGAAAATAATCTACATCTTAAGGACGTCTTTTTATCCGAACGATATGAACCATCTTCTGATGAACTTTATTTCAAAAGTTTCCATAACAGTAAATGGTGTGGTAAGTTACGGAGAAGAAGATCTCCAACTGGTGAGCTTTGTATCAGAAGTACTCTCCAAACAAAAAGAGAATCAATTGAACATGATGCTGTTAAATATGCTTTGGAAAATTCGGCACTAACGGAAACGGAAGTTCGTACTGAGTTGAAAAAATACATTTTTCCGGAGGATGGAAACATGCACCTCAAATTTGTGCAAGAGTGGATCGATCTCTTGAAGAAAAAGGCAAATGATATAAAAAAAATAGAGATCCCCGTCTGGAGTAGGAAGTACAAAATAGACGATTCGGAAATGTTTTCACGTTTAAGGTACGCGGATGTATTGGACAAGGAGACACTTACAAAAAGTGAGGCAGTCGAGAGAGTTAATTTTCTTTATGAAAAAGTACCAAAAAACCGTATTCAGTATTGCTTAGAACCATCATGTTTCACGGATTCTTTTATAAATGACAGAGCCTATGAATCTGTAGCCTTTGAGGATTACTATGCTTTGAAAAATTACGTAGGTCCTTCTTACAAAAGGATGGCAGAGACTACAATTGATATAAGGCGAATAAAGGAAGCTTTGTATCGATTAGCAATTAGACAATCCGATGACCCAATTGAAGAGTTTTCTCGTGTGTTATATCGAGGAGAATCAAGAACCCCTGAAGTAGCCATGAAACTCTTTTTCTCAGGAAAGCAGGAAATTGTATTTAACAGATTTATTTCAACCTCAACATCTAAAGATATTGCACATAGATTTCGATCTATAGAAAAAAACTCTGTCAATATCTTATACGAGATGAAATTTTCGGACTCATATTTGAGAGCAAATTTGGGAAAAGATCTTAACAAAATAGAAAAGGAGACAGTTCTTCTTCCTGGCAGTAAATTTCGTATCGAGAGTGTAAACATTGTTGGGGAAAGTTTCGTGGAAGTAAAATTAAATTTTATGCACGAAGTATTTCCAAAACACGAATGGTATAAGAAAGTAATGGATGAACTAGAAAGACTAAAAAATAATGTGATTGCTCCTTATGAAATTGATCCGCCACAAAGTTTCTTTTTCAAACTCCGATCTTTCTTATTTGGTAATAAACTGATGAATTTAAAGCCATTCTAGAGAAATTGTAACTTAATTGTTATTCTGATAAATGTTTTATCTGATAATTAATATGATATGATTTTTACTGAATATGATTTTTCATTATCAATTATACTACACATAATAATGCGATTAAGATAGGAGATTATAAAAAAGGTTCTATTTTTTCGTTCCCAATGTCTACTTAATGAAAATAAAATTTTGCATGTGTAGTAAACACAAAAGACAATTAACCATCTGTCTTTTTTACATATATACAAAAAAAAAAATTACCACAGTCAATAAGAACTAATTTAAAATTCTAATACTTTAGTTTAATTATTTTGCAGACACAAAATGTTGTATTTATAATGAATGTAAAAATAAAATGTGCACTGAAATATGAATTTTGTAGTTATCTGTTTAAAATTAATATCAATATTTTAATACCATTTATCAAAAAAGATCTGTATCGATACAAAAAATAATCGTGATTTTCAATTTCTTTAGAATGAATTGAAATTTACATATTGTCAATTGTAAAAACTAAATTTGTAAAGAATGTAGTTTTTCAAAAGATGAAACGAGTATAAAGTTGAAGCAGAAAGTTCATTTGAGTCAAAGAATAGGTTGTTCTTTCATTACATGAAAGAAAAAATTACATCTTCATATAAAGAAGTTCGAACTATAAATATAAATTACAAATACGAGTTATAAATTACTTTTTACAAGGTAAGAAAATATAATTTTTATACTTATTTATAATTTGAGCTTTTTAAATAAAATATTCAAATTTCGTAAAAATTTAATAAAAAAAGTTTTTTATCTACATTCTTTACCCAAACCTATTAAAGGTTGCCACAAAAGTTTCATTTTGATTTTCCCTGACATTTCCTTGATTTTCAGACAATTTTTTTTCCATTGACATTTTTAAAGTTTTTAGTAACAATTTTCCATATGCATATGAAATAGAAAAACGTAAAAATACATATTTTTTAATTTGCAACAATTGATTCTCTTTCGAAATGTTAAAGAATG
This sequence comes from Ganaspis brasiliensis, assembly GCA_037103525.1. Lineage (NCBI taxonomy): Eukaryota > Metazoa > Arthropoda > Insecta > Hymenoptera > Figitidae > Ganaspis > Ganaspis brasiliensis. The sequence continues at coordinate 960,103 of JAZKLR010000103.1, read as the reverse complement.
TAATGTATTAATTTATTTAGTAAAATTTTCTACTTTATAAATTAAAGCCAAAATCCCATTTAACCTAAACTGCATACATCATAAAACACATTTAACCTGACTCTCTTTTAACCTAAATCCGTTTAACCTACAATGCATTCAGCCAAATACCTATTTAACCGAAAATGCTTTCTGCCTAAATCCCATTTAACCTAAAATGCATTCATCCTATAACCCATTTAACCTAAATTCCATTCAGCCAAAATCTCATTTAACCTAAACTGCATACATCATAAAACACATTTAACCTGAATCTCTTTTAACCTAAAACCGCTCAATCTACAATGCATTCAGCCAAATACCTATTTAACCTAAAATGCTTTCTGCCCAAATCCCATTTAACCTAAAATGCATTCAGCCTAAAACCCAATTTACCTAAATCTCATTTAACTTTAATTCTATTTAACCAAAAATGCATTCATCCTATAAGTCATTTAATCTAAAATGCATTTAACCTAAAAGCCATTTAACTTAAATTACATTCAACCTTAACCCCATTTAACATAAAATACATTCGGCCTATAACCCATTTAACCTAAATCTTATTTAACCTTAACCACATTTTACATCAAATGAATTTAGCTTAAAGTTCATTAAACATAAATTTCATTTAACCTTAATCCGATTTAACCTAAACTGCATAAAGGGCAAAACCCTTTTAACCTTAATCTCATTTAACTTAAATCCCACTTAACTTACAATGCATTCTGCCAAATAACTATTTAACCTAAAATGCTTTCGGTTTAAATTCCATTTAACCTAAAATGCATTTAGCCTAAAACACATTTAACTTTTCTCCCTTTTAACGTAAAATGCATTTAACATAAATACCATTTAGCATCAAATGCATTATCTTATTTAAATAATATTGATGCAGCCTAAAACCATTTAACTTAAATCCCATTTAGCCCAAATTTTACCTTATAAATTATTTTAATGGAATTTAGGCCAAATGGTGTAGGACATATGCGTTTTCGATTCAATATGATTGAGGCCGAATGTATTTTAGGTTAATTAGGATTAATGCTAATGGCATTTTAGGTTAATTGAGATTTAGGCTGAATGCATTTCAGGAGAAATGGATTTTAGGTTATAAGAGCTTTGGATAAATCCATTTTAGGTTTAATGGGAGTCAGGTTAAATATGATTTAGGTTAAACGGGTTTTAAGCTGAATGCAGTTTAGGTTAAATGGGATGAATGTTAAATGGGATTTAGGTTAAATGGAATTTAGGATAATTACATTTTAGGTTAAATGGGATTTATGCTGAATGCATTTTAGGTTTAAGGAAATTTAGGTTAAATGGGATTTGTGTTCAATGGAATTTAGGATAATTAGGGGATTTGGGATTAATTAATTTAAGGTTAAATGGGATTTAGGCTTAATAGTATTAGGGCTTAATGGGATTTGTGTTAAATAGAATTTAGGTTAAATGGAATTTTGGATTAATACTTTTTAGGTTAAATGGGATTAAAGTAAAATAGGTTTAAGGTTAATTAGGGGATTCAGGATTAATACATTTTATATTTAATCGGTTTCAGGCTTAATAGGATTGAGGCATAATATGATTTGTGTTAAGGTATTTCTCTCGTAGATGACAGGGGCAAATCTGTACTATTATGAAAACACGTTTTACGTAATAAATATGCAATATTTATTTCTTATGCATATTATTTAGTGTTCTTTAGTGTTTTCTTTAAACAATAAGCTCACTTTTAATTATTATTGTCCGATTTAAGGGGTAAATATAGTAACATTTAACTTTCCTTATTTTTTCAAAAAAACTTTTTCTAGGCGATTTTTTAAAAATGTTTCAATTTTAATTACTAATGGCTCATTTTATTAAGAAAAAGGTTCTCTACAAATTCACCGTTTAACATTTTTAGAAAAGTTTAAACTTTTTTAAATATAAATATTTGTTTACAAAAATAAATGTAAAAAAAAGTTCTTTTTTTATAAACAATTATTTATATTTCAAAAAGTATAAAGTCTTCTAAAAATGTTAAACGGTGAATTTCTAGAGAACCTTTTTCTTAATAAAATAAGCCATTAGTACTTAAAATTGAAACATTTTTAAAAAATCGCCTAGAAAAAGAGTTTTTGAAAAAATAAGGAAAGTTAAATGTTACTATATTTACCCCTTAAATCAGACAATAATAATCCAAAGTGAGCTTATTGTTTAGAGAAAACACTAAATAACATTAAATAATATGCATAAGAAATAAATATTGCATATTTATTACGTAAAACGTGTTTTCAGAATAGTACGGATTTGCCCCTGTCATCCACGAGAGAAATACCTTCAATGGGATTAAGTTTAAATGGAATTTAGGATTAATACATTTTAGGTTAAATGGGATTTAGGCTAATTGCATTTTAGGTAAAATGAGCTTTAAGTTAAATGAGCTTTAGGTTGAATGCATTTAAGTTAAATGGGATTAAGGTTAAATTGAATAAGGGCTGAATGCATTTTAGTTCAAATAACATTTAGGTTAAACGCATTTGATATTAAAAGATATTTATGTTAAATGCTTTTTACGTTAAATGGGATAAAAGTCTAATGCGATTTAGGTTAATTAGGATTTAGGCTAAATGCATTTTAGGCTATTTAGGGTTTAGGGTAATTGAATTTTAGGTTAACTGAGATTTAGGTTGAACGTATCTTAGGATAAGTGGATTTTAGGTTAAATGAGCTTTAGGTTGAATACATTTTAGGTTAAGTGCCATTTAGGTTAAAAGGATTTTAGGCTGTATGCAGTTTAGGATAAATCTGATTTAGGCTTAACGGGATTTATGTTAAATGGGATTTACGTTAAATGGGATTTAGGGATAATGCAATTTAGAATTAATACATTTTAGGTTAAATGGGATTTAGGCTGAATGCAATCTAGGTTTTAATGGAATGTAGGGTAAATAGGAATAAAGTTAAGTAGGATTCAGGTTAATTAGGGAATTTAGGATTAATGCATTTTAGGTTAAATAGGACTTAGGTTTAATGGGATTTATGTTAAATGGGATTTATGTTAAATGGGATTTAGGTTAAATAGAATTTAGGATTAATACATTTTAGGTTAACTGGGATTTAGTCTGGATGTATTTTAGGTTTAATGGAATTAAAGTTAAATGGGAGTTAGGTTAATTAGGATTTAGGCTCAATGCATTTTAGGTTAATTGGGATTTAGGCTAAATGCATTTTAGGTTAATTAGGATTTACGCTTAAGGCACTTTAGTTTAAATTGGATTTAGCATTAATTGGTTGTAATATAAGTGCATTTTAGGTTTAATGGAGTTTAGTTTTTATGGTAATAAGTTTAAATGGGATTTAGGTTAATTAGGATATAGGCTTAATGCATTTTAGGTACTTGGGACTTAGGTTGAATGCACTTTAGTTTGAATGGGTTTTAGGTTAAATGGATCTTAGGCTAAAAGGATTTTAGGTTAAGTGGGATTCAGGCTGAATGTTTTTTAGGTTAAATGGGAATTAGGTGGAATGCGTTTTAGGTTATTTGAGTTTAGGTTAAATTGGTATTAGGCTGAATGCATTTTAGGTTATATGGGACTTAGGCTAAATGCATTTCAGGTTTAATGGGTATTAGGCTGAATGCCTTTTTGGTAAATGAAATTTAGGTTAAATGAGATTTGTGTTAAATGGGATTTAGGCTGAATGCATTTTAGGTTAAATGTGATTTAGGTTTAATGATATTTAGGTGAAATGGGATTTATGCTGAATGCATTTTATGCAATATGGTATAAATCTGAATCAGATGTAGGCTCAATGAATTTTAGGGAATATTTGTGCTCCTCAGTAGAGCCATGCTTGAAAAATTATTAGGTCAATATGAGCAATGCCAATTATTGAAGTTGATTGCTACGTGCCTAGTTTATTCTCTCTTCATTGAGATGTATGTTCCATTTCATTAAAATAGTATTTACGATTTGTTTTTAAAAAATTACACCTTCTATGAATTCTTCTTCTCGAACAGGACCTGTATGGCCTTTTCTTCTATGAACAGGGCTGTTCATAAAAATATTAGTTACAATTTGTTTTTAAAAAATAACACCTATGAATTCTTCTTCTGCACACCTGTACCTAAACTTAACAAATACAAAACATGATTAGTTAAATATGGAGACCGCATTTAAAAGCGATATTAAAATTCAGCATACTAAAAACTAAAAACAATAGTAGTTAAAGGAATTTAAAATAAATTGTAAATGTAATTAGATACAAATTCAACTTCATTTGTTGAGTCACTTCTTCCTACCCGGATAGGAAATTACTATTCGTAAATTTCTCATTGAGGTGATATTTCTTTGCTTTTATGGGTTCTGTTTTTAATTCCTAGCTCAATTGCAAAATTCAATATAAACTTTACTTTTTAGCACCCTTTCTATTTCTCTTTTTTAGATTTCACCGGATTGGATGATCAAATACCGAAATTCATAACTAAACATGAATTCATCAAACTTCATCAGTCCTTTAGAAACCATCCAAGTAATTTCCATCTTCAGTTACATCAACACCCTCAGTGACTTTCTCTTTGCCAAAAACTATTTGGCAGAACAGGACCAGCAAAAACACATTGCAATCGTTAATAGTTTGTACCACTATCTATACGATGATAATAACGAAACAGAACATTGTCTTGCAACCAAGAAAATCTACCTGGCCCGAAAACTAATAAACAACACCGATTTGTACGGGGCAAAAAAGGACGAATCACTTGATCTAAATTTTATCAACACTCTCTTAAATCACATCGTCAGTTCCCTTGTTTTCGAGAAATTTACCAACGTCTACGGTTACATAGCCGAAAAGGTTCGACACTCAGACGAAGGTTCCCTTCATACTTTACTTCATCGTCTGAAGAACAACTTGAGGAAACTAAAATTCGGAAAAGATTCGAGATTGGATCGACTTGCGGCTGTTAATATATACCAAGATATAATCGAGCCTCTGTTCCCAAAGGCAGAAACAGGTGTGACTTCCATTGACTACATTTACGCTCAGGCTGGAAAAATGTTTCTTCGTTCTGGCCAAACCTTAGAATTAAATCGTTCCAGGTCTTGTAATTTTAATGAAACAAAGGGAGAAGATGAAAATGATATGCAGGAGTATATAGATACTGCTCATGCGGTAGAGCAGTTGGTATTGTCAAAAAAACTCAATGAATCTGCTTTGAAGATTTTCGCTCTACCTGCTCTTATCAATTACGTATACAATAATAACGTTTCTCTTCAATCTAACAGCACAGCAGACATAATTAACAGTCAATTTCATTGGATGAAGGCATACGAAGCTTTGTTCTTGAAGCTAAACAACGCATTTGCAGAAATTGAAAAGGCCCAGGCTTCGGATTATCGGTACCAGTTTTATCTGGCTTTGTCGAGTATCAAGAACCGAACCTCCTTGGCTAGAGAAATTATAGAAAGTGATTGTCCCCCGCTAACGGAACAGGAAATGGAGAACGAAGTTAATAACTACAAGAACAATCCCGAGAGTTACAGATGTAGAAACGGAGACAATGTTTTGGAAGACTTAAACGCAAAATTCTATTACCTAACGGGTAATATTACACAGAAATATTACAATTACGAGAAGGAATCGTGTAGAGAGGCATTTGGAGAGGAACTGATAGAAGCGATGGATGAGAGTAGTGTTATTATTACCAGAGGTCTCATACACCATTACTACTATGGGTTAATGGGTCTGGATACAGCTGGCACTCAATTGATAAAAGCATCGGATGATTTGTTTGAATTCTATTTCCCGGAGAATGAGACGTACGAGTATTATGCCTTAGTTCGTAACGATTACACTGTCCAGTTACTGAAAGAGTCCAATGATCCCGTCCTTTTTCGCGGAAAGCTTGGTTTGAGTATCTACGAGACCTTCCGTGACATGTATTTCCCTACTAATATGAAAAAGGGAAACGAAAAATTCGAGAAGTTTTTGATCAAAATCGCAGAAGAGAGGACTGAGCACTTTAAAGCCAGTTTGGAGAAAACAGAGTACGATCAAACCCGACAAGAATGGTGGAAAGATTTTGGACTTTCGCTGATTCCGTTCTATACGTGCGTTACGAGCATAAAAGAGAAGAATGAAGTCGAGGCGGTTATTTCTTGTCCATTAGATGTGCTGTTTTTTATTCCAGTCGTTGGGGAGGTGGGGACCATGGCGATGAAAATGTCTACAGCTGCTACGAAAACTCTGGTGGCGTTATCGGAAACCAGCATGAGAACTATAGCGATGAGAACCTCTTTTAGAACCATTTTGAAAGTCAGTGGAAGAAATTTAATCAATGAAATGGTAGAGTTGAAAGGGATATTTAAAATTGGAATGTTCCGAGATCTGGGAATTTCATTATTAAGGTTTCTTGACCCAGGGTTTGAATTGGTATTTGACATAGGAAAGGTAGGTTTAGGGTCGATTAGAAGTTTGATCACGAAGATGGAGAAGAAATATTTGGTTTCGTTGACATCAGTTGGAAGGATGATGGATAAGACGACAACAGTAATGGAAAATTTTGCTAATAAGATTGGTAAGAAATTCGGAAAGGATGCGTATGTCACTTCCCTGGTTGGTAAAGACTCTGGATATGGTTACAAGTATATTCCCATGAAGAATGGAGAATTGGCGGAACTTCGGACTGTGTATCCGTCGGGAGAAGTGGTGACAGTGACACGGATTTCGGAGCATGGGGAGCAGGTTTACAGAAAAGTGGATGTCGAGACTGAGGAATTGATCGGTAAAGATTATTTTGAGGACGATGAGGGTTTCATCTCCGAGGAGAAGACTTTTAAGATAAAAATTGAAAATAATGAAGGGGACGGTATGGTAGAGGGTAAAAACTTTTTAACGCCGATTAAGCAGATTTTCAAGTCTAAAGTGAACTTGGAAAAAGAAGCAATCGAGTTGGCGACGAAACTAAAAAAATTGCCAGAGGTGAATGTTCAGAATGAGCTCAGAAAGTATGTTTTCCCAGATACGGGTAAGAATGAAGTGAATTTTGTTCAGGATTGGATGAACAGTCGGGAATTGAAAATACCTTCTTGGGCTGAAGAGTATAGAATTGAATGTCCTCATGTTTATTATAATTTAAAATACAAAGAGGTGATGGAAAATCCTAAATTGACGGTGGAGGAAGCGACGGATAAAATTGAGTGTCTTTATGCTATGAGTATGTATGGGAACATTAGGGAAGAATTACAGGTTGAGGAAGTATTGAGTGATTTTAAGGAGAGGGAAGCCTGTAAGTACGCAACTTTTGAGGATTATTATGCTCTGAGGTATTATGGTGGTAGTGGATACAGAAAGATGGCGGAAAATTCGGACGTGGCAAATCGAATGAAAAACGCCATTTACAGATTGGCGATTCGACAATCCGAAAATCCAAGTGAGGAATTTGCGAAAACTTTATTTAGAGGCGAAGCCAGGCTCACGGAGGCGATAGAGAAAGAGTTTTATCCTGGAAGAAAGGAATTCGAGATACAAAGATTTAGCTCAACGTCGACTGATTTCAATATTGCGGATAAATACTCTGATATTCAGAACACTATGTTTACGAAAGTTATTTATGAGATTAAGTTTGAAAATCCATGTGTTCGATCAAAGGTAGATCATTTGTTTGTTCTGGATGAAAAGGAGACGATTCTTCTCCCGGGTACCAAGTTACGAATTGATAATGTCAAAAGGGAGATACGGAAAAAGCCTTTTGGAAATCAAAACTTCATGAAGGTTGACTTGACATACATAGACGTTCCAAAAACTGTGCGACAGCAGGAAATTATGAAAGAGATTCAAACTTTGATGGAAAGTGGTACTGTGTTTTATGGTAAGGACTTGCCTTGATAGATACACAAAAAATGTGTTATTGTTGTTTTATTTCGTAATTTCTACTATATGATTGTTATTATGTCTAAGGTTAGTGTCATCACTGTAAAAACAGGTGTCTTACAAGTGTCTAATTTTAAGACATAAGACGTTTAGAAAGCGTCTTACAGGCATTTTTAAGACACTATCTCAATGGTTTAAAATTAAGACACCTCAAAATGTCTTAAAAGTGAGGACAAAATAAGACACTTGTTTTTAGAGTGATAATTGCGAATTTTGTCCTAATTATGGATAATTTGACTTAAAAGTAAAAATTCATAAGTTTACTAAGAATATATTATATCAGGAGAAAAAAGTAATTTTAGTTAAATGGGGTTCTTGTACATGAATTAGAATATGGAATGCTATAAAAACTTTAGTTATTTGTCAGTCGGTAATTGTAACATTTATGTTATTAGTTAATTTAGGGCCGGCGGAAAAAATTTTTTCGGGGTGTGGTATTGTCAAGAAGACTAGGGAGAGGGAAGGTGAGACCAAAATATTAACAAATACATATTTTTTATTTACATTACCCTGTTGTTTTTATTTATTGACAAAACTTATTGCAATTACGAAATTGACATTTTCCAGTTTCTTCTTCTTTTGGATAATTTGATCGGAAATGATATAGGAAAGGATGTCATTTCTGATATCATTTTTTACATAATTTTTTATACCATTTCTGATGTTAGAAATGACATCATGTCCTATATGAATTCCGATCAATTTATATCTAAAAAAGGAAACTAAAACATGTCGTCAATTTGGTAAATGTAATAATTATTGGCAAAAAATTAACAAATAAAAGTTATATCAGAAATGTCATTAGAAATAATATCAGAAATGACATCATTTTTAGTCTCAAAATCAGTTGTAATTTCTGATGTCATTTCTTATGTTCGATTTTGCAACAGGGTATACTTATAATAATTTTGTTTTACCTGTAGTTTTTTGCATGTTATCTTAATAATTTTATTTTACCTGTAGTTCTATGCATATTATTAGTTTTAATTTGTAAATATACTTATGTACATAATTTTATCACATTGCTACTATATATAGAACCTCACACTTGCCGCCGATACGTTAGCCCTTTTTATTTTATTTTTTTATTTTTATTTTGCTTAACAAATATTATTTTCACGAGTCCTAGGCTAATACAACATAAAGCATTATATATTTTTTGAGGTATAATATAACAAAATCGACATTTCACAATATGTCATCAAGTGCTATAAAGAATGTTAAATTTGTAAAACTGTAATTAAAATGTAAGATATTTCGCATTATTCCAAAATAAAAATTGAATATGTAATGATTAATATTTGTCGATTATTTCTGATTTTTCTTATTGATAATAAAAAAGTCAGCTTTAATTTATCTAGAAGTATGTACATATGTATATAAGAACGTATGCATGTTGATTCTTTTTAATACAATAAAATAATACAAAATGCAAAATTTATTTCGTATATTCTGAAAATAAAATTATTTGCATTTTTTATGAAAGCAAAATTGCTATTTATAAAAATTATTTCAATCAGAAGACAGTACATGTACAAAAATAAATTTAAAATATTCTATTTGTGCTTGAAATGAAAAAAATAATCATCACTGTTAAAGAAGGTTAATTTACAATTCTGATTTCCTATTATTTTATTCCTTTCAAACAAGAGTGTTTAGATTAAAATAATAAGAATACATGTATTCAAAATTACGTTTCTTGCATTAACAGATTTAATCACAATTTAATCTTGATTTACATTATTAACGAAAAAGAAAATTGAATATTTGATAATTGAACAAAAAGTCATTAATTTAAATGAAAATGTAAATGTTCTTAATGGAATAAAATGTATGAAGATTGGATAATATTTTTAGATATAAATTAAGTATCAGAAAATACTTTACGTTTAAAGAAAGAAGTCATAATTTATTTTCTGAAAACCTTCTTTCACTGAAGAGTCAATCAATTATAATTCAAGCAGGTGAGAAAAAGAATGTTTTAAATATTTTTCTTTGAAAGTAATTCTTAAGTTTGAGATATCAATTGTTAAACTATTTACACGATTATACACTACTTTCTATAGTTTCTTAAAAACCACCTCAGGCTCAAGTCAGGCTCAAGTCTAACAGAAGAACAAAAGGATCAATAATTAAACTAGAATTAGTAGATATTTGAATTTAAACTATTTAATCTGATACCGTCACTTTTTGAATATTTACCAATCTTTACTTTTCTTAAATCTAGAGATTGTTACTTTATCTCAATCTTAAACTTTTTTTTATAGAATTATCGTATAAACTGTCAAGACGAACTGATCATGAACTCATCAAACTTCATCAGTCCTTTAGAAACCGCGCAAGTAATTTCCATCTTCAATTATGTCAACATCCTCAGTGATTTTCTCTTTGCCGAAAACTATCTGCGAGAGCAGGATCAACAAAAACACATTCCAATCGTTAATAGTTTGTACCACTATCTATACGATGATAATAATAAAGTAGATAATTCTCTTGCAACTACGAAAATGTATCTGGCGCAAAAACTAATTAACAACACCGATCTGTACGGAGCAAAAGAAAACGAAACCCTCGACGTAAATTTTATCAACACGCTCCTAAATCACATCATCAGTTCTCTCGTTTTCGAGAAATTTACCAACGTCTACGGATTTATAGCAGAAACGATTCGATCATCAGATAATGATTCGATAACATCTTTACTATGGCTTTTAAAGGAATACTTAATAAACGCAAAATTCGACAACGAGTCCGAAAATGATTCCGAACTAGATCCGAATGCAGTTGACAAGATATTCCAAGATATAATCGAGCCTCTGTTTCCAAGACCAAAAACACATTCGACGAGTGTAACCTCCATTGATTATATTTATGCCCAGGCTGGCAAAATGTTTCTTCGTTCTGGCGGAACATTAGAAGGTGTAAAAACTTGGAATGAAACGAAGGAAGAAGGTGAAGATCAGATTCAAGAATATATAGAAACTGCTCATGCTGTTGAACAATTGGTTACGGTAAAGCAACTCAACGAATCAGTTTTGAAGATATTCGCTCTACCCGCGCTTATCAATTATATTTACAATGACGGGGATTATCTTCAATCAAAGAGAATTGTAGACATAGTCAACAGCCAATCACACTGGATTAAGGCTTTTGAAACTTTGTTCGCGAAACTGAACAACGCATTTTCGGAAATTGAAAAAGCCCAGGCTGAGGATCAACGTTATCAGTTTTTTTTGGCATTGTCTAGCATGAAGAACCGAACCTCTTTGGCTAGGGAAATTATAGAAAATGATTGTCCCCCGCTAACGGAACAGAAAATTGAACAGGAAGTTGATCAATATAAAAACAATCCCGAGAACTACAGATGTAGAAATGGAGTAATTTTGGATGATTTAAATAGGAGGTTTAATTACCTAATGGACAATATCACACGGAAATATTACAATTACGAGAAGGAGTCGTGTCGAGAAGCATTTGGAGAGGGATTTATAAACGGGATGGATGAAAGTAGGGTTGTTGTTACCAAGGGTCTTGTACACTATTACTATGATGGGTCCATTGGTCTGGATACTATTGGCAATCAATTGATAAAACCATCCGACGATTTGTTCCAATTCTACTTCCCGGAGAATAAGACTTATAAGTACTATGCCTTAATCCGTGCCGATTTCACGGTCAAGTTAATAAAAGAGTCCGAGGATCCCAACCGTTTTCGCGAGAAGCTTGGTTTAAATATCTACGAATCTTTCCGATACGACTTTTTTCCGATTAATATGAAAAGTGATCAAGAAAAATTTGAGCAGTTTTTGGATAAAATCGCAGAAGAGAGGACAAAGAATTTTAGGCAAAATTTGCAAGCTACACTGTACGATCAGACGAGTAAAGAGTGGTGGAAAGATTTCGGACTTTCGCTGATTCCGTTCTATTCGTGCGTGAACAGTTTGAGAGAGAAGAATAAAGTCGAAGCTTCTATTTCTTGTCCGTTGGATGTGTTGTTTTTTATTCCAGTCGCTGGAGAATTGGGATCTTTAGCTATGAAAATGACTTCGGCTGCTACGAGATCATTACTGGCATTGTCAGAAACGACCTTGAGAACTGTGACGATAAGAACATCTTTCAGGACAATTTTAAAAATCAGTGATAGAGCTTTAGTTGAGAAAATGGTCGAGTTCAATGGGTTATTCAAGTTTCGGACGTTTAAGAATTTGGGAATCGCATTATTAAGGTTTATAGACCCAGGATTTGAGTTAGTTTTCGATTTAGGAAGAGGGGGATTAGGATTGATTAAAAACCTAATCACTCGGATAAAAGGAAAGTATTTTGTTTCGTTGGAAGGCATGTTGGGAAAAGCGGATATGACGATTGATAGTTTCGGAAATAAAATAGGCAAGAAATTCGGAAAGGACGCATATGTGATGTCCTTGGTTGGTAAAAATTCTGGTTATGGTTACAAGTATATTCCCATGAAAAATGGAGAATTGGCTGAACTTCGGACTGTGTATCCATCACGAGAGGAGGTACCATTGAGGAGGATTTTTAATCAGGAGGAGCAAATTTACAGAAAAGTGGACGTCGAGACTGAGGAATTGATTGGGAAGGATTATTTCGAGGATGAGGAAGGTTTTGTCGTTGACGAGGATTTCGTCTCTGAGGAATTGTCTTTTGAGATGAAAATTGAAAACAATGAATGGGACGGTATGGTGGAAGGTAAGAATTTGTTGATTCCGATTAAGCAGATAATCAAGAACAGGAAGATATTGATAAAAGAGGCTATGGACTTTGCACTCAAGAAAGGAAGAGTTCGAGAATCGGAAATTCGAAGGGAATTGGCAAAGTACGTTTTTCCAGAAACTGGAAAGACGGAAGTGAATTTTGTGCACGAGTGGCTGAACAGTCGTGATTTAAAAATTCCTTCCTGGGCTGAACAATTTCGAGTGAAAGAGCCTTTTGTGTTTTATGATCTAAAATATAAGAAACTAATGGAAAGTCCCGTATTGACGATGGAGGAAGCAGTAAATAAAATTGATAGTCTTTATAGTTTGAATATGTATGGGGAGATTAGGGAGGAATTACAGGTTGAAAAAGTGTTAAGTGATTTTAAAGAGAGGGAAGTTTTTAAGTATTGTACTTTTGAGGACTATTATGCTTTGAGGTATTATGGAGGTAGTGGATATAAGAAAATGGCGGAAAATTCGGAAGTGGCGAAACGGATGAAAAACGCCATTTACAGATTGGCGATTCGACAATCCGAAAATCCAGGTGAGGAATATGCTAAAACTTTGTTTAGAGGAGAAGCCAGACTCACGGAGGCGATAGAGAAAGAATTTTATCCTGGAAGAAAGGAATTCGAGATACAAAGATTTAGCTCAACGTCGACTGATTTCAAGATTGCGGACACATACTCTGAGACTAAAAATTCTATGCTTACGAAAGTTATTTATGAGATTAAGTTTGAAAATCCATGTGTAAGATCAAGGGTAGATCATTTGTTCGTCCTAGAAGAAAAAGAGACGATTCTTCTCCCAGGCACCAAGTTTCGAATTGATAATGTCAAGAGGGACACAAGGACAACATCTTTTGGAAATCAAAACCTAATGAAAATTGAATTGACACATATAGACATTCCAAAATCTGTGCGTCAGCAGGAAGTTATGAAGGAGATTCAGAAGTTAATGGAAAGTGATACTGTTTTTTATGCGGATGATAAATTTTAAAAGTGAATACTAATGTCGTTGGAGAAAACCTTAGGAATGAAACGAGATGTTAATCAAATGAATGTAATTTGTAAAATATTGCGAAGTGATATTATTTTAAGCATTAATGTTCTGTTAATGTAATTAATTACACAGCCCCACAAAAAAAAAAGTGTCATGTACTTTTGACCGGAATACCTTAGCCCTATGTATTTTGACGCGCTGAACACGAATCCGAAGTCCATTTTGCTCCATCACGTCAGGATTTTTTTCTAACCTCAAAAAACATGTCGGATTTTGAGAGGTAGGCGATTTTTTAAAAAAATTTATGGATTTACTTCAAACTTGGTATCTGGGGGTTTTTTGGGTCGCTGATTACGAATCTGAAGTTAGATTTTCAAGATTCAAAATGGCGGATCCAATATGGCGGACGAATTTTGAAACAATTTGAAGATTTACTTCAAACTTGGTATCTGGGGGTTTTTTGGGTCGCTGATTGCGAATCTGACGTCATATTTTCGAAATTTTTATGAAATTTGGTATCTTCAGGTTTTTAAGTTGCTGAGTGTGATTTCGAAGCGAGTTTCTCACATTTTCAAATATGACTTCTATTACAATTTTATCATAAAATATTCCTTGGTAACAGATTGGATATGTTTGGTGCAGAAGCCAAATAAGAAAGTACATTGTTCCATTCTGCATCTTATTCCTGATAAATCTTCAAATTTTTTAAAAATTCGTCCGCCATATTGGATCCGCCATTTTGAATTTTGAAAATCTAACTTCAGATTCGTAATCAGCGACCAAAAAAAACCCCAGATACCAAGTTTGAAGTAAATCTGCAAATTTTTTCAAAATTCGTCCGCCATATTGGATCCGCCATTTTGAATTTTGAAAATCTAACTTAAGATTCATAATCAGCGACCCAAAAAAGCCCCAGATACCAAGTTTGAAGTAAATCCATAAATTTTTTTAAAAAATCGCCTACCTCTCAAAATCCGACATGTTTTTTGAGGTTAGAAAAAAATCCTGACGTGATGGAGCAAAATGGACTTCGGATTCGTGTTCAGCGCGTCAAAATACATAGGGCTAAGGTATTCCGGTCAAAAGTACATGACACTTTTTTTTTTTTGTGGGGTTGTGTTATTTATTAACTTTTTCTTATTGTACATTGAAGGCTAATAAAAAAATTAAGAAATTTGTAAAAATTAAAAATTCTGATGTTTTTGAAAACATTTTTGTAATTTTCCCATTTTTGGTTACTTTGTTTGAGACCGTGCATAAAGTATCGTTCATATACCACGTGGACAATTTTTAATCACTTTTTGATCCCCCCTCTCCCTCTAAATGTCCATGTAGATTTTTTTTAAATAATATGATTTACTAGAATTTTGTGGGCATTTTTACAATGACATTGAAAGAATTCTTATTATCCACGTGTTCGTAAACATGAAATTTTGTCACACCGGAATTTTAATGTTGAGGAAATCAAAAACATTTGGTAATCGTTTTAATAATTAAATAATCTTTATTTGTTCAAATATAGATAAAAATAAATGTTGTAATAATGCAATCATACTAATGATCGAAGGTTGATATAGAAGCTAAGTTGCTAGTGGCAGTGCCCATGTGGGAAGTAGTACATATTTTAGCATAGGATGAGAACCATACCTTCTCTTTCACAATTTTGAACTAACATACAATAATTTAGTGTTGATAAATTTTTCAAAATAGCGTGTGTTACTAACAACTTGACGTCAATCTGTAAGTGTTAAACATTAAAAAAATTGTTATTAAGTTTCCCTATTCCTAAATTTATATGGAAAAAATTTTTAAAACTGTTTAATTTTAATTATAATTATGAGAAATGATCTAAAAACCACTTTCACTATAATTATTAAAAAAAATTAGTATTCTTAATCAATTTAAAGCTATTAAATAATTTGTTATTGGTTCTAATATAGGAAATAAATTTGTTTTTATTTAAATTTAAATACATTTATTCTTGGATTAATTTTTATATTATTTATTCTTAACAAATTTAATTTTCAGTTAAAAAAATTTAAATAAATTAATTGAATAGTTATAATAAAAGATATAATAAAAAATATTATAAGAAATAATCAATTTTGAGGTTATATTTGAAGAATGTTTAGGAAATAATTATTAAGAATAATAACTTTCTGATGCTTAATTAAAAATCAAAATCAGAAGTAAAGACTATGTAAATTTCGTCGACTATACGATACACTATTTTTGTGTTTCCAAATTGAATTCAAGAAAAATATTTGAGGTGATATAATTATTATTATTTTAAGTTCACGGATCAATCGAGACTATAAAATTGGAAAATTACTACTCTCGTTTCATCTTAATTAGTGGAAAATTTGCCACTAATTCAAATTAGTAAAATTCTTTATTAATTTTTAGCCATTTGTCACTAAAGCGTTAGTAAAAAACTAAAATCTACTAATTTAAATAGTGAAGTTTGACTAAAAATTAGTGGAAACTTAAACTAATTAAAATGAGTGATCGATTTTTCACTTTAATTCAGATTTAGAGCGCAATCTATCTGCAAATATGATTTGTAACATGTTTATGTTATTGATTAATTTTTAGTATTAGATTTCCATTTTTAATGAATTATTTTTAATACAATTGAATTTCATCAAATATTCTGAGGAATAAATTATTCAATTTATTAAATAATACTCATAATTGTATCAACATAAAAACACACAGATAATATGTTAATAAAAGTGAAAAAACTATATTTAAAAAAAGTGTTCACTCTTGAATTTCAAGATTTATTGCAAAATGGTTACTACATTATTTCCTTATCATTTTTAAAAATATAACTTCTGTTTATTAATAAATCATTGTCAGATTTTCAGGTTTGAATATACAAACAAAGAAAAAGTTATTACAATTCTATTTTCATTTCTAATCACATTTTTATTTATTTGTTTTTCTTTATTTTAGTTATTTATTATTATTTTTCTTTTTATTTTCTTAAACAAATTGTGACGCGTCATGAAGAAAGGGGCCTAAAAAGTAAAAACTTTTAGGTTTTATTTAGTAATAAGGTAACGGTAACAATACTCGATCAGTACCTATAGTCCATCAGTGATGATTTAAATAGAATGTCAATTTATAACAAATGGTACATTAAATAAAAATTTTAAATTCATTTAAAATCTTTGAAATACATTTTCTTAAAAACCAGAATTAACTTAGGATTAGTCTAATTCTCAAATAACCGATTTTTCTCAAATTCATTAGTAGAAAATTACTAATTTGGATTTACAGAATATAAGTCTTTAAATGTTAATCAAAGTGCTAATAAAATATGTACATTAATATATTCTATATTAAAAAGTGCAAAGAATGAATCAAAAAAACATACAAGTAATAGTTGGTAATTAATAATTCATAAAAAATTCGCATGCACAGTCTTTTATGCAACTGAGTTCAGTAAAATTTGGTGAATATTATAGGATTAACTCCACGATTTTTCTAGAGTTTTTCCTAAATGTTTGCCAAGTTCTTTGGAACTTTGTTGCGTAAAAGGTTGTGCATGCGCTATTCTAGAACAGTTATGTAAAATCCATTGACCAAAATAATAAGTAAAAAATAAGTTTAGATATTTTCTGAACTGTGTACGTGAAATTTAGGGAGTTTTTCAGAAAGTATATAAAAGTCAACTATCGCTGTATTTAGAGAAATTAGAGAATTTTCTAGGAACTTCTGCTGCTGCATGACTAGGAAAAGAAATTATACTAATTATTAATTATTAAAAACATATCTAATATAACTAATAATTTAATAAACTCTTAATTTTATTTTTAAACGTTTTTCAACAACCGAGAATTTTCGTCTTTTGTATTCTATACTGTAATAAAAATTGTCTCTGCTCTCCAACAATCGGAAATCTACATTTTGTGTTCTAGTGAGGTAAATATTTAAAATTTTGAAGAAAATAATTGAAATTTTGAAAAAAGTGATAAATTACCAAATTAATTTGAAATTGAAGAAAATAATTGAAATATGAGAGAAATAATTGAAAATTTAGGAAATTAATGAAAAATTGTAAAAGTAATAGAAATTTAAAGAAAAATAGTTGAAAAATGATAAAAGCAATTAAAAATTGTAACAAATATTTTAAATTTAAAGAATTAACTAAAAGTGGTGACAAATAGTAGGTAAAACAATAATAATTGAAAATAGAAGAAAATAATTAAAATTTGTAAAAATAATAAATGAAAATGTCTGAAATTAATTGAAAAATAATAGAAATTTTTGGAAAATTCATTAAAAAAATAATTGAAAGTCTAAGAAATAATTAAAATTTCAAAAAAATGTATTTATAAAATTACAAAATATATTTAAAATATAAGAAAATAATTAAAAAATAATATAAAAAATTAAACATTGATATAAATTACTGAAATATGAGACAAATAATTGTAAATTAAGTTAATTAAAAGATATTGAAAATTCTCACAAATTGGAGTAAATAAATGCAAATTGATGAAAATAATTTAAAAAACAAAAATATAGTTGAAATTTGTGAAAAATAATTGAAAATTCAAAAAAAATAATAGAGAAATAACTTTAAAAATTTAGCATTGATAAAAATATTGAAATTTGAGATAAATATTTGCAAAATTTATGGAAAAAAAATATTGAATATAATTTAAAATTTGAGAAAACAATTGCAAAATTATAAAAATATTTAAAGATTGAAAAGAAGAATTAAAATTTGAGGTAAATATGTTGGGAACAACATTTTTACAGGATTCAAAATATTTTTTCGAATAAGCGCGGTAGTCGTATTTTTCCTTGAATTTCACTGAATTTTCCAGGTTCTTAGAAAGCGTAGCAACCCTGTAATAACGTAAAATAATTTGTTTCGAAGCATAATTTATTAATCCACTTACTGCATGATAAATAAGTTATTATAAAACTTCGACTCATTTGTTAAATAAAATAAATACAGTTTTTCCATGATAAAAATTATTCCAAAACAAAGTGGAATCGCTTTCCATAACCAAATGTCTAAACTTAAGAAAATAAAATTAATTTTCTTTACAGATTTCCGAATGAAAGCAATCAGAACGAGTGGATGAAAAAATACAAAATAAAGAACAAAAATGAATGCTGCAAACTTTATCACTCCTGTGGACGCTGTTCAAACCATTCCGATCTTCATTTACTTAAATATACTTAGTGATTTTCTTTACGGCGAAAATTTATTAAGTGAAACACAGTTGTTTCAGCCGATACCAGTCGTAAATGCCTTATATCATTACTTCTTCGATAACATTGAATACAATCCAAGTACTTCCTTGGATTTGAAACAAATATATCTAGCAAAAAAGTTAATAAATGGCACAGATTTTTATGGAGCTAAAGAAAATGAAACCCTAGATGAAAATTTCATCAACGCTCTGTTTAAACATATAATTTCAACCCTCGTATTTCAGAACTATGTAAATATTTATGGTTTTTTGTCTGAAATAGTTTACACTTCGAATAATCTCAATTTGCAAAGCTTCCTTCAAAAAGTTCAGACCACCCTTTTGAAAGCGCAATTTCAAAACGAATATGGACCGGATACATCATTAGAATCAATTACAGTTTACAGAATATGTAATGACTTAATTTTTCCCATGTTTCCAAAACCTGAAGAAGATCTTAATTTAACATCAGTTGATTACATTTACGGGCAGGCTGGTGCTATTTTCCAGTTAGCTGTGCAAAATCCACCGATTATTAAACTAACCTTATGTGAAGAGAATGAAACATTCGACAAAAGAAATACATTTACTGAATATAAACTAATAGCACATGCAGTTGAGCAGTCAGTTAATGCCGGAAAATTAAATGTAACTGCTTTAACAATTTTTACTCTTCCTGCTCTTATTCACTATGTTTACAAAGAGAAAGAAAATCTAAAAATTACCAGAATCGCAAATATTGTTAATAATTCGACCCTTATAGGAGAAGCGATTGAACTCTTGTTTTTGTACCTTAACACAAGTTTTTCACAAATCGAAAAGGCTCGCAACGATGATTATAGATACCAATTCTATCTAGCCATGTCACAGTTTAAAAGTCGCACAACTCTGGCAGAGGAGATTATCAATAAAACTTGTTCAGGTTTTAGTAAAAAGAATATTAAACAAGCGGGTATCGACTATGAAAATAACCCGGAAGATTATAAATGTAACAACAAATTGTTGCCGAACGTCAACAACATTTATCAGGAACAGGTTGATAACATAACGAAGAAATATTTTGTGTATGAACGAGAATCAATGCGAGAAGCATTTGGCATTGATCGAAGAAAATCTTTAAGCAATGTGGATTTAGAAATTACGCAAGGATTGTATGAAAACTATTACTCTGGAGAAATAGGATCTACTGCGTCCGAAGTCCAGTTGATTAGAGAAAGCGATGATTTGTTTAGGTTTTACTTCCCCCACAATGGAACAGAAGTTTTTTACGCTTTGATTCGTCGAGATAACAACGTATCATTAATTCTCGAATCTGATGGTCCGGATATATTCAGAAAAAACTTAGGTCTAGTCATAGGCAAAACATTATCTGAAAATAAATTTTCCAGAAGTGTGAAAAATGTGCGACAAAATTTTGACGATTTCATTATTACTATTGCGAAGAAGAGAGAACGGGATTTTAATCATTATTTATATTCTAAGGGATATGACCAGACAAGAAAAGAATGGTGGATTAACTTCGGACTGTCATTAATTCCTTTTTACACATGCATTCGAGCCATACAATCAAATGATATAGAAGTTGCAATGCTTTCATGTTTAGTAGATGTAGCTGCTGCTCTGCCGGTTATAACTGAATTTGGTTCGTTTGTAACGAAATTCATAACAGCAGGAACAAGATCGGTACTTTCGTTAGCAGGAACGACAATTGAATCAATTATGTTAAAAACAGCTCTAAGGAAAACATTATCGACTTTAGGAGAAGTCTTGTTGAAGGAGGTAGTAAGTGACTTTTCAACAATATTGACAAAAGCGACATTAAAAAGTTTAGGATTGTCAGTGGTTCGCTTTCTAGATCCAGGTTTTGAACTACTCTTCACAATAGGCAAAGGGGGATACAGATTCTTAAGTAAATTGATCATGAAAGCACTCGGAAACAATTTAATTTTTCTTAAATTTCCTTCCTTAATGAAAATGTTGTCAAGTTGCAATGATAGGATAATAACGTTTTGGAGGAAAGTGGACGTGATGAAAGAAAGGGACATCTACGTAAATTCCCTATCTAAAAAGAAAAATTCTGGTTATGGTTACAAGTATATGAATTTACTCAATGGAAAAGTAGCCGAAGTGAGAAAAGTTGTGAAATCTGAAGAAAAAATGCTAGTTGCTTTTGATCGAACAGCAGAGAAGAACGAGAAAATATATAAAGTAGTTGATCCCGTAACAGGTGATGTAATCAATAAGGAATTATATCAACATAATGGTCAATTATATGAACATTCTACATCTCTTAGATTTGAACTTAAATTAGATATTGAGTGCAAAAAACAGAGACTTAAACGATCTCCAACTAAAAGTGAGTGTCAATTACAAAGTTTTTTCAAGGATGAAAGAAAGGAACTCGAGGAAGGTGCTGTCTACTATGCTGTGCACAAGTTACAATTATCAGAATCCTCAGTACTTGCTGAGCTTAGAAAATACATTTTTCCAGGCGAAGGCGAATTACAACTTAATTTTATTCAGGAATGGAAACAGTCGATGATAAACAACGATTGGGAAATACTTAAATGGAGTTCACATTTCAAAATAGCTGACCCAGAGATGTTTTTTCGATTAAGGTATGAAGAGATTCTTGATAAAGCGGAATTCGCAAAAGCAGAAGCAGAGGATTTAATTATGTCAGTGTTGGAAAATGGCGAAGATAATTTTTTAGCGGATGAAGCACCTCTTTTAACTACTATTTACCGATCAGAGAATCTACATAAACACGTAACTTTTAAAGATTTCTGTGCTCTAATGAATTATATTAACTTTGGATATAACAATATCGGACTTTCTACATTTGAATCGAAATTCATGAGAGAAGCACTTTATCGATTGTCAATAAGGCAATTCGATCGAACTACAAACTTTCCAACAATTTTGTTCCGTGGAGAACTAAGATCCAGGGAAGCTATCACGGGACTATTTTATTCAGGAAAAGAAGTATTTGAGTTTAATAGATTTACTTCGTCATCGACAGTGGAAAATACTGCAAGAGAGTATACTGTTCCGGATATTTCAGATTCTGTGAATGTTTTTTACAAGATGGAATTTGAAGAACCATGCTTAAGTGCAAATTTACAAAACGGTATAAATGATGCTCAGAATGAGGTGGTTCTTTTTCCTGGGACTAGGTTTCGGATTAAAAAGGTAGTAGAAAAGGAAGAGCAAAATACAGTAGAGGTAGAAATGTCTTACATAAACAAGTACGGTTCAAAAGAGGAGACGTTGAAAAAGGCAATGGATGAATTGGAGAAACTTAAGAAAAATGATATTTTGCCTTATGATTCAGGTGGTGTCTGAAATGTTTTTGTTTTCTTTGCAGCTGTTTCTTTTGTTTTGTAGGCGAAAGGTTTTAAAATAAAATTTTTCAAAATTAATTATTGAAACTCCCCGTTTTTGCAGTTTTAGGAAAACAATTCTAAAAAAATTGTTATGATGTTAAACCAAGAATTAAATTTGACCACGTGGTAAATGTTTATTGACATTAATATTTTTTTGAAAGTGGTGATATAAGCATTAAAATATTGAAAACCAAAAATGTAAATGCGGCGATAACTTTAGATGAATTAGTTGTACTGTATTATGTGTAAGAAATAAATTCTATTTTCTAATTTTTGTCTCATTCTTTTATATAGGAAGTATTCTAAATTATTTTTTTTAAATTTCAATTACTTTCTTCAAATTTTAATTATTTACCTAAAATTTCAATTATGTTATTCAATTTTTAAATATTTTTATTATATTACAATTATTTTCTCCAATTTTTAATTATTTTTTTAATAATTTTCTAAATTTCCAATTGTTTATTACTAATTTAAATTAATTCTTTAAATATCAATTACTTTTTTTAAAATTTTTCAATGAGTTTCTTTAATTTCGATTAAACTTTTTGATTTTGCTTTCTCATATGGGAAGTTTTATGACTTATTTTTTTCAAAATTGTAATTATTTTCTTTAATTTTAAATTATTTATCTTAAATTTAAAATATAATGATTGTCATTTTTCAATTAATTTCATTATTTTACAATAATTTTCTCCAAATTTTAAAGATTTTAATTGCTTTTTAATTAATTTTCTAAATTTTCTAAATATTGATCTCACGTTTTACTTATTTTTTTATTTATTCAATTATGTTTTTTTATTTTAAATATATTTTATACTTTTATCATTTATTTTTCTAAAAATATAATTATTTTCTTTAGTTTTAAACTGTTATTATCACTTTTAATCATTTTCTCTAATTTCTATTTTTCAATTAATTTTATGGATTTCGCTTCGTCCTAGAGGAAGCTTTATGATCGTTAAGATTTTCATTTTTTAAAAATAGTTTGAACTGACTCATTTTCATCTGAAATGCAAAAATTTTTATTCTTAAGCCAATGTCTAGAAATTGTGTCTGTGTGGTGACGTTTTTTTTGTTACCAGGTTATTTCGAGAAAGCTTTAACTGATTACAATTAAATATTTCTTATAAGTATTAAATATTAATATATTTACCATTTTAATAAAAGAATTTTTCCTTATAGTCATAATTTCTCATAACATAGAAAATTATATTATTTTTAAAAAAGTCTACGTGGACATTTAGATGGAAGAGGGGGGATCAAAACGTGATTAAAATTTGTCCACGTGGTATATGAACGACCCTTTATTACAAATAAGATAAAAATTGTGGTTTCTTTGTTGTTATAAACCATTTCTTACATTTAAGTTATCTCAGAGTGACCATACTTCTTTTTTTAATATATTAAATATACTTCTTTTTAAGAATAATAAATTAGTATTTATTTATTATTTTTCCATAAACTTCTTTATTCTAGCAATTGCTTTGAAAAATATTCAGAAATAAATTTTGTTATTTTATTAAGTTATCACCTTTTAACATACGTAGAACTTTTTTTTTTGCAATGTCCACGTGAAAAATTATATAAAAAAAGGAAGGGGAAGGCAAAAAACAGCAAAACACAGTCCAAGTGGTTTATAGACATTGGTCCGCGACTCTTAAAAAATAGTAGATAAAACTTTGAGATTATATAAATATCAGTCAACGTGTTCTTTTTAATTTATAATTTAAAATACCTAATATTCTGCATAACTCTACAACAATTTCAAAATACAAATATTCCCCATAATTCAAAAAAACTGTAACATATTTCTTCAAATTCTGAACAGGTAAGAAGTTTATTTTTATAATAACGAACATTTTTATTACCGGTGGTCTTTAAAATATTTTAGATCAATTTAGAAATTGTCTCACAATTTTTATCGAGCTTTTTATAATGATAACGATATTTAATAAACGATTTAGCAAATTATTAAAAACCTTGAATAAATTCCAATGTAATTTTTATAATTAAGAAACATTATTTGTCATAAATAAAGAATTATCAAGAAACTTTCTGAAAATTTTCTTTTAAATAAATAAATCATTCTTCTTGCATTAAAAAATCGGTAATTATACATGTAAAACAAAATTTCTTTCTATTCGTTTGTGCCTCTCTGTTTAGATAAAAGTTCATTAACGTCTATTTACCAAAATATTGTCTAATTACTTCGATTAGTATATGAAGCACAATACAACAATTTTTAACAGTTTTTTTTCTTTCCACTTCTGTTACTCTTCTCCTCGGTCTCCCCTAATAAATTTTTGTTAAATGTTAAACAGCTTCAAAACATTTCTAACTTTCATTTAAGTTCTGAACAAACTTTTGTCAATAGTTTAATAAAAATAAAATATTCATGTTTAAGGACTTAAAAAAGCGAAGCTCGGACAACTAAAAGAGTGAGACTAAATATTGGCTTTCATCAGTTATAAGGCAAGTAAGAAATTTTAATACAAATTCAAGAGAAGAAGAAACAGAGTCGTATTAAATTTAAAAAAGAAGTTTTTTATTTTCGGAAACATTTCCGATACACTTAGTGAATCGAAACTAGTTAAAAAATATATTTTTTAATTATTCACGGTTATTCTTTAGTCTACACTGAGAAAAAAGGTTTCGTTTTACCAACAATATTTTTTAGTTGACCATTGTTAGTTGTAACAACAATATTTTGATTGGTATAACAAAACGATTTGGTTGGCGTAACTCATCAAGTTGTTTGGGACAACCATATTATTTTGTTGCTCTTATTTGGTTGAACCAAACATAATTTAGTTGTGACAACCAAACAGAAATTGGTTGTGACATCCAAACATAATATTGTAAGTATTATTGTAAGTAAGCTGCCGATAATAATATAAATAAAATCTAAATAAAAACCAGCACCAGACGGTCGGCCAAACCTGGGTCTGATAGTTGAGCTAACGGTGTCTGTTACTGAACTGTTTAGCTATAAGGTTTATTCCATATTGTTCACTTATATCTCTCATGGGCTGGTGGTTAGCCTACTGGACTGGCAGCTGGAAAACCCGGGTTCGAATCTTCATGACTAATGAAATTTTTCTGTTTCAGTTTTTCTTTAATATGAAATTTCAACATTCTCATCTGATTATATTTGTGTAATTAAATTAATAACATGTGAATTGTGTAATTATATGTGTTGGCCGACCGAAAATTCGCACCTGGGTTAGTTACCTCCCAAATAAAAAATTTTTTTATGACAACCAAAATTTTTGTTATCCCGAATAAAAAAATATAATTGTGACAACCAAAAATTTTTGTTATGCCAACAAACAACACTGAACCAAATAATTTAGTTGTCTCAACCAAATAGTTTGGTTGATTAAATACCAACCAAATAATTTGGTTGGCTCAACCAAATTTTCGTTGCTATGACTAAACATTTTTTCAGTGTATTGAAGTTAAATAAATTTTGAAAATTGTATTTAGGTCAAAATATTAAATACACTGAAAAAATTTGAATGGCATTATTAACTAAAACCTATAGTCAATCTTAACTTGGTTAAGTTAATAAGGATTCCTAGTTTATTTTATTATGTACACTGAAAAAATTTTGGTACAGTATCCGTCCCATGGAAATATTTCATTATTCTGTTAACTTCAGATTAAATATTTTGCATTGATTTTCAACGTAGTACAGATGCTGCACCAAAATTTTTTCAGTGTACTTATGGTTAATTTCACAAATTAGAAAATAGCAATATTAACATTGAATTTCCTAGTCAAATCAGCTAGGAAGCTTTATTAATAAACCTATATGATACTTGTTCTAGTTTGACACACGTGAATAATTATAATTATAATGTTTTTAAACGATTTTTACTTGCGCGTCCTGGTAATAATCTAAGTTTCAAGATGAACAGGCTCTTTCATCTTATTTTTAGTCAATAAAACATCCAGATATGTATATATAATATACTATGCCATATTTTAGGTTAAGTTATTTATTTATTTTGTTGTTGTTAAAAAATTAGTACAAATCTAATTGTCTGTTTCAACTTTGCATTTTTGCATTGTTACTTTGATAATATGAATATATAAAATTATACATATAAATACATATTATTGAACTTAACCCAGTATTAAAAATATAAGTTATATCATAAAAAAATAAAATATTTATTTTATGACCGAAATACCTATATGATATTATGTATTTTCACTTCAAGATCTTCCTTGGTCGAGTGCGTTAACGCGCATTCCCAGTACGGTTGAGTTCGAAAGTCAGGGGTTCTAATCTCGAGTTTGCAATAAGACATCTATCAACACTAAACTCCCGTGAATTTTGAGGATACTGTTTTTTTTTTAATAAAATTTTTTATTGTAAATTAATTTAAAATATGATTGTTTCTTAATTTATTATGGCTTTATAAACTATTAATTTATTCAAAAGTAAACAAAAAGCGATTTGCACGTGTTAAAAACAAATCTAGTATCATTAGTCAAATTGACTATTTTCCTAGTTACTTTAATTAATTTCCCTAGTCACTTTGACTATATTGGAAGTTGTCACTTTGACTATAATTTCTTGGTGGGTTCCTCTCGTGACTAGGAAGTTTAGTCAATTCCTAGTAAACGTAGTCAGGAATTTTTTTCAGTGTAGTTTACGTGAATTGAAATTTTGAAATATCAATATCTTCCTTCCATCAGTCTTATCAAGGTTTTCTTTTTTAAAATGCCCAGAAAAATATCAGGAATTTTTATATTTTATACTACTGAGAGTGCTTCTCGGATTTCATTTTTTAACTTTCCGTGTACCAACGTGTATTTTCTCAAAAATCACGTTACAATATATAATTGAATTTAAAATTTCAACCTCATGTCTGTGTTTTCGTGAAATGCCTTATTATTATAATTATATAACTTCGAGTTGATTGTTAAATAAACAATAACTAATTTTCTCTGAAAAAAAAAAAATTGTAAAACAAAATGAAATCGCTTTCCATTAACCTTAGCGCTGCAGGATGCTAACCCGTATAGACACGAAAATATTTGAATTTGGATAACTTTTAGAAATTTGCTTCAATCTAATTGCAATTTTAAGTCATTAAACAGATTTTTATTTAATTCCGAAAAATAAAAAAAATAAAAATTATTTTTACATTTTTTTTTGTTTATTTATAACATTTGTAAATGTATGTATTCGAGGTCTACTAAGGTAATTCAGGGTATTTCAATAATAATTTTTTTAAACAATTTTTTGTGAATATTTATTACTACATTACATCAATATCTTATATAAATTATTGATTTAGTACGTATTAAAGCAAAAACTTTTCAATGTTTTCATTCTGTTGGTCTCGCTGCTTACTTTGGAAATGTTCTAAATTTGCAATAATGAATTCTTTAAATATTCGACAAATTCATTGTAATTTTAGTAAAAAGTACTATTTGTTGACACACGACAAATATACAAAAAAATTTGGATGATTTTAAGTCTCTTTTGTAAAATACAAATAAGCAAACTCGTGCCTACCCAGGGTAGATATCCGGTAGTTCGCGTTACGAAAAACGGTCCCGTAGCGCGAAGGTTAACGAATCCCTAAACTAAAAGAAATAAAATTAATCATGTTTACAGAGTTCCGAATAAAAACCATCAGAACGAGTGGATGAAAAAAGTACAATCTAACAAACAAAAATGAACGCTGAAAATTTTATCAATCCTGTGGACGCTGTTCAAACTATTCCGATCTTCGTTTACTTAAATATACTTAGTGATTTTCTTTACGGCGAAAATTTATTAAATGAAACACAGTTGTTTCAGCCAATACCAAACGTTAATGCTTTATATCATTACTACTTCGATAACAATGAAAACAATGCAAGTACTTCTTTGGAAACGAAACAGATATATCTAGCAAAAAAGTTAATCAATGACACAGATTGTTATGGAGCTAAAGAACATGAATCCCTAGATGAAAATTTCATCAACGCTCTGTTTAAATATATAATTTCAACCCTCGTATTTCAGAAATATGTAAATATTTATGGTTTTTTGGCTGAAATAGTTTACAGATCGAATAATCTCAATTTGGAAAGTTTCTTTCGTAAAATTAGGACCATCCTTTTGAAAGAAAAATTTCAAAACGAATATGGACCGGATTCATCATTAGAGCCGTTTGTAGTTAACAAAATATGTAATGACTTAATTTTCCCCTTATTTCCAAAACCACAAGAAGATCTTAATTTGACATCAGTTGATTACATTTACGGGCAGGCTGGTGCTATTTTTCAATTAGCAGTGCAAAATCCACCGATTATTAAACTAGACTTAAGTGAAGAGAGTGAAACAACTAACGGAGTAAGTAAATTTACTGAATATAAATTAATAGCACATGCAGTTGAACAGTCAGTTATTGTCGGAAAGGTTAATTTCACAGCTTTAAAAATCTTTACTCTTCCTGCTCTTATTCACTATGTTTACAAAGAAAAACAGAATATAAAAACTAACAGAATCGCAAATATTGTTAAAAATTCGACCCTTATAAGAGAAGCGATTGATCTCTTGTTTTTGTACCTTAACACAAGTTTTTCACAAATCGAAAAGGTTCACAACGATGATTATCGATATCAATTCTATCTATCCGTGTCCCAGTTTAAAAATCGCACAATTCTGGCCAAGGAGAAAATCAATAAAACTTGTTCAGGTTATAGTAAAAAGGAACTTGAAAATGCGGTAATTGACTACGAAAATAATCCGAAAGATTATAAATGTAACAACAAAGTGTTGCCAAACATCAACAACATTTATAAGGAACAGGTTGATAACATAACGGAAAAATATTTTTTGTACGAGAAGGAATCAATGCGCGAAGCCTTTGGCATTGATCGTGCAAGTTCTTTAAATGGTAAAGTACAAATTTCTAAAGGGTTTTTTCAAGTCTATTTCAACCAGTATGACTATGGTGAAACACAGTTAATGAACAACTCTAATGACATGTTTAGGTTGTACTTCCTAGACAATGGAACTTATGCTGATTACGCTTTTGTTAGAGAAAATAATGAAGTGTCTTTACTTAAAGAATCTGACGATCCTCAGAGTTTTAGGAAAAAATTAGGACTAGAGCCGAAAACGATCTTCTACAAAAATAATATGCATAAGTTTGCGAAACATTTTGCTCTAGTCAAAAATATCGATGAATTTTTGGTATCCATTGCGGAAGACAGGAAGAAAGATTTTAGTAAAAGTTTATTCTCCTTTGGATATAACAAGGCAAAAAAAGAATGGTGGATTGATTTCGGGCTGTCTTTAATTCCTTTTTACACGTGCATCCAAGGATTAAAATCAAACGATTTGGAAGATGCAAAACTGCCATGTACGTTAGATTTACTTTTGAATTTGCCGATTATAGGTGAATTTGGTTCTTTTGCATCTAAACTGATAACAGCGACAACAAGGTCGGCACTTTCTTTAGCAGGAACGACAATTGAATCAATCATTTTAAGAACGACTATAAGGAAAACATTAACGACTTTGGGAGAAGTCTTAGTGAAGGAGGTAGTAAGTGAGTTTTCATCAGTACTGACAAAAGCGACATTAAAAAATTTAGGATTGTCAGTGGTTCGTTTCCTAGATCCTGGTTTCGAACTACTCTTCATCATAGGCAAAGGGGGATACAGATTCTTAAGTAAATTGATCATGAAAGCACTCGGAAACAATTTAATTTTTCTTAAATTTCCTTCCTTAATGAAAATGTTGTCAAGTTGCAATGATAGGATAATAACGTTTTGGAGGAAAGTGGACGTGATGAAAGAAAGGGACATCTACGTAAATTACCTATCTAAAAAGAAAAATTCTGGTTATGGTTACAAGTATATTAATTTACCTAATGGTAAAATAGCCGAGGTGAGGAAAGTTGTAAAGTCTGAAGACAAAGTAATAGTTGTTTTTGATCGAACAGCAGAGAAGATTGAGAAAATATATAAAGTAGTTGATCCCGTAACAGGTGATGTTATCAATAAGGAATTATATCAACGTAATGGTCAATTATATGAACATCCTACATCTCGTAGATTTGAACTTAAATTAGATATTGGGTGCAAAAAACTAAGACTTAAACGATCTCCAACTAACAATGCGTGCTTATTAAAAAGTTTTCTCAAGGATGAAAGAAAGAAACACGAAGAAAAGGCTGTCAAATATGCTGTACAAGATTTAGGATTATTAGAATCTTCAGTACGTGCTGAGCTTAGGAAATACATTTTTCCAGGCGAAGGCGAATTACAACTTAATTTTATTCAGGAATGGAAACAGTCGATGATAAACAACGATTTGGAAATACTTAAATGGAGTTCACATTTCAAAATAGCTGACCCAGATATGTTTGCTCGATTAAGATATGAAGAGATTCTTGATAAAGCGGAATTCGCAAAAGCAGAAGCAGAGGATTTAATTATGTCAGTGTTGGAAAATGGCGAAGATAATTTTTTAGCGGATGAAGCACCTCTTTTAACTACTATTTACCGATCAGAGAATCTACATAAACACGTAACTTTTAAAGATTTCTGTGCTCTAATGAATTATATTAACTTTGGATATAACAATATCGGACTTTCTACATTTGAATCGAAATTCATGAGAGAAGCACTTTATCGATTGTCAATAAGGCAATTCGATCTAACTACAAACTTTCCAACAATTTTGTTCCGTGGAGAACTAAGATCCAGGGAAGCTATCACGAGACTATTTTATTCAGGAAAAGAAGTATTTGAGTTTAATAGATTTACTTCGTCATCGACAGTGGAAAATACTGCAAGAGAGTATACTGTTCCGGATATTTCAGATTCTGTGAATGTTTTTTACAAGATGGAATTTGAAGAACCATGCTTAAGTGCAAATTTACAAAACGGTATAAATGATGCTCAGAATGAGGTGGTTCTTCTTCCTGGGACTAGGTTTCGGATTAAAAAGGTAGTAGAAAAGGAAGAGCAAAATACAGTAGAGGTAGAAATGTCTTACATAAACAAGTACGGTTCAAAAGAGGAGACGTTGAAAAAGGCAATGGATGAATTGGAGAAACTTAAGAAAAATGATATTTTGCCTTATGATTCAGGTGGTGTCTGAAATGTTTTTGTTTTCTTTGCAGCTGTTTCTTTTGTTTTGTAGGCGAAAGGTTTTAAAATAAAATTTTTCAAAATTAATTATTGATTTAATTAGTTAATAGAATTGACACTGCAAAAAGCGAAATCTTATTTTAAGTCACTATTTTTGATCCATTCTTTTTGTCATTTTTAAAACATTTATTTAAGCTCTAAATTTTTGTCATTGTGAATGAGTGAAACAGTTCAAGTCAACTTCATGCCGTTTCGTAAAAGTCCTAATGTAAAACTCCCCGTTTTTGCAGTTTTAGGAAAACAATTCTAAAAAAATTGTTATGATGTTAAACCAAGAATTAAATTTGACCACGTGGTAAATGTTTATTGACATTAATATTTTTTTGAAAGTGGTGATATAAGCATTAAAATATTGAAAACCAAAAATGTAAATGCGGCGATAACTTTAGATGAATTAGTTGTACTGTATTATGTGTAATAAATAAATTCTATTTTCTAATTTTTGTCCCATTCTTTTATATCCCGTGTGAGAAAGCCAAGTGGGGCCAAACTGGCGCTCACTTGGCCCACCTGCCCCAGGTGGGCTCCAACTGGCGCCCACTTAGAAACTGGGAAATACTGGGAACTTTTCTACACGGGATAGGAAGTATTCTAAATTATTTTTTTTAAATTTCAATTACTTTCTTCAAATTTTAATTATTTACCTAAAATTTCAATTATGTTATTCAATTTTTAAATATTTTTATTATATTACAATTATTTTCTCCAATTTTTAATTATTTTTTTAATAATTTTCTAAATTTCCAATTGTTTATTACTAATTTAAATTAATTCTTTAAATATCAATTACTTTTTTTAAAATTTTTCAATGAGTTTCTTTAATTTCGATTAAACTTTTTGATTTTGCTTTCTCATATGGGAAGTATTATGACTTATTTTTTTCAAAATTGTAATTATTTTCTTCAATTTTAAATTATTTATCTTAAATTTAAAATATAATGATTGTCATTTTTCAATTAATTTCATTATTTTACAATAATTTTCTCCCAATTTTAAAGATTTTAATTGCTTTTTAATTAATTTTCTAAATTTTCTAAATATTGATCTCACGTTTTACTTATTTTTTTATTTATTCAATTATGTTTTTTTATTTTAAATATATTTTATACTTTTATCATTTATTTTTCTAAAAATATAATTATTTTCTTTAGTTTTAAACTGTTATTATCACTTTTAATCATTTTCTCTAATTTCTATTTTTCAATTAATTTTATGGATTTCGCTTCGTCCTAGAGGAAGCTTTATGATCGTTAAGATTTTCATTTTTTAAAAATAGTTTGAACTGACTCATTTTCATCTGAAATGCAAAAATTTTTATTCTTAAGCCAATGTCTAGAAATTGTGTCTGTGTGGTGACGTTTTTTTTTGTTACCAGGTTATTTCGAGAAAGCTTTAACTGATTACAATTAAATATTTCTTATAAGTATTAAATATTAATATATTTACCATTTTAATATAAGAATTTTTCCTTATAGTCATAATTTCTCATAACATAGAAAATTATATTATTTTTAAAAAAGTCTACGTGGACATTTAGATGGAAGAGGGGGGATCAAAACGTGATTAAAATTTGTCCACGTGGTATATGAACGACCCTTTATTACAAATAAGATAAAAATTGTGGTTTCTTTGTTGTTATAAACCATTTCTTACATTTAAGTTATCTCAGGGTGACCATACTTCTTTTTTTAATATATTAAATATACTTCTTTTTAAGAATAATAAATTAGTATTTATTTATTATTTTTCCATAAACTTCTTTATTCTAGCAATTGCTTTGAAAAATATTCAGAAATCAATTTTGTTATTTTATTAAGTTATCAGCTTTTAACATACGTAGAACTTTTTTTTTTGCAATGTCCACGTGAAAAATTATATA
Organism: Ganaspis brasiliensis; assembly: GCA_037103525.1. Lineage (NCBI taxonomy): Eukaryota > Metazoa > Arthropoda > Insecta > Hymenoptera > Figitidae > Ganaspis > Ganaspis brasiliensis. The sequence continues at coordinate 926,796 of JAZKLR010000103.1, read as the reverse complement.
AAAAAAGGAAGGGGAAGGCAAAAAACAGCAAAGCACAGTCCAAGTGGTTTATAGACATTGGTCCGCGACTCTTAAAAAATAGTAGATAAAACTTTGAGATTATATAAATATCAGTCAACGTGTTCTTTTTAATTTATAATTTAAAATACCTAATATTCTGCATAACTCTACAACAATTTCAAAATACAAATATTCCCCATAATTCAAAAAAACTGTAACATATTTCTTCAAATTCTGAACAGGTAAGAAGTTTATTTTTATAATAACGAACATTTTTATTACCGGTGGTCTTTAAAATATTTTAGATCAATTTAGAAATTGTCTCACAATTTTTATCGAGCTTTTTATAATGATAACGATATTTAATAAACGATTTAGCAAATTATTAAAAACCTTGAATAAATTCCAATGTAATTTTTATAATTAAGAAACATTATTTGTCATAAATAAAGAATTATCAAGAAATTTTCTGAAAATTTTCTTTTAAATAAATAAATCATTCTTCTTGCATTAAAAAATCGGTAATTATACATGTAAAACAAAATTTCTTTCTATTCGTTTGTGCCTCTCTGTTTAGATAAAAGTTCATTAACGTCTATTTACCAAAATATTGTCTAATTACTTCGATTAGTATATGAAGCACAATACAACAATTTTTAACAGTTTTTTTTCTCCTCGGTCTCCTCTAATAAATTTTTGTTAAATGTTAAATAGCTTCAAAACATTTCTAACTTTCATTTAAGTTCTGAACAAACTTTTGTCAATAGTTTAATAAAAATAAAATATTCATGTTTAAGGACTTAAAAAAGCGAAGCTCGGACAACTAAAAGAGTGAGACTAAATATTGGCTTTCATCAGTTATAGGGCAAGTAAGAAATTTTAATACAAATTCAAGAGAAGAAGAAACAGAGTCGTATTAAATTTAAAAAAGAAGTTTTTTATTTTCGGAAACATTTCCGATACACTTAGTGAATCGAAACTAGTTAAAAATATATTTTTTAATTATTCACGGTTATTCTTTAGTCTACACTGAGAAAAAAGGTTTCGTTTTACCAACAATATTTTTTAGTTGACCATTGTTGGTTGTAACAACAATATTTTGATTGGTATAACAAAACGATTTGGTTGGCGTAACTCATCAAGTTGTTTGGGACAACCATATTATTTTGTTGCTCTTATTTGGTTGAACCAAACATAATTTAGTTGTGACAACCAAACAGAAATTGGTTGTGACATCCAAACATAATATTGTAAGTATTATTGTAAGTAAGCTGCCGATAATAATATAAATAAAATCTAAATAAAAACCAGCACCAGACGGTCGGCCAAACCTGGGTCTGATAGTTGAGCTAACGGTGTCTGTTACTGAACTGTTTAGCTATAAGGTTTATTCCATATTGTTCACTTATATCTCTCATGGGCTGGTGGTTAGCCTACTGGACTGGCAGCTGGAAAACCCGGGTTCGAATCTTCATGACTAATGAAATTTTTCTGTTTCAGTTTTTCTTTAATATGAAATTTCTACATTCTCATCTGATTATATTTGTGTAATTAAATTAATAACATGTGAATTGTGTAATTATATGTGTTGGCCGACCGAAAATTCGCACCTGGGTTAGTTACCTCCCAAATAAAAATTTTTTTTATGACAACCAAAATTTTTGTTATCCCGAATAAAAAAATATAATTGTGACAACCAAAAATTTTTGTTATGCCAACAAACAACACTGAACCAAATAATTTTGTTGTCTCAACCAAATAGTTTGGTTGATTAAATACCAACCAAATAATTTGGTTGGCTCAACCAAATTTTCGTTGCTATGACTAAACATTTTTCTCAGTGTATTGAAGTTAAATAAATTTTGAAAATTGTATTTAGGTCAAAATATTAAATACACTGAAAAAATTTGAATGGCATTATTAACTAAAACCTATAGTCAATCTTAACTTGGTTAAGTTAATAAGGATTCCTAGTTTATTTTATTATGTACACTGAAAAAATTTTGGTACAGTATCCGTCCCATGGAAATATTTCATTATTCTGTTAACTTCAGATTAAATATTTTGCATTGATTTTCAACGTAGTACAGATGCTGCACCAAAATTTTTTCAGTGTACTTATGGTTAATTTCACAAATTAGAAAATAGCAATATTAACATTGAATTTCCTAGTCAAATCAGCTAGGAAGCTTTATTAATAAACCTATATGATACTTGTTCTAGTTTGACACACGTGAATAATTATAATTATAATGTTTTTAAACGATTTTTACTTGCGCGTCCTGGTAATAATCTAAGTTTCAAGATGAACAGGCTCTTTCATCTTATTTTTAGTCAATAAAACATCCAGATATGTATATATAATATACTATGCTATATTTTAGGTTAAGTTATTTATTTATTTTTTTGTTGTTAAAAAATTAGTACAAATCTAATTGTCTGTTTCAACTTTGCATTTTTGCATTGTTACTTTGATAATATGAATATATAAAATTATACATATAAATACATATTATTGAACTTAACCCAGTATTAAAAATATAAGTTATATCATAAAAAAATAAAATATTTATTTTATGACCGAAATACCTATATGATATTATGTATTTTCACTTCAAGATCTCCCTTGGTCGAGTGCGTTAACGCGCATTCCCAGTACGGTTGCGTTCGAAAGTCAGGGGTTCTAATCTCGAGTTTGCAATAAGACATCTATCAACACTAAACTCCCGTGAATTTTGAGGATACTGTTTTTTTTTTAATAAAATTTTTTATTGTAAATTAATTTAAAATATGATTGTTTCTTAATTTATTATGGCTTTATAAACTATTAATTTATTCAAAAGTAAACAAAAAGCGATTTGCACGTGTTAAAAACAAATCTAGTATCATTAGTCAAATTGACTATTTTCCTAGTTACTTTAATTAATTTCCCTAGTCACTTTGACTATATTGGAAGTTGTCACTTTGACTATAATTTCTTGGTGTGTTCCTCTCGTGACTAGGAAGTTTAGTCAATTCCTAGTAAACGTAGTCAGGAATTTTTTTCAGTGTAGTTTACGTGAATTGAAATTTTGAAATATCAATATCTTCCTTCCATCAGTCTTATCAAGGTTTTCTTTTTTTAAAATGCCCAGAAAAATATCAGGAATTTTTATATTTTATACTACTGAGAGTGCTTCTCGGATTTCATTTTTTAACTTTCCGTGTACCAACGTGTGTTTTCTCAAAAATAACGTTACAATATATAATTGAATTTAAAATTTCAACCTCATGTCTGTGTTTTCGTGAAATGCCTTATTATTATAATTATATAACTTTGAGTTGATTGTTAAATAAACAATAACAAAATGAAATTGCTTTCCATTAACCTTAGCGCTGCAGGATGCTAACCCGTATAGACACGAAAATATTTGAATTTAGATAACTTTTAGAAATTTGCTTCAATCTAATTGCAATTTTAAGTCATTAAACAGATTTTTATTTAATTCCGAAAAATAAAAAAAATAAAAATTATTTTTACATTTTTTTTTGTTTATTTATAACATTTGTAAATGTATGTATTCGAGGTCTACTAAGGTAATTCAGGGTATTTCAATAATAATTTTTTTAAACAATTTTTTGTGAATATTTATTACTACATTACATCAATATCTTATATAAATTATTGATTTAGTACGTATTAAAGCAAAAACTTTTCAATGTTTTCATTCTGTTGGTCTCGCTGCTTACTTTGGAAATGTTCTAAATTTGCAATAATGAATTCTTTAAATATTCGACAAATTCATTGTAATTTTAGTAAAAAGTACTATTTGTTGACACACGACAAATATACAAAAAAATTTGGATGATTTTAAGTCTCTTTTGTAAAATACAAATAAGCAAACTCGTGCCTACCCAGGGTAGATATCCGGTAGTTCGCGTTACGAAAAACGGTCCCGTAGCGCGAAGGTTAACGAATCCCTAAACTAAAAGAAATAAAATTAATCATGTTTACAGAGTTCCGAATAAAAACCATCAGAACGAGTGGATGAAAAAAGTACAATCTAACAAACAAAAATGAATGCTTCAAACTTTATCAATCCTGTGGACGCTGTTCAAACTATTCCGATCTTCGTTTACTTAAATATACTTAGTGATTTTCTTTACGGCGAAAATTTATTAAATGAAACACAGTTGTTTCAGCCAATACCAAACGTTAATGCTTTATATCATTACTACTTCGATAACAATGAAAACAATGCAAGTACTTCTTTGGAAACGAAACAGATATATCTAGCAAAAAAGTTAATCAATGACACAGATTGTTATGGAGCTAAAGAACATGAATCCCTAGATGAAAATTTCATCAACGCTCTGTTTAAATATATAATTTCAACCCTCGTATTTCAGAAATATGTAAATATTTATGGTTTTTTGGCTGAAATAGTTTACAGATCGAATAATCTCAATTTGGAAAGTTTCTTTCGTAAAATTAGGACCATCCTTTTGAAAGAAAAATTTCAAAACGAATATGGACCGGATTCATCATTAGAGCCGTTTGTAGTTAACAAAATATGTAATGACTTAATTTTCCCCTTATTTCCAAAACCACAAGAAGATCTTAATTTGACATCAGTTGATTACATTTACGGGCAGGCTGGTGCTATTTTTCAATTAGCAGTGCAAAATCCACCGATTATTAAACTAGACTTAAGTGAAGAGAGTGAAACAACTAACGGAGTAAGTAAATTTACTGAATATAAATTAATAGCACATGCAGTTGAACAGTCAGTTATTGTCGGAAAGGTTAATTTCACAGCTTTAAAAATCTTTACTCTTCCTGCTCTTATTCACTATGTTTACAAAGAAAAACAGAATATAAAAACTAACAGAATCGCAAATATTGTTAAAAATTCGACCCTTATAAGAGAAGCGATTGATCTCTTGTTTTTGTACCTTAACACAAGTTTTTCACAAATCGAAAAGGTTCACAACGATGATTATCGATATCAATTCTATCTATCCGTGTCCCAGTTTAAAAATCGCACAATTCTGGCCAAGGAGAAAATCAATAAAACTTGTTCAGGTTATAGTAAAAAGGAACTTGAAAATGCGGTAATTGACTACGAAAATAATCCGAAAGATTATAAATGTAACAACAAAGTGTTGCCAAACATCAACAACATTTATAAGGAACAGGTTGATAACATAACGGAAAAATATTTTTTGTACGAGAAGGAATCAATGCGCGAAGCCTTTGGCATTGATCGTGCAAGTTCTTTAAATGGTAAAGTACAAATTTCTAAAGGGTTTTTTCAAGTCTATTTCAACCAGTATGACTATGGTGAAACACAGTTAATGAACAACTCTAATGACATGTTTAGGTTGTACTTCCTAGACAATGGAACTTATGCTGATTACGCTTTTGTTAGAGAAAATAATGAAGTGTCTTTACTTAAAGAATCTGACGATCCTCAGAGTTTTAGGAAAAAATTAGGACTAGAGCCGAAAACGATCTTCTACAAACATAATATGCATAAGTTTGCGAAACATTTTGCTCTAGTCAAAAATATCGATGAATTTTTGGTATCCATTGCGGAAGACAGGAAGAAAGATTTTAGTAAAAGTTTATTCTCCTTTGGATATAACAAGGCAAAAAAAGAATGGTGGATTGATTTCGGGCTGTCTTTAATTCCTTTTTACACGTGCATCCAAGGATTAAAATCAAACGATTTGGAAGATGCAAAACTGCCATGTACGTTAGATTTACTTTTGAATTTGCCGATTATAGGTGAATTTGGTTCTTTTGCATCTAAACTGATAACAGCGACAACAAGGTCGGCACTTTCTTTAGCAGGAACGACAATTGAATCAATCATTTTAAGAACGACTCTAAGGAAAACATTAACGACTTTGGGAGAAGTCTTAGTGAAGGAGGTAGTAAGTGAGTTTTCATCAGTACTGACAAAAGCGACATTAAAAAATTTAGGATTGTCAGTGGTTCGTTTCCTAGATCCTGGTTTCGAACTACTCTTCATCATAGGCAAAGGGGGATACAGATTCTTAAGTAAATTGATAATGGAAGCACTGGGGAAAAAAATATCTTTTGTTAAATTTTCTTCATTAATACGATTGTTGACCAATTGCAAAGAAAAGATAATGACTTTTTGGAGGAATCTGGACGTAATGAAAGAAGGGGACTTGTACGTAAATTCTTTATCAAAAGATAAGTATTCTGGTTATGGTTACAAGTATATTAATTTACCTAATGGTAAAATAGCCGAGGTGAGGAAAGTTGTAAAGTCTGAAGACAAAGTAATAGTTGTTTTTGATCGAACAGCAGAGAAGAATGAGAAAATATATAAAGTAGTTGATCCCGTAACAGGTGATGTTATCAATAAGGAATTATATCAACGTAATGGTCAATTATATGAACATCCTACATCTCGTAGATTTGAACTTAAATTAGATATTGGGTGCAAAAAACTAAGACTTAAACGATCTCCAACTAACAATGCGTGCTTATTAAAAAGTTTTCTCAAGGATGAAAGAAAGAAACACGAAGAAAAGGCTGTCAAATATGCTGTACAAGATTTAGGATTATTAGAATCTTCAGTACGTGCTGAGCTTAGGAAATACATTTTTCCAGGCGAAGGCGAAGCACAACTTGAATTTATTATGGACTGGGAAAAGTCGATGAGAAACAACGATTGGGAATTACTGGACTGGAGTTCAAAATTCAAAATTGCTGACCCAGATATGTTTGCGCGATTAAGGTATGAAGAGATTCTTGATAAAGCTGAATTTACGGAACACGAAGCAAAGGATATAATTTTTTCCATCTCCGAAACTGACCCAGATCTTTATCTATTAAATTTAGCACCTACTATTACCAGATCTTTCCAGTTAAAGGAGCTATATAAATACGTAACTTTTAAAGATTTTTGTGCTCTGCAGAATTATATAAATAGTGGATTTTCAATTATCGGAAGTGCTACATTGGAATCGAGATGTATGAGAGAAGCTTTGTATCGACTGGCAATAAGACAATTCGATCGAATTGAAGAGTTTCCAAAAACTTTGTTCCGAGGAGAAAAAAGATCCAGGGAAGCTGTTAACAGACTATTTTTCTCGGGTCGAAAAGAATTACAATTTAATAGATTTACTTCGACATCATCAGTGGAAGAGACTGCCAAAGGGTTTACTGGAGCAGAATTATTGAAAAAATTAAATGAAGGTTCTTCGACATCGATCTTGGCAGAGGAAATCAGACACCTTCTTGGAGAAGTGGATTCTTCAGGTGTCGATGTTATATACAAGATGGAATTTGAAAAACCATGCTTAAGTGCAAATTTACAAAACGGTATTAATGATGCTCAGAATGAGGTGGTTCTTGTTCCCGGGACTAGTTTTCAGATTAAAAATATAATAGGAAAGCAAGAGGAAAATTCAGTAGTGGTAGAAATGTCTTACATAAACCAGTACGGTTCAAAAGAGGAGATGTTGAAAAAGGCAATGGATGAATTGGAGAATCTTAAGAGAAATTATATTTTACCTTATGATTTAGATGGTTACTGAAATGTATTTTATTGTCTTTGTAGCTTTTTCTTTTTTTGGAAGAAGAAAGCTTCTAATATAAGCTTTTTGCACTATTAAACGAAAACCCTTTATTCATTTTCTTAAAAAAAAAAATCGAGGTGTTTTGTAGGAGAAACGTTCTAAAATAATATTTTTCAAAATTAATTATTGATTTAATTAGTTAATAGAATTGACACTACAAAAAGCGAAATCTTATTTTAAGACCCTATTTTTGAGGCATTTTTTTGTCATTTTTGAAGAATTTATTTAAGCTCTAAATTTTTGTCAATGAATGAGTGAAACAGTTCGAGTCAACTTCATGCCGTTTTGTAAAAGTCCTAATGTGAAACTCCCCGTTTTTGCAGTTTTAGGAAAACAATTCTGAAAAAATTGTTATGATAAACCAAGAATTAAATTTGACCACGTGGTAAATGTTTATTAAAATTAATATTTTTTTGGAAAGTGGTGATATAGGCATTAAAATATTAAAAACCTAAGAATGTAAATGCGGCGATAACTTTGGATGAATTAGTTGTATTGTATTATGTGCAAGAAATAAATTCTATATTCTAATTTGAATAGTTATCACCTTTATTTCGACACCTTCAGTTTATACAATGCTTTTTCAATTATGAATGAAATATGGTTCCAGATTACAAATAAAGTGAAAATTAAAACTATGCTACAAATTTTTGGTATAATAAAATGCAGCAGCTTGTAGAGCATTCGATACTTTGGAGTTTTAATTAATATTATTTTATAACTTTTTAAATTTAACCAAGTACTCCTTCCTAAGTGTTTTCAACTTTGAAATTAATCAAATCTTCCTTTCAATATAGTTTTAATATTTAATGTGAATGATTATCCTAACTAGTCTCTAACCTTGAAATTACCAAATATCCTTTCCAATTCATCCAACAGAATTTTATTTTTATAATTGATGAAATATCACTTTCAAGTGCTTTTGAATCTTAAAAATAATACCAAACATTTTTTAAACAAATTGACATGCCTTTTTCCTGTGTTACTTACGATAATTTTTATTCTCAAGTCACAAACGAGGCGACTTTAGATAAACTGATGATAGGGTCTAAAAAACATTTATTATAGAATTTAAAAAAATTTTAATTAAAAAACACAATCAAGAAAAGCAAGGATAATCTCCGAAAAAGTAATTTAATTAAAAAAAAGTACTGTCAACCAAAACCTTTTTTTGCATAAAACATGCTTTACTAAATTTCAAAAATTTTGAAAATAAGCAATTTTACTAGTTTAGTTTTTAAATCGACAAAAAATGGACAAATATACCAAAAGTAAGTAGATAATACACTAAAAATTACAAAATTTAATTCTTTCTTGGACTTATGTGTAATTTTAGTGTGTTTATTGTTCAATAAAATTATAGTCTGACGAGGTCGACAAACCTATGTCGACGGAGCATCGCATATTGAAAAATAAATAATATTTGGACTTTTTTGTTCACCTGACCTTCCTACGATCATTTACCTCTTTTTACGAAATAGAGTTACTTAACTTTTTAGTAAATGATCAAACTTTATTGATACAAATGTAGAATAGTGTTGAGATTTTGAATTATGTAAATTTTATTAAATCATTCTTTTCAGAGTATATATAAACAGGCTTGTCCAAATTATTTTTCAAGTTTCGTATGCATCCAAACTACTGTTTTTTCCCCTTATCTATTAAAAATAAGAATCAATTAAAGCTGCAAACAACACTTTCATAAAAAGCTTTTTTTTTTTTTAGAATTCAGAACTAATATATAATAATTCAGTTTTGTGAAATTTTTTTAAAAAGCGTGTAGAACTACCGGCTTGCCGTCGATCTGTAAGTATCAGACCTTTAACAAAATTGTTAATTTAAATTTTTACTAGTGATGCTTAATGATACTAGATGTTCATTTTTCTTGATCATAATTGCTCGATCGCGGAATGTTAAATTACTCAAAAATCTCGTATTGTCATATGTAAGGATCGTCTCATTTCATATTATTTCTCATTAAAAATGACATGATACGTCATATTTTCGAAAACGCGTTTTAGAGTAGTTTCAAAAAGTCTCGATCAGCATCTGAAGTAATGATATCTTTTACACAAATAAATATGTAGAAATTTTTCTTATATTAATTTAATATTAAGTTTTCGTATATTTTTTCTAAATATAATAATTTCTTTGCTTTTTAATTCGCTACAAAGACTATCATTGAAAAGTTCTTCAAAAAAGCATAATTTAATTTTTATTTGTTATAATTTTTATTTCACATAATTATTACTTATAATAATTATTATTTGAAATGTCTCCTATTTAACTAGCTTTTTTTGTATTATATCTCTTCTCTTATAGTTCTTGTTTAACACATAATTATGAACTCAAAATTTTAATTATTAAATTATAAAAAAAAATTTACCCATACCCATACATTAAAGTATTAACAAAATTTCTAAGAAACTGATTAATTAAAGATTCATAAATTATTTAAAATAGTTTATTTATTTGCTGCTTTTGTTTCCATTTTTCATATCCGAAAAATGTCAAAAACTAACTTTTCTTTATAAAATCGAAAATAGTCATTAAAAGATGTAATTTCTTTTACTATGCATTTTGTAATAGATAAAGGAAGGAAAACTAACTAAAAATTATTTAAGAACTAGGGTAGAAGTACCGGTTTTGGCCATCTTAGTACCATTAGTGGCCATTTGACAAAAATATGCCTATTTAATTAATAAAGAGAGATAATTGACTACGAACATTAAAAATTGATTAAATCCAAATGAATTTTGAAATATATGCAATGAATTTCAAACTTTAAAAACATAATATATAGAAAAATATTTAAAAGTGTCCACTAAAGGTACACTGGCAACAAACGGTACATCTACCCTATGTCTGTTTGCTCATTGGTTTAGAAGTTATAAGCGTTGTTACTTTCCACCTCTGTTACCTTTCTCATCGGTCTCCCCTACTCTAATACCAATTTCTTTTGAGTTGACATTTTTTCAGGCTGAAATTTTAAATTTAAATTTAAATGAATTAGAGTAGTCAAACTTTTTAATAAATGAACAAACTTTATTTATACAAGTGCAAATAGTGTTAAAAATTGTAAAAACACTAATCTCACTCAATCATTTTTTAATACTATTTAAGACACTTTAATCTATCAGTTGAAGATAAAGCAACACTGTCATAAGAAAAAACTTTCAATTTTAAAATTTTGAACTAATATACATTAATTTAGTGTTGGTAAATTATTTAAAACAGCGTATAGTACTGCCAGCTTGAAGTCAACATGTAACTACCAAACTTTAATAAAATTGGAATTGGGTTCTTTTATCCCCAAATTCACTGTGGAAAAATTTTTTAAACATGTTCAATTTGAATTTTAACCGGTGTTTTTGGGTGGGTTTTGAAAAAGTAAACTGTAAAAGTAAGTGTTTTACGGGCGTCTTATTTTAAGACATAAGACATATAGAAAGCGTCTTACAGTTATTTCAAGTTATTTTATTGGTTAATAATTTTATAATTACCAAAAAAATGCCAAAAACTAATTTTAAAAATTCGAAAATATTCATTAAAATAAGCAATTTTTTATATGAAACATTTTGGAATAGATGATTGCTTTTAATTTTATTCGTCTAACATTGAATTGTAATGATATAAAACCACTCTTAACAATATTAGATCATCTGATAAATTAACATTTGTGCTAACAAAATCAATAAAAGCAAAGGACAAACTTTTTTTTGAAGAATAACTATAATTACTATAAATGACATTGAATGTTGATATTAATTCTAATAAAATGTAATGTATTTATTTAAAATGTATTTTTAATACATCTTTATTAAATATACTGCAAAAGCAGGTGTTTTGCATTGAGACACTTATGTGATGACTTTTAAGATATTTTTGGGTACCTTAATTTCAACCAATGAACAGTGTATATATAAATAAAAAAAAAAATTTTTAGTCACGTTTAAAATTTAAAAAATGCATTTTTTTCTAAAAAATTGTTATTTTTTTAAATTAAAAAATATTATCTTTTTTTGTAAACATTATTTAAAAGTTAATAGAAAATCTAACTTTTTATGTAACGGGAAAAATTTTATAAATTCAATAGGTTCAGAGTTATATGTAATTAAAAATAGGTCTATTTTTAAAAACCTAGAATTTTTAAAATTCATAACTAGCAAATTTGGTCACTTACACAAAAAGAAAAAAATACGTATCTAATATTTTTTTTTAGGTAATAAATGAAAATTAGATTTAATAGAATTTAAAATATGGACTGTAAATTTAAAATAGAATTGCTATATACTCATTTGTAATTCACTTTTATTGCTTCCAACTGAAGGCTCACTTTCTTTGTAGATTATTAAATAATGAATCACTGCTTATCTAGTTAAAGAGAAAAATAATGTAATTCGATAAGCTAAGAAATTCTTTTAATATGTATATTACTTGGAACACATTAAATGGTACTGGATTTTAATACAAGCATTGACTACTAGACAATTAAGCTAACAAGTGTATGATTTCTAAGTCAAAATAAAAATTTTTGAACTTTCCTAAGGAGTTGTTCACAAACCAAGTAGACAGTTTAAATGACTTTCAAATTTCGCGACCCTTTCTTTTCTACAGGATATCTCAAGAACACTTCAACTTTCAAATTTTCACCTCAAATTTAAATTATTTTTTCAATTTTTAACTAGGTTCAAATAAAATAAAAATAAAATAAAATCAATCATGTTTACAGATTTCTGAGTGAAAGCAATCCGAACGAGTGGACGAGAAGGTACAATATAACGAACAGAAATGCAAATAACGAACTTTGTCAATCCTGTGGACGCTGTTCAAACCATTCCGATCTTCATTTACTTAAATATACTTAGCGATTTTCTATACGGAGAAAATTTATTGAATGAAAAACACTTGTATCAGCCAATACCAATCGTTAATGCTTTGTATCATTACTTTTTTGATAACAATGAATACAATGCAAGAACTTCTTTGGAAACGAAACAAATATATCTAGCAAAAAAGTTAATAAATGGCACAGATTATTATGGAGCTAAAGAAAATGAAACCCTAGATGAAAATTTCATCAACGCTCTGTTTAAACATATAATTTCAACCCTCGTATTTCAGAAATATGTAAATATTTATGGTTTTTTGGCTGAAATAATTTACACATCGAATAATCTCAATGTGCAAAGCTTCCTTCATAGAATTAGGACCATCCTTTCGAAAGAAAAATTTCAAAACGAATATGGACCGGATGCATCATTAGAGCCAATTGCAATATACAAAATATGTAACGACTTAATTTTTCCCATGTTTCCAAAACCGGAAGAAGATCTGAATTTAATGTCAGTTGATTACATTTACGGACAGGCTGGTGCTATTTTTCACTTATCTGTGCAAAATCCACCGATTATTAAACGAACTTTATGCGAAGAGAATGAGACACTCCACAAAGTAAATAAATTTACTGAATATAAACTAATCGCACATGCAGTTGAACAGTCAGTTAATGCCGGAAAATTTAATGTTACTGCTTTAACAATTTTTACTCTTCCTGCTCTTATTCACTATGTTTACAAAGAGAAACAAAATCTTAAAATTAGCAGAATCGCAAATATTGTTGATAATTCGACCCTTATAGGAGAAGCAATTAAACATTTGTTTTTTTACCTAAACACCAGTTTTTCCCAAATCGAAAAGGCACAAAACGATGACTATCGATATCAATTCCATCTAGCCATGTCACTGTTTAAGAATCGCACAATTCTGGCCAAAAATATTATCAAAACGCATTGTTTAGTTTCTAGTGAAGGGAATTTTATAAATGCGGTATCTGACTACGAAAATATTCCGGAAGATTATAAATGTAACAACAAATTGTTGCCAAACGTCAATAACATTTATCAGGAACAGGTTGATAACATAACGAAGAAATATTTTTTGTACGAACGGGAATCAATGCGAGAAGCATTTGGCATTGATCGCATTAACTCTGTGAATGATAAAGTTGACATTTCTGAAGGGTTTTTTGTTCCCAATCCTTCTAGACAAGCCACTGGTGATTTTCAGCTTATAGACAAGTCGACTAACATGTTTAGATTGTACTTCCCAGATAATGGAACATATACTTATTACGCCTTTGTTCGAGAAGATAATGAAATTACTTTGCTTCAAGGCTCAGGCGATGATGAGGTTTTTAAAAAGAAATTAGGACTACAACGTGAAACGTTCGAAAATCATAATTTTTATACCAAGAACTGGAATTATGCTCCAGTCAAAACCATAAATGAGTTATTCGATGCAATTGCCAAAGAGAGGAAGATAGAATTCAGTAAAAGTTTATACTCCTCTGGATATGACCAGACAAGAAAAGAATGGTGGATTGATTTCGGACTCTCTCTTATCCCGTTTTACTCATGCGTTGAAGAAATAAAATCACAAAATGTACAAGATGCAACCGTTTCATGTTCATTAGATACATTTTTTCTTTTGCCGCTTATAGGCGAATTTGGTAAGTTTGCATCGAAACTGGTCACAGCAACCACAAAGTCGGTACTTTCTTTGGCAGGAGTAACACTTGAATCAATTGTTTTAAGAACCACTATTAGGAAAACATTATCAACTTTGGGCGAAGTCTTGGTGAAGGAGGTAGTAAGTGACTTTTCATCAGTATTGACAAAAGCGACATTAAAAAATTTAGGATTGTCAGTGGTTCGCTTCCTAGATCCAGGTTTTGAACTAGTTTTTAACATAGGCAAAGGAGGATTCAGTTTTTTTAGTACATTGTTAATGAAAGCACTGGGGAAGAGTAAGATTTCGGTTAAATTTCCTTCTCTAATGAAAATGTTGGAAGATTGCGAAAATCGGTTAGCAGCATTTTGGAGAAAAGTGGACGTAAAGAAAGAAAGTGATTTGTACGTGAATTCCCTATCTGAAAAGAAGAATTCTGGGTATGGTTACAAGTATATCAATTTACCCAATGGAAAAATAGCCGAGGTGAGAAAACTTGCGAAATCTGAAGAAAAACTACTAGTAGCTTTTGAGCGAACTACAGAGGGGAACCAAAAAATATATAGAGCAATTAATCCTGTAACCGGTGATGTAATAAATAAGGACTTATATCAACATAATGGTCAATTATATGATCATCCTACGTCTCGTAAATTTGAACTAGAATTAAATATTTACCAAGAGTGTGAAAAACTGAGGCGCAAACGATCTCCAACTAACAGTGCGTGTATGTTAACAAGTTTTTTCAAAGCTGAAAAAAACTATCACGAGGAAGTTGCTATCAAATATGCTGTACAACATTTAGGATTAACAGAATATTCAGTACGTGCTGAGCTTCGAAAATATATTTTTTCAGGCAAAGGCGAATTGCAACTTATTTTTGTACAGCATTGGGAACAGTCGATCATAAACAATAATTGGGAAATACTCGACTGGAGTTCCCAATTCAAAATAGCTGACCCAGAAATGTTTGCTCGATTAAGGTATGAAGAGATTCTTGATAAAGAAGAATTTTCGGTACAAGAAGCAAAGGAAATAATTATTTCAATGTTCGAAACTAACCCGGATCTTCATCTACTAAATTCAGCATCTTTTCTTACTAGATCTTTCCGGTGGAAGGCGATATATAAATACGTAACTTTTAAAGATTTTTGTGCTCTGTACAATTATATACACAGTGGATTTGGAATTATCGGAAGTGATACATTAGAATCGAGATGTATGAGAGAAGCTTTGTATCGACTGGCAATAAGACAATTCGATCGAATTGAAGAGTTTCCAAAAACTTTGTTCCGAGGAGAAAAAAGATCCAGGGAAGCTGTTAACAGACTATTTTTCTCGGGTCGAGAAGAATTAGAATTTAATAGATTTACTTCGACATCATCAGTGGAAAAGACTGCCAAAGAGTTTACTGGAACGGAATCATTCAAAAATGTAGATTCATATGAATTTCCTTTGACATCGGCCTTGGCAAAGGAAATAAGAGAGCTTCGTGGAGCAGTGGATATTTCAGGTGTTGATATTATATACAAGATGGAATTTGAAAAACCATGCTTAAGTGCAAATTTACAAAACGGTATTAATAATCTACAGAATGAAGTGGTTCTATTTCCCGGTACTAGGTTTAAAATTAAAAGCAAATTAGAAGTGCTAGAGAAAAATATTGTAATGGTAGAATTGTCTTACATGCATGACTACACTTCAAAAGAGCTGTTGTTAAAAAATGCAATGGATGAATTAGAGAAACTTAAGAGAACTGATATTTTGACTTATGATTTAGATGGTTACTGAAATGTTTTTATTATCTTTGCAGCTTTTTCTTTTTTTGGTAGAAGAATACTTCTAAAATAAGCTTTTTCAAAATTAATTATTGAATGAGTTAAACAGTTCGAGTCAACTTTACGTAGTTTCGTAAATGACTTGATGTCAAAATTCTCCGTTTTTGCAGTTTTAGGAAAACGATTTAGAAAAAAAGCGTTGTGATGTTAAATCAAGAATTATATAAGGCTACGTATTAAATGTTTATTGAAATTAATATTTTATTGGAAAGTGGTGATATGAACATTAAAATATTGAAAAACCAAAGAATGTAAATGCAGCGATAACTTTGACAGGCACAGTTGTACTGTATTGTACAAGAAATAAAATCCATATTCTAATTTGACTAAATATTTCCTTTATTTCGACGCCTTTAGTTTATATAATGCTCTTTAAATTATTTTTAATGAAACATTATTCCAGATTTTAAAAAACAATGCAAAAAACAATGCATATTGTGAGTTTAAAAAAAAAGTGAAACTAATTTTGTCTTTTAAAACTATTTTTTCAAATTTTTAAATTCTAACGTAAAATTTCATAGAAGCTGTTCGGATGTGAATATTATATTATAACAATGGCAAAACGAATCTTTTAACAAGCTTTATAAATAAATGTCTTTCTTAGAAAAAATGACATCTGCGTCAATATAATTTAGATTTACGAATAGTAGCATGGAATAATTTATGTAGATATTAATTAAAGTTTGAATGAAAAGCATTCAAACTTTTAGAGAACATTAATATTTAGACATTGATTTTATTATAAAGTATGATATCAATAGAAATAAATTGAATAATAAAAGTAATAAATATTTTTTTCATTAAACTGTAGTTCTATTTAATTAATAATTATAAATACTGTGAAAAAATCCATTTCTATCTGAACATTTAATACTAACGTTTATAGAACAAAAAGGTTAATTACATACTTGAAAAAAAGGTTTACTCCGTGTGAATAATATTATTAAGGTATTTGAAACTTTAACTATCTTCCTGAATATAAATACTATTAAACAATATTAATAGGGTCAAGTGGGGTAATGTTAGACAAGATGTAATTCGGCACAGACTCTATTTAGGATAATGTACAGACTTTAAATTAATTATTATGATACAAATATCTTAACCTTAGATCACCTACTAAAGCTTCTGAGTGTTTGCAAATTTTTCGATTAGCAATTGACAGCAGAGTATAGAAAAATAATTCCCAATCCGTGCAAAGTTGGCAATAAAATTATCACTGCTTTAGTATATTGTCTCAAATTAAAAAAAAATGAATAAATAATCCCAATATCAAACAAAATTTTTTTTCCGGTGTTTCATTAATGCTAATATTAAAATTCACTTGGGTTTTTAATTTTTGCAAATTTTAATAATAATAATAATCTGTTCACCATTACCCATAGAATTAAAAAAATTGGTGTTGCCCTAAAGAATTGCTTTTTAAAATAAATAACTAACGGTATTCGTCAAAATTAAAAATTCTATTTGTTATTACCCCACCTAACCCCTAATAAATAAATATTGTAAAATTCGACCATGATTAGTACTTAACAGATTGTACAAAATTAATTGAAATAAGAAAATATTCAAAAAAGTCACTTTCAGAAAAATCACCAATTTAGTTTAATTCTTAAACATTACAAAATCCTGTCTTTAAAGCGTTTTTAATCCAAATTTAAAACAACTCTTAAAAGCATCGAATGATTCTCAAGTAGTAAGCATTTGTATTTCGAAGCAATCATGCATTTACGACACTTAACTAGACAATTTTCTTTTCAGAAAGTGTCATTTTTAATCCTGAAAAAGCCACGCAAAACCAAAATGGATGTTTCCAATTTCACGAATCCTTTGGAAACATTCCAAGTGATTTCCATTTTTACTTACATGAATACACTGAGTGACATTTTATTTGCTGAGAACTTTTTGAATGTATCGGATCAGCACAAACAAATTCCAATTGTTAATGCTATGTACCATTATTTGCTAGACAAAACTGAAAATAAAGTTGATCTTTACGAGAAAAAACTCCATTTGGCTCGCAAGTTAATACGCGGTAGTGATCTTTACGGATCCAAAGAAAATGAAATACCAGATCGCTATTTCGTTAATAACATCTTGAATTATATTATTGAATCGCTGGTGTTTGAAAAATTTGGCAGCATTTACGGTTTTATTGTTGAGGAAGTTCGGTCATCGTCAGACGAACTGTTACAATCTTTACTGCATCGTTTGCAAGAGGCCTTAAAAGCGATGAGATTCGACAATGAATTTGGCAACAATTCGGCACTGGATCCACTTGCAGTTGATTATATCTTTCAAGATTTAATTAAACCTTTGTTCCCCTCAAATGAAAACAATATTAGTATTCTCTCTGCAGACTTTATTTACGCACAAGCCGGACTAATGTTCCTACGATCGGCTTTACCGGAAGCCAACAAAAGCGCACCTCTAGAAAAAAAGGAAGAAGTTGATGAAGATAAATTTCTAGAACAGGTAGAAATGGGGCTTGCGATAGAACATTTGGTAGATGCAGGACAACTAGAAAAATCAGTTTTGAAGATTTTTTCCCTTCCGGCTATGCTAAATTACGTTTACAAAGAGAAGGGAAATTTGCGATCTGAAAGTACTCTGGAAATTATAAACAGCTCTCTTCATTTGCAGAAGGCGTACGAAAATTTGTTTACCTGGCTAAAAGATGCGTTTTCCGAAATAGAAAAATTACAGGAGAACGACTATCGATATCAGTTTTATTTGTCCTTGTCGACTTACAAAAATCGAACCTCCTTAGCCAGGGAAATAATAGAAACGAATTGTCCACCTATGTCTAATTACAATTTGATAAAAGAGATTAATGACTATAAGAACAATCCGGAAAATTACAGATGTAAAAATGGAAGCAAATTGGAGGATCTTAATCAAAGTTTCCGTAACCTGATTGGCAACATTACAGAAAAATATTACACTTATGGGAAGGAATCGTGTCGAGAAGCATTTGACTCAATTTCTTTAATAGATAAGACCAACGTCATCATCAGCAAGGGATTATTTGCCAAGTACTTCTACCTAACTATTGGTTTCAATACTTCGCAGACCCAGCTGATACAAAAAACGGACGAGTTTTTCGAGTTCTATTTTCAAAATGGAACCTACGCTTACTATGCTCTGATTCGAACTGGTTACGACGTGAAGTTGATGAAAGTAACTGAGGAACCGCAATTTTTGATAAGGAAACTTTTGGGTAGACCTAGGCGCTTTCGAACTCATCTTTTCGCAACTGTTATGAAATCACGGGACGAAAATTTTGATATATTCCTGTCCAGAGTAGCGGTGGACAGAAAGGAAGAGTTTAAAGATAATTTGGAGGCATCTGGGTACGATGAAACGCGATCAGAATGGTGGAAGGAGTTTGGACTTTCATTGATACCCTTCTATACATGTGTTAATAGTATTAAGGAAGGGAAAAAAATCGCTGCGTCTGTTTCTTGCTCTATAGACGTGATTTTGTTGGTCCCGGTTGTAGGGTCGGCAGTATCTGTTGGCGGAAAATTGGCATCGACATTTAGCAAATCATTGTTGACTTTGTCCCACACGACTATGAAGACAATCTCGGTAAGGACTTCAATGAAAACAGTTCTTAGAGTGACGGGTAACCATTTAGCAAGGGAAGTTGCAGAATTTACAGCTTTGTTTCAATTAAAAAGGTTTCAGCATTTAGGAACTTCTGTGGTACGTCTATTTGATCCAGGATTCGAACTTGTCTTCAGTATTGGAAAAAGTGGAATAAAATCAATTCAAGGTCTGATTAATCTGATGGAAAAAAAATATCACGCTTCTTTTGTATCAGTAAAGGAAATATTGAAGTCTTCAGAAAAAGTGGTTGATCGCCTTCCGATGAAAGTAGGTACTATCTCCGGGAAGGATGTTTTTGTGAATTCGATTTTTGATGATCAAGGGTTTGGTTACAAGTACATTCGTCTAGCAAGTGGACAAATTGCGGAAATGCGAACAGTTTCGCAATTTCAACAACTGCCAGTCGTGTTAGATCGTATTTCCAACGAGAATAAAATGATGTATAAAAGAGTTGACATTGAGACTGAAGAGATCATTGGACTGGAGATTAACATCGATGAGCGATGGGCGGGACTCTCTAGGCCAGAAATTTTTGGACCTCATATATCTGAGATTGATACTGTTGATGGAAGCATTTTCGGTACAGGAAGCCAAGTGACAAAACCGAAAACACAATGTTTCATGGAGGCTATAGAGTTTGGGGTAAAAATGAAAAAACTTCCAGAGGTTCAAATCCGAAAGGAATTGCAGAAATATTGTTTCCCAGACTTGGGACAGATGGAAATGAATTTTGTTCGAGAGTGGTTAGGGCATGAAAATTTAAACATACCGTCTTGGGCAGGCGAATTTAAAATTGAAGAGTCCGATATATTTTTTAAACTGAAATACAAAGAGGTATTGGAAAATCCTGAAATGACGGTAAAAGAGGCAACGGAAAAAATCAAAGAAGTTTATCAGAAAGACTATTTAAAGATTATAGTAGAATTGCCAGTAGATAAGATCTTTGCTGACTTTAAGACAATGAAAGCTTATAATTACTTGACATTCGAAGACTATTATGCTGTGAGATATTACGGAGGCAGTGGATACACAAAAATGGGAGGAAATTCGGACGAGGCGAAACGAATGAAGAATGCTATTTACAGATTGGCGATACGAGAATCAGAAGACCCGAGTGAAATATTTGCTAAAACTTTATTTAGAGGCGAAGCGCGGATTCCAGAAGCCATTGAGAAGGAACTTGCTGATGAAGGAAGGAAATTTGAATTTACTAGATTTACTTCGACGTCGACTGATAAGAGCACAGCGAGTTCTTATGCTTTAAGAGGTGAGCCTGCATTGACAAAAGTTTTATATGAAATGAAATTTGAAAATCCAATAGTACGAGCAAGAGTGGAGCATCTGTTCGTATTAAATGAGAAGGAGACAATTTTACTCCCAGGAACTAAATTTTATATTAATAAGATAG
Organism: Ganaspis brasiliensis; assembly: GCA_037103525.1. Classification (NCBI taxonomy): domain Eukaryota; kingdom Metazoa; phylum Arthropoda; class Insecta; order Hymenoptera; family Figitidae; genus Ganaspis; species Ganaspis brasiliensis. The sequence continues at coordinate 905,829 of JAZKLR010000103.1, read as the reverse complement.
AGAGATCGACAGAGTCAACAATATCCGGAATTAGGCAAAATTTCATAAAGGTACATATGACACATCTAGATGAAGCTACAACGCAGGTAGAAAGACAGAAAAGTATCATGAAGGAGATTCAAAGGCTAATACAGACGAACACTAAGTTTTACAAGGATTTGACAAATAGCAATTGATTTACTTGTTTTTAACAAATTGTGTACTTTTTCTCGATAATAATAGTAGCGCTACTTTTGTACGTTTTCATTAAGAAAATATTTTACCGTATTTAGTCAATTTTGCAAAATATTTTGTTATTTGTTAATGATGGTACAGGAAATGAGTTTGCGTAATAGGTTTAGCATTATAACTAAAGAATTAAATTCTATAATTTTGTTAATTTAATTCTTTCTTGAATTTGTGTGTAATTTTAGTGCGTTTTGTTCAATAAAATTATATCCTGAAGAGGCGTCGCAAATTAACGAAAGCATAAAATTGTCAATTTTTATTCATCTGACCTTCCTACGATCATTTACCTCTTTTTACAAGATACAGTTATTAAACTTTTTTATCAATAGTCAAACTTTATTGATACAAATGTAGAATATTGTTGGGATTTTTAATTATGCAAATTTTATTAAATCATTCTTTTCAGAGTATATAAACAGGCTTGTTCAAATTATTTTTCTAGTTTCCTCTGCATCCCAACTACTTTTTTTTCATCTAAGCCATTAAAAATAAGAAATAATTGAAGCTGCAAGCAACACTTTCATAAAAAGCTTCCTCTTTTAGAAATCAGAACTAACATATAATACTTCAGCTTTGTGAAATTTTTTTAAAAAGCGTGTAGAACTACCTGCTTGACGTCGATCTGTAAGTATCAGACGTACAACAAAAATTTTATTATGGATTTTAACTAGTAATGCGCAATGATACGAAATGTTCATTTTTCTTGATTTATTATTTATATTAATTAGTATTTGACATATTATTTATTTAACTAGCCTTATTTGTCCGGAATTTCTTCTCTTATAGTTCTTGTTTAACACATAGTTCTCAATTAAAAATTTAAATTATTGAGTTATAAAAAAATTCGCTGCTTCTCCCCTGATTATTATAATTAATAATAACAAATGTCTTTAATTTTATCACTTCTTAAGGAAAGATATTGCAAGATACTGATAAGAAATGTCTTTAGTATAACTTTACCATAAAAAAGTACGTCATAATTTTCAACACTAGTTATAGTATATGATTTATATTGGTTCTTTAATCAAATATTTATTTACAATAATTATTATTGTAATTCAACTTTTCCCAGAATTATGATGTCAAACCATATTTCCCAATCATGAGTAACCTGTCCACAATTCGTGTAACGAAACCAGTGTATACTAATAAATAGTTTTATGATTTTCTATTAAATTGTAAGATATAGTAAAATTGTGAAACTTAGCGGACACTGTTACTTGTTTTTTATTTTTTTAAACAATTTTTTATTCAAAATTTACAACTATTGTTCAAGTGAACCTATCGAATTGTTTTTTTCTCACTCATTTATTTGTTTATTTGTAAAAGAATAATATAGTTAGTCAAATAAACGCTGAAAAGTATTTGCATTGCTTTAACAAATTATTACTCTTTAATTATTTACTCTTTTACAAACGTTACTAAAAAAAAACTTTTCAAGAAATTAAAGGGCTCTACTTGGAAACATAAAAATAAATCACTGTCAAATATTATTTTTTATTGATTTAAACAATGTATCAGTGCTAATTTATAATTTTTATCATAAAAAAATTACAGACAACAATCATTTGCAATTCCTTAAACAAATTATTGTTATTCAATATTAATTGTTTACATCTGTGCCTACAAAAAAACAACTTTCTTTCTAATTTTTAAAGTTAACGGGATCCTATGAACAAGATTAAAATTATTCACAATGTCCAAAATTTCTAGAATTCAATCACTACAATATACAACTGTAATATATTATGTTTCTAAGACTGACAGTTTTAAGAGTAGGCTCGTGTTGCGTTCTTATATGCTTCTATACAGCCAGTTCTTATACAGCTAGTTAATGCAAAACAAATTGTAATTATTTTCCAGAACCAGATTCCCAAAAAAAATAAAAATTAATCATGTTTACAGAGTTCCGAATGAAAGCAATCAGAACGAGTGGATGAAAAAATACAAAAATGAATGCTGCAAACTTTATCAATCCTGTGGACGCTGTTCAAACTATTCCGATCTTCATTTACTTAAATATACTTAGTGATTTTCTTTACGGTGAAAATTTATTAAATGAAACACACTTGTATCAGCCAATACCAATCGTTAATGCCTTATATCATTACTTCTTCGATAACATTGAATACAATCCAAGTACTTCCTTGGATTTGAAACAAATATATCTAGCAAAAAAGTTAATAAATGGCACAGATTATTATGGAGCTAAAAAAAATGAAACCCTAGATGAAAATTTCATCAACGCTCTGTTTAAACATATAATTTCAACCCTCGTATTTCAGAAATATGTAAATATTTATGGTTTTTTGGCTGAAATAGTTTACACATCGAATAATCTCAATGTGCAAAGCTTCCTTCATAGAATTAGGACCATCCTTTTGAAAGAAAAATTTCAAAACGAATATGGACCGGATTCATCATTAGAGCCAATTGCAGTTTACAAAATATGTAATGACTTAATTTTCCCCATGTTTCCAAAACCTGAAGAAGATTTCAATTTGACATCAGTTGATTACATTTACGGGCAGGCTGGTGCTATTTTTCAATTAGCAGTGCAAAATCCACCGATTATTAAACTAGACTTAAGTGAAGAGAGTGAAACAACTAACGGAGTAAGTAAATTTACTGAATATAAATTAATAGCACATGCAGTTGAACTGTCCGTTAGTGCCGGAAAGGTTAATTTCACAGCTTTAAAAATTTTTACTCTTCCTGCTCTTATTTACTATGTTTACAAAGAAAAACAAAATCTTAAAATTCATAGGATAGCAAAGATTGTTAATAATTTGACCCACATAGAAGAAGCAATTAAAATCTTGTTTTTGCACCTTAACACCAGTCTTTTGCAAATCGAAAAGGCCCAAAACAATGATTATCGATATCAATTCCATCTAGCCATGTCAGAGTTTAAAAATCGTACAATTTTGGCAAAGAATATTATTAATACACATTGTTCAGTTTCTAGTGAAGAGAATGTTATAAGTGCGATAACTGACTACGAAAATAATCCGGAAGATTATAAATGTAACAACAAATTGTTGCCAAACGTCGACAATATTTATCAGGAACAGGTTGATAACATAACGAAGAAATATTTTTTGTACGAACGGGAATCAATGCGAGAAGCATTTGGCATTAATCGTGCTAAATCTTTGAATGGTAAAGTTAAAATTTCTGAAGGGTTTTTTGTTCGCAATCCCTCTAGACAAGCCACTAGTGATTTTCAGCTTATAGACAAGTCAACTAACATGTTTAGATTGTACTTCCCAGATAATGGAACATATACTAATTACGCGTTTCTTCGAAAAGATGATGAAGTTACTTTGATTCAAGGTTCTGACGATGATCAGAATTTTAAACAGAAATTAGGATTAGAGCGTGAAACGATCGAAAATCGTAATTTTTATACCAAGAACTGGAATTATGCACCAGTTAAAACCATAAATGAGATGTTCGATGCAATTGCCGAAGAAAGGAAGATAGCATTCAGTAAAACTTTATTCTCCTCAGGATATGACCAGACAAGAAAGGAATGGTGGATTGATTTCGGACTGTCTTTAATTCCCTTTTACTCATGCGTTCAAGGAATAAAATCACAGAATGTAGAAGATGCAACCGTTTCATGTTCTTTAGATGTATTTTTCCTTCTGCCGATTGTAGGTGAAATTGGTTATATTGCATCCAAACTGATAACAGCAACAACAAGGTCGGTTCTTTCTTTAACAGGAACGACATTTGAATCAATTATGTTAAGAACGGTTCTAAGTAAAACATTATTGACTTTGGGAGAAGTCATGGTGAAGGAGTTAGTAAGTGAGTTTTCATCAGTACTGACAAAAGCGACATTAAAAAATTTAGGATTGTCAGTGGTTCGCTTCCTAGATCCAGGTTTTGAACTACTCTTCACAATAGGCAAAGGGGGATACAGATTCTTAAGTAAATTGATCATGAAAGCACTCGGGAAAAATTTAATTTTTCTTAAATTTCCTTCCTTAATGAAAATGTTGGCCAGTTGCAATGATAGGGTAATAACGTTTTGGAGGAAAGTGGACGTGATGAAAGAAAGGGACATCTACGTAAATTCCCTATCTAAAAAGAAAAATTCTGGGTATGGTAACAAGTATATTAATTTACCCAATAGAAAAGTAGCCGAGGTGAGAAAAGTTGCGAAATCTGAAGAAAAAATGCTAGTTACTTTTGAAGGAACTACAGAGCAGGACGAGAAAATATATAAAGCAATTAATCCTGGAACCGGTGAAATAAGCAATAAGGTTTTATATGAACGTAATGGTCAATTATATGAGCATCCTACGTCTCGTAGATTTGAAGTAGAATTAAATAATATTTTCCAAAAGTGTGAAAAACTGAGGCGCAAACGATCTCCAACTGATAGTGCGTGTTTCTCAATAAGTTTTCACACTGCTGAAAGAAACGCACACGAGAAAGCTGCTATCAAGTATGGTGTGGAGCATTTAGGATTTTCAGAATCCTCAGTACGTGCTGAGCTTAGGAAATACATTTTTCCAGGCAAAGGGGAATTGCAACTTATTTTTGTACAGCATTGGGAACAGATGATAACAAAGAAGAATGGGAAAATACTTGACTGGAGTTCCCAATTCAAAATAGCTGACCCAGAAATGTTTAGTCGATTAAGGTATCAAGAGATTCTTGATAAAGCGAAATTTACGGAACAAGAAGCAAAGGATTTAATTTTTTCAATCTCCGACAATGACCCAGATCTTTATCTATTAAATTCAGCATATTCTCTTACCAAATCTTTCCATATGAAAGGGATATATAAATACGTAACTTTTATAGATTTTTGTGCCCTACACAATTTTATAAACAGTGGCTTTTTTATTATCGGAAGTGCTACATTGGAATCGAGATGTATGAGAGAAGCTTTGTATCGACTGGCAATAAGACAATTCGATCGAATTGAAGAGTTTCCAAAAACTTTGTTCCGAGGAGAAAAAAGATCCAGGGAAGCTGTTAACAGACTATTTTTCTCGGGTCGAGAAGAATTAGAATTTAATAGATTTACTTCGACATCATCAGTGGAAAAGACTGCCAAAGAGTTTACTGGAACGGAATCACTCAAAAATGTAGATTCATATGAATTTCCTTTAACATCGGCCTTGGCAAAGGAAATAAGAGAGCTTCGTGGAGCAGTGGATATTTCAGGTGTCGATATTATATACAAGATGGAATTTGAAAAACCATGCTTAAGTGCAAATTTACAAAACGGTATTAATAATCTACAGAATGAGGTAGTTCTTTTTCCCGGTACTAGGTTTAAAATTAAAAGCAAATTAGAAGTGCTAGAGAAAAATATTGTAATGGTAGAATTGTCTTACATGCATGACTACACTTCAAAAGAGCTGTTGTTAAAAAATGCAATGGATGAATTAGAGAAACTTAAGAGAACTGATATTTTGACTTATGATTTAGATGGTTACTGAAATGTTTTTATTATCTTTGCAGCTTTTTCTTTTTTTGGTAGAAGAATACTTCTAAAATAAGCTTTTTCAAAATTAATTATTGAATGAGTTAAACAGTTCGAGTCAACTTTACGTAGTTTCGTAAATGACTTGATGTCAAAATTCTCCGTTTTTGCAGTTTTAGGAAAACGATTTAGAAAAAAAGCGTTGTGATGTTAAATCAAGAATTATATAAGGCTACGTATTAAATGTTTATTGAAATTAATATTTTATTGGAAAGTGGTGATATGAACATTAAAATATTGAAAAACCAAAGAATGTAAATGCAGCGATAACTTTGACAGGCACAGTTGTACTGTATTGTACAAGAAATAAAATCCATATTCTAATTTGACTAAATATTTCCTTTATTTCGACGCCTTTAGTTTATATAATGCTCTTTAAATTATTTTTAATGAAACATTATTCCAGATTTTAAAAAACAATGCAAAAAACAATGCATATTGTGAGTTTAAAAAAAAAGTGAAACTAATTTTGTCTTTTAAAACTATTTTTTCAAATTTTTAAATTCTAACGTAAAATTTCATAGAAGCTGTTCGGATGTGAATATTATATTATAACAATGGCAAAACGAATCTTTTAACAAGCTTTATAAATAAATGTCTTTCTTAGAAAAAATGACATCTGCGTCAATATAATTTAGATTTACGAATAGTAGCATGGAATAATTTATGTAGATATTAATTAAAGTTTGAATGAAAAGCATTCAAACTTTTAGAGAACATTAATATTTAGACATTGATTTTATTATAAAGTATGATATCAATAGAAATAAATTGAATAATAAAAGTAATAAATATTTTTTTCATTAAACTGTAGTTCTATTTAATTAATAATTATAAATACTGTGAAAAAATCCATTTCTATCTGAACATTTAATACTAACGTTTATAGAACAAAAAGGTTAATTACATACTTGAAAAAAAGGTTTACTCCGTGTGAATAATATTATTAAGGTATTTGAAACTTTAACTATCTTCCTGAATATAAATACTATTAAACAATATTAATAGGGTCAAGTGGGGTAATGTTAGACAAGATGTAATTCGGCACAGACTCTATTTAGGATAATGTACAGACTTTAAATTAATTATTATGATACAAATATCTTAACCTTAGATCACCTACTAAAGCTTCTGAGTGTTTGCAAATTTTTCGATTAGCAATTGACAGCAGAGTATAGAAAAATAATTCCCAATCCGTGCAAAGTTGGCAATAAAATTATCACTGCTTTAGTATATTGTCTCAAATTAAAAAAAAATGAATAAATAATCCCAATATCAAACAAAATTTTTTTTCCGGTGTTTCATTAATGCTAATATTAAAATTCACTTGGGTTTTTAATTTTTGCAAATTTTAATAATAATAATAATCTGTTCACCATTACCCATAGAATTAAAAAAATTGGTGTTGCCCTAAAGAATTGCTTTTTAAAATAAATAACTAACGGTATTCGTCAAAATTAAAAATTCTATTTGTTATTACCCCACCTAACCCCTAATAAATAAATATTGTAAAATTCGACCATGATTAGTACTTAACAGATTGTACAAAATTAATTGAAATAAGAAAATATTCAAAAAAGTCACTTTCAGAAAAATCACCAATTTAGTTTAATTCTTAAACATTACAAAATCCTGTCTTTAAAGCGTTTTTAATCCAAATTTAAAACAACTCTTAAAAGCATCGAATGATTCTCAAGTAGTAAGCATTTGTATTTCGAAGCAATCATGCATTTACGACACTTAACTAGACAATTTTCTTTTCAGAAAGTGTCATTTTTAATCCTGAAAAAGCCACGCAAAACCAAAATGGATGTTTCCAATTTCACGAATCCTTTGGAAACATTCCAAGTGATTTCCATTTTTACTTACATGAATACACTGAGTGACATTTTATTTGCTGAGAACTTTTTGAATGTATCGGATCAGCACAAACAAATTCCAATTGTTAATGCTATGTACCATTATTTGCTAGACAAAACTGAAAATAAAGTTGATCTTTACGAGAAAAAACTCCATTTGGCTCGCAAGTTAATACGCGGTAGTGATCTTTACGGATCCAAAGAAAATGAAATACCAGATCGCTATTTCGTTAATAACATCTTGAATTATATTATTGAATCGCTGGTGTTTGAAAAATTTGGCAGCATTTACGGTTTTATTGTTGAGGAAGTTCGGTCATCGTCAGACGAACTGTTACAATCTTTACTGCATCGTTTGCAAGAGGCCTTAAAAGCGATGAGATTCGACAATGAATTTGGCAACAATTCGGCACTGGATCCACTTGCAGTTGATTATATCTTTCAAGATTTAATTAAACCTTTGTTCCCCTCAAATGAAAACAATATTAGTATTCTCTCTGCAGACTTTATTTACGCACAAGCCGGACTAATGTTCCTACGATCGGCTTTACCGGAAGCCAACAAAAGCGCACCTCTAGAAAAAAAGGAAGAAGTTGATGAAGATAAATTTCTAGAACAGGTAGAAATGGGGCTTGCGATAGAACATTTGGTAGATGCAGGACAACTAGAAAAATCAGTTTTGAAGATTTTTTCCCTTCCGGCTATGCTAAATTACGTTTACAAAGAGAAGGGAAATTTGCGATCTGAAAGTACTCTGGAAATTATAAACAGCTCTCTTCATTTGCAGAAGGCGTACGAAAATTTGTTTACCTGGCTAAAAGATGCGTTTTCCGAAATAGAAAAATTACAGGAGAACGACTATCGATATCAGTTTTATTTGTCCTTGTCGACTTACAAAAATCGAACCTCCTTAGCCAGGGAAATAATAGAAACGAATTGTCCACCTATGTCTAATTACAATTTGATAAAAGAGATTAATGACTATAAGAACAATCCGGAAAATTACAGATGTAAAAATGGAAGCAAATTGGAGGATCTTAATCAAAGTTTCCGTAACCTGATTGGCAACATTACAGAAAAATATTACACTTATGGGAAGGAATCGTGTCGAGAAGCATTTGACTCAATTTCTTTAATAGATAAGACCAACGTCATCATCAGCAAGGGATTATTTGCCAAGTACTTCTACCTAACTATTGGTTTCAATACTTCGCAGACCCAGCTGATACAAAAAACGGACGAGTTTTTCGAGTTCTATTTTCAAAATGGAACCTACGCTTACTATGCTCTGATTCGAACTGGTTACGACGTGAAGTTGATGAAAGTAACTGAGGAACCGCAATTTTTGATAAGGAAACTTTTGGGTAGACCTAGGCGCTTTCGAACTCATCTTTTCGCAACTGTTATGAAATCACGGGACGAAAATTTTGATATATTCCTGTCCAGAGTAGCGGTGGACAGAAAGGAAGAGTTTAAAGATAATTTGGAGGCATCTGGGTACGATGAAACGCGATCAGAATGGTGGAAGGAGTTTGGACTTTCATTGATACCCTTCTATACATGTGTTAATAGTATTAAGGAAGGGAAAAAAATCGCTGCGTCTGTTTCTTGCTCTATAGACGTGATTTTGTTGGTCCCGGTTGTAGGGTCGGCAGTATCTGTTGGCGGAAAATTGGCATCGACATTTAGCAAATCATTGTTGACTTTGTCCCACACGACTATGAAGACAATCTCGGTAAGGACTTCAATGAAAACAGTTCTTAGAGTGACGGGTAACCATTTAGCAAGGGAAGTTGCAGAATTTACAGCTTTGTTTCAATTAAAAAGGTTTCAGCATTTAGGAACTTCTGTGGTACGTCTATTTGATCCAGGATTCGAACTTGTCTTCAGTATTGGAAAAAGTGGAATAAAATCAATTCAAGGTCTGATTAATCTGATGGAAAAAAAATATCACGCTTCTTTTGTATCAGTAAAGGAAATATTGAAGTCTTCAGAAAAAGTGGTTGATCGCCTTCCGATGAAAGTAGGTACTATCTCCGGGAAGGATGTTTTTGTGAATTCGATTTTTGATGATCAAGGGTTTGGTTACAAGTACATTCGTCTAGCAAGTGGACAAATTGCGGAAATGCGAACAGTTTCGCAATTTCAACAACTGCCAGTCGTGTTAGATCGTATTTCCAACGAGAATAAAATGATGTATAAAAGAGTTGACATTGAGACTGAAGAGATCATTGGACTGGAGATTAACATCGATGAGCGATGGGCGGGACTCTCTAGGCCAGAAATTTTTGGACCTCATATATCTGAGATTGATACTGTTGATGGAAGCATTTTCGGTACAGGAAGCCAAGTGACAAAACCGAAAACACAATGTTTCATGGAGGCTATAGAGTTTGGGGTAAAAATGAAAAAACTTCCAGAGGTTCAAATCCGAAAGGAATTGCAGAAATATTGTTTCCCAGACTTGGGACAGATGGAAATGAATTTTGTTCGAGAGTGGTTAGGGCATGAAAATTTAAACATACCGTCTTGGGCAGGCGAATTTAAAATTGAAGAGTCCGATATATTTTTTAAACTGAAATACAAAGAGGTATTGGAAAATCCTGAAATGACGGTAAAAGAGGCAACGGAAAAAATCAAAGAAGTTTATCAGAAAGACTATTTAAAGATTATAGTAGAATTGCCAGTAGATAAGATCTTTGCTGACTTTAAGACAATGAAAGCTTATAATTACTTGACATTCGAAGACTATTATGCTGTGAGATATTACGGAGGCAGTGGATACACAAAAATGGGAGGAAATTCGGACGAGGCGAAACGAATGAAGAATGCTATTTACAGATTGGCGATACGAGAATCAGAAGACCCGAGTGAAATATTTGCTAAAACTTTATTTAGAGGCGAAGCGCGGATTCCAGAAGCCATTGAGAAGGAACTTGCTGATGAAGGAAGGAAATTTGAATTTACTAGATTTACTTCGACGTCGACTGATAAGAGCACAGCGAGTTCTTATGCTTTAAGAGGTGAGCCTGCATTGACAAAAGTTTTATATGAAATGAAATTTGAAAATCCAATAGTACGAGCAAGAGTGGAGCATCTGTTCGTATTAAATGAGAAGGAGACAATTTTACTCCCAGGAACTAAATTTTATATTAATAAGATAGAGAGATCGACAGAGTCAACAATATCCGGAATTAGGCAAAATTTCATAAAGGTACATATGACACATCTAGATGAAGCTACAACGCAGGTAGAAAGACAGAAAAGTATCATGAAGGAGATTCAAAGGCTAATACAGACGAACACTAAGTTTTACAAGGATTTCACAAATAGCAATTGATTTACTTGTTTTTAACAAATTGTGTACTTTTTCTCGATAATAATAGTAGCGCTACTTTTGTACGTTTTCATTAAGAAAATATTTTACCGTATTTAGTCAATTTTGCAAAATATTTTGTTATTTGTTAATGATGGTACAGGAAATGAGTTTGCGTAATAGGTTTAGCATTATAACCAAAGAATTAAATTCTATAATTTTGTTAATTTAATTCGTTCTTGAATTTGTGTGTAATTTTAGTGCGTTTTGTTCAATAAAATTATATCCTGAAGAGGCGTCGCAAATTAACGAAAGCATAAAATTGTCAATTTTTATTCATCTGACCTTCCTACGATCATTTACCTCTTCTTACAAGATACAGTTATTAAACTTTTTTATCAATAGTCAAACTTTATTGATACAAATGTAGAATATTGTTGGGATTTTTAATTATGCAAATTTTATTAAATCATTCTTTTCAGAGTATATAAACAGGCTTGTTCAAATTATTTTTCTAGTTTCCTCTGCATCCCAACTACTTTTTTTTCATCTAAGCCATTAAAAATAAGAAATAATTGAAGCTGCAAGCAACACTTTCATAAAAAGCTTCCTCTTTTAGAAATCAGAACTAACATATAATACTTCAGCTTTGTGAAATTTTTTTAAAAAGCGTGTAGAACTACCTGCTTGACGTCGATCTGTAAGTATCAGACGTACAACAAAAATTTTATTATGGATTTTAACTAGTAATGCGCAATGATACGAAATGTTCATTTTTCTTGATTTATTATTTATATTAATTAGTATTTGACATATTATTTATTTAACTAGCCTTATTTGTCCGGAATTTCTTCTCTTATAGTTCTTGTTTAACACATAGTTCTCAATTAAAAATTTAAATTATTGAGTTATAAAAAAATTCGCTGCTTCTCCCCTGATTATTATAATTAATAATAACAAATGTCTTTAATTTTATCACTTCTTAAGGAAAGATATTGCAAGATACTGATAAGAAATGTCTTTAGTATAACTTTACCATAAAAAAGTACGTCATAATTTTCAACACTAGTTATAGTATATGATTTATATTGGTTCTTTAATCAAATATTTATTTACAATAATTATTATTGTAATCCAACTTTTCCCAGAATTATGATGTCAAACCATATTTCCCAATCATGAGTAACCTGTCCACAATTCGTGTAACGAAACCAGTGTATACTAATAAATAGTTTTATGATTTTCTATTAAATTGTAAGATATAGTAAAATTGTGAAACTTAGCGGACACTGTTACTTGTTTTTTATTTTTTTAAACAATTTTTTATTCAAAATTTACTATTGTTCAAGTGAACCTATCAAATTGTTTTTTTTTCTCACTCATTTATTTGTTTATTTGTAAAAGAATAATATAGTTAGTCAAATGAACGCTGAAAAGTATTTGCATTGCTTTAACAAATTATTACTCTTTAATTATTTACTCTTTTACAAACGTTACTAAAAAAAAACTTTTCAAGAAATTAAAGGGCTCTACTTGGAAACATAAAAATAAATCACTGTCAAATATTATTTTTGGTAATATTGCAGAAGAAGGACTTTTTCGAATTTTTGATATTTTTTCACGGGCCAATTTTTTTTCCACTTATTTTAGTACCAAACTAAAAAATCAGGTGGGGGAGGTTGAAAAAGTTAAGTAGTTTATTTATTTTTAAGAAAAACTGCAAATTTTTTAATAAATTTTTGACATTTTCAGTTTTTTTTTTGTAATATTTCCGAATTTTTGATATTATCTTACATGCCAAATTTTTTTCCACTTATTTTAGTGCCAAGCTATAAAATCAAGCATTGAAAGTTGAAAAAGTTTAGTATTTTTTGTTATTTTTAAGAAAAACTGCAATTTTTTCAATTTATTTGTGGAAATTTACTTACATGCACTAACAATTGATATTAATCCGAAGTTTTCAATATTTTGGCTTCCATTAAATTACTTTTCACTTTTTTAGGCACCAAAACAATTAATCCGGTGTGAAAGATTATAAAAGTTTACCTGGTTTTTTGATTAAGTAAATATTTACACTTTCATTATTATTTTGACAGATGTAAACATGCTCAGAGTTGTATAGGAGACTGCAGTGACACGCAGAGGTGGGTAGTGATACGTTTTTCCAACCTGTCCATGTTTACGTAAGGGAATAGAATAGGCCTAACGTAAAGATCCTATAAAGAGAGTTGAGACACAGTTGGTTTCTGCGCATCGCGATTAAACCGGAACCAGAAGTTCCAGTTAAAAGGCGCGAAATATTTACATGGAAAAAAATTCAAATTGATTTAAATGGACGCGATTTGAGGTTATGTTGCAACATTACAAAATCACTTCTGGTTCCGGTTTAAGCCCAAAGCACAACGAATACGGTTACGGGAGCAGGGCATGAGATAATAAAGGACAGAGACTGTTTCTGTCCTTTTCTGTCTCATGTTCTGGTCCCGTAACCGTATTTCTATCTGCTTAGGCCTTTAATCGCAACTAATCACGAACCATCTCACTTGTGTCTCAATTTCTCTTTATATGATCTCTAGGCCTAACGCACATTCAATCGTAATCGCTAATCCTTAATCGTAAGAATGAGAGGAAGTAGGACAGACATATATCTCTGTCCTGCTTACTCTCATTATTACGGTTAAGGATTAGCGATTACGATTCATTGTGCGTTAGGCTAGAGATCAATCAGAAAATGCTTTCCAATGTGAGCAATTATTTGACTGGTTTATTCTATTCCCCTGATCACCCTAGAATTAGAGAGAAATCAGATGAATGCGTCAAATCCTGCATCGTAATGAATGAGAGAATAAATTAATAAATTAATCGTAAGAATGAGAGGAAGGAGGACAGAGATATATATCTGTCCTCCTTCCACTGATTCTTACGATTACGGATTAGCGATTACGAGTTATTGTGCGTTAGGCTTAACTTGATACATTTAAAATATGTTTATAAACAAGTCATTCTATCGTTAACAATGGATTGTGACGGTTGTGTTTGGAAGCATACTGATTTTGCTTACATGTGCAAAAGAGAACCACGTAAACTAATAGAGTTTCTGCAGAAGCACAATGTGGTTAAAAAGGAGGTAAATTGCTCGACGTGCGGTAAGCCAGCATCTTTTAATGAAGAAAATATGATATGGCGATGTCAAAAAACTGACAAGATTCGGAAAGGTAAGAAAATTGTCATTCAAAAGTGTAACTTTAAGATTTCGGTTAAGAAGGACACTTGGTTTGAGAATTCTCATATCTCTATACAAGAAGCTTGTGAGTTTATCTCATATTATATTTTCTTAAGACCTCCAAGAACTGAAATTTTAAAAAATGAACACGGCTTTGCGGAACACACTATTGTTGACTGGGGCAATTTTATAAGAGAAGCTATTTTTTATTGGTGTATTGAAAATACATCAAGAAAAATTGGCGGACCTAATAAAATTGTTGAAATTGACGAAGCCAAATTTGGCAAACGGAAATATCATCGCGGTCGGATTATCGATGGGCAATGGTTGTTTGGAGGCTTTGACCGTGAAACAAGGGACATTTTTATTGTTCCAGTACCGGATCGAACAAGTTCTTCATTACTGGATGTAATTAAGGACAGGATCGTAGAAGGTACAACAATAATGTCTGACTGTTGGAAATCCTATGATTGTTTAAATCAAGAAGGTTTTCAACATTTTACGGTCAACCACAAATACAATTTTGTGGATCCTGACACTCGTGACCACATACCACGTTACGGACGCGTTGAGGAACACATGGACGGTTATATAGCTGAGTTCCTTTTTAAAAGAAAATTTCAGAATCACACTGAACGCTATCATCGTGTTTTTGAAGCAATTCAAACGATGAAAGCTTATTCTTCGGAAACTGTGTAAGTTTATATTGGTTTCATCGTACATAGTGTTTCATTCACAATAACAATCGGCCCTTCTCAGGGCCAGAAATATTCATACGTAGAATTTTTATTGAAATAAAACAAATTATGTCTGAAAAATGTGTGTCATAAAGTAACAAAAATAATATTTTACACCTTCTTACCCATTCTTACCTCCTTACGTTAAGAAATTTAAATCCTATAAAATTTATAAAATTTCTACAGCTAAACAAACAGGTGAATAAAAATGATATCTCCTATTTTCAACATCAACGTTCTTCACTTTCAATCAGCTTTAAAATGCTTCCAATAACAATCCAATCTGTTCACAACAATGCTTAATATGAATAGTCACTTTTTGTTTTAATTATTTTATTTAAATTTTAGAATATTCTCTCCGTAAGAGGAGAGCCTTTTTTTGACAGAATGTAAACATCAAGGTTCGGCAGAACGATAAAGCAGCTGTTTAACATTAGGCCAACGCACAGTGACATCGTTATCCCCTATATACATGGGAGCTGATTCTGCGTTTATGCATCAATACCAGAGTTGGGAAGTCACGCGTAACTTCCAGTTTTTGACGTTGAGGGTGCGATCCCATGTGAGCAGAAAACGTAAACCGAAAGCAGAAAACCATGAGAGTGAGAAAGATGTAGATATCATTTTGTCTCGCTCACTCTTATGGAAACTGATTCTGCGGTCATGCGAGTAAATGCAGAATGGTGTATTTTTAGATTATGTAGATTTAATCTTTTAAGTTGGTTTGTTATGTTTGGGGGGGCTTCGCCCCCCAACCCCCGCAAGGAACCCACTAAGGGGGGGGGCCACTGACAGTGGCACCTCAAAAATATGGGATGTCACTGTTAGTGGCTCCTCACCCCTCCCTTAGTTTGGTACCCCCACCTGCCACTATTGTCATGTTTGTGAACTAATGGCGCTTCCATACCTTGTCCGGTAATTATGCCACAAATATTTGTACACACGTTATATATATATATATATAAAAAGGAAATTACCATCATAGGACCATAATAAGGAAGTGTTGAGGAGCCACTAACAGTGGCATCCCACATTTATATTATATATTATATATATTATAATTATGATATATTATTAATAATATTATATATATAATATATATATAATATATTATAATATATATATATTATATTATTATTTATTGTATATGTATTTAGATTATGTAGATTTAATCTCTTAAGTTGGTTTGTTATGTTATGTTACCCCCCCCCCCTTAGTGACAATAGTGGCAGGTGGGGGTACTAAACTAAAAAAGGGTTGAGGAGCCACTAACAGTGACATCCGACATTTTTGGTGTGCCACTTGCAGTGGCACCCCAACCCGCCCTTAGTGGGTCCATTGCGGGGGGTTGGGGGGCGAAGCCCCCCCAAACATAACAAACTGACGCAAATGATTAAATCAACATAATGTACATAATTACCGGACAAGGTATGAAGGCGCCATTAGTACACAAACATGACAATAGTGGCAGGTGGGGATTACGGATTACGGTATCAGGGGAATAGAATAAACCAGTCAAATAATTGCTCAATTGGAAAGTATTTTCTGATTAGTCTATTCTATTCCCTTGATCTCTTAATCCTCCGCATCTGAATTCATCCTTACGTAAACATTGACAGCTTGGAAAACGTATCACTACCCACCTCTGCGTGTCACTGCAGTTTCCTATACAACCCTGAGCATGTTTACATCTGTCAAAATAATAGTGAAAGTGTAAATATTTACTTAATCAAAAAACCAGGTAAACTTTTATAATCTTTCACACCGGATTAATTGTTTTGGTGCCTAAAAAAGTGAAAAGTAATTTAATGGAATCCAAAACATTGAAAACTTCGGATAAATATCGATTGTTAGTGCATGTAAGTAAATTTCCACAAATATATTGAAAAAATTGTAGTTTTTCTTAAGAATAAAAAAAACCACTCAACTTTTTCAACCTCCCCCACCGGATTTTGTAGTGTGGTACTAAAATATGTAGAAAAAAATTTTGCCCGTGAAAAAATACCAAAGATTCGGAAATATTGCAAAAGAAAACCGAAATTGTCAAAAATGTATTAAAAATTGCAGTTTTTCTTAAAAATAAAAAAAACCACTCAACTTTTTCAACCTCCCCCACCTGATTTTTTAGTTTGGTACCAAAATAAGTGGAAAAAAAATTGGCCCGTGAAAAAATCTCAAAAATTCGGAAAAGTCCTTCTTCTTGATTTAAACAATGTATCAGTGCTAATTTATAATTTTTATCATAAAAAAATTACAGACAACAATCATTTGCAATTCCTTAAACAAATTATTGTTATTCAATATTAATTGTTTACATCTGTGCCTACAAAAAAACAACTTTCTTTCTAATTTTTAAAGTTAACGGGATCCTATGAACAAGATTAAAATTATTCACAATGTCCAAAATTTCTAGAATTCAATCACTACAATATACAACTGTAATATATTATGTTTCTAAGACTGACAGTTTTAAGAGTAGGCTCGTGTTGCGTTCTTATATGCTTCTATACAGCCAGTTCTTATACAGCTAGTTAATGCAAAACAAATTGTAATTATTTTCCAGAACCAGATTCCCAAAAAAAATAAAAATTAATCATGTTTACAGAGTTCCGAATGAAAGCAATCAGAACGAGTGGATGAAAAAATACAAAAATGAATGCTGCAAACTTTATCAATCCTGTGGACGCTGTTCAAACTATTCCGATCTTCATTTACTTAAATATACTTAGTGATTTTCTTTACGGTGAAAATTTATTAAATGAAACACACTTGTATCAGCCAATACCAAACGTTAATGCTTTATATGATTACTTCTTTGATAACAATGAAAACAATGCAAGTACTTCTTTGGAAACAAAACAAATATATCTAGCAAAAATGTTAATCAATGGCACAGATTATTATGGAGCTGAAGAAAAAGAAACCCTAGATGAAAATTTCATCAACGCTCTGTTTAAACATATAATTTCAACCCTCGTATTTCAGAAATATGTAAATATTTATGGTTTTTTGGCTGAAATAGTTTACACATCGAATAATCTCAATGTGCAAAGCTTCCTTCATAGAATTAGGACCATCCTTTCGAAAGAAAAATTTCAAAACGAATATGGACCGGATTCATCATTAGAGCCAATTGCAGTTTACAAAATATGTAATGACTTAATTTTCCCAATGTTTCCAAAACCTGAAGAAGATTTCAATTTGACATCAGTTGATTACATTTACGGGCAGGCTGGTGCTATTTTTCAATTAGCAGTGCAAAATCCACCGATTATTAAACTAGACTTATGTGAAGAGAGTGAAACAACTAACGGAGTAAGTAAATTTACTGAATATAAATTAATAGCACATGCAGTTGAACTGTCCGTTAGTGCCGGAAAGGTTAATTTCACAGCTTTAAAAATTTTTACTCTTCCTGCTCTTATTTACTATGTTTACAAAGAAAAACAAAATCTTAAAATTCATAGGATACCAAAGATTGTTAATAATTCGACCCACATAGAAGAAGCAATTAAAATCTTGTTTTTGCACCTTAACACCAGTCTTTTGCAAATCGAAAAGGCCCAAAACAATGATTATCGATATCAATTCCATCTAGCCATGTCACAGTTTAAAAAACGTACAATTTTGGCAAAGAATATTATTAATACACATTGTTCAGTTTCTAGTGAAGAGAATGTTATAAGTGCGATAACTGACTACGAAAATAATCCGGAAGATTATAAATGTAACAACAAATTGTTGCCAAACGTCGACAATATTTATCAGGAACAGGTTGATAACATAACGAAGAAATATTTTTTGTACGAACGGGAATCAATGCGAGAAGCATTTGGCATTAATCGTGCTAAATCTTTGAATGGTAAAGTTAAAATTTCTGAAGGGTTTTTTGTTCGCAATCCCTCTAGACAAGCCACTAGTGATTTTCAGCTTATAGACAAGTCAACTAACATGTTTAGATTGTACTTCCCAGATAATGGAACATATACTAATTACGCGTTTCTTCGAAAAGATGATGAAGTCACTTTGATTCAAGGTTCTGACGATGATCAGAATTTTAAACAGAAATTAGGATTAGAGCGTGAAACGATCGAAAATCGTAATTTTTATACCAAGAACTGGAATTATGCACCAGTTAAAACCATAAATGAGTTGTTCGATGCAATTGCGGAAGAAAGGAAGATAGCATTCAGTAAAACTTTATTCTCCTCAGGATATGACCAGACAAGAAAGGAATGGTGGATTGATTTCGGACTGTCTTTAATTCCCTTTTACTCATGCGTTCAAGGAATAAAATCACAGAATGTAGAAGATGCAACCGTTTCATGTTCTTTAGATGTATTTTTCCTTCTGCCGATTGTAGGTGAAATTGGTTCTTTTGCATCCAAACTGATAACAGCGACAACAAGGTCGGTGCTTTCTTTAGCAGGAACGACATTTGAATCAATTATGTTAAGAACGGTCCTAAGTAAAACATTATTGACTTTGGGAGAAGTCATGGTGAAGGAGTTAGTAAGTGAGTTTTCATCAGTACTGACAAAAGCGACATTAAAAAATTTAGGATTGTCAGTGGTTCGCTTCCTAGATCCAGGTTTTGAACTACTCTTCACAATAGGCAAAGGGGGATACAGATTCTTAAGTAAATTGATCATGAAAGCACTCGGGAAAAATTTAATTTTTCTTAAATTTCCTTCCTTAATGAAAATGTTGGCAAGTTGCAATGATAGGGTAATAACGTTTTGGAGGAAAGTGGACGTGATGAAAGAAAGGGACATCTACGTAAATTCCCTATCTAAAAAGAAAAATTCTGGGTATGGTAACAAGTATATTAATTTACCCAATAGAAAAGTAGCCGAGGTGAGAAAAGTTGCGAAATCTGAAGAAAAAATGCTAGTTACTTTTGAAGGAACTACAGAGCAGGACGAGAAAATATATAAAGCAATTAATCCTGGAACCGGTGAAATAAGCAATAAGGTTTTATATGAACGTAATGGTCAATTATATGAGCATCCTACGTCTCGTAGATTTGAAGTAGAATTAAATAATATTTTCCAAAAGTGTGAAAAACTGAGGCGCAAACGATCTCCAACTGATAGTGCGTGTTTCTCAATAAGTTTTCACACTGCTGAAAGAAACGCACACGAGAAAGCTGCTATCAAGTATGGTGTGGAGCATTTAGGATTTTCAGAATCCTCAGTACGTGCTGAGCTTAGGAAATACATTTTTCCAGGCAAAGGGGAATTGCAACTTATTTTTGTACAGCATTGGGAACAGATGATAACAAAGAAGAATAGGAAAATACTTGACTGGAGTTCCCAATTCAAAATAGCTGACCCAGAAATGTTTACTCGATTAAGGTATGAAGAGATTCTTGATAAAGCGAAATTTACGGAACAAGAAGCAAAGGATTTAATTTTTTCAATCTCCGACAATGACCCAGATCTTTATCTATTAAATTCAGCATATTCTCTTACCAGATCTTTCCATATGAAAGGGATTTATAAATACGTAACTTTTAAAGATTTTTGTGCCCTGCACAATTTTATAAACAGTGGCTTTTTTATTATCGGAAGTGCTACATTGGAATCGAGATGTATGAGAGAAGCTTTGTATCGACTGGCAATAAGACAATTCGATCGATTACAAAATTTCCCAAGAACTTTGTACCGAGGAGAAAAAAGATCTAAGAAAGCCATCAAGCGGCTATTTTACTCAGGAAGAAAAGAATTTGAATTCAATAGATTTACTTCGACTTCGACAGTGGAAGCGATTGCCAAAGCATTTACTGGAACAGAATTACTTAAAAAATTAGAGTTAAATGACGTTACTTTGAAATCGACCTTGGCGAAGGAAATAAAAGAGCTTATTGGAGTAGTAGATATTTCAGGAGTTAATGTTATATACAAGATGGAATTTAAAAAATCATACTTAAGTGCAAATTATCAGAACGGTATTAATAATGTACAGAATGATGTGGTTCTTCTTCCCGGGACTAAATTTTGGATTCAAAACAAAATAGAAAAGTTGAAGGAAAATACTCTGATTGTAGAACTGTCGCATATAGAGGACTACACTTCAAAAGAGCTATTGTTAAAAAATGCAATGGATGAATTAGAGAAACTTAAAAGAAATGATATTTTGACTTATGATTTAGATGGTTACTGAAATGTTTTTATTATCTTTGCAGCTTTTTCTTTTTGTTTTTGGTAGGAGAATACTTCTAAAATAAGCTTTTTTCAAAATTAATTATTGATTTAATTAGTTAATAGCATTGACACTGCAAAAAATGGTTTTGTTTTTAGACACTGTTGTGGTAATTTTTTAAGCATTTATTTCTGTCTTTAATTTTTGCCAGTGAATGAGTAAAATAATTTGAAACAACTTCACACGCCGTGTTGTTAATATATTGATCTTCGTAAATCTCTTGATGTAAAAACACATCCGTTTTATGATGTGAAATTAAGAATTAAGTAAGTCTTGGTGTTGAATGTTTATTGAAATTAGAATTTTATTGGAAAGTGGTGATATAAACATTGAATTTTGAAAAATGTCAGAATGTAAGTGTGGCGACAATTTTGAAAGACACAGTTGTACTGTATTGTGCAAAAAATAAATTCTATATTCTAATTTGAATAATTATTTCCTTTATTTCGACGCCTTCAGTTTATGTAGTGGTCTTTCAATTATTAATGAAATATTCTAGATTTCAAAAAACATTGCAAAGTGAAACTTGCCTACAAATCTATAATAATAATCCATAAGATTTATTCTTTCATTATGTCCACACCTGAAGTTTGGCACTTAGATATTTTTTTTTGTTTTATTTCACACAGAAAGGAATATATTGGTTTTGTACCATTAGATTACTCTATAGTATATTTCTATTTGCGTTTTCTGACCTATAAAAGCAATAATATATAGTTTTGCAATATTAGGTATCGCCATAGGAAATACCTGTCATAGACTTACTTTTATAGTAAGAACATATTAGTCTAAACGCAAAGACGTTTAAGGCCAAAAGCAAGAAACATTGTATAGTGCAATAGCAAATAGTTTAACAGGATTAGACTGTTATTCCGGTGCAACGAGGTAATAGGCCCACGCCTACTTACCCTCTCCAATCGTCTGACGTATATGGCTGTTTTCATTTCAAATCATACAGGCCGAATATGTTCAAAATTCAAAATCATGTTTAACATGATTTTTATTGTTTTTTAGGGCAAATAATAAGACACGTATGTTTTTGTTTTGAGAAAAAAAAAAATTTTTACTCTAGTTTTTTAAAAAATTGACATTTTTCCTTAGCAATTTTGAAAATTAACAAAATGGCGGCCATTTTCTGAAAAATCAAAAAACTCAAATTTCTCAAAAACGTATTTTTTTTTATAGTTACTAGATAACAAAAATAATATTTTCCAATAGGCTTAATCCTGTGACTAAAAAAATTTAAAACCTCTAATTTTAATGTTTTTGAGGTCGCTAAATACGAATCCAATTCCAGAATTTAAAAATTCAAACTGGCCGATCCAATATAGTGAATACATTTTTCAAAATTTAATACATTCATCTGAATTCAGCTAAAGCATGTTACTCGGGGGTTTTGGGGTCGCTGAATACGAATCCAATGTCAGAGTTTAAAATTTAAAAATGGCGGATCCAATATTGTGGAAAATTCATTAAACAATTATGAAACGATTAAATTCACGTTTCAAGAATAATGCACCGGCAGTTCCAAAAATTCAAAAAAAAAACACGGTTTTATTCCAGTGTCAGATACGACATTAGAAATAAAAGAATATTTCAGTGCTAAAGAGTGTGCTACTTTTAAATAATATATAAATATATATAAATATGCTAAATTTTAAGCTATATAGCTTTGTAATAGCTTAAAACCACAAGTGGACAAAGTCATTTGCCTTTTCACATGGAATATTATATATATATATATATATATAATAAAATTGATACAAGATTCAGTAAATTTCCTTTGTATGTTAAAGCGTTTATTTACAAGGTCAATTAATATTATTTTGCAATATAATTTTATGTAATGTAGAATTAACATGTTCATCTGGAATTTCAGCTGAACTAATATAACCAATAAATGAATGTGTGGTAATCCACGCTTTTAAAATTTAATAAAATAAACATAAAGCTTTACTTTTCCAAATATTTCATTATCTATTATAATTTCGATTAATTTTTTAACTTTTAAATGAAAGACTCTTGCTACGATGTCAGGTCTATCGGCAGCTGACTGAGTAAGTAATAAAGTTTCTTTAATTTCATTCCATTTTGAATTACATGTCATTGTAATAAATAAATCTAGTCTACCATAAAAGGCTACAATGGTCATTGCATCTTGATATTGTTCTTACATGTTACGAAGTGATCCTATAAATGTTAAAGGCAATAACAACATCTTTCAAACATGTACATTATCTTAAATTTCTTGATTATGTAAATGATCAGTTAATCCTTTGTAAGTTTCACTTCTTAATTTTGTTTAATTATTTTTACAAAACTGTAACCTATCTTTTTTAACTTTGACATAATTATCAACTAACCATTGCTGAAACAATCTTCCACTATATAAAAATTGATTGAAGGTATGATCTCTTACTCCTATTTTATATAATCAGTTCTGGACACAGTTTGATTTCTGGTTCGTTTCTCACTATCAGTACGAAACATATCGATTCCATAACCCTTGCTTCCTGGAGGATAAAATACCTTTGAAAAAATGTATAAAATACCTTTAAAAATTGTACCTTCCTTTATCCAATCCTTTTTTTTAAAGTAAACCTCAGTAGTAATTCTTGAATTTCTTTATTATTTTTAATGTCAATCTTTGACGATATTCTTTTTGATAATCTGCTCTGCTTTTTTAATTTTTTTGTTTAGAGGTTTTATCACTTTTTTCTGGATCAATATTTTTTGTAATTTCTCATCACTATCATCTCCTCTTACTTCTTTATGATACTTTAAATGATTTTTAACATTTTCCTTTCTACCAACATTGAAATCTATTTCTTTACTTGCATCTTTCAGAAGTAACGTGTCTTTTTCTCTATCATAAATTATTTTTTGTTGTTTTAATTTTAGCCTATGACGATATTCTTTTCGATATTCTGCTCTACTTTTTTTAACTTGTCTCATTACAATCGTTAGGGACTATAAATTTTTCAGAATTATTATCTCTCTGTACTTCTTTAAGAGAATTTACTGCATTTTCTATGTGCTTATTATTAGAAACATTTAAATCTGTTTCACTACACTGTTAAAAAATTTTGTAGTGTGCTTCACATACATGTATATGAAATTCAATTTAAAATAGAATCATATTAAATCTAATATAAATTATCCTAAATTTAATATACTGTATATTAAATTTGCTATTGATGTATCTGAGAATTCATAAAGTTGAATGAATTCTAATATACATGTATTGTTTAAAATACACCTTTTTCCCTTATTTCGGTTTTGTGGTTTGTAGCGTCCGCATAATGATTCCCGTTACATTTTCTTTTCATCGTCCTACGCCAAAGGGTTTTCTCCCCTCTTATTCCCTCTTTTTCGTTTTCATGTGAAGCTGCCTACCCGACTCTCTCCCTCCTTCTTCTTTCTTGGATCGCTCCCCTCCTCCCGGCGATTCGACTGGCGTTGCTCTCGCTCTTTTTGGGCCTCTCAGTTCTTTTCAGTTTAGCTTACTGGATACACCGAGAATTCTTCGTTCAAGGAGAACTTTGCCTCCTGCCTTCACTTTTTAGGTTCATCTTGTCCACGTGTCAGGCCGGTGAGTTCAGTTCCTTAAGAAAGATAATGTCAATCTTTCCTTTTACAATATATTGTGTCCCTTCCCTTCATCCTGCCCTTCCTTCCTAAGACACGCTTAAATCTGTTTTAGGCAGCTTCTGGGTGATCGTTCACGTGTTGGACTGGGACTTCACCAACCTTGTTTCAAATCTTTGGCCTCACTCGGTGGACCTCATCAAATGAGTCCAGCTTTATCGCCTCTGATTTCACGCTTGTTTCCTGAACCTATACTTTTTCTAGCTTTGTAATTTGTTCTTGATTTTGTAACTTGTGCATCTGTATGTAAGTCATAACAACTGTCTGAAATAAACGATCTTAAATTCTAATTGCGAACTTGTTCTTGTGTTGACCAAAACAGTCTGGTGACCTTCCCAACTTCGCTTTCCTTTATCTGTTTATTTTTTTTGTTTTTTTTACAACAAAACATGCAGGGACGGCGGAGCCAGGAGGGGCACAGGGGACAATGCCCCCCCCTAGAAATACCTCGAGGGGGCAATGTATGGGCTTGCCCCCCTCTGAAAATTGACTTATAATTTTAATTTTTAAATAAATATGTAAACAACTTTTTAAAAAAGTACAATCTTTTTAGTTTTTAGTTCAATAACATTTTATACAATAATTAATGTAATTATCAGGGTTGCTATGACTTTCTTAGAACAAAATTCCATGACTTTTCCAGGTTTTGCAGACCTTTAATGTGCATTTTTTGGTCCGAGTCTTTACCCTAATGTATTCCTACGTATATTTTTCTACACTAAATCCGCATTCAAAGTCAAAATGATTAGATTAACTAAAATTATTTAGATAATCTTAAAAAAGCGATTTTTTCGTGTTTTCATCAATTTTTTAAAATATTATTTTAAAAATTTTAACCAATCTGATTATTCAGTGAAAAAAAGTAAGTAGAAATACACTCCCGTGTAGAAAAGTTCCCAGTAATTCCCAGTTTGTACGTGGGCGCCAGTTGGGGCCAACCTGGGCTTCCTAGTTTTTATCAAATACGTAAATTGTTACTAAATAATAGTTTCAATACTAAACTTATCGTCAATCTGGCTTTATATATTGCAATTTCCCTTCATTTCAGTTTAAAAATTCATGAAATTCGGTCAAAGCGCTCAAAGTTTCCCATGCAAAATGCATGGGGAAAAAAACTTTTTCATAAAATTGATATAAAATCCATGAAAATTAACATTTTTCGATCGGATAAAGCTGTTCTCCTCAGGAAAGTTTAAAAAATAAGATCCAATAATTTATTTGACAAATTTTTTATTATTAACTATTTTTTAAAGGGCCATAAAAAATCTTCATAAACGAAAAAGAAGTGTAAGATCGTTAAAAAATATTCATTACGACTTTTTACAACATTTTCCACCAAAATTTCCTTTAATTACATAAAAATTAGTTACTAACAATTAGTGGATGTATTTTTTAATTTGTTTGAACAAATTAATATTGTTTATCTGAAACTTTTTATCTAATAGAGCTAGAGAGTTGTAACTTTTTTCTAATATTGCATCTATTTAAGTTAAGTAAATCCTAATATTAGAAAAAAACTAAAATATAAAAATATAAAAATTGTTTAAACAAATTAATATTGTTTATTTGCAATTTTTCATCTAATTGAGTTACAGGGTTGTAACTTTTTATTAATTTTGCAATTTTTCAATCTTAGTAAAGCCCAAAATTAATTGTAAAGTAAAATCAACAATTATAAAAATTGTTTAAACAAATTAATATTGTTAATATCAATATTGTAATACAGTTCCCTAACTGTATTTAAGTTGCGAATAAACAATATTAATTTATTGAAAAGAGTTTCATAATTATGGATCTTCGTTTACTATAAGTTTTGGGTGTTTATAGGCTTAAAATTTGCAAAATTAAGAAAAAGTTAAACTCTCTAGCTTAATTCGATGAATGATTGCAAATAAACAACATTAGTTTGTTTAACCAATTTTTATAATTGTGGATTTTCGTTTATTATTAATATTCAGCTTTGGTATTCTTAAAAAGTTGCAAAATCAAAAGAAAATTTTAAATCTAAAGCTCAATAAGATAAAAAGTTGCAAATAAACAATATTGATTTGTTTAAACAATATTTGTGTTTGAGGATTTTCGTTTATTATTAAAATTAAGCTTATTAGCTTGTTGAGCTTAATTAGCTCAATTAGATGATAAGTTGCAAATAAACAATATTAATTTGTTTAAACAATTTTTAAAATTGTGAATTTTCGTTTATTATTAATATTAAGCTTTCATAGGTTTAAAAAGTTGCAAAATTAAAAGAAAATTTTAAATCTGAAGCTCAGTAAGATAAAAAGTTGCAAATAAACAATATTAATTTGTTTAAACAATTTTTTTGATTGTGGATTTTCGTTTATTATTAATATTAAGTTTTTATAGATTTGAAAAGTTGCAAAATGAAAAGAAAGTTTCAACTCTCTAGCTCAGTTAAATGAAAAATTAGAAATAAACAATATTAATTTGTTTAAACAATTTTTATAATTGTGGATTTTTGTATTTTATTAATACAACTTATTATTACAACTTTCTAGCTCTATTAGATGAAAAGTTTCAAATAAACAATATTGATTTGTTTAAACAAATTAAAAAATACATGCAACAATTGTTATTAACTAATTTTTATATCATTAAAGAAAATTTTGGTGGAAAATATTGTTAAAAGTTGTAATGAATATTTTTTAACGATCTTACATTTTTACGATCTTTTTTAGTGAATTGGCACTAACCGGGTTGAGTATTACAAGCCCACTAATTTCCCAGTGGGAAGACCCAACTGGGATAGTAATTCTAGAAAGCGTAGCAGCCCTGATTATTTATATATATATATAGATTTGTGTATATATGTATGTCTGTGTAGGTATATATATATATATATATATATATATATATATATATATATATTTGTGTATATATGTATGTCTGTGTAGGTATATATATATATATATATATATGCATTGCCCCCCCCTAGAAAAAATACCTTCCGCCGGCCCTGAAAACATGTATATTAAATTTAATATAATTGTTTGTTAAATTGAATTTCATATACATGTATGTGAAGCACAATACAGAAATTGTTAACAGTGTACTTAAACACACATCGTCCTGAAGTGATATTTGTATTTTTTTATTATCAATTATTTTTCGTTTTAATTTATTCCTTTTAGGATAATCTTTTTAATATTCTGCTCTACTTTTTCTTCTTTTCTTATCTCTGTCTTTCCCATTAACTAATTCTCCTTTTAATTTTAATTTAGGTTCTAAACAACTTCCTGTCACAAGTTAAAAAAATATTTATGTTTAAGGAATTTAAATGACGAAGCTTTGCCTACTAAAACCGAAAGACTAAATATATTTACTTCAATTAAGAGGTAAATAACATTTTTTAATAGTATCTACCAGTTCAGAATTTAAGACCATATCTATCGTTAATTTTTTATGTAACAGCATCAAATATATATTTTTCTTTATTTGCAGAAATACATAAATATATTTACAGTCTATGAAATTTATAAAATTGTTTGTTTATTTAAAGGTTTTTACTTTCTCTAGTAAATTTAACGAAATATACGACATCTTTTGTCGTGTACTACCCGACACATTTTGTGTGTATATATCATTTGTTTCAGTCAAAATAAAAAAACGATTGTTCATGTTCGATTAACTGTAAATTATATAAAGTTAAGAATAAATGTTTAATTTCTGTCAGAAGATGATATAAAATTAACTGTAACCAGAAAGTCATATTAAATAAGGCCTAACCGAAATTTCTGTTATTTTAACCGTACAGTTTTTTCAGTCCATCATTATCATTATTTCTATTATTATTACCATTAATATTATTATTATTATTATTATTATTATTATTATTATTATTATTATTATGATATAACATTGAGTCGATTGTTAAATAAACCATTACTGTTTTTCTCTGAAAAAATTATTACAAAAAAAAATCAGGGTTGCCACAAAAAAATTAAAAAATAAATGACTATTGCAAAAAAATTTTAAAGCTGTCGAGAATAATCCAAAATAGAACAAAATAATTTAACCCTTTAACACCCGAACAAAATTGAGAGTAGGTATGAAAAAATGAAACACTATTCCAGGAGTTTTTGGGGTCGCTGAATACGAATATGAAGTCAAATTGACAATTTGACAATTGACAGCTGTCCATTCAGTTGTCAACTTTTCTAAAAAGTGATTGTTTTTGACGAAAATGACAGTAATATCGGTTTCGGGGACACTGACTACAAATATGATGTCAATTTGACAATTTGACAGCTGTCAAAGCAAATGTAGGATAAGAGCATTTTCAACAGGGCTTTTAAAAAAATCGGATTTATTTGATTTAAATCGGATTTTTTTTATTTAAATCAAAAATTGATTTTTTTTAAATATAATCAGTATATAAAATCTCCAAACGTTTATTTGCAAGAAGTTTATTAAAGAAATGAAGAAAAATTAAAAAAAAAGAACACAAAAATGAAACAATGACATAATTATATATAAAAAATTAATATATAAAGTTATATATATAAAAAAAAACTATTTACGGACATTTTTTTAAATTAAAATAATAAATAAGAAGATAATTAAAAAAACGTTAAAATATAGTACTAAAGAGAACAGAATTCTAAAATTAGAAAAATTAGAGATTTATTTTACAAATTGAATAAAAAAAGAATGAATAACATTTTGTAAAATTTAAAAAAAAAATTAAAAGAAAAGAAATTCTATGAAATACAAGAACGTGATATTCAAATGAGAATATTTAGTACAAGATAAAATTCACATAATATAAAATAAAAAAATAAAAGCTGTCAAAAAAGTATAAAATTGTGAAATTTAAAAGATAAAAACTAAAAAATTGAAAAGAAGGAAAATGTTTCTTAGAAATGGAAAAATGATGACAAAAATAAATTGAAGAATTAATTAAAACGCAAAGAATAACTAAAACAATAGTGAAACATCAAAAAAATTAAATAAATAGGAGGAAAATAGAGAAATCTTTTTTCCTTAATCTAACATACTAAAAAAATGTAAAAAGTACCTACAAAAAATAAAACTAAAAAATATATATATCAAGATAAATAAAAAAAGTTCACAAAGAAACTTAAAAATCCTTTAAAAATAAAAAAGGGTCAGCAAATTAAGCCCAACACATTTTTTTATTATTACACTGAAAATAAGTCTAACAATAAATTTAGAAAAATAAAGAAAATCTAAAAACTTTATGGAAGAACAAGTAAGTATGCAAAAAATCTCGAAAAAATAGGAAAGATGTGAAAAAACTAGAATAAACTTACAAAAAAATGAGAGTATTTATTTTTAAAAATATGGAAATAATTATGAAAATCAACGAAATAAAAAGTTAAGTGAATTTTATAATAACGAAATTGTCTAAAATTATATTAAATAATTTGCATAAAAAGAGGAAAATTAAAGAAAATCCTCAAATAAAAAGAAAAATACAAAAGAAAAATATCAAAAGTAAAAGTAGAAAAAGACTTAAAATTTTGTAAAAATAAGAAATTATGAGATAAAAATTAAACATTTTTGAAAAAATGATATATCTTAGAATTTTTGTAAGAATATTAAAAAAAATTATTGTGAATATATAATACCCAAAATTTATAAATCGTAGATATTTTTATCATCTGTATTAGCACAATTTTTTAAATTTTATAAAGATTAAAATAGAAATTTTTAAGATTTATCCACAAATTTTTGGGTTTTTCTTTAATGTTTGCGATGTTTTACATGTAGTATTAGACATCCAGAGAATTGTAAAGTTTTTTTTGATTTAAATCATGATTTTAATGCAAATTTTCCAATGATTTAAATCAATAACAGCCCTGATTTTCAATGATTATTTTTTCCTTCTTTTCATGAACGAAATTGAATATCAACTTATAAAAGGACATTTCATGTTATATATAGGTATTTTACAAATCGTAGAAAAGTGCAACAAAACTAATTATCTGTATGAAAGATATGTAACTTTAATAGAAACATTTTATGAAATGTATTTATAATACTTGTATGTATTCATAAATTTTGTCAAGACTAGATTTATCAACTTTCGTCTAAAATTAAAAAAATCTGCGAGCGACAAATCACTCAGCGACAGACGAAAAGACAGGTTGTACAATGCGTAAACTTCTTTTTTTTTGCTTGTTACAATCTGGGCTGATTTCGATTATGTGACAGCTGTTAGCTGACAAATTCACATTATATTCGTAATCAGCGACCCCAAAAACCCTTTTACTGTCATTTTCTTAAAAATTAATCACTTCTTAGAGAAGATGACAACTGAATTGGCAGCTGTCAATTGTCAAATTGTCAATTTGACATTATATTCGTAATCAGCGACCCCGAAAACCCTTATAATCATGTGTCACTTATTTATAATTATTGTTACTACTTGGGAAACACAAGTTATTTTTTTATGTTTGAGGCGCCATCTAGGATACGCCATTTTGAATTTTTTAATTTTGGGACCAGCTTCGTATTAATTTTCACGATTTCTGAGATTTGCATAAACATTTTGTTACTTATTTAGAATAAAATAATCTTTTTTTCATTACTTGTATTTTTTTCTAGATACTAGCATTCATACTGAAGAAAATAAGCTAAACCGCATTAAAAAATAGTGATATTCAAGAAAGTTATAGGCGTTTTTGCAAGTGGGACATATACGTCCCGCAGGCGTTAAAGGGTTAAAAAATTATTGAATAATTAAAAAAATTAAGGAGAAAAATTTTATAATGAAAATTACTTTCTATTCATGATTTCAATTAATGAATTTTCACAGGAAATCAGTTGAAAATGACTAAATTGTCATTAATTTTTTACTGATTGATAGATGGAAATAATTTTCAATTTTGGTAACAGCATTGAAAATCTGAATTATTTTTTATTGATCAAGCAGGTAAAAGTCACCGACAATTCAGCAGTTTTCGACTTATTACAAATAAAATATCACTGATTGAAATCATAAAAATAGAAATTAATTAAATTAATTTTTTTAAACAACATTTTATAGAATTCCCTGACTTCTTCAGGTATTCCAGGTTTTCCCTGACTTCAAAAAAATCCCGAGCCAATTCCACGTTTCCCAGATTTTTCAGAACAGTGTCAACCCTAAAAATGAAATAGCATTCCATTACCAAATTACTAAACTAAAGAAAATAAAATTAATCATGTTTACAGAGTTCCGAATGAAAATAATCAGAACGAGTGGATAAAAAAAATACAATCTAAGAAACAAAAATGAACGCTGCAAACTTTATCAATCCTGTGGACGCTGTTCAAACTATTCCGATCTTCATTTACTTAAATATACTTAGTGATTTTCTTTACGGCGAAAATTTATTAAATGGAAGACACTTGTATCAGCCAATACCAATCGTTAATGCCTTATATCATTACTTCTTCGATAACATTGAATACAATCCAAGTACTTCCTTGGATTTGAAACAAATATATCTAGCAAAAAAGTTAATAAATGGCACAGATTATTATGGAGCTAAAGAAAATGAAACCCTAGATGAAAATTTCATCAACGCTCTGTTTAAACATATAATTTCAACCCTCGTATTTCAGAAATATGTAAATATTTATGGTTTTTTGGCTGAAATAGTTTACACTTCGAATAATCTCAATTTGCAAAGCTTCCTTCAAAAAGTTCAGACCACCCTTTTGAAAGCGCAATTTCAAAACGAATATGGACCGGATACATCATTAGAATCAATTACAGTTTACAGAATATGTAATGACTTAATTTTTCCCATGTTTCCAAAACCTGAAGAAGATCTTAATTTAACATCAGTTGATTACATTTACGGGCAGGCTGGTGCTATTTTCCAGTTAGCTATGCAAAATCCACCGATTATTAAACTAACCTTATGTGAAGAGAATGAAACATTCGACAAAAGAAATACATTTACTGAATATAAACTAATAGCACATGCAGTTGAGCAGTCAGTTAATGCCGGAAAATTAAATGTAACTGCTTTAACAATTTTTACTCTTCCTGCTCTTATTCACTATGTTTACAAAGAGAAAGAAAATCTAAAAATTACCAGAATCGCAAATATTGTTAATAATTCGACCCTTATAGGAGAAGCGATTGATCTCTTGTTTTTGTACCTTAACACAAGTTTTTCACAAATCGAAAAGGCTCGCAACGATGATTATAGATACCAATTCTATCTAGCCATGTCACAGTTTAAAAATCGCACAACTCTGGCAGAGGAGATTATCAATAAAACTTGTTCAGGTTTTAGTAAAAAGAATATTAAACAAGCGGGTATCGACTATGAAAATAACCCGGAAGATTATAAATGTAACAACAAATTGTTGCCGAACGTCAACAACATTTATCAGGAACAGGTTGATAACATAACGAAGAAATATTTTTTGTATGAACGGGAATCAATGCGAGAAGCATTTGGCATTGATCGAAGAAAATCTTTAAGCAATGTGGATTTAGAAATTACGCAAGGATTGTATGAAAACTATTACTCTGGAGAAATAGGATTTACTGCGTCCGAAGTCCAGTTGATTAGAGAAAGCGATGATTTGTTTAGGTTTTACTTCCCCCACAATGGAACAGAAGTTTTTTACGCTTTGATTCGTCGAGACAACAACGTATCATTAATTCTCGAATCTGATGGTCCGGATATATTCAGAAAAAACTTAGGTCTAGTCATAGGCCAAACATTATCTGAAAATAAATTTTCCAGAAGTGTGAAAAATGTGCGACAAAATTTTGACGATTTCATTATCACTATTGCGAAGAAGAGAGAACGGGATTTTAATCATTATTTATATTCTAAGGGATATAACCAGACAAGAAAAGAATGGTGGATTAACTTCGGGCTGTCATTAATTCCTTTTTACACATGCATTCGAGCCATACAATCAAATGATATAGAAGTTGCAATGCTTTCATGTTTAGTAGATGTAGCTGCTGCTCTGCCGGTTATAACTGAATTTGGTTCGTTTGTAACGAAATTCATAACAGCAGGAACAAGATCGGTACTTTCGTTAGCAGGAACGACAATTGAATCAATTATGTTAAAAACAGCTCTAAGGAAAACATTATCGACTTTAGGAGAAGTCTTGTTGAAGGAGGTAGTAAGTGACTTTTCATCAATATTGACAAAAGCGACATTAAAAAATTTAGGATTGTCAGTGGTTCGCTTCCTAGATCCAGGTTTTGAACTACTCTTCACAATAGGCAAAGGGGGATACAGATTCTTAAGTGAATTGATCATGAAAGCACTCGGAAACAATTTAATTTTTCTTAAATTTCCTTCCTTAATGAAAATGTTGTCAAGTTGCAATGATAGGATAATAACGTTTTGGAGGAAAGTGGACGTGATGAAAGAAAGGGACATCTACGTAAATTCCCTATCTAAAAAGAAAAATTCTGGTTATGGTTACAAGTATATTAATTTACCCAATGGAAATGTAGCCGAGGTGAGAAAAGTTGTGAATTCTGATGAAAAAATGCTAGTTGCTTTTGAGCGAACCACAGAGCAGGACGAGAAAATATATAAAGCAATTAATCCTGGAACTGGTGAAAGAAGCAATAAGGTTTTATATGAACGTAATGGTCAATTATATGAGCATCCTAAGTCTCGCAGATTTGAACTTAAATTAGATATTGGGTGCAAAAAACAGAGACTTAAACGATCTCCAACTGACAGTGGGTGTCAATTACAAAGTTTTCTCAAGGATGAAAGAAAGGAACACGAGGAAGTTGCTGTCTACTACGCTGTGCAGAATTTACGATTATCAGAATCCTCAGTACGTGCTGAGCTTAGAAAATACATTTTTCCAGGCGAAGGTGAATTACAACTAAATCTCATACAGGAATGGAAACTGTCGGTCCAACACAACAATTGGGATCTACTTGACTGGAGTTACCAATTCAAAATTGCTGACCCAGATATGTTTGCGCGATTAAGGTATGAAGAGATTCTTGATAAAGCGGAATTCGCAAAAGCAGAAGCAGAGGATTTAATTATGTCAGTGTTGGAAAATGGCGAAGATAATTTTTTAGCGGGTGAAGCACCTCTTTTAACTACTATTTACCGATCAGAGAATCTACATAAACACGTAACTTTTAAAGATTTCTGTGCTCTAATGAATTATATTAACTTTGGATATAACACTATCGGACTTTCTACATTTGAATCGAAATTCATGAGAGAAGCACTTTATCGATTGTCAATAAGGCAATTCGATCGAACTACAAACTTTCCAACAATTTTGTTCCGTGGAGAACTAAGATCCAGGGAAGCTATCACGGGACTATTTTATTCAGGAAAAGAAGTATTTGAGTTTAATAGATTTACTTCGTCATCGACAGTGGAAAATACTGCAAGAGAGTATACTGTTCCGGATATTTCAGATTCTGTGAATGTTTTTTACAAGATGGAATTTGAAGAACCATGCTTAAGTGCAAATTTACAAAACGGTATAAATGATGCTCAGAATGAGGTGGTTCTTTTTCCTGGGACTAGGTTTCGGATTAAAAAGGTAGTAGAAAAGGAAGAGCAAAATACAGTAGAGGTAGAAATGTCTTACATAAACAAGTACGGTTCAAAAGAGGAGACGTTGAAAAAGGCAATGGATGAATTGGAGAAACTTAAGAAAAATGATATTTTCCCTTATGATTCAGGTGGTGTCTGAAATGTTTTTGTTTTCTTTGCAGCTGTTTCTTTTGTTTTGTAGGCGAAAGGTTTTAAAATAAAATTTTTCAAAATTAATTATTGATTTAATTAGTTAATAGAATTGACACTGCAAAAAGCGAAATCTTATTTTAAGTCACTATTTTTGATCCATTCTTTTTGTCATTTTTAAAACATTTATTTAAGCTCTAAATTTTTGTCATTGTGAATGAGTGAAACAGTTCGAGTCAACTTCATGCCGTTTCGTAAAAGTCCTAATGTAAAACTCCCCGTTTTTGCAGTTTTAGGAAAACAATTCTAAAAAAATTGTTATGATGTTAAACCAAGAATTAAATTTGACCACGTGGTAAATGTTTATTGACATTAATATTTTTTTGAAAGTGGTGATATAAGCATTAAAATATTGAAAACCAAAAATGTAAATGCGGCGATAACTTTAGATGAATTAGTTGTACTGTATTATGTGTAAGAAATAAATTCTATTTTCTAATTTTTGTCTCATTCTTTTATATAGGAAGTATTCTAAATTATTTTTTTTAAATTTCAATTACTTTCTTCAAATTTTAATTATTTACCTAAAATTTCAATTATGTTATTCAATTTTTAAATATTTTTATTATATTACAATTATTTTCTCCAATTTTTAATTATTTTTTTAATAATTTTCTAAATTTCCAATTGTTTATTACTAATTTAAATTAATTCTTTAAATATCAATTACTTTTTTTAAAATTTTTCAATGAGTTTCTTTAATTTCGATTAAACTTTTTGATTTTGCTTTCTCATATGGGAAGTATTATGACTTATTTTTTTCAAAATTGTAATTATTTTCTTTAATTTTAAATTATTTATCTTAAATTTAAAATATAATGATTGTCATTTTTCAATTAATTTCATTATTTTACAATAATTTTCTCCAAATTTTAAAGATTTTAATTGCTTTTTAATTAATTTTCTAAATTTTCTAAATATTGATCTCACGTTTTACTTATTTTTTTATTTATTCAATTATGTTTTTTTATTTTAAATATATTTTATACTTTTATCATTTATTTTTCTAAAAATATAATTATTTTCTTTAGTTTTAAACTGTTATTATCACTTTTAATCATTTTCTCTAATTTCTATTTTTCAATTAATTTTATGGATTTTGCTTCGTCCTAGAGGAAGCTTTATGATCGTTAAGATTTTCATTTTTTAAAAATAGTTTGAACTGACTCATTTTCATCTGAAATGCAAAAATTTTTATTCTTAAGCCAATGTCTAGAAATTGTGTTTGTGTGGTGACGTTTTTTTTTTGTTACCAGGTTATTTCGAGAAAGCTTTAACTGATTTCAATTAAATATTTCTTATAAGTATTAAATATTAATATATTTACCATTTTAATATAAGAATTTTTCCTTACAGTCATAATTTCTCATAACATAGAAAATTATATTATTTTTAAAAAAGTCTACGTGGACATTTAGATGGAAGAGGGGGGATCAAAACGTGATTAAAATTTGTCCACGTGGTATATGAACGACCCTTTATTACAAATAAGATAAAAATTGTGGTTTCTTTGTTGTTATAAACCATTTCTTACATTTAAGTTATCTCAGGGTGACCATACTTCTTTTTTTAATATATTAAATATACTTCTTTTTAAGAATAATAAATTAGTATTTATTTATTATTTTTCCATAAACTTCTTTATTCCAGCAATTGCTTTGAAAAATATTCAGAAATAAATTTTGTTATTTTATTAAGTTATCAGCTTTTAACATACGTAGAACTTTTTTTTTTGCAATGTCCACGTGAAAAATTATATAAAAAAAGGAAGGGGAAGGCAAAAAACAGCAAAACACAGTCCAAGTGGTTTATAGACATTGGTCCGCGCTTCTTAAAAAATAGTAGATAAAATTTTGAGATTATATAAATATCAGTCAACGTGTTCTTTTTAATTTATAATTTAAAATACCTAACATTCTGCATAACTCTACAACAATTTCAAAATACAAATATTCCCCATAATTCAAAAAAACTGTAACGTATTTCTTCAAATTCTGAACAGGTAAGAAGTTTATTTTTATAATAACGAACATTTTTATTACCGGTGGTCTTTAAAATATTTTAGATCAATTTAGAAATTGTCTCACAATTTTTATCGAGCTTTTTATAATGATAACGATATTTAATAAACGATTAAGCAAATTATTAAAAACCTTGAATAAATTCCAATGTAATTTTTATAATTAAGAAACATTATTTGTCATAAATAAAGAATTATCAAGAAACTTTCTGAAAATTTTCTTTTAAATAAATAAATCATTCTTCTTGCATTAAAAAATCGGTAATTATACATGTAAAACAAAATTTCTTTCTATTCGTTTGTGCCTCTCTGTTTAGATAAAAGTTCATTAACGTCTATTTACCAAAATATTGTCTAATTACTTCGATTAGTATATGAAGCACAATACAACAATTTTTAACAGTTTTTTTTCTTTCCACTTCTGTTACTCTTCTCCTCGGTCTCCTCTAATAAATTTTTGTTAAATGTTAAATAGCTTCAAAACATTTCTAACTTTCATTTAAGTTCTGAACAAACTTTTGTCAATAGTTTAATAAAAATAAAATATTCATGTTTAAGGACTTAAAAAAGCGAAGCTCGGACAACTAAAAGAGTGAGACTAAATATTGGCTTTCATCAGTTATAAGGCAAGTAAGAAATTTTAATACAAATTCAAGAGAAGAAGAAACAGAGTCGTATTAAATTTAAAAAAGAAGTTTTTTATTTTCGGAAACATTTTCGATACACTTAGTGAATCGAAACTAGTTAAAAAATATATTTTTAATTATTCACGGTTATTCTTTAGTCTACACTGAGAAAAAAGGTTTCGTTTTACCAACAATATTGTTTAGTTGACCATTGTTGGTTGTAACAACAATATTTTGATTGGTATAACAAAACGATTTGGTTGGCGTAACACATCAAGTTGTTTGGGACAACAATATTATTTTGTTGCTCTTATTTGGTTGAACCAAACATAATTTAGTTGTGACAACCAAACATAATTTGGTTGTGACAACCAAACAGAAATTGGTTGTGACATCCAAACATAATTTGGTTGTGACAACCAAACAATTATTAAAAAAAATTGGTGATTAGTTTGTAAGTAAGCTGCCGATAATAATATAAATAAAATCTAAATAAAAACCAGCACTAGACGGTCGGCCGAACCTGGGTCTGACAGTTGAGCTAACGGTGTCTGTTACTGAACTGTTTAGCCATAAGGTTTATTCCATATTGTTCACTTATATCTCTCATGCGCTGGTGGTTAGCCTACTGGACTGGCAGCTGGAAAACCAGGGTTCGAATCTTCATGACTAATGAAATTTTTCTGTTTCAGGTTTTCTTTAATATGAAATTTCAACATTCTCATCTGATTATATTTGTGTAATTAAATTAATAACATGTGAATTGTGTAATTATATGTGTTGGCCGACCGAAAATTCGCACCTGGGTTAGTTACCTCCCAAATAAAAATTTTTTTTATGATAACCAAAATTTTTTTTATGCCGAATAAAAAAATATAATTGTGACAACCAAAAAT
This sequence comes from Ganaspis brasiliensis, assembly GCA_037103525.1. Lineage (NCBI taxonomy): Eukaryota > Metazoa > Arthropoda > Insecta > Hymenoptera > Figitidae > Ganaspis > Ganaspis brasiliensis. The sequence continues at coordinate 866,821 of JAZKLR010000103.1, read as the reverse complement.
TTTTGTTATGCCAACAAACAACACTGAACCAAATAATTTAGTTGTCTCAACCAAATAGTTTGGTTGATTAAATACCAACCAAATAATTTGGTTGGCTCAACCAAATTTTCGTTGCTATGACTAAACATTTTTCTCAGTGTATTGAAGTTAAATAAATTTTGAAAATTGTATTTAGGTCAAAATATTAAATACCCTGAAAAAATTTGAATGGCATTATTAACTAAAACCTATAGTCAATCTTAACTTGGTTAAGTTAATGAGGCATTTTACGTGTAATGTCCCAAGCTCAAAATTAATTTCTTTCAAAAAAATTGAAACTTAGGAAATTTATTGTCCTATCTAGTAGTAATAAAACCCAAAAAAAATTTTTTACTTTTTTGAAAAATTGAAGGGGGTAGAGGGGGGTCAATTTTGTCAAGTTTACTTAATACCGTCTTCTTACTTAATTTTCTCTGTCTTGGCGAGTAATGAAAAAAATTTCTTCAAGTATGATTTTTAAAGGTTTTTTAATGCTCTTTTCATTGGTAAATTTTATTTTTTAATATTTCAAAAATTTGACCCTAATTTTGTATAATTAATATTTAATTTGCTATTTTCACCAAAATCGATCCGTTTAATTTTAAAATAAAGTATTGCAAACGAAAGCTGAGGTTTTTTCCTATCGATATAGAAATTTTTGGAATGCCCTTTTTTTTTGTTTTTAAGATATTAATCCTCAAAGAGCGGATTGTGGCGCTCGGCGCCCAGCGACGCGGTCGCCTCGCATCAGGCAGCGTCAGCTACTCACTCTTACCAAAAGCACTATTTTTGGACAAAAATCTGCTGACAACTCAAAAATGATCCGATTTTAACTTTCTTTTTTTTAAAATACTCGAGAATGTTTGTCCTACAACTCTCAACTGCTAAAAAAATAAGATTTTTTTTATTAACTGAAATAAATGTTAATAACATTTAAAAATTGAAAAAAATTATTTTTAAATAAGTGACTTCAAGGTATCCTTTGATGTCAGAAACTTTATATACTTATATAAATACACACAAAACTTATCAAAAGTATTTTTAAATTGTTCCTAGTTAATAATGCCCTAATCAACAATTTTCAAATTGATTAAACAATCTTAGTTAACAAATTAATAACTTTAAAAATATTCATTTTTTAGATTCCGTTTCTTTTGTGAAATTATTAAATTACTATTTACTTTACTTACGTTTCGTGTCTTTTGTAAAATTAATAACTATTGGCCTAGAATAATGAAAGAGTTAAAGAACGTTCACAAACATTTTTTGAATTGTTTAAACAATCTTAGTTAACAAATTAATAACTTTGAAAGTTTTCCTTCCTTAGATTCCGTTTCTTTTGTGAAATTAATTAATTACTATTGGCCGAGTATTGTATAGCAGTTTAGGATGTTTACTAACAACTATTAAATTTTTTAAACAATCTTAGTTAACAATTTAATATCTTCGCCATTTTTTATCACTTATATTTCGTTTCTTTTGTTTTTTTGATGATCTTAAAGATGAAATAAAATTCTTTGCGTTTAGATTGCTTGAAAAACTCTCAGGAAATGCTGAAAAATTTATCTCAGAATAGGTACGAAATCGAAGCAAATAAAAATTCCGAGATTATTTATTTGTTAACTAATATTTTTAACAAATTTTAAAATATTTATAAGGACCATAAGTATTTTTAAAATCTGAACCAAAAATAATTATTTTAATTACTCAAAGAAGTGAAATCTAAATAAAAATAACTTTCGAAGTTATTATTTATTAACTAAAATTTTTGGACCAATTTAAAACAGTTGGAAAATATTTAAATTACTTTATAAATTTAGATATAAACAGTAATTAATTAATTTCACAAAAGAAACGAAATATAAGTGATAAAAAATGGCGAAGATATTAAATTGTTAACTAAGATTGTTTAAAAAATTTAATAGTTGTTAGTAAACATCCTAAACTGCTATACAATACTCGGCCAATAGTAATTAATTAATTTCACAAAAGAAACGGAATCTAAGGAAGGAAAACTTTCAAAGTTATTAATTTGTTAACTAAGATTGTTTAAACAATTCAAAAAATGTTTGTGAACGTTCTTTAACTCTTTCATTATTCTAGGCCAATAGTTATTAATTTTACAAAAGACACGAAACGTAAGTAAAGTAAATAGTAATTTAATAATTTCACAAAAGAAACGGAATCTAAAAAATGAATATTTTTAAAGTTATTAATTTGTTAACTAAGATTGTTTAATCAATTTGAAAATTGTTGATTAGGGCATTATTAACTAGGAACAATTTAAAAATACTTTTGATAAGTTTTGTGTGTATTTATATAAGTATATAAAGTTTCTGACATCAAAGGATACCTTGAAGTCACTTTTTTAAAAATAATTTTTTTCAATTTTTAAATGTTATTAACATTTATTTCAGTTAATAAAAAAATCTTATTTTTTTAGCAGTTGAGAGTTGTAGGACAAACATTCTCGAGTATTTTAAAAAAAAGAAAGTTAAAATCGGATCATTTTTGAGTTGTCAGCAGATTTTTGTTCAAAAATAGTGCTTTTGGTAAGAGTGAGTAGCTGACGCTGCCTAATGCGAGGCGACCGCGTCGTTGGGCGCCGCGCGCCTCAATCCGCTATTTGAGGATTAATATCTTAAAAACAAAAAAAAAGGGCATTCCAAAAATTTCTATATCGATAGGAAAAAACCTCAGCTTTCGTTTGCAATACTTTATTTTAAAATTAAACGGATCGATTTTGGTGAAAATAGCAAATTAAATATTAATTATACAAAATTAGGGTCAAATTTTTGAAATATTAAAAAATAAAATTTACCAATGAAAAGAGCATTAAAAAACCTTTAAAAATCATACTTGAAGAAATTTTTTTCATTACTCGCCAAGACAGAGAAAATTAAGTAAGAAGACGGTATTAAGTAAACTTGACAAAATTGACCCCCCTCTACCCCCTTCAATTTTTCAAAAAAGTAAAAAATTTTTTTTGGGTTTTATTACTACTAGATAGGACAATAAATTTCCTAAGTTTCAATTTTTTTGAAAGAAATTAATTTTGAGCTTGGGACATTACACGTAAAATGCCTCTAATAAGGATTCCTAGTTAATTTTATTATGTACACTGAAAAAATTTTGGTACAGTATCCGTCCCATGGAAATATTTCATTATTCTGTTAACTTCAGATTAAATATTTTGCATTGATTTTCAACGTAGTGAAGTTAACTGAATAACGTAATTTTTCATTTGGGACTGATACTGTACTTTAAAGTACAGATGCTGCACCAAAATTTTTTCAGTGTACTTATGGTTAATTTCACAAATTAGAAAATAGCAATATTAATATTGAATTTCCTAGTCAAATCAGCTAGGAAGCTTTATTAATAAACCTATATGATACTTGTTCTAGTTTGACACACGTGAATAATTATAATTATAATGTTTTTAAACGATTTTTACTTGCGCGTCCTGGTAATAATCTAAGTTTCAAGATGAACAGGCTCTTTCATTTTATTTTTAGTCAATAAAACATCCAGATATGTATATATAATATACTATGCCATATTTTAGGTTAAGTTATTTATTTATTTTTTTGTTGTTAAAAAATTAGTACAAATCTAATTGTCTGTTTCAACTTTGCATTTTTGCAACGTTACTTTGATAATATGAATATATAAAATTATACATATAAATACATATTATTGAACTTAACCCAGTATTAAAAATATAAGTTATATCATAAAAAAATAAAATATTTATTTTATGACCGAAATACCTATATGATATTATGTATTTTCACTTCAAGATCTCCCTTGGTCGAGTGCGTTAACGCGCATTCCCAGTACGGTTGCGTTCGAAAGTCAGGGGTTCTAATCTCGAGTTTGCAATAAGACATCTATCAACACTAAACTCCCGTGAATTTTGAGGATACTGTTTTTTTTTTTTTAATAAAATTTTTTATTGTAAATTAATTTAAAATATGATTGTTTCTTAATTTATTATGGCTTTATAAACTATTAATTTATTCAAAAGTAAACAAAAAGCGATTTGCACGTGTTAAAAACAAATCTAGTATCATTAGTCAAATTGACTATTTTCCTAGTTACTTTAATTAATTTTCCTAGTCACTTTGACTATATTGGAAGTTGTCACTTTGACTATAATTTCTTGGTGGGTTCCTCTCGTGACTAGGAAGTTTAGTCAATTCCTAGTAAACGTAGTCAGGAATTTTTTTCAGTGTAGTTTACGTGAATTGAAATTTTGAAATATCAATATCTTCCTTCCATCAGTCTTATCAAGGTTTTCTTTTTTTAAAATGCCCAGAAAAATATAAGGAATTTTTATATTTTATACTACTGAGAGTGCTTCTCGGATTTCATTTTTTAACTTTCCGTGTACCAACGTGTGTTTTCTCAAAAATCACGTTACAATATATAATTGAATTTAAAATTTCAACCTCGTGTCTGTGTTTTCGTGAAATGCCTTATTATTATAATTATATAACTTCGAGTTGATTGTTAAATAAACAATAACTAATTTTCTCTGAAAAAAAAAAAAATTGTAAAACAAAATGAAATCGCTTTCCATTAACCTTAGCGCTGCAGGATGCTAACCCGTATAGACACGAAAATATTTGAATTTAGATAACTTTTAGAAATTTGCTTCAATCTAATTGCAATTTTAAGTCATTAAACAGATTTTTATTTAATTCCGAAAAATAAAAAAAAATAAAAATTATTTTTACATTTTTTTTTGTTTATTTATAACATTTGTAAATGTATGTATTCGAGGTCTACTAAGGTAATTCAGGGTATTTCAATAATAATTTGTTTAAACAATTTTTTGTGAATATTTATTACTACATTACATCAATATCTTATATAAATTATTGATTTAGTACGTATTAAAGCAAAAACTTGTCAATGTTTTCATTCTGTTGGTCTCGCTGCTTACTTTGGAAATGTTCTAAATTTGCAATAATGAATTCTTTAAATATTCGACAAATTCATTGTAATTTTAGTAAAAAGTACTATTTGTTGACACACGACAAATATACAAAAAAATTTGGATGATTTTAAGTCTCTTTTGTAAAATACAAATAAGCAAACTCGTGCCTACCCAGGGTAGATATCCGGTAGTTCGCGTTACGAAAAACGGTCCCGTAGCGCGAAGGTTAACGAATCCCTAAACTAAAAGAAATAAAATTAATCATGTTTACAGAGTTCCGAATAAAAACCATCAGAACGAGTGGATGAAAAAAGTACAATCTAACAAACAAAAATGAACGCTGAAAATTTTATCAATCCTGTGGACGCTGTTCAAACTATTCCGATCTTCGTTTACTTAAATATACTTAGTGATTTTCTTTACGGCGAAAATTTATTAAATGAAACACACTTGATCAGCCAATACCAAACGTTAATGCTTTATATAATTATCTAGCAAAACTGTTAATCAATGGCACAGATTATTATGGAGCTAAAGAACATGAATCCCTAGATGAAAATTTCATCAACGCTCTGTTTAAACATATAATTTCAACCCTCGTATTTCAGAAATATGTAAATATTTATGGTTTTTTAGCTGAAATAGTTTACAGATCGAATAATCTCAATTTGGAAAGTTTCTATCTTAAAATTAGGACCATCCTTTTGAAAGAAAAATTTCAAAACGAATATGGACCGGATTCATCATTAGAGCCGTTTGTAGTTAACAAAATATGCAATGACTTAATTTTCCCCTTATTTCCAAAACCACAAGAAGATCTTAATTTGACATCAGTTGATTACATTTACGGGCAGGCTGGTGCTATTTTGCAATTAGCTGTGGAAAATCCACCGATTATTAAACAAACTTTATATGGGAAGAGTAGATTTAATGAATATAAATTAATAGCACATGCAGTTGAACAGTCAGTTATTGTCGGAAAGGTTAATTTCACAGCTTTAAAAATCTTTACTCTTCCTGCTCTTATTCACTATGTTTACAAAGAAAAACAGAATATAAAAACTAACAGAATCGCAAATATTGTTAAAAATTCGACCCTTATAAGAGAAGCGATTGATCTCTTGTTTTTGTACCTTAACACAAGTTTTTCACAAATCGAAAAGGTTCACAACGATGATTATCGATATCAATTCTATCTAGCCATGTCACAGTTTAAAAAACGTACAATTTTGGCAAAGAATATTATTAATACACATTGTTCAGTTTCTAGTGAAGAGAATGTTATAAGTGCGATAACTGACTACGAAAATAATCCGGAAGATTATAAATGTAACAACAAATTGTTGCCAAACGTCGACAATATTTATCAGGAACATGTTGATAACATAACGAAGAAATATTTTTTGTACGAACGGGAATCAATGCGAGAAGCATTTGGCATTAATCGTGCTAAATCTTTGAATGGTAAAGTTAAAATTTCTGAAGGGTTTTTTGTTCGCAATCCCTCTAGACAAGCCACTAGTGATTTTCAGCTTATAGACAAGTCAACTAACATGTTTAGATTGTACTTCCCAGATAATGGAACATATACTAACAGAAATTAGGATTAGAGCGTGAAACGATCGAAAATCGTAATTTTTATACCAAGAACTGGAATTATGCACCAGTTAAAACCATAAATGAGTTGTTCGATGCAATTGCCGAAGAAAGGAAGATAGCATTCAGTAAAACTTTATTCTTCTCAGGATATGACCAGACAAGAAAGGAATGGTTGATTGATTTCGGACTGTCTTTAATTCCCTTTTACTCATGCGTTCAAGGAATAAAATCACAGAATGTAGAAGATGCAACCGTTTCATGTTCTTTAGATGTATTTTTCCTTCTGCCGATTGTAGGTGAAATTGGTTCCATTGCATCCAAACTGATGACAGCGACAACAAGGTCAGTGCTTTCTTTAGCAGGAACGACATTTGAATCAATTATGTTAAGAACGGTTCTAAGTGAAACATTATTGACTTTGGGAGAAGTCATGGTGAAGGAGTTAGTAAGTGAGTTTTCATCAGTACTGACAAAAGCGACATTAAAAAATTTAGGATTGTCAGTGGTTCGCTTCCTAGATCCAGGTTTTGAACTACTCTTCACAATAGGCAAAGGGGGATACAGATTCTTAAGTAAATTGATCATGAAAGTACTCGGGAAAAATTTAATTTTTCTTAAATTTCCTTCCTTAATGAAAATGTTGGCAAGTTGCAATGATAGGGTAATAACGTTTTGGAGGAAAGTGGACGTGATGAAAGAAAGGGACATCTACGTAAATTCCCTATCTAAAAAGAAAAATTCTGGGTATGGTAACAAGTATATTAATTTACCCAATAGAAAAGTAGCCGAGGTGAGAAAAGTTGCGAAATCTGAAGAAAAAATGTTAGTTACTTTTGAAGGAACTACAGAGCAGGACGAGAAAATATATAAAGCAATTAATCCTGGAACCGGTGAAATAAGCAATAAGGTTTTATATGAACGTAATGGTCAATTATATGAGCATCCTACGTCTCGTAGATTTGAAGTAGAATTAAATAATATTTTCCAAAAGTGTGAAAAACTGAGGCGCAAACGATCTCCAACTGATAGTGCGTGTTTCTCAATAAGTTTTCACACTGCTGAAAGAAACGCACACGAGAAAGCTGCTATCAAGTATGGTGTGGAGCATTTAGGATTTTCAGAATCCTCAGTACGTGCTGAGCTTAGGAAATACATTTTTCCAGGCAAAGGGGAATTGCAACTTATTTTTGTACAGCATTGGGAACAGATGATAACAAAGAAGAATGGGAAAATACTTGACTGGAGTTCCCAATTCAAAATAGCTGACCCAGAAATGTTTACTCGATTAAGATATGAAGAGATTCTTGATAAAGCGAAATTTACGGAACAAGAAGCAAAGGATTTAATTTTTTCAATCTCCGACAATGACCTAGATCTTTATCTATTAAATTCAGCATATTCTCTTACCAGATCTTTCCATATGAAAGGGATATATAAATACGTAACTTTTAAAGATTTTTGTGCCCTGCACAATTTTATAAACAGTGGCTTTTTTATTATCGGAAGTGCTACATTGGAATCGAGATGTATGAGAGAAGCTTTGTATCGACTGGCAATAAGACAATTCGATCGATTACAAAATTTCCCAAGAACTTTGTACCGAGGAGAAAAAAGATCTAAGAAAGCCATCAAGCGGCTATTTTACTCAGGAAGAAAAGAATTTGAATTCAATAGATTTACTTCGACTTCGACAGTGGAAGCGATTGCCAAAGGATTTACTGGAACAGAATTACTTAAAAAATTAGAGTTAAATGACGTTACTTTGAAATCGACCTTGGCGAAGGAAATAAAAGAGCTTATTGGAGTAGTAGATATTTCAGGAGTTAATGTTATATACAAGATGGAATTTAAAAAATCATACTTAAGTGCAAATTAGCAGAACGGTATTAATAATGTACAGAATGATGTGGTTCTTCTTCCCGGGACTAAATTTTGGATTCAAAACAAAATAGAAAAGTTGAAGAAAAATACTCTGATTGTAGAATTGTCGCATATAGAGGACTATACTTCAAAAGAGCTATTGTTAAAAAATGCAATGGATGAATTAGAGAAACTTAAAAGAAATGATATTTTGACTTATGATTTAGATGGTTACTGAAATGTTTTTATTATCTTTGCAGCTTTTTCTTTTTTTTTTTTTGGTAGGAAAATACTTCTAAAATAAGCTTTTTTCAAAATTAATTATTGATTTAATTAGTTAATAGCATTGACACTGCAAAAAATGGTTTTGTTTTTAGACACTGTTGTGGTAATTTTTTAAGCATTTATTTCTGTCTTTAATTTTTGCCAGTGAATGAGTAAAATAATTTGAAACAACTTCACACGCCGTGTTGTTAATATATTGATCTTCGTAAATCTCTTGATGTAAAAACACATCCGTTTTATGATGTGAAATTAAGAATTAAGTAAGTCTTGGTGTTGAATGTTTATTGAAATTAGAATTTTATTGGAAAGTGGTGATATAAACATTGAATTTTGAAAAATGTCAGAATGTAAGTGTGGCGACAATTTTGAAAGACACAGTTGTACTGTATTGTGCAAAAAATAAATTCTATATTCTAATTTGAATAATTATTTCCTTTATTTCGACGCCTTCAGTTTATGTAGTGGTCTTTCAATTATTAATGAAATATTCTAGATTTCAAAAAACATTGCAAAGTGAAACTTGCCTACAAATCTATAATAATAATCCATAAGATTTATTCTTTCATTATGTCCACACCTGAAGTTTGGCACTTAGATATTTTTTTTTGTTTTATTTCACACAGAAAGGAATATATTGGTTTTGTACCATTAGATTACTCTATAGTATATTTCTATTTGCGTTTTCTGACCTATAAAAGCAATAATATATAGTTTTGCAATATTAGGTATCGCCATAGGAAATACCTGTCATAGACTTACTTTTATAGTAAGAACATATTAGTCTAAACGCAAAGACGTTTAAGGCCAAAAGCAAGAAACATTGTATAGTGCAATAGCAAATAGTTTAACAGGATTAGACTGTTATTCCGGTGCAACGAGGTAATAGGCCCACGCCTACTTACCCTCTCCAATCGTCTGACGTATATGGCTGTTTTCATTTCAAATCATACAGGCCGAATATGTTCAAAATTCAAAATCATGTTTAACATGATTTTTATTGTTTTTTAGGGCAAATAATAAGACACGTATGTTTTTGTTTTGAGAAAAAAAAAAATTTTTACTCTAGTTTTTTAAAAAATTGACATTTTTCCTTAGCAATTTTGAAAATTAACAAAATGGCGGCCATTTTCTGAAAATCAAAAAACTCAAATTTCTCAAAAACGTATTTTTTTTTATAGTTACTAGATAACAAAAATAATATTTTCCAATAGGCTTAATCCTGTGACTAAAAAAATTTAAAACCTCTAATTTTAATGTTTTTGAGGTCGCTAAATACGAATCCAATTCCAGAATTTAAAAATTCAAACTGGCCGATCCAATATAGTGAATACATTTTTCAAAATTTAATACATTCATCTGAATTCAGCTAAAACATGTTACTCGGGGGTTTTGGGGTCGCTGAATACGAATCCAATGTCAGAGTTTAAAATTTAAAAATGGCGGATCCAATATTGTGGAAAATTCATTAAACAATTATGAAACGATTAAATTCACGTTTCAAGAATAATGCACCGGCAGTTCCAAAAATTCAAAAAAAAAACACGGTTTTATTCCAGTGTCAGATACGACATTAGAAATAAAAGAATATTTCAGTGCTAAAGAGTGTGCTACTTTTAAATAATATATAAATATATATAAATATGCTAAATTTTAAGCTATATAGCTTTGTAATAGCTTAAAACCACAAGTGGACAAAGTCATTTGCCTTTTCACATGGCATATTATATATATATATATATATATAATAAAATTGATACAAGATTCAGTAAATTTCCTTTGTATGTTAAAGCGTTTATTTACAAGGTCAATTAATATTATTTTGCAATATAATTTTATGTAATGTAGAATTAACATGTTCATCTGGAATTTCAGCTGAACTAATATAACCAATAAATGAATGTGTGGTAATCCACGCTTTTAAAATTCAATAAAATAAACATAAAGCTTTACTTTTCCAAATATTTCATTATCTATTATAATTTCGATTAATTTTTTAACTTTTAAATAAAAGACTCTTGCTACGATGTCAGGTCTATCGGCAGCTGACTGAGTAAGTAATAAAGTTTCTTTAATTTCATTCCATTTTGAATTACATGTCATTGTAATAAATAAATCTAGTCTACCATAAAAGGCTACAATGGTCATTGCATCTTGATATTGTTCTTACATGTTACGAAGTGATCCTATAAATGTTAAAGGCAATAACAACATCTTTCAAACATGTACATTATCTTAAATTTCTTGATTATGTAAATGATCAGTTAATCCTTTGTAAGTTTCACTTCTTAATTTTGTTTAATTATTTTTACAAAACTGTAACCTATCTTTTTTAACTTTGACATAATTATCAACTAACCATTGCTGAAACAATCTTCCACCATATAAAAATTGATTGAAGGTATGATCTCTTACTCCTATTTTATATAATCAGTTCTGGACACAGTTTGATTTCTGGTTCGTTTCTCACTATCAGTACGAAACATATCGATTCCATAACCCTTGCTTCCTGGAGGATAAAATACCTTTGAAAAAATGTATAAAATACCTTTAAAAATTGTACCTTCCTTTATCCAATCCTTTTTTTTAAAGTAAACCTCAGTAGTAATTCTTGAATTTCTTTATTATTTTTAATGTCAATCTTTGACGATATTCTTTTTGATAATCTGCTCTGCTTTTTTAATTTTTTTGTTTAGAGGTTTTATCACTTTTCTCTGGATCAATATTTTTTGTAATTTCTCATCACTATCATCTCCTCTTACTTCTTTATGATACTTTAAATGATTTTTAACATTTTCCTTTCTACCAACATTGAAATCTATTTCTTTACTTGCATCTTTCAGAAGTAACGTGTCTTTTTCTCTATCATAAATTATTTTTTGTTGTTTTAATTTTAGCCTATGACGATATTCTTTTTGATATTCTGCTCTACTTTTTTTAACTTGTTTCATTACAATCGTTAGGGACTATAAATTTCTCAGAATTATTATCTCTCTGTACTTCTTTAAGAGAATTTACTGCATTTTCTATGTGCTTATTATTAGAAACATTTAAATCTGTTTCACTACACTGTTAAAAAATTTTGTATTGTGCTTCACATACATGTATATGAAATTCAATTTAAAATAGAATCATATTAAATCTAATATAAATTACCCTAAATTTAATATACTGTATATTAAATTTGCTATTGATGTATCTGAGAATTCATAAAGTTGAATGAATTCTAATATACTATATATATTATATATAATTCTAATATAATAATAATTATAATTTTTTAAAATTATTGTTTGAACAAAGTTAAAAAATTTTTACAAAGTTTTCAAAACTTTCTGAAATTTTAATTATTTTTTCTTTTTTTTTAAAAAATGCTGCATTTTTTCAACTATTTATTTCAATTTTCAACTTTCTTTGTTTCATCATATTTCAATTATTTTCTTCAGGTTTTAAATTTTAAAATCATTTTTCAATTATTTTCAAAGAAAAATTGCAAAATACTCTAAAAATTTTTCAACCAAATATTAATTATTTTCCATAATTCTAGAACTAATTTCAAAATTTTTTCATCTAAATACAAACATAATTGAACAAAAAGTAAGCTACTGTGCGTTTTTTTCAATTTGTGAAAAAATGAAAATTTAATCAATTTTTGCCTAGCCAGAAATATTTGGCAAAATACTCTAAAAGTTTTCAGCCTAATATTAATTATTTTCCATAATTCTAAATCTAATTTCAAACTTTTTTATCTAGGAACGAATAAAATTGAACAAAAAGTAAGATACTGCGCGTTAGTTTCAACTTGTGAAAAAATGAAAATTTAATCAATTTTTGCCTCGCCAGAAATATTTGGCAAAATGCTCTAAAAAATTTTCAGCCTAATATTAATTATTTTTCATAATTCTAAATCTAATTTCAAACTTTTTAATCTAGAAACGAATAAAATTGAACAAAAAGTAAGATACTGCGCGTTAGTTTCAACTTGTGTTAAAAAATTGAAAATTTAATCAATTTTTGTCTCGCCAGAAATATTTGGCAAAATGCTCTAAAAATTTATCAGCCAAATATTAATTATTTTTCATAATTCTAGATCAAATTCAGGGACGGCGGAGCCGGGGGGGGGGGGGGCACAGGGGGCAATGCCCCCCCCTAGAAATACCTCGAGGGGGCAATGTATGGGCTTGCCCCCCTCTGAAAATTGACTTATAATTTTAATTTTTAAATAAATATGTAAACAACTTTTTAAAAAAGTACAATCTTTTTAGTTTTTAGTTCAATAACATTTTATACAATAATTAATGTAATTATCAGGGTTGCTATGACTTTCTTAGAACAAAATTCCATGACTTTTCCAGGTTTTGCAGACCTTTAATGTGCATTTTTTGGTCCGAGTCTTTACCCTAATGTATTCCTACGTATATTTTTCTACACTAAATCCGCATTCAAAGTCAAAATGATTAGATTAACTAAAATTATTTAGATAATCTTAAAAAAGCGATTTTTTCGTGTTTTCATCAATTTTTTAAAATATTATTTTAAAAATTTTAACCAATCTGATTATTCAGTGAAAAAAAGTAAGTAGAAATACACTCCCGTGTAGAAAAGTTCCCAGTAATTCCCAGTTTGTACGTGGGCGCCAGTTGGGGCCAACCTGGGCTTCCTAGTTTTTATCAAATACGTAAATTGTTACTAAATAATAGTTTCAATACTAAACTTATCGTCAATCTGGCTTTATATATTGCAATTTCCCTTCATTTCAGTTTAAAAATTCATGAAATTCGGTCAAAGCGCTCAAAGTTTCCCATGCAAAATGCATGGGGAAAAAAACTTTTTCATAAAATTGATATAAAATCCATGAAAATTAACATTTTTCGATCGGATAAAGCTGTTCTCCTCAGGAAAGTTTAAAAAATAAGATCCAATAATTTATTTGACAAATTTTTTATTATTAACTATTTTTTAAAGGGCCATAAAAAATCTTCATAAACGAAAAAGAAGTGTAAGATCGTTAAAAAATATTCATTACGACTTTTTACAACATTTTCCACCAAAATTTCCTTTAATTACATAAAAATTAGTTACTAACAATTAGTGGATGTATTTTTTAATTTGTTTGAACAAATTAATATTGTTTATCTGAAACTTTTTATCTAATAGAGCTAGAGAGTTGTAACTTTTTTCTAATATTGCATCTATTTAAGTTAAGTAAATCCTAATATTAGAAAAAAACTAAAATATAAAAATATAAAAATTGTTTAAACAAATTAATATTGTTTATTTGCAATTTTTTATCTAATTGAGTTACAGGGTTGTAACTTTTTATTAATTTTGCAATTTTTCAATCTTAGTAAAGCCCAAAATTAATTGTAAAGTAAAATCAACAATTATAAAAATTGTTTAAACAAATTAATATTGTTAATATCAATATTGTAATACAGTTCCCTAACTGTATTTAAGTTGCGAATAAACAATATTAATTTATTGAAAAGAGTTTCATAATTATGGATCTTCGTTTACTATAAGTTTTGGGTGTTTATAGGCTTAAAATTTGCAAAATTAAGAAAAAGTTAAACTCTCTAGCTTAATTCGATGAATGATTGCAAATAAACAACATTAGTTTGTTTAACCAATTTTTATAATTGTGGATTTTCGTTTATTATTAATATTCAGCTTTGGTATTCTTAAAAAGTTGCAAAATCAAAAGAAAATTTTAAATCTAAAGCTCAATAAGATAAAAAGTTGCAAATAAACAATATTGATTTGTTTAAACAATATTTGTGTTTGAGGATTTTCGTTTATTATTAAAATTAAGCTTATTAGCTTGTTGAGCTTAATTAGCTCAATTAGATGATAAGTTGCAAATAAACAATATTAATTTGTTTAAACAATTTTTAAAATTGTGAATTTTCGTTTATTATTAATATTAAGCTTTCATAGGTTTAAAAAGTTGCAAAATTAAAAGAAAATTTTAAATCTGAAGCTCAGTAAGATAAAAAGTTGCAAATAAACAATATTAATTTGTTTAAACAATTTTTTTGATTGTGGATTTTCGTTTATTATTAATATTAAGTTTTTATAGATTTGAAAAGTTGCAAAATGAAAAGAAAGTTTCAACTCTCTAGCTCAGTTAAATGAAAAATTAGAAATAAACAATATTAATTTGTTTAAACAATTTTTATAATTGTGGATTTTTGTATTTTATTAATACAACTTATTATTACAACTTTCTAGCTCTATTAGATGAAAAGTTTCAAATAAACAATATTGATTTGTTTAAACAAATTAAAAAATACATGCAACAATTGTTATTAACTAATTTTTATATCATTAAAGAAAATTTTGGTGGAAAATATTGTTAAAAGTTGTAATGAATATTTTTTAACGATCTTACATTTTTACGATCTTTTTTAGTGAATTGGCACTAACCGGGTTGAGTATTACAAGCCCACTAATTTCCCAGTGGGAAGACCCAACTGGGATAGTAATTCTAGAAAGCGTAGCAGCCCTGATTATTTATATATATATATAGATTTGTGTATATATGTATGTCTGTGTAGGTATATATATATATATATATATATATATATATATATTTGTGTATATATGTATGTCTGTGTAGGTATATATATATATATATATGCATTGCCCCCCCCTAGAAAAAATACCTTCCGCCGGCCCTGAAAACATGTATATTAAATTTAATATAATTGTTTGTTAAATTGAATTTCATATACATGTATGTGAAGCACAATACAGAAATTGTTAACAGTGTACTTAAACACACATCGTCCTGAAGTGATATTTGTATTTTTTTATTATCAATTATTTTTCGTTTTAATTTATTCCTTTTAGGATAATCTTTTTAATATTCTGCTCTACTTTTTCTTCTTTTCTTATCTCTGTCTTTCCCATTAACTAATTCTCCTTTTAATTTTAATTTAGGTTCTAAACAACTTCCTGTCACAAGTTAAAAAAATATTTATGTTTAAGGAATTTAAATGACGAAGCTTTGCCTACTAAAACCGAAAGACTAAATATATTTGCTTCAATTAAGAGGTAAATAACATTTTTTAATAGTATCTACCAGTTCAGAATTTAAGACCATATCTATCGTTAATTTTTTATGTAACAGCATCAAATATATATTTTTCTTTATTTGCAGAAATACATAAATATATTTACAGTCTATGAAATTTATAAAATTGTTTGTTTATTTAAAGGTTTTTACTTTCTCTAGTAAATTTAACGAAATATACGACATCTTTTGTCGTGTACTACCCGACACATTTTGTGTGTATATATCATTTGTTTCAGTCAAAATAAAAAAACGATTGTTCATGTTCGATTAACTGTAAATTATATAAAGTTAAGAATAAATGTTTAATTTCTGTCAGAAGATGATATGAAATTAACTGTAACCAGAAAGTCATATTAAATAAGGCCTAACCGAAATTTCTGTTATTTTAACCGTACAGTTTTTTCAGTCCATCATTATCATTATTTCTATTATTATTATTATTTTTTTTTTTTTTTTTTTTTACAAAACAAGTTTAGGAGAGGAAAAAATGCATTTACGCACATGTTCGTGTGGGACTCGACCACATCCTGTGGCAATACCGCACTAAAACAACCTCTCCCAATTCTTGCTTTACATATTCTTATCAACTTTTGCTCCTTCCGTCCTGGAAGGTAAGCAAAAGTTTCTTTTTTTTTACTCTGTACAGTTTCACCATTCTGTTCTTTGGGTCTTCATGTCCATTTCCGCCGATGTTCTTATGCGGCCGACATGAAATTGTTGGATGCTTTTTTAGAGCTACCTTTAAAGATGTTTTTTTTTTTACAAGGAACAGTGCTGTCGGACCACAAAAAGAGAATTCAAAAGAACTGCTTTTTGCATTCTACCTGCTAACAAATTGGCTTGACGTTCGCAGGTTGGGATCTTCTTCAGTTGGCTCACAAATGAAGCCTTCATCCCTCCTAAGCAGCCGAGAATTAAAACAATCAAATGGACTCTATATCCTGAATGCATTTTACTCAATTCGAATAAGAGCTCTTGATATTTTATCCGTTTCTCATCCTCCTTTTTAATGATGTTTCTGTCGGCAGGAGCCGAAAACTCAACTACATAAATGATCTTACTTTTATGATCTTGGAGGACCATATCAGGCTTGGTGGCACTGATATGATGAGTGGTGGGGAAAGAAAAATTCCAGTAGATCTTGCACTGGTCATTTTCTACAACGGATTCTTGATCCATTTGGGCATACGGCAGAATGGGCTCCTTATCTATACCGTACTGGTGACGAAGGTGGTAATACAAAACCTTCAGTGCAGCATTGTGTCTTTCTATATATCTGTTACATGCATAAATCGGACAGGCACTTAATATATGACTAAGTGTCTCCGGGTATTGTTTGCATGCACGACAGTTGGAATCGTCAACAGGTATATGCATCACACGGCTGCGGTACACCAAAGTATTAATCACTCCATCCTGACAAGCGAACAAAAATCCCTCTGTCTCCGATTTTAATCCAGCCGATTTAAGGAATGCAAAAGACAAACCTACAGACAATCCCATTTCTCTGACGATATTATAAAATTGTCCGTGAACAGGCTTACTAACATGTTTTTCTAAAAGAAGTACATGTTCTGCATTCTTTACATGTTTTTTGAGCATCAAAGGTGGTAATGACGCTATTCCATGTTCGGTATTATTTGTATCAAATCGAAGATTAAGTTCCTTTGCCGCTCTATTTGCCGCTTGATATAAAAATGCCCCATTATTTGCAACTTCATGATGATGGACAAATTGCATTAAAGGATCCGTACTATTCATCACTGAGCATGCCGCAGCCAGTACAATACGGCGATGAAGACATTCTAAACTTAGTAACCCTCTTCCTCCCTGATCTCGTAGAAGGTATATTCGAGTTACGGAAGACCTTGGATGATGGCATCGATGTATTGTCATCATCTTGCGCGTTTGTCTATCCAGTATCTTCAGCTCATCCACATTCCATTTAACAGCCCCAAATGTGTAGAGTATTAAAGGAATGGCTAATACATTTGTGGCCTGTATCTTATTCTTCCCTGATAATTCGGATGACCAAATTTTTCTGAGAAGACCTCGATATTTAATTTGGAGTTGATCTTTAAGCCCACGCACGTCTTGAGTTTCCGATTGTGGAATTCCAAGATATGCGTAAGTTTCTCCTTCACCAAGATGATGAATGGTGTTGCCACCAATAAGCTGAAGATCGTCTAAATCGCCTGATGTTTCAGATGTTTCCAGTCTTCCTCTATTCATATGGACAACAGCACATTTATCAAGTCCAAAGCTCATTCCAATTGCACTGGAATACTTGGCCACTGCAAACACTAGAATTTTTAATGCTTCCTTACTGGAGCCATAGAGCTTAAGATCGTCCATGTAAAACAGGTGGTTAATCTTGTGAACTCTATGTCTTGGTTTGCCACACAAGTATCCAGAGTGTTTTTCACGAAGCACAACAGACAGAGGCAAGAGGGAGATACAAAACAATAGAGGACTAAGAGAGTCGCCTTGGAAAACTCCTCTTTTGTAGATGATGACGTCAGTCATCACCTGTTGCTTGTTTGATGTTAATACAAACCTTGTTCTCCATAAAAGCATAAGCTCTCTCAAGCATCTCACTATGTCTGGATGTACCGCAAGACATTCAAGAAGCTTAATAATAAGCTCATGACTGGTGGAATCAAACGCCTTACGGTAGTCAATCCAAGCCATGGACAAGTTTCGTCGATAAAATATCGAGTCTTGGGTGACACACCTATCAATCAGTAGGTTCTCCCTACAACCTGCCAGACCTCTCTTGCATCCTCGTTGTTCGCCTATTGTACTCCATACTGGTTGAATAGATGACAAAATTCTTTCCTTAAGGATACCAGTAAATAGCTTGTAGCAGGTGTTAAGACAAGCTATTGGTCTGTAATTCTTTGGACAAGTCAAATCTCCACATTTTGGCAATAGTACCGTACGTCCATCCACCAACCACTGTGGTACGGGATGTTCTCCGTTGAGAAAAGTTGAGAATATGCGGGCCAGGTGTTGGTGTGTTGAAGTAAACTTCTTCCACCACATGTTGTTAATTTTATCCGGCCCAGGCGCTGAAAAGTTTTTAGTTTTAGCAATTACATTTCTCACTTCCTCCTTAGTAATTGATGGGCATTCCTCCGCATGATGGTCAAGCCCTTGTCTAAGACAAAAGCTACGGAAAAAAGGCAAATAAGCGTCTTCTTCATTCAACGAATATGAGGTTTCATAGATGTTTTTCCAGAAGTTTTCGATCTCTTCGCGACATGGTGGTCTGTCAACGACCGGCGATGTTATACCGAATAGGCGGGAAGGATTAGTTTCGAAAACATTATTTTGTTTTATCCACTTAACCCGACGTTCTAAACGTTCTCTTATGACTACAAGAGAACGTATCTTCTCAGTCCAATGCTGCTTGATGGTCTGCAGCTTAGATTTATTCAAAGTATGATGCAATCTTTTCAGAGATCGGGATATTTCTAACACTCTAGGTGTAAATCTCCGATTCGTCTCCAGATAAGCAATCACACTCTGAAGGTGAGAAGCATTCCGTCTAGCCACCCCAATTTTGAACTGAACCTGCCTAATTCTTTTACAGGTCTTGGCAACGAGTTCTGAAACAGATTTTCTGTTACTGTCACGAACCAAGGAAACTGCTTTTTCATAGACTGCACAGTTCAATGTCCAGAGATCTACATCCTCTGGAAGTAATGAAAGTTCTCTATTCGCTTCAGCCATTTTGTCCATTTTAATGGAAACCTTAAGATGGATTTTGGTTTCCCTTGCTCTTATGTTTACATACTCAACTGTCTGCAAAGGTGTTGTTGTGAGAACTGATGGTATGTTCTCAGAGGGTTCTTCTTGAAGAACTTCATGGCCTTTCCTTCGCAAAAAGGATACCTGATCTCGTAAGTACTGAGGTTTCATTTGTGCGTATTGGGGATGCATATTGCTCCATCGCTCATGAAGCCTCAACATGTAACCTCTTCGGTCCGGAGAGCTCTGTCGCCAACAGTCTAAGATGTCCCTTCGAAGTTGGTCCGTCCATTTTAAACGTGTACGAGTTTGTCCCTGGTCGAAGCCTGGTCGTTGCCTGGGTTCTATCCTATTGCCACTCCCAACTGAACCCTGGTCTCCATCCGAGAGAGACCCATTGTGGGTGGCGCTGCGCGTTACTGTGGTCGTAACCGCAAAAAACTCTGTGTGAGTGGTTAGCCCAACACAAAGTCGACAATTATATCGGTTGCCCACCCCTATCTGACGTTGGTCCGCCCCGGGTATTTGAATTGCCCGGTTCTACCCATATCTGGGAGGATTTCCCCTATCCGCCACCTGGGGAGGCGCTCGATTGAGATGTCAGAAACCCCATCTTAGATGCCACTCAAACACTCGGTCAAGTGGACCAAATATTTCCTTGGTGTTCGGAAGAGGGCATCTTACCTGACCTAACCGGTCAGGCAATTCTGTGATATTCGGTAACGGACGTTACCATTTACCACAGAGATATCGAGCGGTGACCCCGACGTGATTATTATTACCATTATTATTATTATTATTATTATTATTATGATATAACATTGAGTCGATTGTTAAATAAACCATTACTGTTTTTCTCTGAAAAAATTATTACAAAAAAAAATCAGGGTTGCCACAAAAAAATTAAAAAATAAATGACTATTGCAAAAAAATTTTAAAGCTGTCGAGAATAATCCAAAATAGAACAAAATAATTTAACCCTTTAACACCCGAACAAAATTGAGAGTAGGTATGAAAAAATGAAACACTATTCCAGGAGTTTTTGGGGTCGCTGAATACGAATATGAAGTCAAATTGACAATTTGACAATTGACAGCTGTCCATTCAGTTGTCAACTTTTCTAAAAAGTGATTGTTTTTGACGAAAATGACAGTAATATCGGTTTCGGGGACACTGACTACAAATATGATGTCAATTTGACAATTTGACAGCTGTCAAAGCAAATGTAGGATAAGAGCATTTTCAACAGGGCTTTTAAAAAAATCGGATTTATTTGATTTAAATCGGATTTTTTTTATTTAAATCAAAAATTGATTTTTTTTAAATATAATCAGTATATAAAATCTCCAAACGTTTATTTGCAAGAAGTTTATTAAAGAAATGAAGAAAAATTAAAAAAAAAGAACACAAAAATGAAACAATGACATAATTATATATAAAAAATTAATATATAAAGTTATATATATAAAAAAAAACTATTTACGGACATTTTTTTAAATTAAAATAATAAATAAGAAGATAATTAAAAAAACGTTAAAATATAGTACTAAAGAGAACAGAATTCTAAAATTAGAAAAATTAGAGATTTATTTTACAAATTGAATAAAAAAAGAATGAATAACATTTTGTAAAATTTAAAAAAAAAATTAAAAGAAAAGAAATTCTATGAAATACAAGAACGTGATATTCAAATGAGAATATTTAGTACAAGATAAAATTCACATAATATAAAATAAAAAAATAAAAGCTGTCAAAAAAGTATAAAATTGTGAAATTTAAAAGATAAAAACTAAACAATTAAAAAGAAGGAAAATGTTTCTTAGAAATGGAAAAATGATGACAAAAATAAATTGAAGAATTAATTAAAACGCAAAGAATAACTAAAACAATAGTGAAACATCAAAAAAATTTTTTATCTGTTTATTTTTTTTGTTTTTTTTACAACAAAACATGCAGGGACGGCGGAGCCAGGAGGGGCACAGGGGACAATGCCCCCCCCTAGAAATACCTCGAGGGGGCAATGTATGGGCTTGCCCCCCTCTGAAAATTGACTTATAATTTTAATTTTTAAATAAATATGTAAACAACTTTTTAAAAAAGTACAATCTTTTTAGTTTTTAGTTCAATAACATTTTATACAATAATTAATGTAATTATCAGGGTTGCTATGACTTTCTTAGAACAAAATTCCATGACTTTTCCAGGTTTTGCAGACCTTTAATGTGCATTTTTTGGTCCGAGTCTTTACCCTAATGTATTCCTACGTATATTTTTCTACACTAAATCCGCATTCAAAGTCAAAATGATTAGATTAACTAAAATTATTTAGATAATCTTAAAAAAGCGATTTTTTCGTGTTTTCATCAATTTTTTAAAATATTATTTTAAAAATTTTAACCAATCTGATTATTCAGTGAAAAAAAGTAAGTAGAAATACACTCCCGTGTAGAAAAGTTCCCAGTAATTCCCAGTTTGTACGTGGGCGCCAGTTGGGGCCAACCTGGGCTTCCTAGTTTTTATCAAATACGTAAATTGTTACTAAATAATAGTTTCAATACTAAACTTATCGTCAATCTGGCTTTATATATTGCAATTTCCCTTCATTTCAGTTTAAAAATTCATGAAATTCGGTCAAAGCGCTCAAAGTTTCCCATGCAAAATGCATGGGGAAAAAAACTTTTTCATAAAATTGATATAAAATCCATGAAAATTAACATTTTTCGATCGGATAAAGCTGTTCTCCTCAGGAAAGTTTAAAAAATAAGATCCAATAATTTATTTGACAAATTTTTTATTATTAACTATTTTTTAAAGGGCCATAAAAAATCTTCATAAACGAAAAAGAAGTGTAAGATCGTTAAAAAATATTCATTACGACTTTTTACAACATTTTCCACCAAAATTTCCTTTAATTACATAAAAATTAGTTACTAACAATTAGTGGATGTATTTTTTAATTTGTTTGAACAAATTAATATTGTTTATCTGAAACTTTTTATCTAATAGAGCTAGAGAGTTGTAACTTTTTTCTAATATTGCATCTATTTAAGTTAAGTAAATCCTAATATTAGAAAAAAACTAAAATATAAAAATATAAAAATTGTTTAAACAAATTAATATTGTTTATTTGCAATTTTTCATCTAATTGAGTTACAGGGTTGTAACTTTTTATTAATTTTGCAATTTTTCAATCTTAGTAAAGCCCAAAATTAATTGTAAAGTAAAATCAACAATTATAAAAATTGTTTAAACAAATTAATATTGTTAATATCAATATTGTAATACAGTTCCCTAACTGTATTTAAGTTGCGAATAAACAATATTAATTTATTGAAAAGAGTTTCATAATTATGGATCTTCGTTTACTATAAGTTTTGGGTGTTTATAGGCTTAAAATTTGCAAAATTAAGAAAAAGTTAAACTCTCTAGCTTAATTCGATGAATGATTGCAAATAAACAACATTAGTTTGTTTAACCAATTTTTATAATTGTGGATTTTCGTTTATTATTAATATTCAGCTTTGGTATTCTTAAAAAGTTGCAAAATCAAAAGAAAATTTTAAATCTAAAGCTCAATAAGATAAAAAGTTGCAAATAAACAATATTGATTTGTTTAAACAATATTTGTGTTTGAGGATTTTCGTTTATTATTAAAATTAAGCTTATTAGCTTGTTGAGCTTAATTAGCTCAATTAGATGATAAGTTGCAAATAAACAATATTAATTTGTTTAAACAATTTTTAAAATTGTGAATTTTCGTTTATTATTAATATTAAGCTTTCATAGGTTTAAAAAGTTGCAAAATTAAAAGAAAATTTTAAATCTGAAGCTCAGTAAGATAAAAAGTTGCAAATAAACAATATTAATTTGTTTAAACAATTTTTTTGATTGTGGATTTTCGTTTATTATTAATATTAAGTTTTTATAGATTTGAAAAGTTGCAAAATGAAAAGAAAGTTTCAACTCTCTAGCTCAGTTAAATGAAAAATTAGAAATAAACAATATTAATTTGTTTAAACAATTTTTATAATTGTGGATTTTTGTATTTTATTAATACAACTTATTATTACAACTTTCTAGCTCTATTAGATGAAAAGTTTCAAATAAACAATATTGATTTGTTTAAACAAATTAAAAAATACATGCAACAATTGTTATTAACTAATTTTTATATCATTAAAGAAAATTTTGGTGGAAAATATTGTTAAAAGTTGTAATGAATATTTTTTAACGATCTTACATTTTTACGATCTTTTTTAGTGAATTGGCACTAACCGGGTTGAGTATTACAAGCCCACTAATTTCCCAGTGGGAAGACCCAACTGGGATAGTAATTCTAGAAAGCGTAGCAGCCCTGATTATTTATATATATATATAGATTTGTGTATATATGTATGTCTGTGTAGGTATATATATATATATATATATATATATATATATATATATATATTTGTGTATATATGTATGTCTGTGTAGGTATATATATATATATATATATATGCATTGCCCCCCCCTAGAAAAAATACCTTCCGCCGGCCCTGAAAACATGTATATTAAATTTAATATAATTGTTTGTTAAATTGAATTTCATATACATGTATGTGAAGCACAATACAGAAATTGTTAACAGTGTACTTAAACACACATCGTCCTGAAGTGATATTTGTATTTTTTTATTATCAATTATTTTTCGTTTTAATTTATTCCTTTTAGGATAATCTTTTTAATATTCTGCTCTACTTTTTCTTCTTTTCTTATCTCTGTCTTTCCCATTAACTAATTCTCCTTTTAATTTTAATTTAGGTTCTAAACAACTTCCTGTCACAAGTTAAAAAAATATTTATGTTTAAGGAATTTAAATGACGAAGCTTTGCCTACTAAAACCGAAAGACTAAATATATTTACTTCAATTAAGAGGTAAATAACATTTTTTAATAGTATCTACCAGTTCAGAATTTAAGACCATATCTATCGTTAATTTTTTATGTAACAGCATCAAATATATATTTTTCTTTATTTGCAGAAATACATAAATATATTTACAGTCTATGAAATTTATAAAATTGTTTGTTTATTTAAAGGTTTTTACTTTCTCTAGTAAATTTAACGAAATATACGACATCTTTTGTCGTGTACTACCCGACACATTTTGTGTGTATATATCATTTGTTTCAGTCAAAATAAAAAAACGATTGTTCATGTTCGATTAACTGTAAATTATATAAAGTTAAGAATAAATGTTTAATTTCTGTCAGAAGATGATATAAAATTAACTGTAACCAGAAAGTCATATTAAATAAGGCCTAACCGAAATTTCTGTTATTTTAACCGTACAGTTTTTTCAGTCCATCATTATCATTATTTCTATTATTATTACCATTAATATTATTATTATTATTATTATTATTATTATTATTATTATTATTATTATGATATAACATTGAGTCGATTGTTAAATAAACCATTACTGTTTTTCTCTGAAAAAATTATTACAAAAAAAAATCAGGGTTGCCACAAAAAAATTAAAAAATAAATGACTATTGCAAAAAAATTTTAAAGCTGTCGAGAATAATCCAAAATAGAACAAAATAATTTAACCCTTTAACACCCGAACAAAATTGAGAGTAGGTATGAAAAAATGAAACACTATTCCAGGAGTTTTTGGGGTCGCTGAATACGAATATGAAGTCAAATTGACAATTTGACAATTGACAGCTGTCCATTCAGTTGTCAACTTTTCTAAAAAGTGATTGTTTTTGACGAAAATGACAGTAATATCGGTTTCGGGGACACTGACTACAAATATGATGTCAATTTGACAATTTGACAGCTGTCAAAGCAAATGTAGGATAAGAGCATTTTCAACAGGGCTTTTAAAAAAATCGGATTTATTTGATTTAAATCGGATTTTTTTTATTTAAATCAAAAATTGATTTTTTTTAAATATAATCAGTATATAAAATCTCCAAACGTTTATTTGCAAGAAGTTTATTAAAGAAATGAAGAAAAATTAAAAAAAAAGAACACAAAAATGAAACAATGACATAATTATATATAAAAAATTAATATATAAAGTTATATATATAAAAAAAAACTATTTACGGACATTTTTTTAAATTAAAATAATAAATAAGAAGATAATTAAAAAAACGTTAAAATATAGTACTAAAGAGAACAGAATTCTAAAATTAGAAAAATTAGAGATTTATTTTACAAATTGAATAAAAAAAGAATGAATAACATTTTGTAAAATTTAAAAAAAAAATTAAAAGAAAAGAAATTCTATGAAATACAAGAACGTGATATTCAAATGAGAATATTTAGTACAAGATAAAATTCACATAATATAAAATAAAAAAATAAAAGCTGTCAAAAAAGTATAAAATTGTGAAATTTAAAAGATAAAAACTAAACAATTAAAAAGAAGGAAAATGTTTCTTAGAAATGGAAAAATGATGACAAAAATAAATTGAAGAATTAATTAAAACGCAAAGAATAACTAAAACAATAGTGAAACATCAAAAAAATTAAATAAATAGGAGGAAAATAGAGAAATCTTTTTTCCTTAATCTAACATACTAAAAAAATGTAAAAAGTACCTACAAAAAATAAAACTAAAAAATATATATATCAAGATAAATAAAAAAAGTTCACAAAGAAACTTAAAAATCCTTTAAAAATAAAAAAGGGTCAGCAAATTAAGCCCAACACATTTTTTTATTATTACACTGAAAATAAGTCTAACAATAAATTTAGAAAAATAAAGAAAATCTAAAAACTTTATGGAAGAACAAGTATGCAAAAAATCTCGAAAAAATAGGAAAGATGTGAAAAAACTAGAATAAACTTACAAAAAAATGAGAGTATTTATTTTTAAAAATATGGAAATAATTATGAAAATCAACGAAATAAAAAGTTAAGTGAATTTTATAATAACGAAATTGTCTAAAATTATATTAAATAATTTGCATAAAAAGAGGAAAATTAAAGAAAATCCTAAAATAAAAAGAAAAATACAAAAGAAAAATATCAAAAGTAAAAGTAGAAAAAGACTTAAAATTTTGTAAAAATAAGAAATTATGAGATAAAAATTAAACATTTTTGAAAAAATGATATATCTTAGAATTTTTGTGAGAATATTAAAAAAAATTATTGTGAATATATAATACCCAAAATTTATAAATCGTAGATATTTTTATCATCTGTATTAGCACAATTTTTTAAATTTTATAAAGATTAAAATAGAAATTTTTAAGATTTATCCACAAATTTTTGGGTTTTTCTTTAATGTTTGCGATGTTTTACATGTAGTATTAGACATCCAGAGAATTGTAAAGTTTTTTTTGATTTAAATCATGATTTTAATGCAAATTTTCCAATGATTTAAATCAATAACAGCCCTGATTTTCAATGATTATTTTTTCCTTCTTTTCATGAACGAAATTGAATATCAACTTATAAAAGGACATTTCATGTTATATATAGGTATTTTACAAATCGTAGAAAAGTGCAACAAAACTAATTATCTGTATGAAAGATATGTAACTTTAATAGAAACATTTTATGAAATGTATTTATAATACTTGTATGTATTCATAAATTTTGTCAAGACTAGATTTATCAACTTTCGTCTAAAATTAAAAAAATCTGCGAGCGACAAATCACTCAGCGACAGACGAAAAGACAGGTTGTACAATGCGTAAACTTCTTTTTTTTTGCTTGTTACAATCTGGGCTGATTTCGATTATGTGACAGCTGTTAGCTGACAAATTCACATTATATTCGTAATCAGCGACCCCAAAAACCCTTTTACTGTCATTTTCTTAAAAATTAATCACTTCTTAGAGAAGATGACAACTGAATTGGCAGCTGTCAATTGTCAAATTGTCAATTTGACATTATATTCGTAATCAGCGACCCCGAAAACCCTTATAATCATGTGTCACTTATTTATAATTATTGTTACTACTTGGGAAACACAAGTTATTTTTTTATGTTTGAGGCGCCATCTAGGATACGCCATTTTGAATTTTTTAATTTTGGGACCAGCTTCGTATTAATTTTCACGATTTCTGAGATTTGCATAAACATTTTGTTACTTATTTAGAATAAAATAATCTTTTTTTCATTACTTGTATTTTTTTCTAGATACTAGCATTCATACTGAAGAAAATAAGCTAAACCGCATTAAAAAATAGTGATATTCAAGAAAGTTATAGGCGTTTTTGCAAGTGGGACATATACGTCCCGCAGGCGTTAAAGGGTTAAAAAATTATTGAATAATTAAAAAAATTAAGGAGAAAAATTTTATAATGAAAATTACTTTCTATTCATGATTTCAATTAATGAATTTTCACAGGAAATCAGTTGAAAATGACTAAATTGTCATTAATTTTTTACTGATTGATAGATGGAAATAATTTTCAATTTTGGTAACAGCATTGAAAATCTGAATTATTTTTTATTGATCAAGCAGGTAAAAGTCACCGACAATTCAGCAGTTTTCGACTTATTACAAATAAAATATCACTGATTGAAATCATAAAAATAGAAATTAATTAAATTAATTTTTTTAAACAACATTTTATAGAATTCCCTGACTTCTTCAGGTATTCCAGGTTTTCCCTGACTTCAAAAAAATCCCGAGCCAATTCCACGTTTCCCAGATTTTTCAGAACAGTGTCAACCCTAAAAATGAAATAGCATTCCATTACCAAATTACTAAACTAAAGAAAATAAAATTAATCATGTTTACAGAGTTCCGAATGAAAATAATCAGAACGAGTGGATAAAAAAAATACAATCTAAGAAACAAAAATGAACGCTGCAAACTTTATCAATCCTGTGGACGCTGTTCAAACTATTCCGATCTTCATTTACTTAAATATACTTAGTGATTTTCTTTACGGCGAAAATTTATTAAATGGAAGACACTTGTATCAGCCAATACCAATCGTTAATGCCTTATATCATTACTTCTTCGATAACATTGAATACAATCCAAGTACTTCCTTGGATTTGAAACAAATATATCTAGCAAAAAAGTTAATAAATGGCACAGATTATTATGGAGCTAAAGAAAATGAAACCCTAGATGAAAATTTCATCAACGCTCTGTTTAAACATATAATTTCAACCCTCGTATTTCAGAAATATGTAAATATTTATGGTTTTTTGGCTGAAATAGTTTACACTTCGAATAATCTCAATTTGCAAAGCTTCCTTCAAAAAGTTCAGACCACCCTTTTGAAAGCGCAATTTCAAAACGAATATGGACCGGATACATCATTAGAATCAATTACAGTTTACAGAATATGTAATGACTTAATTTTTCCCATGTTTCCAAAACCTGAAGAAGATCTTAATTTAACATCAGTTGATTACATTTACGGGCAGGCTGGTGCTATTTTCCAGTTAGCTATGCAAAATCCACCGATTATTAAACTAACCTTATGTGAAGAGAATGAAACATTCGACAAAAGAAATACATTTACTGAATATAAACTAATAGCACATGCAGTTGGGCAGTCAGTTAATGCCGGAAAATTAAATGTAACTGCTTTAACAATTTTTACTCTTCCTGCTCTTATTCACTATGTTTACAAAGAGAAAGAAAATCTAAAAATTACCAGAATCGCAAATATTGTTAATAATTCGACCCTTATAGGAGAAGCGATTGATCTCTTGTTTTTGTACCTTAACACAAGTTTTTCACAAATCGAAAAGGCTCGCAACGATGATTATAGATACCAATTCTATCTAGCCATGTCACAGTTTAAAAATCGCACAACTCTGGCAGAGGAGATTATCAATAAAACTTGTTCAGGTTTTAGTAAAAAGAATATTAAACAAGCGGGTATCGACTATGAAAATAACCCGGAAGATTATAAATGTAACAACAAATTGTTGCCGAACGTCAACAACATTTATCAGGAACAGGTTGATAACATAACGAAGAAATATTTTGTGTATGAACGAGAATCAATGCGAGAAGCATTTGGCATTGATCGAAGAAAATCTTTAAGCAATGTGGATTTAGAAATTACGCAAGGATTGTATGAAAACTATTACTCTGGAGAAATAGGATTTACTGCGTCCGAAGTCCAGTTGATTAGAGAAAGCGATGATTTGTTTAGGTTTTACTTCCCCCACAATGGAACAGAAGTTTTTTACGCTTTGATTCGTCGAGACAACAACGTATCATTAATTCTCGAATCTGATGGTCCGGATATATTCAGAAAAAACTTAGGTCTAGTCATAGGCCAAACATTATCTGAAAATAAATTTTCCAGAAGTGTGAAAAATGTGCGACAAAATTTTGACGATTTCATTATTACTATTGCGAAGAAGAGAGAACGGGATTTTAATCATTATTTATATTCTAAGGGATATAACCAGACAAGAAAAGAATGGTGGATTAACTTCGGACTGTCATTAATTCCTTTTTACACATGCATTCGAGCCATACAATCAAATGATATAGAAGTTGCAATGCTTTCATGTTTAGTAGATGTAGCTGCTGCTCTGCCGGTTATAACTGAATTTGGTTCGTTTGTAACGAAATTCATAACAGCAGGAACAAGATCGGTACTTTCGTTAGCAGGAACGACAATTGAATCAATTATGTTAAAAACAGCTCTAAGGAAAACATTATCGACTTTAGGAGAAGTCTTGTTGAAGGAGGTAGTAAGTGACTTTTCATCAATATTGACAAAAGCGACATTAAAAAATTTAGGATTGTCAGTGGTTCGCTTCCTAGATCCAGGTTTTGAACTACTCTTCACAATAGGCAAAGGGGGATACAGATTCTTAAGTGAATTGATCATGAAAGCACTCGGAAACAATTTAATTTTTCTTAAATTTCCTTCCTTAATGAAAATGTTGTCAAGTTGCAATGATAGGATAATAACGTTTTGGAGGAAAGTGGACGTGATGAAAGAAAGGGACATCTACGTAAATTCCCTATCTAAAAAGAAAAATTCTGGTTATGGTTACAAGTATATTAATTTACCCAATGGAAATGTAGCCGAGGTGAGAAAAGTTGTGAATTCTGATGAAAAAATGCTAGTTGCTTTTGAGCGAACCACAGAGCAGGACGAGAAAATATATAAAGCAATTAATCCTGGAACTGGTGAAAGAAGCAATAAGGTTTTATATGAACGTAATGGTCAATTATATGAGCATCCTAAGTCTCGCAGATTTGAACTTAAATTAGATATTGGGTGCAAAAAACAGAGACTTAAACGATCTCCAACTGACAGTGGGTGTCAATTACAAAGTTTTCTCAAGGATGAAAGAAAGGAACACGAGGAAGTTGCTGTCTACTACGCTGTGCAGAATTTACGATTATCAGAATCCTCAGTACGTGCTGAGCTTAGAAAATACATTTTTCCAGGCGAAGGCGAATTACAACTAAATCTCATACAGGAATGGAAACTGTCGGTCCAACACAACAATTGGGATCTACTTGACTGGAGTTACCAATTCAAAATTGCTGACCCAGATATGTTTGCGCGATTAAGGTATGAAGAGATTCTTGATAAAGCTGAATTTACGGAACAAGAAGCAAAGGATATAATTTTTTCCATCTCCGAAACTGACCCAGATCTTCATCTATTAAATTTAGCACCTACTATTGCCAGATCTTTCCAGTTAAAGGAGCTATATAAATACGTAACTTTTAAAGATTTTTGTGCTGTGCAGAATTATATAAATAGTGGATTTGCAATTATCGGAAGTGCTACATTGGAATCGAGATGTATGAGAGAAGCTTTCTATCGACTAGCAATAAGACAATTCGATCGAATTGAAGAGTTTCCAAAAACTTTGTTCCGAGGAGAAAAAAGGTCCAGGGAAGCTGTTACCAGACTATTTTACTCGGATGGAAAAGAATTAGACTTTAATAGATTTACTTCGACATCAACAGATAAAGATACTGCCAAAGGGTTTACTGGAACAGAATTACTGAAACATTTAGAGTTAAATAAATTTACTTTAGAATCGGAAATAAGAGAGCTTTTGGGAGAAGTGGATTTTTCAGGTGTCGATGTTATATACAAGATGGAATTTGAAAAACCATTCTTAAGTGCAAATTTACAAAACGGTATAAATGAAGCTCAGAATGAGGTGGTTCTTCTTCCTGGGACTAGGTTTCGGATTAAAAAGGTAGTAGAAATGGAAGATCAAAATACAGTAGAGGTAGAAATGTCTTACATAAACAAGTACGGTTCAAAAGAGGAGATGTTAAAAAATGCAATGGATGAATTAGAGAGACTTAAGAGAAATGATATTTTGCCTTATGATTTAGATGGTTACTGAAATGTTTTTTATTGTCTTTGTAGCTTTTTCTTTTTTTGGAAGAAGAAAGCTTCTAATATAAGCTTTTTGCAAAATTAAACGAAAACCCTTTTTTCATTTTCTTACAAAAAAATCGAGCTAAACCGTCTGTTTACGCGTTGCTGACTGCCTATGCCCCTTAAGACACTGTTGAGGTCACTTCTGAGGCATTTATGTATGCAATAAATTTTTGCTTATGAATGAGTGAAACAATTAGAGACAACATCCCGCCGTTTTGTAAATGTCCTATTGTAAAAACTCCTCCGTTTTTGCAGTTTTAGAAAAACAATTTAGAAAAAAATCGTTGTGATGTTAAATCAAGAATTAAATTAGGTGACGTGGTGAATGTTTAAGGAAATTACTATTGTAATAAAAAAGGGTGATATAAACATTAAAATATTGAAAAACATATGAATGTAAATGCGGCGAGAACTTTGGAAGTTACAGTTGTACTGTATTGTGTATAAAATAAAATTTACATTCTTATTGAATTGAATTCTTTATTCCGACGCCTTCAGTTTATATAGAGCTCTTTTAATAATTAATAAAATATGATTTCAAATTTCAAACAAAGTAATACTATCTTACAAAATTTTGTAATAAAATTCTAATTGATTATAAGTGTACTTCTAAAATTTTTTTAATGTGAACAAAGTGTATGCATTTTTTTATCACCAAACAATTTTAATTTTTTTGTGAGGTCATTAAAAGAAAAAATACTAACAATTTGAAAAAAAAGTGCAGACTGTAAATTTTACATGAAAGATAAAATAATAAGCTGAAAAGACCATGGTAAGAATGAAAACGAGTAAATGGAAGAATGGTGAGGTTGGGAAGATTGGATGAGAGATATTGAGATAAAGTTTGTGAATGGTTACGTGTAGAGTGCATGAATGTTAAAGGTGGAACATGTTGGGAATTGAGAAGTAGAGTTGATGAGGAAAGATGACTGAAAGTGTCAATGGTAAAGAGATAAAAGAGAAAAGTAGAGTTAGATTTTATATAAAAGGGTTGTCGATAAAGGGGATAAACCCATAATGGAAAAAAGAAACAGGAAACGAAAGCCCAGACAGTTAGCAGTAAGGTGGCTAAAATATTAGAAGAGCGGCGGCTAGGTTTAAGGTTAAATAAGTGTTTGTTGTAAGCGTTAATTGTATCTAAAATTTAAGAAAATAATCAAAGTAATAAATATAATATTCATTAGGCTGTACTTCTATTTAAGTATTAATTATAAATATTCGGAATAAATCCATTTCTCTCTAAACATTCAATACTAACGTTTATAGAACAAAAAGGTTTATTTTATACTTCAGAAAAAGGTTTTCTACGTATGCATAATATTATTAAGGTATTTTAAATTTTAACTATTTTTCTGAATAAACATACTCTTTATTTTATTGTCAATTAAACATGCACTTATATTTTAAATAAGGTAAAGAAAATTTAAAAAAAATGCGTTGAAGAATTTAAGTTTATATTATATTTACATCAGCAATTTGTCAAGTTGCTTTTAAAATGCATTTAGTTTTTACTTCACAGTATTTTACAATAATTTAAATTTAACCCAATACGCCTTCCTAAGTATTTTAAACTTTGGAAACAAGTCTCTAACCTCGAAATTATCAAATATCCTTTCCAATTCATCCGACAGAATTTTTATCTGTATAACTATGATTAAATATCACTTTCAAGTGGTTTTGAGTCTTAAAAATACCAAAAAACTCTGAAAAGTGTTTTTAGTCTTTTTCTACGAGTTCTCAACTAAGAAATTGGCCAAGTCTCAAACGCGATTTATTTTATAATCAACTATAAATCCCATCTATTTGGGTGACTCTTTTGAAAGTGTCTCTTTTGATCGGTTTTATGTTTTTTTAATAATACTGCAATATCTACAGAATATTATTTATTGTCACCTTCTCAAGTCAAAATAAAGCCTCTTTTTAGTATTATTAAAAATCCAAAAAAAATTCATTAAGCTGTATCTGCGCACGAGCTAAATTGCTTTCATCTTCGAAGCTTTTTTGACTTGACACAGCTCCGATATAAATTCGGATGAACCAAAATGCTTAAGGCTTTTCTTAAACTACAGAATAAAGAGTAAATGTTGACTGTAAAAATCGACCATGATTAGTACTTAACAGATTGTACAAAATTAATCGAAATAAGAAAATATTCAAAAAAGTCACTTTCAGAAAAATCACCAATTTACTTTAATTTTTAAACATTACAAAATCCTATCTTTAAAGCGTTTTTAATCCAAATTTTAAAAACAATTCTTAAAAGCATCGAATGATTCTCAAATAGTAAGCATTTGTATTTTGAAGCAATTATGAATTTACGACACTTAAGGTATTTCTCTCGCAGTTATACTTGAAAAAATCGATTTTCTATGGATTTTTTTTAAATTGTAAGAAAACGTTATTTTATATGTACCTTGTATCTAGTTAAAATTTGAAGAATATTTACCGTCTAAAATTTGAGATATTCATATTCGAATTTTCAATTTTTATCATTTTGCATGTAAAATTGAAATTTTGAATATGAATATCTCAAATTTCAGACGGTAAAGGTTCCTGAAATGTTAACCAAATACAAGGCACATATAAAATAACGTTTTCTTACAATTTACAAAAAATCCATAGAAAATCGATTTTTTCAAGTATAACTGCGAGAGAAAGCGTTTTTAATCCAAATTTGAAACAACTCTTAAAAGCATCGAATGATTTTCAAATATTAAGCATTTGTATTTCGAATTAATCATGCATTTACGACACTTAACTAGACAATTTTCTTTTCAGAAAGTGTCATTTTAAATCCTGAAAAAGCCGCGAAAAACCAAAATGGATGTTTCCAATTTTACGAATCCTTTGGAAACAGTCCAAGTGATTTTCATTTTTACTTACATGAATGCACTAAGTGACATTTTATTTTCTGAGAACTTTTTACATGTATAGGATCAGAGCAAACAAATTCCAATCGTTAATGCTCTGTACCACTATTTGCTGGACAATACTGAAAATGAAGTTAATCTTTACGAGAAGAAACTCAATTTGGCTCGTAAGTTAATACACGGTAGTGATATTTACGAATCTAAAGAAAATGAAATACCAGATCGCTATTTCGTTAATACCATCTTGAATTATATTATTGAATCTCTGGGTTTTGAAAAATTTGGCAGCATTTACGGTTTTATTGTAGAGGAAGTTCGGTCATCGTCAGACGAACTTATGTGAAGAGAGTGAAACAACTAACGGAGTAAGTAAACATACTGAATATAAATTAATAGCACATGCAGTTGAATTGTCGGTTAGTGTCGGAAACGTTAATTTCACAGCTTGAAAAATTTTTACTCTTCCTGCTCTTATTCACTATGTTTACAAAGAAAAAAAAAATACTAAAATTCACAGGATAGCAAAGATTGTTGATAGTTTGACCCATATAGAAGAAGCAATTGAAATCTTGTTTTTGCACCTTAACACCAGTCTTTTGCAAATCGAAAAGGCCCAAAGCGATGATTATCGATATCAATTCCATCTAGCCATGTCACAGTTTAAGAATCGCACAATTTTAGCAAAGAATATTATCAATACACATTGTTCAGTTTCTAGTGAAGAGAATGTTATAAGTGCGATAACTGACTACAAAAATAATCCGGAAGATTATAAATGTAACAACAAATTGTTGCCAACCGTTAACAATATTTATCAGGAACAGGTTGATAACATAAGGGGCCATCCATCAATTACGTAAGACTTTTAGGGGGGAGGGGGGGGTCCAGGAAATCTTACGACCAATAGAAAAAATGGCGCTAATGTACGTAAAAAATCTTACGTGGGGGAGGGGGGGGGGGGTTCAAATTACTGAAAAAACGTCTTACGTAATTTATGGATGGCCCCTAACGAAGAAATATTTTGTGTACGAACGGGAATGAATGCGAGAAGCATTTGGCATTAATCGCGCTAAATCTTTGAATGGTAAGGTTAAAATTTCTAAGGGGATTTTTGTTCGCAATTTCTCTAGACAAGCCACTAGTGATTTTCAGCTTATAGACAAGTCAACTAACATGTTTAGATTGTACTTCCCAGACAATGGAACATATACTAATTACACCTTACTTCGAAAAGATGATGAAGTTACTTTGATTCAAGGTTCTGACGATGATCAGGATCTTACACCGAAAAAAATAAATTCTCAATACGAACGGAATTTTCCGCTTCTAAATTCCTTTTACGTTTTCGTTTTAATATAAGTTTATTTTTCTACACCGAAGCGGAATTTTCTTATTAATCTGAGAATATTTTATCTAAAGGATGACTTTTAAGTTTTCCTTTGTGATTGAACTTATTCCTATATATTTAAGATTATCCCTTTAAAATTGAGATTATTCCTCTAAACAAACAGATTCTTGAAGATGCCCGTAATTATTTGTATATGTTTGAATTCATGCAACTTCAAACTAGTTGAAAATATTATTAAATGTCATTCTTGAAAAATAGATAACTTATGAAAAAAAATCTCCAGTGAAATCTATTCAAAATTTGCAGCCTATATTAATAAATGTATATTCTGTAACATAATTGTCGTTTTATTTGTAGGATTGAAGTTAAATCTTTAAAATGTTAATTCAATAAATTAATCAACGTATATACATATTTTAATTTATATCAATAGAAAATAATAATATTTGGATCATTGTTTTCTTTGTCAGAGAATTCTGTAATTTTATTTTGTATTATATAAACATATATGTAACGTTAAAAGCCTTTAAAGTTTAATTAATTTAAATGTATGCGAAGAATAATAATAAACTCTTGGAAACATTCTGAACATATTAATCTTTTTGATAAATTAAAATTTTTTAAATTATTTATAATTCAAGTATTTAAGGACTTTATTTAAAATAGTCAAAGTAATAGTATTTAAAATCTGATTTTTAACCGCTCTAATAATTTACAATAAATATTTAATTCAAATATTATTTTTGTTTTATAGAAATCATCAAAGTATATTAAAAATTTTAGAGAGTGTTTAAAGACTGTAACCTAGATGATTCTCCTTTAAAGAATACTTTATCATTTAAATAAATCGATTAACCACTAAATTGTTGCCTTAAATAATAGTGTTTCTTGCTTATTTTTATTTAAATATTCATTACAAAAGTATATTAAACGTATAATTCTTATTTTAAATAATAAATAAAAAAGGTTAACGTACATAAATTTGATACTTTTGAAGTTGGTCTAAAATTGATGAGATTACACTTTTTTTGAGAGGATTCCTTTACAAAAAAGGAAAATCCATTCAATTAAAGAGGAATACTTTAGTGCCCATATATAAGAGGAAAATTTGCATCCAATTAAGCGGAATCCATTTATTTTGAGAATATTTTTTTTCCGGTGTAAACAGAAATTAGGACTAGAGCGTGAAACGATCGAAAATCGTAATTTTTATACCAAGAACTGGAATTATGCTGCAGTAAAAACTATAAATGAGTTGTTCGATGCAATTGCCGAAGAAAGGAAGATAGCATTTAGTAAAAGTTTATTCTCCTCAGGATATGACCAGACAAGAAAAGAATGGTGGATTGATTTCGGACTGTCTTTAGTTCCGTTTTACTCATGCGTTCAAGGAATAAAATCACAGAATGTAGAAGATGCAACCGTTTCATGTTCTTTAGATGTATTTTTCCTTCTGCCGATTGTAGGTGAAATTGGTTATATTGCATCCAAACTGATAACAGCAACAACAAGGTCGGTTCTTTCTTTAGCAGGAACGACATTTGAATCAAATATGTTAAGAACGGTTCTAAGTAAAACATTATTGATTTTGGGAGAAGTCATGGTGAAGGAGTTAGTAAGTGAGTTTTCATCAGTACTGACAAAAGAGACATTAAAAAATTTAGGATTGTCAGTGGTTCGCTTCCTAGATCCTGGTTTTGAATTACTCTTCACAATAGGCAAAGGAGGATACAGATTCTTAAGTAAATTGATCATGAAAGCACTCGGAAAAAATTTAACTTTTCTTAAATTTCCTTCCTTAATGAAAATGTTGGCAAGTTGCAATGATAGGGTAATAACGTTTTGGAGGAAAGTAGACGTGATGAAAGAAAGGGACATTTACGTAAATTCTCGATCTAAAAATATAAATTCTAGGTATGGTTATGAGTATATGAATTTACCCAATGGAAAAGTAGCCAAGGTGAGAAAAGTTGCAAAATCTGAAGAAAAAATGCTAGTTACTTTTGAACGAACTACAGAGCAGGACGAGAAAGTATATAGAGCAATTAATCCTGGAACCGGTGAAATAATCAATAAGGTTTTATATGAACGTACTGGTCAATTATATGAGCATCCTAAGTCTAGCAGATTTGAAGTAGAATTAAGTAATATTTACCAAAAGTGCGAAAAACTGAGGCGCAAGCGATCTCCAACTAATACCTACGTATTTTGATGCACTGATTACGAAAATGATAGTGAAAATTGGCGACTAGATCGTTTTCATGATAAAAACCATAAAAAATCCATAATAATTATGGGTTTTTGCATTTAACTCTGTAAATATAAAAGATATCTAAAATTGCTTTTTAGAAAAGTTGTAGATCTCATTGAAATACATCTTTTATATTAACTACTTCTTTTACGCAGAAGTAATAATTTTTTAATGAATCGATTTTAAGTTCATTAAGACAATTCGAATGTAGAGACACTTCAACATGTACAATGGGGCATCCCAACTCCCGGTATATTGTACGATAGGGCACCCCATCTACCCGGTATTTTGTACAATGGGGCAATGGCATTGTGGCACAATGGCACAATGGCACCCCCTACTAAATTTTTAGTAGGGGTATCAATGCTCATTTTTAAATTATACTAATCTGAAATTTGAAACCAAAGTGATTTTCCATTGAATTTACGAGCGAAAGGAAATCCAGCGGTCGCAAATTGCCAACATTCTTCCGTTTGAAGCACATGTAAAGTGTCACGAGACTAACATATTGCTTTAAATTACGTTTTCAGATTTAATTTATTTGTTTTTTATTTATTTGTTTTTATCTATTTTTTTATCTATTTTTTTATAGTATTTGTGTGGCCCTGAAGCCGGAGAACTACCTTAAGAGATTTTAATGAAAAATTGTACAATACATTTTTAATGAACATATTTTCTGTCAATTGTTACTAAAGAATCGACAGGTTTTAATAAAAGTATTTAATTTCGAAAATATAAAAAATAAAAATTGTTTAAACAGATTAAATGTTTTTAAACAATTTAATTACATTAATTACATTTTGTTAATTAAAAGTTGTAAGCTTTTAAAATATTTCACATAGAAAATATAAAAAAAAAATGGTTCAAACAACTCAAAATTAATTTTAAAATGCTCATACAAGTTCATACAAGGGTGCCTTACAATTTTTACAGCGTTTAAAAATTTTTTTCTCATTCTGTGTCTCCCAGACACCTGTTATACATTTTTCATAACGCAGTCTTAACAATGGCGTGATTCGGTTCTCTGTAGATAACCAGAAAGTTGCAGATTTAAGAACGATTCACTATGTGATGTCAGAGTGCAAACAAGTACAGTTCAAATTGCATGTCCCCCACTTTTCTACTTTTCTTGCACGCACTGTTTGACCAACAGAACAGAGTCGATATCTTTAGCGTGAGTAGTACCGCTTCAAAATCTAACCTGACCGTAACACTAGCGCGGCGTGTTGACAAGTAAAAAAGTGTGAGACATTCAAATTGGATTGTATTTGTGTACACTCTGACATGACATAGTGAATCATTCTTAATTCTGCAACTTTCTGGTTATCTATACAGAGAACCGAATCACGCCTTTTATGACTTTGTTATGAAAAGTATCGTTCGTAACTGCGTGAACAAAGCAGTCGTTTTGAAACTCGCGCAATTTTTGCAACTCGTTTCACTCGTTGCAAAAACATTGCTCTCGTTTCAGAAACGACTGCTTGTCACGCATGTTACGAAATATACTATTCCTCTTTCTTATTTTGCACGCTATTGTTGTCTTTATCTTTCCCAGGAAACCTTATTCTCTCTTGCTTTTAGAACCACAACTGTGAACTCCCCTTGTGTTTCGCACACAATTGTTGTGTTTATCTATTCAAGGTAACCTTATTCTCTCTTCCTTTTAAAACCACAACTGTGGTTTTCACTATCATTTTCGTAATCAGCGCATCATAATACGTAGGTATACCAAGTTTCAACAAAATCGTCGGTCTGACCTATTCGGAAGTATATCCGTGAGTTCTAAAGCATTTATATATGTCCTAAATTTTTGCCAATGAATGAGTGAAACAATTTGAAACAGCTTCACACTCCGTGTTGTAAATATATTGATCTTCGTAAATCTCTTGATGTAAAAACCCATCCGTGTACTGTATTGTGCTAAAAATAAATTCTATATTCTAATTTGAATAATTATTTCCTTTATTTCGACGTCTTCAGTTTATGTAGTGGTCTTTCAATTATTAATGAAATATTCTAGATATCAAAAAAACAATGCAAAGTGAAACTGTCCTACAAATCTATAATAATAATCCAAAAGATTTATTCTTTCATGATGTCCACACCTGAAGTTTGGCACTTAGATATTTGTGACGCGCTCCGAAGAAAGGGACCTTAGAAGCAAAAAATCGATTTTCGGTTTATGGGTGATTTAATTTCATTAAAAGTTTCTTTTTCATTATCTGAAGTCAGAAAATGTTCTTATTAATTATTTTTTAAGTTATGACAATTCAAACATCAGCAGTTTGTACAGAGTTCCATGTGCGCTCGTCTTTTCTTTTCGCTCTACTGTAAAATTACCGATTTGCTTCTAAGGTCCCTTTCTTCGGAGCGCGTCACATTTTTTTGTTTTATGTCACACAAAAAGAAATATATTGGTTTTGTACCATTAGATTACTCTATAGTATATTCCTATTTGCGTTTTTTGACCTATAAAAACAACAATATATAGTTTTATATAATACCTTGCGTCAAGAACTCTACTGATAAGTCTGTTTTTAGAGTTCTACTCTGAAAAAAATATTTC
The DNA here is from genome assembly GCA_037103525.1 of Ganaspis brasiliensis. NCBI lineage: Eukaryota > Metazoa > Arthropoda > Insecta > Hymenoptera > Figitidae > Ganaspis > Ganaspis brasiliensis. Next base: position 825,895 of record JAZKLR010000103.1, on the reverse strand, counting down.
CGTGGAACTGCGATAATTATGGGCAGATTGGCAATATTTTATTGCTGTTTTGGGAACTGCCATACGTATTGGTGTTTTAGCCATACGACTGTGTGAAACCGCAAGTCATATTGTAAGGTTAGGTAAAATGGACAGTGGCGCACCGATGCATTATGGGAAATTCGAACGTATAGTTGTCAAACTTCTACATAACCTGTCAACCATACTCAAATGTCCAATCTCATCACAGTATTTTTTTCAGTGTAGAGATTAAAAGGAGGAGAATTCTACTTTTAATCACACAGTTATCCCCACCAGCACACTGACAAAATAAGCCTCTAGCCAATTTTTAGGTTAAGGGACTCTGAACAAAACACACAAGATACCGGCGATCACAACCAAACTTCAAGGTTAACAGTAGCATTTAATCTGCTAATAATAAACAAAGAGCTTTGCAGGTGCTAGATCAACAACCTCTCTCTGCTAAATTTAATCAAAAATTGGTTATATTTAGTCAACTTATTTTCTCAGTGCAACGCCATTCAAGCACGCTTGTCAACCTAAACATAAGCTGTCGCGTCACGTGTTAGAACAGCAAGCGTACTTGAATGGCATTGCTGGTGGGGTTAAACTGTGATAAAAAGTAGAATTCTCTTCATTTTAATCTCTAAAACTGTAAAAACAGCGTTTTCAGTAGATTTCTTGACACAAGGTTATTATATAAAATAATGTGTGGAACACGAGTCTCGATTCCCTTACAGATGCGCCCTTGTTACACAAATAACTATTGCAGTATTAAAAATTAAAAATGGCGGATTTAATATAGCGGAAAATTCATTAAACAATTATGAAACGATTAAATTCACGTTTCAAGAATGCACCAGCAGTTTCAAAAATTCAAAAAAACCACGGTTTTATTCCAGTGTTAGATTAGACATTAGAAATAAAAGAATATTTCAGTGCTAAAGACTTTTAAATATATATAAATATATATATAACTATGCGAAATTTTAAGCTATATAAAGCTTTGCAATAGCTTAAAACCACAAGTGGACAAAGTCATTTGCCTTTTCACATGGAATGATCCATATATATGTATAATAAAATTGATACGAGGTACAGTAAATTTCCTTTATATGTTAATGCGTTTATTTACAAGGTCAATTAATATTATTTTGCAATATAGTTTTATGTAATGTAGAATTAATATGTTCATCTGGAATTTTTAGCTGAACTAATATAACCAATGTATGAATGTGTGGTAATCTACGCTTTTGAGATTTAATAAAATAAACATAAGGCTTTACTTTTCCAAATATTTTATCATCTATTATAGTTTCGATTAATTTTTTAACTTTTAAATGAAAGACTCTTGCTTCGATGTCAGGTCTATCGGCAGCTGACTGAGTAGATAATAAAGTTTCTTTAATTTCATTCCATTTTGAATTATATGTCATTGTAATAAATAAATCTAGTCTACCGTGAAAGGCTACAATGGTCATTGCATCTTGATGTTGTTCTTACACGTTACAAAGTGATCCTATAAATGTTAAAGGCAATATCAACATCTTGCAAACATGCACATTATCGTAAATTTCTTGATTATGTAAATGATCAATTAATCTTTTGTAAGTTTCACTTCTTAATTTTTTAAATTATTTTTACAAAACTGTAACCTATCTTTTTCAACTTTGACATAATAATCAACTAACCATTGCTAAAACAATCTTCCACCATATAAAAATTGATCAAAGGTATGATTTCTTAATCCTATTTTATATAATCAGTTTTGGACACAGTTTGATTTCTGGTTCGTTTGTCACTACCAGTACTATCATACCTTTGAAAATTGTACCTTCCTTTATCCAATCCTTTTTTTTAAAGTAAACCTCAGTAGTAATTCTTGAATTTCTTCATTATTTTCAATTTCAATCTTTGGCGATATTCTTTTTCATAATCTGCTCTGCTTTTTTAAATTTTTTGTTTAGAGGTTTTATCACTTTTTTTCTGGATCAATATTTTTTGTAATTTCTCATCACTATCATCTCCTCTTACTTCTTTATGATACTTTAAATGATTTTTAACATTTTCCTTTCTACCAACATATTTAAATCTATTTCTTTACTTGCATCTTTCAGAAGTAACGTGTCTTTTTCTCTATCATCAATTATTTTTTTGTCGTTTTAATTTTAGCCTATGACGATATTCTTTTCGATATTCTGCTCTACTTTTTTTAACTTGTCTCATTACAATCGTTAGGGACTATAAATTTCTCAGAATTATTATCTCTCTATACTTCTTTAAGAGAATTTACTGCATTTTCTATGTGCTTATTATTAGAAACATTTAAATCTGTTTCACTACACTGTTAAAAAATTTTATAGTGTGCTTCACATACATGTATATGAAATTCAATTTAAAATAGAATTATATTAAATCTAATATAAATTATCCTAAATTTAATATACTGTATATTAAATTTGCTATTGATGTATCTGAGAATTCATAAAGTTGAATGAATTCTAATATACATGTATATTAAATTTAATATAATTGTTTGTTAAATTGAATTTCATATACATGTATGTGAAGCACAATACAGAAATTGTTAACAGTGTACTTAAACACACATCTTCCTGAAGTGATATTTGTATTTTTTTATTATCAATTATTTTTCGTTTTAATTTATTCCTTTTAGGATAATCTTTTTAATATTCTGCTCTACTTTTTCTTCTTTTCTTATCTCTATCTTTCCCATTAACTAATTCTCCTTTTAACCTAAGCTTTTACGATACATTTTTTCATATTCAGTAGTCTTTCTTTTAGGTTCCTGTGCAGAAATATTAACCAATTGTTTCTGACCTGTTTTTGTATGTAATAAAGAACTATTATTAACTCCTTTTATTTTTGTAAAACCTTCATTAGCTAATAATCTAATTTTCTGTTCTGTGTCTCATCTTTTACATTCCTTACATATAAATTATTGTTTTTTAGTTCTTCGATACTGTCAATTCCAACTTGTTTGCGATTCTGTAAAATTAGCGGAAAAGGCGATAACACATTTTTTTGAAAGATCATATACAAATGAGTTCTCATTAATGCATGATTGTATACAACATTTTCAGGTTTAATATTAAAATATAAAGAAAAAAAAGTTGTGAATTCTGAAGAAAAAATGCTAGTTGCTTTTGAGCGAACCACAGAGCAGGACGAGAAAATATATAAAGCAATTAATCCTGGAACTGGTGAAAGAAGCAATAAGGTTTTATATGAACGCAATGGTCAATTATATGAACATCCTACATCTCGTAGATTTGAACTTAAATTAGATATTGAGTGCACAAAACTGAAACTTAAACGATCTCCAACTAACAGTGGGTGTCAATTACAAAGTTTTCTTAATGATGAAAGAAACAAACACGAAGAAGTTGCTGTCAAATATCCTATACAACATTTAGGATTATCAGAATCTTCAGCACGTGCTGAGCTTAGGAAATACATTTCTCCAGGCGAAGGCGAATTACAACTTGATTTTATTATGGAATGGGAACAGTCGATGACAGACAACGATTGGGAATTACTGGACTGGAGTTCAAATTTCAAAATAGCTGACCCAGATATGTTTGCTCGATTAAGGTATGAAGAGATTCTTGATAAAGCGGAATTTACGGAACAAGAAGCAAATGATATAAGTTTTCCATCTCCGACAATGACCCAGATCTTTATCTATTAAATTCAGCACCTACTATTACCAAATCTTTCCAGTTAAAGGAGCTATATAAATACGTAACTTTTAAAGATTTTTGTGCTGTGCAGAATTACATAAATAGTGGATTTGCAATTATCGGAAGTGCTACATTGGAATCGAGATGTATGAGAGAAGCTTTCTATCGACTAGCAATAAGACAATTCGATCGAATTAAAGAGTTTCCAAAAACTTTGTTCCGAGGAGAAAAAAGGTCCAGGGAAGCTGTTACCAGACTATTTTACTCGGATGGAAAAGAATTAGACTTTAATAGATTTACTTCGACATCAACAGATAAAGATACTGCCAAAGGGTTTACTGGAACAGAATTACTGAAAAATTTAGAGTTAAATGAAGTTACTTTCGAATCGGAAATAAGAGAGCTTTTGGGAGAAGTGGATTTTTCAGGTGTCGATGTTATATACAAGATGGAATTTGAAAAACCATGCTTAAGTGCAAATTTACAAAACGGTATAAATGAAGCTCAGAATGAGGTGGTTCTTCTTCCTGGGACTAAGTTTCGGATTGAAAAGGTAATAGAAAAGCAAGAGCAAAATAAAATGGAGGTAGAAATGTCTTACATAAACAAGTACGGTTCAAAAGAGGAGATGTTAAAAAATGCAATGGATGAATTAGAGAAACTTAAGAGAAATGATATTTTGCCTTATGATTTAGATGACTACTGAAATGTTTTCATTCTCTTTGTAGCTATTTCTTTTTTTTTTTGAAAGAGAGAGCTTATAATATAAGCTTTTTTCACAATTAAACGAAAACCCTTTATTCATTAAAAAAAAAAAAAAAAAAATCGAGCTAAACCGTGTGTTTATGCGTTGCGGACTGCCTATACCCCTTGAAACACTGTTGTCGTCATTTTTGAGGCATTTATGTATTCAATAAATTTTTTGCTTATGAATGAATAAAACAATTTGAGACATCATCCCGCCCTTTCGTAAATGTCCTATTGTAAAAACTCCTCCGTTTTTGCAGTTTTAGAAAAACAATTTAGAAAAAAATCGTTGTGATGTTAAATCAAGAATTAAATTAGGTGACGTGGTGAATGTTTAAGGAAATTACTATTGTAATAAAAAAGGGTGATATAAACATTAAAATATTGAAAAACATATGAATGTAAATGCGGCGAGAACTTTGGAAGTTACAGTTGTACTGTATTGTGTATAAAATAAAATTTACATTCTTATTGAATTGAATTCTTTATTTCGACGCCTTCAGTTTATATAGAGCTCTTTTAATAATTAATAAAATATGATTTCAAATTTCAAACAAAGTAATACTATCTTACAAAATTTTGTAATAAAATTCTAATTGATTATAAGTGTACTTCTAAAATTTTTTTAATGTGAACAAAGTGTATGCATTTTTTTATCACCAAACAATTTTAATTTTTTTGTGAGGTCATTAAAAGAAAAAATACTAACAATTTGAAAAAAAAGTGCAGACTGTAAATTTTACATGAAAGATAAAATAAGAAGCTGAAAAGACCATGGTAAAAATGAAAACGAGTAAATGGAAGAATGGTGAGGTTGGGAAGATTGGATGAGAGATATTGAGATAAAGTTTGTGAATGGTTACGTGTAGAGTGCATGAATGTTAAAGGTGGAACATGTTGGGAATTGAGAAGTAGAGTTGATGAGGAAAGATGACTGAAAGTGTCAATGGTAAAGAGATAAAAGAGAAAAGTAGAGTTAGATTTTATATAAAAGGGTTGTCGATAAAGGGGATGAACCCATGATGGAAAAAAGGAACAGGAAACGAAAGCCCAGACAGTTAGCAGTAAGGTGGGTAAAATATTAGAAGAGCGGCGGCTAGGTTAAAGGTTAAATAAGTGTTTGTTGTAAGCGTTAATTGTATCTGAAAGTAAAGAAAGTTAAGGTTCTTGAACCCAAAAGTGATGAGATAATAAATATATAAGTAAAGATTAAAAAGGAAAAACTAATCGAAAAAAATACTGAAACTATTTTTGCCTTTTTAAACTATTTGTTCTTTTTTTAGATTCTAATGTAAAATTTCATAGTAGCTGTTCTGATGTGAAAAGTATATTTTAACAATGCCAAAACGAATCTTTTAATAAGCTTTAGAAATAATTGTCTTTCTTAGAAAAGATGACATCTGTGTAAATATAATTTAGATTTACGAACAGTAGCTTGGAATAATTTATGTAAATATTAATTAAAGTTGTTTAAATGAAAAGCATTCAAACTTCCAGAGAACATTAAACTTTAGACATTGATTTTATTATAAAGTATGATATCAATAGAAATAAATTGAATAATCAAAGTAATAAATATAATATTCATTAGGCTGTACTTCTATTTAAGTATTAATTATAAATACTCGGAATAAATCCATTTCTCTCTGCACGTTTAATACTAACGTTTATAAAACAAAAAGGTTTATTTGATACTTTAGAAAAAGGTTTACAACGTATGCATAATATTATTAAGGTATTTTAAATTTGAACTAACTTTCTGAATAAACACAATCTTTATTTTATTGTCAATTAAACCTACGATTATATTTTAAATAAGGTAAAAAAATTGAAAAAAAATTGCGAAGAAAGAATTTATTTTTATATTAGATTTACATCAGCAACTTGTCAAGTTGATTTTAAAATGCATTTGGTTTTTACTTCACAGTATTTTAAAATATTTTAGATTTAACCAAATACGCCTTCCTAAGTATTTTAAACTTTGAAATCAAGTGTCTAACCTCGAAATTATCAAATATCCTTTCCAATTCATCCGACAGAATTTTATCTTTATAACTGATTAAATATCACTTTCAAGTGGTTTTGAGTCTTAAAAATAACAAAAAAATCTGAAAAGTGTTTTTAGTCCCTTTTTACGCGTTTTCAACTACGAAATTGACCAAGTCCCAAACGCGATTTATTTTATAATTAACTATAAATCCCATCTATTTGGGTGACTCTTTTGAAAATGCCTCTTTTGACTGGTTTTATGTTTTTTAATAATACTGCAATATCTACACAATATTATGTATTGTCACCTTTCTAAATCGAAATTTAGCCTCTTCTTAGTATTATTAAAAATCCAAAAAAAATTTCATAAAGCCGTTTCTGCACACGAGCTAAATTGTTTTCATCTTAGAAGCTTTTTTGACTTGACACAGCTCCGACATCAATTCTTAAACATTACAAAATCCTCTCTTTAAAGCGTTTTTAATCCAAATTTGAAACAACTCTTAAAAGCATCGAATGATTTTCAAATATTAAGCATTTGTATTTCGAATTAATCATGCATTTACGACACTTAACTAGACAATTTTCTTTTCAGAAAGTGTCATTTTAAATCCTGAAAAAGCCACGAAAAACCAAAATGGATGTTTCCAATTTTACGAATCCTTTGGAAACAGTCCAAGTGATCTCCATTTTTACTTACATGAATACACTGAGTGACATTTTATTTGTTGAGAACTTTTTGAATGTAACGGATCAGCACAAACAAATTCCAATCGTTAATGCTCTGTACCACTATTTGCTGGACAAAACTGAAAATGAAGTTGATCTTTACGAGAAGAAACTCAATTTGGCTCGTAAGTTAATACACGGTAGTGATATTTACGGATCCAAAGAAAATGAAATACCAGATCGCTATTTCGTTAATACCATCTTGAATTATATTATTGAATCTCTGGTTTTTGAAAAATTTGGCAGCATTTACGGTTTTATTGTAGAGGTAGTTCGGTCATCGTCAGACGAACTGTTGCAATCATTACTATATCGTTTGCAAGAGACCTTGAAGTCAATGAGATTCGACAATGAATATGGTAACAGTTCGGCACTGGATCCACTTGCAGTTGATAATATCTTTAAAGACTTAATTCAACCTTTGTTTCCTTCAAATACAAAAGATGTGAGTATCCTTTCTTCAGACTTTATTTACGCACAAGCTGGACTAACGTTCCTACGTTCGGTGTATATGAAAACCAACGAAAGCGCACTGCAAGAAAAAAAGAAAAATGTTGATGAGGATAATTTTCAAGAACAGGTAGAAATGGGGCTTGCGATAGAACATTTGGTAGATGCAGGACAACTAGAAAAATCAGTTTTAAAGATCTTTGCCCTTCCGGCTCTGCTTAATTACATTTACAAAGAGAAGAACAATTTGCGATCTGAAAGTACTCTGGATATTATCAACAGCTCTCTACATTTACAGAAGGCGTACGAAAATTTGTTTACCTGGCTAAAAAATACGTTTTCCGAAATAGAAAGATTCCAGGAAAACGATTATCGATATCAGTTTTATTTGTCCTTGTCGACTTATAAAAATCGAACCTCCTTAGCGAGGGAAATAATAGAAACAAATTGTCCACCTATGTCTGATTACAATTTGATTAAAGAGATTAATGGCTACAAGAACAATCCGGAAAATTACAGATGTAAAAATGGAAGCAAATTGGAGGATCTTAATCAAAGTTTCCGTAACCTGATTGGCAACATCACAGAAAAATATTACACTTATGAGAAGGAATCGTGTCGAGAAGCATTTGACTTAATTCCTTCAATAGATAAGACCAACGTCATCATTAGCAAAGGATTATTTACCAAGTACTTCTACATGACTATTGGTTTCAATACTTCGCAGACCCAGCTGATCCAAAAATCGGACGAGTTTTTCGAGTTCTATTTTCAAAATGGAACCTACGCTTACTATGCTTTGATTCGAACTGGTTACGACGTAAAGTTAATGAAAGTAACTGAGGAGCCGCAATTTTTAATAAGGAAACTTTTGGGTAGCCCGCGGCGCTTTCGAACTCATCTTTTCGCAACAGTTATGAAATCACGGGACGAAAATTTTGATATATTCCTGTCCAGAGTAGCGGTGGACAGAAAGGAAGAGTTTAAAGATAATTTGGAGGCATCTGGGTACGATGAAACGCGATCAGAATGGTGGAAGGAGTTTGGACTTTCATTGATACCCTTCTATACATGTGTTAATAGTATTAAGGATGGGAAAAAAATCGCTGCGTCTGTTTCTTGTTCTATAGACGTGATTTTGTTGGTCCCGGTTGTAGGGTCGGCAGTATCTGTTGGCGGAAAAATGGCATCGACATTTAGCAAATCATTGTTGACTTTGTCCCACACGACTATGAAGACAATCTCGGTAAGGACTTCAATGAAAACAGTTCTTAGAGTGACGGGTAACCATTTAGCAAGGGAAGTTGCAGAATTTACAGCTTTGTTTCAATTAAAAAGGTTTCAGCATTTAGGAACTTCTGTGGTACGTCTATTTGATCCAGGATTCGAACTTGTCTTCAGTATTGGAAAAAGTGGAATAAAATCAATTCAGGGTTTGATTAACCTGATGGAAAGAAAATATCACACTTCGTTTGTATCAGTGAAGAAAATATTAAAGTCTTCAGAAAACGTGGTTGAGCGCCTTCCGATGAAAGTAGGTACAATCTCCGGAAAGGATGTTTTTGTGGATTCGATTTTTGGTGACCACGGGTTTGGTTATAAGTACATTCGTCTAGCAAGTGGACAAATTGCGGAAATGCGAACAGTTCCGGAATTTCAACAACAGCTGCCAGTCGTGTTACATCGTATCTCCATTGAGAATAAAAAGATGTATAAAAGAGTGGATATTGAGACTGGACAGATCATCGGACAGGAGTTTAACATCGATGATCGATGGGCGGGAGTCTCTAAGCCGGAACTTTTTAGACCTGATCCTTCTGAGATTGATACTGTTGATGGAAACATTTTAGGTAAAGGAAGACAAGTGATAAAATCAAAAAAGCAACTTTTTATGGAGGCTGTAGAGTTTGGGGTAAAAAGGCAAAAACTTCCAGAGGTTCAAATCCAAAAGGAATTGCAGAAATATTCTTTCCCAGACTCGGGACAGATGGAAATAAATTTTGTTCGAGAGTGGTTGGGACATGAAAAGTTAAACATACCGTCTTGGGCAGGCAAATTTAAAATTGAAGAGCCTGATTTATTTTTTAAACTGAAATACAGAGAGGTATTGGAAAATCCTGAAATGTCGCTAAAAGAGGCAACGGAAAAAATTAAAGAAGTTTATCAGAAAGAGTATTTAAAGATTATAGGAGAATTGCCAGTAGATAAGATCTTTGCTGACTTTAAGACGATGAAAGCCTATAATTACTTGACATTTGAAGACTATTATGCTCTGAGATATTACGGGGGCAGTGGATACAAAAAAATAGGAGGAAATTCTGATGAGGCGAAACGAATGAAGAATGCTATTTACAGATTGGCGATACGAGAATCAGAAGACCCGAGTGAAATATTTGCTAAAACTTTATTTAGAGGCGAGGCGCGGATTCCTGAAGCTATTGAGAAGGAACTTGCTGATGAAGGAAGGAAATTTGAATTTACTAGATTTACTTCGACGTCGACTGATAAGAGCACAGCGAGTACTTATGCTTTAATAGGTGAGCCTGCATGGACTAGAGTTCTGTATGAAATGAAGTTTGAAAATCCAATAGTACGAGCAAGAGTGGAGCATCTGTTCGTATTAAATGAGAAGGAGACAATTCTACTTCCAGGAACTAAATTTCATATTGATAAGATAGAGAGATCGACGGAGTCAACGATATCCGGAATTAAGCAAAATTTCATAAAGGTACATATGACACATATAGATGAAGCTACAACGAAGATAGAACGACAGCAGAGTATTATGAAGAAGATTCAAAGGCTGATGCAGACGAATACGAAGTTTTACAAGGATGTGACAAATAGCAACTGATGTACTTAATTTTAAAAAATTGTATACTTTTTCTCGACAATGAGATTAGAGCTACTTTTGTACGTTTTCATTAACATGAAAATATTTTACCGTCTTTAGTCAATTTTGCAAAATATTTTGTTATCTGTTAATGATGGTACAGAAAATGAGTTTGCATAATAGATTTAGCATGTGAGTTGGCTTAAAAATAAAAACAATTAAATTTTAACTCAACTACGCTCGGCTTGAAGAATTTTCGTTTAAGCAGCTCACGGCTGCGCAGGGAAATTCGCACACAATGGAGCGAGTTATTTGACCTGGATACTCAATTACCGTGATTTAACTTTTTAATAAATCATGAAACTTTATTTATACAATTGTTGAATAGTGTGTTTGAATTTTTAATTATGCAAATTTTATTAAAATATTCTTTTCAGAGTATACAAACAGTCTGGTCCAAATTATTTTTTTATTTTTCTATGCATCCTAATTACTGTTTTTTTTCACCATGACCATTAAAAATAAGAATCAATTAAAGCTGCAAGCAAAACTTTTATAAAAAACTGCCTCTTTTAGAATTCAGAACTACTATATATATAATAATTTAGTTTTGAGAAAGTTTTAGAAATAGAGTGTAGAACTGCCAGCTTTACTGAGAAAATAAGTTGACTAAATATAACGAATTTTTGATTAAATTTAGCAGAGAGTGGTTGTTGATATAGCAGCTGCAAAGCTCTTTGTTTATTATTAGACAATTAAATGCTACTGTTAACGTTGAAGTTTGGTTGTGATCGCCGGTATCTTGTTTGTTTTGTTCAGAGTCCCTTAACCTAGAAATTGACTAGAGGCTTATTTTCTCAGTGTTGACGTCATAATATGAAGCACATAATAAAAAAGATTCATTAATATCATACATTAAAGTATTAACAATATTTCTAAGAAACTGATTAATTAAAGATTAATAAATTATTTAAAATAGTTTATTTATTCGCTGCTTTTGTTTTTATTATTCATATCCGAAAAATGTCAAAAACTAACTTTTCTTTATAAAATCGAAAATAGTCATTAAAAGATGCAATTTCTTTTACTATGCATTTTGGAATAGATAAATACATTTAATTCTACCTTAACTTGTTTTCTAAAATAGGTTATTAGTCTAAATGAACACACGTGCGACAAATCTTCCGGTAGACCCCTTACATAATTTGGGGGAGATAAAGGAGGCAAAACTAACTAATAGTATATTTCGTAACATGCGTGACAAGCAGTCGTTTCTGAAACGAGAGCAATGTTTTTGCAACGAGTGAAACGAGTTGCAAAAATTGCGCGAGTTTTAAAACGACTGCTTTGTTCACGCAGTTACGAACGATACTTTTCATAACAAAGGCATAAAAGGCGTGATTCGGTTCTCTGTAAAGATAACCAGAAAGTTGCAGAATTAAGAACGATACACTTTGTCACGTCAGAGTGTACACAAATACAATCCAAATTGAATGTCTCACACTTTTTTACTTGTCAACACGCTGCGCTAGTGATACGGTCAGGTTAGATTTTGAAGCTGTACTACTCACGCTAAAGATATCGACTCTGTTCTGTTGGTCAAACAGTGCGTGCAAGAAAAGTAGAAAAGTGGGGGACATGCAATTTGGACTGTACTTGTTTGCACTCTGACGTCACATAGTGAATCGTTCTTAAATCTGCAACTTTATGGTTATCTACAGAGAACCGAATCACGCCATTTTTAAGACTGCGTTATGAAAAAATTATTTGAGGACTATGTCTATTTGCTCACCCAGGTAAAAATGCACGCTGATGTCGGAACAGACTTCCAGCGGGGCCCGTACGGGGCCATTACGCGCTGGTAACGATGTTAACTTGGGCTTAGTACTGACTTGGTCAGTACTAAAAAATAGTACTGAATCAGTGTAATACCAGTTGTTTGTCAGTACTGGGTCAACTGGGAAAATCCTAGTAGAACCAGTACTGACAAACAACTGGTATTGCACTGATTCAGTACTATTTTTTAGTACTGACAAGGTCAGTACTAAGCGCAAGTTAACATCGTTACCAGCCCGTAATGGCCCCGTACCCGCCCTGTGTAAAGTCCTCTGTTATCAGGTCCGACATACCACGGAAATTTCTGCCTGGGCATTGGCTTAGAAGTTATAAGCGTTGTTACTTTCCACCTCTGTTACCTTTCTTCTCGGTCTCCCCTACTCTAATACCAATTTCTTTTGAGTTGACATTTTTTCAGGCTGAAATTTTAAATTTAAATTTAAATGAATTAGAGTAGTCAAACTTTTTAATAAATGAACAAACTTTATTTATACAAGTGCAAATAGTGTTAAAAACTGTAAGAACACTAATCTCACTTAATCATTTTTTAATACAATTAAGACACTTTAATCTATCAGTTGAAAATAAAGCAACACTGTCATAAGAAAAAACTTCCAATTTCAAAATTTTGAACTAATATACATTAATTTAGTGTTGATAAATTATTTAAAATATCATATGGTACTGCCAGCTTGACGTCAACATGTAAGTACCAAACTTTAATAAAATTGGGTCCTTTTATCCCCAAATTCACTGTGGAAAATTTTTTTAAACATTTTCAATTTGAATTTTAACAAGTGTTTTTGGGTGGTTTTTGAAAAAGTAAACTGTAAAAGTAAGTGTTTTACGGGCGTCTCATTTTAAGACATAAGACATTTAGAAAGCGTCTTACAGTTATTTCAAGTTATTTTATTGGTTAATAATTTTATCATTACCAAAAAAATGCCAAAAACTAATTTTAAAAAATCGAAAATATTTATTAAAATGAGCAATTTTTTTATATGAAATATTTTGGAATAGATGATTGCTTTTAATTTTATTCGTCTAACATTGTATTGTAATGATATAAAACTAGTCTTAACAATATTAGATCATCTGATAAATTAACATTTGTGCTAACAAAACCAATAAAAGCAAAGGACAAATTTTTTTTGGAGAATAACTATAATTACTATAAATGACATTGAATGTTGATATTAATTCTAATAAAATTTAATGTATTTATTTAAAATGTATTTTTAATACATCTTTATTAAATACACTGCAAAAGCAGGTGTTTTACTTTAAGACACTTATGTGATGATTTTTAAGATATTTTTGGGAGACGTTGTGATGGTCCCTAAAGTTGATTATCCAAAATATTAGATGGGTCGAATTTCATATGGCAGAAAGATTCTTTTATTCAATATTTGTTTCTTCGAATTAGTATTTATAAAAACGCGTAGTTAGACGAAAAGTTTTAAAAATGAATTATCACTTATTATAATTTTTGTTAAAATTAATTTGCAAATACTAGAAATTGAAGTTTAGAATTTTTTTATTAATATGACTTTTTATTAAAATGAAGTTTGTTTAAAGAGAAATCTTTTGTTCACGAATTTGCTTTTAACAGAATTAACGTTTAATGTAAACGTCAGATAACCTGACTTTCGTGTGCTAGAATTTTTACATAACCTTATTTACGTATTTTGTAATTTTTATTCCAATAAATTATAATTTGTTAGATTCTAGACACCACAGACATTTCATTAGATAAAATATCCACTTAGCCGAATTTAAATATGACAGAATTACAATTTAACAGAAATACTAATAGGCGGGATTTTTATTTAACACAATATCTATTTAATAGACAGTTTAATTATTCGAATCTTTGTTCGCAATCATTTCTATATTTTAGAAATGTTATTTAATAGAATTTACAATTGTTAGAAATTGTGTACTGCAATCTTTATATTTAAGCAAATTTTCATTTATCTTGACTTTTATGAAGTAGAATCTCTATTTAGCAGAACTTTTATTTAACAGAATTAAAATATAACCTATAATTCATGCAACCAAATTTGCATGTGACAGACTGTTTACGAACCCGAATTTTAATGTGATAGAATCTCTATGTATCCAAATATTTATTATGTACAATCTCCAAGTGATTTAGCGATTCTGCCAAACGAAAGTTCGGCGATATGAAGTGTGGTTAATTAAGAGATATGTTGGGTGGACAGTCTGTATGAAGAATATTCGGTTATGTAGAGATTCAGCTGCATAAAAATTCTGTTTAATATAGAGTCTGTCACATTTAAATTCGCTTGCAAGAAAAGTGGGTTATTTAAAAGTTCTGTTGTATTAAAGTTCTGCCAAACAAAAGTTCGACCAAATGAATTGCCAGACAGTTGAAAGTTCTATCACTTGGAGATTGTACATAATAAATATTTGGATACATAGAGATTCTATCACATTAAAATTCGGGTTCGTAAACAGTCTGTCACATGCAAATTTGGTTGCATGAATTATAGGTTATATTTTAATTCTGTTAAATAAAAGTTCTGCTAAATAGAGATTCTACTACATAAAAGTCAAGATAAATGAAAATTTGCTTAAATATAAAGATTGCAGTACACAATTTCTAACAATTGTAAATTCTATTAAATAACATTTCTAAAATATAGAAATGATTCCGAACAAAGATTCGAATAATTAAACTGTCTATTAAATAGATATTGTGTTAAATAAAAATCCCGCCTATTAGTATTTCTGTTAAATTGTAATTCTGTCATATTTAAATTCGGCTAAGTGGATATTTTATCTAATGAAATGTCTGTGGTGTCTAGAATCTAACAAATTATAATTTATTGGAATAAAAATTACAAAATACGTAAATAAGGTTATGTAAAAATTCTAGCACACGAAAGTCAAGTTATCTGACGTTTACATTAAACGTTAATTCTGTTAAAAGCAAATTCGTGAACAAAAGATTTCTCTTTAAACAAACTTCATTTTAATAAAAAGTCATATTAATAAAAAAATTCTAAACTTCAATTTCTAGTATTTGCAAATTAATTTTAACAAAAATTATAATAAGTGATAATTCATTTTTAAAACTTTTCGTCTAACTACGCGTTTTTATAAATACTAATTCGAAGAAACAAATATTGAATAAAAGAATCTTTCTGCCATATGAAATTCGACCCATCTAATATTCTAGATAATCAACTTTAGGGTCCAACTTTAGGGTCCAACTTTAGGGTATCTTAATTTCAACCAATGAACAGTGTATAATAAAAAAAAATTTAGTCAGGTCTAAATTTAAAAAATGAATTTTTTTTAATTTAAAAAATATTATCTTTTTTTGTAAACATTATTTAAAATTGATAGAAATCTAACTTTTTATGTAACGGCAAAAATTTTATAAATTCAGTAGGTTCAGAGTTATATGTAATTGAAAATAGGTCTATTTTTAAAAACCTAGAATTTTTAAAATTCAAAACTAGCAAATTTGGTCACTTACACAAAAAGAAAAAAATACGTATCTAATATTTTTTTTAGGGAATAAATAAAAATTAGATTCAATAGAACTTAAAATGTGGACTGTAAATTTAATATGGAATTCCTATATATTCATTTGTAATCCACTTTTATTCCTTACAACTGAAGGCTCACTTTCTTTGTAAATTATCCTAAAAGGAGTTGTTCACAAACCAAGTAGACAGTTTAACTGACTTTCAAATTTCGCGACCCTTTTTTTTTCGACAGGATATCTCAAGAACACTTAAACTTTCAAATTTTTACCTCAAATTTCAATTCTTTTTTTCAATTTTTAACTATGTTCAAATAAAATAAAAATAATAAAATAAAATTAATCATGTTTACAGATTTCTGAGTAGAAGCAATCCGAACGAGTGGATACAAACGTACCATCTAACAAACAGAAATGGAATTCGCAAACTTCACCAATCCTCTGGCCGCTGTTCAAGCTATTCCGATATTCATTTATATAAATATACTAAGTGATTTTCTATACGGAGAAAATTTATTAAATGAAAAACACTTGTATCAGCCAATACCAATCGTTAATGCTTTGTATCATTACTTTTTCGATAACATTGACTACAATGCAAGTACGTCTTTGGAAACGACACAAATATATCTAGCAAGAAAGTTAATCAATGGCACAGATTATTATGGAACTGAAGAAAATGAAACCTTAGATGAAAACTTCATCAATGCTTTGTTTAAACATATAATTTCATCCCTCGTATTTGAGAAATATATAAATATTTATGGTTTTTTGGCTGAAATAGTTTACAGATCGAATAATCTCAATTTGGAAAGTTTCTATCTTAAAATTCGGACCACTCTTTCCAAAGCAAAATTTCAAAACGAATATGGACCGGATTCATCATTAGAGCCAATTGCAGTTTACAAAATATGTAATGACTTAATTTTTCCCTTATTTCCGATACCGGAGGAAGATTTCAATTTGACATCAGTTGATTACATTTACGGGCAGGCTGGTGCTATTTTTCAATTATCTATGCAAAATCCACCGATTATTAAACGAACTTTATGCGAAGAGAATGAAACACTCGACAAAGTAAATAAATTTACTGAATATAAACTAATCGCACATGCAGTTGAACAATCAGTTAATGCCGGCAAAGTAAATGTAACTGCTTTAACAATTTTTACTCTTCCTGCTCTTATTCACTTTGTTTACAAAGAGAAACAAAATCTTAAAATTCGCAGAATTGCAAATATTGTTGATAATTCGACCCTAATGGGAGAAGCAATTAAACATTTGTTTTTTTACCTAAACACCAGTTTTTCTCAAATCGAAAAGGCACAAAACGATGACTATCGGTATCAATTCCATCTATCCATGTCACTGTTTAAGAATCGCACAATTCTAGCAAAGAATATTATCAATACACATTGTTCAGTTTCTAGTGAAGAGAATGTTATAAGTTTGATAACTGACTACGAAAATAATCCGGAAGATTATAAATGTAACAACAAATTGTTGCCAAACGTCAATAACATTTATCAGGAACAGGTTGATAACATAACGAAGAAATATTTTTTGTACGAACGGGAATCAATGCGAGAAGCATTTGGCATTGATCGCATTAACTCTGTGAATGATAAAGTTGACATTTCTGAAGGGTTTTTTGTTCCCAATCCTTCAAGACAAGTCACTGGTGATTTTCAGCTTATAGACAAGTCGACTAACATGTTTAAATTGTACTTCCCAGATAATGGAACATATACTTATTACGCCTTTGTTCGAGAAGATAATGAAATTACTTTGCTTCAAGGCTCTGACGATGATGAGGTTTTTAAAAAAAAATTAGGACTACAACGTGAAACGTTCGAAAATCATAATTTTTATACCAAGAACTGGAATTGTACTGCAGTTAAAACTATAAATGAGTTGTTCGATGCAATTGCCGAAGAAAGGAAGATAGCATTCAGTAAAAGTTTATTCTCCTCTGGATATGACCAGACAAGAACAGAATGGTGGATTGATTTTGGTCTGTCTTTAATTCCGTTTTACTCATGCGTTCAAGGAATAAAATCACATAATGTAGAAGATGCAACCGTTTCATGTTCATTAGATGTATTTTTCCTTCTGCCGATTGTAGGTGAAATTGGTTCCATTGCATCCAAACTGATAACAGCGACAACAAGGTCGGTGCTTTCTTTAGCAGGAACGACATTTGAATCAATTATGTTAAGAACGGTTCTAAGTAAAACATTATTGATTTTGGGAGAAGTCATGGTGAAGGAGTTAGTAAGTGAGTTTTCATCAGTACTGACAAAAGAGACATTAAAAAATTTAGGATTGTCAGTGGTTCGCTTCCTAGATCCTGGTTTTGAATTACTCTTCACAATAGGCAAAGGGGGATACAGATTCTTAAGTAAATTAATCACAAAAGCACTAGGACAAAATTTAATTTCTGTTAAATTTTCTTCTTTAATGAAAATGTTGGCAAATTGCAATGATAGGGTAATAACATTTTGGAGAAAAGTGGACGTGATGAACGAAAGGGACATGTACGTAAATTGCCTATCTAAAAATTCTGGTTATGGTTACAAGTACATTAATTTACCTAATGGGAAAATAGTCGAGCTGAGGAAAGTTGTAAAGTCTGAAGACAAAGTAATAGTTGTGTTTGATCGAACAGCAGAGAAGAACGAGAAAATATATAAAGTAGTTGATCCCGTAACAGGTGATGTAATCAATAAGGAATTATATCAACATAATGGCCAATTATATGAACATCCTACATCTCGTAGATTTGAACTTAAATTAGATATTGGGTGCAAAAAACTGAGACTTAAACGATCTCCAACTAACAATGCGTGCTTATTAAAAAGTTTTCTCAAGGATGAAAGAAAGAAATACGAGGAACTTGCTATCAAGTATGGTGTGGAGCATTTAGGATTTTCAGAATCCTCAGTACGTGCTGAGCTTAGGAAATACATTTTTCCAGGCAATGGCGAATTGCAACTTATTTTTGTACAGCAATGGGAACAGTCGGTCATAAACAAGAATTGGAAAATACTTGACTGGAGTTCCAAATTCATAATAGCTGATCCAGAAATGTTTGCTCGATTAAGGTATGAAGAGTTTCTCGACAAAGCAGAATATACAACAAAAGAAGCAAAGAAAATAATTCTTTCAATGTTCGAAACTGACCCAGATCTTTATCTAGCAAATTTAGCATCTCGTTTTACTAGAACCTTTCGGTCAAATGAGCTATATAAATACGTAACATTCAAGGATTTTTGTGCACTGCGGAATTATATTGACAGTGGATTTGAAAACATGGGAATAGTTACATTGGAATCGAAATGTATGAGAGAAGCTTTGTATCGATTGTCAATAAGACAATTTGATCAAATGGAAGGGTTTCCGAAAACTTTGTTCCGAGGAGAAAGAAGGTCGAGGGAAGCTGTCACGAGAATGTTTTACTCGGGTAGAAAAGAATTCGAGTTTGATAGATTTACTTCAACATCGACAAAAAAAGAGACTGCAGAAAATTTCTTAGGATCGATAGATGTCGAAGGTGTCGATATTATGTACAAGATGGAATTTGAACAAGGATGTTTAAGTGCAAATTTACAAAACGGCATTAATGATATGCAGAATGAGATAGTCCTTCTTCCTGGGACTAGGTTTAAGATAAAAAGCAAATTAGAAGTGCCAGAGGAAAATATTGTGAAGGTAGAATTGTCTTTCATGCACGACTACACTTTAAAAGAGGAGATGTTGAAAAATGCAATGGATGAATTAGAGAAACTTAAGAGAAATGATTTTTTGCCTTATGATTTAGATCTTTTCTGAAATATTTTTATTATCTTTGAATTAAAAACATTGTATATATGTATATTATTTATTATATTATTTACTCACGGAAAAAAATGAGTTAGCCGCTGCTGCTAACCAAATTTAGCAGTCAATTATTTAGTCACCACAGCTAAATATTAGCAAAGACAGCTAAAAATTAACTATGGAAGCTAACAGAAGTGGATCCCACAGCTAAAAATAGTTAGTTGTCATAAGGACAGTTAAACCTTTTTAGCTATGATATCTACAAATATTAGGAACCACAGCTAACTTTTAGCTGTCTTAGCTAATATTTAGCTATGGTGACTAAATAAGTAAAAGCTAAATTTTTTAGCTGCGGTAGCTAATTCATTTTTTCCGTGCTTTAATGAACTTTGAACTGAGATAATGGTAGATAAAGTGTTAATGAAATATGTTATAATACAACGATATATTCGTTATGGACAGATATTTATGAATTTAGATTTGTATAAATTGTTGATGTGTGCTTCTATGGCAGTATAAACTTTTGAGTGGTGAAACTTAAATGTATTTTAGAGTAGGAATTATATTTTTTTTTTATTAAATAGACAGAAAATATGAAAGCGATTGTATAATATTTGTTTCTCTGAAACCTCAATCGAGGTAAGAAATAATGAATAAATAAATAATAATAATAATAATAATAGTTTGATTTCATCAGAAAAAGTTTAATTACACTAAAACACATTATTATTTGATATAATTCAAAGATTTTTATTTTTTAAAAAATAATACTTCAATCTTTGAAAAATACATAACTTATTAAACGTAAAATTTCCAATAATCTAAAATTTGAATTTTTTGAATTATCTAATAAACTAAATAAACGATTATATTAAAAAAAATCTTGAAGATTTATATTTAAGATATTTAAGATATTTAAGATATATCAAAGAACTACAAATGAGAAATTGTAACGTGAAATAAACGACGAAATTTAAAAACAATTTTAAACTTCGAGCTATCAAAAATTTTTGTATACACTGATAACCAGAAGGCACCCTGGGTAGCGAAAAAGCTCTTTATTTGTATGTAGCGAAAAAATTTAAATTCATAATAGTTTCTTTTACTGTAATTGTTGTTTATCAACAAATATTGTATTTTACTGATGTTATGATAAATTTTTCATTTGTTTAAACAATTTAATGTTGCAAAATTGTAACATTTCCAAATAAACTAAATGAGTAGAAAACTATAAGAAATTCTCAATTTTTTTTGTTTTTGTCAGTACTGAATTAATAAATTAATTAAGATAATCCGTAAAAGGAATAATCACACTTATTAAAACTTTGTTTACACAAATAAATATGATTCACCAATTTTTTAAACAAATCATATACCTACCAATATGCAGTTTTTTTATTTTTCAATTAACTGATTTTTATGCGATTATAAGGGTCAGGAATGAAAATTACATCATTATTTAAACATTTTTTAAACAATTTATAGTGCTACTTTTTTTTGTCGGTTATTATATAAAGATCGATTAATGCAAAATGAGAAAAAACTGCATATTTGCAGGTTCAGTTGAAACCAAATTGTTAGTGAACAATATTAATTTGTTTAAAAAATGTTAAAATAATAATTTGATATTTACTCCTTAACCGTAATCATGTAAAAATTGGTTAATTGCAAAATTAGGAAAATACTGTCAATCTGTGGTTACAATGTGACAAACACTGAGTTAAACTGAACCAAACTATTTTAGTCACATATTTTGATACGATAAGTTTCTGGTCTCCTTTCGTTTATTTTTAATTAATGGCTGAGTTGGTTCGGAAAAGATTAAGTTAAAGACCTAATAATTTCAACAGAATTAAGACTGGTTTAACACTGGAGTAAGCACTGAGTTTAACTCGTTCAATGGGCAAAAATGAGTGTTTGACAAACTAGGGTAGGCGAATAAACTTGACTGACGAAATAAAACTGACTCCCTGAAACTGACTAGCCTCTTATCGTTCTGTCTGTCCCTTTATATCCAAGAAAGGTGAAGTTTAATAGTCGTTTTTGACAATGTGTCACCCGCGATCTGCGCTGCATTTTTAGAGAGCACCGACTTCCTCATCGGCTTCCCCTCGTATTTTGGTCCCTTTGCGACATTTTGAGATTCAAATTTTCCTCATCTTCTCCCCGGAATCTTTTCACCAGAATGACAGTAAATCGTTTTCTCTAATTCCCTCACGCCACAAACCCCTCATCAGACTATTACTTGATTCGTAAAAAACCATCGTAGTATCACAGACATATATTATATCACCGTTATCTTATTTCTTTTTAGTAAGCCTAATTACAGCGTTTAATATTATGCACCTTTCATGTTCATAAAATAATATAAGAATATATGAGAATATAAGAAATAATATGTGAATTGATACAATGTAAATATGCAAAAAATAATATACAGATATTTTTATAATATAAATGTATATATATGTATATAGGTAACGGACGTAACAGTATTAAGATTTTGTTAATGTAGTTAATTATTTATTACTTCTTACTTATGTAATTTTGAATGCTCATAAAAGAAATAATAATAAATTTGTAAAAAATTATTATTTCGAAACATTTTTTAAAAGTATAAAATTTATTTATTTATTTATTTATTTATTTCTCTCCCCGCAGTCACTAGGACCATAAATGGGGTACATGATTACAAAAATATAAGATAATAAAATATTATAATGTTATTTACGACAGCCGCAAGTACATATGAGTATTGTTGACGACATTGTGCTATTTAAGCAATAACAAATTTTCTTAGTACTAGCTTGCAATCAATAAGTTCTCCTGAGCGATAGTATAAATTTTACCAAAAAAGAAACAAAAATAGTCAAAGTTGAAGAAAAAAAATCACACGTAGTGTTTGAAATATAAAACATGCGGTTTATAAATACCAAATTATCCGCCAATAATTGTTTTGAGTTATAACGCATCAAATCCATATCAGGAATAAAAGGTTCTTTTCGGCGTGGATGTAACCTAGGCACTTTGAAATTAATACAACTTAAGATTTGAGGCACATGTATATTGTTGTTAATAAGTTTAAAAATAAATATTGCAGATGCTATTAAACGCCTTTCCTCTAATGAGTAATAATTGAATCTTTGACATAATGCAAGATTATCAGTTCCACGAAGCGGATACACCCTATCGCTTTTATAGCACAGATACTTCAGGAAACGTTTTTGAATTTGTTCGATCTTGCAAGCATAAATATTATATCTAGGGTTCCATACAATGGACGCATATTCCAATCTAGATCGAACAAGTGCATTATACAGTGCCATCAATGTCTCAGTTTTACTAAAATGAGTCGTAGTTCTGATCAAAGTTCCCAGGGCTCTCGAAGCATTAGAACAAATTGTATCAATGTGATCGTTAAAATTTAAGTCATGGGTGAATATAACTCCAAGATCCTTAACCGTCTGAACTCTATTCAATAATTCACTATCAATGTTGTAATTAAAATGAAAAGGGTTATTTGCTCTACTAAAAGTCATAGTTTGACATTTCGTTACATTTAAGGGAAGTTTGTTTTTTTTACTCCAGTCAAAAATCAAATCCAGATCACGTTGAAGCAAATAAAAATCGTGGACCGATCGAATCTCCCGATAGAACTTAATGTCATCTGCGAACGCCAGCACAGGGGACCTGACCAATTCAATCGCGTCATTAACGTAAACAGAAAACAACGGAGATCCTAGTGAAGAACCCTGAGGAACTCCGCGATTTGGTACAAAAGGAAGTGCTGAGAATTCCCCAATCGTGACATAATGGTGTCGATTAGCCAGATAATTAATTAATAAATGTTTTAAGTTTACTGGAATATTTAAACCGTCAAGTTTTTTAGTTAATAAGTCATGATCGATGGAATCAAAAGCTTTGGCAAAATCTAAATAAATGACGTCAACTTGATTCTTTCTTAAAAAAGCGTTGCTAACATATTGTTTAAAACATAAAAGATTTGTCACTGTAGACTTTTTACTGATACCCCCATGCTGGTTCTCGCTTAAGACTGTTTTAATTCCAGTTTGTAAATACTTTATAATGGTTAGTTCAAAAACCTTCGCGAAATTCGACAGTATTGCAATCGGTCTGTAATTTATGCACTCATTTTTGTCACCTGATTTAAAGATAGGAACTATTTTAGCTGTTTTCCATGCCTTTGGAAATTCGCCGGTCATTAAGGCACAATTAAAAATCATTGATAGTGGGGACGCAAGAATAGACGCACAATCCCTAATAATGAAACTGGGAATACCATCCATTCCATAAGTATTTTTAGGTTTTAATGCTTCTGCGGCCCTGCGAACTTGGGTCTCTGTCAAGAACAACCAACCTACATCCATCCTCGGTTGTGGATTAACAACAGTAATATTTAAAGTATCGCAGTTTATAGATGAAAACAGACTTGAAAATGCATTGACAATAGAATGAGGTTCAGTAAGAGTCTGTCCATTAAACGACATTGTATTTGGAATTTGGGGTTTCTTACAATTCCGATTTACAAAAGCCCAGAATAATTTCGGATTAGAATTTAAGCTAACTTCGGTTTTCTTAATGTATTCCATGTGCTCATGACGGATAGTCCTATGTAAACAACCTGCGATTTCAACAATTTGTGCGTTATAAAACAAATATAAGTCAATATTATTCTTATTTCTGTTTCTTTTTTTTAACAAATTATGCTTTAATTTTATGTTACTTATTGTATTATTTGAGAACCACGGAGGGAAAAGAGAAGTTTTACATTTTTTTCGATGTGTCACAGGCACGAAAGAATGGAGAACGGTTTCAAAAATATCTACAAATTTTTCGCACATATCATTTACGTTCTCAAAGTTATTTAATATATCCCAGTCTATCGTTATTAGCGTAGAATATAGTGAAGAAATGTCTGCTATTTTAAAGTTATAATTTGGTATCATTGGTAAATCACTATTGACACTAAAAGCAGAACTACAAAATCTGTGATTAGATTTTAGTAATATACATATATCTAAAGCCGGATGATAGGGGTCCTCAGGGACAATTGGTGGACAAGCATGGCGGGTAACACATTCAGTGTCTGTAAATACAAAATCTAAAATTTTATCATGAGAATTTACTATACAATTTACCTGCCGGACATTAAATAAATTGGTCATTAAATTCTTTAAGCTAAAAAAAAGAAGTAGAAATATGAAACATATAACAGGTTTTCAAGATTAAAAAAATATAGATGATAATATAAAAATAAAAAACAATCAGCCGTCTATGATAAAAGACATTGTTATTATTTCGTGATCTAAAATATTCTGTTATAGCACACATACCTATTATAGATTAGGGAACGCCCATACATGGACAGTTAAAGGTGGTGGGAGGGAATCCAGTAGAAGTTCACGATTGTCTACGAGGGGGAGGGGGGTTAGAGCAAATATCCACGTGGACATGCATAACTGTATTTCTACATGAATATTAGATTTATGGTTAAATCGTTTGTTGATTGTTGATTATAAGATGAAGAATAAATCTATAATGTTAAAACTTTGGTAATTTATGCTTTTTTTCGTAATCAGTTTTGTTTCCTTTAACCAATATATGCAATAGATATATGTGCGCTATGCAACTAAAATAACGGAGATGAGTGAGGGAGGTGAAATAAAACAACAAATCATTTGCTAAATTGTCCTACTGGACAATTTCGCTAACAAATATATGATTTCTTAGTCAAAATTAAAATTTCTGAACTTCTCTAATAAAAATTAACATAAAACAAAGTGAAATAGTTTTCCATATTTGGACTCCTAAACAAAAGGAAATAAAATTAATCATGTCTACAGATATCTGAGTGGAAGCAATCAGAACGAGTAGACGAAAAGGTACAATCTAACAAACTAAAGTGAAAATGACGTACTAAGTCAATACTTTGGCAGCTGTTCAAAATATTCCGATCTTAAATTACTTAAATACACTTAGTAAGAGGATAGCAACTTTTTGGAGAAAAGTGGACGTGATTAAAGAAAAGGACATGTACGTAAATTCTGTATCTAAAAATTCTGGATATGGTTACAAGTACATTAATTTACCTAATGGGAAAATAGCCGAGCTGAGGAAAGTTGTAAAATCTGAAAAAAAGATACTAGTTGTTTTTGATCGAACCATAAAGAAGAACCAAAAAATATACAAAGAATTTGATTCTGTAACCGGTAACGTAAACAAGAATTGGAAAATACTTGACTGGAGTTCCCAATTCAACAAAGCTGATCCAGAAATGTTTGCTCGATTAAGGTATGAAGAGTTTCTCGTCAAAGCGGAATATACAACGATAGAAGCAAATGAAATAATTCTTTCAACGTTCGAAACTAACCCAGATCTTTATCTAGCAAATTTAGCATCTAGTTTTACTAGATCCTTTCGGTCAAAGGAGCTATATAAATACGTAACATTTAATGATTTTTGTGCCCTGCTCAAAATATGTTATAATACAACGATATATTCGGTATGGACAGATATTTATAAATTTAGATTTGTACACAATTTTTCAGTACACAATTTTTGAGTGGTGAAACTTAAATGTATTTTAGAATAGTAATTATCTTTTTTTTTTATTAAATAGACAGAAAATAGGAAAGCGACTGTATAATATTTGTATCTCCAAAAACCTCAATCGAGGTAAGAAATTATGAATAAATAATAATAATAATAATAATAATAATAGTTTGATTTCATCAGAAAAAGTTCAATGACACTGAAACACATTATTATTTGATATAATACAAAGATTTTTATTTTTTAAAAAATAATAATTCAGTCCTTGAAAAATACATAACTTATTAAACGTAAAATTTTTAACAATCTAAAATGGAATATTTAGAATAATTCAATAAACTGAATAAACGATTATATTGAAAACAATCTTAAATTAGGTAATTAAACAAATCTATCAAAGAACTACAAATGAGAAATACACTAGGTAACGTGAAATGAACAACGAACTTTAAAAACAATTTTAAATTTCGCGCTACCAAAAATTTGTGTATACACTGACAACCACAAGGCACCCTGGGTGGCGAAAAAGTTTTTTATTTGTATGTAGCGACAAAATTTAAATTCATATTTGTTTTTAATGATATTGTTGTTCATCAACAAATATTGTATTTTACTGATGTTATAATAAATTTTTAATTTGCTTAAACAATTTACTGTTGCAAAATTGTAACATTTTCAAATAAACTAAACGAGTAAAAAATTATAAGAAATTGTCAATTTTTGTTTTGTTTTTGTTAATACTGAATTAATAAATTAAATAAAATATTCCGTGAAACGAATAATAACACTTACAAAAACTTTTTTTTACATAAATAAATATTATTTACCAATTTTTTACACAAACCATATAGCAATATGCAGTTTTTTTTACTTTGAAATCAACTGATTGTTATGCGATTTCAATGTGAAAAAAGTTTGTACTAAAGAATATTAATTTGTTTAAAAACAGTTCAAATAATAATTTTATACTTATTCCATACCAAAATCATATAAAAAAAGTTTAATTGTAAATTTAGGAAAATACTGCCAATTTGTAATGTCAATGTTAAAACAGTTGATAGTAAACAATGACAATATGTTTAAGAACTGTTTAAATAATAATTTTATATTTATTCCTTAGTCGTAATCATATAAAAATCGGAAAATTGAAAAATTAGGAAAAAACTGCCTATTTGTAGTTTTAATGTCAAAAAAGTTGCTAGTTGACAATATTAATTTGTTTGAAAACTGTTTAAATAATATATTTATAATTATTCCTTAGCCAAAAGATACATTTGTAGTCACTTTTAAGATGTTTCCGAAAAGTTAGCAAAAGTATCTTAAAATGCATTAGTTTTCTAAGATGTAAACTGAAATATAAGATACTTTAAACGTCTTAAAAGTGACTACAATGCATTTTAAGATGTTACTTTTTACAGTGTAGTAAACATTAACAATTCGTTTAATAATTTTATATTAATTTTTTAGCAAAAATCATATAAAAATAGGTTAATTGCAAAATTACGAGAAAGAACTGTCTATTTGTAAATTTAATGAGAAAACAATTGATACTAAACAATAACAATTTGTTTGGAAATTGTTGAAAAAAACCATATACAAATCGGATAATTGGAAAATCAGAAAACAAAATACCTACTTGTAATTTTCATGTAAAAAAGTTGCTATTTGACAATATTAATTTCTTTAAAAACTGTTTAAATAATAATATTATACTCCCTTAGCCAAAATCATATAAAAATAGGTTCATTGCAAGATTAGGAAAATACTGCCAATTTGCAGTTTCAATGTGAAAACAGTTGATAGTAAACAATAACAATTTGTTTAAAAATTGTTTGAATCATAATTTTTTGTTTATTTCTCAGCCGTATTCATATAAAGATCGGTTAATTCCAAAATTAGGAGAAAAAACTGTCTATTTGTAAGTTCAATGAGAAAAAAGTTGATAGTAAACAATAACAATATGTTTAAAAATTGTTTAAATAATAATATTATATTTATTCCTAAGCGGTAATTATATAAAGATCGGTTGATTACAAAATTAGGAAAAAACTACCTTTTTGTAGGTTGAATATGATAGAAGTTAGTAGTAAACAATAACAATTTGTTAAGAAATTGGATGATCAATAATTCTATATTTATTTCTTAGTCGTAATCATATAAAAATCATATAATTGGAAAATTAGAAAAAAAACTACCCATTTGTATTTTTAATGTAAAAAAAGTTGCCAGTTAAAAATATTAATTTGTTTCAAAAGAGTTTAAATAATAATTTAATATATTATTTTTAAGCCAAAATCATATAAAAATAGGTTAATTGTAGAATTAGTAAAATACTGCCAATTTGTAGTTTTAATGTAAAAACAGTTGATAGTAAACACAAACAATTTGGAAATGTTACAAATTTTCAACAATAAATTGTTTAAACAAATGAAAAATTCATCGTAACATTAGTAAAATACAATATTTTTTTTGTATTTAGGGTTTTATTATAAGTTTTACTTAAAACTATATGCTAAAAATATGCGACATGTATTTACGTTTTGGCTAAAAGTGATTGCTAAAGGAGCATTTACAAATGTTTCTTGAGATTTATAAATGTTATAATTTAATTTAAATAGTGCAATGAACTTTCAGGTTAAAATGTTATTTAATGTTCTTAATTGGCACTTTTCTTTAGAAGATAATTACACTATAATAAATTTTAATCATATTCAATAGTTCATCATTGTATTATCGAATTCATGACTTATAATAAAGAATTATTTTGTATTTTGAACATCTAATTGATCATTTGAAAGTCTTTTTTAAAATACAACAAATCTTGTGACTTTTAAAATAATAAAGTTAATTCACGAAATTTTATCGAATCTATTTACATAATTAACATCATATTGTTACAGTTTGATAAACAATTATTTAAAATCAATGGTTACGGTTTGAAAAGTATGTGCAAATACAACAGGAATTACCTGTTGCTTTACACATAATGACTCATTTACATACTGTATAAAGTAACTAAAAGAAGCAACTGAAAGAAAGAATAGAAAAAATACAAGATAAAACTAATTTCTAAAGAACAAAATTCAATAGATGATTTCAATATAAAAATGGAAAAGAAATAAATTCTTCAACTTAGAGATCATTTGGATTGTTTATGAAGGAGTTCATGACTCAGTTCACGTACTAGTAAACATTTACAAAATTTTTAAAACAGTTTTGTCAAATTTATATTGCGAATAAGAAGTGGAATTGTTTTGGAAATTACTGTAATAATAGGTAAGTTGTTTTTAATATAGTTTACTTTGTGTCCATGTACCTTATTTTTACAATTTTTAATATATTAAATTTAAACTGTATTTGAATATTCTTATCATAATCTGTAATATCTTGAAACAGATTTAAAACGAAATTATACAGACAGATACTTTTTTATAGATATTATTACTAATATTCAGTTTCTTTAATAAAAGAATTAGTTGTTCGAAAACTGGAACATCTCAATTCAGCATTGTTCTAGTTTCCGACGACTAAATTTAGACACATTTTGACCTTAAAATTGTCTATTTATTTTTAGATTGTTCTTAGAAAAAAGTATTCCAAGAAGCTACCACAGGGGTTGAAAGCAGAAGTAGAAGCCAAGATGAACACGACAAATTTCATAAGTCCTTTAGAAACCGTTAATATTATATCCATCTTCAGTTATGTCAACACCCTCAGCGACTTTCTATTCGCAGAAAATTGTTTGCTAAAGGAAGACCAATATAAGCATATTCCAGTCGTCAATGGCTTGTACCAATATCTGTATCCTTATCAATATGGAGAACTTGAGCGCCAAAATAGAAGATTGAGGTTGGCAAGAAAATTAATAAACGGCACTGATTTATACGGGGACAAAGAAAACGAAAACCTCAATTCACATTTCATCAATACGCTTTTTAACCAC
Source organism: Ganaspis brasiliensis (assembly GCA_037103525.1). NCBI lineage: Eukaryota > Metazoa > Arthropoda > Insecta > Hymenoptera > Figitidae > Ganaspis > Ganaspis brasiliensis. The sequence continues at coordinate 795,755 of JAZKLR010000103.1, read as the reverse complement.
ATAATTAGCTCCCTTGTCTTCCGTCGATTTACCAACGTCTACGGATTTATAGCAGAAACCATTCAAATGACAGAACAAGACTCGCTTATTCCTTTATATCATCATATAAAAAAGATGCTAGTCAGTTTAGCATTCGAAAACGTATCGGGAGAGGATTCAAAGCTGGATCCTCTTGCGGTTGAAAAAATATTTATAGAGATAATCTATCCTTTATTTCCGGAACCGAAACTATTTCCTGTAAAGGTAACATCAGTTGATTTCATTTATGCACAAGCGGGAAACATGTTTCTGCGATCTGGAGAAACAGAAGCAACATTAAATGAAAATAGTGCTGGAACTAGAGATTATCAGGAACTTGTGGAAATAGCCCATACAATAGAACAACTGGTTCTTGCAAAGAAGCTGAACGAGACGGTTTTGAAAATTTTTGCCCTTCCTGCTCTGATCAACTATGTTTTGAAGGAGAAGAAGGAACTTAATTTAATAAAAATATCAGACATCATCAACAGTCCGGTTCATTGGAGAAAGGCTTACAGAAATTTGTTTACTTATCTAAGTGATGCGTTTTTGTCGATGCAGAGGGTACAAAACAACAACTATCAATACGAGTTTTATTTGTCAATGTCCAATTACAGGAATAGAACGACCATAGCGAGGGAAATGATAGAAATCAACTGTCCAGAAGTGACTGATTCGGATATGGAAACGGAAATCAACAGGTATAAAAATAATCCCGATACTTACACGTGTAGACATGTTGACTATACTGATAAAAAGATGAATCCTCTGGACGATCTAAACACACTTTTCCAACAAGAGGTTAACAATGTTACCCAAAAGTATCACACTTATGAAATAGAATCATGTCGAATGTTGTTTGGCAACGAGTTTATAAAATCGTTAGATAAAGCAAATGTCATCATTTCCAAGGGTTTGATACGTTTTTATACCGATGGGTTTTCTGCACTTGAAGCTGAGTCAATTCAATTGGTAAAACCGTCACATGATCTGCTGCAGTTTTACTATCCTGACAATGATACATACACTTACTATGCACTTATCCGAAAAGGTTACAATATCTCCCTCATTGACGAAAAAAGTAACCCAATCAGTTTCCGGGAAGCGCTTGGTTTGGAAAGTGACCAAACATTTAGATACAACTATTTCCCAATAGTCTTGAAAGAAAGAAACGAAAGATTCGAAGTCCTTCTAACGAAGATTGCAACGGAGCGATCAAAATTGTTTGGTACCAATTTGAAGTTGAAGGGAAGCGACGAAACGAAAAAGGAATGGTGGATTAATTTCGGACTCTCGCTGATTCCCTTCTACACTTGTGTTAAAGACATTAGGGAGAATAATTTCAAAGGAGCGTTTGAGATTTGTCCCTTAAATGGGTTATTCATCCTCCCGATTGTTGGAGCAGTAGGAGCGATTGGTACGAAAATTAGCATGACTGCTGAGAAATGGATACTGACATTATCAGAAACGACCTTGAGAACTATCGCGGTAAGGACTTCCATTCGGACAATTTTAAGAAACGTTGGCAAAGCGATGTTAGAGGAAATGGGTGAATTTTCAGGATTATTTTCCATGGAGACTTTTAAAGATTTAGGAATTGCTTTGGTGCGTTTTATAGATCCCGGATTCGAATTAATGTATTCATTGGGAAAAGGAGGATTGAGGTCGATTAGGACAGTGCTTGCAGTGATTGGAAGAAGGCACTCAATCTCGTCTCAGTATTTAAAATTAAGGTTAGAAGGAATACAAACAGCAATCAACGAATTTCCAAAGAAGATAAATACGTTGTCTGGGAAAGATGTGTACGTTAATTCCCTAACTAAAAACTCCGCCTATGGTTACAAGTTCATTCCCCTAAAAAATGGACAGGTGGCGGAAATTCGAACCGTTTATCCAGCAGGAAGAGAAATACCAGTTGTGGTTCGTCCGAGAGGAGATAAAATTGAAAATCAAGTTTCAAAGATCGAACGAACAATTTACAATGAAGTAGACTTAGAATGGGAGAAAATTATCGGGGAAGATTATTTTCTTGATGAGGAAGGTTTGATAGTTTCGGGGGAGAGACGGTTTGGATTGGCGGTTAGTCATGGAAGTGATAATGTAGTTGAAGGTGGGAATTTCTTAACGACGGCAATAAATAGTATCAAAAATAAGAAGAACGTTTTAACAGAAGCGGTCAATTTCGCAGTAAAAAAAGGGAAATTTTCTGAAACGGTAGTGCGGAATGAATTGAAAAAATATGCTTTTCCGGAGACAGGGATGATGGAAATGAATTTTGTTAGAGAATGGATGAACAGTCAAGAGTTGAAAGTACCTGTTTGGTCAGCTCAATATAAAATCGTGGTAGTTGATCTTTTCAACGAGCTGAAATATAAAGAAGTAATAGAGAATCCTGAAATATCTGTAGAGGAAGCTAGCAAAAGGATCGACGAACTTTATCTATCAACTGAATCTGAGAATATTAAGACAGAATTGCCACTTTCAAGTGTACTGAAAGATTTTAAGGAAAGAAAAGCGTACAATTATGTGACATTCGAAGATTACTATGCTTTGAGATATTACGGGGGCAGTGGATACAAAAAAATGGCGGAAGATTCGCACGAGACGAGACGGATGAAAAACGCCATTTACAGATTGGCAATTCGACAATCCGAAGATCCGGATGAAAAATTCGCTAAAATTTTGTTTAGAGGCGAAAGTAGAATAACAGGTGCGATTGAGAAGGAACTTGCTGATAAGGAATTTGAATTTACGAGATTTACTTCGGTGTCGACTGACATTGACACAGCGAATACTTACTCTATGAAAGGTACTCCTGAAAATACAAGAGTCTTTTATGAACTTAGTTTTAAAAATCCAATAGTACGAGCAAGAGTGGAACATCTCTTTGTTTTGGGTGAGAAGGAGACAATTTTGCTCCCGGGAACCAAATTTCACATTGACAATATAGAAAGATCTACGGAGCTATTGGAATCTGGAATTAGGCAAAATTTGATCAAAGTCAAGGCGACACATATGGATGAAATTGGAACAAAGATCAAACGACAACAAAGTGTTATGAAGGAGATTAAAAAGCTAATGGAAAAGGATACTAGATATTATTACAAGGAAATAACAGATGCTGTTCGTAATTGATATACTACTGTTAATAATTTAAAACCTATTGTTAGTAATTTATGTCTTTTTTGTTAATAATAATTTAAAGCCTATTGTTAGTAATTGATGTAAATAATTTTACATTTCTAATAAACTTAAGTATGTATTTTCAATTATATAACTATATTTAATTGACAAAAATAACTTAATAAATTATATAATAAACATAGTACTAATAAAAAAAACATATTTTAGTAAATAAAAAACAAACAGCTGCCTATAGTAAAAGACCTGTGTTAATAAATGTTTATCATACCCAATTTTCACATGTCAGAATTTTTATTTGAACGTTTATTTAATACAATTGTCATTTTATAGAATAGTTATTTATCGTAATGAAGATCTATTCCAAAGACACGACTATAAATTGCAAGTGCGTAAATTATAATGCTATATTAAAAACAGTGTTTAAAACATCAAATTGTGAATTGAAATAAATTAATTCTTCGGATTTTTAAAAAGATCTATAGATACTCTGCAGATCTTTAATTATAAACAAAAATTATGAAATAATTTTTTAAATATTTATTTAAATGGAAAATAAAAATATTTTTACATGATTCATTTTAATAAATTATATAAGACGAAATGTGAATCAAATGAAGCATTAAGAGTTTTTTATTGTATTTAATTATTATTTATTACTTCTTACTTATGTAATTTTGAATGCTCATCAAAAAAATAAAAAAATTTGTAAAAAATTATTATTTCGAAACATTTTTCAGAAGTATAAAATCTGAATTTTTTAAGCTTTAAAAAAAAGAAATTGAAATATGAAACAGGTTTTCAAGATTAAAAATATATAGATAGTAATGTAAATAAAAAACAAACAGCTGCCTATAGTAAAAAAAAAATTTATTATTTCCCGATCTAAACAAATTTTTTATAGCACACATACCTATTATAGAATAGGGACCGCCTATAAACCACGTGGACAGTTTGAGGCGAGGACAAATGTCCACGTGGACATGCAAAACCTTTCTACATGAATATTAGATTTATGGTCAAATCATTCGTTGATTCTAAGATGAAGAATAAATTTAAAATGTTAAAAATTTGGAAATTTATGCTTTTTTTCGTAATCTTATAATTTTGTTAATTATAAGATGTCTAAAGATATTTTCTAAGATCTATTAAGGGTTTGTGATGGAACATGATGTCACGGTTATAGACAAAATTAATTTTAAATAACTTAATAAATACCCAAATAAATTAAATTAAATAATTAAGAGAATGTTTAGAGACAAATTTTGCATATGCCCGTGACATGACGTCAAACTCCATTACATATACCCTTATATTTTATACTTTCATCACTTATTTTTCTAAAAATGTAATTATTTTCTTTATTATTTTTGAATTATTATTATAATTTTTTATGATTTTCTCCAATTTTTATTTTTCAATTAATATTATAGCTTTTGCTTCCTCCTATAGAGGAAGTTTTGTGATTGTTAAGATTTTTGATTTTCCAAAAATAGTCTAAATTAACTAATTTTCATCTGAAATGCAAAAATTTTAATTCTTAAGCGAATTTCGAGAAATTTGTGTGTGTGTGGTGACGTTTTTTTTGTTGACACGTTATTTCGAGAAAGCTTCAACGGATTTCGGATAAAACTGTTCGTATAAGCATTAAAGACTAATTTATTTACCATTTTAAGATAAAAATCCTTCTACATAGTTATAATTTTTCATAAAAAAGATCATATTATTTTTAAAAAAGTCCACGTGGACATTTAGAGGTGGAAGGGGGTGAGGGCGTAAAAAGTCCACGATTGTTCACGAGGGGGGAGGGGGGATCTAAAAGTGATTGAAAAATGTCCACGTGGTATCTGAACGATATATTGATATATGATATATTGAATTTTAACATCCTAGATTTTAGAAATTAATATATCCTGCCTAATATCTTTTGATACTAAATTTAAATATCTAAGATGTTTGTCGTATAGTTCACTATCGCAGATATTAATTATCAATATCTAGATATTAATTCTTAATGTCCATTTCTCTCAGTGTAAGAAAATTATATAACTTTTTAAAATAATTTTAATTTATTTATGATTTTTTTATGTTTCCTGTTTAAAATCTAAATAAGTTCAATAAATAATAATAAAAAACCATTTCAAGTAAAAAATTATTTTTAAACATTTAAATTCAATAACTAATTTCTCATCATTGTACAGACACCCTAAAAAAGGATAAATTTTTGCATTTCCGAAAGTGAAAAAATAGAAACTTTTTTAAAAAAAGAAGGTCAAAGAAGAGAAAAATGTTGATTTTAGGTGTTTTAGGTGGTAAAATCTTGATTTTAGGTGATTTTTCTAAAAAAAGGGGAAAAAAAGGGGATTAGGTGAAAAAGGGGAGCAACTGTGATCCCTGGGATTTATATCATCTTTTTTTGAGAAATCTACAAAAATTAAGATTCGAAAACGAATCTGGAGAAGATTCCAAGCTGAGAAATCAGACAGTTTACAATATATTTTACAACATAATCTATCCTCTATTTCCGGTACCGAAAAATGAATCTGTAAATGTAACATCTGTGGATTTCATTTACGCACAAGCGGGAAACATGTTTTTACGATCTGGAGAGACAAAAACAACATCAAATGGAAATATTGCTGGAACTAGAGATTATCAGGAACTTGTGGAAATAGCCCATACGATAGAACAACTGGTTCTTGCAAAAAAGCTGAACGAGACGGTTTTGAACATTTTTGCCCTTCCTGCTCTTATTAACTATGTTTACAAGGAGAAGAAGAATTTAGTATCCGAAAGAACAGCAGCTATCATCAACAATCCGATTCATTGGAGAAAGGCTTACGAAAATCTGTTTACGCATCTAAATGACGCGTTTTTATCAATTAAGGAAATACAAAACAGCAACTATAAATACATAAATTTAGCGCTGTCCAATTACAGGAATAGAACAACCTTTGCTAGGGATATGATAAAAATCAACTGCCCGGATGTGATTGATTTGGAAATGGAAACAGAAGTCAACAGGCATAAGAATAATCACGATACTTACACGTGTAGACAGAACCATCCACTAGATAACAATAAAGAAACGACCAATGATAAACACAACGGACCAGTAGGTCCACTGAATGATTTAAATAAACTTTATAAAGAGCAGGTCAAAAATATCACTGACAAATACTTTGTTTATGAAAGAGAATTATGTCGAGCGTTGTTTGGGAACGAGTTTATAAAATCACTGGACGAAGCAAATGTCATCGTTTCAAAAGGCTTGATGCATAATATTCTTTTGGGGTATGATGACCCATTCGGCGAGAGTGTGCAGCTGATCAATTTATCACATGATCTGTTGCGATTTTATATCCTGGCAATAGTACATACACTTATTATGCACTTATCCGAGAAGGATACAATGTTTCCCTTCTAAAGGAGGAGGATCCGATCAGTTCCCGTAAAGCGCTTGGTTTGGAGAGTTCCCAAATATTTAGAAGCAATGGTTTTCCAACAGTCTTGAAAAACGAGAATGATCATTTCGAAGTTGTTTTCAAGGAGATTGCAAAAGAAAGATCAAAACGGTTTGGTGCCAACTTGGAATCGTCGGGATATGACGAGACGAGTAAGGAATGGTGGACCAATTTCCTTCTTTCATTGATTCCCTTTTATTCTTGTATTAAAGACATAAGGGAAAAGTATACTGATGAAGCAATGGAGGTTTGTCCATTAGATGTGTTATTTTTCCTTCCGGTTGTTGGAGAAGTAGGAGCGATTAGTACGAGAATTGGCATGGCTGCTGAGAAATCGATAATAGCTTTATCGGAAACGACTTTGAGAACCATAACCGTGAGGACCTCTATTCGGACGATTTTGAGAAACATTGGCAGAGCCATGATTGAGGAGATGGGTGAATTCGCAGGACTATTTACAATAAATATGTTTAAAGATTTAGGAATATCTTTGCTACGTTTCGAAGACCCTGGATTTGAATTGGTGTTTTTGTTAGGAAAAGGTGGTTTAAGGTCGATTACGACCGTGTTTTCTATGGTGGAAAGAACGCATTCCATCGCGTTGAAGTCTTTAAAAGAAGCATTAGAAGGAATGAAAGCATCAATCGACAATTTCCCAATGAAGTTGAACAATTTATTTGGAAAAGGTGGGCACGTTAGTTCCCTAAGCAAAGACACCGCCTATGGTTACAAGTTCATTCCCCTAAGAAATGGACAGGTTGCGGAAATCCGAACCATTCATCCATCAGGAAGAGAAATACCGGTTGTGGTTCAAACCAGAGGAAACGAAATCTTGGGAAAATCTTCAAAGGTCAATCGCAAAATTTACAGAGAAGTGGATCTAGAAGAGGAGACGATTATTAAGGAAGATTATTTTGATAAGGAAGGTTTCATCAAACCTGATGATGTAATTTGTACTCCTAGATAGGTGTAGTTCTTGACTACCTCCAATGGTTCCTCCCTATATCTAATAACTCGATACTTCTTTGGTCTGCCTCCCATCGAACAGATCAGCAGTTTTGTTTTTGAAGTGTTTACCTCCAACGAGTTTATCGCACAATACTCGGACAGCGTTCTCAGTAGATCCTGCATCTCGATTATAGAGGTTGCCATTAGTACCAGATCGTCTGCAAAAAGCATCAACCGAATCCTTTTAACGATGTCCCTGTGACTTCTACTCTTGAAAAATATTACAATATCGTACAAAAAAAGTGCGAATAGTAAGGGGCTTAACGATTTGAGTCAGAGCGACTAACTCTTACTCGCATTTTAGCCTTCGAGTAAAAATCTTGCAGGACCCTAATAAAGGACGTGCTGACTCCCATCTCATGCAACTTTTTCCACAGTATCGTATGAACCACAGAGTCGAAAGCTCTACGAAAGTCAACAAAGACAATAAACAATTTACTCTGAGGTTTTTGCAGTTCTAGTTGAATCCTTGCAGAAAGCGTAAATATATTGTCCTCGCAGGATCTATCTCTTCTAAACCCACTCTGAGCCTCCGGCAAAATTTGACTTTCCTCTGCCCATTCGTTCAATCTTCTAGCAAGCACAGAGGTAAAAATTTTTGCAATCGAGTTCATCAACGCTATTCCTCTGTAGTTAACTGGATCCATGGTGTCACCCTTCTTATATAGCAATATTACGTCAGACTGACTTCAGCATTGAGGAATTTTGCCTGCTTCTAAGACCTTATTGAAAAGACTCTTGATCCAAATCATCCAACTCGCAGGCAAATGCTTGAAGAAATCGTTATTTATTCCATCTGGTCCTGCAGACTTGTTAAGTTTAAGTTTTCCAATCGCCTTGACCATCTCGTCCATACTAACTTCTCTATCAAGGAGCGGATGTCTACAATCATAAAATACTTCAATAAGAGGTGCAGCAGTGCCGTAAATTTTTTCATAAAAGCTTCTCCATTCTTCCTTTGAAATTGTGTTACTCTGATATTTTTTCTTTTTAAAAAATTTAACTGCTTTCCAAAATTCTTTCGCGTTTTCAGTATTGGAGATTGCTTTCCTATGTTTTATTAGATACTCATTTCGTGTAGTCTTTAATAAAAGCACATGATCTTTTCTCGCCTGAGTATAATTCTTCTGGTGTACAGGATTTTTCGATTTCAGCCATAGTCTACGATAGCGATTCAGAAGAACCTTCGAGAACTTACATGACTCGTTGAACCAAGGCTTACTGCTGCTCATTCTTGATTGAGTTCTTATTGTTTGAGTCATTCCCGACATTTCCGCTGCTTTTTTAACGTTCTCAATCAATGTATCGTTCATCCAGTCGATCTCATTCGCAAACTCATTCGGTAGCTTTTCTTTTAGATCCACAAGTAGATCCCAGTACTGATCTTCATTTTCTGCAATCCAATTGAATTTTAAGGTAGTACTGTTTTGCGATTTTGAAGCCGACGATGATCCCTCCAAAGCCTCTGCCTGTAGAGTAGCTCGAATCGGTAAGTGGTCTGAGAGTCCAAAGGGCCTAACCTCAAAATCCTTTACAACACATAGTCCGTCCAGGTTAGTCCAAATCTGGTCAATAGTACTAGCGCCTTGAGAGCCAACAAACGTGTACCTTCCCTGACTGTCTGAAATAGACCTTCCATTCAAAATAACTAAACCAAGATCTTCAAATGACTCAACAAGGAGATGACCTTTTGTGTCAATAGCCTCATCTCTTGAAATCCTTACTCCCGAAAATGCATGATCCTCAAACATCTTTTAGTCAAGTTGATTCAGCATACCGATCCTAGCATTTAAGTCACCACCCAGGATACACGGGCAATTGTTAACATCCAGAAGATCAGATAATGATAATTTCAACGACTCAATACTCTCTGAGTACAATAAACTATTCAAATATACACTAACAATTATATATTCTGCACCTTCTATAAAACAGCTAAATATAAACCAATTGTTATTAGATTCTAATATTTTTACCTGTTTAACAATTTTGGAGTCGTAAATAACAAGCAGGCCTCCACTTGCTCTTCCCAGTGATTTTTCTTTAACTGCTGGTTTTATAATCGTTTTATACTGCTTCCCAAAAAAATAGGGTAGATTGATTGATCTTCCAGTCAGCCAGATTTCGCATAAACATATTATCGCATCGCTCTTAAGATACTTTTCGAAGTCGTCGTTAATCAAACTGTAGAGGTTCCTTATGCCGTGGACATTCCAGAAGGTAATTCCAATATTGCTGTGTGCGACATCTGTTGGAGAAGGGGAGAGGCAGGAATAACAATCCTGATCTAAGCTCTGCCCGTCGATATTAATGCTCTTTCTTGCTTGGTGATCTCGTATGGTCACGCCGAAATGACCGAGAATCCTGTGACCCCGAATCTAAGTCTCCTTTATACCCCGTTTCCACTAGGCCTTGATCATCCTTCCAAATAAGGTTTTTATCACCAATCGTTAGTTTTCGATACCCAACTTTCACTTGTTTACCCCCTTGTTTTTCTTTTTCAGCTCTCGTTCTTATGCTTTTTTGAATTCCGCGTTCTTGCCATGTCAAGTCATCATTTATGTAGATTTTAGTTCCAGCAAGCTGATTCTTATTTTTCATAATCCTAACTTTATCATCCATACATCCTAACTTTATTTTGATCATTTGCTGCCTGCTGTTAGGAATAGTTCGCGATTCTACTATATTTACCTCGACGTTCAGTGAGTTTTTCAAAAATTCGGAGACATCTTTCTTTGGATTCGAAGAGGTTATCAGTCCAGTAATGATGATGTTACTTTTCCTATCCGCACGTTCTCTGATTTCCTCCTTCCTTTCCAGGAAGCTAATTCGTTCTAAAAGCAAGGATTTTTCTTTTCCCCATTCCACTATGTGTTCGTTAAAACTCTTGCGTAACGCATTTAATTCTTCCACCGCTGCCGCTATGTTATGAATTTCCTTATGCATTTCTTTATTTTTTTGATCCATCTCTTCCAGTTTTGCTAAAATAGCTTCACATGATGTAGTTTTTCTGTTCTGAAAATTTGTAATTGGGGGTTGATTGGGATCTTTTCTCGGGGGCATTTATAGTATTTTTCGCAACTGCGTCAACTTTCACAAGGAATTTCTAACCTTAAAGAAACACTACACGAGTCCTGTATTAAAACGCAACTCTAGGATCAATTTCACAGAAAACAATATTCACAATAGTCCTACTTACATCGATCTTACTTTGTAAAAGAAGTTCTCATTAAATTAGAGACCCAAAAAGGAAATATCACTATTTTTTTACTCTTAGAAATTGACACGATGCTCACATTTTGCGCGCTCTAGCAGAACTCCAAAATATTATAATGGTCCCCAACTTATAGCGGGTCTTGTTAGGCATTCAAATTTTGCTCCAATCACACACTGTGAAAATAAGCCTTTAGCCAATTTCTATGTTAAGAGACTCTGAACAATACACACAAGATACCGCCGATCACAACCAAACTTCAAGGTTAACAGTAGCACTTAATCTGCTAATAATAAACAAATAGCATTGCAGGTGCTATATTAACATCCTCTCACTGTTAAATTTAATCAAAAATTGGTTATATTTAGTCAACTTATTTTCTCAGTGCACTGTTTCATAGCGGCGCGAGGGAATGATAAGTTTTTCTATGACAAAATTTGAAGTATATTTAAAAATATTTCCATTCGCTGTTTTTAATTATAAAATCGTGTAGTTACAGTCAATACTATCATATGTAAATAAAAATAAGATAACTAACAATTAGTAAGGAATTTTACGTTTTGAATTAATGATTCTCTTCGAATTTAGCAGATGAGATATAGTGAGGGAATAATTTTCAGGGTACTCTCTTGGAAATATCTCATTTGTTTATCACAGAAGAAATAAACTTATTCCTTAAGTTCCTACATCTAGTACAGTAGTATTATTAAAAAGAATTAACTTTTCATAATTGACGATCCTGATTTATACAAATCATTAAGAACATCAATTTCGATTTTTTTGTAGAATCAGACAAATACACATTTCTTTGAGTTACTAATGTCAATTCCTTGGGTTTTATTATGCATTTGTAGTTTTTCACTAATTCTGACTAAACATTTTTACTAATTTAATTTGTGGACGACTTTTCATCATTTCATTAGTAGTTTTTGTCAAATTCAGATTTAGAAAAAACTGTTATAAAAAGTTCTCTTATTGTAAATTAAAATAAAATGTAGTACATGAAATAAATTAGTAAATTAATTTCTGACAATAAAATTAACATCTTGTCAATAAAATGATTCGTAATAGTCATCAATTTTTTGCATGTGAAAAGTGTTATATTTGTGCCAGTTATACATAACTAAAAGATTAAAACACCAAATTCACATGACAATTTACAAAATTGTTTACTTTTATAAAAATGTGGATTTTATTGTCATGTGTCTTAAATTAAATGTTTCTAATCAGAGAAGCATAACCTGAAAATTTGTAAGTCTTCGAGTATCTAAATTTTCAATAACATGGTATTACATTTCTAACAACATGTTATTGAAATTTTAATACCGAATTATTAAAAATTCAATAGCACGAATTGTAAAAAATTTCATGTACAAGTTAGTAAAGCATCATATAGATTTTTCTAACAGTGTATACTATCTTCTGTTAATAATTGATCACCTGTTGTTAGGAATTGAGGTACTTGATTTAATAAATGTTAATTAAATCAATTTTTACGTGTCAGAACTTTTATTTAAACGTTTATTTAATACAATTGTTATTTAACAGAAGTAAAATTCTCATACAAGAAATTGTAAAATTTAGAGAAAACATGAGCAGTATAAGTAATTGAAAATTTTAATGAACTTTGTAGTAAACTTAATATAATTTTTTTAAAGTTTAAAATTTCTTTTTTGCAAATCTCATTTTTAGCACTTTTTCCCTAAAAATTGTAAACTATTTTATTACAGTGTATAATTTTTTTCTTTCCGTGTAACAAAGTTTCTTAAAGCAGTAAAAAAATAATTTTCTCAGGTAAACAAAATTTATATATCGGTTAATTACCGATAAGAATTTTTATATTTAAATTGTCAATAAATCAATGCCCTTTCTACTAAAAAATTCTTTTCACTTAGATGAAAACAACTTGTTTGTTAGAAAATCTCTTTTGTCATTGACTAATTGAGTGATTTCTACATCCATAGATTAGAAATATATTTCTTCAACCGTAATTCGATTGTCTTGTTAATAAGCATAAAGGACGCTTATACCCTCAAGCGGTTCTCATTCTATCGGACCATGATAGTCAATATTTTTTTAATTTCATTTCTTCTTATAATTTGGTTTCTAAATAGTATTTTGTAGTTAAAATCATTATACAAACAAATTTTATTGAAAATAAAAATTTTTTGTTGAAAATTTCAAGCTATTAAAATTTGTTTTTCCTGATTATTTCAAAAAAGTGAAGAATTTCTACCCTTAAATAACATTTTCTTAACAACAGTACGGTAAATTAATTAAATATTGCTGTAAAAGTTGTATTCTATTAAGGTACGGTCACAGCTCCTGGCTGCCTGCAGGTTACCATGGTAACGTATGAGAGTGAGCAAGAGAGAGAATGTGTTCCCTCTTGCTCACTCTCATACATTACCATAGTAACCTGCAGGCAGCCAGGAGCTGTGACCGCTCCATTACAGTTTAAAATATATTAGTTTTTTTAAAAAATTTGTAGAACCGTGTTTTTTTAATTAATTAAAATATAGTAATTTTGCGCATCTTGTTACTGTTTCCATGTAAAAGTCCTAACTTTATAAATTTAAATATTAAAAACAGAACGGTAAAATTCAATAAAATTGGAACAGTACATGTAAAGTAATGCATTTAATATGAGATTAAAATATATTATAAGAATCTGTAGAAATTGGTTTTTTATATAAACATCCTTAAGCGAGTTAGCTTATTGCATTATTAAACAATTTTCATTTTAGAAACTGAAAAACATTATCAATAATAGACAAATATGGAAAAATTGTAGAATAACAAAATAAGAAATGCGTATTGTATAGGTACGTATATAATATGCATTAATATGCAAATTTACATTCATCGAAATCAAACAAAAAGATACATTCAACTCAATGAAAGAATACAAAAGATGGTTTTAGTATAAAACTAGATAAAATATTCAACTCTTCACTTAGACTAAGATTTGAATTACATTAAACAAGTTATTTTCACTTAGAAACTGAATAGTGGTTTTAAAACTTAATTTAAAACAACTTAATTAGATACTTCCAGTAGAAAAATATAAAAGAATTACAGTAATTTTGTAAAAATTTTATCCTACAACAAACACATGTCAATTTTAGGTCTCAAACTTTTTTAAGGTACGTATTATTTACACTTTGCATTAAAAAATGTAATAAAAATCATGTACCTAAAGTTCAAGACGTCCGTGGCGGGGAAATTAAAAAAAATATTTTTTAAAGTTTTTTCTGTGCGAATTGCTTTCAAATGTCTAGAAAATAAGTTTTGAACAGAAAAAAATATTAAATTTATTGTTTTAGGGGGCTTGAATACCCCCGTAAAAAAATATGTATAGGGGAGGTGGGGGCAAGACGGGGTACCTGCCTTAATTAACAAACTAATAAACCAATCATGATCATTTTTTGCATAACATAGCACCGTTACAATAGTTTTTGATTGACCAAGTCACCGGTTGATGAAACCGAGTTTTTTATTTGTTACATGAAAAAAACTGTTTTTGACGATTTTCTTGTCACTTTTGCATTTTATTTAGAACGTGTTTGTTATTTTAATAACAACATTTGATATGCTATATAATTTTTTTCATGTTCAACAATGATTACACTTGAAGTTAAGCACTTATTTATTTCCGTTTCGAAATTTAATTTTTAGAAATTAATTTTTTAATGAAATTCCGTATGTGGGGGCAAGACGGGGTATAGGAAGCGAGAGCAGGTTAAGATTCTGAAAACCAATAATTTTTTTATTTTATGAAAACAAATCTTCTTTTGGTGATTTTACACAATATTTATAACGTTTTGTTATGTAAATAATACATTTCAAAAACAGGAGCAGGTAACCACTTGTTTATTTTTATTATGAAAGTTATTGTTTTTTGAGGTTAGCTTTGTAATTGAATTTTACATGGGAGAATTAAAATTATGCATTAAACTGGCTTTTTAGTTTAATTAATAAAATAAATAAAGGTGCTTGCGAAATTTGTAGGCAAAAATAGGTTGATTTTTATACTACCCCATCTTGCCCCCACGTTTTAAAAAGTTGAAAATTTGAATTTTTTTACTTATTCTTAATTCTATATTTAATTAAGCAACAAATCTTTCAAATAAGACTTTTTCATGGAAGATTAATTGCCAAAGATTATTATTATAATAAATAAAATATTTTTGAATCAATAATATTAGTTTTATAGAGCTTCAAACCTTAGGTACCCCGTCTTGCCCCCACCACCCCTATGTAATGTTAAAAATCAGAAATCTTCAACTCCAATCAACTCCCACTCCACAGAAAAAAATGTTTCTCTTCATCAAAGAAATATATTTCCGGGGTCAAACATTATCAAAAAACCCCCCCATGAACACCCCCCACATGAGACATTACATTATTTCATATTCAACATGAAAAATCTCAAAGAGGAAAAAATCGCATCTTTTTCAATTCTACAGGAAACATGTTTGTTTTTACCCAAAAAAAGAAAATATTATAGTTACATGCTGCGCCAACCCTTCCCCCCAAACCCACCGTCGCATCAAACGACCGTTTTTTTCATTTTTAACTCGAAAAATCTCAAAGAGAGCAAAAAAGAATTTGTTTTTATAAGACTTAAAAAAGATTTAAGTTTGCCCCATTAGAGATTTTTTAAGTTAAAAATGAAAAAAACGGTTTTCTGATGATACCGCCACGGACATCTTGAACTTCATGTACATATAAAAATCTTCAAGTTTATTAATTTTGACAAATTAGTTTATTTAATTGTTACTAGATTATTTAATTATTCATTTCACTTTTTCAGTAGAAGCAGAAAAATATTTTCGGCAAAAATTATAAAATAGTTGTAGAAGAATTCTAAAATAGCTATAACCAAAGAAACAAAAAAATGGATGTAACCAACTTCATAAGTCCACTGGAAACGGTACAAATGATCTCTATTTTTAGTTATGTAAATACGCTGAGTGATTTTTTATTTGCGGAGAAGTACTTGGAAGAACAAGATCAGTACAAGCATATACCAGTCGTTAATGCTTTGTACCATTATATGTATCCTTATGGAGAGCATAGTCACATGGAACGAAAAATAAACTTAGCAAGAAGACTAATTAACGGCACTGATCTATACGGAGCCAAAAAAAACGAAACCCTCGATCTACGCTTTGTCAATACGCTCTTTAACCATATCATAGGCTCTGTCGTTTTTGAAAAATATAACAACGTTTACGGATTTATAGCAGAAACGGTTCGATCCGTCCAAAGTGACTCATTTATCCCAGTTATGCACAAATTAAAAATGGCCTTAGTGAGAATGAAATTTGAAAACGAGTTTGGAGAAGATTCGGAGCTGTATCCTCTTGCTGTTGACAACATTTTTGTAGAGATAATCCTACCCCTATTTCCGGAACCGCAAAAGATGCCTGTAAAAGTAACATCTCTAGATTATATTTATGCACAGGCAGGAAAAATGTTTGTTCGATCTGGTCAAAGAGATGAGGGTTTCGGTGAGGAGAATACGCCAATTGGTCAAGCGCAAGCGAAATTTAGTCAAAATCAACCTGAAGATCAGAATTATCAAGATTTTATTGAAATAGCCCACACGATTGAGCAATTAGTTCTTGCCAAGAAACTAAATGAATCGGCTTTGAAGATTTTTGCACTTCCTGCTCTTATCAACTATGTTTACAAGGAGAAGATAAATCTAAAATCCGAAAGCATAGCAGCTATCATCAACAATCCGATTCATTGGAGAAAGGCTTACAAACATTTGTTTACGTATCTAAGTGATGCGTTTTTGTCGATGCAGAGGGTACAAAACAACAACTATCAATACGTGTTTTATTCAGCTTTGTCCAATTACAGGAATAGGACAACCTTAGCTAGGGAAAAAATAGAAATCAACTGTCTGGATGTGTCTGTTTCGGAAATGGAAACAGAAGTCAACAGGTATAAAAATAATCCCGATGCTTACACGTGTAGACAAGATTATCCTGTGGATTACAACAAGAGAACGATCAAGAACAAGGGATTAGTTAAACCACTGTATGATTTGAACAAACTTTATCAAGAACAGGTCAAGAATATTACTAACAATTACTACATTTATGAAAAAGAATCATGTCGTGCGGTGTTTGGGAACGAGTTTATAAAATCATTGGACAAAGTAAATGTCATCGTTTCGAAAGGCTTAATACATTATTATTCTTTCGGGTATTCTGCATTGGACACTGAGTCGGTGCAGCTGGTAAAACCATCACATGATCTGTTGCAATTTTATTATCCTGACAATGATACATACACTTACTATGCACTTATCCGAAAAGGTTACTCTGTCTCCCTTATAAAGGAGGAGGATCAGATCAGTTTCCGCAAATCGCTTGGTTTGAACAGTGACCAAACATTTAGAAACAATTATTTCCCAACAGTCTTGAAAGAAAAGAACGAAAGATTCGAAATTGTTTTCACGAAGATTGCAAAGGAAAGATCGGAACTGTTTGGTGCCAATTTGGAGTCGTCGGGATACGACGAGACGAGGAAGGAATGGTGGACCAATTTTGGACTTTCGCTGATTCCGTTTTATTCTTGTGTTAAGGATATTACGAATAATAATTATCGGGACGCTATCGCTGTTTGTCCAATGGATGCACTGTTTTTCATTCCGGTTGTTGGTGAAATGGAAGTTATCACTTCGAGAATTGCCTCGGCTAGTACAAGGTTGGTTGCGACCGTGTCGGAAACGACTTTGAGAACTATAACGGTAAGGACCTCTATTCGGACGGTTTTGAGAAACACTGGCAGAGCCTTGATTGAGGAGATGGGCGAATTCACAGGAATGTTTCGAATCGAAATGTTCAGAGATTTTGGAATATCTTTTCTACGATTTGTAGACCCTGGGTTCGAATTGGTATTTTCGTTGGGAAAAGGTGGTTTAAGATCGATTCGGACTGTGCTTACTGTGGTAGGAAGAAAGCATTCCATCACGTCTCGGTCTTTGAAAGGAACGTTAGAAGGAATGGAAACAGCAATCGACAATTTGCCAAAGAAGGTGGACAGGTTGTTTGGGAAAGATGTGTACGTTAATTCCTTAACCAAAGACTCCGCCTATGGTTACAAGTTCATTCCCCTGAAAAGTGGACAGGTGGCGGAAATCCGAACAGTTTATCCCAAAGGAGAAGAAATACCTCTAATTGTCCAGGAGTCGAAAATTTACAACCAAGTGGATCTAGAGACTGAGGAAATCATCGGGAAGGATTACTTTGACGAGGATGGTATTGTGGTATCAGAGGAGAAACATTTTGAACTCCACATCAAAGAGGAAGAAGAACACCTTTCGCAAAGTCCAGGTTTCGCTGGCATAAGCGAAAAAACCTACGAGGAGCGATTTGCTGAAGCTCTTGACTATGCATCAAAAAACCCAGAACTTCCAGAAAGTACTGTTCTCGATAAACTAAAAAAATATGCTTTTCCCATCAATGGCAAAACGGAGCTGGACTTCGTCAAGGAGTGGACATCAGATGAAAATATGAAAATTCCCGAATGGAGTATAGGTCAAGAAATAGATGAACCTGGTATTTTTTTCAAACTGAGAGAAACAAAGATTTTTACGTCACCTAAAATATCATTTAGAGAGGCAAAATCTCAACTCGAGGTAGTTTATCCATTTGGGGACATCCTGCATCACAAAATGCAAACAATTTCTGACCAAATATTAAGAGATTTTCTTTATAAAAAGGCCTTTAAATCTGTAACTCTTGAGGATTATTTTGCTTTGCGACATTACGGAGGGAGTGGATACAAAAAAATCAATTCCGATACACCAGAAGCTAAACGGATGAAAAATGCGATTTATAGATTAGCGATTAAACAATCTGAGGATCCGGTTGAGGAATATAGTATGTTTTTATTTAGAGGAGAAACGCGGCACATAGATGTTGTTGAACAAGAATTTTACCCTGGGAGGGAGGTATTTACATTCGAAAGATTCACTTCGACGTCATCGAAAAAGCTTACTGCACTTTCATTTACTTTATACTCTCCACAACGGTTTATAAAAATATTGTACGAAATGAAATTTCCTAAACCGTATTTGAGAGCAAAGGTAGAAAACTTGTTTCGTATTCGGGAATACGAGACGATTTTACTGCCTGGAACTAAATTTAAGATAGATGAGATTTTGTGGGAGAATGAAAGTCGAGATTATATAACAGTCAAATTGACTCATGAGAGTGTTGATAAATCCAAGTGGCAGAAGGCAATTATGACGGAAATTAAGAAGTTGAAAAAATCGAATACGGTATTTTATGGAAGCTCGTAAAATTAAAAAAGTTATTAGGAATGTAATCGTCGGAAGACAAAGAGAACCAGAATGTATTTTAAAGTTATTTAATATTTATTTTATGTCATAGGGTCAAACCATTGACTTTCGACCAAAGATGGTCGCTGACATATTTTAATAAATATTACACTGTTAAAAATTTGGGGAGTTAACGGTTGCTGGAGTTGGGAGTTGAGATTTTAGAGTTAAAAATCGACTCTCCAAGGTGAGTGAGTCTCATACGCTCCATGTTTAAGAAGAGTGGGGACTGAAGGATTAAGCGTTAACTCTCTTTACTTCAACTCTTCAAGGCGTGCGACTTTTATAGAGTCCCGTAGGGAGTTAAATTTCAACTCCTTTTTTTAACAGTGTAAAACCCATATTATATGTGTTATTAAAGTTTCTAAATTCAAGTTCTATAGTTGGTTTAGATAATTTCTTTATTTTGCAGCCGTAAATTGTAATTAAAGAAGCAAGTGCAAGAAAAAATGGCGATTTTAATGCACATTTCAAATATTTCTTATTTACAAAAAAAAAATTTAATTCCGATATTGTAAAGAAAATATGTTTAATTAACATCTAAATATTTATTTTATTTACTGTAATTTTGTACATAATGAAGAGTAATAATAATAAAATCAATTTAAAGTTGGTCATAAATCTGTCACTTTTTACCATTTTTAAGAGTCTATTTTTTAGAAACCTACTTAATAAATTTTATTGAAACTTACCATAATTATTAATTTATGCACTTTAATCATATTTTCACTAGAAACATGACGAATATTTATTTTGTTATTGAATAATTTAATTTTGTAATTTTAAATTTAACCACAAAACACACATTTTTAATCTTTAATAAGTTTTTTCTGGATAAAATTAAAAATTCAACACTTTTCACATAACTAAGTTTGTATGAAATCTTCTACATATTAAAATTTCGCGAGGGTAATTTGCTTAGTTTATAAATTATTCAAGTTTAAAAATATACTGAAAAAAGGTTAATTTTCATTGTCCAAAGTACACTCTGAAGTTTGACAATCAATTTGTTCTTTCTAAAATTCAAAATTATTTTCCTTAATATTTTTAACGACAAATTTCACATCGTATTTTGTACAATGAAAATTAACCTTTTTTCAGTATATTTTTAAACTTGAATAATTTATAAACTAAGCAAATTACCCTCGCGAAATTTTAATATGTAGAAGATTTCATACAAACTTAGTTATGTGAAAAGTGTTGAATTTTTAATTTCATCTAGAAAAAACTTATTAAAGATTAAAAATGTGTGTTTTGTGGTTAAATTTAAAATTTCAAAATTAAATTATTCAATAACAAAATAAATATTCGTCATGTTTCTAGTGAAAACATGATTAAAGTGCATAAATTAATAATTATGGTCAGTTTCAATAAAATTTATCAAGTAGGTTTCTAAAAAATAGACTCTTAAAAATGGTAACAAGTGACAGATTTATGACCAACTTTAAATTGATTTTATTATTATTATTTTCATTGTGTACAAAATTACATTAAATAAAATAAATATTTAGATGTTAATTAAACATATTTCCTTTACAATATAGGAATTAAATGTTTTTTTTTTGTAAATAAGAAATATTTGAAATGTGCATTAAAATCGCCATTTTTTTTGCACTTGCTTCTTTAATTACAATTTACGGCTGCAAAATAAAAAAATTATCTAAACCAACTACAGAACTTGAATTTAGACACTTTAATAATACATATAATATGGGTTTTAATATTTATTAAAATACGTCAGCGACCACCTTTGGTCGAAAGTCAGTGGTTTGACCCCCTAGCAATAATTATATGTATGATAAGAATTTATTTATTATTTGTTACTTAAATTTGTTTTATTTGCAAGTTACTGTAAATATTAAATATCTATTATATTATTTGTACATTAATAATAAAATAAAGATTTACTAGAGCTGTGCAGAAACTCGAATTTTGCATGGGATCGAAATTCGAACCGAACCGAGCCCATGTAAATTCTCATGGAGAGGATCGAATTTAAAAATTTTGCACAGCTCTAAGATTTACTTAATTTTAATCGGTAAATTAAATTGAAGAATATGCTTATTTACAAGGAAAAAATTACACTGAGAAAAAAATGCTCTTGAATCAATGACATCTGTCTTTGATTCAATAAATTGTGTCATTGCGGAAAAGATACGGTATTTCGGCCATTTAAAAAAAAACTTACAAATTGGTTAAGTTGCTATTGCTTGATAAAATATAATATCGTATTAAATTTTTAACAAGAAAATAAAAAGATAAGTTGTCTATACAAAAAACTGGAACACTTAATAATTTACTGCAAATGTCGAACTGTTTATTTTACTCTGAAAAGGTAACATTATAAATTGAGAGAAAGTGTAAATAAAGTAATAAAATGAGGGAAATATTTTTTATCCGATGAGAGTAATCATTTATGTCATTTTTAATTAATTTTAATTGCAATTGATGGGTCAATCCATGGACTTTCGTCTGAAGGCTGTTACGACCATATTTTTAATAATTCTAATTTTAAAATATGTGAAACTCCAACATTTTCTGAATTCAGTAAGCATATTACAATAGTATAAATTTTATTGCTTTTCGTGTTATTATTGAAAAAATGAAGGTTCACAACTTCATTTGTAACCTTAAATCTGATGCTTTTTTTTAAAGATGTTATAATTCTTAGACTAATCAATATAACATTTATCAAAACTTATTAGAAATATAAATCATTTAATTCTAAACACAGAAAAGACGGATTTATTATAAAAGTTTATTATTTTAAAGTGATACTCTAATTTAAAATATTTATACTTGTAAAAAGTTTCACTAGTTTTCGAAGTTTATTACTTTTTTGTGGAACTTCCTACAAATTTGAGGTTTTGAATACAATTTAATGTATTTTAATATTTTCGAATTTTTTGGGGGTTGCGAAATTTTGATAAGGGTTAATTTTGACAAAATAATCTATAAACCGTTGAAGAGCAAAAAATTAGCAAAAATTTGAGGGCATAAGGACCATAAGGACTTTTTAATTTGCTCTAGTGACCCCGTTAACATTTCTGATCTACAATTTCACTGTAAAAACTGCCGTTTTGTTTTAAGTCACTTTTGTCTTCATTTTTAGGCCGTTTTCTGGTGGCTGTAAATGCGAACACATTTTAGATGTCTTAGTTCAAGACACTAAAAATGTCTTCATGGAAAATATACATATTATCTCAGCCATCTTTGTTTTAATTTATTAATTATAAGCTTTTTGAGAGCTCTAAATTAGATCTAAATTCAGACATTAAAATTTTTCGAAAAAAAAAATTATTTTTGGTTGATATTCTACACTTGTAATCTAGGGAGGGTTGATTTTGTGTAAAAGGGGTTGTTTTTCGACAGATGTTTATAAGGCGTTTTGAGAGCTCTAAATTAGTTTTAAATTCATGTGTTGAAAAATAAGAGAAAAAAAGAAAACCCTACACTGCAAAAACATGGTGTCTTAAATTGGACAAAAAGTCTTAAATTAAGATACTTTAGGTGTCTAAGACACGAAAAATGTTTTAATTTAAGACATTTTTAAAGAATTTAAGACACCTATTTTTGCAATGTAGTTGAAAAAAAATTTGGGGATTGTTTTGGCCATTAAGGGTTGTTTTTTTATATATGGTTATAGGGTATTTTAAGAGTGTTAAACTAGCTCTAAATTTCTGCGTAAAGAGTTTTATGGGATTTTAATTTTTAACGGAGTTTTTGGGGTAGTACTGATAGCTTGACGGTCAAGCTGGCAATACCATGGATTTTTAGGGGAAATTAGCCAGCTCTAAATTTTTTAATATAAAACACCAGAACGTAAATTCAGCATTTATAACTTTAACTTATTGCTAGACCTGAAGAACTTTTTAATTAATTTTTAATTGTTTAAACAGGTTTAAATTGTTCAAAAAATTTATTTTTAAAAATATATTTGTTTTTAACTAAATCTTTCAGTAATTAATAATTTATTCGACGCTATTCGCTACATCTGTTGTAATTTGACAAATTGTGATTTTTTTTTGTTCAAGAAATGGTTCTTCTATTTTAAAACAAAAACCATAGGTTTTTTTCAACTTGTAACAAATCGTAAATATAATTATATAATATGTAGAAAAAATATGCACATATATAAAATACTAATACATATACATATAATATGTAAACAAAATAATTTTCCCATGTAAAAAAGATGTATGACTCGGTCAATTACCGATAAGAATCTTTCTTTTTAAATTGTCAATAAATCAATGCCCTTTCTAATTAAAATTTCTTTTGACTATGATAAAATAAACTTGTAAGTTATAAAATCTCTTTTGTCATTAAAGAATTGAGTATCTTGTACATCTATAGATTAGAAATATGTTTTTTCAATCATAATTCAATTTTGTTGTTAATAAGCATTATGTGAGTAATTTATGCATTATCAATCAATTTTCATTTTACTAATTAAAAAACATTATTAATAATAGACAAATATGGAAAGATTGCAGAATAACAAAATAAGAAATGCGTATTGTATAGGTACGTATATAATATGATCGGATCACACATGGAACATTAATATGCAAATTTACATTAATTGAAATCAAACAAAAAGATACATTCAACTCAATGAAAGAATACAACATTTCTAAAGATGGTTTTAGTATAAAAATGGATAAAATATTAAACTCTTTACTTAGACTAAGATTCGAATCACATTAAACAAGTTATTTTCACTTAAAAACTGAATAGTGGTTTTGCAACTTAATTAAAAAAAAAGTTAATTAGATACTTCCAGTAGAAAAATATAGAAGAATTACAGTAATTTTGTAAAAATTTTATCCTACAATAAACAGATGTCAATTTTAGGTCGGAAACTTTCTTAAGGTACGTATTATTTACACTTTGCTTTAAAAAGTCCTATATAACATAAGAAATCTGGTAGTGTTTGGGATATAACGCTGGTCGAAAAAAGAGTGAGAAAGATATAGCAGGTAGCTTGAGAAAGAAAGATAAAAAATAAAGTTTGTTTGTAACACAGAGAGAGAGAGATTATTACTAAAAGTTGAAAGATGTAAGATAAAATTTGTCCGTTTTTAACGCAGTGAGAGAGAGATAGAATAGAGACAGAGTGAGAGAGATAGAGAAAGAGAATAGCAGCTTAAATATGGTTTAAGGCCTAGTGATGTCAGTATAGAATTTGGAGTTGAAGGGGTCCTTTTCTTTAATTGGTAAGTTTTAGATGAATGTCAATTTTCTTAATTAATTTTTTTACATTTGAAAAAATAACTGATAATTAAAACAAAAATTACGAAATGACGAAAATATTCCACAATGGAAAACAAAGTTCTAAACAAATGTCTAGATTAATACTGCCGTACATTTGAAGAAAGTCACTATCTGCATTTTTAGTCGAACGGAGATATTTAAGGAAACGCGTTTGCATGAGAATCCTTTAATATATAATACTTTTTGAAAAGACAACCATCATTTCTTAGTAAAATGGACTCGATCTATCGATTGGTGCAAAAAAAAATTATAAATTTTAATTGTTTATATGCAAAACTGCAGATAGGCCCATTTTGCATGCGTAAAATTACTCGAAATACATTTGGTCGGGTCCTATGTACATAGGACCTCGCTCCCGAGTCGTGAAAGCGCTGAGATACATTTGAAAAAAGTCACTATCCAACAACCGCTGTGTGGATTTGTTGGATAGGACCTTATTTTAGACTTCAACTGGGTTCAAATACATTCGAAGAAAGTCACTATCTACATAGGTTTTCTTCCTTCGGCCATTTCTAGCGAATTTACATTTAGTACTATGTACATAGGCCCAGAAAAATGTATTTGTATACCGTCCGACACCCACTTTACATTTTTCCCTGTTGGATAGGCCCGTCGTTCTGCAGATAGTGACTTTCTTCAAATGTATTTCACCAAAATCGCTGTAGATAGGCCAATTAGGGTCTAATTATCTTCGAAACTAATTAA
Source organism: Ganaspis brasiliensis (assembly GCA_037103525.1). Classification (NCBI taxonomy): domain Eukaryota; kingdom Metazoa; phylum Arthropoda; class Insecta; order Hymenoptera; family Figitidae; genus Ganaspis; species Ganaspis brasiliensis. The sequence continues at coordinate 770,563 of JAZKLR010000103.1, read as the reverse complement.
TATTTTTAATCGTGGATTGCACAGATAAATTTATTTTTTTATTACGAATCCAACGACATAAAAAACTCATTTTTCGAAAAAAATGCAGATAGTGACTTTCTTCAAATGTACGGCAGAATACGCAACCGAACAAAATAATTTATAAAATCAAAGAATAATTATAAAATTCTTAGATAATAATTGAAAATTGAAAAAATTCTAGAAAATAATTGAAAATTGCGGAAAATAATTAATAGATAATTGGAAGAAATAGTTGAAAAATGACGAGAATAATTAAAAAATTTATTTATTTGCACTTAAACGGGTCTACAAAGAAAATTTAAAATATTTAGTAAATATAATACTGATAAATACATCTTTATAATCAATCAACATTGATAAATTTTGAGTTACTCAACTTACTCAAATTTAATTGACTCATAAAAAAATCGATTAATTAAGCAATTAATCAATCAATCCGTTCATTAATTAGCCGCTATAATCACAGGCGTTAATTAAATAGAATGCTACTCAGTTTACTTATAAAAATAGAAATTCTGTCATTAAAATTGATGAAAATATGTGGAAAATAACGAAAATTACTGTGAATTAAGAACAAAAATCGAAAAATAACTAAATTAATAGACAACTGAAAAAAATAAGTGAAAAAATTAAACAATTAAACAATACATTTGTATTTAAAATTGCTCGTCTTGTACATCGCAGACATACTCTCTAAATCTGAAATAGTTAAAGACTACTATTTTAACAGTGAAAACTCGTTTACCATTTCAAATAGTAATTTTTTACTAAGACTTTAGTAAGAAACTACTAGTTTAATTAGTCAAAGTAATTTAAGGTTATGTCAAATTAGTTATGTTATGTTAGGTTATGTTTTTACTAATACTTTAGTAAAAAAACTACTAATTTAATTAGTCAAAGTAAATTTAGGTTATGTTAAACTACACTGAAAACATTCTTAGTAGATTTGACTGCTTTTTAACTAAAGTTCTTAGTTCAATAAGTCCCCAATTATTTTTTTGAAATTACGTTAAATATGAAATCTTAGTTAAGTGGACTAAAAATACCATTATTAACGGAAATATTTTTTGTCATTGATTTTACTACTTTCACCAATTAACTGTTGTATTGTAATTAATTCTACTACTTTTTACATTTGTTTTAATGATATTTTTACAATTAAGAAAAAATACTTCATTTTGGTAAGTTAAAATGTCTCACTTTACTACAAAAGTAGTTCAATTAATTGATTTTTATTCTACTAAGGAAACGTAGTTGGATATTTCAGAAAAAAAAATTCCAGTGTACTAAAAGAATTAGTAGATTTCTATTTACTAATTACATTAGTTATTTTTTACTATTTATTTAGTTAAATTTAACTGCTGAATTAGCAGTTTTTTTACAATTAATTAGTTATTTTTTACTAATTGAAAAAGATAAAATTCGTTAACGATATTAACCCCTAAATAGTAGTTTTTGACTAATTCAGATTTAGAGAGTACAAATCATTTCTCTGCACCTTTTTATTTTCACATGTTCTGTAGAAATTAATATATGTGATTTCTGTGCTATCTTTCAATTGTTATATTTACATTGTTTCGTACATTTTTCATTCAAAAAAATAAAATCATTCAAATAATGTACATAGGGTCTATCTATAAAATACATTAGACTTTAGAAGAGGAGGGGTTCAGCAAATCTTACGACCAATAGAAAAAATGGCGCTAATGTATGTAATAAATCTTACATAGTGAGAGGGCTGGGGTTCAAATTACCAAAAAAAAATCTTAGTAATTTATGGACGGCCCCTTATTCAAGTTATAAATCTTATTACAAACATTTTGAAAAATATATTCATATTTCTTACAATTTATTTTAATCCTATTAAAAGCAACAATCTTAAATAATTGTTTTATAAATCGTTATATATTTTTTTATAAATTTTTTTATCATTGTCATCTTTTAGATCTGTGTCACTCACTTTGGCGCGCATAGCGCGCATTTTTGTAGTTGTAATGTAATACAAATCTTCTAGATTATTAATTTTGACAAATCAGTTTATTTAATTTTTAATAGATTACTCAATTATTCATTTTACTATTTCAGTGGAAGCAGAAAAATACTTTCGGCAAAAATTATAAAATAGTTATAGAAGAATTCTAAAATAGCTGTAACCAAAGGAACAAAAAAAATGGATGTAACCAACTTCATAAGTCCACTGGAAACAGTACAAATGATCTCTATTTTTAGTTATGTAAATACGCTGAGTGATTTTTTATTTGCGGAGAAGTACTTGGAAGAACAAGATCAGTACAAGCATATACCAGTCGTTAATGCTTTGTACCATTATATGTATCCTCATGGAGAGCATAGTCACACAGAGCGAAAAATAAACCTAGCAAGAAGACTAATTAACGGCACTGACCTATACGGAGCCAAAATAAACGAAGCCCTCGATCTACGCTTTCTCAATACACTCTTTAACCACATCATAGGCTCTCTTGTTTTCGAAAAATTTACCAACGTTTACGGATTTATAGCAGAAACGGTTCGATCCGTTCAAAGTGACTCATTTATCCCCGTTATGCACAAATTAAAAATGGCCTTAGTGGGAATGAAATTTGAAAACGAGTTTGGAGAAGATTCGGAGCTGTATCCTCTTGCTGTTGAGAACATTTTTGTAGAGATAATCCTACCTCTATTTCCGGAACCGCAAAAGATGCCTGTAAAAGTAACATCTCTAGATTATATTTATGCACAGGCAGGAAAAATGTTTGTTCGATCTGGTCAAAGAGATGAGAGTTTCGGTGAGGAGAATACGCCAATTGGTCAAGCGCAAGCGAAATTTAGTCAAAATCAAGCTGATGATCAGAATTATCAAGATTTTATTGAAATAGCCCACACGATTGAGCAATTGGTTCTTGCCAAGAAACTAAACGAATCGGTTTTGAAGATTTTTGCACTTCCTGCTCTTATTAACTATGTTTACAAGGAGAAGATGGATCTAAAATCCGAAAGTATAGCAGCTATCATTAAAAATCCGATTCATTGGAGAAAGGCTTACAAACATTTGTTTACGTATCTGAGTGATGCGTTTTTGTCGATGCAGAGGGTACAAAACAACAACTATCAATACGTGTTTTATTCAGCTTTGTCCAATTACAGGAATAGGACAACCTTAGCTAGGGAAATAATAGAAATCAACTGTCTGGATGTGTCTGTTTCGGAAATGGAAACAGAAGTCAACAGGTATAAAAATAATCCCGATGCTTACACGTGTAGACAAGATCATCCTGTGGACGACAATAAGAGAACGATTAAGAACAAGGGATTAGTTAAACCACTGTATGATTTAAACAAACTTTATCAAGAACAGGTCAAGAATATTACTAACAATTACTACATTTATGAAAAAGAATCATGTCGTGCAGTGTTTGGGAACAAGTTTATAAAATCATTGGACAAAGCAAATGTCATCGTTTCGAAAGGGTTGATACGTTATTATTCTTTCGGGTATTCTGCATTGGAAACCGAGTCGGTGCAGCTGGTAAAACCATCACATGATCTGTTGCAATTTTATTATCCTGAGAATGATACATACACTTACTATGCACTTATCCGAAAAGGTTACTCTGTCTCTCTTATAACGGAGGGGGATCCGATCAATTTCCGCAAAGCGCTTGGTTTGGACAGTGACCAAACATTTAGAAACAATTATTTCCCAACAGTCTTGAAAGAAAAGAACGAAAGATTCGAAATTGTTTTCACGAAGATTGCAAAGGAAAGATCGGAACTGTTTGGTGCCAATTTGGAGTCGTCGGGATACGACGAGACGAGGAAGGAATGGTGGACCAATTTTGGACTTTCGCTGATTCCGTTTTATTCTTGTGTTAAGGATATTACGAATAATGATTATCGGGACGCAATCACTGTTTGTCCAATGGATGCACTGTTTTTCATTCCGGTTGTTGGTGAAATGGAAGTTATCACTTCGAGAATTGCCTCGGCTAGTACAAGGTTGATTGCGACCGTGTCGGAAACGACTTTGAGAACTATAACGGTAAGGACCTCTATTCGGACGATTTTGAGAAACACTGGCAGAGCCTTGATTGAGGAGATGGGCGAATTCACAAGACTGTTCCGAATCGAAATGTTTAGAGATTTTGGAATATCTTTGCTACGTTTTGTAGACCCTGGATTCGAATTGGTATTTTCGTTAGGAAAAGATGGTTTAAGATCGATTCGGAATGTGCTTACCGTGGTAGGAAGAAAGCATTCCATGACGTCTCGGTCTTTGAAAGGAACGTTAGAAGGAATGGAAACAGCAATCGACAATTTGCCAAAGAAGGTGAACAGGTTGTTTGGGAAAGATGTGTACGTTAATTCCCTAACCAAAGACTCCGCCTATGGTTACAAGTTCATTCCCCTGAAAAGTGGACAGGTGGCGGAAATCCGAACAGTTTATCCCAAAGGAGAAGAAATACCTCTAATTGTCCAGGAGTCGAAAATGTACAACCAAGTGGATCTAGAGACTGAGGAAATCATCGGGAAGGATTACTTTGACGAGGATGGTATTGTGGCATCAGAGGAGAAACATTTTGAACTCTACATCAAAGAGGAAGGAGAACACCTACCGCAAAGTCCTGATTTCGAATACATAAGCGAAAAAACTTTCGAGGAGCGATTTGCTGAAGCTCTTGACTATGCATCAAAAAACCCAAATCTTCCGGAAAGTACCGTTCGCAATGAACTAAAAAAATATGCTTTCCCCATTAATGGCAAAACGGAGCTGGACTTCGTCAAGGAATGGACATCAGACAAAGATCTGAAAATTCCCGAATGGAGCATAGGTCAAGAAATAGATGAACCTGAGATTTTTTACAAACTGAGAGAAACAAAGATTTTTACATCACCTGAAATATCATTTGAAGATGCAAATTCTCAACTCGAGGTAGTTTATCCATTTGGTGACAATCTGCATTACAAAATGCAAACAATTTCTGACCGAGTATTTGAGGATTATATTTTTAAAAAGGCCTTTGAATCTTTAACTCTTGAGGATTACTTTGCTTTGCGACATTACGGAGGGATTGGATACAAAAATATAGGAACCGATACATCAGAAGCTAGACGGATGAAAAATGCGATTTATAGATTGGCGATTAAACAATCCGAGGATTCGATTGAGGAATATAGTAAATTTTTATTCAGAGGAGAAGTACGGGAAACGAATGTTGTTGAACAGGAATTTTACCCTGGGAGGAAGGAATTTACATTCGAAAGATTCACTTCGACGTCATCGGATAAGCCTACTGCATTTACATTTGCCTCATTCTCTGGACTAGGGTTTAGAAAAATCATCTACGAAATGAAATTCCCTAAACCGTATTTGAGAGCAAAGGTAGAGAACTTGTTTAGTATTCAGGAATTCGAGACGATTTTACTGCCTGGAACTAAATTTAAGATAGATGAGATTTTGTGGGAGAATGAAAGTCGAGATTATATAACAGTCAAATTGACTCATGAGAGTGTTGATAAAGCCAAGTGGCAGAAGGCAATTATGACGGAAATTAAGAAGTTGAAAGAATCGAATACAGTATTTTATGGAAGCTCGTGAAATTAAAAAAGTTATGAGGAATGTAATCGTCAGAAGACAAAGAGAACCAGAATGTATTTTGAAGTTATTGAATATTTTTGTCTGAGGTTATTTAATTTTTATATTATGTCATAGCAATGTTTTTATTATAAGGATATATTAAGTTTTATTATGTTACCTAATTTTGTTTAATTTGCAAGTTACTGTAAATATTTGTTGTATTATTTTTACATTAATAATTATAAAATTTCTAAAAAGAGCTTTTAGATTAAGTTAAAAACTGTAAAAATATTGTGTACAATATGATAATTTTGCATTTTGAATAAACCGCACAAAAATTTGTATAATTATTAGTGAAAATATTTTATTTAAATTTGTATTACCTATACATACAAGAAAATGATTATGACTACAATCATTCCAAGAATTTTTAACGCCAAGAAAAGGGAAAAAACAATTTAACGTTTGTCAAAAGTAGTAAAAATAATGTTTAAATTTTTGCAAATTTGGGGGAGTTAGAGGGGGCAAAACTGATTAAAATTATTTAAGGATTATGTCTGTCCGCTCATTGGTTTTGAAGTTATAAGCGTTGTTACTTTCCACCTGTTACTTTCCTCTTCGGTCTCCCCTACACCCTTTACTTATTTTCTGCTATTTTATAATATTTTGTACATATAATTGTGCAAAAATGAATTTTTATTGTGGACCCTATAAATGCCCATTTTTTATTTTTGGACTGAAAGTGAACAGCAATATTATTAATTGCAAAATTACTTATGTTTTAAAAGATTTTCTGAACAGAAGTGTCTACATTTTTTATTGTGGGCCGTATGAAGCCAAATTTTTATTTCTAATAAAATATAAATTACCGACCTAATTACACCCCTGTACCAAGTTTAAATGCAACTTTTTAAATTTACTGATTTTTAATTTTTTACCTAAAAAAAATTCAGATTTAAAAATTTTTGATTAATTTATCTAAAATTGGTTTTGATAATTTATTTTTTAAAATTTGTAGCAAAATATGTTGTAAAGAACTTGAAAAAATTATGCAAAAAGATTATAAACAATCTAAGAAAAAGTCTGTACCTAATCTAAGAAAATGTGAGTTTCTAACTAAATTTTTTAAACTTTCTAAATTTAAAAACTTTTTAAAAACAATATACAGAATAAGAGGGAAAAATATTCTTAGCACTTCAAAAGATGAAATATAAGCTAGTTTTCAGACTGGAAATTTTCTAATTTAAATGCCATTTGGAATGAAAGTATTGATTTTATCTCAAAGAATATTCTATAATGTTTAAAAATCTTACATATATATTTGATTGATATTTACTTTATATAATTAAAAAACATAAATATATTAGAAACAAGCCTGTCGCCTACTAAAATGAACCTCATAAATTTATAAAGTTGGCGATTAAAAAAAGACAGTTTCGAAAATTTAAAATAAAAACTAAATTAGAGTTTGTCTTGTATCTTATTTTTTGTGAACTTTATAAAACAGTTACAAAATTACATTAAAAATTTAAAAAAAAAAAAAAAAAGAAGTCAACGTTACGCGGTATTCCCAAGCGGTCACCCATCTAAGTACTAACCGCGCCCAACTTCGCTTAACTTACGTGATCGGACGAGAACGTGTGCATTTTTTTGCATTTTAAATTTGTTTATTTATTGCCAATATTACAGAATATGTTTACATAGTTTTCACAATAAACAATGAATTACATTTTTAATATATTAATACAGGGCTTCCTGGCTACAACTTTGCACTCGAAGTCACATACATTCTTTTACGTTGACAAACGTCTTTTGTAGTTAACATTATTCTATTTCAGTATATTTTTAGATATTCCTAAGGTTGCTAGGTTAATCATGTACAATCTTTAACTTTTGTCTTTGATCAGAAATGGCACTTAAAAACTGATCATGAAATAAAAGAGAATAAATATAGAGAATATTTATATAATATAAGAATAAATTGCTTATAAGCTAAGGGGGAAAGTTTATACAAGGGGAGGAGTTTATGAGATGGTTATATACATATTTACAAAATGAGATTTTTATAATTTGAACATATTTTTCTAGTATCTAAGATTCTCGTTGTTTCCTTTTATTATATTTACATTATGTTAAGGCTGCGTAAGTATACAATTTTGTTTACAGTTATGTTTATAATTTTTTAAATCTACCTTGATTTAATTGAAAATAGGGTTGCTAAAGATGTGTTATTCGTTAAGCCAAAAGTATTTTTTAAAGTTTAGTCTGTGTTTGTCTTTTTTTTCTTTGTTTGTGATACATGTTGCAAATCTCCATGCTTCGTTTGGTAGTCGTGTGTCTAGGTGTTTGTCGTAGACAATAGCTTTTTTATTCGCGCGCCTGTGATAATGGTATATCACAGGTACTCCATGACTATCTTGTATATATCCATTTTTATCCAGATATATAAAACCTTCTGGTGGTATAAAGTCTGTTTTAATAATTTTCTCGTAGTAAAGATCATTAGGATAGTATATTCCCGATATTAAGCTGTTGTCTACCACGTTTCTTGTATTTGCAAAATAATTACGTGTTATTTTTAAGATTTGTGTGTCTATTTTGTTCATGTTAGCTAAGTTATAAATTTTTTCATTCGAGATATAATTTTGGTAGTCTGAATCAACTGACCTATATTTTCCTAAGCATGATCTTAAGCATTTTCTTTCAAAGACTCTGATCTTTTCCATTATGGCTGGACTTATGTTATACCAGATGGGACACGCGTATGTTAATAGTGGTCTTATTATAAGTGTATAGCAATTCACCTTTATTTTATAATCTAAGTGTTTGTTATATATTAATTTTCGTAACATTGCAAATGCCTTTGTTGCTTTCTTTAATTGTATTTCTATATGTTGGTTATAATTTAACATTTGATCTATATTGAAACCTAAGTATTTGACAACTGTTTTATTCGGGACCGGTTCTCCACCATCTTTTTGATCTAAAATTTGAAAGTTCTTACTACGGTTTCTCATACTTCTACTAATTTTGCTGAGTGCTGGCCTAAATAAAATAGTTTCGCATTTTGATACGTTGATTTTTAATTTCCATGAATATATATAGTATTGTATTTTTTCGAAGAGATCTTGTAATTTACTTTGGATTTCTTGGACTTTTTTGCCTATTATATATATAATGATATCATCCGCAAAGGCAATTGCTTTTTTATCAATATCTACGTTTATGCCATACATTTTTAGTATTTCATAAATGTAGATATTGAATAAGGTTGGTGAGAGTACAGTACCCTGTTGTAGACCATTTAAAATTTTAAATTCACGATCAAGTGTGCTATTACCATTTGTTATTATAAACGACTTGCCCGTAATCATTTCCTTAATTATTTTTATTAAGTGTTTAGGGATTGAGTTTTTCATTAATTTATATATTAGTCCTTCTGTCCAGACGGAATCAAAAGCCTTTTCTAAGTCAATTAAGCAAGCTCCTACAAAACTTTTATTGTTAATTGCCCAACAAATGTCCGACGTTAATTTGTTAATGGCGTGGATAGTAGAGTGTCTGTTTTTGAATCCATATTGCGTTTCTGGTATGAAATCTTTTACCGTGCATGCTTTTACTAAGGAGTCTTTTACTATTATTTCAAATACTTTACTTATATTTGGAAGAAGACTAATGGGTCTGAAGTCGCCTGGGTTTACGCTATTTTTTCCTTTTTTAGGGATCGGAATTATTTTTGATTTTTTCCATTTTTCCGGAAAATAGCTGTTGTTAAGCATATTGTTAAAAAGTATGCTATAATTTTCTATCATTTTTGGGGTTATGTGCTTTAAGACTATGTTGGGGATACCGTCATTTCCTGATGATTTTTTATTATTTAATTTTTTAAAAATATTTTTTAGTTTTTGTTCCGAGGAGAAAAAGTTTGGTATTTTTTCGTTTATTGTGTTTATATCGTCTGAATTTAATGTGTCTGAAAAATTTATTAGAGTTTTGTTGTCTGTTTTGTCCTTTTGTATTTCCTGTTCTAAATTTTCTACGTTCGCGTGGATGATTCTGTTTAGTCCTTCTCTGCCAAAGTGGAGAAATTTTGTGTGTGTTTTTTGAAAATGTGTGCCTATTATTTTGAGTTTGTCGTCTTCATTTGCAACTAGATAATTATCATGGTCGTCTTTTAACAGGTAATTTGTATCAATGCTTGATTCCTGAAGGAGAGAGTGCTCTTGATTTTTAATTGTAAGTTGGGGAATCGCGATTTTTGCTTTAGGCCTGAATATTTGATTTATTTGAGGAAACATATTTTTAGGATCCTTCACCGTTATTTTTCCTATTTTTTCAGCCCAATATTTATTTATGGATTTATTATATTCTTGTTTTAGAATTGCTTTTACTGTGGTAAGTTTGTCTTGTAAGAGGATTAGTTCATTGTTATTATGGGTTTTAAAGTTTCTATATATTTTATTTATTTTTGTTATTAACGAACTTTTTTGTTTTTGAATTTTTTTAATGAGTGGAGTTTGGTATATTTCCATAGAATTTTTATCTTTTGTTTTAGGGATCGTGTTATTCATTGTTGTTTTTATTGCTGTTTCAATTTCTTCAAGGTGTGTATTTATTTCTTTGTTAGTTAAATTTTTGTTGTTTGGGATATCTGTGTTGTATGTTTGATTTAATTTCTGTGAAAATTTGTGCCAGTCTGTGTTTCTGAAATTAAAGTTATGGGTCTCTTCCAATTTTTCTAGTATGAGATAAGGATGGTTGGGAAAGGATATTTGGATTTGTATTGCGTTATGGTCACTGTCATATTGTAGTGTTTCAAGTTTGTCCTTTTTCTCTGAATCCGAAATTTTTAGTCTGACGTCAGCTATACCTAAGTCTAGGTAGGAATTTTTCCTGGGGTAGGATGGGCGATTTGAACTGTATAGTTTTAGTTTGTACTTAAATTTATTGTCATCCATCCATTGCCTAAGAAAAGTCCCTCTAGAATTTGATATTTCATTGGACCAGGTAGTGTGTTTTGCATTTAGGTCTCCTGTCAAAACAAAGTAATTGTCTGGATTTTCTAGTTCAAGTAATTGAAATAGCTTATCTATTTCTACGTTAAAATTTTCCCGTTCTCCGTAGGCTGCGTAAGCTGCTATTATGTAAAGCTTTTGATTGTCTGGAAGATTTAGGGTTATGATGACTAATTCAAGATTTTTAAAATGTTCTACTTCAGGTAGTACTAATCTCTTGTATTTGAAGTCCCTCTTTATAAGAATGGCAACTCCCCCGCCCACTGTCGCATTTGGTCTATCTCTTCTAATTATGTTATAATCTTTAAAACTTAAATTGTGTTTTGCATTTAATTTTGTTTCGCTTAGTGTAATTATGTCTGGTTCGTGTTTTTTTATAAAATTTAATAAACTGTTTCTTCTTTTATTAGTTACAATTGAATTTACGTTAACGGAAATTAATTTTAGTTTATTGATTTGTAGGCTCTTATTTGGTTTAATGTTATAGTATTTAGCCATTATGAGTAGGATTTGTTAAGATTGCAAATAGAGAATCGATTCTCTTACAATTTTGTTGTACTATTTGTGCTATTTTTTTTAGTTCTTGTGTTACTGATTCTAATGCTTCTATTGTTATGCTTTCGTTTTTGTGTTGTAGGTTATATGCTTTGTGTTGCATATTATTTATTTGATTGTGGTGTATGTTAGTTGCAAGGTGTTGCGTTACTTGCTTGGTGTTTTGTATGTTTGGTTCTAGGTTGTTTTTAATTATGTTTGCGAAAGTCGTACCGGATTTGATATAATTATTTAAGGCGTGCTCTTTAGCAATCCTATTTTCTTTTTGCGCTTGAATTCTATCATATTCTCTTTTTTGTATTTGCAATTTTACATCACATCCTCTATAGGAAGCGGGGTGACCAAATTTTTGGCAAGAGACACAAAACAATTTTTCTCTTTCGCTTTCTTTTGCTTCTGTTTTTGAATATAATTGACATTCCCCTGGTTTATGATTTTCATTACATTTAACGCATCTATAGTCTAGTTTGCAATTCGAGGCTACATGACCTATCCTTTGACAATTTTTACATTGTATGCTTTGTTTTTTTTTCAATTTTTCCCATCTCACTACTTGATGGTTAACGTATTTAATGTTATGTAAATTTTTTAGTTGACTGTCAGGTGACAATTGAATTATATAAAATGGCAAAATTCTATTTTCATTAATTGAGTTTGAGGTAGTGAATTCAGCTGCTTTAATAAAAGTTAGATTTTCTATGTTTAGAGATTTTAATTCGTCTAATAATTCGTCTGGTTTTACACTTGTGCATAAACCTTTTAATAAAACTGAGTTATTTTTTTCTTCTTTGGGAGTATATGAAAAAAATTTAATTTCTGCAGCCTCGAGTTGCTCCTTCGCTAATTTAAACTCTAGGATGTTTTCTGTGTACAATATGTGTTTACTTTTATTAATATATTTTACATAAAAGTTACCTTTTTTAAGAAAGCCTGTCATTAGGCTTACCGTTTCTGATTGGCGTCCATAAATTACTATTGGTGGAGGCTTTCCTTTTTTCTTGGTCGTTTGGATGCTATCCTGATTTTGCTCTGCGTCCTCGATGATGTTGTTGTAGTCTGCTTTGTTAATAGTTGTAGGTTTTCCCGGTGAGTATTTCATTGTACTCGTTCCTGGTGCTGGTTGTCGATCTAGGTGTTTTGGTCGATTATTTTGTAGTTGCTTCTGGGGTTCCATCTCATCTGCGATGTCCAGGTGCATTTTATCGTTGTCTTCTTTTCGGTGTATCTTCTCTAATTTCTCTATTCTATCCGTTTGTAACTGGATAGTTTTCAATAGATTCTCTATTTTTGTTGTTGCTCTTGGTTAATTAGCATCAATTTGTTATAATTTTCGTTTGTAGACTCCATTGTTTTGGTCTCGCTCATTTCTTCTTTTTGTTTTTGAAAATCTGTTGTGTGTATCTGATTTTGCGAATTAACGGATCTTGTTTTTCTCTCTATTTTATTTGGAGAGTTTCCGTATGGCTTTTTTAATAAGTCACTTCTTTTGATAATAGTGTTTGTGGTTTTGAGTTGTTTTTGGCTCATCATATTTTCCACGACATCTATGTGTCTAGAGTTTTCCAATTCTTCACTGCTTAACTTCCTTTTTCTGAAGGCAGATCCTTCCAATTCACTTGCGATGTTTTCACTATCACTTACACTATTTAAGTTTTTTAAGTCTTTCGCGGCATTTTGCTGATTCGCGGCCGCGAAACTTGGTCTATGCGCCGCCGTGTTGGCGGGAGATTTTAGTTTGAGTTTATCCGTACTGGATTTTGGGATATTTAACTACCTGAACTTAATTGCAACCTTTACCTTTGCAAGCCGAAGGTAGACTCGACGAGAACGTGTGCTTTCGAACTGGTATGAACGTTGACATGTACGTTAATTTTGAGTTTCTAGAATTTCTTTCGAGAGAAAGAAGTTGTACATTTTTCGAAAAAAGTGGATTGAGCCAACATTATTTGTTGTTAAATAATGATTATTCAACATTTTCTGGTTTTTCTTAAAATCTAGTAAAAATTTGTAATTTTCATTCAATTTTAACAAATAATAGTTTATTTTGCTCTTTGAAACATTTTATACAATTTTATTTGTCGGATTTCAATGACTATTTTATTTAAAAATTATCAAATAAATAAAAATGCCGGGAATGTTTTAAACAGAGAAATGAGATATTATTTGCTAAAATTGGATGAAAAGTACAGATTTTAACTAGATTTTAAGAAAAAACATAAATTTTTAATTATTATTTGACAACAAATTTTAATTAAATCCAATTTTTCTTAAAAAATGTACAACTGGATCATTCAAAATTGTGTAAATTTATTTTTAGAATTATCCTTTCCCTTGATGAATTATAATATCGTATTAAATTTTTAACAAGAAAATAAAAAGAAAAGTCGCTGATAAAAAACTGGAACACTTCATGATTTCCTACAAATGTCGAATTGTTTATTTTACTCTGAGAAGGTAAAATTATAAATTGAGAGAAAGTGTAAATAAAGTAATAAAATGCGGAAAAATATTTTTTATCTAATGAGAGTAATCATTTATGTCATTCTTGATTAAATTAACATAAAACCCATTTTTTTTAAAACAAACTCTTATAAAATTCAATACAATTTGGGTTTCCAAATTAGTGAAAAATCAGTGGAAAATTTCTTTTAGTTTTGAAGTCATTTTTCGTTAAAAGTTTAGCAAAAATAAAAACTTTACTAATTCCAAAATGAAATATGACGGAAAATTAGTGACCGATTTTTACCAACTTTTATTTAAAAATATACTAGAAATTCAAAAAGTGACGGTCTTAATAAATAAAAAATATTTGCATTCGTGTAAAAAAAAACTGCATTTTTTTTAAAGATAAAAAATTCCAGTTTATACATTTTAGAAAATTGACACTGAAAAGATTGAGGAAAAAAAACTAGGCAAAGGAAAAAAATCACAAAAAGTTTTAAGATAAAAATAGAACAAAAAAAAGTATCTTCAGAGAGAAGAATAAATTCGGTTAAACAGTTTTTCTTTTTCAATTAAAAAATTAAATGAGAAAGATATCGAAAATGAGACAAAACTAATAAATTTAGGTAAATTTGGGACACTGAGGCTTTTTTTTCATAATTTTATATCAAAATTTATTATTGGCTTCTCGAAAATTGTTTTAAAAATTTCTTTTGTTGATTTTTGGTTTAATATTAAAAAAATTACCTTTTAATTTAGGTTTTTTAGAGTTTAATAAAATGTGATTTTGACCTAAATTAAAGGTTAATTTTTTTAATAATAGACCAAAGGCCATAAAAATTAATCAAACAAATTTCTATAAAAAAAGATCTACATTTTATCTAATATAAATTATTTAATAATGTAATGAATAACGGCAATTACCAAATAAGTTATTGAAATTCAGATACAAATTCCGAATAATAAATACCTTAAGTTTTTAATAAAAAAAACCTCAGAACGTAAATTTAGCGTTTAAAACTAAAAAAACTATAACCTGAAAAATTTTTTAATTACTTTTTAATTGTTTAAACAGCTTTAATTTGTTCAAACAATTTATTTTTAAAAATCTTTTCGTTTTTAACTAAATCTTTCAGTAATTCATAATTTATTCGAGGTTATTCGCTACAACTGTTGTAATTTGACAAATTATTAATTTTTTCTAATACATATTTAATTTTTTGTTCAAGAATTGGTTATCTTAAAACGAAATCATAGGGTTTTTTTTAAACTTGATACAAATCGTAAATATAATTATATAATATGTAGAAAAAATGGGCACATATATAAAATACCAATACATATAATATACGAAAATTATTCTTAATATTTCCAAAAATTACTCACTTATAAACGAAGAATTATTACACGAGCATAAAATTCCCCAGGTCGAGTCTGAAGCAGTCTCCGTCGGTGAATTATCACTTATTTTACATTCCGAAAATGAGAGGGTTAAAGGTAAATTGTCATCTCCAACACTTTCAAAAAAATCGTCTTCCTCTGATGATGACATTGTCTTTTTTACAGTCACTTTACAATTAGTTACAAAAGGAGAAAAAAATGCTAATAATTTGTGCTACAAAGTTAACAAAAAATCGTAAAAACCGTTTGGAGATTCAGGTTTTTACGCACATCAAAAAGTTAACCCATCTTTTTCCGATTAGCTTAAAATACTCTACTTCACATTTCGTTATACAATTCCCGATCACTTAAGACGCAATATTAACCTTTTTAAACAAACACTGCAATAAATCACCACTTCAAAAAGTTAAATAAACTATAAACAACACAAAATAGCAAAAAGACGCCAATGAGGATTTTCAAGTTTGTACTTGTTTTTAGCAGTGGCACCAACCGTTGAGAAAAAATTAACTGAATTAAAATCACTGCTGCCAATTCTGTCTGCCAATTAACATCCAGAGATGGGTTGGTTTTGCAGGAAACTTTCTGTCAGCCAATCAAAATTGGCCCCTGGGATGGACAACTTTTTGATCCACGAATGAAATTATGATGCATTAAACTTTCCGCTGTAACTAAAATAAATACCAGCGCATGCGTAGAATAAAAAATGCGTGTTTTCATCAGCTCGTGGAGTTTCACTTCTTAAGATAGTTTTTTCCAGTTTTTTCGATTTGTATTGTTTGTATTTCTACATGCAAATTACTTGGTTAATTATTAAAATACCAAAACCAAATAAGTAAATTAAAAAGTAATAGCACAATGTCCGATGCTTTTGTTCGTGTCATGTTAACAAAATGGAAAATGGAAAAGTATATTCCATTGTTTGAAGGTTAGTTTGTTTTCTCAATTGACATGATTGATTTCCGAAGATATTTAACTTGTTTATGTTTCCTTTACTTTTACTATTTGACTAATTTCCGTCTCGGTTATTTACCAAATTTGATACAGTTAAAATTCCAAAATATCGTGTTTAAAATTTGCGAGATTTGCGATCGAAACATAACCTATAAATAGAAAGTTATTTTTTGTTTTAAAATTGAAAAAATGGCGAATATAATGTTGTGAAAAATAAATTTAGTCAACTGGGACAGTTTTCTTGCAGCTAAAATAGTTTCTAAAGACTATTATAATCCTTTTGTTTCTTAATAATAAATATAATTTGATAGAAAGTTAAAATTTCATTGTCGATAAATAAAGCAATGAGATTGCGTAAAGTACATTTAATTTAAGGTTTTCATTGTTTATTTATTTCTAATTTACGTTAAAAACTTGCAGAAGAGGAAATTGACGAGGATTCGTTTAAAGTTTTATCGCCAGCGTCAATTGAAAGGCTTTTCCAAAAAATTGGTCCTCGAGATAAATTTATCGCTAATTGGAAACGAGAATTTGGAGCACCAGAAATACTTTTTGCAAATATTGAAGTTCCGGTAAGAATTAGCATTCCTTTTAAATATTTAAAACAAATTCTATAATCAGAATATAATATAATTCTATAATTAATAAATTAATATTATCATTATAATAGATTATAGAATATAGTTCTATAATTCCGAGAAAGCAAGTTTAAAATACTTTTATTAATATTATTTTTTTTTTCAGTGTTCTGAAAGTAATAGTAATGCACTCGATGATATTGATGAAAGAATATTGAGATTACAATCTGCAAATCATGACTTAACATTAGAAATGGACATTTATGGAATTTTAAAAAATGTGATCGAAGGTCGCGCAGCCATGAAATATTACAAAGAAAAAAAAACTCTGACAAATGAACACAGGCTTAATGTTGCCGATATCATAATTCGGCACGAACTTAAAGAAGAAAATGAATTTTGGTAAGGAAACTTTCAAATTATTAATTTAACTAACATTAAATTTCCATTGTTGTTGGTCAATTAAAACTATAAATTTTTTCAAATTCAAATAATGGAAATTAAGAAATTGAAGAATATATCTCAAAAATGACGAAAATAATTAAAAATTGAAAAAAAAAATCGAAAAATGACTGCATAATTACACAATTGAAAGGAATAGTTTAAAAAATTAAACAGTGAATATTAAATTTAAACAAAATAGTTGAAAAATTATAGAAAGAACTGTTGGAAATAATTGCAAATTGAACAACTGGGATTGAAATAAAAAAAAATAATTAAAATTGAAAAAAATAATAAAAAGTTGACGAAATAAATTGAAAATTTAAGAATTAAATTAAAATTTGAAAAAATAATTGATAACTGGAAAAAAATTACAAAATGATGAAAATATTCGACAATTGAAAACAAAATTAAAAAATGTCTAGATTTACATGACCGAACAAAATAATTTAAATAATCAAAGAAAAATTATCAAATTTTAAGATAATAATTGAACATTGAAAAAATTGTAGAAAATAATTGAAAATTGCGGAAATAATTATTAATTGAAAGAAATAGTTGAAAAATGACGAGAATAATTGAAAAATTGATGAATTAAACAAGAATTATTGAATTTAAAAAGAAAATTGTAAATTAAAACAAAGAAAATTATTAGAATAATTGTTGGAAATAATTGCACATTTAACAACTAGGTTAAAAATCGACAAAAAATAATTAAAATTGAAAAAAATAATTAAAAATTAAAGAAAGAAATTAAAAAATGAAGAATTGAATTTAAATTTATGGAATATACTTAAAAATTGAAGATTGGGATTCAAAATTAAAGAAAATAATTGAACAATTAAATTTAAAATTAAAAAAACTTAATGATCATCGAAATAATAATAGAAAAAAGCTATGATAAAAAAAAATAATAATAATAATAATAACAATTGAATTAAAATTTTAAAAATAAAATTTGATGAGTGAAAAAAGTAATGGAAAAAATCCGAGAATTATTGAATATTGAGGAATTAATGGAAAATCGATAAAAATAATTGAAAAGTAAGAAAAATAATTAAAAATTGAAGAAATAAATTGAAAATAACAGAATTAAATAGAAATATAAAGAAAATAATTAATAATTAAAAAATAAAATTACAAAATGACGAAAATAATTGACAATTCATAAAAAAATGCAAGATATGGCTAGATTAATACACAACAGACCAAAATAATTAAAAAAATCAAAGAATAGTTATAAAATTTTAAGTAAATAATTAAAAATTGAAAAAATTGTTGGAAGTAATTGAAAATTGCGAATAATAATTAATAATTTAAGAAAATAGTTGACAAATGACGAGAATAATTGAAAAATTGAAGGAAATATGTGAAAAATGACGGAAATAATTGTCAATTGAAAACAAAATTCGAAAAATGACTAGATTAATAGACAACTGAAAAAATAATTGAAAAAAATTAAACAAGAAATATTAAATTCAAAGAAAATAATTGCAAATTTAAAAATTAAAAAAATTATAGGAATAGTTGTTGGAAATAATTGCACATTTAACAACTAGTCTGAAAATCGAAAACAAATTTTTAAAATTGAAAAAAATATTTAAAAACTTAAAAAAACAATTGAAGGTAGAACATTGGAATTAAAATTTAAAGAATATACTTAAAAATTGAAAAAAGCCGAGAATTAATAAATATAGAAGAAAAGTTGAAAACTCAAGAATGAAAATAAAAATTGTAGAATGAAATTAAAAATTAAAGAAATTAATTAACCAATCGTATTTAAAATTAAAGAAACTTAATGAAAATCAAAAGAAATAATAGAAAAAAGGCGATAATTTTTTAATATTAAAATAATAATTGAAAAAGACGGGGAATTATTGAACTTTGAGGAATTAATTGAAAATCGATAAAAATAATTGAAAATTAAAGAAAATGTTTGAGAAATGAAGAAAATAATTAAAAATTGAATAAATAAATTGGAAATTTAAGAATTAAATAGAAATTTTTAGAAAATAATTGAAAATTAAAAAATAATTACAATATGACGATAATAATTAAATATTGACGAAAATAATTAACAGTTAAAAAGAAAATTCTAAAAAAGGTGTGAATAATCATCATTCGAACAAAAAAATTTATCAATTTAATAAATAATCATAAAATTGAAAAAGAATAATAAATTCTCAATTAAAAACTGATGATAATTATGGAAAAAATTGAAGAAAATAAATGAAAATTGAAGTAATTAATTGGAAATTTCAAGAAAATAATTGATAAGGAAAAAAAATACAATATGACGATAATAATTAAATATTGACATAAGTATTTAACTATTTAAAAAAATACTTAACAATTAAGAAAAAAATTCGACAAATGTCTAGATTACTAGACAACTAAAGAAATAATTGAAAAAATTGAACAAGAAATATTAAATTTAAAAAAAATAATTGCAAATTTAAAAATTAAAAAAATTATAGGAATAATTGTTGGAAATAATTGCACATTTAACAACCAGTTTGAAAATCGAAAAAAAATAATTATAATTAAAAAAAATATTTAAAAACTTAAGAAAACAATTGAAGATAGAACATTGGAATTGAAATTTAAAGAATATACTTAAAAATTGAAAAAAAGTAATAGAAAAAAAACGAGAATTAATGAATATAGAATAAAAAACTTGAAAACTGAAGAATGAAAAAAAAATTGAAGAATGAAATTAAAAATTAAAGAAAATAATTGAAATTAATTAAAGAAACTTAATGATAATCAAAAAAAAATTGAAAAAGGGCGATAATTTTTTAATATTAAAGAAAATAATTTAACAATGGAATTTAAATTTGAAGAAAATAACTGAGAATTGACGAGAATAGAACTAGAATGGAATAATTGAATTAAAATTTTAAAAACATTTTTATAAGTGAAAAAATAATTGAAAAATTCCGAGAATCATTGAATATTGAGGAATTAATGAAAATCGAAAAAAAAATAATTGAAAATTAAGGATGTTTATCCAAAAAACCATTTTCTACAGATTCTTAAAAAATTTTAATGACTTATTAAATACATTACTTTACATGTACTGTTACAATTTTATTGAATTTTACCGTTCTGTTTTTAAGATATAAATTTATAAAGTTGGGACTTTTACATGGAAAAAGTAACAAAACGCGCAAAATTACTATATTTTAATTAATTAAAAAAACACGGTTCTACAGATTTTTTTAAAAAACTGATATATTTTAAACTGTAATGGAATACAACTTTTACAATAATATTTAATTAATTTACCGTTCCGTTGTTAAGAAAATGTTATTTAAGGGTAGTAATCCTTCACTTTTTTGAAATAATCAGGAAGAAAAAATTTTAAAAAGTTGGAATTTTCAACAGAAAATTTTTTTTTCAATAAAATTTGTTTGTGTAATGATTTTAACTACAAAATACTATTTAGAAACCAAATTATAAGACGAAATGAAATTAAAAAAATATTGACTAACATGGTCCGATAGAATGAGAACCGCTTGAGGGTATAAGCGTCCTTAAAGAAAATATTTGAGTATTGAAGAAAATAATTAAAATTTGAATAAATAAATTGGAAATTAAAGAATTGAATGGAAATTTTAAGAAAATAATTAATAATTACAACAAAAATTACAATATGACAAAAATAATTAAATATTGAAGAAAGTAATTAACTATTAAATAAAATAATTAACAATTGAAAAAAGAAAACGAAAAATGGAGAGAATAATCCGCATTCGAATAGAAAAGTTTTTGAAATTAATGAATAATCATAGAATTGAATTTCTGGACATTTAGAACTATAAATTTTTGCAAGTACAAATAAAGATTAATAATTTAATGAAATTTGTTGTTCATATGAACTTAATATTTTAGATAAATATTAGTTTCATTCTATGCAAATTAAAATCGTTGCCGACTTCAAGAAATAGACAAATAAGTAAAAGTAAATAAAAAATGTTTTAAAATTTGAAATGTGTTTAAATTTGAACAATTATAAACTTTACATATTTTTAAAATCTAATAATGCATATTTAAATTATTTTAAATATTAACCATTATATAAAAACTTTTAATTATACAAAAAAATTTAATTGTACGTATATTAAAGCTTTAGTCAGTCAAAATTTTGAAAATAATAATTTATACTATAATTTGAATCAATGAAAATTGGGACCAATTTGAAATTAAGTGAAATTTATAAAGGTTTAGTTATTAATAATCAGAATAAGAAAACGCAAGGATTGATTAAAATTTAGATAATTTAAAGCCTTATAACCAATAAAAATTTAGATGAATTCAAACTTCAATAAATTGAAACTTAAATATACATTGATACTTAATTACTAATTTAAATTTTCATTAAAAATAATTATTTCAAAATTTTAATGATCTCAATTTCCAATTATCTAAATATCAATTAATTTAATCACAAGAACATTTCAAGTTAATTTATATTGATAGAATTAAATTTTAATTTACTAAAAATTTTAGTGTATGGAAATTTCAGTTCAATATTTCAGGCTAAACTATATTTTAATTAATTTATTTTCTGTCAACGCAGTTAAATTGATTCTTATCAAAGTAGACTCTAATTTTAATTTAAAGATAAAGTTTTTTCAAATGTAACTGATGTAAAACAAAAAAATATCTAAGTGCCAAACTTTAGGTGCGGACAGATTAAAAGAATGAATGAATCTTGCGGATTATTATTTATAGATTTGTAAGTTTTATGAATTAAATTTATAATTGAATTTAAATTATTTTCGTATTTTTCAGTATCAACTCGAAACGATTATTGTATCTCGCGAACAGGATTGTGGAGACGTTCCCAAATGAAAGGACATCGACCTACTACATTCCGTTTACGATTCATTCTGTCACGAGGAAGCCAATTTTGGCGAGAGGAAAATTACACGCCAAATATTATTTGCTCCGGGAAAAGTTAAAAAAAGCCGGAGAAGTTTTGGGCAATGAAAGAAATTATCAGAAATCGAAAAAAGTGGATGTTCCAGAACCGAGAGATTTAATTCTGGCCACTCATGAACAGCTGTCACTTTTAGAAGGCGCAGGTTGTTTTTTAATTTAAATAAATATATTTGAAAATCAATTATTAACAAATTAGTGACTTTTATTTATTATTTTAATTAAAAAATATTAATATTATTTATGCAGATGACGTAGAATTACGAGAATCGTGTTCATGGCTAGAAAATCACTTAGTTCCTTGGGCGGATGTTACTAAAAAATGGATTCAAACTTCTAAATCTAGAATACAAAAATTAGCGTCTGACTTTTCTATTACAAATTCAATGTACATGGATACGTACAAAGTTCTTCAGCAACCCTTGGGTTACCAACTTGTAAGTAATTCCTTTTTTTTTTTTCTTTTAAAATTTCAAAAAATATTTTTTCAAAGTTTTAAATTTCAGGGCTCGGATTATAATGTAGGTTTTTTTTACCTTTGCGTGCATAATTAACACATTTATTTTCTATAAAATTGTAAAAAAAATACATAAAATTACTTTCACAAAAATATTTTTTTGTGAATTTTTTTTTACTACTTCTCTCGACTTTTTTGTGATTTTATGTGACTTTTCTTTAGTCTTAAAGTCGATCCGAGCCCTGAAATTTTATTTTATCTTTTTAAGTTTTACTAATAATAAATATGTTTTACATAAAAAAGTTCTTTTTCAGATTGAAGCGGACTTTGATCTTCTTTACCCAAAACATTCTAATATTTTAACGTCCGAATGGCCGAATTTTGAAAAAGAAGTTATTGCTTGTGCAATGACTCGAAATGGAAAGGAAGTTAAAGAATTACTGGATCAATATCGTTTAATTAAAAATGACATGCAAGGTATCCGAATATTTATTTCTTTAAATTGGAAATTTTTAAAAATTGTATTGTTTTTAACTCAAAAGTATAAAAAAATTATTATCCATTATTTAATTTTTCTCAATTGTTTTAGCATCGGTTGCCATTGTTTTAAGATTAGTACCAGTATTGCTTCCGTGCCAAGCTGTAAAAGGTGCAGTGAGCAAACCTTTGTGGAAATTAAATCGACAAGAATCTCAAGATGCTTTTTTGATGCACATCAAGGTCAGAAATTAAATTAATAATTATAGTTCAAGAGCTGGCTAGGAAAATTGACACTAATAAGGGGCAAGGGAATTTCGAGTCGAATCGAATATAAATTAATCCGAATTTTGACCTAACAGAATTTTTAGGTCATCGAATTCATATTTAATAGAATTTTCATTTTACAGAAATCCTTTTAACCAACTTTTTAATTAAAAGAATTCCAATTTAAACAAATTTTAATTAAATTTAGAAGAATTTTTATTTTGTTATCAAATGTCAATTTGTACTAATACAATTTCGGACAAATGAACATTCTGTCAAATGAATATTCTGGTATTTAAAAATTCGATTAACCTAAAATTCTGTAAAATAAAAAGTCTTCTAAATTAAAATGCGTTTAAATTGGAATTCTTTTAAATGAAAAGTTGGTTAAAAGGATTTCTGTAAAATGAAAATTCTGTTAAATGTGAATTCGGTGACCTAAAATTTTTGTTATGTCAAAATTCGGATTAATTTATGTTCGATTGAGAACATATTCGAAAATGTGAAATATCAACTAAAAGAAAATTCTTCCTAATGAAATTCTATGATATAAATATTCTAAATAATTAATTTTAGAACTTAATTATACGTCCCTTTTTATTCTTTTAATTTAAAAAAAAAAAATTTTAAACTATGTAAAACAATTTTTTATTCATTTTATTTTTTGATTCTACATACATAAAAAAAAGAAACATTCTGTTGTCTATTATTCTCGCAGTTTTTCGAATTTTTCTTTCAATTGTCAATTATTTTCCTCATTTCATAATTTTTTTTTTTTTAATATGCAATTTATTATTTTTGTCATTTTGTAATTTTTCTTTCAATAATCAACTATTTTCTTAAAAATTCAATTTAATTCTTTAATCTTCAATTTATTTCTTTAATTTTCAATTATTTTTTTAAAATTAAATAAAATTCTTCAATTTTTATTTATTTTCTACAATTTTTTCCATAATTTTCTTTAGTTTTCACTTGAAAATGTATTTTTCTCCTTCAATTTTATGATTATTTATTAATTTTAACAATTTTTTTATTCAAATGTAAATTATTCTCTCCACTTTTCGATTCTTTTTTTCAATTGTTAATTTTTTTTTTTAATAGTTAATTATTTTCGTCAATGTTTAATTACTTTCATCATATTGTAATTTCTCTTTTAATTATCAATTATAATTTTGAACTTTCCATTCAATTCTTTAATTTCCAATTTATTTCTTCAATTTTTAATTATTTTCTTCATTTCTGAAATATTTTTTTTTATTTTCAATTATTTTTATCGATTTTTAATTAATTTCTTAATATTCAATAATTCTCGGATTTTTTCAATTATTTTTTTCACTCATAAAAATTGTTTTAAATTTTTAATTTAATTATTCAATTCTAGAACTATTCTCTTCAATTCTCAGATATTTTCTTCAAATTTAAATCCCACTTTTTAATTTTCAATTATTTTTCAGTTTTCAATTGTTTTCTTCTATGTTCATTAATTCTCGGCTTTTTTAGATTACTGTTTTTCTATTTTTAAGTATATTCTTTAAATTTTAATTAAATTCTTCAATTTTGAATTCTTTTTTTCAATTTTAATTATTTTTTTTTGATTTTCAAACTAGTTGTTAAATGTGCAATTATTTCCAACAATTATTCCTATAATTTTTTTAATTTTTAAATTTGCAATTTTTTTCTCTAAATTTAATATTTCTTGTTAAAATTTTTTCAGTTGTCTATGAATTTAATAATTTTTTGAATTTTGTTTACAATTGACAATTATTTTCGTCATTTTTCACATATTTTCTTTAATTTTTAAATTAATCTCGTTATTTTTAACTATTTTCTTCAATTAATTTTTTCTTTTAATTATCAATTATTTTTTCAGATTTTAATTTATTTCTAAAATTTTTAATGTATTTCTTAAATCTTCAATTTATTTCCTTAATTTTTGTTTATTTTCTTCAATTTCAATTATTTTTTTACGATTTTCAATCCAGTTGTTTAATTTGCAATTATTTTACTAACAGTTATTCCTATAATTTTTCAACTGTTTTGTTTAAATGTAATTTTTATTGTTTAATTTCTTAAACTATTTTTTTCAATTGTATAATTATGTACCCATTTTTCGAATTTTGTTTTAATTGACAATTATTTTAGTCATTTTTCACATATTTTCTTTAATTCTTCAATTATTCTCGTCATTTCTCAAGTATTTCCTTCAATTATTAATTATTTTCCGCAATTTTCAATTATTTCCAACAATTTTTTCAATTTTTAATTATTTTCCTAAACTTTTATAATTAGTCTTTTATTTTTTAAATTATTTTGTACCGTTGAGTATTAATCTAGCCATTTATTGAATTCGGTTTCAATTGTCAATTATTTTCTTCATTTTATAACTTTTTTTCAGTTATCAACTACTTTTTCAAATTATAATTTAATTCTAAAATTTTCAATTTATTTCTTAAATTTTCAATTTATTTCCTCGATTTTGTATTATTTTCTTCAATTTAAATTATTTTTTCGATTTTCTATCCAGTTATTCAATTTGCAATTATTTCCAAAAGTTATTCCTATAATTTTTCAACTATTTTGTTTAAATTTAATATTTATTGTTTAATTTTTTAAACTATTCTTTTCAAATGTGTTATTATGTATCCATTTTTCGAATTTCAATTATTTTTGTCATTTTCCAGATAATATATTCTTCAATTTCATAATTTTCATTATTTAAATTTGCCAAAATTTATAGATTTAATTGTTATTGAACAAGGCAAAGTTTATTGCGTTGCTAGTGAAATTATAATACGTAATTCGTTTCAAAAGTTTTAAGATAAATTATTGTTCAAAAATTTAGATTTTAATATTTTGTCATACTTTAATTATGATTAATAAGATTATAAGAACGTATAAATTTTAAATTTAATCATAAAGTTATATTTTAAATATAAAGGCGAATTTTACAAAATTAAAAATACTGTTTTAATTGTTCGAAAATTTGTGACCGGGAAATTAATTTATTAAGAAAAGTGGCCATCCTGCAGTGTCAATTTTCGTGGCCAGCTCTTTGATTATTAAGTTTAATTAGGTATTTTTAATATAATTAAGTATATAATATTAAAATTAAAGTAAATTTTTCTACTTCTTCGGATTTAAAAACTAATTAAAAGAATTAATTTTAGACTATTTCGGAATTAAAAAGCAGGCTTGATAGTCGACGAGAAAAATTAAAAACTCATGGACTGTTGGAACAACCTTTAGTGGTTGTTGTCGGAAAATCTCTTCTGAAAATAGAGGCTTCCTATCTTTGTATTAGTAACACTTGCTACAAATTGCCCACGGTTTCGAAGGCATTCGACATTGCATTCAGAAGCTTTTACGCCTTGCAGCTTCCTTTTCCTAAGGAAGTCGAACACAGTTGGCAAATTGTACAATTTCGAATTTTCGGAATCGGTGAAGAAAACGAGGAAGAAATGTCCGAAAGTGTCACGACTCTTCTCGCAGATTTACGCAATGTAAGTCAAATTAATTTAAAAAATAAAAAAACCACTCAACAGTAGACTTTCCAAGAATTTTAGTGTAATTTTAAATATTTTAATTTCAGGTTCTTGGCAGATTTCCACAGATTGATGATTTGAACGACGTTACAATCAAGATGGAAGATTTTGACTAGGTAAATTCCTTAATTATTAAATAATTCTCGACATTTTTCTGCTCGAGAGATTATTTGGATCTGAAACTTTTATTGTTTTCAGATTTCAAGTACAAAAAAGAATTTGAAGGGAAATAAGAAACTTGACATCTTTAAAAGGACATGTGATTCTTTTGAGTTTATTGAATATTTATTTGACATCGTATCATTAAACGAAAATCGAGTTCTAAATATAATGAAAAGATTAAAATATTTCATTGACGTTAATTTCTATTTGGATTATTTATAATTGATTATTTAGATGTTTTGTATTTTTTTTTTTTTTTTTTAGAGAATACAGTATTTTACGTACGTTAGTCTTGTGCTCTATCTTTGTACTGATGAATATTTAAAAAATATTAATGTACTATTAACAAGATAAATAAAAAGTGAACGTTTGTAAAAGAAATTTCAACTGTTTGGAATTATTTTTAAATTGATAGGAAAATGTAAATTAATAAATGACAGAAAAAACATTTAGTTTGGCTCGTTTTGTATTTTTACGTGTTACAAATCAGTGTGCTCGCCGTACAATCGTACAATCCAGTATCATATATATACAGAACAATCTTAACGTGTAATGCGAAAAAACGCGAAATTTCGTCTAGTCGTAAAAGTATAATTCTTTTTATTTTTAATTATTTATAAATATATTACAACGAAACAGACGTTAACCATCGATCGGTCCGTGAAGAATCTATGTTTTCTTTTTTATTTTCTCGACAATATACTTTTTTTTTTAATTTTTTTTTATTACAATTTTAATAACAATAAAAGATTCTTCAACGAGCGATTCTGGAAAACGGAATCTCATCGCACAGCCTTATAAAGGCGACTCTTAATCCATTCACAAATTCCCCAATAATATATGTATATTTGTAAAATATTTATCTAATTAAAATCTTTAATAAATCCAAGTACAGAATAACAATTTGTATATTTTTTCATATTTTCTTTTAATACCTTTGTAAATATTTAAATCTCAATTTGACATTTTAAATCAGATCACTAATATTTTACATCTATGTTTTTTAAAAGTTTATTTCGGATTAAAAAAAGAAATAACATTTCTATTTGGGAATCGAGAAATTTGGAACAGACAGCTGCCCAACCTGCACTTACTGATAATAGAAAGGACGAAGGATACGTCGATTCGTGCCGAAAAAAGAGAAATTAGGAGAAGGAAAGAGAAAGTAAAAATTTCAAAAATTTGTATTTCAGTTTTTTAAAAAGTGTTTTTAATCCCCGAGGGAAATAAGACGATCATTATTTCCCTAGTAAAGTAAAGTGTTCAATATTTCCCTCGGGACATAAAAAAGTCATTATTCACTTAGGGAAATAAAGCGCTAATTATTCCCCGAGGGAAATAAACGGCTGATTATTTCCCCAGGATTTTTCTTTACGAATTTATTAACTAACTGAAAATAATTAATTTACACAGTTTAATCAGATTCTTTTTAATAAAAACTTTCTCTTTTTTTATTTTCTCATTCCAGGCTCCTTTTTCTTTACAAACTAGTGACGATTGAAAAGAAGACTTTGTGAAATGACTATTTTTTTTTAATAATGACGAATTATCTTTAATGAGGTGACATTTATTTGTAATGGAAGTTGATATGGATGTGCCTAAGTTGTGAAAAAGTGCCGATCTTGATTAAAAAACTTTCATAAAAAACAAAAAAAAAATAAAAAAAAAGACAAAAAATGAAAGTTTATGAATAAACAGAAATTATTCACAAAAATGTATTTCTATCAACAAAATTGATTTCTATCGTAAAAATAGAAGTTTAAATTATTCAAAAATAAAAAAATTAATTTCTTTTTTCGTAACACTTATCCGCTCTAAACATAATCTTAAGTAACATTAAAATTATCTCGATAAAATTATTTTCTAGATTTATTTTACTTTAAATAGAAATATACTTGTTGAATGAACTTATTTGATCGAAAACTGTTTATAAATATCGCGCTAGTGTCTTAATATGTATATTCGTCGATTTTTTTTATATATCCCATTTTATTACAGATTATTATTTACAGTTCGCTTTCACTAGCACGATTTATAATGTTTAAACTTTTATAAAACTTAACAGTTAAGTTTATAATGATTTCATGTTTTCAAAACCGGCACAACTAGTGATTAATCTCGATTGCACGTTTTTTTTTTTTTTTTTTTTAAATAAACTATTGTTAAACATGAATCAGTTGAAAATAATGCAAACGAAGAAAGGACATTGTCAACATTTTTTTTTATTCTAGCACATCGAGATTATTCTGCATTATTAAAAAAAACAGGGATCGAAAGAATTTCGATAAATATCGAGCTTTTAATAAATAATAAAGAATTTCGAATCCCTGATTATTTTCCTTCTAAATCTTTTTTTCTCTCTTTGTCCGATTAAAATTCTTTGTTCTCCAGCCATTTTGGTAAAAATGAGATATTTTCTTTAAAAAAAAAAGAAATTATTTCAAACTATATAGAAAAAAAAACGCAAGACATTAAATTTGCGAAAAATTATTTTTTAAAGATTGTAAATGTTGATTTTTTTTTGTTTAAAAAAGTTGCAATTTTGTGGCTGGAGTTTTTTCTCTCCTGGTTCTATGAGTGCGTTCACGTGCTGCGTGATCTAAAGACAGAGTGAATTAGAGAATCACTATTAATTATTACAAAAGCCAGTTAGCGTAGCTTAGCCGCTTTTCTCAAATTTAATTAATTAATTCATGTTTCATTTGTCCTTAAGTTACACGATGTCGCTTAAGAATATCGAATGTCGCGTTTCGTTATTTTATTTTATTTATTTGTTTTTTTTTCTAAAAATACTATGAGAAAAATCCGATGTAAGAAGATTGCGAAATTAATAATATAAATTATTATTAATTAATCGGGAGTGCGAAATCCAAGGAACTTGAGGCTTTTGGACGTTGAGCGAAAATTTATTCACGAAACGTGAAATTGAAGAAAATTCGATGTCATTGATTTCGTTTTATCCTTTTTTGTATTTCGTTTCCTTTTTCATTTTTCACTGATGCCTCAAAATCTTTGAATTTCACTTCAATTTTTCCACCGTTTTGAAAAAAAAGAAAGAAATTATAAAATCTTTTTCTTTAAATGGAGAAAAACTTTAAAAAATCTATATTTTAAATGTATTTTTGATAAAAGTAATTTTAATTATAAAGCCTTTATGATTAAAAAAGAACTTTTCGTGGAAAGTAAAAAAAGCTGGAAAATTCAATTAATGTCGGATAATATATTTTTTTTTCACAAAGGTGGAATAATTGGAATAAATGAAAAACGAGGGAGAACCTATAGAGAAAAAGTGTAGAGAGAAATAGAGATTTACGCATACGAATGAGATTCGAAATATTGCGTAGAAAACATACAATGCCTTATACGTAGATTGATCGCGTAGGCATACGTATTAAATATTTAATTAATTTATTAAATTTATTATTTATAAACATGTATACCACCGATTTTTATTGCTCACTTCAGACCCCTTTCTTCGCTCAATCGAATTGCACAATACAGGCAAAATTGTATTTAATTTCATGCTCAATAAATAATTAATTATAATTCGAATAGTTTTTTGAAAAAATAAAAAAGTCATTCAGTATCTAGTAAATAATTATAATAATAAGTGAGTGTTTCACTTTTTTCCCCTAGGTCAATAAACTGTACTTTATTACCCTCTGTATTCGTCATTTAATTTTATTGGATTAAAAATATTCTTTATTTTCCTAGATGGAGTAATGAAGTTTTTATTTTCTAGGGAAATAATAAACACTTAATTACCCTAGGGGTATAATAAATTCTTAATTGTCCTAGAGGGATAATAAACACTTTATTGCCCTAGAGGCATAATAATGAAAATTTTATCTTGATATGTCAGTAATAAATAAACTTAGTGAAATAAATTGTTTATTATTCATTTAGGGAGATAAAGTGTATTAATAACAATCGTAGGATAATAAAGTGTTCATTATTCCTCTAGAAATATTAAAGTTTGAATTAATTCTCTAGAGAAAAAGCATATATTTGTAATCTAGAAATTTTCTAAAAGTGTTTATTGTTTCGTTAGGAGGTAAAAGTACCCATTATTCACCTAGTGAAACAAAGTATTTATTATTGCCCTAATCAGACAAAGAGTTAATTATTCCCCTAGTTAAATAAAATGTTTATTATTCCCCTAGTGAATTAAAGTGTCTATATTATAATGTCCACATTATTACCCTTGGGAAATAATATACACTTTATTACCCAAGAACTGTAATCTTCACTTTATCGTCCTAATTTTTTTCCCCCGCGACTAATAAAATATGTACCTAACCAAAACCATTTCACGAAATCAGAACTCAATCCTGAATTTCGATTTGGAGCGAAGACCTCGGGGCATTTAATAAACATTTCTCGATAAATTCGCGATTCCGGACGCGGAATTTTTTTTCTATTCAGGAAGCCCGCCAAGGCGCATTTCTAACCACAGCCAAATTTGTCCGTGCGACTACGGCGCTGATTCTACCCTGCTACCTACGTCAAGGCAGTATTTGTCTGTTTAAGAGAGTTTCTTTTTTGTTTTGTATTTTTTTTTTCTTTTTTCTAGGAATTAGGATATAACCCGGAGTCTTTTTCCCTTAACTCCCGTGATCCTGATCTAGTTCGTCGAGGGATTCGAGTCTGGCTATTGGAGCCTCGTTGATGGTAAACTCCCAGGATATGTCCTCGCTGGTCTGCCTCGAGGACTCCTGGCGTTGAGCTGCTGGCTGCTGAGAGCCCTCGGGTGGTACTCTGTCTGACCTTTGACCCTCGCTGACGCTACGATGGGTCGTCGTCTCCTTTCGCGAGTCACTGCTTCGAGGTCGCTGAACAGTTCCTCGATCGAGGATCGGGACTATACAACTCCAGGGATCGTCACCCTCTGGCTCTGAACGTTTATTGAATGAACTGTACCTGTAAAGATGATTTATTAAATTTAGAATTGGTTACACAATGTGATTCGTTATTCTCCTAGGTTAATTAAGTTTCTTTTTATTCTCCAGGGTCAATAAAAAGTAGGGGAGACCGCTCAACAGTAGATAGTAAAAATTTCTGATAGGTGTTATTATTTCAGGTTAGAATTATTAATAGAATGCTTAACGCTAAAATGAAGCTAATATATTCAAGTAAGTAATGCAGAAAGCAAAATGAGCATAAAAGTAACCTCTTCTTCATTTTAAATACTTTTTTAACACGATAAACAATCACTCGAAAAGGAATCTCCTGCCAACAGTAGATAATCGGCTCCTATTTAAAGAAAACAAACTGTTGAGCAGTTTCTTAATGCATAATACAATTCATTGAGAGGATTTCTTCAAAATAAAATAAATTTGACCGCGTAAAAGTTGCTTATTCTTCAATATTTAACTGAAATATGAGAAATACGTGAGAAATGTTCACTTCTCTGAAACACGCCTCTACCAAACCTAAAAGGTTAAAAGAGGGGCAAATTTGAAACGAAAAAAACTAAATATCACATAAATTCTTGTATCTCTTGTGTAGCAACTAATTTATTTATATAAGGGTATTCTAAATTTTTTTTATTGATAAATAAATTGATTTTGGTCATTTTATATGCAAGAATTCAAGCTAAATTAAAAAGTTTTTCGAATGAAAAAAATGCCTTCAAAACATAACCTCAACTTCTGACAGTTGTGCCGCGATTTTGAAATGGATTATCAACTGTTGATTAATCGACTGTTAAAATTTATACTGATTTATAAAGTGATAAAATATTTATAAATAAAGAAAACTAACAATTGGCAATGGCCCATATTGGTCTTTAATAGTCTTGATTAGGTAATCTTATTTTATTCCTAAAATCATATTATGGTGAGTTGAATTAAAATTTATAACCGTTCTCTATAGAAAATTGAAATTAACTATTGTTTGCCATTATCTACTGTTGGGTGGTCTCTCTTACATTATTTCACTAGGGTAAAAAGTTTTCATTATACTTTTAGGGAAATAAAGGGTTTGATATTCCCGTGAAGAAATATGGTTTTTATTATTGCCCTTGGGAAATAAAGGGCTCATTATTATTCCCCTGGGGTTATAAAATGTTACGGAGCTGTCATTAGGTTTAATACACAAGTGTTCGTTTATTTTTGTAATTTTTAAATTACTTTCTAAAAAATTTCAATTGTGTTCTTTAATTGTTAAATTATTGTCAGGCATAATTAAAATTTTTCTACACAAGTTTCAATTTACTTTTGTTAGTTTTCAATTATTTTCTTCAAATTTCAATTACTTTTGTTATTATTCACGTATTTTTGTCATTTTCCAATTATTTTCTTCATATTTCTATTACACTTTTACCATTTTAGAATTGTTTTCTACAAATTTCAATTATTAAAAAAAATTTTTTATTGTCATTAATTTTTAAATTTTTTGCACCAGTTTTAAATTATTATCATTAATTTTCAACCATATTCTTCATTATTTTTATTATTGTTATGGATTTTTTAATTATTTACACCTCTTTCAATTATTTTCTTAAAATTTCAATTATTTCCTTCAAACTTTAATTACCTTCTTCATAATTAAATTTTATTTGACATTTTTGAGTTATTCTCTTAAAATTTCAATTATTTTCTTCAATAGTCAATTAATATCTTCAACTGTCAATTATTTTCCTCAAACTTGTAATATTTTTTTCAATTTTTCAATTATTGACTACAAATTTTTAATATATTTACACCAGCTTTCAATTATTTATGTCATTATCTAATTAGTTTCTTAACATTTCAATTGTTTCCTCAATTTTTCTAGTATTGTCTTCAAATTTTTAATTTTTTATACCAGTTATCAATTATTTTTGTCATTTCTCAATTATTATTTTCAAATTACAATTAATTTCCTCATCATTAAAATATTTTTGATATTTTGGAATTATTTTCTTTAAATGTCGTTTTGTTCAATCTTTTTATTATTGTCATGAATTTATTAATTTTTACACCAGTTTTCAATTATTTATGTTACTATTCAATTAGTTTCTTTATCTTTCCATTATATCGTTAAATTTTCAATCACTTTTTACAATCTTTCAATTAATGTATTAAATTTTTTATTTTCCACTCCATTTTTGAATTATATTTCTCATTATTTAATCATTTTTTTCCGAATTTCAGTTATTTCTGCCATTTTTCAACCGTTTTCTACATTAATAAATATTTTGCATTTCCTTAATTATTTTCTTCAAGTTTCAATTATTTTCTTGAAACTTCTATTATTTTCTTCAATTTTTTAACTATCGGCTAAAAAGTTTAATTTTTCACTAGCTTTCAATTATTTATGTCATTATTAAATTAGTTTCCTCACATTTTAATTATTTTATCAATATCTCAATTATTATATTGAAAAGTTTTAATTTTTTACACCAGTCTCAAACTATTTTTCTCAAATTTTAATTAATTTTCTCATTCTTCAATTACTTTTGAAACTTTTAAATTATTTTCTTCAAATTTCAATTACTTTTGTCATTATTTAAGTATTTTTGTTGTTTTCCAATTATTTTTTTATATTTCTATTATTTTAGCCATTTTAGAATTTATTATTTTCTACATAATTTCAATTATTTTATTATTTTTTTAAATTATTTTTTATTGTCATTTTTATGCCAATTTTCAATTATTTTCTTTAACTCTCAATCATTTTCTTCATTTTGTTTATTATTGTCATAAATTTATTAATTTTTTATACCCTTTTCAATTGTTTTCTACAATTTTCAATTACTTTTTTACGTTATTCAATTATTTTCTTCATATTTCCATTATTTTTGACATTTTAGAATCATTTTCTACATAATTTCAATTACTTTTTTTTGTTATGAATTTTATAAAATTTTACACCAGTTTTCAATTATTTTCTTCAACTTTCATTTTCTTCATTCTTTTTAGTATTGTCATAAACTTAATAATTTTTTACACATTTTTCAAAATTTTTTCTACAAATTTAAATTATTTTTTTCAAACTTTAATTACTTTTTTTATATTTAATTTTTTTTGACTTTCTTGAATTATTCTCTTCTAATTTCAATTATTTTCCTCAAACTGATAAATTTTTTTTCAATTTTGCAATTATTGAATATAAATTGTTAATTTTTACACCAGCTGTCAACTATTTTATTACATTATTTAATTAGGTTCTTTAGATTTTAAGTCTTTCGTCAATATCTCAAATATTTGACTCAAAATTTAAATTTTTTACACCAGTCTCAAGTTTTTTTTTTAATCTAATTATTTTTGCCATTTACGAATTATTTTCTTCAAATTAAAATGGCTTTCTTTATTTTTATATTATGACAATAATATAAATTATATTTTTAAATTTTTTAAACATGGTCATTGGCGAAAAATACATCTTCAAAGTCCAAAAACTGTTGGTATGTCGTCTGATATTGGGAAGCCGTGATTAAAATTTCACTATTTACTCACTTTTTTAAATTAAAAATTAATTTTTTTTCCATTTTCAATCTACATTTCCGCTGGCAACCCTGTTTTTCTCCTAGTGAAGTAAAATGTTAATTATTCCCTTAAGTCAATAAATTGTTCGTTATTTACCTAGGGAAATAAACTGTTTATTATTTACCTAGTAATATAAAGTGTTTGTTAATTACCTAGGAAAATAAACTGTTTATTTTTTACTTAAGGTAATAAACTGATTATTTACCTAGGGAAAAAAACTTCTTACTTTTTACCTAGGGAAATAAACTGTTCGTTATTTACATAGGGTAGTCAACTGCACATTATTTACATAGGGATATAAACTGCTCATTTTTTACCTAGGGAAATAAACTTCTTACTTCTTACCCAGGGAAATAAACTGTTCGTTATTTACCTAGGGTAGTAAACTGCACATTATTTACCTAGACAAATAAACTGTTTATTATTTATCAAGGAAAATAAACTATTCATTATTTACCTAGGGAAATAAACTTCTTACTTTTTACCTAGGGAAATAAACTGTTCGTTATTTACCTAGGGTAATAAACTGCACATTATTTACCTAGAGAAATAAACTGCTCATTATTTACCGAGGGAAATAAACTGCTCATTATTAACATAGGGATATAAACTGCTCATTATTTACCTAGGGAAATTAACTGCTCATTATTTACCTAGGGAAATAAAATGTTCATTATTTACCTAGGGAAATGTACTGTTCATTATTTATATAGGAAAATAAACTGCTCATTTTTTATCAATTGAAATAAACTGCCCATTATTTACCTAGGGAAATAAAGTGTTTATTATTTACCTAGGGCAATAAAGTGAATACTGTTGTCCTGGGTGGAATAAATAAGTGAATTTTTACCCGCTTCTGAATTCGCCTCGACGAAAGGCAGCGGGTTGACTGTGCCAGGCATGGGGTTGATGGGTTTGTTGGGCATTTGGTGGGACAGCAAGGTCAACGGGTTGACTCTGTGACCTTGTCGGTGCTGCTCTACCATTCAAGGCTGTCTGCAAGGCTGCAGCTAAGGCCGAGGTGTCCGACGTAACCGTCAAACGTGACGTTCCTGATGACGTTGACGTCGGCTCTCTCGCTGGCGGCCTAAAAAAATTGAATGTTATCAAGGTGATTTAAAATTCAGGCTCCGTGCCCAAGGTCGTGCTCAAGGCCGTGCTCAAGGCCAAGCTTATTAATTTCTAGCGAGATACTCGAGAAGCTCGTGGTTATTTACAAGTGGGAGACGATTCGCTTCTAGTTTTCATCTACTTATTCTAAGCAGTGCCACAGATCTGTAGAGAATAAAATATCTTTCTTCATAATTTTTGCTTCTCGCTCTTGATTTCATGCGTGTCACGTGTTTATTAAACTGATTTGAGAAAAGTTTTGGAAATTCTTGTATTTTGTATTGATTTATTTTTTTTTTTGCAGGTACTTCAGAAAATTTTGTGAAAAGATACTTTTCTCAAATCAGATATATATCTGTCCAAAGATTGTTTTGTTCGTGACTAAAATTTCTATGTACACTTGCGGATAATTGTTAAAATTGTTCACAAGAGAACATTTCTCCCCTAGATCCTCTCGCACTGTTTAGAACCAGATCCCAAAAATTTTTAGGAGTTCACCTTCGCAGTTTGTCCAAACCCTCCAAAATAAAAGACGCCGAAATCAAATGCAACTGATCCAGGGATTTCGAAAGAAAGCTTTACAAGAACAACAAAAAATGGATTACTATTTCTAAAATAAACAGCACCTCGTCCTCTTTCTCTCCAGTTCTTTATTTTCTTTTTTTTCTTTTCAATAATAACAAAATAATTGAGGCGAAAACAAATTTGAGATTGAAATAATCAAAGAAAATAAAAACCAGTCTTTAAACAATAATGGAAAATTAACGAAAAGAAAGGGACAATGTTTGGTCAAGGTAGGAGATTGAAAATTTTTATTTTTTACCTAAATAGACTGTGTGAGGTGCTGGGCTGCAATTTTCCGTTTCCATTGTTGCTGGTCGAGGGTGGAACAGTTTGAGGTTGAGGTTCACTGGCGGATCTTTGAACTAGGGCCGGAGCTCTTCCGTTTGGTCGTACTGTTCCAGCGGGAGCGGTTCCTGGCATCATTTCAATGCTGGAACTCTCTCTGGAGGAATGCAGAGTTTGTTGGAGAAGAGCGAGGATTAATCTGATGTCCCCTGCCATCGAGTGCTCCAGAGAACTCACTTGCCTCGATAATTGATCTATTCTGGCGTTCACCTCGTCCAAAGGCCGCCCTGGACCACTCTGGAAATCTCCTGAAACGAAAGGATA
The DNA here is from genome assembly GCA_037103525.1 of Ganaspis brasiliensis. Lineage (NCBI taxonomy): Eukaryota > Metazoa > Arthropoda > Insecta > Hymenoptera > Figitidae > Ganaspis > Ganaspis brasiliensis. Next base: position 732,978 of record JAZKLR010000103.1, on the reverse strand, counting down.
CATTTAGATCAGATTTTTCCAAATTTATGACAATTTTCCGTATCCGGTCATTTTCAAGAATACCGCTGTGTCAAATGTCTATAAAATTTCGAATATCCGAATGCCAATTTCCCGAATTGAATTTCTTGTGAAAAAATTCCGATAGCATAAACGTATTCTTCAAGTGGAATAAAAACAATTGTACATTAATTAAAAGGCACAGGAAATAATTAAATAAAAATTATATAACTTTTAAGCGGCGAGACAAAATTCAATGACCCAAATGATAAAACGAAATTATCTGTGTTCTTTTTAAGATTCTAAAAGAAATTACCTACACAGTTACTTCATAATTTATTAAAATTAAATATCAAGAAAGTAACTGTGCAGTTCATTTCTTTTGGAATCTTGGAAAAAACACAGCTAAGTTCGTTTTAGCATTTAGGTCATTGAGTTTTATCTTGCTGCTTAAAAGTTATATAATTTTTATATAATAATTTTTTTAATATAATATATTTAGGTCAAAATATTAAATAGTTTACAAGAATTGAAATTTAGCAAAAAAATTTTAAATAGCAATATCTTTTGTACTATCAGTGGTATAAAGATTTTCTGATTTTTAGAATGCTCAGAAAAAAAGAACAAATATTTCTACTTTAAGTCAATTTTTTATAATTTCAATATTAAAAAAGTTATTAAATAAAAATTATATAACTTTTAAGCAGCAAGATAAAACTCAATGACCCAAATGCTAAAACGAACTTACCTGTGTTCTTTTCAAGATTACAAAAGAAATGAATTGCACAGTTACTTTCCTGATATTTAATTTTAAGAAATTAAAAATGTAAACATTGGAGATTTCTGTTAGGCATCGCTGCGACTTGGTATAACCACGACTTTATTCCCCTCAGATTGAAATGCGCACGCAACCATATTGATTTGTTTACTAACAGAAATTTCCAATGTTTACATTTATAATTTATTAAAATTAAATATGAAGTAACTGTGAAGTTCATTTCTTTTGGAATCTTAAAAAGAACACAGGTCAGTTCGTTTTAGCATTTGGGTTATTGAGTTTTATCTTGCTGCTTAAAAGTTATATAATTTTTATTTAATAATTTTTTTAATATTATGAGAATTTTTCAAAAAGTTGTCAAAATTTTAATAACAACAAATTTCATTATTTCTATCCATTGTAAAATCAATATTTAATCAATATACAATCAATACAATTGTCTATTGTACAATCCTATTTAGGACTAAATTATTAATTGTGCGATTCCAAGTGAAATTTACGTTATTTTCAGGCAGGTTAACGGCGGACAGTAAAACTTTAGAATTTTATTATATTTAATATGACTAATGTTTTACATAAATATTTAGGTAACAGTATTGAATAGTTTATGAGAATTGAAATTTCGAAAAAAATTTGGAAATATCTTTTGTACTATCAGTTGTGTCAAGATTTTCTGTTTTTTAATATGCTTTGAAAAATAAAACGAATCTTTCTATTTCAGGGAATTTTTTTATAATTTCAATATTAAAAAAGTTATTGAATAAAAATTATATAACTTTTAAGCAGCAAGATAAAACTCAATGACTTAAATACTAAAAGGAACTTACTTGTGTTTTTTTCAAGATTCTAAAAGAAATTAACTTTAAAGTTACTTTCTAGATAGGTAATTTTAATTAATTATAACTGTTAACATTGGAGATTTCTGTTAGGCATCACTGCGACTTCGTATAACCATGACTTTATTTCTCTCAGATTGACATGCGCACCCAGCCATATTGATTTGTTTACTAACAGAAATTTCCAATATTTACTTGTATAATTTATTAAAATTAAATATGAAGAAAGTAACAGTGTAGTTCATTTCTTTTGAAATCTTAAAATGAACACAGGTAAGTTTGTCTAGGCACTTGGGTAATTGAATTTTGTCTTGCTGCTTGAAAGTTATATAATTTTTATTTGATAGATTTGTTAATATTATGAGAATTTTTCAAAAACTCGTCAAAATTTCAATAACAACAAGTTTTAATTATTTTTATCCATTGTATAATCAATATACGATCAATACCTATTGTACAATCCTATTTAGGGATAATTATTAGTTGAGCTATTTAAAGTCAAATTTACGTTATTTTCCGGCAGGTTAACGGCGAGCAATGAAACTTTAGAATTCTATTATATTTAATATCACTTATGTTTTATATGAATATTTAGGTCAAAGTGTTAAATAGTTTACGAGATTTGAAATTTCGAAAAAAAATTTGAAACAGCAATATCACGGTGGTCCTTAACACGTTTTAACGTTTTGTCACTCAAAAAACCAAAAATTTATGTTTAACCTGTTGTAGTATGCATAGAAAAAATATGAATCTCAAACTATTGTAAACTGTGAAGTGTCACCCTTAATTTAAGTCCAAAAAATTCTCAAAATATTCAGTAGTTCCCGAGATATGAGTCAAAACGTTAAAGCATATTTTTCTAAAAAACGATAATTTTCAGGTTAGGTCACGATTTTTTTGACTTTTAAGGAAAAAATGCTTGCACGTTTTTAATCATATCTCGGGAACTACTGAATATTTTGAGAATTTTTTGGACTTAAATTAAGGGTGACACTTCACAGTTTACAATAGTTTGAGATTCATATTTTTTCTATGCATACTACAACAGGTTAAACTTAAATTTTTTGTTTTTTGAGGTTAGAAAGCAAATGAGAGCTAAGTTTAGAAACCCTACCCTGGTTTTGGTTTCAGCGATCCCAAATACGTAAGAATTGACTAGTCTGGTCTTTAGCACTCCAAATTAATTTTTTTTTGTGTGCCGGTGTTATATAACTTTTAAGCAGCAAGATGAAACTCAATGACACAAATGCTAAAACAAACTTACCTGTGTTCTTTTTAAGATTCCAAAAGAAATGAACTACACAGTTACTTTCATGATAGTTAATTTTAATAAATTATAAATGTAAACATTGGAGATTTCTGTTAGGCATCACTGCGACTTCGTATATCCACAACTTTATTCCTCTTAGATTGAAATGCGCGTGTAATCATATTGATTTGTTTACTAACATAAATCTTCAATGTTTACATTTATAATTTATTAAAATTAACTATCAGGAAAGTAACTGTGTAGTTCATTTCCTTTGGAATCTTGAAAAAAACACAGTTAAGTTATTTTAATCATTTGGATCATTAAGTTTTATCTTGCTGCTTAAAAGTTATATAATTTTTATTTAATAACTTTTTTAATATTGAAATTATAAAAAATTGGCTTAAAATAGAAATATTCGTTATATTTTTCTGAGCATTTTAAAAAGTAGAAAATCTTGATACCACTCATAGTACAAAAGATATTGCTATTTCTAATTTTTTTTCGAAATTTCAATTCTCGTAAACTGTTTAATATATTGACCTAAATATTTTTGTAAAACATTAGACATTAAATATAATATAATTGTAAAGTTCCATTGCCCGCCGTTAACCTGCCTGAAAATAACGTAAATTTCACTTGGAATCGGACAACTATAATTATTTATCCCTAAATAGGATTGTACAATAGGCAATTGTATTGATTGTATATTGATTGAATATTGATTGTACAATGGATAAAAATAATTAAATTTGTTGTTATTGAAATGTTGACGAGTTTTTGAAAAATTCGCATAATATTAATAAAGTTATTAAATAAAAATTATACAACTTTTAAGCAGCAAGATAAAACTCAATATTTCAAATGCTAAAACGAACTTAACTGTGTTCTTTTTAAAATTCCAAAATAAATCAACTACACAGTTACTTTCTTGATATTTAATTTTAATAAATTATAAATGTAAACATTGGAAATTTCTGTTAGTAACCAAATTAATATGGTTGCCTGCGCATTTTAATCTGAGGGAAATAAAGTCGTGGTTACACGAAGTCGCAGTGATGCCTAACAGAAATCTCCAATGTTTACATTTATAATTTATTAAAATTAACTATCAGGAAAGTAACTGTGTAGTTAATTTCTTTTGGAATCTTAAAAAGAACACAGGTAAGTTCGTTTTAGCATTTATACCATTGCGTTTTATCTTGCTGCTTAAAAATTATATACTTTTTCTTTAATAACTTTTTTAATATTGAAGTTATAAAAAATTGCCTTAAAGTAGAAATATCCCTTATATTTTTCTGCGCATTTTTAAAAACAGATAACCATGATACGACTGATAGAACGGAAGATTTTGCTATTTCTAAATTTCAATTCTCGTAAATCTAGCGGATCCTCAACTCACCATTTGGTTGAGGCGGTGAAGGAGTCGTGTAATGACTAGAAGTAGTGGACGCAGGATGAGTGAGATTATGACTCAGAGAACTTTCCCCAGCCGCTGAACTTCTTCTCGCCGGCTTAGTCAGTGGTGTTGTCACTAAAAAAGATCAAGAAAAGAAAAAAAAAATTATCTAGTGTCAGTAGAAGAATGAAAAGAACATTTCGAAAAATTGTGTTATCAGAATGTACCGATCACCGGTTACAAGAGGAAGTGCCGTTGAATCTTGGTGCCTCCCATCTGGCATGCAAAAATTGTCTTGAAACTATACTTACTCTGCTTTGCCAGATAGTCGTGGCTCGTGAGCGGCTGCAGATGAATCTTGTGCTGTCGAAGGTCCGGAATACTGCGCTTGAGATGGGTTAGCATGCCTGAACAACCAGGTTCAAATGTTAACAAACAGGGTTCAAACTCAAAAGCAATCCGCTTTTCCTGGGCGCAAAGAGACTGAGGAACGGGACTCAAATTCTCAAGAGCTACGATCAATGAGCCAAAAAAAAAAAAATATCAAGATCTAATTTCTCTACTATGAGGGGATGGAATGGTGATTTTAAAATAGTTACAAAGAAACTAGTAATCGATAAACTCGTGCATAGAACAACATTCCTCAGACAGTATTATATAAAAAAAAAAAAAGGAAATTTGAAATAAGCTGAAATTCTGTAGCAGAGGGTTCTCGAGTTCCTCATTCTCAGAAGGAGGAGAAACTTTCTTTTTGGAAAATTGAGTGATTATTGTTACCAGTTATGGAGTTTAAGGTGGAGCTCCTGTGCTTTGGCTCATCGAATTCCAGATTTAGGGGCGTTACGTCCTGACCAGCCTTGTCCGTGTTGAACTCGAGAATTCCATGGCCACTGCTACCCTTGTCGCTGCAAAGAACAAAATTTTTATTAGATTATTTCTGTTATAAAAATTGGGCGCCAAAGTAAAAAAAAAAATTGGTAATCGGTTAAGGACGATAAGTTTTAGATAGCACGTCGCAGGAAACCAAAAAACATATACGGTTTCATTTAGGGGAGACCGCCCAACAGTAGATCGTGAAAATTTCCAACAGATGTAATTATTTCACGCTGAAGTAATTAATAAAATGTTTAACGCTAAAATGAAGCTAATCTATTCAGTTAATTATCACAATCGGCAAAATGCAGCTAAAATTAACAACTGATTTATAATGAGTATTTTTATAAAACGATAAAAATTTACTAAAAAGTTACCTTCTGCCAACAGTGGATAATCCTTTCTTATTTGAAAAATAAAAATTATGGTATTGCTTTTTACCCGTAATACATTTCCTTGATAAGTATTCTTGCAAATAAAATCAATTTGTCAACATAAAAGTTGTTTATTATTTAGTAATTAAATAAAATATTAGAAAGATAAGAATTCTTGCCACGCCTAACCAAATCTAGCGACTAAGGTAGCGGAAATTAGTTACAATTTATATAGAAGTATTTAAACTAAATTAAAATATTTTTGAAAACAAGAAAATGCTATCAAATCATAACTTCAACTTCTGACAGTCCTATAAAATATATTATTTAAAGTTTGAAAAGTTATAAACAAAATTATGAAAGAATGAATTAATTGACGGAAAATTAAAGAAATTTAAGGTATATTCAAAGAGTATTAAAAAAAAAGATAAAACTAAGAACGTGAAATAAATATATTTTGAAAAATGGAAAAAAAATTTAATTTAATAAGTTATGAAAAAATTTAAAGATTCATATAACGATTTACTTTTTAAGATACTTAAATATTTTTCTAAAATTTCAATTATTTTCTAAGATTTTTAATTATTTTCATTTGTCTTCATAATTTTCAAAAAATTTTATTAATTATCGTAAATTTCAATTATTTTTAGCTTTCTTCAATTCTTTTCTCCACTTTTTAGTTATTCTCACTTTTTTAAATTGATTTCTAAGATCACCATCTATTCTTCTGAAATTGCAATTATTTTTTTTTATTAAAATAAAATTCAGTTATTTTTGCAATTATTTCTGCTGTGCAGTTAATTAATTTTTCTGCACCTTGCAGATGCCTCAGATTTTATTTGCCTTTTTACGTATCCTCACATAGAACAAATTATGGCTACAATTCAGTATTTTCCAGATTTAGCAGGGAAGCTAATCTGGTAACTGATAAAATTGAATTATTTGATTGTAAATTGAGCATTTTCATTTCAAATTTAAGGCGTTTTTTGTTTAATTAAAACTAGAATGAATGATCATGCATGAGTGATTTTGTTTATATTGTATAGCTATTCGAAGCGGATTTTCACTCTTTTTTTTTTTTGTATAATGGGCATCTATTGTCGCCCGTATATGATTTCTAAATATTTCACTCAAATGTCATTTGTTTTTTACAACTTATGATTATTTGTATCATATTTCAATTATTTTCTTCAAGTTTCCAATTGTAACATCATTTTTCAATTATTTTCCAAATTTTGTTTCCATCAATTTTCAATTTTTTTCATTTGTTTTATAATTTCAAAAATTTTAAACTATTTACCTGATATTTCAATTATTTACTTAAAAATTATTCTCTTCAATTTTAAATTATGTTTACCTTCCTTCATTTATTTTCTCTAATTTTTAATTTTTTTTTTCAAAGAACTTCTGAAAATTTTAAGTATTTTTCTGAAATTTTCTTTAACCTTCCTTTATTTAAAATATATTAAATAATTTTTTCAATTATTATTTCAAATCTTAATTATTTTTTTCATTTTTAAGTTATTTATCTCAATTTTCAATAATTTTTTTTTAATTATCTCTAATTTCTAATTATTTCGATTTTTTTCAATGAACTTCTGAAAGTTTTAAGTATTTTTCTCTAATTTTTTTCAACTTTTCCTAATTTAAAATATATTATATAAATTTTCCATTTATTTTTTTAAATAATTATTTTTTCCAATTTTAAATTATTTATCTCAATTTTCCATGATTTTTTTTCAATTTTCCATTATTTTTTCTATTTTGTAATCATTTTCTTTTTTTTTCAATGAACTTTTGAAAGTTTTAACTATTTTTCTGAAATTTTCTTTAATTTTCCTTTATTTAAAATATATTATGTTATTTTTTCAATTATAATCTCAAATTTTAATTATTTTTTTCAATTTTCAATTATTTTCTCTAATTTCTAATTATTTTTTTTTTTTTCAATGAACTTCTGAAAGTTTTAAATAGTTTTCTAACATTTTCTTAAACTTTCCTTTATTTAAAATATATTATGTTATTTTTTCAATTATTATCTCAAATTTTAATTATTTTTTCAATTTAAATTATTTATCTCAATTAAAATTATTTATCTCAATTTTCAATCAATTTTTTGGCTATATTTAAATTTTTTTTTTTTTCAATAAACTTCAGACAGTTTTAATTATTTTTCTAAAAATTTTCTTAAACTTTCCTTTATTTAAAATATATTATGTAATATTTCTAATTATTTTCTCAAATTTTAATTATTTTTTCAATTATAAATTATTTAGGTATCTCAATTTTCAATCATTTTTTTTAAATTTTTAATTTTTTCTCTAACTTTTCATTATTCCTTTTTTTCAATTTATTTTTAAGATTTTCAAAAATTATTTTCAAATTTAAATTATTTTCCCCAATTTTTTATTGATTATAATTTTTTTTTCAACTAATTTGCAAAATTAACAATAATTTTGTTTAATTTCAATTATTTTTTGCAATTTATTTTCATTCTAAAATTTTATCAATTTTGTCCGAAATAATTATGTTTTTTACTTTATTTATTTATTTATATGAATATATTTTTTAATATTATATTTAAAATATTTATAATTAGTATGATTTTTGAAATTTAAAAAAAAAGGTCTTATAGGGTTCATCAAGGGCCCCGGTGCACTGCCCCACTTTGCCCCTTAAAAGTTACGCCACTGCCTGCGTTGTGCTATCTAAAATTGACATTGAAATCGAAGACGTAAAATCGATTAATCGATCGAGTTTTCAGCCTAAAAAAATCGAATTTATTCGATTTTAATCGATTATTCATCGATTTTAATTCGATTTTTCCATGCAGACTTAAGAATCGATTGCCATTAATCGATTAATCGGAAGATAGTATTCATTTCGATTTTCCTATAGAGTATTTTAATGTGACGTCACAAATCAAGAAGGTTAGGTCATTTTGTCAGGAAGGTTAGGCGCAGACCTAAATTTACATTGAGCTATAAAGGGGTTTCTAATATAAAAGGTATTTTAGACTAATTTATTTAAAAATTGCATAAATTGTTGCTATTAGAAGATAGAATATGTTTTTTTACATTTTTATAATGTATTCATATTCCTTGTCAATTAACTAAATTTGTGTTTAGAAGCAAAAAAAAAAAAAAACAATCACACTGACAGAACTTTCTAACCTATTTAGAATTTTTCACGATTTTTTTTGCATTTAAAAATAAAGCAGATAACCTATAAAAAGTATGATTATACTACAAAAACGTAAAAAAAACATGTTTTATCTTTTGCTTTTAATAATTTTAAAAGTTTTTTATTGAATTGTCATAAAAATAACTTTTTAGCAAAAATCCTATTATAACGTAATGTAAATTTGGGTCCGAGCATAATCTTCTTGACTCGTGACGTCACATTAAAATACTCTATCCTTAATCTAAAACTTTTTAGAAAACACGAGATCTTACTAATCATCTGGATCTTCATTGAGAGAATCCTGACGACCTGTAGGAACAAGATTTGTACCGGGACCACCAGGTCCTCGGCGGTATCTCGGTGGACGGAAAGCGAATCTTCTGGGATCGAACTCGACATCGGTTGGCGTGCTGATTGGAAATCTCGCCGATATCGGATCGACGCCTGCTTGTTCCTCCTGCAAATAACATTCAATTCAGTTTTAAAATTAGATCATCTTTAAACAATTTGATCCGAAAATAGATGATAATAATTTTGTAATATGTGCTTACATCTCGCATATTGAATGTAATCTCAAGATTGCGACTAAAGTAACTTGAAAATTCTGGATAAAGCGCTAGGACATCCAGGAGGTCGTCTCTGTGGATTTTGTGAAGGTCGCAATACGTGAGCGCTCTCACGTTACAGGATGATTTCCCAACGGTGGGAAAAAGGCAAGGATTCTCTCCGAAAATATCGTCTTTGCTCAAAATTGCCATTACGATATCATCCTTGAGGATTTCGATGCTCCCTCGAGATATAAAGTACAGGGACGTTAAAACGTCTCCGCGATGAACTAAAGTGTCACCTGGAGGCGCATGAGTTGTTTTAAATTTCAGGGACAAGGCTCTGGAAAAAGAAGCAACAAGTGCTATTTGAAGTTTATGGATATTTTTAAAACGTGGAGGAAAATAAAATCTACACAATTCTGCTCAAAACTAATTTGTACTTTTTTCCCAAAAAGATGACGGTCTTAAAATAGTGATAACTTTGTCAGATATTAGCGAATTCAAATTTCTCACAGATCATTGGAAAGCTTATAAAATTTGCCGTAAAATTGTCCTATTTTGAAGCTTTTTCGATTAATAGAAGCGGAGAATCAATGTGATGAAGACAGGTGAATTTTTCGTTTTTGGTGAATTTTCATTGGTAGGCTGCATTTTCTAGAAAAATAACTGGAAATTTTTTTAACTAAGCTGAATTGAACCTTGAACTCTTAGCTTTAAAATAAGCCAAAGAAAATTAAAATATCTTGACTGGTTCAAAAGTTATAAGCAAATGTGTATAAAGAACAAAACGCAAGGTTTCTAGTGCTCGCTATGGCAAATAGACGGAGAGGGGGGAAAACAACGAAATGTTGCGTTTTGTTCTTTATACACATTTCCTTATAACTTTTGAACCAGTTAAGATATTTTAATTTTCTTCGGCTTATTTTAAAGCTAATAGTTTAAGATTCAATTCAGCTTAATTTTAAAATTTTCCAATTACGTTTCTAGAAAATGCAGCCCACCAATGAAAATTCACCAAAAACGAAAAATTCACCTGTCTTCATCACATTGAATCTCCGTTTCTATTAATCGAAAAAGCTTCAAAATAGGACCATTTAACGGCAAATTTTATCAGCTTTTCAATGGTTTATAAAAAAATTAATTTCGCTAATATCTGACAGAGTTATCAACATTTTAAGACAGTCATGTTTTTGATCCCATTTTTGTTTGATTCGTTACTTACCTTAAGCATCCTGGACTCGCCCCCTCGAAGGCCTTACAATTATTTAGCAAATTTCTGTTGAGGTGAAGGCAGATGTCAGCCTGAAGGCACTCTGGAAATCCTTTCAAGACACTATTCATGTCGATTCCGTTCGTGTACGTCCATGCATGCTGAAAATATTCCTCAAGTCGTTGTCGTAGTGGATTTGGAATTTGATGAAATCTAATGAATTCTCGGACTCGTAGCATTTGCGTGTGATATCGAGCGGTTCCACTGTATAGTCTTTGAATTATCGCCGAAACGTTTCCAAAAATGCTGGCGTACATTAGTGCTAAAAATTATTTATTTAGTTTAATAAATTAGAGTTAAATAAATAAGTTAAATTAAGTAAATTAAAGTCAGTTCGGTTTATTTCATTAAATTAAATTTATTTAATAAATACAAAATTTTAATGTGCCCCCTAGACAAATTTCTAGATCCGGCACTGCGCCCTGATCATGCGCAATGAAAAAAATCCCAACGCTGTCACGTTCTCGCGCGGCAAACGGAAAATAATCGAGTAAAATGATAATTATTAATTAAATTACTTACATCCTATCAACATGACGATGATAGTGAAGATTTTTTCAGCGTCTGTGTTTGGGGCAACATTTCCAAAGCCCACGGATGTTAAACTACTGAATGTGAAATACAAGGCGGTAATGTAACGACTCTGAAAAATGTAAAAAAGAAAAAAATGTATTAATAAAATTATTTTCTCATGTTTTACAAACTGTACATTATTTTGACATTATAAATAAGGTAAAAAAAAGTAATAAATAAACAAAATTAATATTTGAAATAAGAAATCTAAGTATATTTTTAAAAATATTTTCTAAATTGAAATATACCTTTATGCTAGGACCCCCAGTATTGTTATGATTATAAAATTGGTGTGTGTCGTTTGCTAAAATATCCAACCAGCCAACTTTGCTTTTTAACGAAGGTCTTTCTGCATTGCCAATCGCGTACCTAAATTTATAAATAAAATTAATTACTCAAAAACAGTACAATAAAAAATCGGAGAACATTTTAAGTTAATTTATTTTAATTTTAATTAAATTTATTTTAGCCGTTTACTTTCATTTATTTTGTGTCAAAAAATCTCTACTTGTTTGACAATTTTCTAAACATTGTTTACAAGAACAAACCTGAATGCAACTAACATTTTAATTGGATCTTTTAGACAAGGGTAAATTTGTTTTTTCATTATAGAAAGATTGAACAGTTCTATTATACGAAAGAACAATGAGTATTTATTCATAGAATACTTTTACTCAAAAGGTGACTTTGCACATGAATAAACCTCAATTTCAAAACTTTCCTTCAAATAAAATTGTCATTATTTGGAGAAAAAAAGACTTTTATAATTAAAATTTTTCCGAGCTTTTCTTTGTATTTCCACATCAGAAGGTTTCTTTTAAGCAATTTATTCTGTTTTCTCTAGTGGAAAATTCAGTCTCAGTTTTACTTCTCACTTTGTAAAAAATTAATGATCATTTTATTAAGAACTTGTACTCTATTACAGGTCATAAATTACAAGTTTCCTATAGCATGAGGGCAAATTTGAAATTTTAGATGATTTCATAAAGAATTTTTTTTACCCTGTTGAAAAATCAAGCATCAGAAATAACATTAAAAATGATATCAGAAATGAAATTAGAAATGACATCAGAAATGACATCAGCAATGACATCTAATATTGGAATAGAAATGTTATCAGAAATGACATCAGAAATGACATCTGATTTTTGGACTAGAAATGATATTGTTTCTGATATAATTTTTAATATAAATTCTGATGTCAATTCTGATATCATTCTGATATCACTTCCGATGTCATTTCTGGTATAAATTCTAATATTTATTTTATTTATTTATTTACTGCCAATAATTATTGCATTTGCGAATTATCTGAAATGATAATCAGAAATGATATCAGAAAAAATTTCAGAAATAAGAATCAGAAATGATATCAAAAATGATAATCAGAAATGATATCGGAAACGATATAATAAGAAATGATATCAGAAATAAGAATTAGAAATGATATCGGAAATAACATCAGAAATGATATAAGAAATTACATAAGAAATAACATCTAATTTGGGACTAGAAATGATATCATTTCTGATGTAATTTCTGATATAATTTCTAATAGTATTTCAGAAATGATATCAAAAATTACATCGGAAATCACATCAAAAATGATGTCAGAAATAGCATCAGAAATGACATCTGTTTTTGAGACTAGAAATGTTATCATTTCTGATGTAATTTCTGATATAATTTATGATGGGATTTCAGAAATTACATCGAAAATGATGTCAGAAATGATATCAGAAAATATATCAGAAATGAGAATCAGAAATGATATTAGAAATAATAATCAGAAATGATATCGGGGATGATAATAAGAAATGATATCAGAAATGACATATGATATTTGGACTAGAAATGATATCATTTCTGCTATAATTTCTAATATTCATTTTATTTATTTACTTGTTGCCAATAATTATTGCATATGCGAAATATCAAAAATGCTAATCAGAAAAGATATCAAAAATAAGAATAAGAAATGATATCAGAAATGATAATCAGAAATGATATCGGAAATGATAATCAGAAATAATATCAGAAATGAGAATTGGAAATGATATCAGAAATAATATCAAAAAAGATATCAGAAATGAGAATCAGAAATAATATCAGAAATTATAATCAGAAATGATATCAGAAAATATATCAGAAATGCTAAACAAAAAGGATATCGGAAATGATAAAAAGAAATGATATCAGAAATGAGAATTAGAAATGATGTCAGAAATGATATCAGAAATGATAATCAGAAATTATATCGGAAATGCTAAACAAAAAGGATATCGGAAATGATAAAAAGAAATGATATCAGAAATGAGAATTACAAATGATGTCAGAAATGATAATCAGAAATTATATCGGAAATGATAACCAGAAATAATATCAGAACTGTTATCAGAAATTACATGGGAAATGATATCAGAAATGATGTCAGAAATTACATCAGAAATGACATCTGATTTTTGGACTCAAAATAATATCCTTTCTGCTATAATTTTTAATATTTATTTTATTTATTTATTTATTGCCAATAATTATTGCATTTGCGAATTATCAGAAATGATAATCACAAAAGAAATCAGAAATGAGAGCAGGAATGATATCAGAAATGATAATCAGAAATGATATGGGAAATGATGATAAGAAATAATATCAGAAATAAGAATTGGAAATGATATCAGAAACAATATCAGAAATGATTAACCGAAATAATATCGGAAATTATATCAGAAATTATATCGGAAATGATAATCAGAAATGATAATCAGAAATTATATCGGAAATGATAATAAGAAATGATATCAGAAATGATAATCAGAAATTATATCGGAAATGATAATAAGAAATGATATCAGAAATGATAATCAGAAATTATATCGGAAATGATAATCAGAAATGATATCAGAAATGATAATCAGAAATTATATCGGAAATGATAATCAGAAATGATAATCAGAAATTATATCGGAAATGATAATAAGAAATGATATCAGAAATGAGAATTAGAAATGATATCAGAAAAGATATCAGAACTGGGAATCAGAAATGTGGTTTGAAATGATATCAGAAATTATATCAGAAATGATAATCAGAAATGATAATCAGAAATTATATCGGAAATGATAACCAGAAATGATATCAGATATGATATCAGAAATGATATCAGAAATTACATCGGAAATGATATCAGAAATGATGTCAGAAATTACATCAGAAGTGACATCTGATTTTTGGACTCAAAATCATATTATTTCTGCTATAATTTTTAATATTTATTTTATTTATTTATTAATTGCCAATAATTATTGCATTTGCGAATTATCAGAATTGATAATCACAAAAGAAATCAGAAATGAGAGTAGAAATGATATCAGAAATGATAATCAGAAATGATATTGGAAATGATAATAAGAAATGATAATCAGAAATTATATCGGAAATGATAATATGAAATGATATCAGAAATGATATCAGAAATGATAATCAGAAATTATATCGGAAATGATAATCAGAAATGATATCAGAAATGATATCAGAAATGATAATCAGAAATTATATCGGAAATGATAATAAGAAATGATATCAGAAATGAGAATTAGAAATGATATCAGAAAAGATGTCAGAACTGGGAATCAGAAATGTTGTTAGAAATGATATCAGAAATGATATCAGAAATGATAATCAGAAATTATAATCGGAAATTATATCAGAAATGAGAATTAGAAATGATATCAGAAATGATATCAGAAAATATATTAGAAATTAGAATCAGAAATGATATCAGAAATGATGTCAGAACTGATATAAGAAATGATAATCAGAAATTATATCGGAAATGATAACCAGAAATGATATCAGAAATGTTATCAGAAATTACATCGGAAATGATATCAGAAATGATGTCAGAAATTACATCAGAAATGACATCTGATTTTTGGTCTCAAAATGATATTATTTCTGCTATAATTTTTAATATTTATTTTATTTATTTATTTATTGCCAATAATTATTGAATTTGCGAATTATCAGAAATGATAATCACAAAAGAAATCAGAAATGATTAACAGAAATGATATCGGAAATGATAATCAAAAAGGATATCAGAAATGAGTATCAGAAATGATATCAGAAATGTTATCAGAAATGGGAATCAGAAATGTTTTTAGAAATGATATCAGAAATTATATCAGAAATGATAATCAGAAATTATAATCAGAAATTATAATCAGAAATTATATCGGAAATGATAATTTGAAATGATAATCAGAAATGATAATCAGAAATGATATCGGAAATGATAATAAGACATGATATCAGAAATGAGAATTAGAAATGATATCAGAAAATATATCAGAAATGGGAATCAGAAATGTTGTTAGAAATGATATCAGAAATTATATCAGAAATGATAATTAGAAATTATATCGGAAATGATAATCAGAAATTATATCAGAAATGAGAATAAAAAATGATTGCAGAAAAAACATCGGATATACTATTAGAAATGCTTTCAGAAATGATATCAAAAATAATATCAGAAATAACATCATAAATAGCATCTGATGTTAGCACTAGAAATGATATCATTTCTAATGTAATTTCTGATATAATTTCTGATATAATTTCTGATATAATTTCTGATGTGGTATTAGAAATGATATTAGAAATGCTTGCAGAAATGTTATCAGAAATGCCATCAGAAATAACATCTGATTTTGGGACTAGAAATGATATAATTTCTAATGTAATTTCTGAGATAATTTCTGATTTAATTTCTATTTAATTTTTGATGTGATTTCAGAAATGAAATCGGAAATGTTATCAGAAATTACATCGGAAGTGACATCAGCAATGATGGAAAAAATGATATCAGAAATGATATCATTT
Organism: Ganaspis brasiliensis; assembly: GCA_037103525.1. NCBI lineage: Eukaryota > Metazoa > Arthropoda > Insecta > Hymenoptera > Figitidae > Ganaspis > Ganaspis brasiliensis. The sequence goes on along the minus strand of JAZKLR010000103.1, from coordinate 717,011 downwards.
CTGATATAATTCCTAATATAATTTTTGATGTAATTTCTGATATCATTCGTGATATCTTTTCTATGTCGTTTCTGATATAATTTCTTATATTTATTTTATTTATTTATTGATAATAATATTAGTAATAATTATTGCATTTGCGAAATTGACGAGATGTTTCAGTTTTTTCTTTTAGATAAATTGATCGGAATTAACATAAGAAATAATGTAATTTTTGACATCAGAAATGATAATCTGAAATGATATCAGAAATGATAATCAGAAATAATATCAGAAATGATATCAGAAATGTTATCAGAAATTACGTCGGAAATGATATCAGAAATGATGTCAGAAATTATATCAGAAATGATGTCAGAAATTATATAAAAAATGATGTTAAAAATGATATCAGAAATGATGTCACAAGGACATCATGAATTATGTCAGAGAAATGACATAATTTCTAGTCCCAAAATCAAATGTCATTTCTGATGTCATTTCTGATATCATTTCTAATGACATTTCTGATGTCCGATTTTTTAACAGGGAATAATAAAAAATGTAATTATATTAGTAAGAATTATTCAAAAATAATAAAAAAATTGTTTGAATCGAATAAGAATTTTTCTCTCAAGGGATAAAAATTCTAATTTTCTATTTTAAAATTTTTTCTTGAAAGATATTAAACAACTTTTTTCATACCATATGCAGGCCATCCAATGAGCGATGAGGGCAAAAGTGGCCATTAGCAAAAGCAGGACAGCAGCTCCATATTCGCTATATCTATCGATTTTTCTTGCAACCCTGACTAATCTTAAAAGTCGAGCAGTTTTCAGCAGTCCAATCAGAGTCGTTGTCTGTAAAAATGCATTTTTCCTTTTTTCTTTTCGAAAGCGCACAAGCTCTCACTTTTCGTTCTTTCTTTTCTTTTCAGATTCGCGATTTAAAACGCTCAAATTTCTTTCTAAAGTAAATACACAGGAATGAATAAAAAATAAATAAAAAAAAAAAAATTCCATTTCATTTGATTCTCTGTAAAACTGAATTAGTGGTTTTCTACTAATAAATTAGCAAAAAAAGAGCTACTATTAAAAACTAAAAATTAGTCAAATTCTCATTATTTAATAGTAGCTCACTTTTTACTAATTTATTAGTAAAAAACCACTCGTTCAGATTTAGAGAGTATTCAATGAATTAAATTCTATAAAATTTTTCGACGATTAAATCACGATTCTGTTTTTTTTCTACGTGAGGATCTGGTCAGGATTTTCATATCAAGCAATTAATAAACTCTTCCTGTTTAAGAAAATTCCATTATTCCAAAATTGACGAATTAAATACTTCTTTTTTTGTGATTTAAGGAGTTCTTCCCAATTATCATAACCTCAAAATAGAAAGTCGTTTTTCACCCCAAATAAAAATATTTCTGAAATCAATTTCACCAAATTTTGAAAAATCCAGTTTTACTTTTTTAGTTCTTAATTTGTCAATAAAGGAAATTGCAATTTACAGTAAATAAATATTCGAGACGATATTTTGTCGAGATAAGATTGAATAAATCGTTTCTAGATAAAATTTTACGATGTGAATAATAACGATGTATCGAACTTGGTATTTTTGAATAATTCATATAAGACATGAAAAAAACATTCCGCTGCGATAGCAGACGAAAATTGTTATCGATAAAATTTAATAGTGGTTCCTCTCGAATATTTACGGTGTCACAGCAGTTTTTTTTTAAAAATCCGGGAATATTATTAATACTTTAAAAAAATACTAATATTCAGAATAATAATAAAAAAAGTAAAAAATAAAATAAATATTATTTTGAAGAGAATATTTTTTGTATATAATTATTTAAAAAATATCTTCAACGTTTTTAAAATACAATTATTTCCTTCATATTAAAAAAAAAAAAAGTGACACCGATAAGGAAGCAGGATATTAAAAAGAATTTCTATTCTAATAGAAGAGAAAAGTTCGTATACTCAATCGCTATCATGCAAATGAATAATATGTTTCAATAATCAATCAACCGACTAAATGATAGTTGATTAATTAAATAATTATAAAACGAAGAAATGTATCAAGTAGAACGAAGACGAAGCGCTGAAGCGATAGATAGAGAAAGAGCAATTGAGAAGTATGAGAAAAGAGAAATTTATGATCTATATACATATATAGATAATGATAAGGATAGAAAGAGATAAAAAATGTGGAAACAAATACAGAGATACGTGTAGAAACAGAGATAGAGATTTTTTTTTAGAGAAAGAGAGAGAGAGAGAGAGAGAGAAAAAAAAATTTATACAGTAGAGCAGTCAAAGTCGAAAAAAGTCGATCGATCGATCGATCGATCATTGGGATTACTTTGGATTTTTAACAGATCTGTACAGCTTTGCAACTAAAGCTTTAAAAAAATACTTTAAAAAAACAAAGGCCTCAATTTAACGGAGGTTTAACGAAGTAAAATTACTCAAGAGAAAAATTTTTAAAAGCTTATATTACATAACTGCTTAAAAAAACCCGTACCTTTTTTTCTACTTTTTTGCGTGAATTTCGTGTCGGTGTACAGTATACGGAATTAAGATTTGTGCAAGTGTTAACATGTGAATAAAAAAAATATGTTTTCTTAAATTCTGTATTTTTTTCGAGCCTGGAAAATAGATTTTAACTCGAAAGAGTCAAATTCTTGATTCAAATTTCGCGCCATTGTGATCGGTTGTTTAGGTTAAAGCGGGAAATTCGATTTTTTTACATTTATTCAATAAATATTAAAAAAAAAAGGGGGTATTTTGAATTTCGCGCTGGAATTGTCACGTGATCTTTGGAGCGCGAAATTCAAACGCAGAATTTAATTTAAAATTGTTTTTCTATTTATTTTATTTGGAATTTAATCCTTTACACATTTGTGGCGGTAAATTTAAATCTTAATCCTTATTTTCTGCTGGGAGTCGTTTGAAAATTTACTTTCTCGACTGGGAATTAAAAGGTATTTAGTTAAATTATAGAAAATGAGGCATAATATGAATATAAATTCTCGAAACTTCATGATTTCTTTGACCCAGTTGATTCTTGAGTAGCGAGTGATTTATAATCCTAGGATGTAAATGAGTAACCCTTTAGAAGCTACGTGTCTATACATATATCTATTTCGCTCGTAACACGGCACGAAATCTGTTCGCAGACATGAACTCAAATAAATCCCCCTAGAATAATCCGCAGAGCCAGAAAAGCCAAGGGAGTCTGATATTGAAAAATTGCATTTCCTGCAACCCAATAAAACTGCGACTAATGCCAAATAGAAAAAAATGGGCAAACTTTTCTCTCTACGTTGGAAAATAAATTTTCCGGCTTTGGAAAATATTGTCTCTCACTTATAAATCTCGAATTCATCATTCAAAAGAGAGTCTACTTTCAAAGCAACACAACTTTGATTTTTTTTTAAACTTGGTATACAAAAGTTACCGCAAGGATATCGCAAGTTACGTAAGTTTCGTAAGTTATCGGGGTTATGGTAAGTTACGTAAGTAACAGCGGGGTTACCGCGAGTTACGTTTCAAATTTTTTTTTTATTTTTACCGAAAATTACCGTGAGTTACATAAGTTACCGTAAGTTACATAAGTTACGTAAGTTACCGGAAGTTGTATTAAGTTAAGTAAATTTCGGAAGTTACCGAGGTTACCGCAATTTACGTAAGTTACGTAAGTTACCGGGGGTGACTGTAAGTAACGTAGGCTACCGGGGTTATCGTAAGTTATGTATGTTACAGTGGGGTTACCGCAAATTACGTTTACAAAAATTTATTATTTTGAGAGAAATAAAAATATATAAAAATAAATAACCTACTCACGGAAATTCTCCTGGGTTTTACCGGAAGTTACGTAAGTTACCGGGGTTTCAGAAAGTTACGTAAGTTACTGAAGTTATCGTAAGTTACGTAGGTATACGCTGGGTTACCGCAAGTTACGTAAGTTACCAGGGGTTTCCGTAAGTAACGTAAGCTACAGGGGTTATCGTAAGTAATTGTGGAGTTACCGCAAGTTACGTTTTAAAACATTTGTTATTTTCACCAAAAGTTACCGTAAGTTACCGGTGGTTATCGTAACTTACCGTGGGGTTACCGCAAGTTACGTAAGTTACGTTTTAAAAAAATTTGTTATTTTTAGTGTAAGATAGAAAATAATGAAACAATCAACAAAAATAGTCAACGAATCATTGCGGTTCAGCGTAAGAATTAACATGCATATTTGTGTATTTAATCTTTAAAGTTAAGTTTACATAAGTTACGTTTCAAAAAAACTTATTATTTTTAACGAAAGTTACCGTAAGTTACATAAGTTAGCAGAAGTTGTCTTTAGTTACCGTAAGTTACCAGGGTTATCGTAATTAACTAGAGGTTACCGCAAGTTACGAAAGTTACGTTTTAAAAAGATTTGTAATTTTCACCAAAAGTTACTGTAAGTTACATAAGATTCCGGAGGTTATGGTAAGTTGCCGTAAGTTACCGTGGGGTTACCGCAAGTTACGTAAGTTACTAGAGTTTGTCGTAAGCTACCGTAAGTTACTAGGGTTATCGTAAGTTGTGGGGTTACCGCAAATTACGTGATTTGCGTTTTAAAAAATTTGTTATTTTTACCGAAAGTTACCGCAAGTTACGTACGTTACCGCAAGTTACTGGAGGGTTACCAGGGTTACCGCATTTTACGTACGTTACCTCAAGTTACCGGGGGGTTATCGCAAGTTGCGTAAGTTACCGCAAGTTACGTAAGTTACGTTTTAAAAAATTTAATATTTTTAGAGAAAAATAGGAAATAGTCAATTAATCAACAAAAATAGTCAACGAAGTATTGCGGTTTACGTTAAGTTTTAACATAAATATTTGTGTATTTAATCTTTCATTTTTCTCGAAAACTATCACTACTACACAAAAAATGTTTTCTATATAAAATGTGTATTTTTTGAAGTCCTACAACTTTTGTCTAGAACATTTTTATAAATTTTTCGGTTTTTACGAGTTAATTGTAAAAACCATTATTTTTATGGGTTTTTTATATTTTTCACCATAAAATGACCTAGTCGGCAATTCTCACTATGATTTTCATAATAAGCGTATTGAATTACGTAAGTATACCAAGTTTCAAAAATACCGGAATTGTGTTGCTTTCGAAAGTGCATCCAAATTTTTCTCCAATTTACGGGAATTCCCCAAACTTTATAATTTTAATTTTAAATTAATTACCTATTTTGTTTTTACTAATAAATAATTAATATGAATTTATAATATAAATAATAATTTAATAATTTGATAATTGATTAAACAATAATTAATTTCGATAATTTGATTAAACAATTAATAATATTAAAATTTACGTCAAAATTCTGAGCTAAAAATTATTTTTTCTTATCAACTTTCGGGGATTCCCGGGACTTTTTCGATTAAAGTCAGTTTTAAGGCATTTAAATATAAAATTTGATTTATTTACTAAATTAAATGAAAATTCGACAATAATTCAAATTTCCCGGTTATTTTTGTTACGTGACATGTACGGGAATTCCCCGGATTAATTCAAAATGAAAAGATGTCGAAATAAATGATAAAGTTTCTCTTCTGGAGTAGATATTTTGAAAATTTACATTCATAAGAAAAAAAAAACGGAAAAAGAGCAAAAGCAGGAAACGAATTTTCCGATAAGATTTGTTTTTTCTATTTTTCAAGAGATAACCGATCGAATCGTCTTCGTTTTGATAACGCAATAAAACCGTGCAGAAAAATTTAAGAATTGGTGGTGTGTTTATAAAGCGTATGTTTAATGTACATATAGAATATAATAATAATAATAATTAATAATATAAAAACGTGTCTTGTGTGGTGGTAAATAAAAAAGTTCGTGGCTTTGGTGTATTTATTGTAAAGACTGATTATTTAGATCTGCGTTGAAACACAAACGTCAGGCTGTGACTAACCTCATCCTTGTCCAAGCCGAGCTAAGAAAACGTTAAACTGAGGTTAAATTTTCGTCTCGATTTTTCCCTGCAATCGTTGTCTTTTTATTTTATTTTCTTTTATTCTTTTCTTTTTCAAATCTAACCTCTGCTCAAGAGCAATTTTTCTATACAATTTTCATTTAATTGTCGGATTTTTCTTTTAAAAATATGGCAAAATTGATAAAAATTTGCGAGATTTTTAAGAGTATAAAAAATATTTTATATCAGTTTTAATAATAATTAGAGTGTGATTTATTTGGCCAAAAACGGGTTTCATATAATAAAAATGCCTACTTTTTAAAATAGAAAATTTAAATATTTGTTTTAAAACCAAAATGCTTATTATTAAACATAATAAAAGAAAATTGTTATATTTTCCTCTTTTTTTTTTAAAGATACGAAAAATCAACGAAAGATAATGGTTTTTAAAAATTTGAGGTTAGGAGAAACTCGAAATATTAGAAAAGTTTGACATCATAGAAAATTAAGGGGGATAGAAAAAGTTTTTAGAAATAAAAATTTTCGAGTTTTCGCACACTCTGATGGTCACAGTTTCTTTTGCACATTTTAATTTAGTCACTGCAATTTATGAGTCAGTACGGCATTTGAATTTGCGAAATAATTTGTAAATTTTCTTCACTTCGGGGCAATATTTATGTTTTTAAGTAAAATAGCAGAATAATAGTATTATAATAATGGAAATAAAGTAAATAATTAATTAGAGGAATAATTATAAGAACGAGAATAATTAAGTGAGAGAATAATAATTAATAATTAGAAAATATTGTTTTATTCTAAGAAACTTATAAATATTTATAATTTAAAGTTTTTAAAATCATGAATAATAACCGTGATTAACAATATTTTCACAAGAATTAGTTAAGAAATTATTCCCCATAAGGGGATTCCCCTAAATGAGAAATGGCGGGAAATTTAAATATTCAACTTTTTGTAATTGTCATAATAATCTATAATAACTTGTATTAATGAATATTAGAACATGAAATTAAAAATTACAATAAATTTAGTTACTTGTTGGACAAATTTTCAAATTTTTGTCCAAATTTTGGACATTTTTTGCACAAATTGATAAAATTTGTCGTACTGACTCATAAATGAGAAAGAGACTAAAAAGAACGTGTATAATGTTCAGTGATTAAAATTCCAATGAGGAAATCATTTAACACCGAGGAATGACGAAAGTAAAGAATAAAAATGAAAGAACTAAGCGCCAATCCGGTAAAAAGACATCTATGGACACAGATCTTATAGGTTTGGCATTTCAACCTATCGGGCTTACAAACTAACACTGACATTCTAAAAATAACACCCGGGATTATTTCCAGCAAAAGCCACATCCTAATTTTTTTTTAAATAATCTCACTTTCTATTTTTAAATATTTTTTTTTCCAAAAACAATAATGTTAGTCAATTTTTTGAATATTAAATAATATTTTTCCTGTCCAAAAGAAATATTTAGTTATAATAAAATAACAAAAATTTAAGTTAATATCCTATTAAGAATGGTGTTGACCTTAAAAATTTTGTGTTTTTTACAACTCAAACAAAAATTGCAATCTTTATCAAATTTTTATAAATAATAGCTTATTATATTCTGTCAAAAATTGTTTATATAATAATATAATATATATATAATATTATACAATTATATGATACAATACAAAATTATGTTTTTGTTCCTGTTTAAAAAAAAAGGGAAACAAATTTTGAACATGTTTTATCTTATTTTTGTGGCTTTTGCAAGAAAATCCCTCGTTTAGGAAATAATTGGAAAATATATAGAAAAAGTGGGAGAGAAATTTACCTCGTCAGTGTCGGAGCCAAAAAGTAGAAGGTCGAAGGGTATGGCGGCCACAAGGTCGATGATGAACCAACCTTTGAGATAATGGACGGCTATTTTTCCAGGATGGGAGACTACCTCGTCGTTACTATTGACGAATGTCGTACGAAAATTTATAAGAATGTCTACGATGAAGGTGACGTCGACTAAATACACAAAAACAACAATTAATTAACATAAAACAATTTTTTGCAAAAAATTATATTACATTTACAAAATTAAAACATTTTTAATCCGCCATATTGGATCCGCCATTTTGAATTTTTAAAATTCGATGCTAAATTATAATTCAGCGACCCGAAAAATCCCCGAGTACCGAGTTTCAGTCAAATCCTGTCGATTTAAAATTTTCTTCCGCCATATTGGATCCGCCATTTTGAATTTTGGAAATCCAATGTCAGATTCGTATTCAGCGACCCCAAAAACCCCCGAGTAACGAGTTTCAATCGAATCCCACAAATTAAAATTTTTGTATCCGCCATATTGGATCCGCCATTTTGAATTTTGAAAATTTAATGTCAGATTCGTATTCAGCGACCCCAAAAACCCCCGAGTACCGAGTTTCAATCGAATTTCGTCGATTAAAATATTTTCATCCGCCATATTGGATCCGCCATTTTGAATTTTGAGAATCCAATGTCAGATTCGTATTCAGCAACCCCAAAAACCCCCGAGTACTGAGTTTCAATCGAATCCTGTAGATTTAAAATTTTTCATCCGCCAATTCTAATTTTTCGTCCGCCATATTGGATCCGCCATTTTGAATTTTGAAAATCCAATGTCAGATTCGTATTCAGCGACCCCAAAAACCGCCGAGTACCGAGTTTCAATCGAATCCCACAAATTAAAATTTTTTTTATCCGCCATATTGGATCCGCCATTTTGAATTTTGAAAATTTAATGTCAGATTCGTATTCAGCGACCCCAAAAACCCCCGAGTACCGAGTTTCAATCGAATTTCGTCCATTAAAATATTTTCATCCGCCATATTGGATTCGCCATTTTGAATTTTGAAAATCCAATATCAGTTTCGTATTCAGCGACCCCAAAAACCCCCGAGTATCGAGTTTCAATCCAATCCCACGAATTAAAATTTTTCATCCGCCATATTGGATCCGCCATTTTGAATTTTGAAAATCCGATTCTAGATTCTTATTCACAACCTGAAAAACAATAAGATACTACAAATATACTGACCTATGAGATCAATGATGACAATTGGGTCCTCGCCGTACTTTTTAGACTTAACTTTATTATAATCGGATTCGGCAAGTAAAAAAGCAGCAACGTAAGGTGTAAAAATTGCGGTGTACATAACAAGAATGAGGATTATCCAATCCCAAACAGCCTTAAAAGGGGCATAGTGTAATATAGTCCATTTGTGAATTCTCGGGGACTGAAGTTTGTAATCTGGCAGAACGTCAGCACCGAGGGACAGGACCTAAAATCAAAAATAATAATAATTTGTTAAAAAAGAATTTATCTTTTCAAAAATGTGAAAAAATTTTCATTCCACTCGATTGTTTGATTTTTCACTTCAACCACAGGCAAATGTTAGAAATTCTGGCTTCTTGTCACTTTTATCAATGTTTTTATGTTATTTTTGGTAATTAAACTAAAATTGGTTAAATTTGATTTTTTTGAATTTTTATCAAAAAATATAGGAAATACGAGAAAATATTGTTAACAAAAGTTGTGAAGATGATTAATACACATATTTTATGTCCTATAAAATTTTTCGATATCTCTGTTAGATTCCGAGAAATTTGAGATTAAAGTTATTCAAGTCAACCATGGCCGCATAAAGTTCCGAAAACGCCTCCAAGCGATTTTAATGAAACTTGGTACATTTATTTATTTTGATGCCCTAATTACGAAAATTATAAGTAAAAATTAGCTCAAATTTGATTATCACGATGAAATGCATTAAAAAGTTAAAGCCCTAAACTGTCTCCAATATAAACGGCGAAGTTGTTTTTAATCAACTTTAATCTCAAATTTCTCGAAAACTAACAGAGTTATCAAAAAAAGGTACAATACATAAAATGTTCATATTTATCAGGCCTACAATTTTTGTACAGAAAGTTTCTTCTCCCCTTTCGTAGTTTTCGAGAAAAATTGAAAAAACCCTTTTTTTATCATCACCACATCAAAATATAAAGTTCTAATAAAATCGAAACTGCACCCAGAAATTGAGACAATTTAAAAATAAAATAAAATTCAACAAAAATGATTGCAATAATGTGTCAACATTCCGGAAAATCCCTGCTCTCTAAACATTTATTATTTTCGGTATTTTATAGTTAAATAAATGTCAAATAAAGCAGAGTTGAGAGTAAAATTTGTCAGACGTTGCTTTCTCGAAATTTTAAATGTCACTTAAATTTTGCAAACACCTCGTAAATTTTGCTTGAATTTACATAATTTCTCATTGTCACGTGCCAATTGCATATCGCATAATATTTCCTTTTCAGCCAAGTGTCAAATACGTGGAATTAGCACGTGGATGAAAATTTTGGCAACTTTTCAAAAAAACATATCGCATATTCTCGGTTGCTGACCTGTCTGGCACAGAAGCGTTTGGGGTCACTGATAGAGGTTTCCGCCATCAAATACAATCTAATCCAAAATAATGAGCAATCCACCACAATCGACACTTCACCTCAAAATCCCATCAGTCACTTCCGGTGTTCCCTTTTTCAATTTTCGCCAATTTCAATAATCATCCAATCATCAATTTTTCGTCAAATCTTTTTTCAATTTTCCACCACTTATTATTTTCCCAGCAAATAATTATTCTGTTCATGTTCTTTTTTCTCAGTTTATTTTATATTCGATAATCAAATTTCGAACATTCTAAAAGTAAACAACTGAAAGCAATTTTAATGATTTTATTGAAAATTAATCAATTGAAAACAGACTGACTTAATTGAATGAAAATTGAACGAAATTGGGGAAGAATTTAATTATTAACCATTTAGAAAGTTTTAATTAAATGTAAAATACAGGAGAATTCAAATTTTCATTTAATTCGATCAGTCAGTTTCGTGTTAATTTGACTGGAAATAAAATTGATTGATGTCAAGAGTACTCGTATAAAAGAAAAAAATTTTAAAATAAATTACTGGAAATTTTAAAATGTGTTTATTTTGTTTCTTTCGGGAATAAAAAATGTAAAATCTCTAAAATAATTTGAAATTTGTTTACTGTTTATTTTGTTATTGTTTTCATTCAGATTTATTGATCGGATGTTAAAAATTTATTTTTAAACCCACTCGGTTTCAATTATTTTTATAATAACAATTTTTTACGAATTTAAAAAGGCTGAATTAATTAAATTTAATATTATTTGTTTAAAATATAATTATTTATTTGGAATGATTTTTTTATTTAAATAAGTTAATATTTTTTTCGGCACTATAATTAATTTAAAAGTTAATTAAAATTGTTTAATGTAAATTAAAATTTTTTTTTTGATTTATTAAAATTTTGATGGCTGAGGATTATAAAGTTGCAAGTGTACAAGTCGACGGTTGGATTTACACTGATGCAATGCAGGTTGTAAGCAAGGTAGGTGTTCGATTGATGGTTGGAGCATAGTTATAGAACTGTAGGTTAAAGGCACCCCCTTCGTCACACCCTTTGCCATATTTCGGACTCGCATCCTATGCAGCTTTAGCAACTCGACCTCTATATTACTCTAATAGGTGCGGAACCTTCTAATCTCGATTAACTTGGCCTGCTTAATTCGTTTCAGGTCTCTCCTTTCGTAGAATCTACCCCCACCCCTCAATTATTACCCTTCAACAAAAAAAAAAAATATTTAAAAAATTTTAGAATTAGGTTAAGTAGGATGTAACCTCTGTATAACTTTGTTTTTAATCATTTCTGTTATACCTCTGAATAACCTCTATATAACCTCTATATAACCTCTATATATCCTCTATATAACCTCTATATATCCTTTATATAACCTCTGACATACCTTTAAAAAACCTCTGTATAACCTCTCACATACCTTTGAATAACCTCTATATAACCTCTGTTATATCTTTAAATAATATTTGTTTATGCTTCTGTATAATCTCTTTTAAACCTCTCCATAAAAAACACTCAACGGATTCTGATTAACCTCTTTTATAGCTTTGAATAATGTCTGTTATAAACTCTGAATAGACTCTGATTAAACTTCTTTATACGGAGGTTAAATTTATTTAACCGTAAAACCTCTGTTATAACTCTGAATAAACTCTCTTACACCTCTGGTATAAATTTATATAACCTCTGAATATTATATCTCTGAATAATCTGTTATACCTCTGTATAACTTTTTTTATTTCTCCGAATAAGATCGCCTGTTAGGATTTTATAATAATCTCAGGACACCCTCATTTATACCTCTGTTGTGCACTCATTTATAACCTCTTTTATATCTCCGAATAACTTTGTTATTATATCTTTGTTGTAGACCCTAAAGAACATCTACTTAAGATCTTTTAAGCCTCTGTTATAAACCACTGTTATACATTTATATAACCTTTTTTATTATATCGTTTGTTGTATTTTTGTTTTAACCTCTAAACAACTTCTACATAACCTCTATATAAACACTGTTATACCTCTAAATGATCTCTGTTTATGCTCCTGTATATTTTTTTTAAACCTCTACATAACATAAACTCTCAACAGATTCTGATTAAACTCTTTTATAGCTTCGAATAATGTTTGTTATAAACTCTGAAATATAAAATAAAAAGACTCTGATTAACATCCTTTATAACTATAGTTTAAACTTATATAACCTCCATATAACCTCTGTTATAAGTTTGAATAATCTTTCTTACATCTCTGGTATAAATTTATTTAATATCTGAATATTATATCTCTGAATAATCTGTTATACCTCTGTATAACTTTTTTATACCTCTGAATAAGATTGCCTGTTAAAACTTTATTTTAACTTTTCGAACTTCATTTATACCTCTGTTGTGCACTCATTTATAACCCATTTTACATCTCCGAATAACTTCGTTATTATAGCTTTGTTGTAACTCCTAAAAAACCTCTATTTAACCTCTTTTATGCCTCTGTTATAAACCACTGTTATATATTTATATAACCTTTCTATAACCTCTATTATTACATCGTTTGTTGTATTTTTGTTTTAACCTCTAAACAACCTCTACATAACCTCTTTTATGCTTCTGTTATACATTTATATAACCTCTATATAACTTCTTTCTTCATATCTTTTATTATATCGTTTGTTATACATTTGTAATAACCTCTAAACAACTTTTACTTAACCCCTTTTATGGCTCAGTTATAAACCTTTTTGTTATATTTATAATTTATAAAACCTCTATATAACTTCTTTTATGCCTTTGTTATAAACCACTTTTATATATTTAAGTAACCTTCCTATAACCTCTATTATTATATCTTTTGTTCTATTTTTATTTTAACCTCTAATCAACTTCTACATAACCTTTTTTATGCCTCTGTTATGTATTTATATATCCTCTATATAACCTCTTTTATTAAATCGTTTGTTATATCTTTTTTGTAACCTCTAAACAACCTGTATTTAACCTCTTTTATGCTTCTGTTATAAACCTCCTTTATATATTTATATAACCTCTCTATAACCTCTTTTATTATATCGTTTGTTATATTTATGTTTTAACCTCTAAACAACCTCTTCATAAGCTCTTTTATGCCTCGCTGTTATATATTTTTTATATAAACTTTTTTATGACTCTGTTATAAACCACTTTTTTATTTATGTAACCTCTATATAACTTCTTTTATTGTGTCTTTTATTATTCTTTTGTTATATATTTGTTGTAACCCCTAAACAAACTCTACTTAATCTCTTTTATGGTACTGTTATAAACTTCTTTTTATTTTTATGTAACCTCTATATAACTTCTTTTATTATATTTTTTACTATATCGTTTGTTATATATTTGTAGAAACCTCTAAACAAAAACCTCTTTTATGTCTCTGATATATATTTATGTAACGTCTATATTACACTTTTTTGTTCGTTTGTTATATTTTTGTTGTAATCTCTAAACAATATCTACTTAACCTTTTTTATGGCTCTGTTAAAAACCTCTTTTATGTTTTTATAACCTTTATATAACCTCTTTTATTATATCGTTTGTTATATTTTTGTTGTAATCTCTAAACAATCTCTAAACAATCTCTAATCAATCTCTTTTATGGCTTTGTTATAGAACCATTATTTTTTAAATAACCTCTATATAACTTTTTCTATTATATCTTTTACTATATCGTTTGTTATATATTTGTAGTAACCTCTAAACATAACCTCTTTTATTCCTCTGTTATATAATTCTGTAACGTCTATTTTACCCTTTTTTGTTATATCGTTTGTTAAATTTTGTTGTAGTCTCTAAACAACCTCTATTTAACCTTTTTTATGACTCTGTTATAAATCTCTTTTTTATATTTTATATAACCTGTATATAACTTCTTTTATTATATTTTTGTTGTAATCTCTAAACAATCTCTAATTAACCTCTTTTATGGCTTTGTTATAAAACCACTTTTTTAAATTTATATAACCTCTATATAACTTCTTCTATTATATCTTTTATTATATCGTTTGTTATATTTTTCTTTTAACATTTAAACAGCTTCTACATAATCTCTTATATGACTCTTTCATATATTTTCTATACACCATTTTTTATGGCTCCGTTATAAACCTCTTTTTTATTTATATAACCTCTGTATAACTTTTTTTATTATGTCTTTTATTATATCGTTTGTTATATATTTGTTCTAACCTCTAAACAACCTCTACTTAACCTATTTTATTCCTCAGTTATAAACCTCTTTTATATTTTTATATAACCTCTATATAACCTCTTTTATATCTCTAAATAACTTCTCGATATGCGAATAAGGGAATAATAACAATAATAATAATTTTAATAATAATATTAATAAATAAATAAATAAAAATAAGACTGGATTAAATTAAATTGCAGAATAAAAACTGTTGATGTCGATAGTCATTTGTGTTTTTTTTTTCAGCAGCAATATCGATGAGTGAGTTCAACGTCTCGGCAACAAGTTACCCCTTCACTTAAATGTATCGACCGAATTTTTCTCTAAGACCGCTTTTTATTAGAATTAAAAAATAATTTTTTTTTTTAACAGAAATAAAATAGGGCGCACGAATAAGTTTTAAAAGATCTACTTATACAATTTTCAAATAAAATTATTTTGGTTTAAAATATTTTGCCATTTTCACGCGAATTATTTAATATTTTGTGTTTTATCTTAAAATCTAATGAAAAATTGCCATTTTGAACAAATTATGTCAAGAATGGATAAAAATTGCAATTTTTCATTAGATTTAAAGAAAAATATTAAATAATGCGTAAATGACAAAATATTTTAATTCAAAATAATTTTATTTGAGAATTGTATAAGTAGAACGTTTAAAGTTTATTAAGGGCAATTTTTGTTTTACTTTATTTTCATGGTAAAAACTAATTTTTAGTTTGAGGTTATGTCATAGGGTCAAACACCCTTAAACACAATTTTCTGTATATAAAATTTTCATTTTTGAATTTTTTTCTATTTGAATTTAAATTAACACAAATTTTTACTGAATAATGTTTCTAAATTATCAAATTTGTATTTTAGAGAATTTTGAGAATTTCCTTTATGGAATATTGTATTTTATCTAATTTCTCTTTGACTTTTTATTTTAAATAATTAAAGATTTTGGCGCGAATTTTAAAAGTAACCAATTTCTGATTGAGCAATTTTAAAATTCCCGCCAAAATAATTCCATTAGATAGAAATGAAGATTCGGCTTTTTAAAAATTCTACTAAACACCAATTCGTGCAAATGGAAGCTATTTAATTAAGAATCAGTTTCAGCTTTAAAAATTAACTTATAAATTGGGTTATTGTTTTTTCTGTAACATTTTCATGTCTGTAGGTTATTGGAACGAGAATTACAGGTCACGGGTCGTAGTCACGAATAATTCTTAAGGCGCCTCCACCAGGCACCAAATACTTCATGAATAAAACATGTTATATCCGGCACTCAGAGACTAGTGTTGAAAAAGTTTTCGCGTAGACCAAAATATCGTCCGATTTTTAAAAGTGCATAAACCCTTAAAATTTATTAATAAAAAACAGTTATGTTCCTTTAAAAAGCTTCTTAACCTCTAAATCTAAATTAGTTAAAAATAACTAAATTGATAGCAAAAACTTAGTCACTAATTCAAAAAGCAATATTTCTACTAATCCTTTAGTAAAAAATAACTAATTAATAGTTAAATTGATTTTTAGGTTATGTCAAAACAAGTAATATTTTAATAAAATTCAATTAGTCAAATTTAAACTATTTTTTAGTTATTTTTTTTTTTACTAACAATTAGTCGTATTTAACTAATTGTTATTTTTAACTAATTGAGATTTAGAGGGTAAATAAAGAAATAAAGAAAAAAATAGTTCAAAGAGAAAAAAAGGGGGGAATTTTTTTAAATAAGGTAAAAAAGTATATTCTCTTTGTAGATAAGAGGAGGTGTAAAGGAGGAAATGAAAATCAAGAGTGCCGGAGATTAAACAGACTGAGATGGTTGAGATTACAATATTAAACAGAGTAGGTTAATCGAGATTAGAAGATTAAACAAAGTTAATTTATAGAGATCAGACAATTCAACAAAGTTATACTGAAGATCAAAAGCTTTTGCGCATTATAGTTTTAAGTAACATTTAATTGTTTTAAACTCATTTCGAATTTGTTTTGATTGTTATGAATTTGTTAAAGAATTAAAAACCATCTTAAATTTTATTTTATCCTTAAAAAAAATTTTAATATTTCGACTTTAGTTTAAATTTAAATAAAAAGTTTTTTAAAAGATTTCTATTACTTTTAAAGGCTTCTATAACAATTTTTAAAAAATCCTACGATATTTCCAGGTTTTTAGGATCTTTAAAGAATTTTTTACCAGAGATAAAAAAAATTAAATAATGGAAAAATAAGAAGAATCGGAAAAAGCTACTGAAATTGAGAAAATTAAAATAATAAGAAATTAATTTTTAATATTTCGGACTTCCATTTTTCGAATCAAAGAAAAATCTGGGAAAATTATTGTCCTATATCTGGTGGTAACATAACAAATAAAAATTTTTTAAGATTTTTAAAAATTTATCGTTTGATTCAAAAATTAAAATTTGCAATTTTTGAAAAGAAATAAATTTAATTTTAAAAGAAATGTGGAAAAAACCTCATCTTACGTTTGAGATTTTAAAATTAAATGTACCTTCTTTGGAAGAAATAGAATTTATTTGTAATTTGTGACAATTAAGGTCAAATAGTAATATTAAAAAATAAAATTAAACAATCAAATTCTAAAATAGCCCTTCGACAAATTTACAAAAACTAAAAAACAAATTTTTGGAATATTGCCACCAGATTGGCCAATACTTTCACTTTAATTCGAGAAATTAAATTTTCCACTTGGGATAAAAAATACCCCATTTCTAATAAAAATTTAAAAACTAATTTTTCGTGTTATTTTGCCGTCATTTTCTCTGTTATTGATTAAAAATTTAATTAATTCATTTTTTAAGTAAACAGTAAATTTGAGTTATTTAAAAATTTCTTCAATTTTTAACAATTCTTTTCTGTTATGATTTCAATTATTTGCTACAATTTTAAACTACTTTTATCATTTTTTGAAAATGTTATTCAATTTCTAATTATATTCAGTATTTTTCAATTTTCCCCCTTTAAATTCAATTTCCGCAAGTTTCAAATATTTTCTTTAATTTTTACAGATAAAACTTTTTCAGTTTTATTTATTTATTTCAATATCAAATTTGATTAATTATTTATTAATTAATTTTTAATTTCTTTCGTCATTTTTCAATTATTTTTACAAAATATTATTTTTGCTTTTCAAATTGTTAATTTTTTTCTTCAAATTACAATTAATTTCTTTTAATATCAAATTATTAATGATAATTAATTATTAAAATAGTGCTCTTCGATTTTCAATCACTTTTTTTATTTTAAATAAATTCTGTAATTTTCTCAATTTCATTTCTTAAATTTTCATAATTATCTTTAATTATTAATTATTTTTATAATTTTTTATCATTTATCTTATATTTCTTCAAGTATTCTTGTTTATCTCAAATATATTCTGTAATTTTTTATCAATTATTTTTTACAAATTTTTATTAATTTCTTAAGTTTTCAATTATTTTTATCATTTTTCAATTACTTTTTGTAATTTTTAATTAATTTTCTGATTTTTTTTATTATTTATCTCAGATTCAAGATATTTTTTCAATTTTCAATTATTTTTATCATTTTGCAATTAATTTCTTCAATTTTTTATTATTTCTACTATTCCTGAATTAATTTCCTAAATTTTCAATTATTTATCGCATTTTTCAATTATTTTTTTCAATTTTCATATTCATTTTTCATTTTGCAATTATTTTCTCCATCTTTTAATTATATATATTAATTATTTTTCAATTATTTTCCTAAATTTTCATTTATTGTCTCAAATATAAGTTATTGTATCCACTTTTCCATGTTTTAATCATTCTTCAATTATTTTTTTCAAATTGCAATTACGTTCGTCAATTTAATTTTTTTCTTTAATTGCAATAATTTTTGACAAATTCTATATGATTATTTGATTAATTCCGAAAATTTCAATTATTTATCTCAAAATTCCATTATTTTCTTCAATTTTCAATTTTTACTATAATATTTTAAGGACCTTTATCCAAAAATCGATTTTCTACAGATTCTTATAAAATTTTAATGACAAATATTAAATGCATTATTTTACATTTATGTTTACAATTTTATTGAAATTTACCGTTCTGTTTTTAAGATATAAATTTACAAAGTTGGAACTTTTACATGGAAACAGTAACAAAATGCTCAAAATGACTATATTTTAATTAATTAAAAAGAAAATGGTTTTACTAATTTAAAAAGAAAATTAATATATTTTGACTTATAATATAATACAACTTTTACAACAATATTAAATTAATGAATTTGAATAAAATGTTATTCAATGTTAGTAATTCTTTTCTTTTTTGAAATAACCAGAAAGGAGAAATTTAAAAATTTTAATAGCTTGTAGTTTTCAACGGGAAAAAAATTTTTCAACAAAATTCGTCTGTGTAATGATTTTGACTATAAAATACTATTTAGAAACCAAATTATAAGAAGAAATTAAATTAAAAAAATATTGAATATCATGGTCTGAAAGAATGAGAGCCGCTTGAGGAGATAAACGTCCTTAATTATTTTCCTCAATTTATAATTCTTGAAATCATTTTGTAATTAGGCACTTTCTAATTCACATCTTATATTCTTTATTTTAAAATTATTTTTTCTAGAATTGCAATAATTATCTTTAATTTTCGATTTATTTTATCATATTTGAATTATTTCACTCAATTTTAATAATTCTCATTTTTATCCTATCAATTTCTAAAAATTTTAAGTATTTTTTCTTAAATTTCAACTATTTTTTTTAATTCCAAAAATAATTACGCTAATTTTAAAACTCTTTAATTTAATTTATTTTTATTTTATTTCTCTCCTCCCCCCCCCCCCCAAATTTAAAAGTCGTCGCCCCTGCAAGTCAGAATTCACGGCACGCAGTTAACTTAAACTTTTTTCAAGAGATTCTCGGCAAAGTTAGAAATTGGGTTAAATCAATAACAAATGTTCGTTAAAGTTTTGCTTTTGCGGAAGTTGCCATCAAAGTATCGTTCGACGGGAGAAATTCCCGATGTAAATATCAAGACAGTGGTTCTCATTTTGCCAATTTTTTCAGTCATTTATTGCCAATGGATTTTGTAATTTATTGGATTACATGAGTTGCGTTCAATTGAGGCTCACTCATCCAGAGAAAAGGGAGGAATGAGCTAAAATGGAGGAAATGAGACATGGCTCGAGGCTTATCGGCCAAGTGAGTGTCCATTCGACTGAATAAAATTCGGAGCAATATATATGTGTGTTTGTGTGCATGTATGTGTGTGCGTGTGTGTAAAAAGTTGTACCATGTATTTCACTATCAACATTTCATACCAAACTGATTCAATTGGACACCTGCTGGGATCTATTATATTCAATTCTATTCAATTCTATTCAATTCTATTCTATTCTATACTGCAGATAATTCTATTCTATTCCGTTATATTTTTCCTCATCAGATGTTATTCAGAAGAAGGATATTGTTCAATTTTCTATTTACTCATACACAATATCCTTGCGCTCTTTCTCAATTTTATTGAAAGCTTGTAGAAGCTGTTTATTTTTCCAGAAAATCTGAAGAAAAATTTTCTCTCTTGTTGGGAAAATCTCTTTTTGAGAATTTATCGAAAAACTTGTAACTACAAAGAATCACAAAAAAAAAATATTTTTTTGTCCGAGACACTACACTATTTTTATATATATGTATTTTTCTTCGCATAATCCGAATCCGAAGTAAAAATTGCTAGATTGGTTCTACTTTTTGAGATAATCTCAAAAAAATTTTCAATAACACAAATTCAAGCCGAAATTTGTTTTCTATTTTACCGGGACACTACGCTAGTTTATTCTTACGTGATTTTTTTTCTGCTGAATCCAAATTCAGAATTAACATGATCGGATTAGCTAACATTTTTTAGATAAACTCAAAAAAGCGATTTTTTCGTGTTTTTGATCAGTTTTCTGATATTATCTCCAAAAGTTAAACCAATCTTGCAATTCCAACTTTGGATTTGGATTCAGCGAACAAAAATACGTAGGAATACACTACCATATTGACCTAGATGAAAAAAAACTTTTTTTGGGACTTTTTTTGGAGTTTTTGAGTGTTTTTTTAAGATTATCTCAAAAAGTTGAATCAATCTGGCAAATGTAACTTCGGATTCGGATTCAGCGGACAAAAATACGTAGGAATACACGAGCATATTGTCCAAGGCAAGAAAAATCTTTTTTTGGATTTTTTGAGTAGTTTTTTTGAGATTATCTCAAAAAGTTTAGCCAATTTGATTATTCTGACTTTGGATTTAGATTCAGAGGAGAGAAACACGTAGAAATACACTAGCATATTGACCTAGAAAAAAAAACATTCTTTTTTATTTTTTGCAGTTTTTGAGTGATTTTTTGAGATTATCTCAAAAAGTTGAGCTAACCTTGCAATTTTAAATTCGGATTCGAATTTAGAGAAAAAAAATATGTAGGAATACACTAGCATATCGTCCTGGAAAAAAAACTTTTTTTTTATTTTTTGGTGTTTTTGAGTAGTTTTTTGAGATTATCTCAAAAAGTTTAGCCCATTTTATTATTCTGAATTTGTATTCGGATTTAGTGGAGAGAAATACGTAGGAATACACTAGCGCAGTGTCCCAGATAAAAAAAACTTTTTTTTTGTGTTTTTTTTTAAGTTTTTGATCAGTTTTCTGATATTATCTCAAAAAGTTTAACCAATCTTGCAATTCTAACTTCGGCTTTGGATTCAGCGACCAAAAATACGTAGAAATAAACTACCATATTGACCTAGACGAAAAAAAAAATTTTCGGGATTTTTTTTGGAGTTTTTGAGTGTTTTTTTTAGATTATCTTAAAAAGTTAAATCAATCTGGCAAATCTAACTTTAGAATCGGATTCAGCGGACAAAAATACGTATGAATACACTAGCATATTGTTCCGGAAAAAAATCTTTTTTTTTATTTTATTTTTTTTTTTTTGAGTAGTTTTTTTGAGATTATCTCAAAAAGTTTAGCCAATTTGATTGTTCTGACTTTGGATTCAGATTCAGCGGAGAGAAATACGTAGAAATACACTAGCCTATTGACCCAGGCAAAAAAAACTTATTTTTTTATTTTTTGCAGTTTTTGAGTTTTTTTTTTA
The DNA here is from genome assembly GCA_037103525.1 of Ganaspis brasiliensis. NCBI lineage: Eukaryota > Metazoa > Arthropoda > Insecta > Hymenoptera > Figitidae > Ganaspis > Ganaspis brasiliensis. The sequence continues at coordinate 695,240 of JAZKLR010000103.1, read as the reverse complement.
GATTATCTCAAAAAGTTGAGCTAATCAGGCAATTTCAACTTCGGATTCGGATTTACAGGAGAAAAATACGTAGAAATACACTAGCGTATTGTCCCAGATAAAAAAAACTTTTTTTTTTGTTTTTTTGAGTTTTTGATCAGTTTTCTGATATTATCTCAAAAAGTTGAACCAATCTTGCAATTCTAACTACGGATTTGGATTCAGCGACCAAAAATACGTAGAAATACACTACCATATTGACCTAGAGAAAAAAAAAGAATTTTTTTTTGATTTTTTTTTTGGGTTTTTGAGCGTTATTTTTTAGATTATCTCATAAAGTTGAAACAATCTGGCAAATCTAACATCGGATTCGGATTCAGCGGACAAAATACGTAGGAATACACTAGAATATTGTCCTGGAAAAAAAAGCTTTTTTTTTGATTTTATGGAATTTTTGAGTAGTTTTTTTAGATTATTTCAAAAAATTTAGCTAATTTGATTATTCTGACTTTGGATTCGGATTAAGCGGAGAGAAATATGTAGGAATACACTAGCGCAGTGTTCCAGATAAAAAAAAACTTTTTTTTTTATTTTTTGGAGTTTTTGAGTAGTTTTTTGAGATTATCTCCAAAAGTTGAGCTAATCTGGCAATTCTAACTTCGGATTCGGATTTAGAGGAGAAAAATATGTAGGAATACACTAGCATATTGTCCTGGATAAAAAAAAACTTTTTTTTAGTTTTTGAGCAGTTTTATTTTTAATTTTATTTGTGTTTTTTAATTTTTTTGTGAGGTAATTTAAAAAATTATTACCAATTTAACAATTCTGACTTTAGATGTAGTTTAGTGTCTCGGCCAAAAAATCTTTTTTATTTTGTAAGTCAGTGTTATTATATAGTTATAATTGTATACAAATCGTAAAATTGTTGGAAAAAATTACTAAACATGGAAAAATGCTTTTTTACCGAATATTTTGATTTCTGGAAGAAAAATTGTTTTTCTACTCAGAAATCAAAGAAGGAAATTTGGCTTATTTTTATACAAATGCAGATTTCAGATAAAGAACTTTTCTTTATTCGTTTTCATTCAGAGTAATTTTTCTCACTTGAGGTCAGCCGTGAGTAAACTTCTTCTGAATTTATTTGCATTTTAATTCTAAGATGACTCAATTTCTTGGAAAGTTAACAAAGAGGAGAGAAGCTTTTCAAAAATTTATAAGTTAAGTCAACATATTTCCACTTAATTTAGAAATTTCTTTTTAGAAAATCAAAGCATATTTTCGAAAAATGAAAACGTTTGTGTCTAATTTATCTGCTTCTTTTTCAAAGTATCTGAAAAACGGAAATAAAAGGTTTATTAACCCTACCGGGCATTCAATATTTTTAGTTCCTTGCAATTAAATAATAAGTTTTATGTTCTGTACATTAGATATTTTTGAATTTATGTTTTTAATTTTAAATTCGTTAATTGACCTCTGAAACCCCTAGATACTAACTTACACGAAAATTTAAAAGCTTTATAAAAAATCGTCCGACATTTTGAATTTTTAAATTTTTTGGTAGTGGTAAAACAGTTTTCTGATTATCAGAACCAAAATTCGGTTCAATAAAACAAAATTCTGAAAAAATACAATTTTAAACCTGAAATTTGAGTTTGTTGACTTAAAGTTAGTAGAAAAAGAGTACCATGTCAAAATGTGAATTTTTCAAAAATTTTTTTGATTTTTAAAATTTTGAAAATTGGGATTCCGAAATTATAATTTTGATAAAAAATCTATTCCATCAGTTTTTATCTTCTATTCAAAAGCAGTGTAAATTTAAGTTCTATTTTAAAAAATCTTAATTCTTTTGTCCCAATTTTCAAAATCAAAAAAATTTTCGACAGATTTGTTTGAACAAAATGCATCATCATTGTACTCGTTTTCAACTAATTCAAGGTCAAAGAATCCAATTTTAAACTAACTAACTCCAATAAGAAGTTTTTTTACTTTTTTATTTTGTAACACAGTTTTTATTTCATTTTTAAAAAAGTTTTAACAACATTTTTTTCAAAAATCAATTTTTAGCCAAAATTCAAATGAATTCAGACATACCTTCCTAATGATATTTTAGACAATTCTCCAAAGTTAAGTGACAAAATACGCAATTTTTAAAAAACAAAATTTACCGATAAATTTTTCCCTCTACCAGTGACATTCTCTTAAGAAAAAAAATTAAATTCAGCCTGATATTAACTGTTAGAATGGAAAGTGTCAGAAGAATTTCTTTCACACAAAAATATTAATTAAAATAAAAGGGAAAAGCCATGGAATACAAACATCGATTACCGTCGACAACACCGACTGGAATGCCTTCTTATTCTTTCCCTTGGTAAGATAGGGACTTGCTCCAGAAGCCGGCATTTTCACAAGAAACGCAAAAGTCATTCCAGGAAAATTCGCAACTTTCACTTTTTTCCAAGAAAGGTTTCCTTAAGAAAAAAAAACAAAGCAAGCTAAAAAACAAAATAATTACAAAAAAAAATCCAATCCAGGTAAAAAATTGCCGATTTTCGGAAAACTAAAAAATCGTTCGTCAACGATTCTGGACAATTGATTGCAATTTAGTTGCATTGTGTAAGATAATTAAATTAAGAAAAAAAAAAAATTGTATTCCTAGTGTGACAGAAACTGTAGCGAATATCTTATTAGTTACGTGCTATTTTGAACGGAAGGCAGACGACGCGAAGAAAATTATCTCTGGCTACTGTTAAATTGCAGCCACACGCTCTCAATCGCGCGGCAAAACTAAACTAAATAGAGGAGGCTTTCGTTTACACCGTGGAAATCGGTGGATTCTGTGCTTTGCCTACGAGCTTGCTTTCAGAAAACATCCGCCGAGAATCACCGGCGACGCGTGACAACGCATATGCGCTCGCTATAATCCCCATTTGCATTTCTCTGTATGAGTAATCGCATCAAACTCGCCCACGCAACGTTATTTGTAAATTGAGTCGAATTCTGGAATTCGAAAACAAATCACAAAGCAGAGTTGATTGACGTTCTCAATAATTCCAGGTCACGTTATTTTTGAAAAAGTGCGCTTCAAAAAAAAAAAAAAAAAATTCGTGACGAATATTGATGTGAATGGGTCAGATTCGTGAAAGTAGGATAAAAAAATAAAATGTTTCTTTTTTATCGAAATAGGGTAGAGGTACCCAGTTATTGGACATTTAGTGCTGGGTCGTCGAATATTAATTATTTTTTTAAGAATTGCATTTATATATTTACACGGAAAAAATTAAGATCCAAATTTGATATTTAATGCGAGATTCAAGTATAAATTATCTCTAAAAACAAAAGTAAGATGTAATAAAATCTTTAAAATTCAAATATGGATTTATATCAGATTAAAATATTAGTATTGTAGAGAATACGTATTCTTATGCCTAAAAACAATATTAGAAATCTCTAATTCTGTGATATATGGAAAATACACTATAAAAAAAGCCAATTTTGATCCAGCCAATGCATCGCAGCAACATGCACAATTATTATGCTTTTTATCTATTTTTTCAATTCTTTGGTAACAAATTTTAATTTTATTATTAGAACTAGCAAAAAACATCGTACATTTTCGTACATTTTACAAATTATAAAATGCAAAAATAAATATAAAAAATCGGTAAATACTATTTATCTAATAAGAAAAAATAAATATTTTAAATATAATATTTAGAAATCTGTTAATATAAATAAAATAAATATAATTAAGGGGAACCAATATGTGAAAACCTTGTATAGGTATACATCGATTGAATAAAATAAAAAAATATATATATATATAATAAAATAAATATTTATTTAAGACAAAATTTATAATATTTTAAAATTAAAAAGAATTACAAAAAATAATTGAAATTAAACAAAATAATGGCAAATTTTGCAAATTAATTGAAAAAACAAAAGAAATCAATTAAAATTTGGGGAAAGTAATTTAAACAATCATAAAAATGTTTTAAACATAAAGAAAATAATTTAAATTTGAGAAAAATACTTGAGAACCTTAAAAGTAGATTAAAGCAAAATTGAATAATGGAAAATTAGCAAAAATAATTGAAAATTGAAAAAACATGGTTAAAAATTGAGATAAATAAATTAAAATTAAAAAAAATAATTAAAATTTGAGAAAATAATTAAACAAATTACATAAAATATTTTAAATATAAAGGAAAGTTAAACAAAATTTGAGAAAAATACTTAAACTTTCAGAAGTTCATTGAAATAAAAGAAAATAATTAAAAATTAGAGAAAATAAATGAAAAAAGATAAAAATAATTTAAAATTGGACAGAACAAATTTTAATTAAAGAAAAATAAATAAAAATTATTGTCAATTATAAAAAAGAACGAGAAAAAGAATGAAAGTAATTGTAAATTGAAAAAAATAATAAAAAAAAATATAAATAATGAAATAATTGAAAATTCACATAAATAGTTAACAAATTTTAAAATTATGAAACAAATTTAAAGAATTGAAAATTGAAGGAAATTTTGGAATTTTGAAGATTTTAAAGATTTTGGAAAATAATTGAAAAATGTTTTTAAATTTTAAAACTTGACGAAAATAATTAAAACATGATACAAACAATGATAAGTTGTAAAAAATAAATGACATTTAAGTGTGATAATTGAAAAAACTACAGAATTTTTTGTGAAAAAAGAAAAAATAATTGAAATTTGAAAAAATACTTGAAGAAAACAATTTCGATTTTTAGAAAAATTCTTAAAAATCTTAGAAAATGAGAATAACTAAAAAATAGAGAAAAGACTGGAAGAATGCGAAAAATAATTTAAACTTACGATAATTAATAAAACTTTTTGGAAATTATGAAAACAAATAAAAATAATTAAAAATTGAAGAAAATAATAGAAATTTGAGAAAATTACTTGAAAAAATTTTTGAAATTAATTTTATAAAATGAGAAAAACTAAAAATTGGAGAAAAGTCTGAAAGAAAGCTAAAAATAATTGAAATTTACGATAATAAAAAAAATAATAATAAATAATAAAATAAATAATAAAAATTTGAATAATAAAATAACAATAAAACGATAAATAATAAAAATAATAAAATAATAAATAATAATAAAATAATAAAAAAATAATAAAAAAAATTTGAAATTCTGAAAACAAATGAAAATAATTAAAAATGGAAGAAAATAATTGAATTTTCAGAAAAATACTTAAAAAATCTTAGAAAATAATTTTAGAAAATGAGAATAATAATTAACAATCGAGAAAAATAATTGAAAAATGATAAAATTAATTCAAAATTGAAAAAAATAATTGAAATATGCTGAAAATAATTTAAGATTGAGAAAGAAAATTAAATAATGATGAAAATAATTTAAATATGAAAAATTGAAAACATTCAACAAAAGTTGAGAGAAATAACTGAAGAAATCATAGAGTGTATGTTTAAAAAAAAATAATAATTACAAAATTACTTAAAAAATTTTAATTAAAGAGAATAATTAAAAAATCGCAGAAATAACGAAAATTGATGAAAATAATTGCAATATCGGATAAATAATTGAAATTTTTAAAAGTAATGACAAAATAATGAATATAATTATATATTGGTGAAAATCAAGAAAAATTGCAGAATTTATTTTTAAGCGAAAGAAAATAATTAAAAAATCGTTATATATTGGAAAATTGATGACAATAATCTAAATTTGAGATAATAACTGAAAATTTAGGAAATTAATTGCATGTGTATATATTTTAAACTTCTTCAAAAACCATAATAAATTTTTAAAGCATTTTTCGAAACTTTTTTTTACACAAATGACAATTGAAAACCAGCACTGTCTGTTTTTAAACTGTCTGTCTGTTTGTCTGTTCTCAATATTTTGTTCCACTATCACTCAGAAACAACTTGACCGATTAAAGTCAAATTTTGCAGATTTTCGGGTATTTGCGTAACTTAAAATCTTGGCCTTATTAGATTAAAAAATATTAATATGAACGGGAGATATACCATTTTTTCGTAAAATCCGAAATTTAAAAATTTTTTGATATATTTTTTCTAATCTATTTTTATTTTGGTTTTTGAGACAGATTAAATATATATATTTTTACCTTAGATTTAAAAAAAATATAAGCAAAATTTTTAATTGTACAAAACATTTAAAAAAAAAATTTAAGGACATTTTTTTTAAATTAAAATTTTTTTCAACGATTAACTTAAATTTATTTAAAGTCATTATAAAATTGGTTGAAAAATTAGAAGTAAATTTAAATATTTTTTACCAAAAGTCAATATTTTCATAGGAAAATATTTCTTTGGGTGTTGAGTTTAATAAAATATATTAGAATGTAGTAGATTTTTAAGAGAATTATGTTGCTTAGAAAATGTTGTTTCAAATACTTTTTGCACGAAAATAATTTTTGGAAAAAATACTTTCTGTCAGAAAATACTTTTTGTCTAAAAATTCTTTCTATAATAAAATACTTTTTATTAAAAACACTTTCTGTCAGAAAATATTCTTTGTCACAAAATACGTAGAAATACACTACCATATTGTCCCGGACAAAAAAAAACTTTTTTTTTTATTTTTTGCAGTTTTTGAGTAGTTTTTTTGAGATTATCTCCAAAAGTTGAGCTAATCTGGCAATTCTAACTTTGGATTCGGATTTAGAGGAGAAAAATATGTAGGAATACACTAGCATATTGTCCCGGACAAAAAAAAACTTTTTTTTTTATTTTTTGGTGTTTTTGAGTAGTTTTTTGAGATTATCTTAAAAAGTTAAATCAATCTGGCAATTTTAACATACGTAAAAATACACCAGCGTAGTGGTACGTAAAAAAATGTTTTTTGATTTTATTGGTGCTTTTAAAAATTTTTGAGATAATTTTTTTGAAATTATCTCAAGAAATTTAGCTAATCTAGCAATTTTGACTTCGGACTCGAATTCAGCGGATAAAAATACGTAGAGATACACTAGTATTTTGTCCCGGAAAAAAGAAATTTTTTTTTTGGGCCTTTGAGCAGTTTTTTGAAATTATCTAAAAAATTTAAGCCAATATTTTTATTTTGACTTTGGATTTGGACTTATCATAGAAACATTCGTAGGAATACATTATGATATTGTCCTGGACATACAAAAATTTTTTTTTTTTCTGGTTCTTAAACGGTTCTTTAAGATTTTTCAAAATTTTTTAACCAATATTGTTTTTTGGACTTAAGTTTTAGATTCATCGGAGAAAAATGCGTAGGCATACAATTAACATTTTGTCCAGGCCAAAAATTTTTTTTTTTTTTTGGTTTTGAAGGAGTTTTGAGAAGTTTTTTTTCTAAATCAATTGTTGTTTCTAAGTTATCAATTGTTTGTTCCAAAATCAAAGGTTACTTGTTCCTAAGTGAAATGTTTGAAATTAACTATTATTTCCCATTATATAAAAAACATTTGATGATTTCAAAATAATTGTAGCATCTTTTTGAACTAATTTTTGTTGTTTCCGACAACTGTTAGAGTTCATAAAAGAAATTGCAGTTGTGATGCTAAAAAAAAACTTTTTCTTCTTCTCAGATGAAATACACGATTATAAATAAAAGTAAATTTAGATTATTATTGTTCACTGTTGACAGTTATTCTCAACGTGATTTGCATTTTCCATTTGTGCGGTAATCCTATGGGAAATGTCAGTTGAATCTTGTTGTTCTGAATATTTCAAAGCATGTGTTGACTGAATAATGTCACTTGTCAAATATTGCAATTCAATCGGGATTTCCTTATTTTGAGAACAAAATAAATCAACAGTGCTCACGTGTTCCATCAGCCAGTTGTGTTAACTCTAAAAATAGTTTACAAACCCAATAATTTGTTTTATAAAAAAGAACTGTATTGATTATCCTACGCAGTTTGGTTTTTTTTATAACTTATTTATATTTATACATGACTAAATGATCATAAATAGATGTCATAATCTTAATAATAATAATAATAATAAAAGTGCTTTTTAGATAAAGCAATAAACCATAAAATTTTACCCTACTCTAAAAATCGAAAATAGAACTTGAATGAGGATATTGATCAACTCGACTCACGAATTCTTTTATCCCCTCGAATGAAAGTCAAACTTCGACTTATTGAGATTCCAAAGGCAATAACCAGTGACAAATATATTTTTCTTCTAATCTGAAATATTGTTTTCCATAAAAAAATGGAATATTAAAATTTTTAGTATTAAAATATTAAAAATTCAAATCATGCATTTGTTATTTATCTCAATATTATTCAAGTCCATCATGGCATTAAATTCTGACTCGTTTCTTGTACCAACAAACGAGATATTAACGAGTCTGTGTATTTTACGAGCTTTAAAACATGATTACTTTCAACAACTATCACATCATTAAAAACATGTGCAAATTTTCTCAAACTTCATGAATCTAAAATTCGAGATTTTTCAATGAAACAATAACTGTTTTCATGGAAAATTTAAACAACTGTGCTAAACAATTGATTTTTATGAATAAGTAAATAAATAAATATAAATTATAAATAAATTTGCTTTTGGTGCATTTTATATTGGCGAAAATTCGGTTGAAAAGTAAATTTAAAATTTCACCATTTTGAGAAGACTCGATCCTGTGAAGCATGTGTACTTTTCTGCTTTTCAGATATTGATCAGCTCTTTAGCAAACTCGTCTTGTCAAAGTGTTTGCATAATTTAGAGTTCTTTCTGGACAGAAAATCACTAAGTGTATGAAAGTCCTTTCTGATTCAAAATTCTGGTGACGATAATAACTCAAAAATCCCTCGACATCTCCATTTTCAAGTACTCTATAAATCCTCACCTGTTAGTGAAAAATCACTTTATACTACTATATTCGATCGAAAAATGGGTCAACGGCAATGCATGCTCTTCCTTAAAAATTGTACTTCCGTTCGGTGCAAATTTGTCGTCTTTCTCACACAAGTATGATTCTTTTTCTAAGAAAATAACAATATTTTAAAAATATTGTTTAATAGTGTCTTTCAAGTATTGTTTAAGAATATTTTTATAATATTGTTTAATAGTGTCTTTAAAATATTGTTTAACAATGTTTTAATAATATTGTTTAATAGTGTCTTTAAAGTTTTGTTCAACAATGGTTTTAAAATATTGTTTAATAGTGTCTTTAAAGTATTGTTTAACAATGTTTTTAAAATAATAATTAATAGTGTCATTAAAGTATTGTTTAAAAATGCTTTTAAAATATTGTTTAATAGTGCCTTAAAGTATTGTTTAACAACATTTTTATATTATTATTTAATAGTGTCTTTAAAGTATTGTTTAACAATGTTTTTATAATATTATTTAATATATAGTGTCTTTAAAGTATTGTTTAACAACGTTTATACAAAATTGTTTAATAGTGTCTTTCAAGTATTGTTTAAGAATATTTTTATAATATTGTTTTTTAGTGTCTTTAATGTATTGTTTAACTACGTTTTTATAATATTGTTTAATAGTGTCTTTAAAGTATTGTTTAACAATGTTTTTAAAATAATCATTAATAGTGTCATTAAAGTATTGTTTAAAAATGCTTTTATAATATTGTTTAATAGTGCCTTAAAGTATTGTTTAACAACATTTTTATATTATTGTTTAATAGTGTCTTTAAAGTATTGTTTAACAATGTTTTTGAAATATTCATTAATACTGTTTTCAAAGTATTGTTTAACAATGTTTTTATAATATTATTTAATATATAGTGTCTTTAAAGTATTGTTTAACAACGTTTATACAAAATTGTTTAATAGTGTCTTTCAAGTATTGTTTAAGAATGTTTTTATAATATTGTTTAATAGTGTCTTTAATGTATTGTTTAACAATGTTTTAATAATATTGTTTAATAGTGTCTTTTAAGTATTGTTTAACAATGTTTTTAAAGTAATCTTCAATAGTGTCTTTAAAGTATTGTTTAACAATTTTTTTAAAATATTCTTTAATAGTGTCTATAAAATATTGTTTAACAAAGTTTTTATAATATTGTTTAATAGAGTCTTGAAAGTATTGTTTAACAACGTTTATACAAAATTGTTTAATAGTGTATTTAAAGTACTGTTTAACAATGTCCTGAAAGTATTGTTTAACAATGTCATGAAAGCATTGTTTATTATTTCTTCAAAGTATTGTTAAGAGTATTGTTTAAAAATGTTTTTAATATATTCTTTAATAGTGTCTATAAAATATTGTTATACAAAGTTTTTATAATATTGTTTAATAGAGTTTTAAAAGTATTCTTTAACAATATATTTAAGAATTGTTTAACATTGTCTTTAAAATATTGTTTTATAATTTTATTAAATATTTAATAATTATTCTATTTGAAGTATTTTTTAACAACATTTTTATAAAATTGTTTAATAGTATCTTTAAAGCATTGTTTTACAATGTTTTTAAAATATTCTCTAATAGTGTTTTAAAGTATTGTTTAACAATACTTTTTAAAATATTATTGATTAGTGTTTATAAAGTATTGTTTAACAACGTTTTTACAAAATTGTTTAATAGTGTCTTTAAATTATTGTTTAACAGTGTTTTAAAAATATTCTTTTATATAGTCTTTGAAGTACTGTTTAACAATGTTTTTATAATATTGTTTAATAGAGTCTTTAAAATATTGTTTAACAACATTTCTATAATATTATTTAATAGTGTCTTGAAAGTATTGTTTAACAACATTTTTATAATATTGTTTAACAGTTTCTTTAAAGTATTGTTTAACAACATTTTTATAATATTTTTTAATAATGTCTTTAAGATTAAAATATTGTTTAACAAAGTTTTTAAAACATTGTTTTTTAGTGTCTTTTATGTATTGTTTAACTACGTTTTTTTAATATTGTTTAACAACGTTTTTATAATATTGTTTAACAACGTTTTTATAAGATTGTTTAATAGTGTCTTTAAAGTATTGTTTAACAACATTTTTATATTATTGTTTTATAATGTCTTTAAAGTTTTGTTTAACAACGTTTTTATAATATTCTGTAATAGTGTCCTTAATCTATTGTTTATCAATACTTTTTAAAAAGTTGTTTAATAATATTTCTTAAAACAAGTATCTGTTTAAAAAAATGTCGGCATGCAATAAATGACCACTATCTTGTGAGTGAGAATGAAAACATTTGTTGAACGTGATTGACAAGCCAAAGTAAACTTGGAGGCTTATAGAGTTTTATTGACGCTGCGAATTTTCAGAGCAAGTCGAACATTTTTGGCGGGGTTAGTAGGCTCCTAAGGCGCATCTCGATCTTCTGAAAATAGCACTAACACGAGAAGAGTGCAGAGAGTCGATGAAAGTGCACTGATACTAAAGCCAAACTAGCCGGGTGAACCTTGTTGCTTCGGAAAACAAAGTACATAATACTTGAGACGAGGAACACCCCTAGAGAATCGTTACGACCTCATTTACTCTCGAGAACATTTGAGGGGAATCCCACTTTAAATGCTGATTTATTCAAAAAGGACCAGAGTCAAAGAAGCCATACAGTCGATGTTATAGGCAAGACCAACGTCTCAATCTCTTTGTACTTGAACCACCCAATTTTCGCCAAAGTCTTGTTCAGCAGAAGCTACACCATTTAGACAGTAAATTTAGACTTTAATCTCGACATTAATGCAGTCACTGACGAGTAACACGTGATATTCAAGTCATGCTATTTCGAAAGATATTGGGTTAATTTATTGGTTTATGTTCAGACTTGGAGAGTATTTAAAAAAATGGGGAAATCTGATTTATTTGGATGAAATAAAAAAGAAATTTATAAGAAAACATTGGTAGAAAAGTGATAAAAAGTGAAGAAAATATTCAAATGACAGTAAAGGTAGTTGTAAATTTTTAAAAGAAAGTAATGGGTTATGATGGGGATCTTTTCTTAAAAATTGATTCGGACCTTTTGGAAACATATTTTTGGATGACGGTTGTTGAGAAACAAGCATTGTTTAATTAGAAAGAAAGGTTTATCTGTAACTTTAAAAAGGCTATAGGTTTCTGACCCAAAAATTGGTTAAATATCATCAATTGGGATTGTTCATTGGATATTGTCACTTGATAAAAATTTTATGAAACAAAAATATTTTTTATCTAATTAACAACCAAATTATACTACTTTTCTCCATTTTATAATAAAATATTGCTAGGAAACTGAAAAAGCAAGAAGAAAATATTCAAAAGCTAAAAGAACCGAAAAGATTGTTGTACATTTTTAAAAGGATGTAATGGGTTATGATAGGGATATTTTCTTAAAAATTGATTCAGACTTTTTGAAAACACATTCTCGAATGACGGTTCTTCAAAATCGATCATTGTTTAATTAAAAAGAAAGGTTTGTCTAACTTTTAAAAGCCTATATGTTTCTAATCCAAAAATTGGTTAACTATCATCAATCCGAGATTGTTCATTGAACATTGTAATATGATAACAAATTTATGGAATAAAAATATTTTTTATCTAATTAACAACCAAATTATACTATTTTTTCCCATTCTATAATAAAATATTGGTAGGGAATTGAATAAGCAAAAAGAAAATATTCAAAAGCTAAAAGAATTGATAAGATGATGTCAAATTTTGAAAACAAAGTACTGGATTAATATAGTGTCGGTTTCTTAAAAATTGATTCGAACCTATTGGAAACACATTCTTGGATGACGTTTATTGAGAAACGAGTATTGTTTAATTAAAAAGGAATGTTTATCCTTTAATTTCTAAAGGATATACGTTTCTAATCCAAAAGTTTGTGAGACAACATCCACCGAGATTGTTTATTGAACGCTGTAACTTGATAAAAATTGTATGAAATAAAAATATTATTTATCTAAATAACAACTAGATTATACTATTTTTCCTACACTAAAATAAAATATTCGTAGGAAATTAAATAACAAGAAAAAAATATTGAAAAGCTAAAAGAATCGAATAAATGTTTGTAAATTTTTAAAAGAAAGTAATGGGTTATGATGGGGATCTTTTCTTAAAAATTGATTCGGACCTTTTAGAAACATATTTTCGAGTGACGATTGTTGAGAAACGAGCATTGTTTAATTAAAAAGAAATGTTTATCTGCAAATTTCAAAAGGCCATAAGTTTCTAATCCAAAATTTGGTAAAATATCGTTAACCAAGATTGTTTAAACATATCTTTTATATTAATGATATAACTAAATTTTGGTATTATTCTTTTATTTGAAAGAGTATATTGGTAGGATATTAAATAAACCTTAAAATATTCAAAAATTAAAAGAACCGAATAGATGGTTGTAAATTTTTAAAAGAAAGTACTGGGTTATCACAGGTTTATTTTCTTCAAAATTGATTCAGACCTTTTGGGAAAACATTCTCGGATGACGATTCTTGAAAACCGAGCATTGTTAAATTAAACAGAATTGGTTATCTGCAAATTTTAAGTGGCTATACGTTTCGCATGCAAAAGTTGGTGAAACCACATCAACTAAGTTTGCTGATTTAACAAGATTTTTATCCAATATCCATTATCTATTCTTATTAAATATTAACTAAAGTATACTATATTTTTATTGCAAAAATAGCATTGGTAAGAAATTGAATAGACAAGAAGAAAATATTCAAAAATTAAAAAAACCGAATAGATGGTTGTAAATTTTTAAAAGAAAGTACTGAGTTATGATGGGGACCGTTTCTTAAAAATTGATTTGGACCTTTTGGAAACACATTCTCGGATGACGGTTGGCTAGAAACAAACATTGTTTAATTTAAAAGAGAGGTTATACTATAACATTCAGAAGGTTATACGTCTCTAGTTTAAAAGTTGGTAAAATATCATCAATCAAATTGTTTATAGAACATGATTAATTGACAAGAATTTCCTAAAGGGATACGAATTTTTTATCTCAATTTCAACTAAATTTTTATTTTTTATTATTATTTATTCTTATTTACACATTCTTTCGTTTCTAAAATAAAATATTTGTACTCTTTTTATTTCATTATAACATTTATTTTTACTCTGGCAAAATATTCATGGAGCTAGTGATAAATTGGTCAGTTAAGATGGAATGGTCCGAGAACGATAGATATGAAAAGATGGTTATGTATTTTTAAAAAGCGTAACTGGGTCATGATGGCTTTTTGTTAAAAACTAATTTTGAACTTTTAGAAACACATCGTTAGGTGTTGGTGGATTAGAAACAATTGTTTCTAACTGGACTTCATTGTAACTGAATTTCATTAAAATAGTTTTGATTTTTAATTATGATGTATTATTGAAAAATTGTTTGTTAAGTTTAGAAGTTACTCTTTGGAAAATTTTTCAGAAATATTAGTCGCTAAAGATATATCAATTGTCCAAAAGTAATCTTGTTATTGATTCGTCAGGAAACAATTAATTCTTTCCAAAGTAATTGTTTCCTCCGAAAGTAATTAATAGCTCAGGAAATAATGAATTCTTTAGAAAGTAATTATCAATAGAATGTTATTGATTCCTCTAAAAAGTATTCAAAAACTAGTAACAATCTCTTATTATTCCGAAAAATTATTTTTCTCGTCTTCGATCAAACCAACCCATTTTTTAAAAACCAAGTTCGAATTTCATGCAGATAACTAATTGCATAAAACTCAATTCCGAACAAAGACAACAGCAAACCGACTTTAATGAAACAAGTGTCAATACACTAACAATCCATTGTCCTCTCTCGTGAAAGCCTAACTCAATTCTCAATGCCTTTTGTCAATAAAAACCATTGTCAGTCTCCAGCCAATTGTTTCCTTCCTAACATCCCTCAGGTTACTAAAGCTCAAACAATTAATTATCTCGCTAAAAGAAAATCCTTCTAAAATTTAGAATAGAGTAAAAATACTCTACAAGGAAGTAAGATAACGAGGTTTTTATAATTACAGCAAGAATGCTAATCAATCAAAACTTTTGATCAAATCGTGTTGAACAAAACGCAGTAAAGATTTGAATTCTTAATTAGTCTTGTAACCCAATTAAGTCAGCTCTCTGGAGAGGATTGCAATTTAGCCACGTTCGTGAATAGTTAAAGTGATTTCGGCTTCAGAGCTGGTCGCTATCGACTTAATGAGAGGATGTTAAAGGGTATTCCACTTAGCAAATTATCTGATCCGGTTTCAAAATTTCAATTTAGAAACAATTGCTTCTATTGTTTCGCATTGTAATGGAGACGTCTGCCGGGTTCAAGTTTCGAAATGGTTGTGCTCTAGTTTTATATAATGTGGCAGACAGCAGAAGGAAAAATACAGGTATTATAGAGATGATCGGATAAGATTGTTCCGAAGGAACATAAACCCTGACACGATCAAGAGAATTGCAATTGCACGATGGCTTAGCCAAGTTGTCAGACGGGTTATTAGTATTGATCCTTCATTCTGTCCTATTTCTTCTCATACCAACTGCTCCAAATTCCAGTATTAATATTTTCTTTCCATTAGTCTCCATTAAATTCCTCATTTCAATTACCATTAGTGCAAACAAAAAATTAATGAAGAGTCGTGAAATTTGGGTTCGAGATATGATTACTAAAGAAAATATTAGTCTTGTTTTTGACAAAAGTTTATTTTTAAAAAAAAAATATTCTTCGAGAGTTTGCTGATCAGCTGAAAGTCTCTATAGCAAAAATAAGGGGTTTCAATCAAGAGTTGTTGATAGATTGTTATCTTGATAGGAAAGAATTCTAGAGAGCTTTTAGAGGATAATGGATAAAATGTTGTTTTCTTTTAATCATGATAAAACACCTTCTGCCTTATATTATAAAAGTTTAAATTCTTCCTTAACAAAACTTTGTAGTTTATTTCCACAAAAGTATAAATAATGACTCTTCAACCTTTGTTACTGAAACAAAAGTCAGTTGCGTCTTTCAATTTTGAATTGGTTTTTAAAAAGCTGTCTTTTGTGTTTTGAAAAACAGAAAAGCATACTAAATGTTTTTCAGTGTTATTGTCTGAAAATGTTTTCAGTTTAGGTTCCATGAATAGTGCAAAAACAACAGGTGTTGGAAGCAGGTCGCTGAATTTCTGTTCCATATGCAACATCTGTTTTTTAGCTTGTTTTTCCAGAAAATAGGAAGTTATGTACCAACCACCGGAGGGAAATTGATATTAAGTTGGAAGCGGTTTGTGTTGATACAGTCAAACCTAGCTGAAACGGAACCAAACTTTTCCGCATACGAAAATTGTTTCAAAGCCAAGTGCAACACTTGTTCTTAACAATAGCAAAATTAGGATGTTTTGTTCACAAAAAAACAGGATTTATTTACAGAGCCAGTTTTTATTCATTGACAAATAAAAAGTTGATGTTATTGATGGTGCTATGATTTGATCTTTGAACTTTTCTGATATGGTCTCCGACACTTTAAAAATACTGTTTGGTATTAAAGAGCGCTTTAAATAAATGACCATGTAGTCTATTTTCACCCCTGGGCAACACTTTTAAGGACAAAATTCATCTAAAATGAATTCACGAAAATGGAGACAGGAAAAAAATATGGTTGTACCGACAAGATGGTTGAATTTTTAAAAGAGAAAATTGGGTCATGGTTTCTTAAAAATTGATTCGCACCTTTTGAAAAGACATTATTGGGTAATGATTGTTCGGAAATAAACAGTACTGGTAAGAGAAAAATGGCTCTTATGTTTTTTTTGTACATTTCTAAACCAAAAGTTCGTAATGTATCGTTAGCTAAGATTAATTGTTTGTTGAGCATGATAGATTGTTTGTTGAGTGACAGATTATTGGTTAAACCTGATAACTTGTTTGCTGAGTATGAAAGATTATTGGTCAAACATAATAAATTGTTGGCTAAATATGTCCGATTGTTTGTTGAGTATGATTAATTTAAATAACAAATGTATCTTAGGTTGCTGTTTGATTAGTAGGGATTGATTTTGAAAATTGGTATTTTTAGACAATGGGAATAGTTTTATGGCCAAAATTGTTTGGATGACAAACATTTACGTAATATCGATATCTTTAACTCAAACAACAGAAGATAAAGTTTCTATTGGGAAAGGACAAATTTAGTTACCCTCAAAACACTATTTTTAATAAGATAGATTGCACTATTTTTAGTTAACAGGCATCATATAA
Organism: Ganaspis brasiliensis; assembly: GCA_037103525.1. Taxonomy (NCBI): domain Eukaryota; kingdom Metazoa; phylum Arthropoda; class Insecta; order Hymenoptera; family Figitidae; genus Ganaspis; species Ganaspis brasiliensis. The sequence continues at coordinate 678,142 of JAZKLR010000103.1, read as the reverse complement.
GACTGTTATCTAAAATCCAAATAACAGATTGCACATACAGACTTCTTTTCGCTTTTACCGGTTCAAGCTATCGGAATTATTTTACAAGGTAAGGTACAAATGATATACTTCAAAATATGGGGGACTTTCGATTTCTTTGAAATTCCTACGTATCCTACGTTCTCCGATTCCTAAGTATTTTGATGCGTTGATTACGAAAATAATAATTAAAATTGGCGCAAATTTCATTATCATGGTAAAAAGCATAAAAAGTCGTAGGTCTGATTAAAATACATATTTTATGTAGTATACATTTTTTCATGAAAGTTAATATTTTCCGACATAAATAAAAAAAAACGATTTGTGGCCTGAAAAGTTTTTCATGGTCTTTCCCATGATAATAAAATTTGCGCAAATTTCCATTATTATTTTCGTAATTAGCTCATCAAAATTTGGTAGAAATACCAAATTTATAGAAATCGGAGGTTCTCCTTATTCATCCCCTTTTATCAATCGGCCTTTTTCCAAGCTGCGAAATCATTTTTTCATTTACATCGGAAAATATTAATTTTCATGAAAAAATGTATAGTACATAAAATATGTATTTTAATGATACCTACAACTTTTGTTTTAAATATTTTTTCAAATTTTGCATATTTTAAGAGATACACTCATAAAATCATGATTTAATGCTGTTTTTAATTGTTTCTACCATGAAACTCAAATTTGCACCAATTTTCACGATCATTTTCGTGATCAGCTTTTCAAAATACGTTAGTATACTAAGTTTTTTAAAAATCAGAGATCCCCTTTATTCTGTTCCTTTTATCAATCGTCCTTTTTCAAGCTCCATAAATCGTTTTTTCAGTTACATCGGAAAATATTCATATTCATGGAAAAATGTAAAGTTTATAAAATGTGTATTTTAATGAGACCTACAACTTTTGTTTGAAACAGTTTTTCAAATTTTCCATATTTAAAAAAATAAAGGCAAAAATCATGATTTTATGGTGTTTTTTTGGTTTTTACCATGACAATCAAATTTACGCCAATTTTCTGGATTATTTTCGTAATCAGCACATCAAAATATGTTAGTATACTAAGTTTTTTAAAAAATAGAGGTCCCCCTTACTCTGCCCCTCTTATCAATCGGCCTTTTTCAAGACCGCCAAATCGTTTTTTCATTTACATAGGAAAATATTGATTTTCATAAAAAAATTTATAGTACATAAAATGTGTATTTTAATAATACCTACAACTTTTGTCAAAAAAATTTTTTCAAATTTTTCATATTTTAAGAGATAAAAACAAAAAATCATGATTTTATGGTGTTTTTTATGATTTTTATCATGATAATTAAATTTGCGTCAATTTTTCGGATTATTTTCGTAATCAGTGTATTGAAATACGTAGGAATAATATGTTTCAAAGAAATCGGAAATTCCTCCAATATGGAAGTATATTCCGAACCAAATGGTCGGAGCTACTTCAATACCGCGAATCACACTTGGTTAATATCGAGTATCTGCAAATCATTTAAAGGCTACTTTTAGTGCAGTTTGCCTGCAATATACACTACCGACAAAAATTGTGGGACCACTTACAAAATTGGAATTAAAAACATGACAGTTTTAGAATGTTGATAACTTTTTCAGATCTTAGCAAATTGAAAATTTTCATTGGAAAGCTTATAAAATTTGCCGTTAAATGGTCCTATTTTGAAGCTTTTTCGATTAATAGAAACGGAGATTTAATGTGATTAAAACAGGTGAATTTTTCGTTTTTTGTGAATTTTCATTGGTGTGCTGCATTTTCTAGAAAAGTAATTGGAAAACTTTGAAATTAAGCTGAATTGAACCTTGAACTATTAGCTTTAAAATAAGCCAAAGAAAATTAGAATATCTTGACTGGTTGAAAAGTTATAAGAAAATGTGTATAAAGAAGAAAACGCAACATTTCGTTGTTTCCCCCTCTCTCTATAGCCTATTTGCTATAGTAAGAACTAGAATCGTTGCGTTTTGTTCTTGATACACATTTGCCTATAACTTTTGAACCAGTCAAGATATTTTAATTTTCTTTGGCTTATTTTAAAGCTAATAGTTCAAAGTTCCATTTAGCTTAATTTCAAAGTTTTCCAATTACTTTTCTAAAAAATGCAGCACACCAATGAAAATCCACAAAAAACGAAAATTTCACATGTCTTTAGCACATTGAATCTCCGTTGTTATTAATCAAAAAAGCTTCAAAATAGGACCATTTAACGGTAAATTTTATAAGCTTTCCAATGGTATAAGAAAAATCTCATTTCGCTAATATCTGCCAGAGTTATCAACATTCTAAGACTGTCATGTTTTTAATCCCAATTTTGTAAGTGGTCCCACAATTTTTGTCGACAGTGTAGCCAAGGAATTTGCAAATACCCAGTATTAACCAACTGTAGATTGAAGTAGCTATGACGAAATTTTAAAAGTTCCGCGTTGGGATTTTGAAAACAAATACCTCCTTGGTGAGCTGTCCCTTTATGGCCGCTGCTTGGGGTCCACCATTTTCCAACAGGAGGCTCTTGGTGCTGCCTTCCTTAATCCTAACACTGCTCCACTTCTGTTTGGTGGACTCGGAATTCTTGTCTCCTCTCTCTCCGTCGCGGAAGCTGCCACCTTTGACCTTCAATGCTCCAAGGACGACCGGCGTAACAGGAGCCTCAAGTTGCCCCAAGAGATGCTCCGACATCGCTCGAGGGGACTTGATACACGTCATGGTCGTTGGGGCGAGCGTGTTGGCTGAATTGACTGATTTGACGAGCAGGTCCTTGCCCTCCTTGCTCCAGCAGGCTAACCTTTTCCTGAAGGTTATTGCCGTGGAGGTGCTCGGCCTGTCGTCAAAGAAGTCGTCCTCCTCCTGTATCTCCGACACCGTGTCACTTTCAAAGCTAACTTTCGGGGACAGTCCGTTCCTCCACGTGCTCCTCTCCACGATGTCAAGCTGCTGGAAAGACCCACCGGAGCAATGATCCTTCAATGAGGCAAATGAGCCGTTTGTTTTCCGGGCTCCGAATCTACTAAGCCTGCTCCTGCGCAGACTCGTCGTGGACCGCGTGCTCTCTATCAAGATGTCCCTCTCCTCCGAGGCAAACTCACTCTCCTGAAGACAATATGATGATAAACTACTTATCCTGTCGATAAACACCGCTGATGCTCCGGGGTCGTGTCTGGAGGAGGAGTCCTCGGATGTCTGGTACCTCAGACTCGGGTCCTTGAGGATGTGGTCCCTGTCGTAGAAGAAGTTCTCCTTATCGTACAGACTGTGTTCTTTGTCATATATATCCTTGTCGCACAAACTATGCTCCCTATCATAGAAGCTATGGTCCTTGTCATAGGAGCAGCTGGACCAGGTGGTGTCGCTCTCCACATAGACCCTCGGTGTGCCGTTGGAGGACGAGGACTTGACTAGGGGTCTCCACTTGGGTCTATCTGCCGCTTCGGAGCAGGTCTCCCGGTTTATGGAAGGTGTGGATATGGTTTCGGTGGGTCGGTATCGACTTCTGATGGACGAGTCATGACTCTCGGACGACTCTGGGTCTTCGTCGCGGAACACGTTGGCGAATCCTCGACCTAGGGCATATTTGGAGGGTTCAGGACGGGAGCCACCAACCAGGATCTGCTTCCTGCGGATGATGACCGGAGGGGGCAGATGACCAGTTTTGGCCGGCAGCTGCACCGATCTCAGGGCGATCTCTTCCTTCAAAGATCCCGGGAGTTGGGTCTTCGAAAGCTTCTCTTTGAAGAGCTGAATCTTGACGGTGGGTTTATTACCTCTAGTTACTTTCTTCCCTCTGCCTTGGCTCTCTTTGTGCTTGGATCAGTGTGCAGATTATCTCAGTCTTGAACAGACCTGCAATATCGAACAGTTCTATCACTTAGTTGAGCGTATCGTTTTGAAAGACGTGCGGTATCTCCCTCTTGAAAACAATGTGTGCTGTGCAGTACCTCGAATCGGCAAAATTTGGTATAAAAGGGTACAACAAAGTGTCAGTACTAATTACCAATTATCCTTAATGGATGGAACACGATGACAGTCTCACCAACTTTCTCAATTGGAAATTGAGAATTCCAATTCTATTGGAAGCGATTTCATAATCCCTTTGGAATTGTAATCCTCGTAAAAAATCTTAAGAAAATCTTCTCAACAGAACACAGGGAACTTTGGCACTAAATATAAAAAACCGGTTTACAAAAGGGATGCTTCGTTGACTTTTCACTTCTCCAATCCGAAACTAATGGCGAGTCCATTTAAAAAGGCTCGGATACAGTTCTCCCCAGCATCACACGACGACTTCTCGACTACTTCGAGCTTCACCTTGCGGCGGCGAAACCCAAACAAAACATCCGGACGGAGAAAAAGAGAGGGAAAAATCAATCCGCATGCCTCAACCCAGCAGCTCTTCTTCAGCGCACTCCGAAAGCATTCCGAAAGCTGTGGATCGAGGCGTCGCTCAACATTCTCATGTTCTCACTTCTCTTGGAGAAGATTAGGAAAACCTCAAGAAACGTTCACTAGGTGTCCCGTTGGTTGGCATTATCGGGTCACGGATCACTTGTTTCCACTTGTAAAGTCTTCCACGTCACCCTTTCACTTTTTTACGGTTAGAAACGAACACAGATTCTTTTTTTTTGTCGTGGGATATTTTTTCTGGGAAACAACGCGGATTGCGTACACTGTTCCTGTGATGTTGTCAGCTCGTAGTAGTACGATCCACCTGTGCTTATTGATTCGACGCTCGGCAGTGGGAGCGTGAGAGCGAGAGAGACGGCGCAAGCGGCGCTGCGCAGACGTCAAGTGTCGGCGTCGCTCGGATTGCGGTCATTCAGGCGAGAGGGAGCAGACCGCCAGCAAGGAAGCATGTCGAGACAGCCCTCTGCAGGGGCGAAACTGTTACCTGTTCAACAAGCATGTAATTCTTTTCACCTCCCCACCAGCTTCGCGCGGCAAGAGGGTGTCAGCTAATGCCTGAGGCAGCTTTTTTCGAGAGCCACTAGTGTCGGGGTGACGAGAAACACTTTGTTCTAGGATGAGATTCTGTCACTCTCTAGACAAAGACTCTTTGTCAGAGAACGGCTTCTGATTTTCAAACAGCGCAAGTATAAATAAAGATCTGTCGGACACCAGAGATTCTTATTGGATTTGTTTTATATTGAAAACAATTTCTCACTCTTTATTACAAAAATTTCTTGGCTTTCTTTCATTTAGAAAACCGTCAATATTAATTATACGTTTTCGTAAATTTAATCAAAAAAATTGTTCAAGTTGAAGAACTTTTATTATGTTTTTATTATGTTTTTTTATTTTTTATTATGTTTTTAATTTTCAAACAGGACATTATTCGGATTACTTACTTTCAAAAATTAGATTTACCAGGAATAATATTTTTTGGAATCTACAACGAAAAATAATACATACGTATTTTTGCATTTCGTTTTTTTTGCCTATCTCTTAAAATATGCAAAATTTAAAAATTTGCTCTAAACAAAAGTTGTCGGTCTCATTAAAATACGCATTTTAGGAACTATAGATATTTTCGTAAAAATTAATATTTTCCGATATAAATAAAAAAAACATTTTACGGGCTTGAGAAAGGCCGATTGATAAGGGGGAAGAATAAGGCGGACCTCTGTTTTTAAAAAAAACTTATTATATTAACGTATTTTGGTGCGCTGATTACGAAAATGATCAAAAAAGTTAGCGGAAATTTGATTATCATGATAAAAACCATAAAAAACATCATGTAATCATGATTTTTTGCCTTTATCTATTAAAATATGGCAAATTTGAAAAACTGTTTCAAACAAAAGTTGTAGGTCTCATGAAAATACACAATTTATGTATTAATCATTTTTTCATGAAAATAAGTATTTTTAGATATAAATGAAAAAACGATTTGGCGGCCTTAAAAAAGGCCGATTGATAAAGGAGACTAATAAGGGGTCCTCCGATTTTTTTTGAGATTAGTATTTGTACGTATTTTGATGCGATGATTACGAAAATGATCAGGAAAATTGAGGCAAATTTGATTATCATATGGTAAAAAACAATAAAATCATGATTTTTGCGTTTATCTATTAAAGTATGGAAAATTTGAAAAATTGTTTTAAACAGAAGTTGTCAGCCTCATAAAAATACACATTTTATGTACTATACATTTTTTCATGAAAACTAATATTTTTCGATATAAATGAAAAAACGATTTAACGGGCTTAAAAAAAGCCGAATAAGGGGGGACCTCTGATTTCTTTGAAACTTTGCATTTCTATGTATTTTGATGCGCTGATTACGAAAATGATAATAAAAATTGACGCAAATTTGATACTTTAATACTTTTTTCATATAAATGCAAAAAACTGGTTTTTTATGGGTTCTTTGTGTTTTTTTTGCATTTTTCTGGCAAAATATTGGTTTTTATGAAAAAATGTATTCTACATAAAATATCTATAATCATGAGGCCTATAATTTTTATATGAAATATTTTTTATATTTTTAATATTTTCGAAGATAAATGCAAAAAACTGGTTTTTTATGGGTTTTTTGTGTTTTTTTTTGCGTTTTTCTGGCAAAATATTGGTTTTCATGAGAAAATGTATTCTACATAAAACATGTATGATAATAAGTCCTACAATTTTTGTTAGAAAGATTTATTTATATTTTTAATATTTTTGAAGATAAATGCAAAAAACTGATTTTTCATGGGTTTTTTGGCTTTTTTACCATGAAAATCAAATTTGCGACAATTGTCACTAACATTTTTGTAATCAGCGCATTAAAATACGTAAGGATACGTACTTGACATCAAAATTGGAGGTACCACTTATTCGAAAATATATCCGATGAAAATTACATAAGTTATAAATTATTGAAATTTGATGTTTTCTGCAAAAGGGTATTTTTTGGTCGCGTTTTTCTACGTTAATAACAAGAAATTGAAAATAATGTGCTGCATGAAATTTGTTATAAATTTCATGAATTTTCCAGATATGCAATAAAAACTCATGTATTTTCAATGAAAGTACCCCAAAAAGTATTTTATTTGTATTTCAGAGGAAATATAAAGAATTTCAAAAAATGTTTCGGAGAAAAGTTGTAGCTCTCACTTGGATACATGTTTTCTTTTTTTGTAAAATTTTCCTCAAATTGCGTATTTTCGAAGAAAATAAGAAAAAATACTTAAAAACGAAAAGTCGTTCAATTTTGTAAACTACCTCATTCAATTCGCAAAATTTACCAAAATGGTTTTAACAAAAGTTATAGATCTCATCTAAATACACATTTTATTTCTTACATACTTTTTCAAAAAACTGACAGGGTTTCCCTAAAAATCAAAAAACCACGAAAAACACGCAATAATACGTTTTTTTTGCATTTTTATTCAAAATTAGTCAATTTTTTGGAAAAATACGTAAAACATAAAATATGTAATTCGATGAGATCTACAACTTTTGTTTAGAACATTTTTTCAACTTTTGCATATTAAATTAAATAAATGCAAAAAATGAACAGTTTTTGGGAGACTATCGTAGATTTTGTATTTATCTGAGCAAATGCAAAAAATTTCAAAAAATGTTTTAAACAATATGTTATTGTAATATGATTTTTTGTTTTATGTACTTTTCCAAAATACAGAAAAGTTTTTGATAAACATTTTTTAAAAAATCCCTAAATAATAAAAATAATAATAGTTATAAAAATGCAATTACTCGTAAAATAAGTAAACTTTGTAAATTGTGTTTTATTATTGGACATTTTAATGAACATAATTACAGGAAGCGTATAATAAAAAAAGAAGAAGAAGCGCGAATTTCTTCTCTCCATTGGGAAATCTTGTAAAATAAATTAGCCAAACACAGGAGATTCGAAAACAAAATAAATAAAGGAATTACTTTAATGGAAGTGTTTTTTTTAGGAAATTACTATATCAATAAATAATTAAAAATTTTGTAAGCAAATTGTAAGTATCTATAATTTCAAAGTTCTTTGACTTTGAACTGAACTATCTGCCTCTAAACAATTGTTTGTCCTTCTACATATAAAGATTCTTCTTTTGCAAACAATTAACTTTCTTAAAATAACTGTCGCTTAACAATTGCTTATAATTTAACAAATGTTTTTTTCTGCAGTAAATATTGTTTGTACTCAAACTATTGTTTGTCGTTAAACAAATATTATTTCTCCCTAAACAATTCTTTCCTTAAACAATTGTCTGACACTTGACAATTGTTTTTTTCCAATTTTTTCTTTAAACAACTGTCTATAATTTAATAATTGTTTGCCCTTAAACAACTACTATTTGTCCCTAAACAATCGTCTGTCATTTGACAATTGTTTTTTCCTAAATAATTTTTTCCTTAAACAACTGTTTATAATTTAATAACTGTTTGTCCTTAAACAAATATTATTTGTCCCTAAACAATCGTCTGTCATTTGACAATTGTTTTTTCCTAAATAATTTTTTCCTCAAACAACTGTCTATAATTTATTAATTGTTTGTCCTTAAACAAATATTATTTGCCCCTAAACAATTCTTTCCTTAAACAATTGTCTGACACTTGACAATTGTTTTTTTCTCAACTTTTTCCTTAAACAACTGTCTATAATTGAATAATTGTTTGCCCTTAAACTACTATTTGTCCCTAAACAATTGACTCTCCAAAATTAGTCTTTTATAAATCTTCTTACACAAATATCGTTTATTCGAAACAATTCCTTGTCCACAAATCTCGAAAAACTAAAATTGATATAAAAATTGTTTTTACCCCCACACAAAGGAAAAATTGCCTCTCAAACAAATTGTTCATTTTGTTTGATACTTTTTCGCAAATTACGAAATTTTTCTCACCTGTTCAACACGATGTTTCGTTGTTTCTCGATCCTCTTGGTCTTGTCCTCTATTGATATCATCAACCAAATTATGAAGAACTCTAGGATCGTTAATTCTGCTCGTTCCAATCCTTCTAGTTTCGAAACTCAGTGAACTTTGAGGTGCCAGCTGTTGGGTTTCTTGATTCTCGAAACTTTCCTCATCCTCCTCCTCTTCCACGAAATCTCTGCCTTTATCCAGACTTTTCTGCAAAACCGATTGAAGCCAAACCCGATCATTTTCCGTCAATCTCGAATTTGCATCGCTCATTGAAATATCCTCAGGCTACTTTTCGATCTTCCTTATCTCTTTCAACTCAATTTACATTGTGCAAACTCACTTTTTTTTCAAAAAACTTCACTCCCAGGGCATTCATGACAATTATTGTTTCACTGTTTTTTTTTTATCAATATTCAAAAATATCCACTTCTCAAAATCAAAATAATCTTGAAACAGTTCTGATTAAGTTGTTTCAACTACTTCGAGTCTTTAAAATTAAAAAACACCCTTTCTTTTACTATTTTGTTAAAGATTTGTTTAAATAAATTAAAAAACCCTTTCTTTTAGTAAGTTTTTTTAAACAAATTGATTGTTTCAATTGATACATTTTTTTAAACCTATCTATCGATTTTTTAAATCTTGATTTTTATCTACTTTGATTTTAAACTCCTTTTCCATCCGGAAGTGGGACAAGAATGAAGATACTCAATCAAAAAGTCACCAGCGTCGAAACCCCACCACTATTGAAAAACCCCCACCATAAAAATCAGATCCCCGCCATGGAGAAAATCAGATCACGTCACGTTTTATAACGAAAAATTTAGAAAAATAAAAAATAATTTTTGAAATGTTGACAGGTGGATCCTAAATGGTGAAATACTTTATTAATTGAAATTTTAAGAAAATAATTGAAATATTGAACATTGAAAAAAATATTTTTATTTTTTGCGCTTCCAATAGGCGATTAAAAGTTTAAAAGTTCAATTAATCCAGATTTCAACTATACTAAATTTGAAGTGATTTAAAAATTTCTTCAACTTTTAATAATTCTTGTTTTCTATTATGATTTCAAATACTTAAACTACAGTTTTGTACTATTTTTATCATTTTGCAATTATTTTCTTCAATTTTGAATTATTTTAAAATTATTTCCCAAAATCTTAAATTTACTTTCTTAAATTCCAACTATTTTGTTTAGTTTTTTCAATCACTTTTTCAATTTTAATTATTTTGCCCTTGACATTAAATCAATTTAAGTATTTATTCCTAAATTTTATGTTATTCATTGCAAAATCCAATTCATTTTTTTAATTTACCTTTATTTTTGTCATTTTGCAATTATTATTTTCAATTTTTAATTATTTTCATAATTTTTTAATTAATTTCCTGAATTTTTAAATATAAATCTCAATTTTCATTTCTTTTTATTATTTCTCAATTAATTTCCTAAATTTTCAGTTCTTATCTCAATTTTACATTATTGTCTATAATCTTCAATTTTTTAAACGATTTTTCAATTACTTTCATCATTTTTTAATAATGACATAAATTTCAAAAATTTCGATTATTTATCTGAAATGTTAATTATTTTTATCAATTTTTTACTGTTTCTGCAATTTTCTAATTACCCTCTTTAATTAAAATTTTTTAAGTAATTTTGTAATTATGTCCTTTTTTTAAACACATATTCTACGATTTTTGTAATTATTTCTTTCAAATTTTACTTACTGTTTTCAATTTTCCATATTTAAATTATTTTCATCATATTTCAACTTTTTTTTTCAATCTTAAATTACTTTCAGCATATTTCAATTATTTTCTTTAATTTTAAATAAATTTGATCATTTTTTAATTATTTTCCTCGTTTGTTAATTATTATTCTCATTTTCTAAGATTTTTAAGTATTTTTCTAAAATTCCAATTATTTTTATTTGTTTTTATAATTTTCAAAAAATTTTATTAATTGTCTTCAATAAAATTTTTTTTAGCTTTCTTCAATTTATAATTATTCTCATTTTTTTCCATTAATTTTTTCAGATTTTCAAGTCTTTCTCAAATTTCAAATTATTATTTTTGTTTAATTCTGCAATTTTTTAAATTATTTATTTCAAATTTAAGTTATTTTTTCAACTTATCATTGTTTTATTATTTTCTTCAAGTTTTAAATTTTAAAAACATTTTTCAATTATTTTCATCATTTCTTAATTATTCTTATATTATGTTAAAATTATTTTTTAAGATTAATATTTTTCTCAAATTTCCCATTATTTTTCTTTAATTTTAAATTATTTTCCATTTTTTTTCAACATTGCAAAAATTTTAAACTGTTTACGTGATATTTCAATTATTTAATTCAATTTTAAATTATTTATGTTATCATTATTATTATTATTTCTTTTTTCATAACTTACGTTCTTTTTCATAATTTCCAAAATATTTTGAATTAATTATCTGAAATTTCCAATATTTTATTCAATTTTTGATTATATCTATCATTTTCTTATATTTTATGTATATTCTGTATTTTTTGCAATTATTTCTCTTAAATTAAAAATTGTTCTCTTCAATTTTGAATTATGTTTATCTTTTTTCATTTATTTTCTCTAATTTTTAAATATTTTCTCTAATTTTAATTAATTATTTCAATTTTAAATTATTTGTGCCATCGCGCGTTGTTTAATTTAGTCATACTTTAAATTACTACTTTGCCCCTTAACATTATTAAAATTAAATTTTTCAGCTTTGAATCAATACTTTATTAAATAAAGAATTAATCAAAGTTAAATTAAATTCCTAAAATAAAAAGCTCTCACTTGAATGTCCTTTGTGAATTCTAATAAATAATCAATTGTATTATTCAATCAATTTAAAATTAAATTTTTCAGCTTTATATCATAAACCTTTATTATATCCAAAGCAGCAATAAGTTTTAAATTAAATTTATAAAATCAAAAGCTCTCACTTGAACGTCCTTTGTAAATTTTATTAATTCTGATCAATGCTTCAAAGTGAAATCTACAATCAAGATATTCATTATCCAACATTCCTATTATTTTTTTTTTTTATATTAATTCAATTCTCGCGCATTTGATTGAAATATAAAACAGTTTTAATCAATTAAAATTACAAATCTGAAAGAATCCAAATAACCATCAAAATAATAATAATAATAAATAATTAATAAAAGAAAAGAAAAAAATATTTATTGTTATTTATTAAATTCTTTCTTGTATTCTAAATTGAATTAACGAGCGATAATAAAATTAAAATTTAAAACAATCAAAAGCCCTCACTTAGCGACCTTTGTAAATTCAAATAAATGTTTAATTGGTAAAAGCTTCACAATTTCATCGACATTCGCAAAAAATTCATTATTCAACATTCCAGCATGTTTTTCTATTTATCAATTCAACTCTCTTTGACTACAATTTTATCGCACACATTTTTTTTTCGAGAGCTATTAAAAGTCCAAAAGAGAAGAAATTGTATCATATGAATATTAAACGATTGAAATTGGCAGAAATTTAAGATTTGAAAAATAACACGAATTGAGATTATTTTGTACGAGACAAAAAAAAGCCGCCAACTTCTTATGTGACTGTTTTTCTTTTAACTCTGGAATTCTTCGGTTGTAAAAACTTATCTGAAACACCTGACCTGAATTTCTCGAATCCTGTCTAAAACCTTGATGATTGGAAAATTAACGACTTTGAGAGTGCTTTTCTTGTCTGTCTACAGGATTTAAGGGGATTTCCTCTAATTCCAAAATCTGATAAAGAGACCTGCATAATTCAAGGCTTGAAATCGAAACTGTTTCTCTGATTATATTTCTTGTTGGGGACAGCTTGTCATTTAGTCACGATTTTGAAATGATAGCTCCATTTTCCCTTATTATACGACATTTTCTAGGTTAACTGCTCAAATTTTGATGAATTATTACGATTCGACAGAATGAATTAGAATTTATCAAATATTTATTGTCCTTGAATATCTCAATGACAAAACTTTTAAAAAATACTATATAGTATTTAAATTTTAAAATAATTAAAAATAATTAGAAATAGTATAAAAACGTAAAAAACTAGTTTAAAACTGTTTTAAAGTAGGTAGTTAATAATATTTAGAAAAAATTAAAAATGCGCTTAAATTAGATTAAATTGTTTACTTAAATAGTTTTTAAAAACTGGTTTCAAAGTGGTCCAAAACAATTTATATAATTTTTCGGAATTTGTCTAAAACTTTTTTTTTAGAAAAGTTGCAAATTTTGCAAATTAATTGAAACAATTTAAAATTGGGGAAAATAATTTAACACTCAGAGAAAAATTTTTCAAAAAATAAAAATAATTGAAGAAAGATAATAAATATTAGAAAATTAAATGGAAATTTGAAAAAAAAATAATTGAAAAAATTACAGAATATCTATGAAATAAGGGAAAATAATTGCAAAATTAAATTTTGAAAAAAAAGTCATTGTAATTTGAAAAACAATTTTGAAAATGAATTAAAAAATAATCAAAATAATTACAAATTAGAAAAAGTAATAATAGAAGAATGAGAAATGTAATTGAAAATTGAAGAAAATAATAGAATTTTAAGAAAAATAGTTAAAAATCTTAGAAATTAATTAAAAAGAATCATAGAATATATGTATATTGAAAAATAGAAATAAATTGAAATTTTAGACAAAAATTTTGGAAATTATAATAAAGAATGGAAATAATTTAAAATTAGAAAAATTAGAGCAAGAAATGTTATCACTACTGAAAAAATGGGGAAAATAATTGAAAATGAATAAAAAAAAAATTAAAAATCAAAGAAAATAATAATAAATAATAAAAGAAAATAATTTAATTTAATAAATAAATATTGCATAAGAAGAAAATTAATAAAAAATCATTTGAAACTAATTAAAATTTGAGAGAAGTAATTGAAAAAATTACAAAATATATTGAAAATACAAAAAAAATATTTCAAAAATAATTTTAAAAATTGAAAATTGAAGACAATAAATTAGATTTGAGACAAGAAAGGAAATTGAGATCGTAAGTTTACTAATAAATAAATGAACAAAAAATAAATAATTTAAAATTTAAAAAAACTACAATTAAAAAGTAATTTAAATAATTTAAAAGCAGAGAAAATAATGATAAAAATGATATGAAAATTTAAAAAAAAACAATAATTGAAAAATAGGATAAATAATTAAAAATTTAAAAAAATTAATCGAAAAATAATGAAAATGTTTAAAAATCGGAGAAAATACTTACAAAATGAAATACTAGCGAAATAATGAAAAATTGAAGAAAAAAAATGTAAAATTGAGATAATTAATTGAAAATTGAGAAAAAAATGATAGGAATTTGAAAAAATTAATTGACGATAATGAAAAAATTTAAATATTGGGGAAAATAATTGAAAAACCACAGAAATATTTTTAAATTGAAGGCAATAATTGAAAGTTAAAAATACTTGAATATATTATAAATTATGTGAAAAAATGAGAATAATTAAAAATTGGGGGGAAAATAATTAAAAATCTTAGAAAATCTTAGAATATAATTCAAATAATGAAAATCATCAAAAGCTTAAAAAAATAATTGAAGAAAGATAATAATTTTAAAACATTAAATAGAAATTTAAAAAAAAATAATTAAAAAAATTACAGAATATCAATGAAATGACAGATAATAATTGAAAAATTAAATTTTGGAAAAAAATCATTGTAATTTAAAAAACCATTGAAAATTTTGGAAATTAATCAAAAATAATTAAAATAATTAAAAATTGGGAAAAATAATAGAAGAATGATAAAAGTAATTAGAAATTGGAGAAAATAATACAATTTTAAGAAAAATAATTGAAAATCTAAGAAATTAATTAAAAAGAATCACAGAATATAGAAATGAATTGAAATTTCCGATAAAAATTTTGGAAATTATGATAAAGAATGAAAATAATTTAAAATTAGAAAAATTGAAGCGAGAAATGTTAACACTGCTGAAAAAATGGGTAAAATAATTGAAAATGAATAAAAATAATTAAAAATTGAAGGAAATAATAACAATTAATAAAAGAAAATAATTTAATTTAATAAATAAATATTGCATAAGAAGAAAGTTAATTAAAAATCATATAAAACTAATTAAAATTTGAGAGAAGCAATTGAAAAAATTACAAAATATATTGAATGTACAAAAAGAATATTTAAACATGATTTTCAAATTTAAAAATTATAGACAATAATTTAGATTTGAGATAATAATGATCTTTGAGCCTGTAATTTTAATAATGAATTATTGAACAAAAAATAAATAATTTAAATTTAAAAAAAACTGCAATTAAAAAATAATTTAAGTAATTTAAAAGTAAAGAAAATGATTATAAAAATGATAAAAGTAAATGAAAATTAAAAAAACAATAATTGAAAAATAGGATAAATAATTAAAAATTTAGGAAATTAATCGAAAAATAATGAAAATGTTTAAAAATCGGAGAAAATACTCACAAAATGAAATGCTTCCAAAATAATTAAAAATGGAAAAAAATAATTAAAAGTTGAGACAATTCATTAAAAATTGAGAAAAAAATATTTGGAAGAATTAATTGAAGCATAATGAACAAAATTAAAAATTGAGAATAATAATCGTAAGATGGTATAAATAATTTGACAATTGAAAAAAATGATTTAAATTTGCAAAAATAATTGAAAAAAATATAAAATATATTTAAAGTTGAAGAAAATAATTGTACTGTGATAAAAATATTAGTAAATTGAAAAAATAATCGAAATTTGTAGAAAGTAAATTTAAAACTTGACGAGGAAATTAAAAAATAATACAGATAATTAAATTGAAGAAAATAATTGAAAGATGATGAAAATTGTTAAAAAAAATTTTAAAAAAATTAATAGAAAAGAATTATGAAAAATTAAAGAAAATTTAAAAAAATTTCAAAATTTAAAATATCACCACGAAAAAAATAATAACACACAGAATGTGAGACAAAATCAATAGAAGCAGCGAAAAATAGAAAAAATAATTACGTAAAAGATTTCAAGAAAAATAAAACTGAGGGTTTTATTAAAATTGAAGGGAAATAATTAAAAATTTATCGAATACTTTTAGATTGATTTTTCCAATTAAAATATAATCTTCTAATTGTAAAAATTGTGAAGTTAATCAAATGGTTCATTGTTCAGAATTTTATCACCTGGGGTAATGAAAAATCGTATAAAGTACAAAAATTCCATTAAAAGTTATGAAAATTAGTAAACTTGAAAACTATAGAAATGAGCAAAAAACGTATATAAAGTTTAAAATGGAAAAATTTTGCATTCTTTCCTATTCATAAATTTTATATTTTCAAACTTGAGTAAAATAATAAGTTTAAAACCAATGAAATAGTAAATTACGCCTTATTTTAAAGGGTAATAGAAATTTGCGAAAAACACGAAGTTAAAGTAATAAAAGGAGATAAAAATTAATGTAAAATAATTTCAAAGAAAATAAATGGAACATTATTTTTAAAAATGAAAAATAATAATAAAAAAAAGTTAATAATGAAAAGTATTGGAAAATGTTACAAAATAATAAAAAAGAAATTTGTAGTGTCCAGTGATAAAATGTATATAAATAGAATAATGTATTAGAAAAAAGTAGCGACACAAAAAACCGAAAAATGATATAGAACAATTAAAGAAAATCAAAAAGTATAAAAAATTAAAGGGTACATTATTTTTAGAAATAAAGCTACAGTAAATTGCTCTTTTCTACTATTAATCTAATGACTTTCTTAAAGAAAGGAAAGTGACTAAGAGTAATGGAATTTTTTTCAAAAAAAATAACCGTTCGTAAGTATTATCAGTAACAAGAACCATTTAAGCGAAAATAAATTATGCACTGGACGTTGAAGATACGTTTTTTGATAAAAAGCTTCTGAAACAATGCGATAAGAAAAAGGAGATTATTCTGGGTACAAACTTGATTTTTTTGATTCATATAAAAAAAAATTAATTGGAGAAAGAGAAATTAATAAATTAATAAATTAAATATAAACATTTTTTTGATAACGTTAATAATACAAAGGATAATCATTAATTTTATAGAGAAATAAAGAAATAAAAAAATGAAATAAAAATGAACAAAATGTTAGGAATAAAAAACTTAAAGACATAACTTTACAGCAAATATTGTCAAAATTATTAATAAATTTTCCCTGCTAGATAAACTTTCGGGGAAACTTTTGACGCTCTAGTGGATTTTGGGTCGAGAAATTTTGGCTTGTGTCCCGAGAGAATATATGAGAAAAAATTTTGTCGATAAAATTGTACTTGAAAGTACGAGTAGAATTCTATCTATTAATCTACATTATTCAACTCACAAAAAAATTCTCAGAATATCAGGAAATAATAAAATCAACATTCACAAATCCAAGTGAAATATGCATTTTAAAGTGTCGAGCAGATTTTGGCACAAAAACTGCTGATTTTTCGCGAATTAATCTAAACAAATTGAAAAGAGATATTTGCTTTCTAAAGAAAATGGAATTATTTTATTACTTTAAAGAAATAAATTTAACAACATTTTTTTATAAATATATAATATATATTTGTTTTATTAATTTTTAAATAACATTATTTTTGTAAAAATTGTTATTTACTAAAAAAATTTTACTTTAATATTAAATTATTTTATGATAATCAAATAATAAATTTTTAAATTAAGCGCTTTTTTTTTAGTGGCTGTTTTCATAATTTCGCATTATAAGGTTGGTAGTATTCATGATTCATGTTTATAACCTAAAAAAAAATTCATCTCGAATTTTCGTACAATTTTTGTGAAATTCTGTATCAATTTCATGATAAAAAGAAAGCTTTGTTCTAAGTCAGTAATTAATTTCAATAAACAATTTTTCAGACCGAAATCCGCATTGAATTTAATAAAGAAAGAAAAGTAGATATTAATTCAATTCACTGGAGAATTTATCAGAATATCTGTAATTCAAAGCAATCATTCAGATGTTTTTTTTTCTCTTTGTCTTTTTTTAAAAAGAAATTGTTTTGTTTGCTCAGTAAAAGTTTCAGGTCCAGTTCCTCCACTCAACGATACTATTCAGAAATTTTATGTAACTGTATAGTTATATTGATAAAGAGGCACTGAAGAAAAGTGCAGTTGATGAAAAAAAAAAAAAAAAAAGAGAACTTGCTAGACATCTACATTTTTCACTCTTCACTGCTCCAGATATTTCATTCTCTCTTTTCAATCAGCGAAAGAATCCTCTAAAGATGATTTTCTTTCTTTAACAAGATTTCCTTAAAAGCACTACTCATGTTGCAAAAACCATTAGCTTCTTAAAAGTTTCTTAATTTTCTGTAAGCGGGAACAAATGAAAAAAATCGATTACTCATCTGATAAAAAGATTATTGAGTTCGAGAAAATAAAAAAAAAAACTGAAAAGAATATTTTTTTACAAAGAATATAATTTTTTTTTTGGAAAAAGTTTATAAAACTGAAAAATGTCTAGATTGATAAACAAGAAAACAATATAATTAAAAAAAATTAAAGAATAATTAAAAGATTTTAAGATAATAATTGAAAATTGATAAAATGTAGGAAATAATGGAAAATTGGGGAAAATAATTAATAATTGAAGGAAATAGTTGAAAAATGAAGAGAATAATTTCAAAATTAAAAAAAAAATTTGATAAATTACGAAGATAATTGTCAATTGAGACCAAAATTCTAAAAATGACTTAATTAATAGGCAATTATAAAAATAATTAAAAAAATTAAACAAGAAATACTTTTAAAGAAAATAATTGCAAATTGAAAAATTAAGAAAATTACAGGAATAATTGTTGAAAATAATTGCCCACTTAACAACTGGACTGAAGATGGATAAAGATAATTAAAATTGAATATGTAATTCAAATGTAAAAAATATACTTTAAAAAAACGAAAAAATTAATTAAAAAAAAAAACAAGAATTATTGAATATAGATGAAAACAATTGAAAACTGAAGAATGGAAATAAAAATTGAAGAAAGGAATTAAAAATTAAAATAATTAAACAATTGTATTCAAATTTAAAGAAATTTCATGATAATAAAAAAAATAGAATTGAATAATTGAATTGAAACTTTAAAATAATTTTTATAAGTGAAAAACTTGATTTAAAAAATCCGAGAATTATTGAATATTGAGGAAATAATTAAAAATCGATAAAAATAATTGAAAATTAAAGAAAATATTTTAGAATTGATGAAAATAATTAAAAATTGAAGAAATAAATGGGAAATTAAACAATTAAATGGAAATTTTAATCGAATAGTTGATAATTGAAAGAAAAATTAAAAAATGACTAAAATAATTAAATATTCAAGAAAATAATTGAACAATTGTATTTAAAATTAAAGAAATATAATGATATTTGAAATAAATAATAGAAAAAAGAAAAATAATTTTTTAATATTAGAGAAAATAATAGAAAATTGAAAAGTGGAATTTAAATTTGAAAAAAATAATTGAGAATTAAGAGAATAGTTCTAGAATTAATAATTAAACTGAATATTTAAAGCAATTTTTATGAGTAAAAAAATCACACTGAAAATTGAAAAGTATATTTTTAGAATTAAATAATTAAATTAAAATGGTAGAACAATTTTTATGACTAAAAAAAATTATTGAAAAAATCCAAGAATTATTTAATATTGAGGAATTAATTAAAAATCGATCAAAATAATTAAAAACAAAATAAAATATTTGAGAATTGAAGAAAATAATTAAAAATTGAAAAAATAAATTGGAAATTAAAAAATTAAATGGAAGTTTGAGAAAATAATTGATAATTAAAAGAAAAATTACAAAGTGACAAAAGTAATTTAATATTGACGAAAATAATTTACTATTAAAACAAAATAATTAACAATATTGGAAAAAAAACTTAAGAATAATCGGCAATTGAACAAAAATTTTTTAAAAATTAATGTGGAATCATAAAAATTGAAGGAGAATAATAAATTGGCAATTAGAAATTGATGCAAATTTTGGAGAAAATTGTAGATAGAAAATAAATGAAAATTGAGGAATTTTATTAAAATTTCAAAAAAATAATTGATAATTCAGAAAATACGAGAATTATTGAATATTGAATAAAATAATTGAAAAATGAAGAATGCAATTTAAAATTGAAGAAAATAATTGAGAATTGAAGAAAATAACTAAAAAATAAAGAAATAAATTGAAGATTAAAGAATTAAATTGAAATTTGAAGAAAATAGTTGATAAATAATTGAAAGAAAAATTACAAAATGACGGGAATAATTGAAAAATTGAAAAAAATATGTAATAAATGAAGAAAATAATTGTATTGAAAACAAAATTTAAAAAATGACTAGATTAATAATTGTACATTTAATAACTGGATTGAAAACCGAAAAAAAATAAATAAAATTTAAAAATAAATATTTAAAAATTGAAGAACGTAATTAAAAATATTGGAGAATGGAATTGAAATTTCCTGAATATTCTAAAAAATTCAGAAAAAATAGAATTAAAAACAGCAAAGAATTAATAAATATAAAAATAAAAAAAATTGAAGAATGGAATTAAAAATTAAAGAAAATAATTAAGCAAATGTATTTAAAATTAAAGAAGCTTAATGATAGTCGAAAAAAATAGAAACAATTTGATAAGTTTTTAAGAAAGTTTTTAAGTTTTTTTGAAGAGAATATTTCTAGAATTGAATAATTAAATTGCAATTTTAAAACAATTTTTATAAATAAAAAAGATACTTGATAAAATCTGAGAATTATTGAATGTTGACGAATTAATTGTAAAGCAATGAAAATAATTGAAAATTAAAGAAAATATTAAAGAAATATTGAGAATTGAAGAAAATAATTAAAAATTGATGAAAAATTGAGAATTAAAGAATTCAATGCAAATTTCAAGAAAATAATTAATAGTTAGAAGATAAATTACAACGTGACGAAAATAATTAAATATTTAGGAAAATAATTGAATTTAAAAAAAATAATTAACAGTTGAAAAAAAAATTCAAAAAATGGTGTGAATAAACAAGAAATATTAAATTTAAAGAAAATATCTGCAAATTGAAAAACTAATTAAAAATTAAAGAATGGAATTGAATTTTAAAGAATATACTTTAAAATTGAAATAAAGTAATTGAAAAAGCCGAGAATTAATTAATATAGAAGATAACAATTGAAAACTGAAAAAAATAAATAAAAATTAAAAAATAGAATTAAAAATTAGAGAAAATAATTGAAAAATTGTATTCAAAATTATAGAAACTTAATAATAATCACCAAAGATAATAGAAAAAAGCGATAATTTTTTAATATTACAGAATTAAATAGAATAGTTCTAGAATCGAAGAATTGAATTAAAATTTTAAAACAATTTTCATGAGTGAAAAAAATAATTGAAAAAATCAGAGAATTGTTTAATATTAAGGAATTAATTGAAAATCGATAAAAATAATTAAAAATTAAAGAAAATAGTTAAAAATTTAATAAATAAATTGAAATTTAAAGAATTAAATGGTAATTTATAGAAAATAATTGATAATAATTAAAAGAAAAATTACAATTTGATGAAAATTAAATTTATTAAATAATTAAATATTTAAAAAAATAATTAACAATAGAAAAAAGAATTCGGAAAATAGTGAGAATAATCAGCATTCGAACAAAATTTTTTTTCAAATTAATTAAATAATAAAGATAAAATTGAAGGAGAAAAATAAATTGTCTATTAAAAACTGGTGAATATTATATGAAAAAAATTGTAGAAAATAAATGAAAATTGAAGAAATTAATTGGAAATTGAAGAATTGTATTAAAATTTATAATTGAGAAAATCCGGGAATATTGAATAAAATAATTGAAAAAAAAATTGAAAATTTAAGAAAATAATTAAAAATTAAAGAAATAAATTGAAGATTAAAAAATTAAATTGAAATTTTAAAAAAATAGTTGATCATTGAATGAAAAATTACAAAATGATTAAAATAATTAAATATTTAAGAAAATAATTGAGAAATATGGAAAATGATTGAAAACCGAAAGAAAAACTTGAAAACTGGCGGGAATAATCGACAACGGAATAAAAAAAATTTTTAAAAATAATTAAAGAATAATTATACAATTTAAAGAGAATAATTGTACATTAAAAGCTGTTGCAAATTATAAAAAATATTTATTTATATCAATATCAATATTATAAATTTATTTATTTATTTATTTATTTAATGATATAAACGGGTAACTTTTTAACCCTTTTTAATTTAATAACTAAATTTATTTAGTAATGAAATAAAAATTATTTGAACTGATATTTATAAATTTAAATTTTAATAAATGTAAATGCACTTTTTAAAAAGTATCTGATCTAAAACAAAAAATATCTATGTCTAAAAATTCAGGTGTGAATAGACTAAAAATGAATGAAGGAATCAAAGAACTTGCGGAATATTATTATCATTATTTTTAATTATAAATTTGTGATATATGAAAAAATTGATTTTCGATAAAATTTCTCAAAACTCTTAGTTCCACGAAGAAATTTCCGGTTTAGTAACAAATTTTCCGGTCAATTTTTTAATTCCCGGTCATTTCCAAATTTCCAAAATTTCACGTACCTAATTGGAAAAAATTCAAATATCATTAATTTCCATTAATTTAAATTACCCAAATTATGATAATTTCCAAATAACAAAATTGACAACAAAATATGCAAAATCACGTCAATTTAAAATCAGTAACAATTGAATTCAAAATTGGCCAATTACTGATGTTTGACCAAGTATTTCATCAAAGAGCAAAGAAATGTAATTTTCTCGATAATTTGATTTTGATTTAAAATTGTATGCTAACTGTGTCAATAAATATTAATGTTATACATATTAGTTATGCAATGTTTACGTGTCCTCTATTGTAGAGTCGTCAATATCAATCCGACAAATGCTTTGTGTATCTACTGACAGCTTTAGACTTGTTTATCGATTCACAAGGTTGAGACATAGGTAGTTCAACATAATCTGGCACGTGCCCCTTTTTCCCATTCTCTCTGACCCATCAATTTTACCTCTTATCGGTGAAGTTTTAGAGGTTCAAAAACTTTGGCCAACTTCCCAAAAAGTACCCACAAATTCACAACAGAGCAAAAAAAAAAAAAAAAAAATCTCGTAAAATTGTCTCCAATTCTTCGCCGGAAATATTTTGCCATTTACGTGAAAAATACACTGCAGTGGGTTTTTTTTTAAATGGGTTTTCATTATGAATTGAACTTAAACTGTTAATAATAATATTTAAAATAATAATAATAATAAAAAATATATTTTTAATATTAGTAAAAATAATAGTAATAGTAATTTACAATTTTGAGTACTAAATTTGCAATAAAGAAGGGAAAAAATAATAATTTTAATAATAAACAAAACAATAAAAACTAACAAGTTTTTTTTCACCCTAGGGCAAAAAAATTGAAAAAATATGTTTTCTTTTAAATCTGCAACTATGTACTGACAGATATCTAATTTTTCACCTTTTTCGTAATTATAAAAATTTTAATTTCTAATTTAAAAAAATTAATTGTCAATAAATTGACAAAATTTATTCATTTTATAATTTTTATTATTCATTTTGATTATAAAATCTAGATTTAAGATTATTGGTATTTAATGTACAAATAGGCATTTCTTTTTTTTCTGGTTAGCCCGTAAAAAAAAAAATGTTAATTGCAATAAATTTACTAAACTTTCCTAAACTTGTAAAGAAATAAAAAATCCGAAATTTAATAAAACTTGTAAAAAAGACAAAATTTCCTAAAATCTATTCAGTAAAATATAATTTCTTAAATTATGATAAAATATTTTATAGGATTACAAAAGAAATAAAATTTATCAATTAAAATTTACCAATTACATCAAAATTTGTCATTTAAAATAAAATTAACGAATTACAATGATTTACACGGGAATTCCACTTGTTACAAAGGGGAATCACAGGTAAAATAAGACAACGATTTTGATTCGTTGATTGTTTCCTGAGGCGGGAAATTTGAATTTTAAAATGTTGTTTAAACAGAAAAAAAGGGTTTTTCGTTAGTTTGGACAGAATTTTTGATAAATTTTAAATGTAAAAAAGTGTTTTTTTTAGTAACCACGTGAGACTTTGATTTCTCGAGAGGACGCGGACGGAGAGTCACGATCCTAACTATCGGAAAGGACGGGAGACACTGCGACATTGCCTGCGCCTTCTAACGGGTATAAAAGGCACTTAGTTTCCCTCTCTTTGACTCCTTGATATCCAATAACAGTAATAATGATTTAATATAATATTTTTAGAAAATGTCGTCGCCTATTAATATATTTAAAAAAAAAAATAAGTGGAAAATTCGAGAAAATCGTCGCAGTAATAAATTTTACGAAAACATACCTGATTAATGGCTTATTTGATAAATTATTATTAGCCAGTGTTTCTGACTAAATGTTTTTTGGTTTTAAATCAGTTATTTTTAAAATTAAATAATGTGATTAAATATTATCAATAATTAAAGAAGTTATACTTTAATCATTTTCTTCAATTTTTAAAAATATCTAAACTTTCAATTATTTTGTTTAATTTTTAATTATTTTTGCCATTATTCATAATTTCTTAATTTTAAAATTTCAATTTCCAATTACATCCTTTGATTTTTAAACTTTTTCCTGCAATTGTCAATTATATGCTTAAAAATGTCTAAAATATTAAATTTATTCATTCATTAATAATATTGATAACAAAGAATTATAAAAATTATAAGAGTTATGATAAGACAGATTTAATATTGAAAACAAGTAACTTAAGAAATTAATTAATTATCTATTTTTTTCGTAATTTTTTATTTATTTTCTTCGAATTAAAATTATATCCTTCAAAATTTCTTAACTATTTTCTCAAATAATATATTTCTTCCATTTATTAATAATATTGATTAGAAAGAATTATAAAAAATATAAGAATTATGATAAGAAAAATTTAATATTGAAAACAAGTAAATGAAAAAATTTATTAATTATCTACTTTTTTTTGTAATTATTTATTAATTTTCTTTAAATTAAAATTTAGATTTATCAATTCTTTCAATTAAATTTAGTAAATACTCGAATATTTTTGATTTATGTTTTTCTTCATTCAATTAATTTTTCAAATAATTAATAAGGTGAATTTTAATTATTAATTTCAATATTTTCAATGTTTGTCTTCTATATTCAATTTTTTTTCTTCGATTGTTTTCTTCATTTTTCAATTAATTTCTCGAAATCAAATTATTTTCTTTAATTTTAAAATATTTTCTTTAAATTACAATTATAAATGAAAAAATTCATTAATTATCTACTTTTTTTGTAATTATTTATTAATTTTCATTAAATTAAAATTTAGATTTATCAATTCTTTCAATTTAATTTAGTAAATACTCGAATATTTTTGATTTTTGTATTTCTTTATTCAACTAATTTTTCAAATAATTATTAAGTCAAATATTAATTATCAATTTCAATATTTTCAATTATTGTCTTCTATATTAAATTATTTCGTTTTTCTTCTACTGTTTTCTTCATTTTTAAATTAATTTCTCAAATTTAAATTATTTTCTTTAATTTTAAAATATTTTCTGTAAATAAGAATTATATTTTTCAAGTTTTAAAAACTTCTTGTGCAATTTTCAATTTATATCCTTAAAAATTTCTCAAATATTACATTTCTTCCATTTATTAATAATCTTGATAAGAAAGAATTATAAGAATTATGACAATAAACATTTAATATTAAAAATAATTAACTAAAAAAATTAATAAATTATCTATTTTTTCATAATTTTGTATTTATTTTCTTTAAATGAAAATTTATATTCATCATTTTTTTAAATTAAATTTAGTGAATACTTAAGTATTTTTCAATTTTGTTTTTCCGTTTTTAAATGTCTAATTATTAAAGCAAATTTTAATTATCAATTTCAATATTTTCAATTATTGTTCTCTGTATTCAATTAATTCCTTTTTGTTCTATTGTTTGTTAATTTTTAAAGCAATTTCTCAACTTGAAATTATTTTCTTTGATTATAAAATATTTTATTTAAATAACAATTATATTCTTTAATTTTTAAAAGTTTCTCCTTCAATTTTTAATGATATTCTTAAAAATTTTTAAACTATTTTCCCAAATACTACATTTCTTCCATCTATTAATAATATTGATAAGAAAGAATTATAAAAATCATAAGAATTATGATAAGAAAAATATAATATTGAAAACTAGAAACTAAAAAAAGTAATTAATTATCGACTTTTTCGTTATTATTTATTTATTTTCTTCAAATAAAAATTTATATTTATCAATTTTATCAATGAAATTTAGTAAATATTCAAGTGTTGTTGATTTATGTTTTTCTTCATTCAAATAATTTTTCAAATAATTATTAAGACACATTTTAATGAGCAATTTTAATATTTTCAATTATAGTCTTCTATATTTAATTATTTCTTTTTCTTCGATTGTTTTCCTCATTTATTTTATTTTTTTTCATAATTTTTAACTTAATTTTTTAAATTTAAATTATTTTCTTTAAATTTAAAATCTTTTCTTTAAATTGCAATTATATCCCTTAATTTTTTTATTAATTTCTTCAATTGATAATTATTTTAATTTTTTTGTTATTATTCTCACCATTTTTAAATTATTTTCTTCTTTCTTTTCTTTTTTTTCTTTCTTTTCTTTCTTCTTTCCAATCAAAAAATTTCTTCTTAATCTTTTCATTCGTGACTAAATTTCTTTTAATTGTTGATAGAACAAAACAAAAAATTTAGAAAAAACTTTTCTGCAAATTTCAATTTATTTATTTGCGTCAATTTTTTTTTAAGTTCAAAATTATCCCCTTCAAACATCAACCGATTTTACGATTTAAGAAATAAGAAATAAGAGATAAAAATTGAAAATAGTTTAATAAAATTTGATTAAAGAATGAATAATTAATTTCGTAAATTTCTGTAGAAATAAATAGATTTTGGTTTTTATCGATTTTCTTCTTATTTGGATAAACTATTATTAAACTTATTCTATTTAAATCCTAATATTATATTCCAAATATTTATAATTGTTGATAACAAAAGTGTGAAATAATTGAAAACAATTTGTCGTTTTGAAAATTACATTTTACCAGTCTCTTGATAATTTGATGCTGAAAGCGTGAAAAATTCTCGAGAGATAAAAATGTTCTTGATCAAGCTTTCTCATCTTCTTTTTTATGTCTCAAAGTAGGAAAAGTCGGCGAGTGTCAGACTGTGAGAAAGTAAGTGATTCCCGTCACGAAAATCCAATTTGCGAAGCCAAGCTACTTGTAAACAAGCCGACTAATTTGCGAATCACGTCGTTCGTTAATTGTCTCAAGAACGAGGGAGCCAAACGATTTGACCTCCATTATAATACCTCAGAATCTCCTGTTGGGTAAAACTTGGTCAAAAAGGAGATTTTAAGCACGTTTTTCTTCTTTTGCTCATTATGAAAATTCCACAGAGAAAGAGTTTTTAATTTGCTACAACTACGCTTATCATTTGCTCTTAATTTTATCCCTAATTAGTTTTAATTAAATTTTCCTTTTTGACGAAATGAAAAAAAAAGTAGATGCCTTCTTTACAGAGCGAGCTGATTTATGAGTAGATAAAGTTAGTTACGTGCCGACAAAGAGATTAAGGGGTTTTAAGTAGATAGGGTAGTTTTAGTCAGACGTCACGGACGAACGCAAAGGAGAGGAGTTTCAGTAGAATAAACATGTCTGGTCAGACGCGCGTTACTCTGGAACTACTGATAAGTGATAAAGGTCGTTTTATGTCAGACGTGACGGTATTTTATGTTTTTTCTGTTCTAAGAAGCCAGAATTTGTTGTTAATACGAATAATAGTTAGATGTAAATGTTAAAAAAAATATATTAAATAATATAGAATATTTTTTAAATTTAATTTATTAATGTATAAACTCACCTGTGCTACTTTTTCGCCCATATTTGGTGTGTGCATGGCTCCTTGAAAATATTTCGCTGAACCATTATCTTGTAGGGAATACTGAAAAAAGTATTTTTTTAATACAAAATGTACAACTTGTTTAAAAAATTATAATATGTGGAAATTTGCCTAAATTTTAAAATTTTGGACAAAAAATGAAAATTATTTAAAGAAAACAAGAAAAATAATAAATATTAAATATTGTTAATATTAATTATATTAAAAAAAAATCCGAGCTCGCGGGAATCGAACCTCGGTTACCTAGTGTTGCAAGTCAAACAGTTACCCACGCATCCAAATTAATATTAAAATTTTTATTAGCAAATTACATTAAAAATCACATTCTCTCTTCACATTTCGTTGAAAATTTGCCTTTTAAAAATATTAAAAAAATGATATTCGAAATTTAAATAAACTCACTTTGTGTTTTAAGGATTCTGGGCCCATTTGACTGAGCGATGGTGATTTTCGGTCCCTGGATGTTCGCCATTTTTGTAAATCACTCTCCGACGCAACACCGGGAAAAATCTTGGAGTGTTTAGCAGCTAAAAAAACAAAAATCATTAACTTTAAGTGTATAATTATTTTTCCCTTGATTATCGAATTGAGAAAAACTATAGTGCCAGGAAAAACAAGCTCTGATATTTAAAAAAAAAAATTTATTGATATAATTATTATCTTTAGTTTATAAAGTATATAATTATAATAATAAAAATAAATAAAGATTATAATTGAATAATTTAATCATTAAAATAAAAATTAAACTAAAAAATATTAAATAAATAATGTTTTTTTAATTTAAATTATTAATTCTGAAGAAAATAATATTCAATTTATTAAACTTCGAAAGAAAATTGATATAAAAAATAAAATTAATTAAAAATAAAAAACGTAATAATGTTGGTAATTAATTTCTTAAAATCCTTTATAATTGGACATTTTCATTACAAGACTTAAATCTAATTCAGAAGTAAAAAATATTTTTAATCTAAAAAATTAAATTCGCCCGTTTATAATTTGAAAAAAATTTTATTTAAGGGTGAAATTCAATTTAAAAACCAATCGAATTTTAATAAAAGAAAAATAAATTTAATCTTAAAATACAGAGAACTCGATTTTCTAGCTAAAGAAGCATTAGAGATGTGTTAGTAAGTTATTAAATCCGCTCTAGAAGCTGCATACCTGTGAAAGAAGTAAAAAATTTATTGTTTCTCAAAAATGTGTCTGGGTATGAAGTTCACAGAAAAAGAGTATTTTACAAATTTTAGCAGAAAAAAACTAAAATTACTACTGCAGTTGCTGTTATTGTGGTATGATTTGTACAATGATTCATGTTTCTAGTTTATAAAAAATTTTCATTATTTTTATGCCAAAACACATTTTTTCAAAAAAAAAAATTTTTTTGGAAAAAAAATTCTGGACTTTTTATACAAAAATCTTTTGTTAGGAATACACACACACGTTGTTCCGTTAAGTTTTGTTATTCTCTATTTTACCAAAAATTTATAATAAAAAAAATTATAAATTTTCATTATTTAGATAATTTTTTATTCATTAAAAAATAGACTATTAACGCGATTCCCTTGAATTATTATCATTTATTGTCAAACAAGAGGAGAATGATTTTTTGATGATAATTAAATTAATTAAATTGTGTTTAAAATTCAAAAAAGTGAATTCAGCCATTGCACTTCATTGTGGTAAGAAGCTATAATTAAAAAAAAAAATTTTGTCTAATCGGTCGACCGACAGTGCCAAAATTTTAATAAAATAAAATTAGGCATAAGTAAATTTTACTCAAATCAATTAAAAGTTATATCATTATCAAAATACATTTTTCCTTAAACAAGTTTAAAATTATTTAATTAAATTAAATTAAAAATTTAAAAAATATACTTTATCTCGAAGAGTTAAGGAAATGATAAAACAGAACTTCTTCTCCATCTTTTGGAAAGTAGTTCAGGTAGCAAATTGTTGATATTGTCTCCGTGGGTAACATAGATTTCTCTTTTATCAAATGTCGGTAAAACGGAAGCTAACTTTGCAGCACAGTGTAGCCGACCGAGGAAGCTACGGTGCTTTTATTACAGAACTGTTAATAAAGTAGGAATTGATCAATATAAAATTGTTGACTGAGTGAAACTAGCTTTATTAAAGGTGTCTAGTATAAAAAACAGGCCTATGAATTTTATGAAAGTTAAGAAAAAGCCAAAATATGTTATCTTTCAAGAGCTTCTAAAATTCTTCTCCAGGACTCCTAATTTGGTACTAAATGTGGAAAATTAGTAAATTCGGTTTAATAAAATGCAAAAATAATTGATTTTTTATTCCAATCTGACAAATTAATTTGTTAATTAAAGTTAATAAACTTTTTAAATCAAAAAATCGAATTTTTAATACTTTATTCTTCAACTCGGATGATAATCTTAATTTACCGACTGATGATAAAACTTACCGACTTATGATAACTGTTCAACAATTTAAAAAACATAAATGTAATTATTATAAAATGTTCTAAAAAATATTATTATTTCATGAATTTTAAATTAGCATTTTGATATAAAAGTTTAAAAAATGTTGAGTTAAAATAAAAATGATTTCCAGGGGCGGCGAATTGTAAATTTTTGCCATCTGCATATTTAAGGGGGGAAGAGGAGAGAAATAAAACAAAAATAAATTAAGAAAGTACATAATTACCAAATGATTTCAAAAATTTTAAATTGCGGAAAATAATAAAAACATTATAGAAATAATCGAAAATTGAAGAAAATAATGGAAATTTGAGATAAATAATTAAAATTTTTTGAAATAATCAAAATAGTATAAAATTTGTAAAAATCATTACAAATTAAAAAAAATAATTAAAAATTGATTAACATAATTGAAATTTGCGAAAAATAATTAAAGAATGATTAAAATATTAAAAAGAGGATATAATAAATTCGATGAGAGATAATAATTAAAAATTTAGAAAATTAATTGAAAAATAATTAATATATCTAATTAAAAGGTGGAAAAAAATAATTGCAAAAAGATAAAAGAAAATGAAAATTGAAAAAAATAAATGAAAAATGAGATAAAAAATTGAAAATTTAGGAATTTAATTGAGGAATAGTAAAAATATTGTAAAACAAAAAAAAATTGATTGCAAAATAATAACAATAATAATTGAAAATTGAAAAAAATTATTAAAATTTGAGAAGGATATTTTAAAATCTAGAAAATTAATTGAAAAATAATGAAAATAATAAAAAATTCGAGAAGATATTTGCGAAGTAATAAAAATAATTAAAAATTGAAGAAAATAATTTTAATATGTGAAAAATAATTGAAAAAATTACAACGTATATTTGTAATACACTAGAAAAATTTGATGAATGATAAAAATAATTATCAATTGAAAAAATAACTAAATTTGTGATAAATAATTAAAAAAAAATAGAAAATGAATTTTAAAAAAACTTGAAAATGACAAAAAGTAATTAAAAAATTATAGAAATAATTGAAAATTAAAGAAAATAATGGAAATTTGAGATAAACAATTGAAAATTTCGGAATTAATCAACAAATAATTAAAATAATATAAAATTTATGAAAATCATTGAAAATTGAAAAATTAATTTTAAATTCACGAACGTAACTGAAATTTGAGAAAAATAATTAAAGAATGATTAAAACATTGAAGACTTAATAAAATAACTTAGATTTGAGATAATAATTAAAAATTTAGAAAATTAAGTGAAAAAAAATTAATTTAATTAAAAGATGGAGAAAACAATTTCAAAAAGATAAAAGAAAATGGAAATTGAAAAAATAATTGAAAAATGAGATAAATAATTGAAAATTTAGGAATTTAATTGAGGAATGGTAAAATAAATTAAAAATTGAAGAAATTGATTTTAAAATAATAACAATAATAATTAAAAATAGAAAAAAAAAATAAACTCTGAGAAAAATATTTTAAAATCTAGGAAATTAATTAAAAAATCATAAAAATAATAAAAAATTCAGGAAAACATTTGTAAAGTATTAAAAATAACTAAAAATTGAAGAAAATAATTTTAATTTGTAAAAAATAATTGAAAAATTACAACATATATTTGTAATAGAAGAAAATAATTGCAGAATGATAAAAATAAATGTAACTTGAAAAAATAACTGAAATTTTAGATAAATGATACAAAAATAAACATTATAGAAAAAAATCGAAAATTGAATAAAATAATTGATTAATCAACAAATAAGCAAAATAAATAACAAAATAAAATTTATAAAAATCATTGCAAATTAAAAAAAAAATTAAAAATCGACGAATGTTATTGAAATTTGATAAAAATAATTCAAAAATTATTAAAACATTGAAAAATAGATATATTAACTTAGATTTGATATAATTAATGAAAATTTAAGAATAATTAATATATATAATTAAAATATGGAGATAATAGTTGCAAAAAGATAAAAGAAAATTAAAATTAAAAAAAATAATTGGAAAATGAAATAAATAATTGAAATTTTAGGAATTTAATTGATGAATAGTAAATATTATAAAAAAATAAAATAATAGATTGCAAAATGATAACAATAATAATTAAAAATTGAAGGAAATTATTAAAATTTGAGAAAAATATTTTAAAATCTAGGAAATTAATTGTAGAATAATAAAAAATAATAAAAAATTCGAGAAGATATTTGCGAAAAAATAAAAATAACTAAAACTTGAAGAAAATAATTTTAATTTGTGAAAAATAATTGAAAAAATTACAACATATATTTGTAATAAAAGAAAATAATTGAAGAATGATAAAAATAATGTTAAATGGAAAAATAGGTAACTAAAATTAGAGATAAATTATAAAAAAATTTGAAAATTAATTAAAAAATAATTTAAAATGACAAAAAGTAATTTAAAAATGATAAAAATAATTAAAAATTCAAGAAAATAATAAATATTTGTAAAAAATAATTGAAAAAATTTAAGAATCAAAGAAAATTAAGAAAAAATTTTTGGAAATTACTGGATTGATTTGATATAATAGAAAGTGATAGAAAATCGGAGAACATTATTTAACTACTTGAAAAATACAACTAAAATTTTAAAACAATATTAATAAAAACCTAATTTAGTTTTTGTAATAAAAATTAATAAAGCATAAAACATGTTTTTTAATATTGAAAAATATTTATAAAATGATTATGGAAACGAGGAAAATAGTGGAACTTATAATTAATTTAACAAATTTGATAAGTTATGTCCTTCCATTATTTAATTGACATTAAAAATTGATATTAAACAAATTATTTGTAATTTGAAGAAAAAAATTACAATTTGAAGGACAAAAATGATATTTTGTAAAAATAATTCAAAAATGGGGACAAAAATTGAAAATTAATTAATAAATAATAAAACTATTTTGATACTGAAGGAAATAATTAAAACTGAAAAAGTTTTATCTGGAAAAATTAAAAAAAATAATTGGAAATAATAATAATTGCGGAAATTGAATTTAAAATTTACGGGAAAAATTGAAAAATAATAATCATGAAAGTAACTAGAAATTGAACAGATTTTTTGAAAAGTGACAAAAATAGTTCAAAATTGTAGCAAATAATTGAAACCATAATAGAAAAAAATTGTCAAAAATTCAGGAAATTTATTTTATTTTTAAATAATTTCAAATTTAATATTCTTAAAGCGTAGATTAATTAAATTTTTAATCAATAGAAATTCAAATTAATTGAAGTTCAAAGAAATTTAAAATTGTTGAAATTAAACAAAAAAATTATAAAAATTGAAAAAAGTTTACATAAGTGGTAAAAGATTTAAAATTAAAAAGAAAAAAACATCTAGTTATTAATTTAAGGTGTGGACAGAATGAATGAAAAAAAAAAGTTGTAAATAATAATATGTAATTTTAAATTCATTTATCGACATTTTTATTAAGAATTTTTTTGTTTGTAATTTTGACATGGAATTTTGCAGGGAGATTTTTTTTTGTCTTATGAAATATTGCAGATGTTCCATAAACAAGTCGCCACCCTGAATATATTTTTTTTAAAGTGTTAGTGTAGTCCCAGAGAAGTGGAGAGTCAGAAGTGAAAGCTCATGATAAAGCGAGAAGCAAATGGTAAAGTAGGGATGCAAACTCGCCAGCGCTCGGTCGGTAACACCGAGTAGTTTTGCTATTTCTGTTTTACCTTCGGTGAGATTATCAACAGTCGCTGGCCTTCGCTCGAGGGTGACTTGTTCGCTCCCTCGACCCGCTACTAGAATATTTTTCTGATGTTTGATTTTGGAATGGCAGATGAAACGAGGGAGAATCGATTTCCGCTACCCTGACAGCTATGAGAAGGATAGCAGAGGCTAAATATTCTTACAACTGCGAGGCAAAGGGGCCTCAATTTTTAAATCACCGATTCTTTTCAAATTTTTATTTTTACCCCGAATTACAATTTTTTAACACTTTTCTCCCCTTTTATACTCTAAGTATTAAAAAAAAAACAATTAAAAAAATTTTTTTTCAAAAAAAGACGAAAATTTTGGATCTTGATAAATCTTGCAAATTTATTATTTAGAACTTAAAAAATTTTGAAATTATTTACTGAAAGAAAGAAACAAAAATTTAAGGTAGTTTTTAATCTCGAGTCTTTGATACCTCTCTGGGATTTATTTTCAAAATTAATTTTTCAAATTTGATTGCTTTGCGGAACGTATAGGTTTTTCGTAAATGGAAACAGAGTGACGGAAATGCAACGCCTATCGTACAAATTATGTTTACAGTAAATAGAAATAAAATAAAATTATAAATAAAAAATAAAAAAGGGAAAACTTACAAACGCTACACGTGAGACTTCGACAAGGAACTCTGGTTGTTTCAGGTTTGACGACTCGCCTGGAAATCGCATCCAAACTCGCCGCGTGCGAAACGCTTCGGGAAGGTCCTTGTTCTGCCGACGAGGACTGCTGACCTTCCCATATTCCAGATTTTTGAGATACCTTCGAACAAAAATTCTTATTAATTTAAATTCACTTTAAAGAGATTTTTTGCATTGACATAACCTCAAAACTGGAAAGTGGTTTTAAACGCAAAATAAAATCATTATTAAAACAAATTTTATACAATTTTGAAAGATCCCGTTGTAGTAATACCGATTCATTAATCGATTATTATAATTATCAAGAAGTCAAATTTCTATTTTAATTATTTTTTAAAAAAAATTTTTTTAATTTTTATTTTTTTAATTTCTATTTTCTACTTTTTATAAATAATAGAAAGAAATAACAATCCCCTAAAAACAACCCCTAAGTAAAATGATTGAATATAATTTTGAAAAAAAAAATTAATTTCTATAGAAAACAAATATAAACAAGTTCAAAAATCGTGAAAAATATTCCGGAATATACCCCTAATATTTCAAATTAAAAAAAATTGAAAACCTTTTAAAGACAACCCTTAACAAAAATGATCGAAAACGAAATTGAAAAAAATTAGAAAATTTTACAAGATAATAACTAATTAAGTTCTAAAATGGTTAAACATACTCAAGAATATGCCCCCTAATTTTTCCAATTTATTACAACAATTATCACCTTCTGAAAAACACCCTTAAGTATAAAGTGCACGAAAATAATTTTGAAAAAATTATCAATTTCTATAAAAAAAAATATATTAAGTTCCAAGATTGCTCAACATACTCAAGAAAATAACCCCTATTTTTCCAACTGATAACAAGAAATATTAATCCCTAAAAACCACCCTTAAGAAAAGAAATCGAAAATAATTTTGAAAAAAATTATCAATTTCTATAAAAAATTTATAAACAAGTTCTAAAATTATGGAAAATACTCAATAATATACCCTCCAATTTTTCAAATTAATAGCAAAAAATATCTACCCCTAAAAACCACCCTAAAATAAAGTGTTCGAAAATAATTTTGAAAAAAATTATCAATTTCTACAAAAAAATTATAAGCAAGTTCTAAAATGGTGGAAAATACTGAATAATATACCCTCAAATTTTTCAAATTAATAGCAACAATTATAGCCTCCTAAAACCACCCTTAAGTAAAGTACTAAAAAAAATGTTGAAAAAAATTATCAATTTCTACAAAAAATGTATAAACAAGTTCTAAAATGGTTAAACGTACTCAAAAATACCATCTCTAATTTTTCTAATTGATAACATCAATTATCACCTCCTAAAAACCACCCTGAAGTAAAGAAATCGAAAATAATTTTGAAAAAGATTTTCAATTTCTACAAAAAAAATATAAACAAGTTCTAAAATGGTGAAAAATATTTAAGAAAATGCCCCCTACTTTTTTAAATTCATAACAAAAATTAACAACTCCTAAAAACGTCCTTAGTAAAAATAAAATTAATTATAATAATCATAATTATTAGTAAATTGAAAAAATAATCTTGAAAGAAATTATTAACTTCTGTAAAAAAATTATATTCAAGTTCTAAAATGGTTGAATATACTTAAGAATATACCCC
Organism: Ganaspis brasiliensis; assembly: GCA_037103525.1. NCBI lineage: Eukaryota > Metazoa > Arthropoda > Insecta > Hymenoptera > Figitidae > Ganaspis > Ganaspis brasiliensis. Next base: position 641,695 of record JAZKLR010000103.1, on the reverse strand, counting down.
CTAATTTTTCCAATTGATGACAAGAAATATTAACCTTTAAAAAACTCCCTTAAATGAAGTACTCGAAAATAATTTTAAAAAAATCATCAATTTCTACAAAAAAAAATATATATAAACAAGTTCGAAAATGGTGGAAAACATTACAAGGAATTGATAATTTATTTAAAAATTATTTTCGTTTTTCTTTCTTAGATGTGTTTTTTATGGTTTAGTAAATCTTAAGGCGTGCTGGAATAAAAATTCTGTTTGGAACTTGATTAGTATTTTTTTACCGAATTTAATCATTTTTATCAAATTTTTTTCGAATTATTTTTTAAGGGTTGTTTTTAAGGGTTTTTAATTCCTGTTATTAATTTGAAAAATTAGAGGGTATATTCCTAAGTATGTGTCACCATTTTAGAAGTTGATTAGAATTTTTTTTATAGAAATTGGTAAGTTTTAAAAAATGTTTTTCGATTATTTTTCTTAAGGGTAGTTTTTAGGGGTTATTAAGTTTTGTTATCTATAAGAAAAAAAACCAAAATTTGTAAAAAGATCCGGGAATTCTAAAGAAAATCTCGGAATTTTTCCGAAATTCCGAGAAAAAAAACCACAATCTTGTATTCTTCTATAAGTTTAAAAAATATATTCGAAATGATCAAAATTGGATCTATAAACTCTTGCTCAGAAAGAAAGTAAAAAATAATATTAAATTTTTAATAATTCCTTATTATGCTAATTAAAATAAATCCCAAATGCCAATTAAATCAAACTTTAAAATTTAAACTAATTTAACTTAAATTTCAATAGTAAAAAAAAAAAAATTTATTCATTGGCAATTTATTGTATTTTATTTATCGAAATGAATTTTATTCATTTTATTTAATTTCAAATATTTACAACTTTCCCTAATTTTCTAACTTCATAATTAATTTTTTCCTTCTTTCAAAATTTTATTTTACGAGTTACGAATTTTCTTTAATTTTCTTTCCTTTACGCCAATTATTTCAATTTATTTTATATAAAATTTTGTTGTTTAACCATTTAGGAGAATTTATTTATTTTTAAACTTTTGTAGGAAATAAAATTTTTTTCAATTTTATGATTTTCTCTGGATTTACTCGTTTTTTGTAAAATTCATAATTTACTTTACATTTTGTTTATTTGTCGCATATTAATTTACTGTTTCATAAAATTTCTTTAATTTCATGAAAACAAAATCATTTTATAGACTTGTTTTAAAAATAACATTCTCTACAATATTATACTCTGTCTTTTGTTAAATAATATATATTTTTCTTTTTTTCGGAATTTTTCGAGATACCCATTTATTTTTTTAATGTTCATTAAATTTTCTCGGATTTTTTTACCCATACAGTTTTTATGACCTTTTCTGTAATTTCTTTATTCTTACGTTCATTTTTCTTATAGATTTCCAGATGTTTTAAAATTTTGTTCTCTTCTGTAGTTAATTTTAAAACTAATCTTAATATTTCATTCAACTCGGTTAAAATTCAACTAGTATTGTTATTAATTATCAAGGCGAACAAATTCGGGGAAAATTCTTGTTTACGATCCTGGAAATACCACATGATTTATCGCTAGACACCCTGTCAGTAATTAAATTTAAAAGTAAAAAAAGTAAGTAGAAAATTTTGCACTGGAGATTGAAAAATGAAATTTTCCTGTAGGTGACGAGCCGAAATAGAGGAGGGGTTAGCAGGAGGCGGGAAAAAGTGGGAGGAGTTAGTAGGAGGCGGGCGAATAGTAGGAGGAGATAGCTGGAGGCGGGTAAAGTGGGAGGAGCTAGTAGCGGGCGGGGCAAATAGTGGGAGGAGCTAGCAGGAGGCGGAGCCGGATCAAGGCAAAATTATTAGGATGTTGGTTTCTTTCTGTAGTTAATTATAAAACTAATTTTAATATTTCATTCATCCAGGTTAAAATTCAACTAGTATTGTTATTAATTATTATGCGGACAAATTCGGGAAAATCCTAGTTTTAGATCCGGAAAATTCAATATGATGTATCGCTAGGCACCCTGTCAGTGATAAAATTTAAAAATAAAAATAGTAGGTAGAAAATTCTGCGCTGGAGATTAAAAAATGGAATTTTCCTGTAGGTGACAAGATGAATTAGAGGAGGGGTTATCAAGAGGCGGGGAAAGTGGGAGGAGCTAGCAGGAGACAGAGCCGAATCAAGCCGAAATTATTAGAATGTTGGTTTGTTTCTGTAGTTAATTTTAAAACTAATTTTAATATTCTAATATTTTCTAATATCTGTAATATTTTTTTAATATTCTAATTCTAATATTCATTAGAGGAGTTAGCAGGAGGCGGGAAAAGAGGAAGGAGCTATAAGGAGGCGTGGCGAGTGGAGGGAAGAGCTAGAGGGAGGCAGGGAAAGTGGGAGGAGCTAGTAGTGGGCGGGGCAAATAGAGAGAGGAGCTAGCAGGAGACAGAGCCGAATCAAGGCGAAATTATTAGAATGTTGGTTTGTTTCTGTAGTTAATTTTGAAACTAGTTTTAATATTTCATTCATCCCGGTTAATATTTAACTAGTAGGTGACGATCAGAACTGGAGAAGGAGTTAGCAGGAGTCGGGGAAAGGGGGAGGAGCTATTAGGAGGCGAGGCGAGTAGAGGGAGGAGCTATCAGGAGGCGGATCCTGATTAAGACGAAGCTATTAGGAGGGGGAGGGGCGAAAAATAGATAGGAATAGAAGAGGCGGAGCGAACAAGATGCAATCTCGTAAATTTCACAATGGAATGAATTTTTCCCAAATCGGAAAACGTCAAAAATAATCTTTAAAATCCCGGGAATATTGTTTCGTAAGAAAAAAAAGCTGTCGAAGATTGCATTTTAAAGTGAATAACTTGGCAAGTAATTTCTTTACTTGAATTTGAAAGTTTTCATTCTTTTTTTTCAATGAAGCGTCTTTTTATTGCTGCAGCTGAGAACCGAGAGAAATTCTTAAGACTTGGAAAGACTTAGAGCAAGTTGCAGTATGGGAAAGGTTATTCCTAGCACGTCGGTTTAATCCTATTATCTCTCGAGTTCGATAGAGCAGCCTCCGGGCACTGCTGTTGGAACTGCAGCAGTGTCCAAAAAAAAAGGAGGAAATTCATTTGACCCTTTCGGTATCAGTTACTGTTATTGTTATAGGTTATGTTGCAATTGGAGTGATTATTGCCGAGAATCTGGCGCGATAAAGGGTATTGTAAGCAAAGTTTGAATAGGCTCCGTCGTTTGCTAGAAAGGGTGCAAAATAGGATGGTAATCGGGGTTAAAATGAGCGAAAAATTGGGTTACGAAGATTGGAAGTGAAAGATACAGGATTCATTTCATATCGTACGAGGCTTGATGGACGTCAGTGCAGCAAATTGTTTTTCTTCCGATAAGAGTTTCGAGAGGTTTGCTTATTTATAAATAATCAAATTGCCTTTAGTGTAATGAAATTTTTTCCAGTGGCTTCAAATCTCGGTAATTCGGTTTTAGTACCTTTATCTCTATTTCAATTTCCAATCTCCTACTCTTACTGCGCTTATTTTTCTTTTTGTATAAAGCACTGGTGGTCGTTTGTGCTTTTTAGGAAAATGAAAATAGATAGTTTGATAAATTTTAAAAGCTGGAAATTGCTTGACAATAAACGAGATAAAGTACTACTTTTATCTCGTTTATCGTGAAAAGTTTTTGAAGCTTAGGGAAATAAAATGTGTAGTTGTTTTGAAATTAATGTTGGTATTAAAAGTTCAATATTGATTGGAGGTAAGTACTTACGTCGCTCACTCCTTCTGGACTCGCTATAGGTGCCGTTGTTCCAGGGAGGGGAAGACTGGGCGTGGCCCCAGGGGCGACGCCCATTGTGCCAACCATGTGCGGGGCTGGCAGTGAGAGAGGAGGAGTGCCCGTCCTTCCAGGGCCCCAGGATTCCATCATTGTTGGAGAACCACATGTTAAAGGACTGTAAACAGAATTTTAAAAAATTTAGCATTAACATTTTAATTTATAACGTAAAAATTGTTGTAGCAGTTTTGATAAAATTCGTTGGTTTACTGTAATTAATTCAATTTTTTTAATTTAATTTTTATAAATTCGAATTTTAACAAAGAAAATGTAAAAAAATTTAAAAATAGCATGATAAACCTTTGGAGAGGTTTAAAACGGTGGGTGGAGCTACTGTGATAGAGGCGGATCTCGTGGGCGGGGTAGACTCCGCCTACTGCTTTTTCCCTTGCTTAATCGCTCCTCCTCTTATTCGCCCAGCCGCTTTTTTGCTCCGCCTCTTATTTGCTCCGCCTTTTGCTTCCCCCTTTTTTTGTCGTTATGTAAAACAAATATGTAGGAGGAGCTAAACTACCGGAGACGGAATTAATGGGCGGAGTTACTGAATCTTTTGCAGGAATTTTTAGGGAGGAGTAAATGAGTGGAAATATCGAACATTTGGTAAGGCCCATAGGTGGAATTTGTTGGCAAAACTAAGTATTCGGGGTGTAGATATAACTTCAGAGGCAGATATTGTGTCTAGGGTGGTCGTCATGTCGAAAGAATATAAAGGAGGAGGTAACCTACCAGAGGCGGAGTTAATGGGCGGTGTTACTGAATTTTTGGCAGTCCCTGAAAGTGGAATTTCTAGGCGAAACTAATTACTTCGAGCAGATCTACAATTTTAGAGGCACATATTATGTCTAGGGTGTTTGTCATGTAGTAAAATTAAGTAGGAGGAGCTCAAATTCCGGAGGCGGAGTTAATGGGTGAAGTTATGGAACATTTGGTATGTCCCGCAGGTGGAATTTGTGGGCGGAACTAAGTAATCGGGGTGGAGTTATAACATTTAAGCTAGATATTGTGTCCAAGATGGTCTTCATGTAGAAGGAATATGTGGGAGGAGCTAATCTGCAGGAGGCGGAGTTAATGGGCGCAGTTAATGAACCATTAATAGGTCCCTTATGTGGAATTTGTAGACGGAACTAATTATTTTCAGCAGATATACAATTTTAAAGGTACCTATTATGTCTAGGGTGTTTCACATGTAGAGGAATTAGGTAGGAGGAGCTTACATTCCGGAGGCGGAGTTAAAGGGTGGAGTTATGGAACATTTGGGAGGTCCCGGAGGTAGAATTTGTGGGCGGAAGTAAGTAGTAGGGTTGTTGCTACAACTTTGGAAGTCGATGTTATGTCTAGGATGGTCGTCATATAGACGGAATATGTGGGAGGAGCTAATCTGCAGGAAGCGGAGGTAATGGGCGAAGTTATTGAACCCTTAATAGGACCTTTGGAGTTATCAAACATTTGGTTCGTCCCAAAGGTGGAATTTTTTAGCGAAACTAAGTATTCAGGGTTGAGCTTTAGCTTCCGAGGTAAATATTGTGTCTACGGTAATAGTCATGTAGAAGATATTTGTAGGAGAAGCTGATATTTCGGAGGTGGCGTTAATGGGCGGAGTTACTGAATCTATTGCAGGGTCGGTAGGTGGAATTTGTAGGCGGAACTTATTATTTTCGGCAGATATACACTTTTAAAGGTACATATTGTTTCTAGGGTGTTCATCATGTAGAGGGATTAAGAGGGAGGAGCTCAAATTTTGGTAGCGGAGTTAATAGGCGTAGTTATCGAATATTTGGTAGGACCTGTAGGTGGAATTTGTAGGTGCAACTAATTGTTCCTAGCGGATCTACAGTTTTAAAGGTAGATATTGGGTTTAGAGTAGTTGTTATGTATACGGAATATGTGGGAGGAGCTAATCTACAGGAGGCGGAGCTAATAGGCGAAGTTATTTAATCCTTGATAGGTCCTGTAGGTGGGATTTGTAGGCGGAACTAATTATTTCCAACAGATCTACAATTTTAGAGGTACATATTAATTCTAGGGTGTTCGTCATGTGGGAAATTGAGTAGGAGGAGCTTAAATTTGAGAGGCGGAGTTAATGGGCGGAGTTGTCGAACATTTGGTAGGTCCCATACGTGGAATTTGTTAGCAAAACTAATTATTCCCAGCGGATCTCCAATTTCAGAGGTACATAATTGGATTTAGAGTGTTGGTCATGTAGACGGAATGTGTGGGAGGAGCTAATCTACCGGAGGCGGTGTTAATGCGCGGAGTTATTGAATCTTTAGTAGGTCTCGTGGGTGGAGTTTGCTTGCGGATCTACTTCTTTGACCGGAAATTCCACTTTGAAGATAAAGATTGAGTTTAGATCAGCATTCATGTACACAGAATTTGTGGGTGGGGCTAATTTACTAAAGGTGGAGTTAACGGGCGGAGTATTAAAATTTTTTATGGGTTTTATGGGTTACGTCCGTCAGCGAAACAATGTCTTTACTTCGATTTTGTATCGGGTTGCCAATGTAGAAAGCATAGATCATGTGCCTGTTTGCTGCCATATTGCCAAAGTTTCTGGGCGGATCTAATCTACTGGAAGCGGAGTCAGTAGGTGGAGCTAATCTAATCTAACTTGCGTTGATGGGCGAAGCTACTTTTTTTGGGCGGAGTTAATCTATTGGAGGCGGAGTCAGTGGGTGGAGCTAATCTAATCTAGCTTGTGTTAATGGGCGGAGCTTCTTTTTCTGGGCGGAGCTAATCTACTGGAGGTGGAGTTGGTAGGCGGAGCAAATCTAAACTAACTTGCGTTAATGGGCGGAGCTAATTCACTGGAGGTGGAGTTAGTAGGCGGAGCAAATATAATCCAACTTGCGTTAATGGGCGGAGCTTACTTTTCTGGGCAGAGCTTCCACATAAAACCTCAAAAAACTCGCTCTTCAACATCAAAAATTCAAATCTCAATTAAAAAATATTAACCAAACGTTTAAAAAACCCCAGTAATTCCCACCTAATTCCAAAAAATGTCCTTTTTGGAAACTCAATTTTTTTTGTTTAAAGACCCAGGCCTTTTAATGACCTTACGACTGTCACCTTGCCCTGGTGAGGCCACGCTATGCGGTTGTAATTACCGCTCCTAATGGACTTTTAATGGAGATGGACGGTATCGAAAACGTTTCTTCATCCGGGATTTTACAGCCTTTTTACTGGCTCATGGCGCCGGAAATCTCACGGAAAAGCGCAAAATCACGTCGGGGAAATAATTTACGGCCTGAAAGGGCTCTAAGGAAGTGTAAAAAATTGAGAAATAATAAAAGAGCGGTGCGTCCGATTGGAGGGGGAGGAGAAAGAAGAGAAGGAGAAGGACAGCGATAATGCATCGTTAAGTTGAGAAAAATGATCAATACGCGTTGCACCTGAGGTCAGCCCTGACAAGTGGAGTGTGTCAGTGTTAGGTCAGACTTGGCCAATCGATACATAACCTCAACCCGCAACGCGATACTTCTACAAGGCGTTCGTGCGTGTGTGCCAATCGTGTAAACACAGTGACTTTGTTTTGTTAACCCCTACCACTAAAGCAAACCGCATTACCACGTGTTATTGCTCTTCCCACATTGATACCGACTCATGCATTATCGAGCCGATGCTGAAATACATCACTCCACAGTTTTCAGCGAGAAAATTTCTTCTGGGGCTTCCTATTTGTAAATTATCGACTTTAGATGATTTTTCTTTCCAATCTTTTCTTCTTTTTTTCTCAACACTATTATAAAAAAAAAACCAGAATTAATTCCGCTTTTATATAAATGTTTTTATTCGGTTTTATTTTATTAAAAGCAACATATTAAACACCGATGTTGAAATTACCAATTTCCGTTGTTGAAATTGAACAACTGGATTGGAAAAGGAAAAGAATAATTGAAATTAAGAAAATTAATAAAAAGTTGAGGAAATAAATTAAAAATGTAAGAATTAAATTAAAATTTGAAAAAATAATTGATAACTGGAACAAAAATTACAAAATGATGAAAATATTCGTTCATTGAAAACAAAATTAAAAAAATGTCTAGATTAATATACTACCGAAAAAAATAATTTAAATAATTAAAGAATAATAATTATAAAATTTTAAGATAATAATTGAACATTAAAAAATAATTAAAACTAGACAAAAATTGTAAGAAATCATTCAAAATTGCGGAAAATAAATAAATAATTGATAAATGAAAAAAATAGTTGGAAAATGAGGAAAATAATTGAATAATTGAAGAAAATATGTGAAAAACAACGAAAAAAACTGTCAATTGAATGCAAAATTCAAAAAATGACTAGATTAATAGACAATTAAAAAAAATAAGTAAAAAAAGTAAACAAAAAATATTAAATTTAAAGAAAATAATTGCAAATTGAAAAATTAAAAAAATTGAAGGAATAATTGCACATTTAACATTTAACTGAATTAAAAAAAAAAAAAAATAATAAAAATTGAAAAAAAATAATTAAAAATTGAAGAATTGAATTTAAATTTATGGAAAATATTTAAAAATTGAAGAATGAAATTGAGAATTAAAGAAAATAACTGAACAATTAAATTTAAAATTAAAAAAACTTAATAATAATATAAACAAGGAGATAATAATAATAATTGAATTGGAATTTTAAAACAATTTTGATGAGTGAAAAAAGTAATTTAAAAAATCTGAGAATTCTTTAATATTGAGGAATTAATGGAAAATCGATAAAAATAATTGAAAATTTTAAATTAATTATGATGAGTAAAAATTAAATTGAAAAAACCGAGAATTATTGAAGTTTTTAACGAATTAACGAAAAATCGATAAAAATAATTGAAAATTAAAGAAAATATTCGAGAATTGAAGAAAATAATTACAAATTGAAGAAATAAATTGAAAACTAAATAATTAAATGGCAATATCAAGAAAATGATTAATAATTAAAAAAAAATTACAATATGACGAAAATAATTAACTATTAAAAAAATAATTAACAATTGAAAAAAAATCGAAGAATTGTAAGAATAATCGGGATTAAATTTTTTTTTAAATTAATAAATAATTAACTCGAAAACGGTTAAACAGATTTTTATAAAATTTAACACAGCTCCTTTCACTATTATAATCTAAAATTACACACAAGGGTTTTTTAAAATAAACTATAAAAATAGTTTTTATTGCTTTTAGTTAAAAAAAAAACACTATATCTTAAATTCTGTAAAATATTTCTTAGAGTTTTTTTCATCATTCAGGAAATCCCAAAATAATTTCATCAATTTTCTCTGATTGAAAATTATCATCTCGTTTTACATGAAAGATTAATTTCTCCATTTTTACACTGGTCTTATTCAATTTTCACAAGGCAATTTCCCATCGATCAAAACGTCGTCGGAAAACTGACAAGAATCTGTAAAAAGTGAGCTTCTTTTCAGACTCTCCTCTATCTCCTTATTCACATTTATCTCCTTCATTTTTAAATCCATACTTTTCACTCTGATTTATACATTTCATTTACTTTCTGCCACTCGCAAATCTATACTCCTAATCGAAACTTATATCAGAATCCTCTTACCGAGAAATTTGACTTTATAATATTTATCGTTATAAAAATTTTATTCTCCGCATATTTCATATAATTATGAAAAAAGTTTGTTTCCTTTTATTCTGAAAAGGAAAAAAAATGCTCGATTCTTGTTAAATTTGCCCCGGTGAAAAATTCTGATTCAAATAAAGATAAAATAATGCAATAAGAAGGCTAAAAATAAACCCGAGAATGATGAAATAAATAATTTACTGAATAATTTGAAAAACAGGGACGAAAATAAAGTGGAAATAAATTCGTGAAATAAAATATATATACAAGAGAGGCGAAACAGTGGAAAATAAAATAAAGTCGAGGAACATAAATAAGAAAGTAAATAATTTGAGTGAAAATAATTTTCTCGAACGGGATATATTTTTTGTAAATTGTTGTACACTTTTTGCCCTTTTCCAAAATGCACCCTGAACGCTCGTAAAAGAAACCGTTTGGACATTTTATGATTAATTATATATATTATATGTTTTTATCTCTGGCTTTCAACGTCCATGAGAAATGAACATGCAAGGACAGTCGAAATGTAGGTCGAGTGAATTGAGGAATTTTGCTCCTTCTGCCCGCATCAGCCATTCATCATCCTCATATTTTAATTCCATAAACTCGTATTATAATAATCCGCCAGAATACAGTCGTCTCAGAAACGCTCGACTTACTTAATAGTCCTCCTTAAAGAATACAAATTCAAATCTCGCGCCATTTCCCGATTTAGAGGTTATGTTCACTCTCCTGCAAAATTGTGGCGGGAAATTTAAATACTAGATTTTTGTCGTTTTACAATTTCTCGGACGTTAATAGGTAATTATATTTTTTAATTAATAATTTTTGTATTTTTTAAATTTTAAAATTAACTAAATATGTCAATTAAAATATATCAAGATTAATAATCCGACGTTTGACTTTTTGATATTTATTCTTAGACAACACAGAACTAGATTAGAGGTTGTGTTCACTTCGTCGCTAAAATTTTGTTTCAGAGCAAAAAATTTTTTTTTTTCAATTATCCATTATTTTTTCTAATTTTTAATTATATTCTTCAATTTTCAATTGCATTTTCGTTTTTCAATTATTTTATTCAATATTCAATAACTCTCGCATTTTCTCAATTATAAATTATTATCTGAAAATTTCATAACAATTCATCAATTTCCAATTGATTTCTTCAATTTTCATTTATTTATTTTTTTTCTTAATTTTCATCAGTTTTTATTTCCATTTAATTCTTTAAGTGCTAATTTATTTCTTCCTTTTTTAATTATTTTCTTTTATTTTCAATTATTTCTATCGATTTTCAATTAATTATTGAATATTCAATCATTCTCTAAATTTTTAATTTATTTTTTGCACTCAAAAAAATTGATTTTAAATTTCAATTCAATTATTCAATTCTAGAACAATTTTCTTTAATTCTCAGTTATTTTCTTCAAATTAAAATTTCATTTTTCAATTTTCTGTTATTTTCTTTAATACTAAAAAATTATTGACTTTTTTCTATTATTTTTTTATTATTATCATTAAGTTTCTTTAATTTTCAATACAATTGTTCAATTATTTTCTTTAATTTTTAATTCTATTTTTCAGTGTTTATTTCCAGTCTTCAATTTTTAATTGCTTTTTTCAATAGTCAACTTTTTTTCAATTATCAATTATTTTTTTCAATTTTAATTATTTTAATCGATCTTCAATCCTGTTATTCAATTTGCAATTATTTCCAACAATTATTCCAATAATTTACTTAATTTTTCAATTTGCAAATATTTTATTTAAATTTAATATTTCTTGTTTAATTTTTACAATTGTTTTTTCAGTTGTCTATTAAACTAGTCATTTTTCGAATTTTTAATTATTTAAATAATTTTCAATTATTTCCTACAATTTTTTCAATTTTCAATTATTACCTTAAAATTTTATAATTATTCTTTTAATTTTTTTAATATTTTTGTTTGGTTGTATTTCGATCAATTTTATTTTTTTAATTTTGTTTTTAATTCATAATTATTTTTGTCTTTTTGTAAATTGTTTTTCATTTATCAATTATTTTTTCAAATTTTAATTTAATTTTTAAATTTTCAATTTATTTCCTTAGTGTTTTATTAATTTCTTTAATTTAAATTATTTTTTCCAATTTTCATTTCATTTGTTAAATATGCAATTATTTTCAACAATTATTGCTGTAATTTTCTTAATTTTTCAATTAATTTTTTTCAGATTCTTTAATCTAGTTATTTTTCGAATTTTTTTTCAATTGACAATTATTTTCTTTATTTTTCACATATTTTTATCAATTTTTTAATTATTCTTGTCATTTTTCAACTATTTCTTTCAATTATTGTTAATTTTTCGTAATTATTTTATTAATTAATTTTTACAATTTTTTTAATGTTGAATTATTATCTTAAAATTATATAATTATTCTTTGATTTTTTAAAATTATTTTGTTCGGTTGTGTATTAATCTACCCATTTATTGAATTTTGTTTTCAATTCTCAATTATTTTTTAAAATTTTAATTTAATTTTTAAATTTTCCATTAAATTATTCAAGTTTCAATTAATTTCTTCAATTCTCAATTGTTTTTGCCATTTTGTAATTTTTTACGATTATCAATTATTTTTTCAAATTTTAATTTACTTTCTAAACTTTGCATTTAATTCCTTTTATATTTAATTTATTTGTTTAATTTTTAATTAAATTCTTCAATTTCAATTATTTTTTTCGATTGGCAATTCAGTTGTTAAATGTGAAATTATTTCCAACAATTATTCCTATAATTTTCTTAATTTTTCCATTTTCAATTATTTTCTTTAAATTTAATATTTCTTGTTTTATTTTTACAATTAATTTTTTCAGTTGTCAATTAATCTAGTCGTTTTTCGAATTTTGTTTTTAATTGACAATTATTTTCGTTATTTTTCACATATTTTCATCATCAATTTTTTAATTATTCTCGTCATTTTTTAACTATTTCTTTCACTTATTAATTATTTTCCGCAATTTTCAATTATTTCCTACAATGTTTTCAAGTTTTTAATTTTTAACTTAAAAAAAAAAAAACTTGTCTTCAATTCTCAATTATTTTTGACAATTTGTAATTTTTTACGATTATTAATTAATTTTTCAAATTTTAATTTAATTTTTAAATTTTCCATTTAATTCTTTAATTTTCAATTTATTTCTTAAATTTTTAATTTATTTCCTCAATTTTTGATTTTTTCTTCAATTTTAATTATTTTTTTTATTTTCAATCCAATTGTTAAATGTGCAATTATTTCCAACAATTATTCTTACAGTTTTCTTAATTTTGTAATTTGCACTTATTTTATTTAAATTTAATTTTCTTGTTTAATTTTTTCAGTTGTCTATTAATCTAGTCATTTTTCGAATTTTATTTCAATTGACAATTATTTTCGTCATTTTCCAACTATTTTTTTCATTTTTCAATTATTTATTTATTTTCCGCAATTTTAAATGATTTCTTACAATTTTTGTCTATTTTTAATTATTATCTTAAAATTTTTAAATTATTTTTTGACTTTTTAAATTAGTTTGTTCGTGTTGTGTATTAACCCATCCTTTTTTTGAATTTTGTTTTCAATTGTCAATTATTTTCTTCATTTTGCAATTTTTTTTTTTTCAATTATCAATTTTTATTTCAATTTTTGATTTAATTTTTAAATTTTCAATTTATTTCCTCAATTTTTCATTATTTTTATTTTTATTTATTCCTCTAATTTTTAACTATTTTATTTATATTTAATATTTATTGCTTAATTTTTTAAACTATTGTTTTCAATTTTGTAATTATTCAGCCATTTTTCGAATTTTGTTTTGAACTGTCAACTATTTTCGTTATTTACTAAGCTTTTGATGTGCATTAAAAGAGAATATAATTTTAATAAAATAAGATATTTAAATTAGCTTCAATGTTGAAATTTCAATGAGAAAATGAAATTTTTTTATGATTTTTGGTCTATCTCTTCATGAATTAAAATTTAAAATTATAATAAAGAAATTCTTGCACATCTTGGAAGCGTGTACTTTAAGCTTTAAACAAAAAAAGTTTTTGATTCGGATAAAAAACGTCAAAGTTTCAAGATATGATATATTTCATAATCTACCTGAAAACGGTTTTTTGGCTCTAAAACAGAATTTTGAGGGCGTATCAAAAATTTAATAAATCCCACTCTTTTTAGTTTTTTATTATCTACAACCTTCACAAAGTCCGATAAGAAGTTTTTTTTTTTTTTTTTTTTTTTTTTGTAACCCAGTGAAAAAAAACTTCCTAAAAAGTGTAATCGCTTATGTTAAATTGAAATTGAAGAGAATGTCGAAGTGAATATTCGATGTCTGTTCACTAACGAGCTTTGACGCTCTCAGGGTCAGACCATCCCTTCACTCTTTCTAGTTGTTCGAGAGCATGCACTTGTGCTTCATAGTTAACACTTCACCTCTTTTTTTATTACACTTGTTTTACACTTTTACGGCTTATTGCTTTCATATTTCTGTTTCACCGTGTATTATCGACTACACCATTAAATAAATTTAGCAAAAATTAACAAAAAATTTGTGAAAAATATTATTAAATTTTTTAACCTCAAAATCAGGCAAATATCAATTATTAATAAATAGATAATTTAATAACAGCGACACAAAAAGAATTACTCAATTTGTTTTTGTTTTTACTATTTTTAAATTTCACATTTGTCAATTTATTTTCACAGAATAAATGAATATTTTTCTAAAATACGTAATTTAGAGTTAAATTTTGAATTCGTTTAAATCCTTAGCCATAGGGATTGCGTGTCTAATGTCGTGGAGAACGGCCCTTTCCCGTAAAATATTCTGTTCCATCCCGTACCAATCTATATGTGACTGTCAAGTGACACTGTCACGCTCACTTATAAATTTTCCTGCTCATTACGTAAATTAACTGTCTTTCCCTTTTGAATAAATTTTTTCTAATTAAATCTCTCTGAAATATCGTTTAAAATTATTATTTCAACGGAGAATAGGGTTTTTAATGCAATTATACATTAGAAGTGAAAAACATTTTGTACGCGCGGGTAACGCTTCGATTTGCAGTTCTGGGGAATCGAGGTTCAATCCCCACCACTTCAGATTTTTTTTCTTGTAATATTATTAAAGTAATAATAACTAATAATAATAATATTAATAATAATAATTAAATAGATAATATAAATATAATTAAATAATAATATTTAATCATAAAAATTTTCAAATAAAGCATTCTCTGAATAAAAATAAAATAAAAATACTCGCGTCATTCAATAATATTAAAAGCAGCCGAGGCACGAGAATAAAATCAAAAACCGTTTCCGCACAATCGACACTTTTTGAAATTCGTGCTCATAAGTTAGCATCTGGTTAGTAGCAGATGTTTGAAAGAATCGTGAAGCGGAGGAAAACATGTTTGTTTCAAGTTTAGAAACTTTGATAAACAGAAATCAAAATTCATTTTAGAATATATCTCATTTTTTCATCAATTCATAACCAGAGAAATGTAACTTGATATTTATAATGAATAATGAAATTATTCAGAAGTAATTAAAAAATTTTACACAATAATTATCCCGGAGATTTAATCTACTCTGTTTATTGTTATAAGTTTTCTTTCCCCATTTTCTAATTTCCTCTCGAACAATCGCACGAAATCTGATAACAAGTCGAAAATTTTGTTCATGACCTAAAAAAAAACTTTCAGTTTGGGGTAATTCGATTCTTTTTATAAAATTTAGTTGGACATTGTTTGAACTCGATTTAATGAGATATGAATTTAAACATGGACTTGGGTTTGTATTTAAATCGTATCATATTAAATTCAGTATCAAAATGATTCATGTTTGTGATTTTTAAATTTTATCTATCCCAGTTTCCAATAAATTCTCCATTCATTTACATATTTTTACATTTTTCTCAATAAATGGAGAAATAAAATAATTTATTGTGTTTTGTTGAAAATTTATTTACTTTTAGGGAATAACAGTGAGGGGCGCGTTTAGATATTTTTTTTGTTTTAAATCAGTTACGTTTGAAAAAATGTATCATAAAATTAAATTAAGAGTCTACTTTAATAAGAATCAATTTAACTTCATTGGCAGAAAATAAATTAATTAAAATATAGTTTACCCTAAAATATTGAACTGAAAATTCTATTCACTAAAATTTTTAGTAAATTAAATTTTATTTCTATCAATAATAAATTAACTTGAAATTATGATCATTAAAATTTTAAAATAATTATTTTTAATGAAAATCTAAATTAGTAATTAAGAATTAATATATATTTATGTTTTAATTTATTGAAGTTAGAACTCATCTAAATTTTTTTTGGTTTAAATTATTATTTTGAAAATTTGGACTAATTAAAGCTTTAATGTACAATGACATTTTTTTGTATAATTAGAAATTTTTATATATAATGGTTAATGTTTAAAATAATTTAAATATGCATTATTAGATTTTGAAAATATGTAAAGTTTATAATAGTTCAAATTTGAATTAATTAAAATTTAGAGAATTAAAAGTTTAAAATAGCTGAAGTTTATTAATATTAAATTAAGTCTTCGATTTTTTTCAATTGTTAATTAATTTTTTAATAGTTAATTATTTTCGTCATATTGTAATTTTCTTTTTTAATTATCAATCATTTTCTTGATATTTCTATTTTATTATTTAATTTTCAATTTAAATTCAATAGTTCTTCAATTTTTAATTATTTTCTTCCATTCTCAAATATTTTCTTTAATTTTCAATTATTTTTATCGATTTTCCATTAATTCCTCAATATTAAAAAATTCTCGGAATTTTTCAATTACTTTTTTCACTTATCAAAATTGTTTTAAAATTTCAATTAAATTGTTATTATTATTATTATTAATATTATTATCGCCTTTTTTCTATTATTATTTCGATTATCATTAAGTTTCTTTTATATTAAATTTAATTGTTCAATTATTTTCTTTAATTTTTAGTCCCATTCGTCAATTTTTAAGTATATTCCATAAATTTAAATTCAGTTCTTCAATTTTTAATTCCTTTCTTCAATAGTCAATTTTTTTCAATTATCAATTATTTTTTTCTATTTTAATTATTTTTATCGATCTTCAATCCTGTTATTCAATTATTAATTATTTTCCCCAATTTTCAATTATTTTTTACAATTTTTTCAAGTTTTAATTTTTAACTTAAGATTATATAATTATTCTTTGATTTTTTAAATTATTTTGTTCGGTTCTGTATTAATCTACCCATTTATTTATTGAATTTTGTTTTCAATTCTCAATTATTTTTGCCATTTTGTAATTTTTTACGATTACCAATTATTTTTTCAAATTTTAATTTAATTTTTAAATTTTCCATATAATTATTTAATTTTCAATTCATTTCTTGAGTTTTTAATTTATTTCCTCAATTTTTGATTTTTTCTTCAATTTCAATTTTTTTATTTTTTTATTTTCAATTCAATTGTTTCAGTTGTCTATTAATCTAGTCATTTTTCGAATTTTATTTCAATTGACAATTATTTTCGTCATTTTTCACATATTTTCTGCAATTGTTCAATTATTTTCCTCATTTTCCAACTATTTTATTCATTTTTCAATTTTTTTATTTATTTTCCGCAATTTTTAATGATTTCTTACAATTTTTTCTATTTTTAATAATTATCTTAACATTTTTTAATTATTCTTTCAATTTTTTAAATTTTGAGTTATTTCTTTCAATTTCCCAAAATCGGATGTCATTTCTGATATCACTTTTGATGTCATTTCTGACAATATCATTTCGGATATAATTTTTGTTATCCTTTCTGATATCATTTCTGATGCTCGATTTTTTAACAGGACATAAATCAACGTTTATCGAGGTCTCAGTGTATATTAAAAAAATGTGTCTATTCCTTGACATTACGAAATTGTAGTAACTTGTTGAAATTGTGTTTTATCGCCTCATTGTTTTACTTTCTCTCTCACTCTCTATTTCCCCAAGACTATTATCACGTGTGACACTGCAGTATCCTAAATCAATCCCCTCCCTTTCTAAATTTGGTACACAAACTAATTGCTTTAAGAAGCAAAACACTGCTCAAATTAAATTATTTCATTTCAGCCATTTACGCAATAAGTGAAATTGTTTCCAAAATCAAATTAACACAGTTTCACTTCCCAATGTTTCAAGTTTACGAAATTTTGAATTTCACTTTTAATTAAAGCTGAATCAAATAAATCGATTAATAAATTATTTGATTTCTTAAATAAAAACCTAATTTTTTATTACGTTTCTGAATATGTTAATCTAATAGATAAATTAGGTAAATAAACTGAATAAAATAAACAAATAAAAAAGATAAAATAAATAAAAAGGCAATAAGTAGTTAAAACTGTTGAATGAATAATAAAAAAAAAACTACATTTTTATTTTAAAATTAATAATTTAAATGTACAGATAAATAAAATTAATTTATCAAGAATAATAGTTACACTCAAACTCTCAAGGAGTCCAAAAGTTCTACAGAATCCACAAGGACTTTTCAGGAGTTTTAGTGTAATTAAAATATTTGTATTTCAGTAGTTTTTTGTAATTAACAGGTAACAAAACAAAAAATTAATAATTAACATATATCTAAAATTCCTGAGTAACTTTTTTTTCAGTTACGGACTCTTATCACTGAGAAAATAAGATGACTAAATATAACAACTATTTTATTAACATTAACCGAGTATGGTAATATAGAACCTGCAAAGAACTTTGTTTACCGAAAACGAATAAATATGGTTAGGAGTCTCTGTAGAATCTTGTTAATTTAATCGGTTACGATAGCTTACCTTCTTCATTAAAAATATCCAAAATGCGTTAGTAAATTTCTTGGATTACTTTGTTTGTTAAAAAGTATACGTATCTTTAAAATAGATACAGAAATTATATTTAGAACACATATTGAGTAAAAGTACCTAGTTTACGCGTAGCACAATTCTAATCAGAATATTTTATTGTATTTTTGACGTTTTCGCCTGTCACCTCTGAGGTTAGGTTATGGGGCGGTCACAGCTTAGGCTCTAAGCAGATTGAATACGCGTTTGGGACCAAATCATGAGACAGAAAAGGACAGAAACACTCTTTGTCCTTTTTTATCTTATGCCCTGCTCCCGTAACCGTATTCATTGTGCTTTGGGCTTTAGGCCAAGGCAGATGAAATCGTAACACGTAAACTGAAAACTTAAGACTGAGAGAGAGTAGGACAGAGATATTGTCTGTCCTACTCTCTCTCAGTTTCATTCTTAAGTTTTAGGTTTTACGTCTTACGATTCTATATGCGTTGCCATAGTAACCTGCAGGCAGCCAAAAGCTGTGGCCGTACCGTAAGACTGAGAGAGAGTAGGACAGAGATACTATGTATAATACGTATTTATTATACAGTATACAGTATAAGGGTAAAATCCCATGGGAGCAAGAAATCATGAGAGTGAGAGAGACAGTGATATCTACCTACCTCTCTCACTCTCATGATTTCTGCTTTCGGTTTTACGCTTTCTGCTTACATGGGATTTCACCCTTAAACCATGTAATATATATCAGGTAATATACGCACCCAACCCTGGCTGTGTCCGTCAGTCTGTCAAAGGCCTAAAGCTCAAAGCATAATGGCCTGTTTACATCTTCGAAAAAAAAATTTTTTCGCATTGGAGGGAAGAGGACAGACTGTGTATCTGTCCTCTTTACTCTCATGCAAAAAAATTTTTTTTATGAAGGTGTAAATAAGCCATAGCAAATACGGTTACGGGAGCAGGGCATGAGCTAATAAAGGACAGAGACTGTTTCTGTCCTTTTCTGTCTCATGCTCTGGCCCCGTAACCGTATTTCTATCTGCTTAGGCCTTAACGCACATTGAATCGTAATCGCTAATCCTTAATCGTAAGAATGAGAGGAAGTAGGACAGACCTATATCTCTGTCCTGCTTTCTCTCATTCTTACGATTAAGGATCAGGGATCAGAACGTAAGTTACTTGAGGTAATCTACATAGTTGTTTACATGTAAATTACCTAGTAATTTACCGAAGAAGTATTCTACGTAATTTACATTCCTTATAAATATCATGTGATTTACAAAAATACGTATGCAACATAACCTAAAAGTAAAATCTAAACCCAAAATATCAAACAATTATAAAAATAAGTTTTTTTTCTACTGCCGCCATGTTGAAATTGTAAATTACCTAGGTTGTTTAGGGTAAAATCCCATGTGAGCAGAAAGCGCAAAACCGAAAGCAGAAAATCATGAGAGTGAGAGAGACAGTGATATCTACCTACCTCTCTCACTCTCATTATTTCTGCTTTCGGTTTTGCGCTTTCTGCTCACATAGGATTTTACCCTTACAGTTTTCCACGTATTTTACGTATTCTACGTATTTTACCTCAAAATCTAAAATGACATGTCAATTTCCGATCTCTGTTAAGGATTACCGATTACGATTCATTGTGCTTTAGGCTAAACGTAAAGACTAGCGGACCAGAATCGTGTTGTTTGTATACAAACAACCCGGTATGTAGTTTTAACACTAAAACTTGTTAAAATTGTGCAAACGTCGATTTGGTTACCGCAATATCTTCGAATGGCTACTTTTAGCTACTGGATTTTAACCATTTCAACTCGGATGTGACAGCAAGTATCATTTATTTTCCTTATGTGTTTTTACATAATAACCCTTTAGCCGAGATATTAAGCAGCTTTGCTAGAGGTTTATTTTCTCAGTGATTCAGGAGTTACAGTGTAATTTTTCAATTAATTGGCTTAAAATTCAAAATTATTTTGAAATTCTGAGTAATCGTGAAAATACTTTACTCACCAATTTTCAGAAGCGTCTTCGTCGAGGATAGTTCCGTCGGCAAGTCGATGAGGAATATTCGAGCTTGGTTTTGGCCTGTTTCTGACTCGAGATGGACCAACCACTCCTGTCCTTGAAAGTCCGGCACGGAAAGATGCCCTGGCCCTATCGACTGCTCGAGTCAACGTTATTGAATACAATTAGACAATGTTAGTAAAGACATTTTATTAGGAAAATGATATTGAGTTAATTGGAGTTAGTCGGAGGAATACACTGGAACCTCGATAAGGATCCATTTAACAAATTCACCCGAATCAATCTATTATCGAGGTTCAGGTGTAGTAGATTTTTTAAAATCTAATTCTTTTGGAAGAAATAACTTAAAAAATAGTAAAAAAATAGTTTTAACATAATTTAAAAATAAATTTAACTGATAAATAATTAGTTATATATATTTAACTGCAAGATAAGAAAATTTATGCTTGTAATTAACTTTTTACTAGCAAATTAGTTATTTTTACTGAGAAATTACTCTCTAAATCTGATTTAGTTAAAAATGACTAATAATAAATGGTAAAATTATTAACGAGTTGTTGCTGATTCTTTTAGGAAGACTTAACATAACCTAAAAATTAATTTGATTGAATTAGTCATTTTTACATTTATTAAATATATAATGTAAAGTAGTTTATAATAATCATTATAACATCCTAGTGGGCAAAAATCCATGTTCGTTCTAAAAACGTTTTAAGAACGTTTTTAAAACGTTTCATGTCGGCCAAATAATGTTCTGGAACATTATTCGAACATCCATGTTTCAATAACGTTCCAGAACATTATTTGGCCGACATGAAACGTTCTAAAAACGTTCTTCAAACGTTTTTAAAACGAACATGGATTTTTGACCACTGGGATGTGATTGTTTATTTTAATATGATGTTTATAATATAATAAGAAAAAAACAATAATAAATTTTCAAATTTAGCGGTTTTTTTGCAGTGGCGCCGATTCTTTCGTAAAATTTCACGTTACGAGGTTGGTACTTCTTCTGATACTAAAATTATTTTTATGTTTATAACCTAAAACTACGAAATCCAGGACTGTAAACAATTTTTCAAAATGAACAAAGAATTGATTCTAATCTGTTATTTGATTTGCAATTTTACACAATTATTGGTTCCCAAACCAAAAAAACAAATTGAGCAAATATTTTCCATAATCGTAAATTTCAAGACTGCGCATCGAGAAATTAATTTCCTGAAGCGGAATTGTACTTTTGAATCGGTTCTCTCATTTAAAATCCTAAAATCATAAAGTTCGGATTTAAAAGAAATTGATCATGGAAATATTGAATCGTCCCAAAAATTTGACGGTTAATTTTTCACACAAATTTCTAATTTTTTATTTTATTGAGAAATGAAAAGAATTTATCTACTAGACTGTCAAATTTAGGAACAAAATTATATTTTCTTTTAATACTCAATTCGACCCTATGTATTCTTTCTGTGACTAAAATTAATAGACTAATTGAGATTTAGAGAGTAAATATAAGGAAAATTTATCACAAATTCAGTAACTGAGAAAATAGTTGTGCATTTAAAAAATTTATCACAAATTAATGGGAAAATAGTTTAGGAAAATTTATTTTCATTATTTCTTGGCCAGAATGAGATGAGGGGAAACACTAATGTCCGGAAATCAAGATGGAGGAGTGTGCGTGCACGTGGGGTTAATGAGATACGAACACATGATCAAAGGATATGAAAAAAAATGCAACTAGGACGCTAAATCGATTTTTTTATAAATATGTAATCATTTCATTATGCATTTTCTTTAAAACGGTAATTACGATAAGGGACGATTGTTTAATTAAAAATGGTAAATATGTTTAATGCATTGACCATTAAAAGCTTGCACGATTCCTTTATCTTTCTCGCCCCTGTTGAAAAATCGGACATCAGAAATGACATCGGAAATGATATAATTTCCTATTTACGAAATTTGTATAGGGGAGAGTGGCTATCAATGTATCGGGTTTTTTTCAAGGTCATAGTACTTATTGAATTTCACCAATTTCAAGCACTTCTTTGCATCAATATAAAACTACAACACTTATCTAGGTAATGCACACATATTTTACACGATTTATTTTGATTAAATAATAGAATTTAGGGTTTTTCTAAAGTAACAAGCTATTTTCATTTTCAACAACCTGGGTACACAATGAACCACCTCTATAAAAATACTAAAAATGTTCAACAATAATAATATTGCAATTTTCACTTTGTAAAAAAACTTATTTTCTATCAAATACTATAAAAAATTATTACTTAACACTTTTTAATTGATAATGTATAACATAAATATACCTCAAATTTAAGTTAACTATCTAAAATGGCATTTTAGTTCTGCTATGTTGAGAAAAGTACTGATAACAATTGCTGTAACATGCTGTACGCATGCTTAGTTTTATAATCAGGCATACCACTCTAGAAATCGAAAATACACTGAAATTCCAGGTGGTTCATTGTTCCCTGGTACATTGAATCAACATGACATTTGCAACAAAAATGGTTTTTTATAACTTAATCCAATATTTCAAAATCTTTATCTCATTAGAATATTGTAGTTAAGGTCCAAAACAAAATAAATCGTAAGTACATTTATTTTTAAATGGCCTTATTTCAATTAAAAAACGTGTTTTTATTTTAGGTAAATTTTTTCTTCAGTACATCAAAAACAGTTTTTTCCAGTTTTCTCTGTAATGAATAAATCCACACGTCTCAAATTTATGGACGTAGTGTGTTTACGCAAACTTAATTTATATTTAAAATTAGGAGAATTTTTATTTAATTGTTTCTGAGAAAATTGAAATGGTTCATTGAAAAAACTGGTACATTGATGGCCACTCTCCCCTACGTATTCATTTTGTATTGCCTTGTATTATTTCTCAAATTTACATTAATTTACAAATTTTAATTATTTTCTTCTATTTTCAATTATTATTATTTTACCTACTATTTTCCCCCCCATTTTAATTAATTCTTTAAATTTCAAATACTTTCTACAATTTTCAATTGCTCTTATCATTTTTCCTCTATTTTTCTTAAAATTTCTATTACTTTTACAATTTTTTATTAATTTCCCAAATTTTCAGTTATTTCTCTCATATTTCAATAACTTTCTTCAATTTCAAATTAATTTGGTGCTTTTATCACTTTTTTCAAAAATTCAATTATTTTCTTCAATTTTCAATTATTTACCTCATATTTAAATTTTTTTTTCAATCTTTAAATATTTTCATTATTTAGCAATTGTTTTCTCAAATTTTAAATTATATTGAATATTTTTTCCCCTAAGTTTCTCAATTATTTATCTCAAATTTGAATAATTTTTATCAAAACTCAATTTTTAAAGTTATTTTTCTATTTTTTTTTTTTTTAGTTTTCAATTATTTTCCACATATTTCAACTATATATTTTTATTTTAAATTATTTTCATCAATTTGCAATTCTTTTCTCCAATTTGTGAGACTTTTTAATATTTTTTAGTCAATTACCTTAATTTACAATTATTTACTTATAGTATAATATATTTTGTAATTTTATAAATACATTTTTCTGAAATTTTAATTATTTTTTAGACTTTCAATTACTTTTACCAATTTAAAATTATTTTCTCCAATTTTTTAATATTTTAATTATTTTTTAAATAATTTCCCAAGCACTTCTATTATTTGTTAATTATAATTTCAGACATTTGCAATTACTATTTTTACAAATTTTAATTATTTTCTTCTATTTTTAATTATTATCATTTTACCTACTATTTTTCACCACTTTTAATTAATTCTTTAAATTTCAAATATTTTCTACAATTTTTAATTTCTTTTATCATTTTTTAACTATTTTTCTTAAAATTTCTATTACTTTCACAATTTTTTATTAATTTCCTTAATTTTCAGTTATTTCTCTCATATTTCAATAACTTTCTTCAATTTCAAATTAATTTGGTGATTTTATCACTTTTTTAAAATTTCAATTATTT
Organism: Ganaspis brasiliensis; assembly: GCA_037103525.1. Taxonomy (NCBI): domain Eukaryota; kingdom Metazoa; phylum Arthropoda; class Insecta; order Hymenoptera; family Figitidae; genus Ganaspis; species Ganaspis brasiliensis. The sequence goes on along the minus strand of JAZKLR010000103.1, from coordinate 617,404 downwards.
TATTCAATTTTTAATTATTTACCTCATATTTTTAAGTTTTTTTTAAAATATTTTTATTATTTCGCAATTGTTTTCTCAAATTTTTAATTATAATGAATATTTTTTCCCCTAAGTTTCTCAATTATTTATCTCAAATTTGAATAATTTTTATCAATGCTCAATTTTTAAAGTTACTTTTCTATTATTTTTTTTTAATTTTCAATTATTTTTCACATATTTCAACCATATTTTTTTATTTTAAATTATTTTCATTAAATAGCAATTCTTTTCTCCAATTTGTGAGAATTTTTAATATTTTTTAGTCAATTACCTTAATTTACAAATATTTATCTCATATTTCAATAATCTTTATCAATGTTTAATTTTTTATATTATTTTTTAATTATTTTCTTATATTTTAAATATATTTTGTAAATTTATGAATACATTTTCTGAAATTTTAATTATTTCTAAAACTTTCAATTACTTTTACTAATTGAAAATTATTTTCTCCAATTTTTTAATATTTTACATATTTTTTACTAATTTCCCAAACATTTCTGTTTTTTTTCTATTAATTTAAGATATTTTAAGATATTTTCAATTAATATTTTTACAAATTTTAATTATTTTCTTCTTATTTCAATTATTATTATTTTACCTACTATTTTTAAACACTTTTAATTAATTCTTTAAATTTCAAATATTTTCTACAATTTTTAATTGCCTTTATCATTTTTCAACTATTTTTCTTAAAATTTTTATTAATTTCCTACCTTTTCAATTATTTCTCTTTTATTTCAATTACTTTCTTCAATTTCAAATTAATTTGTTGCTTTTATCACTTTTTTCAAACTTTCAATTATTTTCTTCAATTTTCAATTATTTACCTCATATATTAAATTTTTTTCAATTTTTAAATATTTGCATTATTTTGAATTGTTTTCTCAAATTTTAAATTATAATCATTATTTTTTTTCCTAAATTTTTCAATTATTTATTTCAAATGTCAATAATCTTTATCAATACTCAATTTTTACGATTATTTTTTAGAATTTTCAATTATTTTTCACAAATATCAATTATATTTTTTATTTTAAATTATTTTCCTGAATTTGCCATTCCTTTCTTCAATTTGTGAGAATTTTCAATAGTTTCTAGTCAATTACCTTAATTTACAATTATTTATCTGATATTTCAATAATTTTTATCAATTTTTAATTTATTATAATATTTTTTAATTCTTTTCTTTTATTAAAAGTATATTTTGTAATTTTATAGATATCCATTTTTCTGATATTTTAATTATTTTTTAGACTTTCAATTACTTTTACCAATTTAAAATTATTTTTTTCAATTTTTTAATATTTTAATTATTTTTTTACTAATTTCCCAAACACTTCTATTATTTGTTAATTAATTTAAGACATTTTTAATTAATATTTTTACAAATTTTAATTATTTTCTTCTTATTTCAATTATTATTATTTTACCTACTATTTTTCTCCACTTTTAATTAATTCATTAAATTTCAAATATTTTCTACAATTTTTAATTGCTTTTATCATTTTTCAACTATTTTTCTTAAAATTTCCTAAATTTTTAATTATTTCTCTCATTTTTCAATTACTTTCTTCAATTTCAAATTAATTTTGTGACTTTATCACTTTTTTCAACATTTTAATTATTTTCTTCAATTTTCAATTATTTACCTCATATTTAAATTTTTTTTCAATTTTTAAATATTTTCATTATTTTCCAATTGTTTTCTCAAATTAAAAAATTTTTTTTAAGTCAATTTTCCAAATTTTCAATTATTTATCTCAAATTTCAATTAATTCTTTAAATATTAACTAGTTTCTTTAATGCTTAATTGTTTTTACCATTTTTTTCTATTATTTGCTTTAATTTTAATTAAAAATTTTGTTTTTGCTTTTTCATATAGAAAATATTATCACTTATTTTTGTCAAATTTCAATTATTTTCTTCAAATTTCAATTATTTACCTGAAATTTCAATTATGTTATTGAATTTTCAAATATTTTTATTATTTTGCAATTGTTTTCTCCAATTTTTAATTATTTTTTTATAATTTTCTAAATTTCCAATTATTCTCACTAATTTCAATCAATTCTATAAATATCAATTACTTCCTTTAATATTTCATTGGTTTTACCATTTTCCAATTATTTTCTTCAATTTCGATTAAACTTTTTGATTTTACTTTCTCAAATGGAAGTTTTATAACTTATTTTTTACAAAATTGTAATTATTCCCTTCAATTTTAAATTATTTATCTTAAATTTAAATTATAATTACTTTCATTTTTCAATTATTTTCATTATTTTACAATCATTTCCTCCAAATTTTAAAGATTTTAATTGTTTTTCAATTAATTTTCTAAATTTTCTAAATATTTATCTCAAATTTTACTTATTTAACTTTTTTATTCAATTATGTTTTTTAATTTTAAATATGTTTTATACTTTCAACACTTATTTTTCTCAAAGTGTAATTATTATTTTCTTTAGTTTTGAATTATTATCGTTTTTAATAATTTTCTCCATTTTTTATTTTTTAATTAATTTTATAGATTTTGCTTCCTCTTAGAGGAAGCTTTGTGATCGTTAAGATTTTCGATTTTCCAAAAATACTAAATTGACTCATTTTCATCTGAAATAAAAAAAATTTTATTCTTAAGCCAATGTCCAGAAATGGGTGTGTCGTGACGTTTTTTTTTTTTTGTTGTCAGGTTATTTTAAAAAAGTTTTAACGGATTTCAATAAAATATTTCTTATAAGTATTAAATATTAATATATTTACTATTTTAAGATAAGAATCCTACTTTATAGTTATAATTTCTAATAACATAGAAAATCATATTATTTTTTAAAAAAAGTCCACGATTTTCCACTAGGGGGGGGGGGGGGGGGGGAGGGGATCAGAAATTGATTAAAAATTGTCCATATTGTATATGAACGACCCCTAAATGTATTAATTCTTGGCAATAAATAAATAAATAAAATTAATATCAGAAATGTTATCAGAATTGACATTATTTCTAATAGTCTCAAAATCATCAGATGTCATTTCTGATGTTCGATTTTTCAAAAACTCTTAATAATTGCCAATAATTTTCGAAATAAATTGCAAAAAAGAACCTAACCAATTTTCACAAAAAATAAAACCCGCAGTTCCACTCAAAAATGTGAGAAAAAGTGGGGAAAATTTATTTGGAGCAGATAAAAGCAGTTTATTGTTTTTATCTCGACAGAAATGAGTCATAAATCAATGATAGTGGACGAAATTTGAATGAGTTGTGTAATGTACCGTTGGACACGAAAAGAATCATTTCCTGAAAAAAAAAGAAATTGATCTCCTCGAAATCGATTCTGTATCCTTTGTACTGACTCTTTGAGGTTAGAGAGGGGTGTATAACGTTTATTACCAGGTCAGGGTTAACGGTTAGGCGTGCCACACGTCCACTGACGTTTTGCAGCACCAACCAGCTAAAAATAGTAAGACGAACCTACTCCGGATACAAACCTGATGCACTGGGAACACACCGGGAGTGTACTTCCCAGGTCTTTCTTCACTTTTGGATCAGTACTCGATGTTGAGAAACCAAATACAAACATTATTTAATAATCATAACAGTCACCTCACCCACACACTTTGCGTGTAAATGTAATTCATTCTCCCCTAAACTTGACCCAATAAAAAGTAAGGTAAGAAAACACTGTCCAAGAGTTTCAATTCCCGGAAAAAAAATGTATTTTTAAAAATGAGTTTGAATTTATTTTATCAAGGCCAAAGAAATACGAATTTTGTGAAAAGAAGGGTGTCTAGCGAATGACTGCCCAAGATTTTTATATCGCATTTTAACCATTTTAAATTCAATTTTTCAAGTTATTGCAGAAAACAAGTTTGATTGAAATTTTGCACAATTCAAAGGTTCTCACAACAGGGTTGCCAAAAATATTTTGTTATAATTTTCCCTGACTTTTCCCTGATTTCCAGACCAATTTTTTTCTTTTTCCCTGACCTTTTTTGAGTTCTTAAAACCAATTTTTCGTATATTTACTATAAAACTAGATTATACAATGAATTAGAATTGGAAAAAGAAATTAAAGATAATATAATTGAAATTTAAAAAAATGGCATATTTGAAAATATGTAGGGGAGAGTGCCCCAAGTTGGACACCCTATCGATTTATTGCTGTAGAATCCAAACCGAATAAAATATATTAAAATGTTTTATGCCGGATGAAAGTACAATTTATAAGGTAACTTATGGCCACAGAGATAAAATTTTATTTTGAACATAAACATTTTTTAAAGCATTTTTTCTAATTGTTAAAATTTTCGGTCTAAAAAAAAGTGGCCCCAAGATCGACACCTTCTTAAAAGTCTCTGAAAATGGTAGTAAATAAAAAATTAACATCATGTAACAATTCTTGAACTAAGTTTTAATCATTTTACGGAATTTGTCAAGAAATAAAATTTCTAAAAACTTCAATTTAATAACTTAACAGTAAAAAGTAATAAAATATCGAAAAATATCAATATAATAAATTCTCTAACGATAAAATCACATTTTATGGTGGAAAATAAAAAATTTTAATTTATTGGCTCAAAAAATTATTGAAAAAAGTATAAAATCGAAAATATGCAAAAAAATACATTGAGATTTTAGGCCTGTCCATCTTAGGGTACATGATACCATTTTTTAATCCCCAGTAAAAATATATATATGAATACTGAATTAATAAAATCATTTTAGAATATTATTATACGATAAATAAAGAATATTATAACGTTCAGTACTCATTCTAAATCATAAATTTAAATAACTTTACCAACTTGAGAAAAAACTGTTACAAAACTTTTTTAGACACAAAATTACGTGGTATGTGTAGAAGAAAAACCAACTGGTTTTTTTTCTTCAAATGTGCATCAAAATGTTCGTTTATACAAACAACAAAAATGACAGAAAGCATAAGGCGCTGTCACCTTAAACAAAAATTTTATACGAAATGTCCATCTTGGGGCCCTGTCCATCTTGGGGCCCACTCCCCTAGTTGGACTTCAAATACTGGAAAAAATGAAAATAATTACAATTTTTGCAAATTCATTGAAAAATAATGAAACCAATTAAAAACTGGGGAAAATCATTTAAAAATCACAGAAATATTCTCAAATTGAAGAAACTAATTGAAAGTTGAGAAAAATACTTGATAATATTATAAATTATTTGAAAAATATATTAATAATAGAAAATTAAATATCATAATGTAAATTTGACAAAAATAATTGAAAAAATTACAAAATATCTATGAAAGAGAAGAAAATAATTGAGTTTTCAATAAAATTATTGAAAATCTCAGAAATTAATTAAAAAGAACTCCAGAATATATATTGAATAATAGAAATAAATTGAAATTTTGAACAACAATTTTAGAAATTATGATAAATAATGAAAAAAAAAAATCGAAAATTTGGAGAAAATGTTTTTACTACCGATAAAATGGGAAAATAATTGGAACTGAATAAAATTAATTAAAAGTTGAAGAAAATAATATTGCATAAGAAGAAAATTGATGAAAAATCATTTAAAAGTAATTAAAGTTTGAGAGAAACAATTGAAAAAGTTGCAAAAATTATTTAAAAAACAAAAAATAATTGAAAAATGATTTTGAAAATTGAAGACAGTAATTTAGAATTCAGATAATAAAGAACTTTGAGCCAGTAATTTAACTAATGAATAAAAGAATAAAAAATAAATAATTGAAGATTGAAAAACTAATTAAAATAATTAAAAAGTAGAGGAAATAATGATAAAAATAAATGTAAAGTAAGTCAACGATAATTCTAAATTAGGATCAATAGGCAACTGAAATTTTATAATATTAATCGAAAAATAATAAAAATGTTGAAAAATTGGAGAAAATACTTGCAAAATGAAACACTAGAAAAATTATTAAAAATTGAAGAAAGCAATTCAAAGTTGAGGTAATTAATTAAAAATTCAAATTTGAGAAAATTAATTGAAGTATAATGAAAATAATTAAAAATTGAGACAAATAATTTTAAGATGAAATACATAACTTGAAAACGAAGAAAATAATTTTAATTTAAAAAAATAATTGGTAAAAATACAAAATATATTTGAAGTGCTATGGAAGAAAATAATTGCATTATGATGAAAATAATGGTAAATTGAAAAAAAAGATAATTGAAATTTTCGTAAAGTAAATTTAAGACTTAATGAAGAAATTGAAAAATAATGAAGATAATTGAAAATTGAAGTTAATTGAAAAGTAATGAAAATGTTGAAAATTTTAGTTGGAATCATAATAGAAATTTTTTTTTAAAAATTCAAGAAATTTTACAATCACTTCAGTATTTTATTTTTGAAGTGTGGAATTGACTGAATTTTTAATCAATGCAAGTTCAAATTAATTAAGGTTTGAAGGAATTAAAATTGCTATGAGTATAAAAATTGGCAAAGTTTTAAAAAGGTAAAGAATTGTATAAAATTTTTAAAATAAATTTAGTGACAAATTTCAGGTGTGGACAGAAAGAATGAATGAATGAATGAAAGAAAGAAACTTGTAAATTATTATATAAATTGTGAAATATAATTATTTTTCAGATTGCAAACATTATTTATTTTTAGTATGTTTAAAATATGACTTTCAAAAATTTGTTTAGTAAATTTCAGAAAAATATAATTTTTCATCTATTTTAGAGATTCTTTGCATTTTTCCAGTATTTTTATGAAAATCCCTGACTTTTCCCTGATTTTCCTGAATTCCCAGACCTGTGGCAACCCTGCACAATTACCCCAAATTTCAAAGCCAACAGGAAAATAATCGTGACCATTATTTATTTCTATTTTCCGCAAAAGAATGTTCATTGCAGAAATAAACTCATAAATAAACATCGTGTCAAGAAAATCGAGAAAAAATTTGATTTAAAATGGCCAGATAAGGGGTAGTCACCTTGTTTAATTCCCGATAAGGAAGCGTGACACTTTCTGCTTTTTCTGCACTTTTTATTTCGCATATTCTGCGTATTTATACAGGACGGCAAATAATGAGAACGATTAGTATGAGGATTTAATTGGAGCAGGAGGTCGAAGGCAGCAACTCAGTTTTTTTTTTTTTTTTTTTTTGTAATGCATATTAAAGCAACCCTGATTTCTTATTACTTGCTACTTTGCACTCTAATCGCCCACCCTCTTGAAAAATTTACCGTTTCTATTTTTCTCCAAATTGCTCGATGAAAATTGTACACCTCGTGCTTATAACAATTCAATTATGTAATTGTACCATTCACGATAAAAAAAAAAAAGAAAGCTCGTTGTTTATTCTAAAAATTTTCCACATTAATGCACGATGTCGAGGTGAAGCCTAGTCATCAGAAACTTTGACATCGATCGAAAGTGAAAGCTCCTTGAGAAAGTTTGCACAGTTTCATTGGTCAATGCGGTGCAAGAAACTCGACTCAGTTTTCGGGGGGGTTGAAATTGAAAAATAGAATTAGAATTTAGGGTAATGGGAATTTAGGATTTTTTCGAGGGTAAATGAAGGGGAAAAAAGAGGAACAATGGGGTTGGGAAAAAAAATGAGAAAAAAATGTGATCGATACTCACAGCGTGTTACGAGTCTGTTGTTGGTCTGACTTGGCGGTGGAATGGCAGGTTGTGGAGGCGGCTGTGCGCTCAAGTCTTCGAAGTTTATAATTTGAAGACATATATCGTCTACTTCGCTTCTGATAAGGGCTATCACCTCGCTGCAGAGAAATTTTGTTCCTGGATAAACAGAAAGTTCATTTCATGAATAAATAGTTTAAAGATGATTTTTAAACGGTAAATAAATTGCTTTATAAAATCCGTTTGGATTTCCTATACCCAGACATTCGAAAACAAGGGACGTATGATTAAGTTCTATAATTAATTTTGTAGAATATTTATTTCACTAGCAAAATTAGTTTTCCATGCATTTTAGGAATTAAACTATAATAATAACTAAAACAAATCGATGAATAATATTTATCCAATAAGCAGGGCTGCCTACGGACTTGCAGATTGAAAATAGTACCAAAAAATGACTTTTTAATTTAAAAAACTAAGTTAATAATTAGTTTTTAAGTGAAAAAAAGTAATTAAAAAAGTGAGTGAATAAGCAATAAATTAAATTTGAAAAAAACAATTCGAAAATCTCAAAAATAATTGAAATATGAAGAAAATAATTGAATTGACAAAAAAAAAATTGACAAAAATAATTCAATTGGAAAAAAAAGTTGTGAATGACAAAACTAATTGAAAAATTGATTAAAAATAAAAAAATGAAGACAAAGATTGAAACGAATTAATTGGAATTTGAAGTAAATAATTGAAAAGTTTTAAAAATAATTGAAGTAAAAAGAAAATAATTGAAGAATAACACAAATACTTAAAATTTAAAACAAAAGTTTGAGGCTTATGTAAAAAATTTAAATTTTGTGCAATGAAATAATGACATAAATAATTAAAAGCTGGCGTAAAAATCACACTTTTTAGATAATAGTTGAAAATTTGAAAAAAATAATAGAATTTTCAAGAAAATAATTAAAACTTGAAACAAATAACTTAAAAATACCAAAAAAATGTTTATGTGTAGAAAACAGTTAAAAAATGACAAAAATTTCTAAAATTGAGAAAAAAATTAATAAAAAATGAAAAGCATATTCAAAAATGGATTAAAAAATAAAAAATTTAATAAATTAATATTAAAAAATTGTATAAAATAATTGAAAAATTAACGATATAATTAAAAGGTGAAGAAACTAATTGAATAATGACATAAATAATTGAAAACTGATCTTCAAATGTTAATAAATTCATGATAGTAATAAAAAGATTGAATAAAATGACATTTAGAGAAAATAATTCTAAAATGTCCAAAATATTTGAATATTGACAAAAATAGTTGTAATTTGAACAGTGAATTTGAAAAAATAATTGAGAAATGACAATAATAATTGATAACTTTAAAAAAATTGAAAATTTGAAGAAAATACTTGAAAACTTGACAAAACAATTGAAATATTGAAATAAATAATTCAAAACTGGTGTAAAAATTAAAAAATTACAGACAATAATTGTAAAGTTAAAAAAAATTATTATAAGTTTGAGAAAAATAATTGAAAGTTGAGGAAATGAATTGAAGTTTGAAGGCAATAATTGAAATTTGAAGAGAATAATTTAAAAATGGAAAAAAATTCGAATATGAAAAAATAATTAAAGTTTGATGTAAATAATTGAAAAAGGTGTAAAAAAATTAATAAATTCGTGACAATAATAAAAATAATGATGGAAATAATTGAAAACAGGTGTAAGAAATTTAAAAGTTCATGATAATAAAAAAAATTGAATAAAATAATTGCAATTTGTAAAAAATAATTCAAAAATGGCAAAAATAACAAAAATATGAAAAAAATAATTTGAAAATGACAAAAATAATTAATTAATGACAAAAGTAATTGAAATTTGAAGAAAATAATTAAAAAATAACGAAAGTGAATTGAACTTGCGTGTAGAAAATTTGGATATTCCTGACAATAATTTGAAAATTAAAGAACACAATTGAAATTAAAAAAAAATAATAGAAAAGTTTCAAAAATAATGGAAATTACAAGAAGATAATTGAACATTAACAAAGATAATTGTAATTTAAAAGAAATAATTGATAACTGGTGCATAAAATTAAAATTATTTGAAAAATTAAAAAAAAATATTAAAAAGTTGAGGAAAATAGTTGAAAGTTAAAGAAATTAATTGAAGTTTTAAGAAAATAATTGAAATTTAAAGAGAATGATTCAAAAATGCGAAAAAAGTTTTAAGTATGAAGAAAGTAACTAAAATTTGAAGAAAATACTTGAAATTTGTAGAAAATAATTCTGAAATGTCAAAAATAATAGAAATATGAAGAAAATAATTGAAAAATGACAAAAATAATTGAATAGTGAAAAAGTAATGGAAATTTGAAAAATATAAATGAAAAGTAACAAACGTAATTTAAAACTTGGTAGAAAATTTAAATATTCCTGACAGTGGTTTAAAGATTGAAAAACATAATTGAAATTGTAAGAAAATAATTGAAAAATGTCAAAAATAATTCATATTTGAAAAAAAAAGTTGTAAAATGACAAAACTAATTGAAAATTTGATTAAAAATCGAAAAATGAAGACAAAAATAAAAAATTAAAACGAAATAATTGAAAAGTTGAAAAAATAATTAAAATTACAAGAAAATAATTGAAAAAGGACAAAAATAATTGAAATTAAAAAATATATTTTGAGACTGGTGTAAAAAATTTTAATTTTGAGTAGAATAATTGAGATATTGATAAAATAATTAAAATGTGAGGAAACAAATTAAATAATTGCATGAATAATTGAAAGCTGCAAAAAAAAATTATTGTCAATAATTGAAAAATTGGAAAAAATATAAGAGGTTTGAGGAAAATAATTGAAAGTTGAAGAAATTAATTGAAGATTGAAGAAAGTAATTAAAATTTGAAGAGAATAATTCAAAAATGTCAAACAAAATTCATTATGAAGAAAGTAATTAAAGCTTCAAGAAAATAATTGAAATTTGTAGAAAATAATTTTAAAAAGTGTAAAAAATTAATAACTACATGACAATAATAAAAATAATGAATAATATGATTGAAATTTGAAAATAATAATTGAAAACTGGTGTAAGAAATTTAAAAATTCAAGGCATTAAATTATTTTTTAAATAATTAAAATTTGTAAAAAAAACAATTCCAAAATGGGAAAAAGAACTGACATTTAGACAAAAATTAATGAAAAATGAGAAATATAATTCAAAAATGGAGTAAAAATGAAGAAATTTAATACATTATTTGAATGATTGTATAAAATAATTGAAAAATTAACGATACTATTCAAATATGAAGAAAGTAATTGAATAATAATATAAATAATTGAAAACTGATGTAAAAGTTCATAAAATCATGACAATAAGAAAAAAATTGAAGAAAATTACATTTAAAGAAGAAAATAATTGAAAGTTGAAGAAATTAATTGAAGTTTGAAGAAAATAATTGAAATTTAAAGAGAATAATTAAAAAATGGCAACAAAATTTAAATATGGATAAAGTAATTAAAGTTTAAAGAAAATAAATGAAATTAGTAAAAAATAATTGAAAATGGTGTTAAAAACTAATAAGTTCATGACAATAATAAAAAAATGAAGAAAAGTAATGGAAACTTGAAGAAAATAATTGAGAAATAACAGAAGTAAATTGAAACTTGTGTAAAACATTTTAATATTCCTGACAAAAATGTAAAGATTGAAGAACACAATCGAGATTTTAAAAAAATAATTGAAAAATGAGAAAAATAAATGAAAACTTGTGTAATAAATTTAAATATTCACGACAATAATTTAAAGCAGGAAGAAAATTATTGACATTTGAAGAAATTAAACTCAAAATGCGGTATGAACTTGTTAAAAAGAGAAAAAATTTTCTTCCTGGCATGAACATTAACTTTACGACCCAAAGAAGAATAAAATACCAAATATAGAAAAATCAAATTTTGGATATTTTTAATTTTTTTTCGCAAACTAACAATGATAATTTTCTTCATAATAGGTGTTAGAGATTGGAAATTGACTAGAGAAAATAAAAAAAAATTGTCGTTTTAATAGAGTAAAGCGTTCTTTAATTATACTAAAAAAACCAAAACTTCAAGGTGGGGCTCTCAGTATATCACCATTCCACAAAGGGTTAAAAAATTTTTTAAAAAAAGTGTGTAATAGTGTGCGATTAAAAAAAAAGTACGAAAAATTAGTCACTAGTAGTCCTATAATGATAGAGAATTATTTACAAAAATCTATTGATTGCTGTAAGAAACGTAAGGTTAGAAAAAAACTTGAGTATTGAGCAACTGATTTAATAATTCAGATTAATCAGTCCTAATGAAAGGAAGGTTAAAGATTTCTAGGTAGGAAAGGCAACTCTGAATCTAGTTGTGTGGATCGATGACCCTAACTTTTGTGCCTTTGAATATCGCTTTATCTGGCACAAACGGACAGTCGCTAGTTTCTTCCTCCTAGTTTCCGACGACGCCAGCGTGACGCTTCCCCGAACCAAATTATGTTTCTCTACACAGTCAATAAGCTCGCAAATCGTGTGACCTACTTTTTAAAGCAGCTCAACACTCATCGCACACGTGAAGCATAAACCACTTGCTAAAAGCTGATACAAACAATTTGTTTTTTTTTTTTTATCCATTCTGGTCATTTTGGGAGTCCTGCGTGCAGGCTAAACTAGTGTTGCCTTTTCATAACCTACCCCCCTCTCAAATTGTTGTTCCAGGAGAATGAATAACGTTATTGAACCACTCGAACAGTTGACCTTCGATTAAAAAACAAGAATCGCAGACCGATTCCAACCTCAAGGTCAGAGTTAATGACTTATTAAAGAAGCTGGAAGGCAGCCTCGAATTAGAGTTGATTAGTGCGATATTTCTGGCACATAACGAGGAGATGTTTTGGCAGACGTCCTGTTGAAGGTGACTGCCCAAGATGTAATTTAAGCATGACAGAGTATCGAGAAGAGGAGTTATTTTTAAAAAAATTTGAGCCTCTCGGTAATACCCGATTGAGTATTGCGCAAACACAAGGCTCTCTCTAAATAGGCTGAATTTATTGGCCTTGACGGCGTGACGATTGGAACATCAGGCCCTGAAGATCCGCCATTAATAGATTGCATTAGGTGAATGGAGTATTGAATCACCCCTCGACTCCCTTAAGGCTTGGGAGAAGTTTGCCCGTGATCGATGTGAGGCTTTTCAATTCTATGCTGAATTCCATTTTCATAAATTTAGATCCCTTTATGTAAACAATCGGTGGCTATAAATTATAGGCCGATTAGAATAACCAAGTACCCACTATACTGTTTTATTAATTCTACTTTTCCCTTTCCGCAACAATTTACCTTCTTGGAATCGCGTTTCACTACCAGTCTACCAATAGCCGATTTTCTACAACGGCTGTGTTTAAAACCTTGCCCTAGTAAAGCAGCGTCTATAAAACTAGAGCTTTTTTATTGTCTCTAAGTCCACGTCGTTATTATTTTAAACAGGAGTTAATTGTAAAGTAGGAATAAAAAATGAGTTGTTTAAAAGTAGGATACGTGGTCACAACAAGTGTTACAGTTTATTTAGCTTATGCTTTTTTAATGTGGATTTAATATTGAGGCCTCGTGGTGTGATCTAGTGAATTTTTTCAAAAAGGCTGTAATTATTATTTTGTATTATCTTTTAGTTCAGGCTTCAAAAGAATTATAGTCATTAGAGTTATGGTATTGTCTAGTGGCAGGATACCTGTTCTTAAAAAGAGAAAATAATTATTTGTTTGTAATTAGCAAAGATAAAAATCTTGGATTATAAAAATTTAGGTATTATTTAGTGTCAGGATGACTGTTTTTAAGGTTAGAATAATCACCTAATTATGTTCATAACTATTAACCTAACAATCTTAACGGATAACATTTTCGGTATAAAATCTTGGATTATAAAAATTTCGGTATTATCTAGTGGTAAGATGCCTGTTCTTTAAAAAAGAACAAACACCTAATTTAGTTCATAACTGTCAACCTAAGAATCTTAAAGGATAAAATTTTCGGTATAAGATCTTGGATTACAAAAATTTCGGTATTATCTAGTGGTAGGTTGCCCATTTTTTAAATTAAAACTATCACCTAATTTTGTTCATATCTGTCAGCGTAATAATCTTAAAGGATAAAATTTTCGGTATTGTCTAGTGGCAGCAAGCCTGTTCTTAATAAGAAAAGGTAATTTTTGTTTGTAATTGGCAAAATAAAAATCTTGGATTATAAAAATATCGGTATTTTCTAGTGGTAGGATACCTGTTTTTTAAATAAAAACAATCATCTAATTTTGTTCATAACTGTTAACCTAAAAACCTTGAATAATAAAAATTTCGGTATAAAATCTTGGATTATAAAAATTTCGGTATTATCTAGTGGTAAGATGCCTGTTCTTTAAAAAAGAACAAACACCTAATTTTGTTCATAACTGTTAACCTAAGAATCTTGAATGATAAAATTTTCGGTATTGTCTAGTAGCAGGAGAAACTGTTCTTAATAAGAAAAGTTAATTTTTGTTTGTAATTATTAAAATCAGAACCTTGAATTTTAAAAAATTCGGTATTATCTAGTGGTAGGATGCCTATTTTTTAATTTAGAATAATCACCTAATTTTGTTCATAACTTTCAACCTAAGAATATTAAAGGATACAATTTTCGGTATTGTCTAGTAGCAGGATATCTGTTCCTTATAAGAAAAGGTAATGTTTTTTGTAATTAGCAAAATAAAAATTTTGGATTATATAAATGTCGGTATTATCTAGTGGTAGTATGCCAGTTTTTTTTTAATTAGAACAATCATCTAACTTTGTTCATAACTGTCAACCTAAGTTTCTTGAAGGCTAATATTTTCGATATAAAATCTTGGATTATAAAAATTTCGTTATTATCTAGTGGTAGGATGCCCATTTTTTATATTAGAATAATCACCTAATTCTGTTTATAACTGTTAACCTAAAAATCTTAAATTATAAAAATTTCGGTATTATCTGGTGGTAGGATGCCTATTTTTAAAATAAAAACTTTCACCTAATTTTGTTCATAACTATGTCATCCTAAGAATCTTGAAGGATAAAATTTTCGGTATTGTCTAGTAACAGGATACCTGTTCTTAATTGAGAATTTCTAAACTCCGTTACGTCATCTGGCGGTGTGATTTTGAGTCAAAAGAGGTAGGTAAAAAAAAGTAAACTAAAACTAAACTTTCGGTATTGTCAAGTGTCAGGATATCCGTTTTTAATAAAAAACGATTATTAGAATCCTGACCTTTCTCAAAAAACTTCGAACTGATATTTTTTATTTATTTTAGGCACGGTAACCTAAAATTCTTAAATTATATAAATTTCGGTAATGTCTACTGTGTTCTTAATTAGGTCAGCAATTAGGACTCGATTCCTTTTTCCAGAAGCTTCTAATTGGTACCTTTTACTTTCAATTTTAGATACTCGATTGGAAGATGCCAATTTAGGTAGAAGTTTAGAAACATGCAGTTAAGAATTGAAGAACGTAACATCTCTAATGTCAAATTTGTTTTGTTATTTTAAGTTGATAAAATCAGGACAGAGTGTTCGTTAATGGCTATAATTTTTTTAATTCTGTCAAAACTTTAAATATTTAACTTTTGAGAATGAGTTTCTCGACTGTTCTGTTTCTATTTTTTTCCTTTTCACTATTGTTAGCATAAAATAAGCACAACACTTTACATGCGAGATGGCACGTTCTTCAATTCTTAACTGGGATGACACATGTCTGTATACTAAACTGAATTGGTGTCATCGACGAAACATGAAGCTAAAAATTGTTAATTATAAAAATTTCGGTATTGTCAAGTGGCAGGATATCTGC
This sequence comes from Ganaspis brasiliensis, assembly GCA_037103525.1. NCBI lineage: Eukaryota > Metazoa > Arthropoda > Insecta > Hymenoptera > Figitidae > Ganaspis > Ganaspis brasiliensis. Next base: position 601,891 of record JAZKLR010000103.1, on the reverse strand, counting down.
TTTTAATAAAAACAATAATTATGATTCGGTTATTTTCTTAAAAAGCATCAGTTTCCTTTTTTTGTTTCTTTGTCAAGTCCACCTACAATTTTTGATTTTTTAAATTTCGGTATTGTCTAGCGGCAGGATACCGGTTTTTAAATAGGGCAGCAATTAAGATTTGGTCCCTTTTCCCAAAAGCTTCCAATTACTATATTTTATTTTCATCTATAAACATTCAGCTTAAAAACTTTGATTAAAAAAATTTCGGTATTATCTAGTGTCAGGATACCTGTTTTTAATAAAGTCGGCTATTAAGATTTGGTTCTCTTTTCCAAACATTTCCATTTGGTATCTTTTATTTTCTTTTTTAGACGTTAAGCTAAAAATCTTGAATTAAAAAAAATTCGGTATTGTCTAGTGGCAGGATATCTGCTTTTACTGAAAACGATAATCAATTCTCGTTTATAAACATCAACCTAAAAATCTTTAATAATAAAAATTTCTTTATTATCTTGTGGCAAGACGCCTGTTCTTAATTAGGTCAGCAATTAAAATTTGGTTCCCTTTTCCAGACGTTTCCATTTGGTATCTTTTATACTCAATTTGCAAACCTTAAACTAAAAATCTTGAATAATAAAAATTTCGGTATTGTCTAGTGGCAGGATACCTGTTCTTAATTAGGTCAGCTATTAAAATTTGGTTTCTTTTTCCAAATGTTTGCATTTGGTAACTTTTATATTCTTTTATAAACGTCTAGCTAAAAATCTTGAAACAAAAAAATTTCGGTATTATCTAGTGGCTGGATACCTGTTCTTAACTAGGTCAGCTATTAAGATTTGGTTCCTTTTTCGAAATGTTTGTATTTAGTTCCTTTTATATTCTTTTGGGAACGTTAAGCGAAAAATCTTAAAACAAAAACATTTCGGTATTGTCTAGTGACAGAATACCTGTTTCTAAGTGGGTCAGCAATTAAGATTTGGTTCCTTTTTCCAAACGTTTTTATTTGGTATCTTTTATTTTCTTTAGTGAAGGTTAAGCTAAAAATCTTGATTAAAAAAATTTCGGTATTGTCTAGTGGCAGGATACCTATTCCTAACTAGGTCAGCAATTATGAATTGGTTCCTTATCCCAAAAGCTTCCATTTGGTATCTTTTATTTTCTTTTGTAAACACCTAGCTAAAAATCTTAAATTAAAAAAATTCCGGTATTGTCTAGTGGTAGGATACCTGTTCTTAATTAGGTCAGCAATTTTGATTTGGTTCTTTTTCCCAAAAGCTCCCAACTGATATCTTTTATTTTCTTTCATAGAAGTCAAGCTAAAAATCTCATATTTTAAAATGTCGGTATTGACTATTGGCAGGATATTAATGAGAACACTCGCGTCAATTATATTCAATATCTCCAATCGTTGTTGTTTCTAATAACAATTCTTTAAACTACAAATTTTTGCCCTTAAAACAAAAATCCCAAGTTCTTCTACATCATAACAGCCAGTTATCCCTTTTCACGATCCACATGAATGGGTTAAGCCCAAGATAAGAACTCTTGCAGTGCTTTAGGAAGTGGTCTTGAAGCTCGTTGAGCAGTTTTTGCGCAGCTCACAATGTCCCTGTGTGTGTGAGAACGAAAATGAGGTAGAAAGATAAAATCCAAGAGATGAAAGTCCACGTCTTGAGCCATCTTTTGGAAGATATGGATGTGAAAAAAGCGTCGGCTGAACGCATCTGCAGCTCATTTAGTCCACCAAGAAAGGAATATGAAAGAGACGGTTTGAAACCAGGGGAAGGGTAGTCTTCTCCTAGAAAGGAGAGCACCTTGTGGGTGGAGGTTGAGAGCCTCGGAAGGGTATACTCTCATCGATCTGTTCTTTCTCGTGTTCCTGAATGTGTTGGACTTATTTTAAGACCCACTGTAAAACAGAGAGTACTCGTCTAGTCTATTTTTGCCCTCTGCCGTCAAAAGTCTGTCTCGATTTACAATTCCCAGATCCTAATGAGATTCACTTCAAGAAGCCTTTGAAAGTAGAGGAATATTCGAACCAGAGTCGAAATTCTATTCTCTAGGTAGATGAACAAGGATTGGTCTCCGCCAAAAAGCGACGCTCAAGATCAACATGGCTTGGTATAAATAGAGAGACTATTTCACGTTCTGCACGGTCCGAAAATATATCGGCTAATCTAGTTGAGTGATGTGCACATGGATTCTTCCACTATTGACCTTGACTTGAAAAGATCCTAAATGGAACATCTATTAGATTTTGACCAGTGTACAAATATTGTATTATTACCAGGATAGAATTAGATTTTCACCAGGACAGAAAAAATTATCTTCTCCCAAAAATATACATCGAACAATTTATCACAAGCTGTTGATTTAAGAAAGTAGGTAGATGGTTATTGTAAACCAAATCCGGAAATTGAGTTGACTTCCGAAGTTGGGGCAGAAATTCGGTTAATAGCTGATCACAATGATGATAGGATTCGATCAACTGACGTCACGGATACTAGTTAGAAAGTACGGAAGGAAAGAGTGACGAGGTCACGTTACTTCTGGTGGTTCGAATTGCCGAGTGGTTAATGGGTTAATGGCTCCCTTCCAATTGGTCGATGACGCTGTGCCCTCACGTGACGTCACGGAGAGCAATGCTCCCCAATGACGTGGTGAGAGTCATACGGCTGGTAGAACCAAGTCAATGTACAGAAATAGCGAGCTGTACGCGCACGAAGGAGCGCGTGTGCTCCCTTTTTGAATTCGCTCGACCAAACTTACCAGTAACTATCAGCTAGTTACGGCAATCAACAAGAAAATTATCTCTAAATACTAAAATTATTGTAAATTGCTATCAAGATCCCGTTTTATTTTCGAGATTACTTCAAAAATTCTCAATTACTGTAAACAGCTCTTGAGCTTGAGAGGTGAGAGAAAAAAGTTAACAGGTCTTATTAAAAGAGTCCCTGCATGCAAGTTCCAGTCAAAGCGAGGTCGAGACTAATTTATTTCAGTGAACGGAAATTCGACCCTTGTCGAACTAGCTCGCTTGGATTACATCCTCTATTCTATTGTTAGCCATTTCGACTTCCGGCATAGAAACGTCAGTGAAAGAGGAACTGGGCACAATTTCTATGTCAAGGAAAGCCTGCAATTCTGATCGTCAAAGAGTTAATTGTTTGTTGAGATTATTTTTACCTTTCAATTTCTTTTTATCAAAGACTCGCTTCTTTTGTTGACGATCAATACCTCTCTTTGGAGAAAGACTTGAGTTGCAACATTTATGAATGTTTGGTGGAAAAAAATTCGCTAAGAAGAATCGGATCGACCGGGCACAGCGTCCCGCGTTGCCGAAAGTTCATTGTCCTGTGACGCGGGAAGCATTGTGGCAAGAGCAGAGCTTGCACCAGCGTTGTTGCTGATGCGCGCCAGAGAAGTGTGAGCATCGGAGCGCAGGGTGTTGCAGGGTGGGGACAGGAAAGCTCTGTGACGTCACGCTACTCCGGCAGAGAAAGCAAAAGAAAGGAAGGGTAGGCAGAAGAGGAACAAGAAGAGTAAAGCGAACGGTGAAGTGATGTCATTGACTAGCAGTCCCGTGTTTCGCAGGACAAAGAGGGCATTTAGAGGAAGAAGAAGGAACCATCCACTGAACCGGGTGGTTGCATTCAGCCGGATTCCCGGTACAGGCCACTCTGACTTTGCTCCACTGCGGCTTGTTGCATAATCAAAAAGCGCCTCTTCACAGATTACCGACACGAGAAATTGGATGAGCACTTTTTTCAGGACTGGAAAATAGTAACGTTTTCAGAATCTATTACTAGAAAGAAAACAGATTAATGACTGTGTATTATTCTTTATTTATAAAAAGAATTCTATGACGTTTTGTTATTTAGGATCATTGAGTTCCAAATCTAAAATTACTTTCCAATGTTGTCGAATTTCAGCAAAGCACCTGCTGTCCATACCACTAGTGCACCCGAAATTCACGCTATTCGAACCATTAAATCGGACGGAAATAGATTCCGATTGCAATATCCTGAATATATCTGGTGTATCCCACAACAAATGGCTGTAGCAGAGACATGCACGAGGATGGGGAGTTTGTTGTTACAAGAGCAACTTGGCAGTCAGGGTCTGATCTTCATGGATGTCTGCCTCCGTCATTGCAGGGTCCGGTACTTTCATCTTGAAAAGATTTTTAACTGAATGCAGGTGGTCGCTCTGAAGACTTGTCCAAACGAAACAAGATGATTTATTTACGACCCAGAAAACGTCGAGGTGCAGAAGATCGTAAAGTCTTCCAGATGACTTCTTTCTGGCTGTTGAAAATTTTAAGACCGACAGACAGTGAAAGATGAGGGAAAATTAAAGTCCGGTATTATCTAGTGACAAGGTAGCCGCTTTTAGTAAGCACAATAATTTATAAAGAATATCTTTTTTCAAAACAAGAGCAATTCTTGTTTTCCTTATAACTTTTAAATTGTCTAGAGACAAGATTGCTGTTCTTGAACAGTAATTAAGATATTGTTCTTTTCTTAAGAAACTTTTAATTGATGTCTTCTGTTGTCTTTTAGTATCATCGAAATAAGAATTTTAAATTATGAAAATTTCGGTATTATCTAAAATCACGCCTGTCCTTATTTTAAGAACGTGTTTCTAAATGCAAATATAAAAATTTTGAATTACAAAAATTTCGGTATTGTATAGTAGCAGGATACCTGTTCCTAATAGGAACGTGAATTGTTATTTAATACATTTTAAAAAACCTCGTAATTTGAGTTTTCTATTTTCCATTAGTTTTGTCTGCATAAAAATTTTGAATTATAAAAAGTACGGTATTATCTAGTGGCAGGATACCTGTTCCAAATAGGAACGGAAATTGTTATTCACCATTTTAAAAAAATCTTCTAAATGAGGTTTTCTATTATTTTTTAGTATCATCAACATAAGACTTTTGAATTTTAAAAATATCGGTATTATCTAGTGTCAGGATACCCGTTCTTATTTTAGGAACGGGTTTCTAAATGTCAAATTAAAAATTGGACATTTTACAAATTTTCGTATTGTCTAGTAGCAGGATACCTGTTCCTAATAGAAACGTGAATTTTTATTTAATACATTTTAAAAAACCTCGTAATTTGAGTTTTCTATTTTCCTTTAGTTTTGTCTGCATAAAAATTTTGAATTATAAAAAGTACGGTATTATCTAGTGGCAGGATACCTTTCTTCATTTTAAGAACGGTTTTATAAGTATTAAATTAAAAATTGGACATTTTAGAAATTTCGGTATTATCTAGTAGCAGGACACCTGTTCCAAATAGGAACGGAAATTGTTATTCACCATTTTAAAAAAATCTTCTAAATGAGGTTTTCTATTATTTTTTAGTATCATCAACATAAGACTTTAGAATTTTAAAAATTTCGGTATTATCTAGTGTCAGGATACCTTTTCCTATTTTAGGAACGGGTTTCTAAATGCCAATCTAAAAATGTTAAATTATTATTATTTCGGTATTATCCAGTGGCAGGATACTTTTCCTTATATTTTAAGAGCAGGCTTATAAATGTTAAATTAAAAATTGGACATTTTACAAATTTCGGTATTGTCAAGTAGCAGGATACTTGTTCCAAATAATAACGGGAATTATTGTTTAGAATTTTTTAAAAACCTCTTAATTAGAGTTTTTAATTATTTTTTAGTATTATTAACATAAGAATGTTAAATTATGAAAATTTCTGTATTACCTAGTGTCAGAATACCTGTCCTTATTTTTTGAAAGACAATCTATTAGGGTTTATAAATATGAATCTAAAAATTTTAAATTATAAAAATTCCGATATTGTGTAGTAGCAAAATAAAATAGCAAACGGGAATTGCTATTTAGTACCTTTTTAAAAAACCTTCTAATTGAAGTTTACTATTTTCCTTTAGCATTATCGTCATGAAAATTTTAAATTATAAAAATTACGGTATTATCTAGTGGCAGGATACCTTTCTTTATTTTAAGAACGGTTTTATAAGTATTAAAATAATTAAAAATTGGACATTTTAGAAATTTCGGTATTGTCTCGTAGCAGGATACCTGTTCCAAATAGGAACGGAAATTGTTATTCATCATTTTAAAAAAATCTCCTAAATGTGGTTTTCTATTATTTTTTAGAATCATCAACATAAGAACTTTGAATTATGGAAATTTTTGTATTATCTAATGGTAGGATACCTGTTCCCAAAATATCCCAAAATATAAAAGTAATATATGTCATCCTAACAATTTAAAATTGATAAATATTGGTATTGTTAAGTCACAGCATTCCTGGCTTTATTTTAAGAGAGGTAACCAAGAGAGGTTTGTAAATGTCATTCTTAAAATTTAGGATTATTTAAATTTCGGTATTGTCTAGTAGCAGGATACCTGTTCCAAATAGGAACGGAAATTGTTATTCATCTTTTTATGAAAGGTAATCTAGTGTCGCCTATAGAAATAAATCTGAATATCTTGACTTATAAAAATTTCGGTATTATCTAATGATAGGATATCTGTCCTTAATGTAAAAACGGCAATCTAATATAGTGTATAATTATATACCTAAAAATCTTGAATTATGGAAATCTCGGTATTGTTTAGTGGCAGGATACCAGTTTTTAATAGGAACGGGAATAATCAAGCAGTGTTTTTTAAAAACCTCTTAATTGGGTTTTTCTATTTTTTTTTGTCACCATAAAAATCTTGAATTTTAAAATTTCTTGTATTGTCTAGTCATAGGAAACCTGTTCCTCAATTTAGAAGGGTTGTCGTTTATAACTCTTATGGTGAGAATTTTGAATTTAAAAATTTCGGTATTGTCTAAAATAGCAGGATACCCGTTCTAATTATAAGAATAGTAATTATCATTTGGCTTCTTACTAAATATCTTGACTTATAAAAATTTCGGTATTATTTAATGGTAGCATACCTGTTCTTAAAAAAAGAACAATCATCATTCTAATTTCGTTCATAGGCGCCAACCTAAAAATCTGGGATCATGAAAAGTTCGGTATTGTCTAGTAGCAGGATACCTGTTCCTAATAAGAATGGTAATTGTGATTTACCTTCTTTTTGAAAATCTTGAATTATAAAACTTTCGGTATTATCAAATGGTAGGTTATCTGCTCTTAACAAGAACCACATTTACCATTTGGTAAAAGCCCTTAATTGGCATCATCTTTTCTTAGTAACATCAACCTAAATATCTTCAGTTATAAAAATATCCATATTATCCAGTGGCGAAATACTTGTTAGTAACAAAAATTCTAATTACATTTTAATTCTGTTTCCCTTGAAGTTCTTTTAATTATTTCACTAACAAATGTTGCAGTAGCAGATTTCTTGCAGTATGTGGTGAATAATTTATTTTTACGAGACGTTTTAAAGAGAGTTTAAATAAAGCCATCTTTCCTTTATGAGAGTAGAATATTCTTGTCTGGTTCAAAAGCTTAGGTGGTTTCCGTAACGAAATCCTCCCCCACAAGGGGATATAAACGACCTAAACACTTCTCTCCGAAGAGTATCAAATCTTCAGCTTCAACAGGAAGCCCTACTTTGCCACAATTTGTTCTAATAAACAATTGAAATTTGTCTTCTTTTTTTGTTATTATTTCTTCTCTACAATTTTTCGTGCTCTCATGATTCCTGTCATTACATTAATCACTACATTAATCAATACTATTAATCATGCCTAATCAATAGAAGCAATTAATCAGCTGCTCTGGTAGCTGACTCTGACATGTTGCGTCACTTCCACTTGTTAAACTTAATCCCCAAATCGATCAGCTCTGATGATAGAAAGCAGTATATTTGTTGCCGTATCGGGGTCTTTGGAACAGTTGCTTCTAATCATTACACAGAGGTACACAAACGTTCCTCGTCTTATACTCACTCGTGTCAATGTACCAAGACACGTGTCAATCTCGTGCAGACTGCAGAGCACGCAAATAACAAAACAACAACCAATAAAGACTTTTATGTTGCATCTGGAATAGAATGTCAATAAAGAAAGGTTTTTGATCCATTCACGCCTATCCTCCTCGCTATTTCCGCAGCTCCAAAGGAATTCAAGAATCGTGCCAATAACCCGCACCTAAAACATTTATCAAGCCGGAAAGATTGCGGAAAGGAATTTAAGATGGGAAAATTTTCGCATTCCAAGGAAATAGCAGATGTCAAGTGAAACAGAAACAAAAAGAAAGAGGGAAAAAAATTAGTCGATAGAGAGGAGACAAAAAAACAACAAGAGAGAACAAGTAATAAACTAGAATCGATTGGAAAACAGATGAGAATGTGAATTGAGAAGAGGTCACCAAGGGGGATGAACTGGGTGAATCTATACAAAGCCAGAGAGACCTCGGGATATGACTATGATTAATTATACAGTAGTGACTATCGATCTCACCGCGCCTAAGGTCAGACACTACGGCATCGGCAGTCCAGAACACAATGAGTGAATCGACCTTTTCCCGACGGGGACAAATTCAATTTTCCCGCTCTAAATAACCTATCGTCTGTAACGGGGGATTCCCTCGAGTTCCCGCGTTTGCATGTTCAACAAATTTTCCTCTTGTAGTGAATTCCTCAACAGCAGTTCCCGTTCACTAATTTAACCTGACGAAATGTTGAATTTGCACTTGGAGCTTGCTGGAAAATTTGTTTTGTTCATGAACGAGAGAAAGAAGGTCGAGAATGGAGAAGTATTTTCGGTGTGAATTTTGGCAAAAGTGCAAGTTTCTGTCTATTCCTGACTGCCTAGGAAACAATGTCTCTCGGAAGCCCGAGGACTTGGCGTGCGCCGATTGGCTCGCGTGTCCAAGGAATTCAGGATATCCTGCTTCGACACAAGTGCAAAAATACTCCTCTCTCCATGGATCTAATATTAATATTTTAATTAAGTTACCATTCCGTAGGAACAGCAAGTTCAACATTTTTGGCAAGAGAAACTGCAAACAAGAAATTCCTGGAGAAATATTAATGGCCGTGAATAATTTCAAGTTTGTGGTTTCGTTTTGTTTTGAAACGATTTTGAATTAGGAGAATTTGACTTATTTTTCAAAATAGTTGTTGTTTCTAATAAGAAATGACTAATTTAGAAATATTTTCAAGTATTTTTTCTCACTTTGTTGTCAATTCGTTTGTTGATTTCGTTTAACAGCTGATCGAGTCGCGCCATCTTGAATGCGCAGCGCTACCAACAGGGGCGGATCTTAATTTCCTGGGCCCTAGTTTCTGGTGTTAATTTTAATCCCAATTTAAAGTACCCCCACATTCATAAAATTTTCCAATTGACCATTTTTAAATTAAAAAACTTACCGTCTTTTCTGTAGTAAAGAATTTCGAAATGTTTTTCGACTCCTGCTAGAAGGGCGTCGCGAAGTGCAGCGACTGCATGAGGTGATGTCATTGGCCCATGCAGAAAATCGCAAACTGCTGGTCTCTGCATGACTTCTGCCCTCGAAAAACCCGTTAACCGGCAGAACCCGTCTGAGCAATATATTATGTGACATAGTCCGTGTTGAGCGTTGGCTACCAAAAAGCTTCGATCTGAAAGAAAATAAAGCATAAAATGTACTTTATTTTGAAACACAGTGTATTGAGTTGTGCATCGGTGGTTAAAGAATAAAAAACTGAATAATTTTTACTAAAGAAGTTTTTTATTTAGATGCTTAGTTTTCAAATGAGACAGTTTTAAAGTTCGGCCTAGAATTCGGCTGAGTTCTATCCTCAAGGGACGATAATAATTTGGCAAACTTTAACCTGTCACAGTTCGAAAAATATCAATCGTAGAAAAAAGTTTCTTGGAACAAAATTGTTCAGTTTTCTTTTCTCCATGTGATAAATCTACTGAAATTCAAAAATACCAAATGTTTTTGAAAATATAACCTCTATTGTACTTGGATACTAAAAAAATCTTGTAAACTATCATTTAACTCAAGCGTACTCGATTTTTTTTACGAAATCAGGTTTAAATTAACAAAAAAGATAAAACTGTCTGCACTGTAATTGCGTAATTGAAAATAATAGAGATGCTGCGAAGCATTCTCAGCCGAGTATTCGATGCAAATTTCATCACACACATACTTTACACGCCATACGGCTCTAATATAAAGGCACAGAAATATCCGTTACCTGTTCTTTATAACCTCTATTTATAAACAATCGCGCTAAATTAAATTATTGGAAACGATTTTTCAAATTGAAGAGAGGGAATTAAAAAATTCTAGAAAATAATTAAGTGGAATAAAAATAAAATTTCTTTCGAAACACCATTTCTCTAGCAAACGAAACATTAAATCAAACTGAACTATTTTAAAATTGATTCAATGTCCTATTCTCAAGAAAGATTCGGATCTATCTTTCGGATTAAAATTTGATTTGTTGCGTATTTTGGATTTACATTTGGCTCTTCGACTGTTTAGTGTCGACATGTATTTTCAAGAAACAACTGACTCATTCAGAGGTTTGGTTGAGCTGTTTACTACGTTGCTGATAAAGGGGGAGAAAATGTTGGGTTTTTTTTTTTTTTTTTTTTTCAATGAGAACTTTTCGGCGTTCGTTTGGACGAGAGATTTTCTTGGTTTGTGTTTTGATAGTTTCCTTTTCCTACTGACTAATATTAGAAAGCTTTTATGAGAAACTAAAAATAAGTTTTGCCGGCTTCACACTTGCGGCATGTTAGGCTCGACACTGATGGGACTTTTGCCAACGATGTCACTTAAAGCTACTACGAGATCTACTTCGATGCCTACGCTATTTACTAAAGTGACCATCGAAATTTTCTGTGGGTCAAGTCGAACAAAGACACTTTTTATGACCCATTTTAAAAAAAATGTAAAAAATGGAATAATTGAAAAACTAGCAAAAAATAAATTAATTCTTTAAAAATAAAAAAGGTAAAAAAATCATTGAAGGCAAAAGAAGGGAAATTAAGAAACATGGTGATAATGTTATAAGAGATTAAACGGATTAAGAAAGACTGATAAAATTGCTTTTTTAAAAATCAAAATACTACGGGATGAATAGCAAACATTTTTAAAACAAAAAATTGAAACTACCAAAGAGAGGAAAAAATTATTTTCAAAAAGTTAAAATATTTTAGGATATGTTTTTTGAAAATAAGAAAATAAATAAGATAAACAGTAAAAAACGGAACAATGTTACTAAAGAAAAAAATTTTTTTAAAAACTTGTTTTTTATTTATTTATTTATTTATTTATATACATATTTACGGGCTAGAAGCCCTTTGGTACATTTGTGCTTAACAAAAAACTAATGTTGTTTTGAAAAAATTTGTTTTGAAAATTCAGCGAAAAACAATAATTTTTTGAAATCAAAAAAGACAATTGAACAATTATCAGAAAAAAAACAAATGTTTCCAAGAAATATAGAAATTATGATCAAATGAGAAAATTTATTATAAGATCAAATTTATATAAAATTTGATAAAAGAAGTCTTTAAATTTAAAAATTATAAAAATTAATACGTTATGACAAATGACAAAAAATTTGGAATAAATATTTAAAAAATCATAAAATTGAAAAAAATTATAATATTTCAAAACTTCCAAATTTTAATAATAAATAAAATGTATCACTGAAAAAATTAATAATTTTTTCTAAATATTGTAAAAATAAAACTGTTAAAAATTTACTGAAGTAATATTTGTAAAAAAAATCTAAAACAAAAAAAAGTATTATTAAATGCATAATAAAAGTAAAAATTTCAAAAAGAAATGATTGCCTCAATGATTTTATAAAAATACATAAAAGCAATATAAAAAAAATTTAAAAAAAAAATTAAAAGAAATAAAAATTAAATATTTTAAGAAAGTAATATATAAATTATTAAATAAATCTACAATTTTTTCTATAATTTTCAACATTTTTCAGTTTACAATTATTCTTGTTAAAAATATAAGTATTATTTAATTTTTTAAATTATTTTGTTCTGTTGTCGATTATTCTCGCTAGTTTTTGAATTTCTTTTTCAATTGTCAATTATTTTGCGAATTTCTCAATTATTTTCTTTAATATTTAATTATTCTCGTCATTTTGTAATATTTCTTTTAATTCTAAATTATATTCTAAAGCCAATTTTATTCTACAATTTTCAATTATTTATTTCAATTTTCTAAAAACCTTACCTTTTTTCAGTTACCAACTATTTTTCAAATTACAATTTCCTTCTTCAATTTTTTATTAATTTCTTCAAGTTTTAATTCCAGTTTTCAGTTTTCAATTATTTTCTTTAATATCAAAAAATTCTCGACGTTTTAACTATTTTTTAGAATATCAATAAGCTTCTTTAAATTTAAATACAATTGTTCAATTATTCTCTTCAATTCTCAATTATTTTTTAAGAATTTCAATCCCATTCTTTAGTTTTCAATTATTTACTTCTTTCTATTTCTTTTTATTTCTCTATTTTTAATTATATACTTTAAAATTTATTTCCATACTTCAATTTTAATTATTTTTTTCGATTTTCAATCTAGTTGTTCAATTAGCAATTATTTCCAACAATTATTTCTCTAATTTTCTTAATTTTTCAATTTTTAATTATTTAGTTAAATCAAATAGTTTTTGTTTAATTTTTAAAATTATTTTTTCCAGTTGTGCACTATTAGAGACATTTTTCGAATATTCTTTTCAACTGTCAATTATTTGCGTCATTTTTTAGATATTTTCTTCAATTTCGCTATTATTCTCGTTATTTTTCAATTATTTTCTGAAATTTTCAGCTATTTCCTACAATTTTTAAAATTTTTATATATTCTCTTAAAATTTTATAATTCTTCTTGACCGATTTTAATTATATCTTTTCAATTGTATTTTAATCTAGTCATTTCTAGAATTTTTTTTTATTCTATCAATTATTTTCTTTAAGGTATTAGTCGCGTAAATGCTCCCGCAAAACTCCCGCAAAATAAAAAGAACAAAAAATAAACTTTTATATCAACTCACTTGCTTCCTTGTGACCTCTTCTAATATAATATATGTAATTTTCACGATTTTGAGTCAGGTACTATAAGTTATCGTGATGTATTGCTTACACGTTTTCGACATTTTTCAATGAAACCACGTGAAAATGAAAAATTATGAATTTTTAAATTATTGTATTTTTTATACGGCGTGGTCAATAAAATTAATTTTTTTTTAAAGGATTTATTTTATCTCAATGTGTAACTTAGTAGTTTTATTTGAAAAACTGACGACTTGTTTTTTTATAATTGAATATAAGAGACATTTTTTACATGCATTTTGTGCTATTGCATGTAAAAGGTATAAACTTTGAATTAATATTTTGAAGCTCAGAAGTGGTCAAAATTAATAGAATAGATCTCATTTCATAGATAAATACCTCATGAATACAGATACAAAGTTTTAAAAAAATCTGACGAAAATCATTTTACGCGACTAATACCTTAATGTTTAATTATTTACATTATTTTGTACTTTTTCATTAAATTATTAATGATATTCTAATAATTCCCATTCAATTCTTGAATTTTCAATTTATGTTTTGATTTTTAATTATTATCATGAATTTTTAATTATTTTCTTTAATTCCCAATTATTTTTTTCGATTTTCAATTAATTCTTCAATATCCAATAATTCTAGGTTATTTTATTTATTGTTTTTCAATTATAAAAATTGTTCTATAAAGTTCAAGTCAATTGTTCAATTTTACAAATATTTTATTCAACTTTTTATTGATATTTCAAAATTTTAATTCCACATTTTACTTTTCAATTATTTTCTTTAATATTTTAAAATCCATGCCACTTGACAATTACTTTTTTTGAATATCAATAAGGTTCGTTAATTTCGAATTTTTTTTTTAATTCACAATTTTTTTAAATTTTCATCGCCATTTTTCAGTTTTCAATTTTTTTCTTCTATATCCAATAAATCTCGACTTTTTTAAAACACTTTATTCATTTTTAATTATATTCTAATTTAAATTCAATCTTCAATTTTGAATTATTTTCTTCAATTTGAATTTTTTTCAATTTTTAATCTATTCGTTCTATGCGCTTTCGATTTCTAACAATTATTATTACTATAATTCTCTTAATTTTTCAATTCGCAATTATTTTTTTAAATTTAACATTTCTTGATTAATTTATTTAATTATTTTTTTCAGATGTCTATTGATCAAGTCATTTTGCAGAAAGTTTCTTTAATTTTTCAATTATTCTCATCAATTTTTAATAATTTCTTTTAATTATGAATTATTCTTCGCAATTCAAATTATTCTTTACAATTTTTTCAATTTTCAATTAGTTTCTTTGAACTCCTCATTTCTTAATTATTTCCTTTAATATTTAATTTATTTAATCTTCAATTTATTTCTTTAATTTTTAATTTTTTTTTAATATTCAATTGCATTCTTCGTTTTTTAATTATTTTATTAAATATTCAATAATTCTCGCATTTTCTCGATTATCAATTATTTTCTTAAAATTTTAATACAATTCTTCAATTTTTAATTATTTTCTTCAATTCTCAAATATTTTCTTTAATTTTCAATTATTTTTATCGATTTTCAATTAACTCCTGAATATTAAATAATTCTCGGATTTTTTCAAATATTTTTTTCACTCATAAAAATTGTTTTAAAATTTCCATTCAATTATTCAATTATAGAACTATTCTCTTCAATTCACAGTTATTTTCTTCATATTTAAAATCCACTTTTCAATTTTCAATTATTTTCTTTAATATCAAAAAATTATTGCCTTTTTCTTATTATTTTTTTCGATTATCATTAAGTTTCTTAAATTTTAAATACAATTGTTCAATTATTTTCTTTAATTTTTAATTCAATTCTTCAATTCTTATTTCCATTCATCAGATTTCAATTATATTCTTTTATAATCATTAATTCGCGGAATATTTCATTTAATTTGCTTCAATTTTTAAGTATACATATTCTTTAAATTTCAATTCTATTTTTGAATTTTTAATTGCTCTCTTCAATTTTCAATTATTTTTTCAATTTTAATTATTTTCTTCGATTTTCAGTCCAGTTATTAAATGTACAAGTATTTCCAACAATTATTCTTATAATTTTCTTAATTTATCAATTTGCAATTGTTTTCTTATAATTTAATGTTTCTTGTTTAGTTTTTTTAATTGAAAATTATTTTCGTCATTTTTCACGTATTTTCTTCAATCTTTCATATCTTTCAATATATTTTTTCTCTGTCGGCGGCCATATTGGATAGTTTCTAAAGTAACCGATAGGGGCGTTTTGTGAATTTAAACTACCAATAAAATTTTATTTATTTTATTTGAAAAAATTAAAATTTGGGTTAATTGACGTTTGGGATTTATATAAATAATAATAGCTTGGAATTATAAAAGTTTAATATAGTTTTTGACATTCTTGCTATCAAAATTTTTTAGATTGAATTCCGATCATTTTAAATTTAATTTTTCATATTATTATTAATACGAGACCGGGCCCCTTTGGGTTCCAGGCACTGAAGCACGTGCTTCGTTGTAGATCCGCCCCTGCTCTTTCTCTCTCTCTCTCTCTCTCTCTTTCGAGAAAAATAAACATGAAACTGACGGCGTATTTCAGTCAATTCGACGCGGAAAAGGAAATTCCCTCTCAGGAGATTTATTGCTTTCAGAAATAAATTCAAGCCTTCACTTGTTGAATTTGCGGATTATTCTAGATCAACGAGGATTATGTGATTATACCAAGCCCTGTTCTTCAGTAAATATGCTCTATTTTCCACAATTTCCGTATTTTTAAAAAATTCCTTTTTAACCCAATTTTACCATAATTGACCAATTTTCCAAAATGCATCTTCATTTCAAAATCAATTTTTTGAAAAAAACTCGTTCTTTTTGCAGGCAAGAGAATGTTCTTTTTACTTCTTGAGAAAATAGAATGCAATATTGATTTTATTGAGAATTCTCATCCCTATTTCGAAAGCATATCTCACAAAGGGTGAATTGCCTTTTCACAAAGGAAATGCAAATCTAGTTGGGGGACTGTGGAGAATTTTAAATATCTTCCTGGCAGACTTCCAGAAACTCGGATATATTTATCGCGCGTCAGTGATTTCCGTACTTGTGTGCTTTGCCGTCAAAATCCGTCAATTCTCGATTTCCGTCAACCAGAGTCACTGTCATCGAGAAAAGGGGGAAAAAAAATATTAGGAATATATTTTTTAGAAAGAGTTTTGTCAATACTGAAACGAATTGTAGACGCAGAAAATAAGATTATGCGCAGAACGCGTTCAGTGACTCAGCGCATGCGCAGAAGACTCGAGAATCTTCTTGCGCATGCGCAGAATTAATTACTTGTTAATTTTTACTATTTTAAGTTGCAAAATAGTTTTTGTAACGAGAAAAGAGTAAAAGAGAAAGAAGCAGGAGAAGAAATAGAAAAATTGGTGAATATTCAATAAAGTAATGTAATTAGAAAATCTTTTTATAGACTTAGAGCGATTTAAATAACCAAATCCGACCTTTCCTCTCGAATTAGAATCTCGAGATTGAAATCCACGTGAGCTGTTTAATTCAGACCCTGAACTCTGTCAGCTGGACTTTTCGCGTCAAGTTTCATTAAGAAAGTTGCTTTCGCTGAAAGAAAGGGTGAATATCGTTGATGAAAAAATGTCTTGACGCACTTATGTCCGGTGACGAGGGGCCACGTCAGATTAGAAGCCAAGACTTGACAACCGCCAGCACTCAGGGTTGGCATACATATTTTTTATTATATAAATTAGCGCTGATATGGTTTCCTCGAGAATCTATCGCTCTAATACCTATTAGGGAGCTGCACCCATCTGGGACATGTTCCACATTATGCCACATGGACCATTTTTTTTTTAGTTCTTTCAATTTTTTTCCAACTCACACGTCAATTGACACTAACTATTTTTTTTAATTTTTGAATTATTCTTTTTGACGTGCCTTAACTTTCCGCTACGAAAAAGTAAAACATAATGGGATTATAAATATGATTGTCTTAAAATGTTGATAACTCTGTCAGATATTAGCAAATTTAAATTTTTCATACACCATTGAAAAGCTTGTAAAATTTGCCGTTAAATGATCCTATTTTAAAGCTTTTTCGAGTAATGGAAACGGAGTTACAATGTGATAAAAACAGGTGAATTTTTCGTTTTTTGTCAATTTTTATTGTTTAAGTTTGGTGGGCCTGAATTTTCTAGAAAAATAATTGGAAAATTTTTAAATTAAGCTAAATTAAACCTTGAACTTTTAACTTGAAAATAAGCCAAAGGAAACTTAAATATCTTGAATGGTTCAAAAGTTATAAGTAAATGTGTATAAAGAACAAAACGCATCATTCCGTTGTTTCCCCCCCTCCGACCTATTTGCCATAGCGAACACTAGAATCGTTGCGTTTCTTCGTATCATTGTAACTTTTGAACCAGTCAAGATATTTAAGTTTCCTTTGGCTTATTTTCAAGTTAAAAGTTCAAGGTTTAATTTAACTTAATTTAAAAATTTTCCAATTATTTTTCTAGAAAATGCAGCCCCCCAAACTTAAACAATGAAAATTCACAAAAAACGAAAAATTTACCTGTCTTTATCACATTGAATCTCTGTTTCTATTAATCGAAAAAGCTCTAATATAGGACCATTTAACGGAAAATTTTATAACCTTTCCAATGATCTATGGAAAATTTAAATTCGCTAATATTAGACAGAGTTATCAAAATTTTAAGACGGTCATGTTTTTAATCCCATTATTGTAAGTTAAAAATACATTGTCCCGGACAAAAATTTTACTTGGGGGTGGGTTTTATGGGTTGTTAAATCATGCAAACATTCAGAAAAATTAAGGAGGATGTTTGTTTGTATTTTTCACCATTTTTGAACTTAAAAATAAATTTTTTTGTAGGAAATGATAATTTTTTTCAAAATTATTTTCGATTATTTTACTTGGGGGTTGAATTTATGGGTTCATAATATTAGATTACAATTTGAGAAAGTAAAGGGCATATTTCTAAGTATGTTGCACTTTTCTAAAACTTGATTAGTATTTTTCTGCCGAATTAAATAATTTTTTTTCAAAATTAATTTCGACTATTTTACTTGGGGGTGGATTTTATGGGTTGTTAAATCATGATAACATTTAGAAAAATTAAGGGACATATTCTTGCGTATTTTTCACCATGTTTGAAATTAAATATAATTTTTTTTTAAAATTATTTTCGATTATTTTAGTTGGGGGTGGATTTTAAGGGTTGTTAAATCATCATAACTTTTAGAAAAATTAAGGGGCATATTCCTGCGTGTTTTTTACTCCTTTCGAACGTAAATAAAAATTTTTTTTTGGAAATTGATAATTTTTTTCAAAATTATTTTTGATTATTTTACTTTGGGGTGGATTTTATGGATTGTTAAATCATACTAACGCTTAGAAAAATCAAAGGGCATATTCTTAAGTGTTTTTTACCATTTTTGAACTTAAATAGAATTTTTTTTTAGGAATTGATAATTTTTTTCAAAATTATTTTCGTTTATTTTACTTGGGGGTGGATTTTAATGTTTGATAAAGTTTGAACTCAATTTGAAATAGTAAAGAGCATATTCCTGAGTATGTTGCACCCTTTTGGAACTTGATTAGTAATTTTTTTCCCGAATTTAATAAATTTTTTTAAAAATTATTTTCGATTATTTTACTTGGGGGTGGTTATAAGAGATTGTTAATTCTTGTTATTAACTTGAAAAATTAGGGGGTATATTACTAAGTTTATTTCGACATTTTGGAACCTAAATAAAATTTATTTGTAGGAATTGATAATTTTTTTCAAAATTATTTTCGATTTTTCTACTTGGGGGTGGTTTTAAGGAATTTTTAATTCTTGTTATTAACTTAAAAAATTAGGGGGTATATTACTCAGTGTGTTCCACCATTTAGGAACATGATTAGTATTTGGTTGCAGAAATTAATAATTTTTTTGAAAATTATTTTCGATTATTCTGCTTGGGGAGGATTTTATGGGTTGTTAAAACTTGCTAACTCTTAGAAAAAATTTAAGGGACATATTCCTGAGTATATCCGACCCTTTTAGAACTCATTTATAGCCGAATTTAACAATTTTTTTTAAATTTGTTTCCCATTATTTTTCTTAAGGGTTGTTTTTAGGGGTTTTTAATCTTGTTATTAATTTGAGAAACTAGGAGGTATAGTTCTTAATATGTTTTACCATTTTAGAAGTAAATTAGAATTTTCGTTAGAAATTAGTAAGTTTTAAAAAATTGTTTTGATTATTTTTCGTAAGGATTGTTTTTGTTGTATTAAAATTGAATGATATAACTTTAACATTTCTTTTCAGGTGGTCAATGGATTATATTAAACTTCCTTGGATCAGAATTGCAAAAATACAAGTTCAAAATACAAAAATGTTAAGTAAAAAAATTTATTTTAAACTATTTTGATTTTTAGGTATTTTAAATCAACGCGCGCTTTTCGATGGCAGCGGAAGCAGAAGACATGCGCACTTGATTTTAGTTTCGTGGACTCAACTGCGTTGCGCAGCAAGAAGAAGAAGTGACATATCTAAGTTGAGAATTTTCGGTTAAGAATCTTAGAAGTTGACACTTTTAGAATTTTGAAAGAAAGAATTCTTATTCTCATATAGAAACAGATATCCTGTCATTAGATAATACCGAAATTTTTATAATTCAAGATTTTTAGGTTAATGTTTATGAACCTTTTTGTTAGGACCAGGTGTCTTGCTACTAGACAATACCGAAATATTTCAAACACAAGATTTGTGTGCAGATATAAAAAATGAACTAAATCATATTTCCGTGTGATTTGAAGACAGGTAACCTGCCACTAGATAATACCGGATTTTGAAGAACCAAATTAACACGATACAAACGTAACCTAAAATTTAACTTTTTTAATGTAACCTACAAGTTTTTTAGCTCACGTCCAGCAAATTTATTATAAAAAATCTTTCAACTTAATTTTCCAAACCTAGAATCTATTATCTAATTTACCACATAACCTATAATGATTTAAACATTCTTTAAACAATTTTCTAAATAATTTGAAAATTCTGCCCAATTTTCCATAAATCATTATTAGATACTTTATTATTATATTGTATCTCCCAATTAACAATTATCGAAAATTTAAACCGGATCACGAAATGTAAATTATTTTCCCGTATTCGAGTAAATGCTCGTGTTAATTTGAATAATTTGTTAATAAGATACAAAATAAATAATTATTATAATGTCAAATTATGGAGATTTGGACTTGTTCGAAAAGAAAGGCAACAAAAGAGTGGAAAATTGTTCTCATTTCGGGAGCAAATGACGACTGATTTGTCACGAAATGCGTCAATAGGAGCAAACTGGCAATTGTCAGGATTTCGAATTGACGAGTCTATGAGCCAAAATGCGAGGGAGGAAATGTACAGAAACGAGTATGAGTCACACAATAGCTTCACCTGCACAACTTGGAAACATGTACATATGTCAAGAGGATGGCCTGATTCGCGAACGACTAGTCTCACAACATAAGACCCGTATTTTTCTCAATTGCCTGCAATTTCTCGGCAATGCGATCCTTATGGAAAAAAGAATCTCCAGAAAATCATTCATGTTCAATTTTTACCATTTTTATTCAAAACTCTTATCTATTTTTATGACATTATAAATTTAACAAAACTTGAGAAAAAAAAATCCAAATTATCATTTTACAAATTGATCGTGACGCTATTAATTTGCAATTAATTTTAAACGGTTGGAAAATTTCGATAAAATGTTTTGCCTCATAAATTTTAACGCTCTTTAAACTCCATGAAAGCGGCCTTTTGCCAAATGGTTTTACTTATTCCGCGCAATTTGGCAGACGTCGTCACTACAACAAGGGTGTTATTATGATACATTAACAAAAGTTTACCAATTTTTCAATAAAAAGCTCCTTTCCCAGAAATTATATAACGGGTATTTCAATTCTTGTGTTTTTCTTATTGGCATTAAATTTTAATTTTCTTTTTTACAAACCCAAGACCTAAATCACAACAAGTTGCCCAACCCTGAACAAAACTTTAAGGCAATTAGCGCAACTGTTATTTTCAAGCTAAACAAAAACTTTGAAAAGAAGTTAATCACCGTTTCCAGTGAACAATCAAGATTTTCGTCTCTCCGCTAAAGCCCGTTAAAAAAATGACCTTGTAACTATGACCTTAGCTTGGCATTCTGCGTCAAAATAAAAAGTTGAGCGTCAAGAAATGCGTTAACAGTTTTGCGGCCGTCAAAACATCAACAGTCATAAAACAAAGGGAAAAAAACAGATGACCGTGAACTGGACTTGTTTAGTGCAAGTAGTGCCGGAAGAATGTGTTTTTAAATTGAGAAACTATCCAAACATTGCTTTAGGAAAATATAAAATATAATAATAATAATGATACCTTGTTCATTTTAAGAAATCAATTCAAATCTTTCCCCCTCCCTGACCCCCTTTCTCCATTTCTCGAGTGATATTGTCGCTGACGTCTACTAGTCTCTTTGTTACGAAAAAAAAGAGGAGGGGGGATACTCCTTTTCCATCTCGTCAGACTTTGCCTTCTTTCAGTACAAAAAAAAACTTGTTCGCCAGGTTTGTCCCTAATACTCTTCTCCCCCCCCCCCCCCTCTACATGTCCATCTGATTTAAAACTTCCCCCTCTTTGCCCCTTCCTGCCCAACATGCCACGCTTCTCGAGATATTTTAAATAATATTGAAAATGAAACTCTGGCTCGTTGCCTGACGTTCCACATTCTTCTACATTTGATACGTGTGGGTTTTGCGATTCTCGATTTTCTACGTCAGCCAACAAAGATTTCCCTTTGCAGGGGCGGATCTAAGCACGTGCTTCAGGTCCCGGAACACAAAGGGTCCCGTTCTTGTATTGGTCATAATGTGAAAAATTAAAATTAAAGTGATTAGAATTCAATCTAAAAAATTTTAATAGCAAGAAAGTCGAAAACTATATTAAACTTAAATAATTCCAAGCTATTATTTATTTATATAAATCCCAAACGTCAATTAACTCAAGTTTTAATTTTTTCAAACTTATCGGTAGCTTAAATTTACAAAACGCCCCTATTGGTTACTTTAGGAACTATCCAATATGGCCGCCGACAGAGGACGTATTTAGTACATAAAAATTCGATATTTATTTTAAAAACAAAATTTTATGGTGTTTGTGAAAAAGAATTATAATTTGTGAGTGAGAATTATTTATTTTGTGAATATAGAATGGAATTCTCGATTTTTTCTCTAGTTTTAATGCTAGCTCCACATACCAGAATTGACAACATTTTGAACCTCTATTATATTTCTGGATGACGGAGTAGCTGTAGTGAATGAAAATAAATTGTTTAAGCTTGAAGCTAACATACTTTTAATCGTTACGACACTTTCGAAACAAACTTTTATTGTAAAACCAAATTCGACTGTCTTTGAATAAACTCTGTGTCAGCGGCCATATTTGTTTTGAACAGGTGGCGCCTCTCTGACCGCGGTGGTAGTTTTCTTTGACAATAAGTTTGAATTAATCAAAATTTCATTTATTACATGTAGTAAAATATTAATTACCAGCAACATTAATGAGAAACTTAACATTGTTGTTGGTCATTTAAAATTATAAATTTTTGAAAATGCAAATAATGAAAATTACGAGAAAAATTACAAAATGGAAAAAAAATATAAAAAATGACGAAAATAATTGGAAATTGAAAACAAATTCAAAAATAGCTAGATAAATACAGAATTGTAAAATAATCTATGAAATTAAACAATAAACATTAAATTTAAACAAAAAAATTGAAAAATTGCGAATATTATAGGAATAATTGCTGAAAATAATTGCAAATTAAAAAGCAGGATTGAAAATCAAGATAAATAATTGAAATTGATGAAAATAATTGAAAATTTTAGAGAATAAGGAAAAATTGAAGAAATAAATTGAAAATTGAAGAAAATAATAAGAATTTGAAGAAAATAATAAAAAGTTCAAAAACTAAATTCCAATTTAAAGAATTAGATTGAATTTTAAAGAAAAATTGATAATTGGAAAAAAAATTACAAAACGTGAAAAAAATAGACAATTCAAAACAAAATTCCAAAAGTGGCTAGATTAATATACAACCAAACAAAATAATTTGAAAAAAAACAAAATAATTTTAAAAATTTAAGATAATAATAATTAAAAACTGAAAAAATTGTAGGAAATAATTGAAAATTGCTGAAAATAATAAATAATTAAAGGAAATAATTTAAAAAATGACGAGAATAATTGAAAGATTGAAGAAAATATATGAAAAATGACGAAAATAATTTCCAATTAAAAAAATTAAACAAGAAATATTAAATTATAAGAAAACAATTGCAAATTGATAAACTAAGAAAATTATAGGAATAATTGTTGTAAATAATTGCACATTTAATAACTGGATCAAAAATTGAAAAAAATAATTAAAATTGAAAAAATAATTGAAAATTGAAGAAAGCAATTAAAAATTGAAAAATGGAATTGAAATTTAAAGAATATGTATACTTAAAAATTGGAGAAAATTAATTGAAATATTCCGCGATTAAATAAATATAAAAGAATAAAATTAAAAACTGAGGAAAGGAAATAAGAATTAAAGAATGGAATTAAAAATTAAAGAAAATAATGGAACAATTGTATTCAAATTTTAAAAAACTTAATGATAATAAAAAAAAAAAAAAATAGGAAAAACAGGATAATTTTTTAATATTAAACGAAATAATTGAAAAAGGAAAAGTGGAATTTAAATTCGAAGAAAATAACTGTGAATTGAGGAGAATAGTTCTAGAATTAAATAATTGAAATAAAATTTCAAAACAATTTTTATGAGTGAAATAAATAATTGAAAAAATCTGAGAATTATTTAATATTGAAGAGTTAATTGAAAATCGATAAAAATAATTGAGAATTAAAGAAAATATTTGAGAATTGAAGAAAATAAGTAAAAATAGAAGAATTGTATTGAAATTTTAAGAAAATAATTGATAATTGAGAAAACGCGAAAATTATTGAATATTTAATCAAATAATTGTAAAACAAAAAATGCAATTAAAAGTTAAAAAAAAATTAAAAATTAAGGAAATAAATTAAAGATTAAAGAATTTAATTCAAATTTTAAGAAAAAATTGATAATTGAAAGCAAAAATCCAAAAATGACTAAAATAATTAAATATTAAAGAAAATAATTAAGAAATGAGGAATTTTAAGAAACAAATTGAAAATTAAAAAAATTGTAGGAAATAATTTAGAATTGCGAAAAAATTCGTAATTAAAAAAATAATTGAAAAATTGAAGAAACTTTCTGCAAAATGACTTGATTAATAGACATCTGAAAAAAATAATTTAAAAAATTAAGCAAGAAATATTAAATTTAAAAAAAATAATTGTAAATTTAAAAATTTAGAGAAATAGGAATAATTGTTGGGAATCGTTGCGCATAGAACGAAAGGATTAAAAATCGAAAAAAAATAATTAAAATTGAAGAAAATAATTTAAAATTGAAGATTGAATTTAAATTAGAATATATTTAAAAATAAATAAAGTGATTAAAAAAAGTCGAGAGTTATTGGATATAGAAGAAAATAATTTATACTGAAAAATGGAATTGAAAATTAAAAAAAAATGGTAAATTAAAGAAAAAAACTTGAAATTAGCGAATTTTATTGATATTCGAGAAAAGTAACTGTCAAAAGGCGTGAATTTTTAAATATTAAAGCAAATAATTGAAAAGTAAAATGTGGAATTAAAATATTAAGATAACCTAGAATATAACCTAGAGTTATTGGATATTGAAGAATTAATTGAAAATCGAAAAAAATAATTGAGAATTAAATAAAATAATTGAAAATTGAGGACAATAGTTAAACATCGAAAAAATTAAATTGAAAATTCAAGATTTAAATGGCAATTATAAGAAAATCATTATTAATTTAATGAAAAAGTACAAAATGATGTAAATAATTAAACATTAAAGAAAATAATTGAGAAATATAGATAATAATTGACAGTTGAAAGAAATTCGTAAAATAACTAGAGTAATATACAATTGAAAAGAAATAATTAAAAACGATCAAGAATAATTATAAAATTTTAAGAGAATATATAAAAATTTTAAAGATTATAGAAAATAACTGAAAATTTCAGAAAATAATTAAATAATAACGATAATAAAAACAAAATTGAAGAAAATACCTAAAAAATGACGCAAATAATTGACAATTGAAAACAAAATTCGAAAAATGTCTCGAATAATGCACAACTGGAAAAAATAATTTTAAAGATTAAACAATAAATATTTGATTTCATTAAATAATTAAAAATTGAAAAATTAAGAGAATTAGAGAAATAATTAATATAATTAAGAATTGAGAAAAGGCAAGAATTTTTACATATAGGAGAAAATAATTAAAAACTGAAGAATGGAATTGAAATTCTTAAAAAATAATTGAGAAATGAAGAGAATAATTGAACAATTGTATTTAAATTTAAAGAAGCTTATTGATATTCGAAAAAATAGTTGAAAACGTCGAGAATATTTTAATATTAAAGAAAATAATTGAAAATTGAAAATTGGAACTAAAACTTGAAGAAATTATTAATAAATTGAAGAAATAAATTGTAATTTGAAAAAATTGTTGGTAATTGAAAAAGGCAAAGTTTTTAGAAAATTGAAATAAATAATTGAAAATTGTAGAGTAAAATTGGCTTTGGAATATAATTTATAATTAAAAGTAATATTAAAAGATGACTAGAATAATTAAATATTAAAGAAAATAATTGGGAAATTCGCAAAATAATTGACAATTGGAAAAGAAATTAGAAAACTGACGAGAATAATCGACAACAGAACAAAATAATTTAAAAAATTGAAGAATAATTATGTTGCTAACGAGAATAATTGTAAACTGAAAACTGTTAAAAATTAAAAAAAAATTGTATATTTATTTAATAATTTATAACTTAGTTTCTTGAAATTTCTTTAATTATCAGTTTTATTTTTACAATATTTAGAAAAAATTATTTACTTTTTCAGTGATAAATTTTATTTATTATTAAAATTTGGAAGTTTTGAAATATAATTTTTGTCACTTTTATAATTTTTTTTTAAATTTATTCCAGAGTTTTTGTCATTTGTCATAACTTATTAATTTTTATAATTCTTAAAGACTTCTTTTATTAAATGTTATATAAATTTGATCTTATAATAAATTTTCTCATTTGATCATAATTTCTGTATTTCTTAGAAACATTTGTTTTTTTCTGAAAATTGTTTAATTGTTTTTATTTAATTCTTCATTTAAAAAAAATTTTTGTTTTTCGTTGAATTTTCAAAACAAGTTTTTAATTTTTTTTTTCTCTGGTAACATTTCTCCATTTTTTATTGTTTATCTTATTTATTTTCTTAAATTAAAAAAATACATCCCCAAATATTTTAACTTTTTGAAAATGATTTTTTCCTCTCTTTTTGAAGAATTTATTTATTTTTGGCCGGTTTTTCACTTATTCCAGTTTTTACATATTTTTGCTTCAAATTTCCATTTTAATATAAAACATCCTTAACTTTCTTGTCTGTTCATTCATATACTGATTTTAATAAAATTTTGTAATTTTAGTAAAATTTTATTTTTTCAGATTTTGTTAAGATTTTTTCACGATTTTATTAATTGTTTAATTGAATATTCGCTAAAGATCCTAAAAAAGATAAAAATGCAGAAATTTTTGTTTTTTACGGGGGGGGGGGGGGGCCTGAAATTTTGTTGTACTTCAGTGCCCGTGATTATTTTGCATTTAAAATCTCAATTTTGCGACGAGGGAGCTTAGACGCGGGGCAGCGAGCGCGGAAAGTTGTTAACTGCGTTAAGGGTTCGATTCCCACTACAATTAATTTTTTTTTTATAAATCTAAACAGTTATATCATATTATTTTTATTTATTTTCTTTATATTTTTTTTAAATCGGGTTGTAATTGAAGAAAAATTTCAAAAATATATGATTTTGGTTAGTCAGCAACAAATTTGTGTTTCGCCAAATATCCGATCTATACAAAGTTAAAAAGGTCAATGATACTCTGATCATGTTGATAGTAATTTATATTGTATAATTTGATGCTTCTGGTAAGAAACGGATGAAAATGACAAAGTAGACGTAATAAAACGTGGACTCTGAAGTAATTTTAGTCATGCATGTTGGCTAGAATTGATCGAATCGAATAGCAAGTGTCATTTTTGCAAATTCACCTTGACCTGACAAGAATTATGATAAAAGAGAAGAATATCATATCCTGCTAAAATATTACGAGAAATTACTAGCGTAAGAATTTATTTCCAAGAGAAGCTATTTATAGTCGAAAGGAAAACATTCAAAGGAAAAATTAACTTTGGCGAAACTAATTTCGAAAACTTTTAGATGACGTGAAATGTAATATTATTAAATTAAATGAAGGAAACATGGTAAATGTAATAATATCTGAAGCTAATTCTAGGACAAAACTAGTCATTTAATTTCCTAAAAACTATGAATATTTTTTTATTTAAAAAAACAGGCTTTTTGATGTTTCGAAACCTTTTTGCATATTTTTATGAAAGAATGATTTAAATAGGTTTTTTTTAATTTAGAGTACTTTTGTCCACGTTGTGAATAGATGTTTTTTAAATTAAAAATTGGATCAAATCGTATCTTTTAAAAATTGGCTAAATTTACATTTATACAAATAAATTAAAATTTTGAACAAATTTAAATGTAAAAATTGCATTTAAATTTGCAATAATAAATTTCAATGTATACCAATTGGAAATGAGATAAATTTAAATTGATATTCGCATTAATCGCATTCGCAATAATTAATTAATTACTTTAATTGTATAAATTTGAATTTGAACCGGAATTTAAAATGTTGCCTATTTCAAATTTTAGAAAAAAAGATCAATTTAAATTTGTTTATTTAATTCATAAATTAAATGTAAATAAAATTCGAGTTTTTTTTTCAAAGAAATGGAAAAGATCATATTCAATAATTAGAAATATAATTAATTAATTTATTAATTAATAATCCGACTTTTATATTTTTAGACCACCCTAATAAACATGACAAAAATTGTGATAGCCTTATATATCTTTATTCATTAATTACTTTTTTACCCCGATTACACCTTCTTGATGATTAATTATTAATTATTATATAATTATCAGATGGTAATCATTAATTGTAATTATTATTATTATAAACTGTTATTATTTTACTTTAATTATAATATTCTAATAGGCCCATCATTTTTTTTCTATCATAAATTTTCTATCACTTTTGTCGTATAAAAATGATTGAAAAAAAATTATAGCAAAAAATTGTAGGAAAAATAGCACGAGAAAAAGTAAATTGTCAACGATTATGGATATAATAAAAATAAGAGATGAAAGAATTGCTATATTTATAAGATGTACGCTTCTTTATTTTATTTTATATTTTTTGTTCGGGTGCCATAAAAAGTGGAACTTATTTTTAAATAATTGTAGTGGTACAATAAAGTGTTATTTGTTTTTTGTATTTTTCACAAAAATTCTTAACTTTTTTAAAAAATGTATAGAACATAAAATATCAATATAAAATATAAATTATTTAACATTTTATGTTTCTTCTTTAAATTTAATGAACAACTGTAATTTTCATCTTAGACAAAATTTATAAATCTTATAAAAATACATACAATTTTGATAAAACTAGGTATATTAATGTATTTTGATGCGCTAATTACGAAAATAGTAGTGAATAAATGGTATTCAATAAATTTTTTTGAGCAAATGACACAAAACAGATTCTTATAAAAAGTTCATTTATTCTAATTTAATTAATAGTTTAAGCAAATCACAAACATTTTTTACTTAAAAATTCTTCAATTTTGTAAGTAAAAGCTATATTTGTAAAACAATTGTTAAAAACTTATTCATAAAAAAGAAAAATCAGAAAAATCAAACAAAAGTCAATAACCTAACCTCGAAGTCGATGTGTCACTGTCGATTATAAGAAAGAAAATTTACCAAAAAAATTTCAATTTAAAAATAACTGTAATTAACCAAGACTATTTATATACCCTGACAAAAGTATTGGATTGAATTTCAATCAGATTGAATAAGTTTTAATCAGTATTCTTCCGGGTCATTCCGAAATTTGTTTCCGAGCCAATCAGTTTTTATCCGAATCTAAAAATGGATGTAACTTGACGAAATATTCTTTCCGAATCATTCCGAATTAATCCGTTTCATTCCGAAGCTAACTTTTAATCCGTTTGAATCACGTTATTTCATTCCGAATCAATCAGAATCAATCCGTTTCATATTCGAATAGACCAGAATAAAATTGGAACGGATTGATTCGGAATGAAATAACGAGATTCAAACGGATTAAAATTTAGCTTCGGAATAAAACGAATTATTTCGGAATGATTCGGAAAGAATTTTTCGTCAAGTTACATCCATTTTTAGATTCGGATAAAAACTGATTGGCTCGGAAACAAATTTCGGATTGCCCCGGAAGAATTCTGATTAAAACTTATTCAAACTGATTGAAATTCAATCCGATACTGTCGCCAGGGTATTTAATTTTGTTTACTAGAAAAAATTACCAACACCTTTAAATCCCCTAATTATGATAGGAAGATTAAAATAGATAATTACAAAAAAGAAAGAATAAAAGATAATTAAACTAAATCGTCTTAATCCAACAAAACATTATTTTACAAATAACTCGCATTACAATTTTTCTATTTTTAAATGAACTTAGTGATTATGTGAGAAATGTCATTTGTTTAAATTTCTCGAAATAATAAAAACTGGATTTATTAAATTTTAGAAGCTTAATCACTAAATATTCTTATCTAACCTAGAAACAATTATGTTATTATTACTTTTATACTACTTATTTAACATTTTCATAATGTTATCAAATTTTAAATTTTTAGCAATTTTATTTCTTCAAATTTCTGTTAATTTGAATTTGCTTTGATTTAAAGTTTAATTAATCCACGGTTCAAATATATACTAAAATGAAATTAATTTATTTAATTCACTATTATTTTTTTTTTTTGCAATTTTTATTATCTTCAATTCTCAATTATTTTCATTTATTATCATAATTTTTAAATTAATTTCCTGAACTTTCAAATATATATCTCAATTTTTAATTATTTTGTCCAATGTTCATTTTTTTATCATAATGCAATTATTTTCTCTAAATTTTAATTATTTTTAAATTAATTTCCTAAATTTTCAGTTATTATCTCCAATTTAGATTATTATCTTCAATTTTCAACTTTTTAAACGATTTTTCAATTATTTTCTTTTGCTTAAAAATAAATTCTGTAATTTGTCTATTATTTCCATTCTTTTTGGATAATTTTAAAAAATTTGAATTATTTATCTGAAATTTTAATTATTTTCATAATATTTCAATTAGTTTAAACATTTTTTAATTATTTTTTAAGACTTTTAAGTATTTTTCTCAAATTGCAATTCTTATCTTCAATTTTTAATTATTTTCATTTATTTTCATAATTTACAAAAAAATTTATTATTTATCTTGAGTTTATGTCAATTTAATTTTGACAAACGGATCTTTTAAAAATTTTGATTATTTATTTCAAATTTCATTAATTCTTTCAACTTATCATTGTTTTTATCATATTTTAATTATTTTTTCAATTATCAATAAGTTTCTTTAATTCTGTTCAGATGTTTTCTTCAACTCTCAATTTTTTTTTTAAAGTTAATTCCATTCTTCAGTTCCAACTATTTTCTTCTATATTTAATAATTCTCGGCTTTTTTTAATTTCAATTCTTTTCTTCTTGATTTTCAATCCTGCTTTTTAATTTGCAATTTTTTCCAACAATTATTCCTATAATTTTCTTAATTTATCAACTTTCAAATATTTTGTTTAAATTCAATATTTATTGTTTAATTTTTAAAATTATTTTTTCCAATTGTGTATTAATCTAGCCATTTTACGAATTTTATTTTCAATTGTTAATTATTTTCGTCATTTTTCAGATATTTACTTCAATATCACAATTATTCTCATTTTTTTTAATTATTTCTTTTAATGATTAATTATTTTCATAATTTTTCCTTTCTTTACAACAATTTTATTCAATTTTCATTTCTTTTAAAATTTTAAAATTATACTTTAACTTTTTTAATTATTTTGTTCTGTTGTCAATTATTCTCGACAGTTTACGACTTTTTTTTACTTGTTAATTATTTTCCTCAATTCTTAATTATTTTCTTTCATATTTAATTATTTTTTTCCTTTCCAATTTTTTTTTTAATTATCAATTACTTTCTTAAAATTTCAATTTATTACTTTTATTTTCAAATATTTCTTTTTATTTTCAATTAATTTTTCAATATTGAATAATTATCGGTCTTTTATCAATACTAAAAATTCTTTAAAATTTCAATTGAATTGTTCAATTCAGCAATTCTATTACTATTTTCTTTAATTCTCAATTATTATCTTCAAATTTCAATTATTTTATTTAATATTACAAAATTATCGCCTTTTTTCAATTATTTTTTTCGATTTTCAATAACTTTCTTTAACTTTAAATTCAATTGTTCAATTATTTTCATCAATTCTCTTTTTTTTTTTAAATTTCAATTCCTTTTTTCAGTCTTCACGTATTTTCTTCTATATTTAATAATTCTTATCTTTTTAAAATTACAATATTAAATTTTCAATTATATTGTTTTTAATTTCGATCCCAATCTTTAATTTTCGAATTATTTGCTTCAATTTTCAATTATTTTCTTCAATTTCAATTATTTTAAGCAATTCTTAATCCAGTTTTTCAACGTGTAATTATTTCCAACAATTATTCCTATAATTTTCTAAATTTTTCAATTTGCAATTATTTTCTTTATATTTAATATTTCTTCTTTAATTTTTCTAATTATACTTTTTACCTGTCTAATTCTTTGAATTTTGTTCTCAATTGTCAATTATTTTTTTCATTTTGCAGATATGTTCTTTTATTTTTCAATTATTCTCGTCATTTTTCAATTATTTCTTTCAATTATTAATTATTTATCTAAATTTTCAATAATTTCCTACAATTTTTTAAATTTTCAAATATTCTCTTAAAATTTTATAATTACTCTCTCATTTTTCCAATTATTTTGTCGGTTATGTATTAATCTAGCTATTTTCGTCATTTTGTTTTCAATTGTCAATTAATTTCGTTATTTTGTAATTTATTTTCAATTCTCGATTACTTTTTCAATTTAATTCTTAAATTTTCAATTTATTTCTTTTTTTTAATTATTTTCTTCTATTTTTATTATTTTCTTTAATTTTCAATTTCTTGAATTATTATTTAATGATTTTTTCGATTTTCAATCTAATTATTTAATTTGCAATTTTTACCAACAGATATTCCTATAATCGTCTCAATTTCTCAATTTTTCTGTTTAATATTTAGTATTTAATTTTTTAAATTATATTCTTTAATTCTCAATTATTTTCGCCATTTTGTAATTTTTTTTATTATTGATTATTTTTTCAAATATCAATTTAATTCTTAAATTTTCAATTTATTTCTTCTATTATTTATTATTTTCTCCAATTTCAATAATTTTTTCGATTTTCTATCCAGTTATTTAATTTTCAATTATTTCCAACAGTTATTCCAGTAATTTTTTAATTTTTCAAATTTTTTGTTTAAATTCAATGTCTATTATTTAATTTTTTAAATTATTTTTTTCAATTGTGTAATTATCTTGACATTTTATTATTAATTTAATTCAATTATTTTATATTTTTTTACTGCAATCAGCTAAACAATTTATCAAAACAATTTTATATTTGGTCATAGAATTTTAAGAAAAATAGCCTGGAAAACATTCTCGAGAATGTAACCGAATTTTAAATTACCGAGAATTTTGCAACTCGAATACCTACAAAATTGAAAATTTTGTCTATTCGTGTAACAATCGGTCCTTGTTAAATTTTTTATATTAAAATTTAACATTTTTCGTGTGTTGATTTAACAACTGTCATTAGATTCTTGAACATAACCTTAATTTCTTAGTAAAAACACTATAATTCACATTAAATTTTTTGTTGTAAAACGTAAATTTCATGTCGAAAATTCATTTTAATAATCAAAAGGTAAAGTTCAGTACTAATTGAATAATATTGACTCGATAACTCAACGCTATTATATTTTACTTCTGTCTAGCAGACGATAAAGAAAACAACACAAATCCCTGTGTTAAAAATTAACACAAATTTTGAGTGGACGTTTGGGACATGTGATTTATGTTAAATTTAACACAAAATTTTTAACTGTGTACAAACAGAATAGAGTTTTTTTATTATATAATTACAGATAGGAACAACTTGATTGTAATTATGATTAGGCGCAAATTACTAGTCATGCAGATTACAACTAAACATTAATTTGATAAAGTAATTAACTTTGAAAGCTTACCATGAGTGTCAAATTTTCTAATAATGGTTTCGATAATAGTTGTCCTGGGTGCCACGTGACCTCTTCTAACAGGCATCTCAGGACAATTCCCAGACTTCTGGGCCCGAAACTAATACGAATTTTTTTTTTTTTATCACTAAGCACTAAACACACTCGCAACGAATCACGAGGTTACGGTATAAAAAGCACAGCACGAGTTGAGCACAATATACAATGTACGTAATGTAATTTATCAGATAAATCGGCTGTAACGCTAGGCTAATAATTCTCTCGATTTTAATAGGCCGTCAAATAGAAAGCATCACGTACCAATATTAATAGAGAAAGACACAGCGAATAGCGCGACAGAGATGTAAATACGAGGATAGAGGATTTTACTATATCGGCTTATCAAGCGCGGAGATAAAAATTCGTTGCGAAGATCGGACGATTATATCGATTATTTATATAGATTCTTGGTCCAAGTTTCTCTTCCGTAAAAAAAGCGCAGAAACGATAAGCGTTCACCTTATTTAATATTATAATTGTAGTTGAAAAAATCGATTCCCCATTATTATTCTAAATATCTCGTGATAATGTAAAAAGTCGTTCCTTTCTAAGTTCCCGCCTCTAGTTTATCCTAAATCCTAAGTTTCGAAAACCTAGAGAAAATTGGTCTTCGTTTCCTAATATCTCCTAAATTCTTTACACCATTTTGTCAATTGTCTTCCTTTCTTTTTACTTGCTATCGGAATAATTCCAGTTCCCACTTCCCTCGATCCCTGATCGATGCCCATTTTTAGATCCCTCTAAAAGATGCTCTTTCTCGACATATCCCTTGAGATTGATTGTCCTCAAACATCGGCAATTTGGGAACTCGAATTTTTGGGTTCCCTCTTCTGATCCTGCACCAATCTCTCCACTCTTGTTCTCCAGGGAACCAGTTTCTGGATTTCCTCAAGTCCCAAACGAATTTCCAGGAGGCACTTCGACATTGGCCTCTCGCACATTTCCAGACGAATTTTCAAGATAGTTGTTCTTTTAAAACATCTGAGAGAGGCACTGGCGAGGAAGCTAGAATTCCTCGGAAAAAGGCGTCCTAGACGTGAAGAAAAAAGGCACGTTATAGCAGTCGAGTTTTTGAAATATATCTATCCAAATCAAATTTCTCTAAATTGACCAAAAAATCTAAAAGCGATTGTCGTATTTGATTTGACATCGTTTGAGAACGATGACAACAATTGGTTCAACTTGTCTCATCTACAACTATCTCTATTGTACGATTGGGTACAAAAAGCTACACAATGTGTGTTATCCACAATTGACCAATTTTCCCGGATCAAGCCTGTTATAATTCCGAGATCCTCTGATTGATGAGCAGAACCTTAAACGAGAAACAGTTGCCCAACAGCATATGGCAATAACCAATCAACTTGACCCAAAATCAAGAAGGTAAAATTAAACACAGATTGTGAATTGACACACTCTCCAAATTGTCAGTTCTGTCATAAATTTTGCTTTGTTTGTCTTCTAGAAGAGCACTCCCTTGGTCATGTCCCGCTTTTCCTCCAGTCAGCTGTGCATTCCGTTCGACCTCAGGGACAGCTATTTCCGTAAGACTCCGAACTCTCTTTCATCCTCCTCGACACAAATTAATACCGCAAGATTCCCAAGCTTCTTTAAAAACCTATTAGGATGTATCACAATTAAGATGATGGTACGTTTTAGGAAGGGAACAGGAATGGTACCATACGTTCCGGTTCAGGATCATTGAACTGATTTTTAATCCGTCTCTTTCATTAGGATACTGTCTTCCTTTAAATTCCAATCATCTTTTGCCAACACGCTATCCTTTGTCACATCATCTTTTCTCAATGCCTCATCCTTTATCAAAACACCATCTCCCATTAACACACATATCAATAAATCCGTAGCGTACCCTATTTGTCAAAATACCCCAAACCGATCACATCTAAATTGAGTCTACTTTCAACGAAATCACGACACTTGTACCTTAAACACCTGTTGTTGCCCTTCGCACCGAATTGACCTCAACTCATTAGATTAGAAATTCTCGTCCCCTCTTTGGTTCCTAATCTCAAAATAATGATCTCTTTTGTTTAACCCACTTGTCACAATACACCGAGTCCATTGAGCAGAAATTCAGCACAATTGGGTCATGGGATTAAAAGTACAAATGTCTCGGGAAGTTGCCTATTACAGTGTTGGGATTTTTGTCCGACAGGTAAGGAATTTTTTTTTGTGTATTTGTCGACTGAAGTTCAGTCAGATTAGTACTGAAAATGCGTGGAGGAGGCACGATCAGTCGACGTCCCTCGACGACCACGAAAACGAAGGCAACCGCGACCACCACGACGAGAATTGGGAGACAAAGCGCTTGCGTCGCGACGCCTCTCAACCCCACTTTTATTACTCACCCACTACTCTCGGCTATCAACCCCCTCCTTCCCCCCACCTCCTCATCCCAAAACACAGGAATGATGATAATATTCACAAGGGCTACCGATTAGAAAGCTTTTGTGCTGTAATTTCAAAGGTTACTCTGATTCTCATCTGTACAATGTTGACAAATGTAAGAATTCAATAAAAAAAAAAAAACCTGAGATCAAATTCTGATACAGGGGCGGCGACTTGTGTATATAATGGTGGGTCATTCTCTGAGAAAGTACAAATCACCCGTTCACAGTGTTTTTATTGAAAAATAGTAAAATTAATTTAATTTATTAAAAACCTTGTCAGCCATACGATAAAATTCAGCAATTTCCAATTAAATCACACGAAAAACAAAAAAAAATTGTCAAATTAACGGAAATATAGTTGAAATTCCAGCGCAAAAACTGGAATTGAAACAAACAATTGAATCAGTTTGTGCTGAATCCGCTCAAGTCGATAAATCGAAATTTTCCAGGAAAAATTTTTATAAATGTAAAAAAAAAATTTAATTCTGCTGTTTGCAGTATTTTCTATACTAACCTATAAGTTTAAAAATTTAATATGATTGAGATATATTTTAGTTAATAAATTAACTTTTGGACTTGTGCGGTTTCTGCACAAAATGAAATGAAAAACACAAAAAATGTATTGAATCAAGTGAAGTATCACAGTTTTATTAAATGTTTAGTGACATTTATTAAAAATTTTTAATTTAGATAATTTATTTATAAACATTTTTTAAAAACCACTGTTCAATATTTTTTTAGGGGTCTTTCATATACCACGTGGACAATTTTTAATCACTCCTTGATCCCCCCCTCCACCCTTCGTGGACAATCATGGACTTTTGACGACCCCCCACCCCAACTAAATGTGACTTTTTTTTTAAATAATATGATTTTTTATGTTTTTTTAACAAAAAAAACTTTACCACACACACACACATTTCTGGATATTGGCTTAAGAATGAAAATTTTTGCATTTCAGATGAAAATGAGTAAATTTAGACTATTTTTGGAAAATCGAAAATCTTAACGATGAGAAAGCTTCCTCTAAGAGGAAGCAAAATCTATAAAAATAAAAATTGGAGAAAATGATAAAAAATGATAACAATAATTCAAAACTAAAGAAAATAATAATTACACTTTGAGAAAATAAGTGATGAAAGTATAAAATATATTTTAAATTAAAAAACATAATTGAATAAATAAGTAAATAAGTAAAATTTGAGATAAATATTTAAAAAATTTTTAAAATTAGTTGAAATACAATTAAAATCTTAAAAATTTGGAGAAAATGATTGTAAAATAATGAAAATAATTGAAAAATGAAAATAATTATAATTTCAATTTAAGATAAATAATTTAAAATTGAAGAAAATAATTACAATCTTCAAAAAAATAAGTCATAATACTTTCGATATGAGAAAGCAGAATCAAAAAGTTTAATCGAAATTAAAGAAAATAATTGGAAAATGGAAAAAACAATGAAAAGTTAAAGGAAGTAATTGATATTTATAGAATTAATTAAAATTAATGATAAACAATTGAAAATTTAGAAAATTATAAAAAAATAATTAAAAATTATAGAAAACAATTGCAAAATAATAAAAATATTTAAAAATTGAATAACATAATTGACAATTCAAGTCAATAATTAAAATTTGAATAAAATAATTAAAATTTAAAGAAAATAGGTAGTAATACTTCTCATAATACTTTTCCTAAAAGTAAGAAAAAAAATTTATTAAAATTAAAGCAAATAATCAAAAAATGTTAAAAAGAATTAAGCATTGAAGAAAGTAATTGATATTTAAAGAATTAATTGAAATTTGAGATAAATAATTGGAAATTTGGAAAATTGACT
Source organism: Ganaspis brasiliensis (assembly GCA_037103525.1). Lineage (NCBI taxonomy): Eukaryota > Metazoa > Arthropoda > Insecta > Hymenoptera > Figitidae > Ganaspis > Ganaspis brasiliensis. The sequence continues at coordinate 564,066 of JAZKLR010000103.1, read as the reverse complement.
AAAAAAGAATTAAAAATTGGAGAATACAATTGCAAAATAATGAAAATATTTAAAAATTGAAAAAAAATATTAAAATATGAGGTAAATGATTTAAAATTAAAGAAAATAATTGAAATTTTTAAAAAAGTGATAAAATCACCAAATTAATTTGAAATTGAAGAAAGCAATTGAAATATGAGAGAAATAATTAAAAATTTAGAAAATTAAAAAAAATTGAAAAAGTAACAGAAATATTAAAAAAATTAGTTGGAAAATGATAAGAGATTAAAAATTGTAGAAAATATTTGAAATTTTAAGAATAAATTAAAAGTGGTGAAAAATATTAGGTAAAATAATAATAATTCTAAATAGAAGAAAATAATTAAAATTTGTAAAAATAATAATTGAAAATGTCTTAAATTACTTGAAAAATAATAGAAATGTTTGGGAAATTAGTTCAAAATTAATTAAAATATTTAAAAATTGGAGAAAATAATTTTAAATTGATAAAAGTAATTGAAAGTCTAAGAAATAATTAAAATTTCAGAAAAATGTATTTATAAAATTACAAAATATATTTACAATACAATGAAATAATAAAAAAACAATATAAAAAATTAAGCATTGATAAAAATTATTGAAATATGAGATAAATAATTGTAAATTAAGGTAATTGACTAAAAAAAATTGTAAATTTTCATAAATAGAGAAAAGAATAGCAAATCAGTAAAAATAATTTAAAATAAACAAATATAGTTGAAATTTGTGAAAAATAATTGAAAATCATAAAAAATAATAAAAAAATAACTTTAAAAATTGAGCATTGATAAAAATTATTCTAATTTGAGATAAGTAATTGAGAAACTTAGGGGAAAAAATATTCAATATCATTTAAAATTTGAGAAAACAATTGCAAAATAATGAAAATATTTAAAAATTGAAAAAAAATTAAAATATGAGGTAAATAATTGAAAATTAAAGAAAATAATTTAAATTTTGAAAAAAGTGATAAACTCACCAAATTAATTTGTAATTGAAGAAAGTAATTGAAATATGAGAGAAATAATTAAAAATTTAGGAAATTAATAAAAAATTGTAAAAGTAATAAAAATTAAAAAAAAATTGTTGAAAAATGATAAAAGCAATTAAAAATTGTAGAAAATATTTGGAATTCAAAGAATTAATTAAAAGGTGTAAAAAATAGTAGGTAAAATAATAAAAATTGAAAATAGAAGAAAATAATTAAAATTTGTAAAAATAATAATTGAAAATGTCTCAAATTAATTTAAAAATAATAGAAATGTTTGGAAAATTAATTAAAAAATAATTAAAATATTTAAAAATTGTTGAAAATAATGTTAAATTGATAAAAGTAATTGAAAGTCTCAGAAATAAATAAAATTTCAGAAAAATGTCATGGTTGCTACAGAAGTTTGGATTAAAAATTCCATGACTTTTCCAGAGTTTCCAGAACAAAATTTGGAAAATTCCAGGACAATTTAAAAAAAAAACATTGTTTTCGTATAAATCTGAAAATTTTTTAAAAATTTATGACAATAAATAAATTCCAGGACAATTTAAAAAAAAATCCATTGTTTTCGTATAAATCTGAAAATTCTTTAATAATCTCAAATTAATTATTAATTTTAGTTAATTCAATTAACTAATTGAATAATGACATAAATAAATGAAAGCTGGTGTAAAAATAAAAATTTATAGACAATAATTGAAAAATTGAACAAAATATTAAAAGTTTAAGGAAAATAATTGAAAGTTAAAGAAATTAATTGAAGTTTGAAGAAAATAATTGAAATTTGAAGAGAATAATTCGAAAACATAAAGACTCTTAAATATTTATTTATTTCATAATAATATGAAGAAATTAATTAAATTTTGAAGAAAATAATTTAAAAATGACAAATATAATTGAAATTTGAAAAAAAATGTCAAATGACAACACTAAATAATAAATTTATTAAAAATTAAAAAATTAAAACAAACTTTGAAAAATTAGAATGAAATAATTAAAATTACAAGAAAAAATTGAAGAATTAAAAAAATTAAAATTTGAAAAAATTGTTTAGACTGGTGTAAAAAATAAAATTTTGAGTACAATTAATTGAGATATTAACGAACAAAAAGAATCATAATTGAACATTGTAGAAAATAATTGAAAAAGGTGTAAAAAATTTAAAAATTCATGCCAATAAAAAAATTGAATAAAATAATTGGAATTTGTAGAAAACAATTTTAAAATTGCAAAAATAATAGAAATATGTAGAAAATAATTGAAAAATAGCAAAAATATTTAAACAATGACAAAAGTAATTTAAGTTTAAAGAAAATAATTGAAAAAAAATATAAAAAATTAAACATTGATAAAAATTATTGAAATATGAGATAAATAATTGTAAATTAAGGTAATTGACTAAAAAATATTGAAAATTCTTACAAATTGGAGAAAAGAATTGAAAATTCATGAAAATAATTTAAAGTAAAAATATATATAATTAAAATTTGTGAAAAATAATTGAAAATTCAAAAAAATAATAGAAAAAAATTTCCTTACACGTCTCGATATTTATGTATATGCGGAGATTTAATATACCATTTATTTCTTTAAATATTAATGAATGGGTTATTAATTAAATTATGTTTCAATTATGTTATTCAATTTTCAAATATTCTTATTGTTTTGCAATTGTCTTCTCCAATTTTTAAGTATTTTTTTTATTAATTTTCTAAATTTTCAATTGTTTATCACTAATTTCAATTAATTCTATAAATATCAATTACTTCCTTTAATTTTTTTTCTTGAAATAACAAAAATGTTTTAATATCCATATCTACGTAATATCTTCAGATTTGTAAAAAAAGACAGTAAAAAGATTGTCGATAGAAAATAGTAAAAATTGTAGAAGGAGACAGTTTATTAAAAATTTTCATTTTTTCGAAAATAAAAAGTTTAAACATGTTCAAATTTTCATTTTTTTATTTTTAAAATTATAAGATAATTTTATATGCCCAAATTAAGCTAAAAAAAATTGGCACCTCTAGGCGCTAAAATGTGGATGGGTTAAAATTTCACCGTTGCTTTCCCTTAAATTTTTATTTATTGTTTTTAAATTTTACTTGTATTTTTCGAGCATTTAAATTATGTTCTTCGATTTTCAATCACTTTCTTTTATATCAAATGAATTCTGTAATTTTCTCAATTTTTTTTCTTAAATTTCCATAAATGTCTTTAACTTGCAATTATTTTTATCATTTTTCAAGTAGTCTTGTTTATCTCAAACTTATACTGTAATTTTTTCTATTATTTTTTCAAATTTTTATTATTTTCTTCGAATTTACTTATTTCTATTATTTTTAAATTACTTTATCACTTTTAATTATTTTCTAATTAATTTTCTAGTTTTTTTTATTTATCTCAAATTCCAGTTATTTTTTCAATTTACAATTATTTTTATCATTTTTTAATTTGCAAATATTTTGCTGAATTTTTTATTATTTTCATTATTCTCCAATTAATTCCCTAGATTTAAAAATATTTTTTACAAACTTTAATAATAATTTTCTTCAATTGTCAAGCATTATTCTTATCATTTTTTAGCAATCAATTTCTTCAATTTTTCAATTATTTTTACTATTCCTCAAATAAATTCCTAATTTTTCAATTATTTATCTCATTTTTCAAGTATCTTTTTCAATTTTCATTTTCTTTTATCTTTTTGCAATTATTTTCTCCACCTTTTAATTAGATATATTAATTATTTTTCAATTAATTTCTTAAATTTTTATTTATTATCTTAAATCAAGTTATTGTACCCATTTATCAATGTTTTACTCATTCTTCAGTTCTTTTTCTCCAATTTCCATTATTTTCTTTGATTTTCAATTATTTCTATATTATTTTAATTATTTTCCCCAATTTAAAATTCTTGAAATCACTTTGTAATTAGGTACTTTCTTTCACTTCACATATATTCTGTATTTTTTCAAATTATATTTCTAAAATTGCAATATAATTATCTTCAATTTTCTATTTTTTTTTTATCATTTTTCAATTATTTCACCCAATTTTAATTATTCTCATTTTTTATAAATGTTATGCATTTTTATCTCAAATTTCAATTATTTGTTTTAGATCTTTTCAAATCCAAAATTTTATAAATTTTGTCCTATGCAAATAAATCTTGTTTTATTTATCTTTAAGTATCGTATTCAAAATATTTATAATTGTTGATAATACAAGCTGTAGAAACTAATCGCGTCATATAATCTAGGTATTAATTATTAATTACAAGTCGCCGCCCCTGATTCAGAAACGTACATTACTCAATTTGTATCGCATTAAAATGGAACCCTGTTTCAAATTGTATAAACAACTAAAACATCAAATTGAGTCAACCAAGTTCAAGTTGAATTTTTGAAAAAAACCGGATAATATTGTTAAATAGTGAATAATTACACAGTATTACAAAATAAAAAAAAAGGAACATAACTTTTTATCGCACCTAGTGGAGGTTGTAGATAATAAAAAACTAAAAAGAATGGTGTATATTAAATCTCTGATACCCCATCAAAATCTTGTTTTAGACCCAAAAAACCGTTTTTGGGAAAAACCATCATGCTTTGAAACCTCGCCATTTTTCATCCGAATCAAAAAGTTTTTGTTTTGTTTTAAAGCTTAAAATACACGCTTTCAAGCTGTACAAGAATTTCTTTATTATCATTTAAATTCATGAAGATATAGACCAAAAATCATCCAAAATTTTAATTTTTCCATTGAATTTTGAAAAAAGCTAATAACAATATGTTACAAAGTAAAAAAATATAACAGGACTTTTTATCGGACCTAGTGGAGGTTGCAGGTAATAAAAAACTAAAAAGAATGGTATATATTAAATCTCTGATGCCCCCTCAAAATCTTGTTTTAGAGCCAAAAAACCGTTTTCAGGTATAGATTCATGTACATCATGCTTTGAAACTTCGTCATTTTTCATCCGAATCAAAAAATTTATTGTTGGTTTGAAAGCTTAAAATGCACGCTTCTAAGCTGTACAAGAATTTCTTTATTATCATTTAAATTCATGAAGACATAGGCAAGAAATCGTCAAAAACTTCCATTTTCTATTGATTTTTCAACTCTTAAGCTAATTTAAATATCTTATCTTATTAAAATTATATTTGCTCTCAATCCACATCAAAAGCTTAGTAAATGTAGTTTCAAATAATTCCAGATTCAATAAAATTCGATTAAAATTGTTAAAGTTATTCCATTTTTAACTTTGTTGTAACATCATTAAAAACAGTTTTTAATTTTTTTCTTCCTCGCATTTTATGAAGGGGTAAAAAAATATCAACTATTGCATCTACCATCATTTTGAGTATCTTGAAGTTTGTCTTACTCAATTTAAAACCCTAATACTCAAAAAGAGTTGCATCAAATGTGAGTTCGGGTTTTTTTTTCAGTAAAAGTAAAAATGTCTTTATAGGGACATAATCTTTAAAACAAGATGCTGCTTCTGATTCACTCTCTAAAACTGAATCAGTGAAATTTTCACTGATTTGAAATCAGTGAACAACTTTTCGTTGTTGAATCAGTGAAATTCACTGAAAATCAGTCATTTTCACTGATTCAGCAAAGAGAAGTTGTTCACTGATTCCAAATCAGTGAAAATTTCACTGATTCAGTTTTAGAGAGCAGATAAAATTTATCCTTAAATCACATTTTCTATTACAACACTAAATTGACAAAAAATCATCGGATATTAGAAGTTTCTAAATAGATTATTATACAATTTCAGCTGTATCTTTAACAAGTAATAATAAAATTTGTATAGGCACGCGAGTAAAAGTTATCGTGCTCGTGTCGTTCTGAATCGACAAATTAGTTATTATAGTTAACATATGACAACTTTCACAATCATGTGTCTTGTCATTATCCAATGAAACTGATAAAACGCAAGGATAAACAGCTATTAAAAAGAGCCTTGTATTTTTGAACAACAACTATATTGGATATCTACATCGAATCGCTTCAGTAGCTTGTTGCCTTTAAAAAAAAATATTGTCCATGAACGTTGGTCGCATAGGTATTTATTCGAAATGAGCCAAATTACGTGCCATTTAAACCGATTAACAAGTGGTCTTTTACAATTGTTTAATTTGTTGGCAACTGAGCCAATGTTTTAAAACTAAAGTTCTTTATGAGCGCATTGCGGTTTTTGCTGCAATGCACACAAATTCCTCGCAAAGAGTTGTAAGAGTCGAGGAGAAATTAAATGAGGTCTTGTCCTTTATTTCGACGTATGTCACGGACGAGTTGTATTCAGATCAATGTCAAGATTTATGTTTATAATCAAGCTTTGATACAAGTTTTATCCACTTTTTGGTAATATTTTCCCTATTTTCCATTACTGTATGTTTTGAGCGACAAAAATCGGTTTTTCAAGTTCTGAATCTTTAAGCAAGTGTAATAATGATAATTACGAATTTTGATCAATGGGTTCAATTTCCGAGTTTCATAAATAATGTTTATTTCCAATAAATACGATTTTTGACTCTACTGAAAATTTTCTATATACTAACACATTTCTGGTTCAATTTAAAATTCTGTTGTTATGATTGCTCTCGCCAAATGTGTTTTGGCTCAAATTAAAATTTCAATTGCTTCTATCAACTCTTTCTTTGGTCCAAATTGAAATCGTACTGCTTCAATTACTTAGATTGATCAACACGTGTTTGGCTCAATTTAAAATTTTAGGTCAGTGTTACACCAACAAGTTTTTTGGTCCAAATTTAAATTCTATTGTGTCAAGTGCCGTCGCAACAATTCGATTAATACAAAATAAAATTTGGTATGGTTTTTATTCCCTCATAAGAATACGATTTTTGAAAATTAGTAATGAAATATAATAATTTTAATAATAAATTTGATAATATTAATTTAATAATATAATAATAAAAATAAATTATTAAATTAAATAAATCGCAACTGTGGAGGCATCTGTACAAAAGTAGACAAATTTTAAGTATAGCTCCAGATTATCAATCTCTGCATAACCGACTCAAGATATTCAATAGTGAGATAACTACGGTAAACTAAAAACTATGATCGAAGGGTAAATTTTTTCAAATTAATAAAAAAAAAGGAATATAACTATAAATTGTGGAAAGTAATTTAAAGCTGATAAATAATAATTAAAAATTATAGAAAATGAATGCAGAACTTTAGAAATAATTGAAAATTCAAGATAATAATTGAAATATAAATTATGAAAATAATTAAAAATTGAGGAAAATAATTGAAAAATGATAAAAAAATATTGACAATTGAAGAAAATAATAGATAAATGAGAAAAGTAATTTGAAAAAGTACGGAATATCTCTACATGATTCAAGAGAAAATAATTGAAAAAAGATAAAATTAATGGTAAATTAAAAAAAAAGTTGAATATAATTAAAATTTGGAAAAAAAACAATTGAAAAAGATTATAAAACTAATAAAAATTCAAAGAAAGAATTCAAATTTGAGATAAATAATTGAAGATTAATAATTAAATAAATTTAAAAATAATTTTAGAAATTAAAAATTGTTTCTATAATTGCAAAATTATAGAAACAACTGAAAATTGAAGACAATAATTGAAAATTGAGAAAATGATTGGAAATTAAAAAAATTAATTTAAAAATGATGAGAATAATTGAAAAAAAAATCAAAATTGATAAAAACAACCGAGAATTGAGAAAAATAATTGAAAATTTAGGAAGCCAATTGAAAAATGGTGTATGTAATTTAAAATCGAAAAATTTAATGAGAAGGTTATAAAACAAATTGAAAATTTAAAAAAAAATTTAATTTAAGATTAATAATTGAAGATGAAGTGAATCAATTGGAAAATAATTTTAAAAATTCCAGAAAAAAAATTGCAAAATTATAGAAATAATTGAAAATTGAAGACAGTAATTTAAAATTAGGAAAATATTTGAAAATTAAAGAAAACTATCAAGATTTAAGAAGAATAATTAAAAAAAATTACAGAATATATATCAAATTAAAGGAAATAATTGAAAAATGGCCAAAATAATTATAAATTTTTTAAAAATTTGGAAATTTGAGATAAATAATTGAAAATTTAGGAATTTACTTACAAAATACCGAAAGTAATTGAAAATATAAAAAAAATATTTGAAAAATTCTAAAATTCATTAAAAATTTGTTTAATTAATTGAAATTTGAAATAAATGATTGACGGTTTAGTAAATCCAATAAAAAATATTTTTTAGAAATTATAATTTGGAGAAAGAAATTGAAAAATTACAGAAATAAATTTAAAAATGATGGAAATAATTTAAAAATAATACAAATCAGTGAAAATTGAGAATAATAAATTAAGAATGTAGAAAGTGTATGAAAAAATACTTTTCGAAACAAAAAATTGGAGAAAATATTTTCAAAATTATAGAAATAATTGAAAATTAAAGAAAATAAATAATATTTATAAAAATAACTGATAAAATTACAAAATATTGTTGAAATTTAATAAAATAATTGAAAAATGATAAATTCAAAGAAAAAATAATGAAAAAAAACAAGAACGTAAAAAAATAATTGCGAGTTTTGGAAATTAATTGAAAAATAATGAAAATATTTAAATAAGTAGAAAAAAATAATTCAAATTGAATAAAATAATTTAAATTTGATAAAAATAGTTGAAATTAGTCAAATAATAATACAAATAAATATAAATGGTAGAAATAAATTAAAAAATAATAAAAATAAGTGTGAATTGAAAAAAATAATTAAAAAATGATGAGAATAATTGAAAAAAAATTAAAAATTAATGAAAACAACCCAGAATTGAGAAAAATAATTGAAAATTTAGGAAGCTAATTGAAAAATGATGAAGGTAATTTAAAATCAAAAAATCAATGAGAAGGTTATAAAACAAATTGAACATATTGAAAAAAAAAAGAATTGAAATTTAAGATTAACAATTAAAGATTAAGTGAATCAATTGGAAAATATTTTTAAAAAGAGGAGAAAAAATTGCAAAATTATAGAGATAATTGAAAATTGAAGAAAACAATTGAGATTTAAGAAGAATAATTGAAAACAATTACAGAATATATATCAAATTAAAGGAAATAATTGAAAAATGGCGAACATAATTATAAATTTTTTAAAAAATTGGAAAATTGAGATAAATAATTGAAAATTTAGGAAATTACTTAGAAAATACCGAAAGTAATTGAAAATTTGAAAAAAATATTTGATAAATTCTAAATCTCATTAAAAATTTGTTTAATTAATTGAAATTTGAAATAAATGATTAACGGTTTAGTAAATCAATTAAAAAATAATTTTAAAAATTATAATTTGGAGAAAAAAATTGCAAAATTGTAGAAGTAATTGAAAATTGAGGATAGTAATTTAAAATTAAGAAAATATTCCAGAATTAAAGAAAAAAATCGAGAATTGAGAAGAATAATTGAAAAATGGCAAAAATAATGATACATTTTTTAAAATAATTGAAATTTTGAGATAAATAAATCTAAATTTAGTAAATTGATTACAAAATACCGAAATTTATCGAGAATGTTTTTTTTTGTACTAAATTATTTAAAATGTAATTAAATCTGCGTCGAATGAACTTTTTTTAAATTAAATTGGTAAAAAACTGACTGAGTTATTGCATTTTTTGTCTTTATAATTACAGTATTTTTCGGAAAAATCAATTTTAAAAAATTTTTGTGCCATTCTTAATTTTCAATATTTGACCGAAATTTACTTAAATAAATATAAAAACAGTTGTTACAAGATGATAATTACCATTAACAACATTTAAAGAAAGCAAAAAAAAAGAAAATCCTTTTTTTTTTTTTGACCCAGTCAATTTATCACCAATTTAATTTAGAAAAAGCTCATTCGACGAAGAATTAAATACATTTCAAATAATTTAGCATAGAAAAAAGCGTTCTAAATAAAATTGGGCCGTAAATCATTGCCAAAGTTTAAAAAATTAAAAAAAATTGACAATTTTCAAAATTTATTACTCTTTTTCTACCATAAATTTGATTTAAAACATAAAACTTTTATTAAGTATAGAAAGCCTTGTTTTTCAGCTTTAAATTAAAAAAAAAATTTTGAAATCGGACCAAAAATGTCGAAGTTACAGTATATTTTATACAAAAACAACAGAAAAACTGTTTTTTAGCTTTAAAATAAAATTTTAGGTGGGGGGAGGGGATTTAATATATACCATTTTTTTTATGACGAACAACTTAGGCTGGGTTAATTAATTAAAAATTCCAAATTTTGTGTAAAATATGACAATCTAACCTCAAAGTTATTGAAAATAACTCCTATTCAAAATTATTTAGAATGTCAATCGTTAATCTGCTTTTTTAAAAAGTCCGATTCACTAGAGGTTTCATTCAGTAAGTTTTTTTTGTACTCATCAAACTTAAAAACCGTTAAGTTTCATTTTTCATACGAATCCATAAATTTTGTAAATTCAATCTTCTATATTAAATCCGCCATGTTGAATTTCGAAATTTTAATATCATATTTAAAGTTAAAATGAGAAAAATATTGCAGATCCTAAGTCAATTCAGACTGACTATATTTAAAAAATAATAATACTTATAATTTTTTGTGAAACATGAATGAAACAAACAATTTAACGATTTTCCATTAAATACTAGCTTCAAGACAGACTGAAAATCTTTCTCAACAATTTTCTTCTATTTTACATTTATTAGCCTTTATTTTAGTGCAAGGATCATCCATTTTGGTCTATTCTGTCAAAAGATATTAAGTTTCAAAAATTTAACAAAACCTCCCCGTAATTCACGTATTAAAACACATAAAAAATCTACGTTATTTACCAGAATTGTCTACTTACCCACCCCTGCTTCTCCTAACTTCAATCTACTTCTGACGACACACAAGATGGTCCTATTAAAAATTAATTCAAAAAGAGTCTCATTTTTTACCAAACCCCTGAAAGTTACAATCAGAAGGTAAAAAAATCCAGAAAACACTGAAGAACAATCACCAGAAATGCACTTTTAATCACCCGCGTAAGGATTATTCTTAAAACTCGAGCCGAAATACGAAAAACGATCCGAGAGTCAAGTGCGAGGGTTCGCGGAAAAAAGCCGACGTCCCTGGGTGCACGGGGTCCACGGAGCTGGAAGCAGGGAGCCCCGCCCGCTTTCGCTTGCCGCGACAGTAGCACAGAAGTGGAGAGCGAGCAGTGGCTGTGTTTCACGACAAGTTCGGACGTGCTCCCATGAAAACAATTGTTTCCTTGAGTTTTGTGCACTGTAGCTCTTGCTCAGAGGGCAAATTGTGATTACCGGAAATTTGGAGCGCGTCCAAAGTCGACGATTCTGTGGGTTTTTGAGAAATTATCGTGCGATCGGACGCAGCCGGCACTCTAGTGTTCGGTTCCGGTCCGAGAGCCTGTCAGTGCGCGTCAGTTGTCGCCAATCTTGAAAGGCTCTGTTTGTCGGTGCCAGACTGGCAAAAAGACAGGCGACAGTGGCGGAGATTTGTGCGAGAATCTCGATGTGAAAAAAGCCACAAGTCTTTTTTAGGAGGAGACCGTTAGGCAGCGGGACGAGGGGCGGCTTTTAGGGATTCTAACTGGATACGGACAAGGCGTAGCTCCGTCAAGGAGCACCAGGTAATAATCCCAATCCAAAAAGACCTAAATCAGCTTCTCATTGTCGCTGACATTGTTTAGGGAAACGCGCGAAAAAAAAAATGAAGGTGGACAGTCGCGATTCTTGGGTTCAGAACTGCAAATATGGCGGCCGCCTGGGTTCAAGCTCGTGTCAAAATTCCCCCGACCATCGCCTCCAAATGTCACTTCGATTTTCCTTAAGTCACTGGACAGTGCCTTATAATAATTCCTCAATTCCTGCCCGTTCTGGAATAATCTTTAATCAAGATTTAACCCCTCTTTTTCACTTCTTACGGTTTTTCGAGGATAGGGGAGATGTCAAATGGTGTTTTTTTTGGACGATTGTCACTTTCGGAACATTGTCTGTAAAATGGAAATTAAACTTTTTGTGATGGAACTCCAGTGTTGATAAGAGAAATTTAAAAGTTGAGCTTGAAAATTTGTTTTTGTGAAAAGAAGAGTTTTGGCTTTTGACACCCGGTAAAAAGCGTTGAATAGGGAAAAATTGAAATTTTTAAGTTTTAACCTGAAAGGAGACGCATTAATATTTTCTAAATCTCATGAACTTTCAATTGGCAGAATTTCATTAAACAGAACTTTCATGAAGTCGAATGTTTATTTTATGGAATTTGTTTTCAATCGAATGTGAAATAAACTTGGCCGAATTTTTAAGTGACAGAATGTCCATTTGGCCGAATTTCGATTTACACGAAGTAATACTTCATAGAATCCTTAAAACGCCCAAGTTTCATTTGTCCGAAACAGCAAATGTCCGAATTAACATTCGTCAGAAAGATTTTCAAATTCGCGCAAAAATCTTTTTGACGAATGTTAATTCAGACATTTGCTGTTTCGGCCAAATGAAACTTGGGCGTTTTAAGGATTCTATGAAATATTACTTCGTGTAAATCGAAATTCGGCCAAATGGACATTCTGTCACTTAAAAATTCGGCCAAGTTAACATTCTGTTAAACAGAAATTTTTCAAAGCGAGCTTTATGTTAAATATGATGACTTGAAAATTCTATTTAGTAAAAATTCGGATTAATTCACATTCGATTGAAAACAAATTCCATAAAATAAACATTCGACTTCATGAAAGTTCTGTTTAATGAAATTCTGCCAATTGAAAGTTCATGAGATTTAGAACATATTCATGCGTCTCCTTTCAGGTTAAAACCTAGAAATTTTAATTTTTCTCTATGTTAAGTATGTTTATGTTAAGTATGAGTTCGGTGACTTGAAAATTCTATTTAGTAAAAATTCGGATTAATTCACATTCGATTGAAAACAAATTCCATAAAATAAACATTCGACTTCATGAGAGTTCTGTTTAATGAAATTCTGCCAATTGAAAGTTCGAACTAATGAGATTTAGAACATATTCATGCGTCTCTCTGAAAGTGCAAAGTATTGAATTCTTTTGAATCGTCGAATTTTCCATTTTTAAAAAACACTAACTGGGAATGCTCCTGAATGTTAAAATGTGACAATCACAGATTAAATAATAGTATTAAAAAATAATACTTGATGTAATATTTTCGTGAAAAGTGTCCAAGTTTTAATATAATATGACAGTAAAAAAACGTCATTTTTAATCGATTTCCGGAATTTATTTTAAATATTTAATGTAATCAACGAATTATTTCACAATCTTAAAGCTATAAAATTAGAATTGATTGAATATTTGTCTAAATTCTACTTAATTATAACTAAACTGGCGAATAAAATTTTTTTCGGTTATGTTACCTTGACGGCTGGTATACTTTTCGAATTTTATGAAATATCGTTTAATATTTACTTTTTGATTTTTTAATGTTGATTCTAAATCAATAAAAGTACAAAATGCATATTTTTATCTGAGTATTATTATAATTATTATTATAATTTAATTTTTACAGATTTACTATAACACTGGGAATTAAAAATAATACAAAATTTTATTTTTCAACCTCCATCTTGGAGTTCTTCAAAATGAAAAATTCACCTATTAAAGGGGATTCAGATTCTGAATTCTTTTCTATTCCTCTGTTCTTACAGGGTGTTAATTTTGAATTTTTCCGATATTTTTTTACTGATTTGTGTCTGTTGGGATTTTTTAAAATGAAATTAAGTAATTGATTATCTGAATCTGAATTAATCGAAACTGACTAAATTGAACTACTGTCAATTCTTAAAATTGGTGAATTAAAAGCAAAAAGAATGAAAACTAAATTTCACTCCTTATATTTTCTAAAAACTAATGAAATTTTAAAAGAATAAAACCTAAAAGAAGCGATTTCCTTAATAGATATTGTTAAAAAATGTGATTTTCAATGTTCCATTGAAATTCAAATTACTTCTGAAATAATTAACATCTTTTTCTTAGTATCATTTTAAAAGTAATTTTTAGTTATTAACCATAGGTATTAGCATTTAATTTTTTCCTTATAAGTGCAAGACGTTAAAATTGTGCGAATAAAGTTAGAAAAATTTGTATACGTTTTTTGCAGAAAAATAATTTTTAAAATTCCTACGTATTTTATGAAATCTAAAAAAATATTGATTTTTATTTTTAAACCTAAGAAAATAAGAAGAATAATTCTTTTTTCTTTCTAAATCTGAATTAGTTAAAAATAACTAATTTAAAAGCAAAAATGCAGTCATTATTCCAAATAGTTATATTTCTACTAATCATTTAGTAAAAAATAACTAATTGTTAGTCAAATTCATTTTCAGGTTATGTCAAAATAACTAATATTTTAGTCAAATTCTGTTTACTAATATTTTACTAATAATAATCAGTTATTTTTCACAAATTGATGAAACAAAAATTCAGCCACGATTTTACTGATAATCAGTTATTTTTAAATTATTCAGATTTAGAGAGTTGATAATTTCTAAGTTTACAGATATTTTCCATAAGTCAATTTAATTATTTAGTTTGAGACAAACAAAAGTTCTTTTAAACATTCATTAAATGCATGAATAATAAAATTATTATTATTATTATGATTATTTTTTTAAAAGATCAGAAGAGGATAAAGTGCAATTATTATTATTATTGTTATTCTTATTACTATTATTATTGCTGCTTCTATTTACTACAAAAATGACAACAATCAAGTGAAATTAATAGAAACACCAAATTAAAACATTTTGGAGTTAAACTCATCTTCAGAATTTATTAACGGTTATTATTACTTTGAGTCGACAAGTGTGTTTTGAAATTGAAGTCAACTTATTTTTTGCAACTGACAATAAATAAATGTAAATTTATCACTTGCAAGTGAAACTGTTTAGCATCATTTTATAAATACTTTAAATAAACCGATAAATTACAAAATAGTGTCATTTACATACTATCTGTTGCAATTTTGCCATTCCAAGCAATACTTATCAATTCAAAATATGTAAATATAGGCTACTTTATTGAATTCATTGAGCATTGCAATGAAGAGATGAGTTTCTGATATAATAATTCTACTTTAATTATTTCACATACAATATTTTTTATAGAATTATTTATTGTAATTTCTCCATAATTTTTTGCGTCAAGTTTTATGCAACGAATAATTATGTCTTCATTTCTTAGATCCTCTGTAACGATTAAAAGTCCCCTTTCTAATTTATGTAAAATTATATCAAACTTTCGCGATTCCCGTGAGTCAGCATCAATTTTTGATTATTCCAATTCTCTACCTGCACTTTGAAAATTTACCGTCTATTGTAAAATTCACTCGTTTCTCCAAGAATTATAAATGTAAAGCATAAACAGACTGGGTGCTAATAAAGTTAATTTTTCATTTAAATGAAAATATATCGTGTGTTATGAAATAGTTCCTAAAACGCGTATTTAATCATGAAAATTTATTCCGAGCTCTGACACGTCTCTGACTCCCGTTCTAATTTGAGAATTCTGCAAACTCCAAAATCCTGCGTTTAGTGCGCCAGGTGATACGATATATTTTTTTCTTTCAATAAATATCTACTTAATTACGCACGTATTTTTATTATTTATTAAAAGGAGAGCAAGAGAGAGAGGTCGAGAGATTGCTTACCAAATTGATACCAAATCGAAAATATTTACCCAAACTGCTCGTAAAAATTAATAAAAGCACGAAGCATTGTATTTTTCATTATTTTATCATCTGCCTCTGTTTGATGAAAACTTAACTTTCATGACTATCTCTCGTAGAAGCACGTGAGACTTGCGCAATTTGTGAAACCAAAAGATATCTTTTTAATAACGCATATTTTTTCCCAGTATTTAATATTGCGAGAATTTTTCAAAATATCTTAAGAATTAACGAATTAAATTTAAATAAGAGACGTTCCGTAATAGCAACAGAGAATTTATTTCAAATGAAAAACAGTTTGCCTTTTTGTCTCAAGCAATTGCCAGCGCAGCTGTGCTAATCGCCTCTAATTGCTATGAAATTCAACTCTTCACATGTGCAATTGTACTTTAGACAACTCCGTTAATTTAAATCCTTCGTTATTTGAATACATTAGTTTTTTAACCCAATAACTACGAATGTTAAAAAATGTTTGAACATTCCCCTGAATTAGTAAAAGGTCAAAAATTATATGTGGATTTAAATCGATATAAACAATTAATCTATTTTAGTGATTTTTAGGTGTTTTGAGGTTATGGCCGTCAAAATTATCTGAAGAACACGATAAATTGCAAAATGATATAACAATTGCTGAATTAACTTTAACGTCTCTTAACACATACCGTTTTGGACGATTCTGAGAACGGATTCGGATACAATGATTTTTAATACAACGAGCATCAACAATATATGTAATTATGTGCTGTGATATGTACCATAAGATTTTGAAGATGATCATCGTGGATGATCGAAACATGTAAAAGTAATAAAAAGTAAGCTAGATTGAAAGAAGAAAACGAAGTTTACATCTAATCTGAAAAATTAAAATGCATAGGAATGCATAAATTATTATGTATAGGATGTTGTTAGTTAAAAAAAATTTGTGGATATCAATCTGCAAGCTGGTAAACATATGGCTGATATGATAGGCTGCAAAATAAGCACTTCAAACCTGCCTTTTGCTTGAAATTTGTCAGAATCCTGTCATTATATTTTCGAGTTGTCTTTTTTTATTTACATTGCTCAAGGAACAGGGTTCAATATTCACCTTAACCGGCGCTTTTCCGGTAGGGAACACCCGGCTCCGAGGCTAGTCAATGTTCTCAGAATGGTTAGTAGGGCACACCAGTTAACCACGATCGAAGGGTTAATGTTTTCCAATGGTGTAATACACATCCCCTTCTTCCCTTTTGTGATACCACGTTTCTCGTTCCCCTCGTCTATTCCGGATGAGACTCTCCGTTATCTATCTTTTTCCTCCTTCACTTGTTTTGTTTTATCTTTCCTTCTCTCCCTCCCTCTCTTTACGTTCTCTCATAAGCATACACAAACATAGACCCTTCCTGTCTCACTCTCTCATTATTTTCCTCTATTCTCCCATTCTTCTTTATCGCATTACTTGAGCCATTTTGATTCCTTCTCTTTTTACGTCCCCCCTGCGTGTGTGCACTTTTCCCCACCCTCTTGTTACTCTCGTCGTCAAATCGACGTCTCTTAAGTCTGAAAATGCTCCAGAGCAGTCACGAGCCGCGCGAACTTTGCCCTCCACTCTTCGAGCATAGATCTCGTTAACCTAAAAATCCAAATACCCTCGTTGACGTCACTGAGATTCACAGGATGGGATTATAGAATTCTGCGGATCAGAAAAGTCCATTACACGTGTGCCATTGCACAATCGCTAGAATGTGTAAATATTTAAATCCCGATCCTTGGGGCGTCTTGGTTTTGAATTATTCTATTCTATTCTCAACAAGCCCTCAGCAAACCCTCCCTTAAAGCTCCCGGAAGTTAAAAATGAAGTTAGGTTCGGCTTCCTGGGGAAATTGAAAATTTCATCCACCGAGGGAAAGTCTCAGGGTTTATTTGAGCTTGGTATTGAGGCTTCGTGATCAAGGGATGCGGGAAATTTAATTGAATCCAGAAATGCTTTCAGGAGTGGTTGCCTTTTTATTTATTTTCCTGATTTTGAAGGTTGAACTTTAGGCTCTATTCTGATCCGCAAATTTCGTCAATTCTATTTTGAGCATTTCTTCTTCAATTCACGACGTTTCTGAATCACGTGACGGAATTGTCCATAAATTTTGAGAGAATTGGATAAAAAATTCAAGCCAAGAGGCACACGAAACACATTGAGAACAGGTTGGAAAAGGACAAGGACTCGGCCTTGACTAACTCTTTCCAAGTGGGGCAGGTGTGGTTCTGGCAACCGTTTGACTCGTAACCGTCGATTCAACCGACACTCCCCTTTCGTTTGGCCTTTTCCTTTCTATTCCTCCAATTTAGTCGCACACAGACCGATTATATCGACAATGACCCGCAGCGGAATTTGGCAGCCTCTAGCACTTGAGATATATATGTAGATGTCTTCCATGCTGGATGATCGAATCCAGGTCCCTATGGCCATTGACCAATTGCTCAACTGTTGCTCCCGCCTTCCGGGCCAAATTCAATTCTGTAAAACAAACGAGTTTATCGCTTTCGGATATTGAGGATTATCAAGGAATAAATAAGGCTGTTGCTGATACGAAGAACAAAATGAGTATCGTTAATTTACTTATTTATAAATACAAGATCCTCTAAGCAACCCTTCAAGGAACCATCATATTAATTCTAAAGTATACAATGTTAAGTAGAATTACATTACAACTAATGTTTATTTAAAAAAAAGGATTGGATAAAGGAAGGTACAATTTTCAAAGGTGTAATGAAGATGCTGCTATTTTTACTACAAATCCTGAAGGTTTAATACCAGAGTCTTATGTAACGATTTATAATAAATCGATTAATCAATTGCAATTGGTTAGTCATTTAGATCCAAATGTTGAACCTAGGATATATCTTATATTTTATCCTCTAGGAAGCAAAGGTTATAGTATCGATATGATTCGTACAGATAGTGACAAACGAACCAAAAATCAAACTGTGTCAAGATGTGCTTATATAAAATATAAAATAGTAGTAAGAGATCATACCTTCAATCAATTTTTATATGGTGGAGGATTACTTCAGCAATGGTTAGTTGATAATTATGTCAAAGTTAAAAAAGTTAGGTTACAGTTTTGTAAAATTATTCAAACAAAATTAAGAAGTAAAACTTACAAAGGATTAATTAATCATTTAAATAATCAAGAAATTGAAAATAATGTACATGTTGGCAAGATGTTGATATTGCCTTTAACATTTATAGGATCACCTCGTAACATGTTAGAACAATATCAAGATGCAATGACCCTTGTAGCTTTTCATGGTAGACCAGATTTATTTATTACAATGACATTCAGTTCAGAATGGAAAGAAATTGGAGAAAATTTATTACCTAATTAGTCAGCTTCTGATAGACCTGACATCGTAGCAAGAGTCTTTCATTTAAAAGTAAAAAAATTAATCGAAAATTACATAAAATTATAATGCAAAATAATATTCATGTACCTTGGGGATAGAAGCTTTAACATATAATGGAAGTTTACTGTACTTCGTATCAATTATATTATATTATTATATATAGATGTCTTAAAATATAAAATAATCAACAGTAAAATAATGTCTAAACTAACAATAACTATATTCTATTTCTAAATGGTATTACGTATATCATAAATTTTTTTAATTATTCTTCATACTCTTCATTTTATTCTTTATCTTTATTTTATTTAATTAATCTTCAATTAATCAAAATTTGCAAATTGATATACATGATAAATCAAAGATCACATCAATTTAAATTTATTCCTAATTAATTAATTTAATTATTAAACAATTATATTTTTTACATAATGAGTAATTAAAAAATATAATTGTTGACACTTCCACTAAAAAATATTACATGAAAATATGAGTTTTCTAGTTAAAAAATAAAAATAATGCATTTGGACTAACTTTTTTTCAGACTGTCTGTTTCATTCCTCGTTAATTAGAGAATTTATTAAAAAAAAAAGAATTTTAAATGAAAAAACATTAATTATTTTTCGAATTTTTGATCAAATATAAAAGTTATATAGGTCAATCTATTCGTTTTGAGATAAGAAATATGTTTTTTTATTTATTTATTTATTTATTCAAATATAAACGGTCAATATACAGTGTATATAAAAAGACCCTTTAGTACGTAAGTACTCAAAATATAATAATAATGTTAAAAAAATGTTTCGAAGTAATTTAGGCTGATTTATGAATTACTTTTTAAATAAACGCAGTACAGAAATAAATTTAGGTAAGGTTGCTCCAAAAAAAGAAGAGAAAGAAAATAAACATTTATACAATTGAGCTGTCCTCTCTAAACAACCAAGTCGATATTAAGTGAATACAAAAGTTGGTTTTAGAAATGATGCAGTATCAACATTAAAATTATAATTATATAAGAAATATACGAAAATTAAATAAGATAAGAGGTATTATGAGGCGCAATGCCGAAAACATCGTTCTAATTCCTCTGACATTTTAACAATAGAGACAGAGAGATATCAGTAATTAAAAGTAGACGGCGAGATCCCATGAAGGATTTTTGTATTCATTAAGTTGTATTTTTAGCATGAAAAAAATTTTTTGTCAAAAAGCCATTTTTTTTTCGATAAAAAAAGGTACTTAAAAAATTTGGTTGGGTATTTTCAAAAATTCCTGCGTCCAGATTTTGATATTCATGAGCTTAATAAGTCATCCAAATTTTATTAGAATCCGTTTAAGCGTTCTCGAGATATCTTGTACACGAAAAACGCTATACACACACACACACATACATACACACCCACATACATCTGGACATTTGTTTAGGAATGAAAATTTACGCTTTTTAGATGGAAATAAGTCGATTTAGACTATTTTTGAAGAATCGCAAATCTTAACGATCACAAAAATTGAAGAAAACAATTAAAAATTTTAGAATTGAATTTAAATTTATGGAATATACTTAAAAATTGAAGAATGGAAATAAAAATTGAAGCATGGAATTAAAAATGAAAGTAATTGAACAATTAAATTTAAAATTAAAGAAACTTAATTATAATCTAAATAATTATAGAAAAAAGGTGATAATAATAATAATAATAATGAAAATCATAAAAAATTGAAGAAATAAATAAAAAATTAAAGAATTAAATGGAAATATCAAGAAACTAATTGATGATTAAAAAATAAAATTATTATATGACAAAAATAATTAACTATTTAAAAAAATAATTAAAAATTGAAAAAAAAAACGAAATATGGAGAGAATAATCTGCATTCGAAAAATTGTATTGAAGTTTCAATAAAATAATTGATAATTGAAAGGAAATTTACAAAATGACTAAAATAATTAAATATTAAAGAAAATAATTTAGGAATGAGGAAAATAATTGACAACCGAAAGAAAATTTTTTAATCTGTCGGGAAAATTGTGAAAATTGTTAAATGTTGAATTATTAATAATCAGAATAATAAAAATGCAAGGATTGATTAAAATTTAGATAATTTAAAGCCTAATAACCAATAAGAATTTAGATGAATTCAAGCTTAAAAAATTAAAACTTAAATATATTTTGATTCTTAATTACTTATTTAGATTTTCATTAAAAATAATTATTTCAAAATTTTAATGATCTCAATTTCCAATGATCTAAATATCAAAAAACTCAACCACAAGAACATTTCAAGTTAATTTATATATTGATAGAATTAAATTTTAATTTACTAAAAAATTTGTTATATCTAACAGATCATTTGAAGGAAGCAGATCCTTTCACACCTCAATGGTGTGTTATAGTTTGCTTCAGGGAAATGAATGTTTCTAATTAGTGAATAAGCTGAGCAATCTAATAAAATATGCGCAAGATCCATAAAGAAATTACTCCTAATTACATCACAAAAAAAGTCATGAAAATCATATCTTTGTAAACAAGCGTGTTTTTGACAAAGCTCGAGTTATACAGATCATATTTTCTTTTCTTCTTTCAAACAGAAGCACAGAAACATAATCCGAGAGCTATTTTCAAGAAAAAATAGAAAACGACTTTTCGAGAGATATAGCTGCAACATTTATGGAGCCAGAAATGGAACCTAACCTAAAATTTAGACAATTCGGGATACACGAGGGACTGGTGCGGAGGTCTGGGAGGGCGGGGGAGTTCATTGGGTCATCGAATTGCGAGCTTGGTGCTGAAAGGGTTAAGTGAGGAGCAAAGAGAAGGCAGGTGAATGACGTCAAAGCAGGCTCTGTATGACGTCAGAGAAACACCTGAATGCAGCGCAGTGAATCGACGCAGGCCGACAACTTGGCTCTCAAATTGTCGGTTTTTCACAAGGGAGTGTTAAAATTGAAACACAGGGAGCGTTTTACCGCAATATGACAAAACCTCCCATTGTTCAACAGCAGAGAATGGTTAATTAACCCATATCTATTAAAGGCTCTAAAATCTCGGATCAGCTCTTTCGAACGAAGGTCCAGTATCTCTTATCAAAAGACACGATTATCATTTACACGGGTTCTTATCTAGTCACTTAATGAAGTACTTAGGATCAATAAGTCAGTGACGCCAAAATGAATATGAACAAATGGGAAATAATTCAGTAAATTGATGATAAAATGCATATCGTGTCGTGTTTTTTTTTAAACTTGATAGAATCTCGTCAACTTTCTGCAGTTGTAAATAAAATGATCGACACAAAGCTAAATTGCTCAATTGGCCTTTTCTGGAGAATTTTTAATCCTTACGTGTCAACAAAGCTATTAGCAGTAAATTTCCTCCATTAAATGACTATTTTTAGCTGGAAAAGTACAGAGCCATTCATCTTTTCTTATTCCACTTTGCCTCTTTGGAGAATTGGGCCATGAAACTCAGCGACGCCAGTTCCCTTATTAGCTTATTTGCAGTCGTAAGTTGTCTTCTTCTCTAGGTCGGCGCGGACTCAAATAAACGCCAGTTCGAGAAAGAATAAAAAACGGAAAAGGGGTTGTTTAGAAGAGGCCGGAGTTGAAAGAGAAAAAGGGAAGCACGAGACTTGAGATTCTACATTCTCGTGAATAATTACTGGGCCCCTTTTTTCTTACGGAGGTTCAACGACTTTTAAAATTTGATTCTAGGTTGAACTGGGGAATTTAAGGAGGCAGCTTCTCAAGAAAGAAAAATTTGGAATGAAGACATTTGTTTTGGAGAATAAAAGCTAATGAACAGAATAGATTGGCAGAGAAAACTACCACCGCGGGCAGTGAGGCGCCACCTGTTTAAAACAAATATGGCCGCTGACAGAGAGTTTATTCAAAGACAGTCGAATTTGGTTTTACAATAAAAGTTTGTTTCGGAAGTGTTGTTACGATTAAAAGTATGTTAGCTTCAAGCTTAAACAATTTATTTTCATTCACTAAAGCTACTCCGTCATCTAGAAATATAATAAAGGGTCAAAATGTTGTCAATTCTGGTATTTGGAGCTAGCATTACAAGTAGAGAAAAAATCGAGAATTCCATTGTATATTCACAAAATAAATAATTTGCACTGTTATAAAATTATAAGTCACTTTCACAGACACTTTAAAATTTTGCTTTAAAATAAATATCGAATTTTTATGAACTAAATACGTCAATTTTCTCTCTGTCGGTGGCCATATTCGATAGTTCCTAAAGTAACCGATAGGGGCGATTTGTAAATTTAAACTACTAATAGATCCTCGGTTTGAACAGAAGAATTTAACTGGCAAACAATTTTACGCACGTCTTTGCTTTATCATTTTAAAAATCATTCACAATAATTGCGCATGTGAAAACTTGCAACGTAACGCTTAAACTTTAACCTTAAATAAGAAATTGATAAATAAACAAACTAATGGTGCAATCACTGCTTCTGCATGCAATATTTTTGCATATGTTGAATTGTCGGTTCTAATGGAAAAATAATTTTTTTATTAGAATTGACCAATCAACTTCTGCAATTTTGATTTTTGACCAACATACTTATTTATGTACATTTTTTTTAGTCCAATTGTTTTTATTAAATGGACTTAATCTAATTCAAGTGTTAATAATATAATTATAAATCCAATAAAGAGTGATTAAAGAATATATAATATCATAATGTGATATATTTTTTGTTCTCAAAGTTTTACCTTAGTTTTTATGTCGCTATCAAATGCTTTGGTTTTTAATAAATAATTATTTAAATATTAGAAAGAATAATTTGTAACTTGAGGTACAGCTAAATTTTAGTTCAAATAAAATTTTTTAAAAACTAGCAACGGATTCGTAATCAGCGAAAAACCTCCGACTAAACAATTTCTTACAAATCTAATTAAGTCTTTGTTGATGTTAACAATTTGTTGTAATCTTAATTATTTGTTAACATAATTTATTTATAACATTTAAGATGAAGTTCAGTAAAGTCGGTTAAGAAATGAAGGCTCTAGACGATTTTGAACAGTAAATTCCAGTTTGGTCCTACTGAGCGGCGCACGGGCATACCTACAAAAACATTAATAATTAATAATCTATTTCAATCTAATAAAGTTTTTTGTGCATATTTCATCCTTAATAAATATTGTTTAAAGTTTTGTAAATAAAATTGATCAGATACACATCCAGAACATGATTAATTTTTAATTTCTTTACAATAAAAAGTTATTGTTTATAATAAATATTGATTTTAAAATGTCAGAAATTTATTTTTTAAAAGGCTCAACTTTCATGAAATATTTGTGAAAAAAAATTTTTTGCTATTTTTCAATTATTTTCTTGTAATTTCAATTATTTTTGAAACTTTTCAATTATTTTCTTCAACTTTCAATTATTTTTCTCAAACTTCGAATATTTTTTTTAATTTTTAAATTATTGTACTTAAATCTTTAATTTTTACTCTAGCTTTCAATTATTTGTGTCATTATTCAATTAGTTTCTTATATTTTAATTATTTCTTCAATATCTCAATGAAAGTATGGGGTCGTTTAAAAAATAAGTAACGCTTTTTTGGATTTATTTTGCCCCCCCCCCCTCCCCTTTGTAATGGGACGGTACATGCAAAAGTTCATTTTTTCTGACCCCCACTCCCCCCTCTAAACGTTACGTATATTTTAAACCATTCAAAATATTTTTTTACACTAGACTCAAATAAATTTTTTCAAATTTTAATTTTTTTTCATTCGTCAATTATTTTCTTGTAATTTCAATTATTTCTTAAACTTTTCAATTATTTTCTTCAAACTTTAATTAATTTTTTCAATTTTCTTCCTGAAGCTTCCAATTTTTTTTTTAATTTTACAATTATTTTCATCCCTCATTTCCTTGAATGGTTTTGTGAAACATAACAATGTTTTTGAGCCTGATTAGTAGTTAATTTATTATTATCATTTTAATCATTCAGTCAATATCTCAATTTAAGTATTAAAAGATTGTTTTTTTACACTAGTCTCAAATAATTTTTTCAAATTTTAATTTTTTTTCATTCGTCAATTATTATCTAGTAATTTTAATTATTTTTGAAACTTTTCAATTTTTTTTCTTAAAATTTCGATTATTTCGTTCCAATTTTTATCTTAATTTTTTGCTTTTTAATCAATTTTCATTTAATTTTGTCATTTTTAAATTATTATTATTTTTTTAATTTTAGTTCATTTCTTTATAATATTATTATTATTTATTAAGAAATAAATAAATATTCAAGTTTTTTGATGTTTTCGAATTATTTTCTTCAAATTTCAATTATTTTCTTTATATTTCAATTAATTTCTTCAACTTTCAATTTTTTCCTTCAAACTTCGAATATTTTTTTTAATTTTTCAAATATCGTATTTAAAATTTTATTTTTCACTCTAGCTTTCAATTTTTCGTGTCATTATTCAATAAGATTTTTTACATTTTAATTATTTTATCAATATCTCAATTATAATATTCAAAATTTTATTTTTTTACACTAGACTCAAATAATTTTTTTCCGTACGTCTATTATTCTGGTAATTTCAATTATTTTTAAAACTTTAAATTTTTTTTCCAAATTTCAATTATTTTGTTCCAATTTTTATTTTCATTTTCAGATTTTTAATTAATTTTTCATTTAATTTTGTCATTTTACAAAATTTTTTTTAAATTTGAATTATTTTTGTCATCTTTAAATTAATTTCTTCATATTATTATTATTATTAATTATAAAATAAATAAATATTTAAGTTTCTTTTATGTTTTCGAATTATTCTCTTCAAATTTCAATTATTTTCATTAAACTTCCATTAACATTTTTTTTATTTGTTTGTTTTTATTTCTTGTGTTTATTTGGTTTTTTAATTTATTTTTATTTGTGTCTTTCCTCAATTATTTTCTAGTAATTTCAATTACTTTTAAAACTTTTCAATTATATTCTCCAAATTTCAATTATTTCGTTCCAATTTTTATCTTAATTTTTTTATTTTAAATTAATTTTTCATTTAACAAAACTTTTTTCAAATTTGAATTATTTTTGTTATTTAAAAATTTTTTTTTTAATTTTAATTAATTTCTTCATATTATTATTATTATTTATTATTATTATGAAATAAATAAATATTTAAGTTTTATTGATATTTTCGAACTATTTTCTTCAGATTTCAATTATTACGTTCCAATTTTTAACTTCATTTTTTGATTTTTAATCAATTTTTTATTTAATTTTGTCATTTTACCAAACTTTTTTAAAATTTTAAATATTTTTGTCATTTTTAAATTATTTTTTTTTTAATTTTAATTAATTTCTTCATATTATTATTATTATTTATTATTATTATGAAATAAATAAATATTTAAGTTTTATTGATATTTTCGAATTATTTTCTTCAGATTTCAATTATTTCGTTCCAATTTTTCAATTTTTATCTTCATTTTTTGATTTTTAATCAATTTTTCATTAAATTTTGTCAATTTACAAAACCTTTTTAAAATTTGAAATATTTTTGTCATGTTTAAATTATTTTTTTAAAAATTTAATTAATTTCTTAATATTATTATTATTTATTATGAAATAAATAAATATTTAAGTTTTTTATGATTTTCGAATTATTCTCTTCAAATTTCAATTATTTTCTTCAAACTTGAATTAATTTCTTCAACTTTCAATTATTTTCTTCAAACTTCAATTATTTTTCTCAATTTTTCAATTATCGTCTATAAATTTCCAATTTTTACACCATTTTTCATTTATTTATGTCATTATTCAATCAGTTAATTAAAGTAACTAAAATATTTATAAAATCCTAATTAAATTGCGATTATTAAAAAATTTTCAGATCTATACGAAAACAATGAATTTTTTTTTCTTTAATTGTCCTGGAATTTCTTAAAACTTGTTATGGAAAATCTGTAAAAATAATGGAACTTTTAATCCATTCTTCTGTAGGAATCATGTTCAGGAATATTTTTTTTCGATATAGTACAATCCTAGGGGATGAGAGCATTAAAATTCCGACTTTCAATTTTTTCCCCTTGCATTTTTGGACCCTACTGTCGATACTTGAAGACCACTGTGTAAAACGCGATTTTGGATCGATTCCTGTTTTTTTTTTTCGTAACTGCCGGTGTGAACTGCTGTGAAGTGGGCAGAGTAGGGCAGATGAGTCGATTCACAGCGGCAACCTGTCAAAGACATACGGAACAATGGCGTCGCCGGTGCTTGGGGTCGAGCGTCGCGGCGCCAGCGTCGCCCCACCCCCTCCCACCTCCTCCGTCGTATTTCCCCTCCTCCCCCCTTTTCCCCACCCCTCTAGTCGCCAGCAGCGCCAAGTTTCCTTTTTCCTCACTCGTACCGTGCTCTGGGTGTGGTCTACAACTCGAAAACTCAAAAACTTGAGTTCGTGGAACGCATTCACTTCAATTCTCTCACTCTCTCTCTCTCTCTCTCTCACCCTTCCTCTCTCGCGGAGAGGACCGGGAGTGTGTATGTTCCTCTCGAATCGTCCCCTCCGCACCTTTCCATGTGTCTCCCTGCAAAGAGATCCTGGACCAGGTGGAACGCAGAAAATCAGTTGTGAGACCAATTCTTCCCCAGTTTTGTAATTAATCCAATTCACCGTCTGACCATTGACTCTGTGACACTGTGTTTTATCGAGTGGGGCGAGTCGTCATCGATTTATCTTTGAGTGAGACTTTCCGGAAAAAAAAAAATGTGGAATTATTCTAGTTTGTTTTAATGAAGGGGTTCGGGTTCTCGAGAATTGAACGGACTAGTGTGAATTTCGTTGGATTTTGGTCCAGTTCGGTGGGACTGATTCTGTGAATGGCAGATTCATCCGAGTCGATAATGCTCTGACATCACGAAAATCAGGGGGAGTGGTAGAAAGTGTAAGTCACTTTGGGACTCGTATTTTAATCACAGGCAATTTTTTTTCTTTTTATTATAATTTATTTGCGATTCTGTATGAGAACAAAAAATTTATCTCAATTTTTAGACATTTATTTCTGTCCTTGAGAATTTATTTAATTTTTTTAGAATTTTGGAAAAATGTTTTGGGTGACGTTTATACCATACTTATGATAAATGTATAAAATATTTTATTAAATATATTATTATTATTTATATTATATACTATTTATTTTATTAAATATAAATATAAAATGTTATTAATTTTGTATTTATAGAGAGTCGAAGCGACCCCCCCCCCTCCCTGACAAATAATTTAAAAAAAATTTTTTTTTTAATTTTCGAAACTTAAATATATGATTTTTCTTACATTGGCAAATTTATGGAATTTTTCGTGAGCTTGAAACTTACTCAATATTCATAAAATTATTTGAATCGACTTTTATTGCATTGTATAGTATACAAAAAACAGATAATTTTTTATTTATTAAAAAACATTCGAAATTAGTCAATTGTCAACGTTCAATTCCTTTAAAAAGCAGAATTTTTATTTTTTAAATTTTTTCTTATTTTTTATTTATTTTCCTTTTGAAATATCTTGTACAGATGGAAATTTTTTTTTTTTTTTTTTTTGCAATAAGGCTCTCTATGTAGTAAATGTTTTTTACAATAAAACTCTAATCGTTTTGACGAGAATTTTCACTTTTACATTATTTATTCCAAGTATACGAAATTTTTAAACGTAGTTCTCTACATTTTGTTTTCTTAAGGCAAAATGATGTTTTTTTTAGATTTTCTACAAAATTAAGTTTTTTAAAAATAAATGAACCGCGTTTTTGGTAAATTATAATTATATCACGATTTCTCAATATACTAAATTTTTTTGTAACATACTTCTCTACGCACTACACTTTTTTTAATAATAAATTTCTCCGTAAAATATTTTTTTTAATAAAATCACTCTTATACTACGATTCATTAAAATATTCTTCATAAACTGTATACATTTTTTTTTTAATTTTTTTTTTATTTTCTATATAGTCGAGTAAAAATTTATTATTATTATTATATACTAAAATATAGATATAATTATGAATAAAGTGTGTCAATATTAATGTAATCTGTTGTATAAATAAAGAATTAAATTTTTTTTTCAATTCTCTGTGCGCATAATATGGAATTTGGAAAAATTTCCCGAGCATGAAAGAAATTTTGGTTAAATAACTCAGGAAGTGAAATTCGTTGATGATTATTGACTGAGTAAACTTTTTTTTCGTGGGGAAGTAAATCTTCACATATGCAGTGCATTCTTACGCATTTAAAAGTGCGCATGCGTACAAAAGCTTTACGTGCGATATCGAGTAACTGTGAATGAGAAACCCTGTAGAATCGACAATCCCTGATTTCCCGGGTTTTCAGATATTCCTTCGAGGTGAAGGACGCCCGACCATCATTCATTTTTTTATCTACTTGAATGGATGATAACTTCCACTATTACTGACAATTTTCCAAGTCGGGCTTTGTTAAAAATAAGCCACTTTTATTTCAATGTTTCAGCTTCGATTCTCCGTTCAAATACACCACTTGGCTTAATTAAACACTAATATAGAATTTTGTGTAAAATATTAAAAATACATTTCTTTGTTTATCACATTCTTTTTACTTTTTTTTTTATAAAATAAAAAATAATTTTTTTAATTTAATGAATATTGATTGTTGTATTTTTTTAATATAATTATTGTTATCATTCTCCCCCTGGGATGGATAATTTATTAATAATATTGACCCATTGTTAGAAGCCCCCCCCCTCTTTTCAGTGGCGATATCCCCCCGCTTTAATCTATTATTATCCCCCCCCCCCAAACACCTAGAATTTAATTTATTTAATATAATTATTACCCTCCCCACAGCAATCGATAAGAAATTATTATTTAATAAATAACAAGTTTTAGGTTATTATTTCAGAAATTATTATTTTTCATATAATATTTGAGACACCCTTGTTTAAGAGTTATTTAATCTTTTAATATTAATTATTAGATTTTTGTAATTATGTATAATTTATTCCCCCCTCCTCCCCCAACAATAGAATGTTATTAATATTATTGTCACCCTTTTTTAGTTTCAATATCCATCTAATATTCGATGATAATAATAATAATAATTGTTATTATTATTTACCCACTGTTCAAGCCCCCTCCCCCTCGTTTAATGTCAATTTTTCCCCTTATTTGATTCTTTTTAAAAAAAAAATCTCTTCTCATTAAATAGTTAAAAATAAACATTTCTAATTTATTAGTTAATTAATAATTAATTGATTATTGTTATTATTTCCTCCACCCCCCATTTTTAAAATTACTTTAGTTTATTGCTTATATATTATTACATTTTTTTGATATAATTATTATTATCTTTCTCCACCAGTCCTTAATTTATTACTGTTATTACCCCCCCCCCCCCTCTTAAGCGTCCGTTCAAAAAATACGTAATGCTTTTTTGGATCTATTTTGACCCCCCCCCCCTCCCCCTATAAGCGTTACGTATTTTTTGAACTAACAATCGATTTTTTTCGTCTATTCACCCCCCCCCCTTTTTAAGTTTGAATATTCACCCCCCTATTCGGTTATAATAGTGATCATTATTATTTATTATTATTATTTAACTCCCCCATTTTTCATGTCAATTTACCCTCCCACCCACATTATTTGATTATTATTATAAAAAAATTTGTTTTGTTAAATCAACTAATTTAAACAATTCAAACTTAATAAATAATTAATAATTAATCGAATAATATTATTCTCTCCCCTCCCCCTAATTTAATTTATTTTACTTATTTATTATTACTTATTATATTTTTTTGAAAAAATTATTATTATTTTTCTCCACTAGTTCTTAATTAATTACTGTTATTAACCCCTCTTCCCCTCCTAACAATAGATGATTATTTTGTTTTTTTTTTCTATTCAGCCCCCCTTTTTTTTTAATTGCAGCATTCACCCCCTATTAGATTATTATAATTATAATTTACCATTATTATTCAACCCCACTATTTTTAATGTCTATTTCCGCCTCCTTATTCGATTATTATTATAAAAAAATTGTTTTGTTAGATCAAAATTTATATTTTTTTTAAAATAATTTTTGAATGCAATTTAAATGTTATTGAAATTTAAGTTATTATTCATAAGTTTATTTTAATCAATTTAAAGATCCTTCAATTCATTCATAATATAAACCATAAATTAAAATTAATAATATTAAATAAATAAGAATATTTTTTATTTATTTATTATTGTCTTTCTTCGCTAGTTTTTAATGTATTACTGTTATTAACCCCCCCCCCCCCCCCTCCTCCTAACAATCGATTATTATTCTGTTTTCTACTATTCAGCCTCTCCCTTTTTTTAATTTTTAATATCTACCCCCTTTTCGATTATTATTATTCAACCCTCCCTATTTTTAATGTCTATTTTCCCCCTTATTATTCGATTATTATTAAATCAACTAAATTAAACATTTCCAATTTAATAATTAATGAATAAGTAATCGTATTATATCATCCCCCCCCCCCATATAATTAATTTAAGTTATTCATTGTTAATTATTACAATTTTTAGAAAAAAATATTATGATTTTTCTCCACTAGTCCTTAATTTAATATTTTTATTACCCCCCCCCCCCAGCAATCGATTTTATTTTTGTTTTCATCTATACTCCCCCCTTTTTTAAGTTTCAGTATCCATCCTTTTTTCAATTATAGAAATGATCATTATTTTTTACCATTATTATTCAATCCCCCCCTTCTATTTTTAATATCAATTTACCCCCTCATTATTCGATTATTAAGAGGCTGTCCATAAATTACGTAAGACGTTTTTTTGGTCATTTAACCCCCCCCCCCCCCTAAAAGTCTTACGTAATTTATGGATGGCCCCTAATACAAAACAAATTGTTTTATTATAAAATTTTGATGGCCCTCATTAAAGAAAAATTTAGGGCCTTTCATAAATTACCAAATACTTTAGGGGCAACGGGGGTGAAGATGTGTGAAAACATTTATAAAATTCTGAGGGTACCCATTTAAAAAATGTGACATATGGTGGGTGAGGGGGGGGGGCGTAAAAATTCATTAAAATTTTTGTGACGTAATTTATTGATGAAATTATTTAGTAATGTCATCTTTTAAAATTTAGATTAATATTTTTTAAAATTGTTTTGGGGTCGGCCATAAATTACGTTATACTTTAGAGGTGTGAAATAGGGTTAGAGGCAAAAATTGATCAAAATATTAGTCGAGAAAAAAAAGGCTTATAAAATATAAAAAA
This sequence comes from Ganaspis brasiliensis, assembly GCA_037103525.1. Taxonomy (NCBI): domain Eukaryota; kingdom Metazoa; phylum Arthropoda; class Insecta; order Hymenoptera; family Figitidae; genus Ganaspis; species Ganaspis brasiliensis. The sequence continues at coordinate 531,685 of JAZKLR010000103.1, read as the reverse complement.
AATTTTAATATTAAATTTAATATTAAATTTAAATATTAAAAATTTTAAAAAATAAAAGGCTTATAATTAACTGAATAATTTTTGCAATTAAAAACTGTAATATTGCAATTAAAAAAATATTTATTTTCAGGGCTGGCAACGGTTTCGTTAGGAGGTATCGAAACTGGCGGTGGTGCGTGGATCAGGAGGGTCAGAGGTCAGGTTTTGGCACGGAAAAAGGATCGAGTGTCCTGGGGGAAGAGAAGGAGAGGTGAGGATAGGATTTGGAGAACGTTGGAAACCTGGGTCCGTAGCAGCGAACCCCCAAAATAAATCCGACCCCCATCCCCCTGCAGTCGGCCTCTTCGAGCAAGAAATTCTCTTTTCTAAAAACTCGTAGCGACTAAACGGGTTCTCACGTGGCAGAACGCACCTCACACGTGCGCCATGAACGAACTAGACAGTCTTCGCCAGGAGGCGGAAACTCTAAAAAATGCCATCAGGGTCAGTATTAAATTACTATTTAAAAAAAAACAAAAATTATTTTCTCACCCAGACACTTATCTGTTATTTTTCTAATAATTTTCTTTATTTTTAAATTTATTTTCCATTTGTCTACTTCTTGTTATATATTTTACTTATTCTTACCTGTTTTTCTTTTTATTTTCTTAAGATTCATTTTGTATTTTTGAATTTCCCTCGTCGATTTTAAATTCACAGAGTGAGGGGAGTCCCCGGCTACGCCAGGGGTTTTTCAAAATTGTCCGCGCGGGAAATTTGAATATTCTGGTTTTTTTTATTTAAAAAAAAGTACTTATTTGCGCTTGAAGAACATTTTTTGAAAGACGATAATGCAACAGTTCTCGCGTGCAACAGATTTTCATTGTTTTGGGAGGTAAGAGTCTCAGGGCATCTCTCAAAACGAAGAGTTCTTGGCAGCGAGACAACCCACATTTATTCACTCTTTCCACCCGTCAGCGATTTTGGCACTTTGTTTGCAAATCCACTTGATTTGAATAATAATAGTGTGGGACAAAAAATATGTTATATAATTAGAATATAATGTAATATGCAAAATATGGATTAACAAACATAAACATATTATTTATTCTTAGTCTCTCTTTTAATAAAAATATAAATAAATAAATTTATTTTTATATGTTTATTAAAAATTTTAAACTAAATACAAAGAAATGTATAAATAAAAGTTTAGTTATGAATTTAATAATTATTAATAGATTGTGGGAGGAAATTTAAACTGCGCACGCCACCTGTTGGAATTACTTGGAGTATTGAAAATAGTACGGGAATTATTCCAACAGATGGCGCGCTTTTTAGAACCCGATTTTTTTTAGGTTTTAAGACACGGTTTTTTTATTTTTTTATTTCTCTGATCTTTTGAATTTGAATTGTGAAAAGTAGGGGAAAATAAAGAAATTCGATTACTCTTGTTAATGTGTCTTATCTCGGTCTCTAGACATTATGTCTGAAGGCGAAATCTAGACCTATCTATATGTCTTTGTCTATGGTCTTAAGGTGTATTTCTATATTGCCGAGTTCCTTTGTGACCTCATCAAGCAATTTTATCTCAAGAGTACTTCTAAGTTGACTATTCTCAGATCTGATTCGAGATTATGGATGTTATCAATATTTCATATAGAAATTTGCCGAATTTAATAAATTCTTATCCTCGGAAAAACTCTCGAAATACGTTGTATCTTATTTTTTATTTCTTTTCGGTTAATTTCAAGCTCTAATAATTTTTTGGTTCATTTTAAAATTATTGTTGGATTTTTATCAAGGTAAAACTGTCACTGAACATAACCTAAAATTTTTTGCTTCTTAGGTTCAATTCTTCGTAGCGCGTCACATCTATTTATTTATTGTAAAAAATATCGATGTTGAATAAAAAATGAAAAAGTAACTTTTTACGGGACATTAAGGGTTTCTTCGTTTACATAACCTCAAATTAAAAAGTCGTTTTTCACCACAAATAAAAATATTATTAAAATTAATTTCATCGAATTTTAAAAGATCCAGTTGTACATTTTTCAGGAAAAAATCAAGTTTAGCTAAAATTTTTTGTAAAAATAATAATTATTTAACATTTTATGTTGTTTCTTTAAATTTAATGAGCAATTTTCATCCAATTCTGACAAATTTGATTTTTTGTTTATAATTATAATATATTATAATTATAGATAATTTTATTTGTTAGGTTTTGTTAAATAATATTTTGTTTAAAAATACGTAAAGAAGAAATTTTACTTGTTTAATAACTTTTAAACAAATTTTTTTTAACAAAGCCCAACAAAATAAAATTTGTTTCAGCTGGAAAAATGACCTATTATTTGTCAAAAAATGATATTTTGGTTTTAAATAAAATAGTTTTTAAAAAATGAATTTAAATTGATTAAAATTTTATTTATAAACATCAATTCAAACCATTCTAAATTCATTAATAAATAAATCTATAATTTTTTCTATAATCTTCAACAATTTTCAATATACAATTATTCTCTTTAAATTTTATAATGATTCTTAAATTTTTATTTTTATTTTAATCTGTTGTCGATTATTCTCGCCAGTTTTCGAATTTTTTTCGATTCTCAATTATTTTCTTTAATATTTCATTATTTTACTCATTCTTCGATTTTAAATTTTCTTATTCAATATTCAATACTTCACGCACCGTCTCAAATATCAATTATTTTATTATTTAATTATTTTCTACAATTTTTTCCATAATTTTCTTCAATTTTCAATTATTATCTCAAAATTTAAATTATTATTTGAATTTTTAGATTATTTTGTTCGATTGTGTTTGTGTATAAATCTAGCCAGTTTTTGAATTTTGCTTTCAATTGTCAGTTATTTTCGGCATTCTGTAATTTTTTTTTTTAATTATTATAAATTATTTTTTACAATTCTAATATAATTAATACATTTTCAATTCATTTCTTAAATTTTCAATTGCTTTCTTCCATTTTCAATTATTTTATTCAAAATTCAATAGTTTTCGCATTTTCTCAATTATAAATTATTTTCTTAAAATTTCAAAACAATTCATCAATTTCTAATTGATTTCTCCGATTATCATTTATTTTCTACAATTTTTTCCATAATTTTCATTAGTTTTCAATAAAAAATTTACTATTCTCCTTCAGTTTTATAAAATTGTATTAATTTAAAATTTTTTCTTTTTCAAATAGGGATTATTCTCACCATTTTTATATTTTCTTTTCAATTTTAATTATTTTTTTTAAAATGTAGTTAATTATTTTAGTCATTTTGTAAGTTTTCTTTCAATTATAAACAATTTTCTTAAAATTTCTATTTAATTCTTTAATTTACAATTTCTTTCTTTAATTTTTAATTAATTTCTTCAATTTTCAATTGGATTCTTCGTTTTTCAATTATTTTATTCAATATTAAAAAAATTCTCGCATTTTCTAAATTATCAATTATTTTTTTGAAATTTCAATACAATTCTTCAATTTTCATTTATTTTCTACGATTTTTTCCATAATTTGCATCACTTTTCAATTAACATTATATTATTTTCCTACAATTTTATGATTATTCATTAATTTAAAAAAAAATTATTTTCTAATGTTGATTTTTCTCACAATTTTTCGAATTTCTTTTCAATTGTTAATTTTTTTTTAGTAGTTAATTCTTTTCGTCATTTTATAAATTTTCTTTGAATTATCAACTATTTTCTTAAAATTTCCATTTAATTCTTTAATTTTCAATTATTTTGATCGGTTTTCAATTAAAAAATTATTATTCTCCTTCAATTTTATAAAAATTTATTAATTTAAATTTTTTTCTTGTTCGAATGCCGATTATTCTCACCATTTTTCAAAATTTGTGCAATTGTTAATTATTTTTGTCATATTGTAATTTTTTCTTTTTATTATTAATTTTCTTAAAATTTCCATTTAATTCTTTAATTTTCAATTTATTTCTTCAATTTTTAATTATTTTCTTCAACTCTGAAATATTTTCTTTAAGTTTAATTTTTTTTATCGATTTTTAATTAATTCCTCAATATTCAATAATTCTCGGATTTTTTCAATTATTTTTTCACTCATAAATTGTTTTAAATTTTCAATTCAATTATTCAATTCTAGAACAGTTCTCTTCAATTCTTAGTTATTTTCTTCAAATTTAAATTCCACTTTTCAATTTTCAATTATATTCTTTAATATTAAAAATTATCGTCTTTTTTTTATTATTTTTTTCGATTACCATTAAGTTTCTTTAATTTTAAATACTATTCAATTCTTTTTTTTATTTTTATTTTCATTCTTCAATTTTCAATTATTTTTTTTAATTTTCATTATTTTTTTCGATTTTTAATTCAATTGTTAAATGAGCAATTATTTCCAATAACTATTTCTATAATTTTCTTATAATTTTTTATTTTCCAATTGTTTTCTTTAAATTTTATATTTCTTGTTTAATTTATTCAATTATTCTCTTCAGTTGTCTATTTCTCTAATTATTCTTCGAATTTTGTTTTTAATTGACAATTATTTTCGTCATTTTTCATATATTTTCTTCAATTTTCATATATTTTCTTCAATTTTTCAATTATTCGTCATTTTTCAAACATTTCCTTCAATTATTAATTATTTTCCGCAATTTTCAATTATTTCCTACAGTTTTTTCAATTTTCAATTATTATCTTAAAATGTTCTTTGTTTTTTTAAATTATTTCGTTCAGTTGTGTATTAATCTAACCATTTCTTGAATTTTGTTCTTAATTTTCAATTATTTTCGTCATTTTGTTATTTTTTTTCAATTATCAATTATTTTTTCAAATTTTCAATGTATTTTTTAAATTTTCAATTTATTTATTAAATTTTCAATTTATTTCCTCAATTTCAATTTTTTTCGATTTTCAATCCATGTGTTCAATTTGCAATTATTTGCAACAAGTATTCTTATCATTTTTCAACTATTTAGTTTAAATTTAATATTTAAGTTTGTCGCGCATGTTAATGTTGCTAATAAAATTATAATACGCAATTCTTTTTAAATTCTGAAGATAAATTATTGTCCAAAGATTTAAATTTTAATATTTCGTGTTAATAAAACTTTTTAAGCTTTAATTACAATTAATAAGATTATAAGAAAATATACATTTTACAATATAATTATATTTTAAATACAAAGGCGAATTTTCCAAAATTAAATATACTAAATTAAATTTTAATCGTCCGAAAATTCCTGACCAGGAAAAACCGGTAATTAAATTTCATAAAAAAAAAGTAGCCACCCTATTTATTATAAATAAGCATCGATGTACAATAAAAAAAATGCAAAAGTATTTGTTACCGGGACATTAACTTGGAATTTTTAATTTTATTGTATTTTATTTGTGGCGCGTATTTTATAATGTGTGATTAATTTTCTATTATGTGCAGCTTTTAATAGGAAGTGTTCTATTTTAAAAATTCTTTTCTTTTTGGTTAATATGATTTATACACGTGTATAAAAACAGTGCATCGGCACGAATGAAATAAGTGGAGGGTGCGAGTGTTAAAAGGGGAGGAAACGAGGAAGAGAGAGAGGAGACGTATCGAGAGATAAAGAGAGAGAGAAGGAGAGAAGAGAGTGAGAAGGACAGAGTGAGTGAGAGAGAGAAAGAGAGAGAGAGAGAGAAAACCGGTGGTGTATTGATCAGAGAAGCGACGGTTATGCCGCGCCCTACTACCACCACCACCATCAAAAGAATGAGACTACCACCAGCATAACTTTTTACAACCATGATGAATCATCCTCAGTTAGAAAGAGCGACCTGTAATGCTAGAAAATATATACGTCAGGTGGACAGGCTGCTTAAGTTTCAAGGAATTCCCTCGTAACCTAATTTTTACCATGACACTCTCATCTATACTCGAGTCTAATCAAAACTTGAGCAACTTTTCCAATTTTATCAAGTTTCAGTTCACAGCAATCGGTCGAGCTTTCAGTTGTTTGATTTCTAAGAGAATTGCAAACATTCGCATTGTTTTTATAATAGAAATTCTGAGAATTCCTTTGTAAACTTGAGAAATACTGCCGAACATTTTAAATTGACAAATATCTAATGATATTTGCACTAAAATCGAATGTTTTTCATGTTGTGATCCGAGCTTTATGGCAAACTTTGTGAACGCACCTTTAATCTTCATTCACATGATTTTCCATCTTACGGTATTTTTTACTTCATGCCTCTTTTTTGAAAAGTTTAAAATTATTTTTGGAAAAAAACGTTTGGATTTTCTACAAATCTAAGATACTTTTTTCTAATTGCTGATTATCAATTAAAAAAGATTAAAAGCACTCTCTGGCGAGAAGTATTTCGTGAATCTTGCATGAGTCACTTTAGAAAAAAGAGCATCGGTCAGAAAATATGACTAATTGTAAGTCATTCAACTTGTTTCTTAGGGCGCAATTACATACCTGCGTTGAATGCTGCGTTTTTGCGTTGTGCGTTGTATCCCTAGGGACTGAGAGTTCGTGTACCGTGCTTAATGTAGTTCCCTGGAGTTCAGGTTTTATTTAGAAGTACGTATTCTAGTGTTTTGTTTGCTTATGGCCATTTACAACCTGTCAGATTTATTATCTGCTATTTTTATTTCATAAACCGCAAATATAAATATTATTCTATTTTGCGAAAAATGAATAAAGCTGTTGAGAAAAATGTTGAAGTAAATTATAAATTTGATCTATTAATGTAGTCAAGAAATATAACATTAGTATATTTAAATATATAAGAGCAACATTTATTTAAGGATATGTTTATTGTAACTTGTAAACCTAAAAGCAATGCAATGATAAATAACTAAATTTTTTAAATCTATATTTTAAAAATTAAATTTGATGTTTATTTTTTTAATTGCAGTCTAAAGGAAAATGTGGTTATTGTGGCTTTTTCATCAAAGATTTAAAAAAGATTTCTCAACACGAATGTCTTAGAGAGTACAATGAAGAGTCGCAGTTTATAGATATTGTTTTATGTTGTAAGTGAAACGTCTTTAGATGGGTTTAAATAATCCCGCGCAACGCATAGTTTTTGCGGAAATAGAAGTCCTATGTTTACATGCATGCGTTTTAACAGAAAAGCAGAATAGTCCCGTGATTTGTCAACCAATAAACGTAGTTCTTTATTCGGCACCAGCAGATTTCCTAGTATTCAATTCGCGATTAAAAATAAAGTACGTCAGAACGCACGTTAAAACGCATGCATGTAAACATAGGATTTAAGGAAACGCAATTGTTTGCGTGAAACGAAATTCAAATATTTGTTTAACAGTGTTGTTTTATATATTTTTTGAATAATATAATAAAAAAAAAATAACTACGTCCGATAGCTAATAAATGACACTCTACAAAACATTCTTATAAAAAGTTAATTTATAAAAGTTAATATGGAGGAAGTAAATACAATCGTAAACATAAACATTTTTTTAATAACATTATTGAATTTTTAGCATAAATTATCTCTCGATGTATAAATATACATATATATTTATGTAACTAATTATTTATATATGTGACACGCTCCAAAAACGATAGAATCTAAGAGAACGAAGGAAGGTTTTAGGTTATGTTTTTTTATTTAAAAAGGAAAAATACAATAAAAAAGGATTAACTTCGAAAGCAAACTAATGAAATTTCAGTTTTCATTAGGTTTAAAGTATTCTATAAGAATAAAATTTGATTTTTAAAATTAAAAAAGAAACCAATAATTAAAATAAAACGATTATAAAGATAACCTATAGTTTTTTACATCTAAAAAAACAAGGTCCTCTCCTCCTTTACTACACGTTTCATATATGATATTCTCACTTGAAAATTAATTCTTTTCTTAATCATTCCGAATTAATGCGTTTCAATTCTATGAGTTTCAATCCTTTCAATTGTATCCTGTTTTACTTCACTCCGAATTAATCCGTTTAAAATCCAATTAGAATTGGAATGGATTGTGTCGGAATGAAATAACGTAGGATTTAAAAGAATTACAATTTCTAGGTTTGAAATGAATAGTATCGTAGGTTTAAAAAAATGTTAAATATATACCACAAAACATAACAGTACATTGTGCACCAAGTATCGAAAGCTGTTATTTTCCGACGAGTGCAAAGTTTGCTGCTCGAGCAAAGCGAGTGCAGAAATTTGCACGAAGACGGAAAATGCGCTTTCGTACGTATAGTGCACATATTATGATACTTTTTGCAATAGCTTTTCATACACGGAAAAGCACTAATTAAAGAGATACGTATAATTTATAAAAAAGCGAAATCTTTTTTTATCGCATATAAACCATTTAATACTTTTGAATTTCCATTTTCCATTTAAAAAATGGAAACATTTTTTCCCCAATTATCGACTAAAATAATCAGATTTGAGCCTCTATCTGAATTTGTTATTAAGATATCCTAGTTTTAATTGAATTTTGTGATAAAAAATTCAAATATATTTATATATATGTGTTTATTAGAGTAAGTTCTTTATGAACGAAGCAAGCTAGGGATTAAAGTTTTGATTTTAAATCGTAATAATCGAGCTTTATAGAAGTAATAATGGTTTATAATTTGTCCCTAATAATTGATAAAAACGATAAAATCTGAAGGTATAATTTTTCATTCTCGGTTTTAGCTTTATTGAAATAAGAAAAAGACAATGAAAGCCCTTGATGTTCTATATATTTTTTGGTTATTGCAATACTGCAATACTTTGGTTCAGACACCTTCTGAAACAGCAGAAAGTCAACAGCATATTATGCACCTATACATCTTGTATTTAGAACTGGATCGACAGGAATCTAAAGTACGTAATAGGTTTTGGGTTCGTCCAATTTTCTCAGTGGATCGACGACGTGCTCAAGGTGCCAGTGAGAATCTTATTTATGAAATACAGGAGATAGAGAAAAATATTTTAATTGTTTACGAATGAATAAGAAATTGTTTAACAAATTACTTAAGAAAGTACAACCACACATTGAAAAACAATTTGCGATTCGGGAACCGGTAGCAGCACGTACACGCGGTTGCATATTTGTTTACGTTATCTCGCTTCAGGAGATTCTATGCATTCAATTTCATATCAATTCCGCGTGAGTCCAAGTTTGGTATCAAAGATTGTTAAAGAAACGTGCACAGCTATTTGGGTCGCACTGAAACCTACATCATTTTCACATTTAACTACAGAAGAGAGTCTCTCACACGCAAGGAATTTTGAAGAAAAATGGAATTTTCCACATTGCAATATATTTAAATATACTAATGTTATATTTCTTGACTACATTAACAGATCAAATTTATAATTTACTTCAACATTTTTCTCAACAGCTTTATTCATTTTTCGCAAATTAGAATACAATTTATATTTGCGGTTTATGAAATAAAAATAGCAGACAATAAATCTGACAGGTTGTAAATGGCCATAAGCAAACAAAACACTAGAATACATACTTCTAAATAAAACCTAAACTCCAGGGAACTACATTAAGCACGGTACACGAACTCTCAGTCCCTAGGGATACAACGCACAACGCAAAAACGCAGCATTCAACGCAGGCATGTAATTGCGCCCTTATTCATGAATTTTTCGTAATTTAACCTTATTTTTACTTTTTTCTCAATTTCGCTTCTCTTTATTTTAATTTGCAATTATCTAATTGATGTAAATTTCAAGCTCAGACTACATTTCGAAAAAATGGTAATTTCGGAAATGATTGATAATGTAGATTTCTTTTTTAACACAAAATATGTTTTTATATAGTCTATGCTTTAAACAAATGAATGGGGAAAAATTGTAAAAAAAACCTATCCAACCCTGGATTATTATTAATGATTCATAATTCCGTTAAATTCTGATTTATTTTCTGTTTTGTTGATTAATTAAATAAACTAATAAAGGCTACACTGTCAAAATTTGTACATTTACTATTTTAGAATTAATTTGATTTATTTCCCTCATTTTATGTATTTCTGCGTCTATAACATAACCTATAAAAAAAATTTCTGGCTAAATTTTGAGATAAAAATTATCATAAGGGCTCAATCGGAAAATTAGACATTAAGGTACATAAATAAAAAAAAATGTTAGGTTATGTTATGATCTTGATTATAAGTTTCTTTTTAATCAACTTTTTTCGCAAAATCAAAAACAGTTTCTATTTATTATTTTACATAAAACATCAATAATTTGCGTTAAATGTTAATTCCCTTTGTGTATATTTTTATTCCAAAAATCACAAACATAACCTAAAAATTTTTTCCTTAGGTTCATTTCTTCTTTTTTTTTATTATATTTTTTTACAAATAATAATGCATTTTTTACAATTAAAAAGGGGGGGAGGGGTTGTTTTTAGTTTTTTTTTTAATCGCATAATCATTTTTGTTTAAAAAAATTGCATTTTTATTGTTTTAGGACGCAAGAAAGGCAGCATGCGACACAAATTTGGTTCAGGCCACTTCAGGCATGGAGCCTATTGGCCGAATTCAAATGCGCACGAGAAGAACCCTTCGAGGACATTTAGCTAAAATTTATGCTATGCACTGGGGCAGTGACTCCAGGTAATTAAATCCTCCATTTTATAATATAATGAAAATCAAACATAATTATTGAAAAAATTAGAATTTAAGCTTAATTTTCAAATATTAGAATTCCAAGTTAATTTTTTATATAATAGAATTTAAATTTAGAATACTAGAATTCAAATCTTGGGGCACATGATTAAATTCTAAAATTTAATATTCAGAATTTTTATTTTATAGAATTTTATTAGATATAATTTCCTGTTTGCCGAATTTTAATTTTTCGAATTTAGTTTCAGTTGAATTTGAATAAACGCGAATTTCTACTTATCAGAATTTTCAGATGACCGAATTTGTAATCAGCAGAATTTTTATTTTAGAGAATTTCCTTTTAACCGACTTTTATTTTAAAGAATTCGAATTTAACGGAATTTTTATTTAGTGCATCTTAAGTGAAAAAAATTTTTTGACAGAATATCGTTTCTGTTAAATGAAAATGCGGATAAATTTGAATTCTTTTAAATAAAAAGTCGGTTAAAAAGAAATTCTCTAAAATAAAAATTTTGTTGAATATAAATTCGATAATCTAAAAATTCGGTTTTATTGAAAAGTCGATTGAGAAGAAATTCGAAGAATTAACATTCAGACAGAAAGAAATTCTAGGTTCTAATAAAATTCTATATAAATAAAATACTAGACAATAAATTTTCCAACTTAATTATGCGCCGTTAATTTTTCTAAAATAGAATTTAATCTTAATTTATACAAAGTAGAACTTAATCCTAATTTCTAGAATTGAATCTTCATTTTTACAATAGTACTCACTCCTAATTTTTATACAATAGAAATTAATTTTAATTTTCATCCAATAGAATTTAATCTTAATTTTGATCCAATCCAAAACTAATTTTCAATTAATTAAACTTTAAATTAAATTGATTAAAATTTAATTTAAAATTAATTTTCTATTAGTTCCCACTCGTTAATCATTTTACGATAATTTGCATTTTTCAAATTGACAACTTTTAATTTTATGCTTTTCAATGCGGTAGTGACTCGAGGTAATTAAACGAAATAATAAATTAGTCAATTTAAAACAAACTCACTTACAATTTAGAAAGAAATTAATTTTGTACATATATATATTTTTTTTTTAGTTTACAATTTTTTTTTTATTTTGTTTAATGTAAATATACATTTTATTTATTAACAGTATATTTTATTTTCTTTTTATTTAATAATAAGTATGTATATATATATTTTTTTTTTTTTAAATAGAAAAAAAGAAGATAGTATTGTCGTAGAGGAAACTGGAAAAAATCGAAATGAAACTGTGATTAAACTAATGGTGAAAATTGACTTTTTTTAGAAACCTGGTGAGCGCTTCACAAGATGGAAAACTGATCGTTTGGGACAGTTATACGACCAATAAAGTTCATGCCATCCCACTGCGTTCCTCGTGGGTAATGACTTGCGCTTATGCACCTTCCGGAAGTTACGTCGCTTGCGGTGGATTGGACAATATTTGTTCTATCTACAGTCTTAAAACTAGAGAAGGAAATGTGCGCGTCAGCAGAGAACTTCCGGGTCACACTGGCTACCTGTCCTGCTGTCGATTTCTTGATGACAACCAAATCGTCACCAGTTCCGGAGATATGTCCTGGTAATTAATTTTTTCATTTTTTTTTTAAAAAGAATAAATATTCCACTTTTTGTCACAAGGATTCTAAAATATGGAAAATACTTTTGGAAATTGTAAAAAAAGCATTTCTGAGTTTATAATTTGTTAGAAAATTGGCTCCAATTTTTGAGAGAAAATTTCAAAAAACTTTCGATAATTATTAGAAACAGTTTTAACGATCTTTAAAATACAAGATTATTTTTGAGGTATTTTGTGAAATCTTCAACAGTTTTAGAATATTTTTTAACATCTTTCGGATTATTCGGAAATTTTTTAAAATTTCTGCAATTATTTAAATGTTTAGAAAGTTTTTAAACACATTTAAATCTTTGTAAAGCTTTGAGAAATTTTTTAAATTATTTTTAAAATGTTTAAAAACAGTTCAAAATTTTTAAAAATGTGCCATTAACTTAAAAAAAAAAACTTCAAAACTGTCCAAAATCTTTTGCAACCATCAAAAAGATTTTTTAGTCTTGGAAATATTTTAATACTCATCAGAAAGATAATAGAAAGATTCCGAAATGCTTAAAATCTTTCCAAAATCTTAATCGATTTGAACGTACATAAAAATTTAAAAAAAAAAGCTTTTAGAAGATTTAAACATTTTTTAAAATCTTTCGAAACCTTCAAAAATCGAAATGAAACCTTTAAACGAGCCTAAAAGTCTTTAAGAACCTTCTATAAAAATGTTTAATCTTTCAAAATCTTTAAAATCCTTACAAAATCTTAAACGATTTTTTAAAATTTTTCAAAATCTTTCAGAACAATATTAAATATTCCTTAAATCTTTAAAAACCTTTAAACAAACATCAAAATACTTTTAAAAATTTAAACATTTTTCAAAATTATTGAAAACTTTCCAAAATCTTTTTAAAAATATTCAAAAATCTTCAGTATCTAACAAAAAAAAATAATGAATCGTTCTAAAATCGAAAAAAAACCTTTAAACATTGCCTGAAAATCTTTAAAAATATTTAATAGTACCTAAAAGTCTTTGAGAACCTTCTAAAAAAAATTTTAATCTTTCAAAATCCTTAAAATCCTTCCAAAATCTTAAATGATTTTTTTAAAAACTTGAACATCTTTCGGAGAAATATTAAATCTTCCTGAAATCCTTAAAAATCTTTAAACCAACATCGAAATATTGTAAAAAAACTCTTTTAAAAAAATTGAACCATTTTTCAAAATCTTCAGAATCTAACAAAAAAATATTAAATCCTTCCAAAATCTAAAAAACCTATCAACTTTACCTAAAAATCTTTAAATACCTTTAAAAGTATCTGAAAGTCTTTAAGCATAATCTAAAACAATGTTTAATTTTCAAAAATCCTTAAAACCCTTCCAAAATCATAAAAGATTTTTTAAAAATCTTGAATATCTTTTAAAAAAATATTTAATTTTCCCGAAATCTTTGAAAACCTTTAAACATACATCAAAATCTTTTTAAAAAAACCTTTCAAAAAATTTAAAACTTTTTCAAAAACTTTCGAACTTCTCGAAAATCTTTTTAAAAATATGCAAAAATCTTCAGTATCTAACAGAAAAATATTATCCTTCCAAAATCTAAAAGAACATTTAAACATTACCTAAAATTCTTTAAAAATCTTTAAACGTGTACCAAAACGTTTTTAAGGATCTAATAAAAAAAATTATAATTTTCTAAAGTTCTTAAAATTCTTCCAAAATCTTAAACGATTTTTTTTAAACTTCAATATCTTTCGGAAAAAAAATTATTTAATCTTCATGAAATCGTTAAAAACCTTTAAACATACATCAAAATCTTTTTTAAAAAAAACCTTTTTATAAATTAAATCTTTATTAAAAATCTTTTGAAGAATATGCAAAAATTTCAGTTAACAAAAAAATATTAAATCGTTCAAAATTCTAAAAGAACCTTTAATCATTACCTAAAAATCTTTAAAACCATTTGAAAAAGACAAAAAATTTCAAAATCTATGAAATTCTCTTAAGATAATTTTTAATTTTCCAAAATCCTTTAAATCCTTCCGAAAATTATAACGATTTTTTTAAAATCTTCATAAGATTTTAAAAAAATATTAAATCTTCCTGAAATCTTTAAAAAAAATTTAACAAACATCAAAATCTTTTTAAACAGTTTAAAAATTTCAAAATCTTTGAAATCGTTCCACAATTTTTAAAGAAAAATATTCAAAATTCTTAAAAAATCTTTCAAATCAATTCTAAATCGAATAGAAATAAAAAGATTTTGATAACTTTAGAAAAACGTCAAAAACATAAAAATACCTATCAAACTCTTAAAAAACCTTTAAAAGTCTTAAAACTCTTTAAAAATCAATGCAAATTATTTCCAAAATTTTATTGGACCTTTAAACATTCTTTAAAAAATTTTATAACCTTTAACAACTTTCTGATATTTAGATTTTTTAAAAAATTTTAATAAAAATTTATTTATTAATTTAAGCGAAATTCGAAGGTTTTTGAATTATTAAACACGTTTAAAACTCTTCAAAATCCTTTAAAACTAAAAAACAAAAACTTTAGAAATCTTACAAAATTGTTAAAAACCTTCCAAAATCTTTGAAAAAATATTTTAGTCTTGAATATTTTTCAGAAAAATATAAAATTTTTATGAAATATTACTAAACCTTTCTAAATATACCTAAAAATCTTTAAAAATCTTCTAAAAAAATTTTGTATTTTTCAAATTCTTTAAAAATCTTTCATTATTTTTTGAAAATTATTTAGAATCCTTCAAATATCTTTTCAAATAATTCGAAATCGAATAGATTATTTTAAGCAATTTTCCATAATTTAATATTTTTAATTTTATGAAATCTTCAAAAAAAAAGTCTCCAATTTTCTTTTCAGTTTTTTTCTCTTTTTTCGCAAAATGTATTTTTTCATAAAGTTCGAGTGTCTCTTGATTTAAAAGAAAAATAATTATAATTAAGTTAGGATATTTTGTTAATTTTTATAATATTTAAAAATGTTTCATTCTGTCAAAATTGTTTTCGGATTTTTTAAATTCCCTCAATTTTTTAAATAATTTCCTCAACTTTTTAATTTCTGCCAAATTTTCTCATCAATTTTGTATACCTTTTACTTATTTTTTTCATTTCATTTATTTATTTCATCTTTACTTTTCATTTATTTTGACATTTTCTCATTTTTTAGTTTTTTTCCCCCGTTATTTTATTTTTTAAGCTTTCAATTATTTTTTGCCATTTAAATTTCAATCTTTTTAAAAATTTTCCGATTTTTTATTTTTACAAAATTAGCAATTTTTTTATTTTTATTAATTAATTTGATAGATTATTAAACAAATTTTCTCTATTTTTCTAATTAAATCTCCTCAAAATTTCTTTATGAAACAAAAAATATATTTATTTTGAAAATAAATGTTCTGAGTTAATAAAACGAATTAAAAATACGCTCATCTTTGTTTTGAATCTTGTAAAATCTTTACCCTATTTTTCTGTTATAATAAAAAGGATAAAAAATAGAGATTTAAAAAGAATTTTTTTTTATTTTTCAGCGCTTTATGGGACATAGAAACTGGACAGCAGTGCACTTCCTTCATCGGACACACAGGGGACGTAATGTCTCTCTCCCTTGCACCTGATATGCGCACCTTCGTTTCCGGTGCGTGTGACGCGAGTGCAAAATTGTGGGATATTCGTGAAGGATCTTGCAAACAAACTTTCCCGGGACATGAAAGTGACATTAACGCTGTCACGGTGAGTTTTCTTTAAAAACAGTAAACGAAAAAAAAAATAAAAATAAATCAGAATTTCCCAGTTAAGGAGGTTTTCTCCATTTACATAACCTCAAACTAGAAAATCGTTTTTCACCCAAAATAAAAATATTATTCAAATTAATTTCACCGAATTTTGAAAGATCCAGTTGTTCATTTTTCAAAAAAAATTAGGTTAAAATTTGTTGATTAAATAATAATTATTTAACATTTTGTTTTGGGTGAAAAACGACTTTGTAGTTTGAGGTTATGTAAATGGAGAGAACCTCCTTAAAAAAATTCTAAAACAAATTATTTAATTAAGATTTAAAAGAAATATTAATTTAAAAAAAAGATAACAAATACAAATTTTAATTGAAAAATTAATTTTTGTCCTTTTTTATTTGCAGTTCTTCCCTAATGGTTACGCTTTCGCGACGGGTTCGGATGACGCGACCTGTAGATTATTCGATATTCGATCAGATCAAGAATTAGCAATGTATAGTCACGATAATATCATCTGCGGAATCACAAGTGTTGCTTTCAGCAAAAGTGGAAGACTGCTATTGGCCGGTTATGATGACTTCAATTGCAACGTCTGGGATTCAATGAAAACCGAGCGAGCTGGTAAGTTTCATAAATAATTATCCAAATTTTTACCCAAATTCCGAGAGGAGAAATTTTGTACTCGTGGCCCTTCTCTCTACCTTTAATTATTACAAAATAAACAAAAAATCATTTTAATTTAAAAAAAAAAATCAAAAATATTGACAGGGTGTCCGCGATTTGAAAACTTTGAATTTTTGAACTTTTCTTTCATCTTGAATACCCTAAAATCATGTTAAACATTTAAAACGAGTCCTTAAATTACAATTTAAGATTTTCACTTATTCAATTTTTTCACCTATTTAAAATTTCGCCATCTTTTTTTTTTTAAAAAAATTTTATTTATTCAAATTTTAATCTATTGGAAGTTTCATTGATTAAAAATTCAATTAATCCAGGGTTCAAGTATAATAGATTAAAATAATTTTCCAAATTTCTTCAATTTTTAATAAATCTTTTAAATATTAATTCTCTTCAATTATGGTTTCAATTATTTTCTTTTATTTCTTTTCATTTATTTTATTTTTTATTTTATTTTATTTTCTTCAATTAAAAATTATTTTTATTATTTTCCAATTAATTTGCCAAATTTTGTAAATAGTTTCAACAAATTCCTAATTATATTCTTTAATTGTTAATTATTTTTCCTGTCTTGGTTATTTTCTTTAATATTAAATCTATTTTTTCATTTATCGATAATATATATTCTTCAATTTTTTAAATAATTTTGTCAATATTCAATTATTACTTTTTTTAATTAGCTTCATCATATTTTAATTATTTTCTTCTTTTTTATATTTATTTAATATATAAACGGGGAAAACCCCTTTAATACATATAAAAAGAAAATAATTAATACATTAAATTGATTTATTTAGTTTATTTCCTCAAATTTAAATCATTTTATTTTAATTTCAATTATATTTTCTATTATTTTCAATTATTGTCAATTTTATTTTTCATGTTTCAACATTAGAAATATATTCTTGTATTACTTGTATTGTTTTATTACATTTTTAGTTAATTTTTTGAAACGTCAATGCCATTTTTCAATTGTTTAAATCATTTCAGTTCTTCAATTATTTTATTCAATTTTAAATTGATTTCTAAATTGACAATTATATGTCTGAATTAAATTTTTTTTTCAATTATATCCTTCAAATTTTTCAATTATTTAAATCATTTATCAATTATTATCTGTAAGCTCCAATTTTCTCCCTAGTTTCAATTATTTTCTTCAATTTATAATTATATTCATTACTGCTGTGAATTTATTTTATCAATACTCGATTATTTTTAGTATTTTTTAAATAGTGTCGTCATTTTTCAATTTTTTTCTTCTTTTTTCAATTATTGTCTTCAGTATTCAATTAGTTTTATCATTTTTCAATTTTAAAATCATATTATTCTTTTTGTTTCAATTATTAAAATACACTTTTATTTTTTTTCTTGATTATTTTTCAAATTTTCAATTATTTTATTCATTTTTCAATGATTCAATTTTACAATTATTTTCAATTTACAATTTATTCTGTTTAAAATAAGTTTTTCAGTTCATAATTATTTAAAATATTTTTGACTTAGCTTCGCCATTTTTAATTCTTTTCTGCTTCCTTTAATTATTTTTTTTTCAATTTTTTTTTCTGCAAATTTCAATTATAATTTTCAATATTTCTTTTTTGCATCAATTACTTTTTCAAATTCTTATTTTTTTCCTTGAAATATGAATTGTATTTTTCAATTTTTTTTAACGGTGTTTTTCAATTTTCAATTATTTCCATTTCGAATATATACTTTAATTTTTTGATTTATTTTTCTTAAATTTCAATTATTTTCTTCCATTTTCAATAATTTCCATTACTATATAAATTCTTTTATTCTTCAATTTTAAAATTGTATTGTTTTTTTGTTTCAAATATATTTAAATAAATGTTAATTTATTTATTTAAAATGTCAATTTTCTTTTTCAATTTAATTTTCTTTATTTTTCAACGTTTCTCTTCATATTTCAATTATTTTCTTCTGTTTATTATTTTATTTATTTTTATTTATTTTATTTTGCTACAAATATACTCTTGAATGTTTTCAATTATTTTCCTGATTTTTTTAAATTATGATCTTTAATTCTAAATTATTCAATTGATTTCTTAAATTTTAATTTATTCTTCAATTTTCCCCATTAATTTTCTCAATCATCAATTATTTTATTCAATTGTATTTCTCTGCAAATATTACCTTTTTTCAATTTTAGTTCTTTTTTTCAATACTGATCGTTCCCAAGTTTTTTAAATTTTCAATTTATTTTCTTCCAACTTCTTTAAATTTCTATTTTACTTTTTACTATATTTTCAACTACTTTCTTAATTTTCAATTTAATTTAATTTAATTAATTTAATATTGCCTTTCTTTAATTTTAGTTATTTTTTTCAATACTGATCGTTCCCAAGTTTTTTAAATTTTCAATTTATTTTCTTCCAACTTCTTTAAATTTCTATTTTACTTTTTACTATTTTTTCAACTACTTTCTTAATTTTCAATTTAATTTAATTTAATTTTTTAATTATTTAATTACTTTTTTCAATTTTCATCTATATCCTGATTTAAAATATTTTTTCAATTATTCAAATTTAATAAAATACAAACTCAATCATTTTCTTTTAAATTTCACATTATTTTCTCTAGCTTAAAAATATATTCAGCAATTAAAAATTAAAAAAGGACCTTGATATAATTTATGTCTGCTCTCGAAAATCTTGATTTTTTCAAAAATCTCTAGACACCCTGTATTTAATTTTTCACTGAAAAGAGAATTTTATTCGAATTATTTATTGATTCAAGTTTAAAAATTATACAGACCAACAAAAAAATAAAGTTCTCTGATCTGGTTATGAGAACCTATATTTTTCTATGTACTTTGATGCGATTAATCCGAATCCGCCATCAAAATTGGTCCAGAAGATCTGAGTTTGGACCTAACCTCAAAATCGATAAAATAGTACTTTTTATTCAAGAGAATCTGAACCCGACTTAACATTAATACATGTCAAGGGTCAATAGAAAGCTTGCTTTATGACATTTAAATCCCCTTTTTAAAAATTGTCCTACGTTGATTTTTAACCAAGAAAAACTTTTTTTAACATTTGAAAAGTCATATTTTGAGAAAAACAACATATTTTGGTTAAAAATCAACGTAGAACAATTTTTAAAAAAGCGATTTTAAGGTCTTTATTCAAGCTTTCTATTGACCCCGAACAGTGGCGTAACTAGGGGTGCAAGGGCCCTGGGGCAAAAAGGAAAATGGGGCCTCAATTATATATATAATAATTTACAAGTTTAATTAATTCAATCATTCATTATGTCAACACCTGATTTTTCTAACTAGATATTTTTTTCTTTTAAAATTTTAATTCGTATTTTACATTTTTAAAATGTTCTCAAATTTATTTTTAATTGTTTTTAAATTGATCCCTTAAATTTTAAATTTACCTTCCTCAAATTTCAATTATTTTATTCAGCTTTCTCAATCACTTTTTCAATTTTAATTATTATTGCCTTGACATTAAATCAGTTTTAATTATTTATTCCTTAATGTTTTATATTATTCATTGCAAATTTAAATTTATTTTTTTAACTTACCATTATTTTTGCTATTTTGCAATTATTATTTTCAATTTACAATAATTTTCAGAATTTCTGAATTAATCTACTGAACTTTCAAATATAATATCTCAATTTTTAATTTTTTTGTTCAATTTTCATTTCTTTTTATTATATTGCAATTATTTTTTCCATCTTTTAATATTTTCATTGTTTTTCTATTCATTTTCTAAATTTTTAGTTATTATCTCAAATTTAAGTTATTGTATTTAATTTTCAATTATTTAAAAGATTTTTCAATTATTACCTTTTGCTTAAAAATAAATTCGGTATTTTTATATTATTTTCTCAGATTTTTAATTATTTTCATTCTTTTGGCATAATTTTCCAAAATTTTAAAAAATTATATGAAATTTCAATGGTTATTTTCATCACTTTTTGATTATTTCTGCGATTTTTTAATTATTCCGAGAATTATTCTCTTTAATTACAATTTTTAAGTCATTTTATAATTACATATTTTATTTTTTGAACATATTGTATGACTTTTTTTTTTATTTTACTCAAATTTTATTTACTGTTTCATTCTTTCATATTTAAATTATTTTCATCATAAATTTAAATTATTTTTCTCAATCTTAAATTATTTTCATCATTTTTTAATAATTTTCCAATTTTTTTCCTCGATTGTTAATTATTATTCTCATTTTCTAAAATTATTTTCTAGAATTTTTAAATATTTTTCTCAAATTTCAATTATTTTCTTCAATTTTTAATTATTTTCAATTGTTATCATAACTTCCAAATTTTTTTATTAAATATCTCAAAGTTCATTTATTTTCAGCTTTCCTCAATTCTTTTCTCAAATTGTTAGTCATTCTTATTTTTCTAAATTGATTTCTAATATTTTCATGTATTTTAATTATTTTCTTTTTATTTAAAAGAAAATTCTGTAATTTTTTCAATTATTTAACTCAAATATGATTTATTTTTTACAACTTATCATTGTTTTTATCATATTTCAATGGTTTTCTTCAAGTTTAAAATAAAAATCTCATTTTTCAATTATTTTATCCATCTTTTAATATTTCTAATTTATTTCAATTAATTTCCTAAATTTTCACTTATAATCTCAAATTTTGATATTTGTCTTCAATTTTAAATTTTATAAACGGGTTTTCAATTTTTTTTTTTGCTTTAAAACAAATTGTAATTTTATATTATTTTCTCTTCTTTTGGCATAATTTTTAAAATTTCCTTTAATTAAAAATTGTAAGTAATTTTGTAATTATTTTCCTTTTTTAAACGTATATTATACGATTTTTTAAATTATTTCTCTCAAATTTTATTTAATGTGTTCAATCTTTCATATTTAAATTATTTTCTTCATAAATTTCAATTATTTTCAACATATTATAATTATTTTTCAATTTTAAATTCATTTTATCATTTTTCAATTATTTTCCTCTATTGTTAATTATTATTCACATTTTCTAAAATTTTTAAGTATATATTTTTCTAAAATTTCAATTATTTTCTTTAATTTTTAATTATTTTAATTTGTTTTCATAATTTCCAAATTTGTTTATTAATTATCGTAAATTTAATTTATTTTTAGCTTTCTTCAATTCTTTACCCCAATTTTTATTATTTTCATTTTTTTAATTGATTTCTAAGATCTTCATGTATTTTTCTCAAATTTCAATTATTTTCTTTTTATTTAAAAAAAATTCTGTAGATTTTTTAATTATTTCACTCAAATGTGATTTTTTTTACAACTTATTAATGTTTGTATCATATTTCAATTATTTTTATTAAGTTTCAAATTGTAAAATCATTTTTCAATTATTTTCCAAAATTTATATCCTTCAATTTTCAATTTTTTTCATTTCTTTTATAATTTCAAAAATTTTAAACTATTTATCTGAGATTTCAATTATTTCATTCAATTTTCAATTATTTATATTATTTTCTACAATTTTTAGTTACTTTCGTTCTTTTTCATAATTTTCAAAAAGTTTATAATTATTTCTGTTTAATTAAATTAATTAAATTAATTTTAAATTATGTTTATTTTGTTTCATTTATTTTCTCTAATTTTTAATTATTTGCTTTTTTCCTCAATGAACTTCTGAATGTTTTAAGTATTTTTCTGAAATTTTCTTTAACCTTTCTTCATTTAAAATATATTTTGTAATTTTGTCAATTATTTTCTCAAATTTTATGTTATTTATCTCAATTTTCAAACATTTTTTTTCAATTATTTTCCTTAAGTTTTCATTATTCAATTGTTTTCAATTTATTTTTATGATTTTCAAGTAATTTTTTCAATTTTAAATTATTTTCTTTATTTTTAAAACATTTCTAAGAGTTTTTAAATTACTTTCCCCAATTTTTAATTGATTTCATTTTTTTTTCAATTAATTTGAAAAATCAGCCATTTTTTTGTTTAATTTCAATTATATTTTGCAATTTTTTTTTAATTTTAAAATTTTATAAATTTTGGCCTATAAAAAAAGGTTTATTAGGGCCCTCTGAACTTAAGGGCCCCGGGGCACTGCCCCACTTTGCTCCTTAATAGTTACGCCACTGCCCCGAACATGTATTAATGTTAAGTCGGGTTCAGATTTTCTCGAACAAAAAGTACCATTTTGAGGTTAGGTCCAAACTCAGATCCTTTGGATCAATTCTGATGGCGGATTAAAATACATCGGGAAATATTTATCTCATACCGAGATCAAAGAACTTGTTTTTTTGTTTTATTTCTGTGTTATTTTCCAAAAAAACCAAAAATTAACGATATTTTTTGTGACAGGAATTTTGGCGGGACACGACAATCGCGTTTCTTGTCTGGGAGTGACGGAGGATGGAATGGCAGTGGCGACGGGATCCTGGGACTCGTTCCTTCGCATCTGGAACTAACTTGGACCGCGTCCCAAGAAATTCCCGCAAAAAAGGTCCTGCAACAGCAAAAGCTTAATCTACCATCAGCTGACGAGCGATGACGAAACACTGGCCAACGATCAGCCAGACAAACCAAAGTTGACGTTGATCAGGAATTCCCTGGATCCAGGCAATCCTGGAATGGTCCAATTCTCGAAAAATCACCAATCCCCCAATCCCAGTAACACTCGTGCTTTGGACCGTGGCTGCAAATCGGATCAGGGAAGACCTAAACGTGTCGCCGTTGAATTTCCCTGGCAACGCACCAAGGTCGGCGACAAAGTCAACCGCCTCTATCAACGCTTCTAATTATTATAAACAATAACAATTTATTATTATTATTGTAAACAGAGCAGATGGTCGAGTCGAAAGTGGCGCCTGTATACCAAATATTCATTAAATAATTTCAATTCAGTCGGGAATTTAGCGAAATGTGTGGGAAGAAGTTTTAGTGTGAAGAAGCCGAGGGAGAGAATTGAAACTGAAGGAGTAATTAAAAAGAAGAACTGATTGTGAAGAAGGCAACGGATTAAAAAAATGTAATAGGAATTTTGAGAGAGGAAATAAGAAGCATGAGAGAACTGAGTGTGAAGAAAAGTTTTAACGAAAAAGAAGAAATAGTGTAGAAATAATTAAAAGCGCAGGAATCGGCAAGGAAGAATTTAAAGTAGAGTCGCTTGGAAAGAAATTATTTAGGAAATTCCAAAACTGAGGATACAATTTAGGAAGAATTGAAAAATCGTCTAGGCACAATTAAAACCGAGGATATCGGCAAGGAAGAATTGAAACTGATGAAAGAATTGAGTAAATTGAAACGAACTGCAGAATCAGAAAAAAAAGCAAGAAAAAATGAAGATAACCCAATTATAAAAAATAGAAGCGAAAAGATTAAAAGAAGATATAATAAGAGTAGAAAATAAACAAAAAAGTGTGGATACGCGCACACTAAAAATGAGGAAGGCGCGCCTTCCGGAAGCCAAAATCATTGTCATCATCATTTTCTTCCTCCTCATCTTCTTCCTCTCCTGATCTTAGAAGAGTAAAAAAAAACAAACAAACAAACCAGTCCCCTAAAAAATAAATCCAGACAAAGAAAACGACGAGGAAGAAAGATCGGCTCATCGACGCAAGAATCTCCGTAGATCGATTTAGGTTTTTCTACTGACTCGAAAGCAAGAGTCGCTCTTTTTGCGAACGAACGATCACTCGCACGCACCAATCACATTTAAGGAAACTTAATTACAAACAAACAAAAAAAGTTTACGAGCACAAGTGTAAATGGTATACGATAGGAGGGAAGCAGAAATAAAAAAAAATTATAGTGACGCTCCAAAGTGAGATTTTGAGAACGCACAGAAGTAACGCGCGTCATTAAACAAACAAAAAAAACAAAATTTTTTTGTCATAATGCATTAAAACAAAATGGAAAAAATACAAAGAAAAAAAAACACAAAGAGATGTATAGTTATGCGTACGCATTAAAAGGCGAACAAAACAAAAAAAGAAGAAATTAATAAAAAACAAAAAAAATCAGCGTATTTCGGTGTTTCCTTCGTTTTGTCGTTACTTTTTTTTTTGTTTTTTTTTTTTTTAATGAACGAGTCAGAAAATAAATCATTTTTATCGTTCTCTGACTTGGAAATGCCAAGCTTGCACACGCACTACGTTTATACGTAATTTTTATCGTATATTGTTATTTATTTTGTATAGTTTTTTGCCATAGGCCTCTCGCCAGTTCGAGGGGGGAGGAGCGGGGATACAGAATCGGAATGAGTGCGAGAGCGTGATAGTGAGAGTGAAAGAAGAAGAAAAAATTTGTTTTTCTTGAAAAATATTGTAATTTGTTTTTTCTATCTCTTCGTGTTTTATTTCTGTGTGAAAAAATCTGGCGTTTCGCTGACAAAAGCTTTGGTTAAAAGGGAAAAATTCGTATTAGCGAAGTGAAAATAATGGAATTGGATTATAGATATTTGGAAATGAAGCTGGAGTAACGAAATATGGCCTTTTAGAGAAAAGAAGTTAGATTAGCGAAAAGAAGATATAATAGCGAACTGAAGTTATAATAGCGAAATGAAGATAAAATAGCGAACTGAAGTTATATTAGTGAAAAGAAGATAAAATAGAGAATAAAAATCTTTTAGATCTTTATATATAGCAAATTTATATCTGCATTTTACTACAATTAGCTTCATTTCGCTACTTTACCCTTATCTCACTATTATCAACCTTCAAATTCCTTGATTTTCGTCCAATTTAAGGTTTCTTTTTTATATTAAAACTTAATTTCATGAAATTATTATTATATTATTTCGCTATTTTAGATTCATTTAATTATTTTCAGTAAAAATTCACTATTTTTTAATTTTAGAATCATTTCGCTAAAATATGTCCATTTCGCTATATGTTTTTACTAGCGAAAAGAAGATAAAATATCGAAATGAGTCTTGTTGGTAAAATCGGGAAAATTGTAATAGCGTATAAAACCTAAAACAGATATGTTGTAGCGAAATGAAGCTATAATAGCGGAAGTAAGCTAAAATGGCGAATTTTGTCTAAATAGCGAAATGAAGCTATAAAAGCGAATTTATCTTTAAATCGCTGCTTTAGCTTCATTTCATTATTTTAAACAAAAAATGTCACTATTTTAAATTTTAGCTTCATTTCGCTAAAAAAGCTTCATTTCGTTGTGTTGTTGAAATAGCAAGTTAAAATAGCGAAATCAATCTTGTCGGTGAAAACCGGTAAATTTGAAAAGTTTTAATAGCGAAAAAAAGCTAACACAGAGCTGTTGTAGCGAAATGAAGCAATAATTGTGAAAATTAGCTGAAATAGCGAATTTTGCCTAAATAGCGAAATGAAGTTATGAAAGCGAATTTGTCTTTTCATAGATATTTTAGCTTTATTTCATTATTTTAACTTAAAAATGTCCCTATTTTAAATTTCAGCTTCATTTCGCTAAAATAGCTCATTTCGTTGTGTGGTTTTAATAGCGAAATGAAGAAAAATATCGAAACTAATTTTGTCGGTAAAAATCGGGAAATTTGAAAGTTAAAAATAGCGTATGGAATCTAAAACATAACTGTTGTAGCGAAATGAAGCTATAATAGCGAAAATTAGCTAAAGGAGCGAATTTAGCTTAAATAGCGAAATCAAGTTATTGAATCGTATTTGTCTTTAAATCGCTGCTTTAGCGTTATTTCATTAT
Organism: Ganaspis brasiliensis; assembly: GCA_037103525.1. Lineage (NCBI taxonomy): Eukaryota > Metazoa > Arthropoda > Insecta > Hymenoptera > Figitidae > Ganaspis > Ganaspis brasiliensis. The sequence continues at coordinate 505,421 of JAZKLR010000103.1, read as the reverse complement.
TTTCAGTAAAAATCTTCCTATTTTTAAATTTTAGATTCATTTCGCCAAAATATCTTCATTTCGTTGGATGTTTTTATTAGCGAAATGAAGATAAAATATCGATATGAATCTTTTTGTAAAAATCGGGAAATTTGAAAGTTGAAATATTGAATTGAAGCTGAAAAAGTGCTATTGTAGCAAAATGAAGCTATAATATTAAAACTAAGTTAAAATACCGAATTTAGCTTAAACAGCGAAATGAAGTTGTAAAAGCGAATTGGTTTTTAAATCGCTACTACAACTTCATTTAATTATTTTAATCAAAAAAGGTCCCTATTTTAAATTTTAGCTTCATTTTTCTGAAATAGCGAAATGAAGTTGAAATAGCGAAATCAATCTTGTGGGTGAAAATTGGGAAATTTTGAAATAGCGAATAAAACTTAAAACAGAGCTGTTGTAGCTAAATGAAGCTATAATAACGGAAGTAAGCTAAAGAGCGAATTTTGTCTAAATAGCGAAATGAAGTTATAATAGCGAATTTACCTTTAAATCGCTTCTTTAGCTTCATTTCATTATTTTACACAAAAAATGTCCCTAATTTAAATTTTAGCTTCATTTCGCTAAAGTAGCTTCATTTCGTTGTATTGTTGAAATAGCAAAATAATGTTAAAATAGCGAAATCGATCTTGTCGGTGAAAATCGGGAAATTTGAAATTTCGTAATAGCGAATAGAAGCTAAAACAGATCTGTTGTAGCGAATTGAAGCTATAATAGCGAAAGTAATCTAAAATAGCGACTTTTGCCTAAATAGCGAAATGAAGTTATAAAAGCGTATTTGTCTTTAAATCGCTGCTTTAACTTCATTTCATTATTTTAAACAAAAAAGTCCCTATTTTAAATTTTAGCTTCATTTCTTTGTTGGGTTAAAATAGCGAAATGAAGATAAAACATCAAAAAGAATCTTTCTGTAAAGATCGGAAAATTTGAAAGTAAGAAATAGCGAATAGAAGCTAAAAAAGGGCTGTTGTAGCGAAATGAAGATCAATATCGAAAGTAAGCTAAAATAGCGAATTTTGCCTAAAATGAAGTTATAGAAGCGAATTGGTTTTTAAATCGCTTCTTTAGCTTCTTTTTATTATTTTAACCAAAAAAGGTCCCTATTTTAAATTTCATCTTCATTTCGCTAAAATAGCTTCATTTCGCTGTACAATGATAAAAGCGAAATGAAGCTAAAATATTAAATTGGATTTTTTGTGAAAATCGGAAAAATTGAAATTTAAAAATATCGGATTGAAGCTAAAACAATGATATTGTAGCGAAATAGAGCTACAATATTGAAATTTAGCTAAAATAGCGAATTCAGCTTTAATAGCGAATAATACCTAAAATTATCAAACTTAACCTATAAATTTGTTTTAAAAAAAAAAACCCAAAAAATACGTCCAAAAAATAGAAAACCGAAGCTAAAAATCACGAAACGCCAGAATCAATCGAGCGAAGAGAAATATCGAAAACGCGAAGCGATCGCCGACAAACGCTAGCTAATTAAAAAAAAAATCTCATTTCTCCTTTCTGTACGAGGCTTGGCCGAGAAAGGGAATATTTAATGTAACGTGTAATCGTTTAGTTTGTAGCCTCTCGACCACAAATTCCCTCATTAAACTGTAGATTAAAAACGCAAAAGATCTCTCTGAAAAATCGCCAACTTTTCAGAAAAATCTTCTCGTTTTTAGTTTTCGTACTTTATTTTGTTTATTTTTCTTTTTTTATATACATATATATAACCGTGGAGAGAAAATCTCCAAAAAACACAACAACAAAAAAATTATTCGATTCCCATTTTCCTGTTCCCTCGTCCTCCCCAGCCTTCTTCATTCTTTTTACTTTACGTCGAATAGATGTTTAAACTGTGTATGCATTTAAAGTTAATAATAATAATAATAATTAATAATAATATTAATATTAACGATGATTGTAATTTATAATATTTAATATATAAGTAAGGAGGTATCGAAGAGTATAAATGATCGATCGCTTTCCGACATCCACGTCTGGAAATTTTTTTTTTTTATAAGACATTTTTTTCCAAAATAATTTTTTGAATATTCTGAGAAAATTAATTTTCTGGTTTATAATGGAATTTAATTTAAATTTGAAAATTGAGAATGATATTTAGATTAAGTAGAAACACTTTTTTTTATTTTTTTTGTTTTTAAGACGTGGAAGTTGGACTGCGCTTCTGGGAAGAAAGTTAAAAAGCTTTCTTTGGAGAAAAGCTCTTAGGGGAAAATTAGTCGGAAAACCTCCAGTGGCACAGACTGCATCGGGATCCAAAACTCTTTTTTGTCGAACTTCACGTTCGCTACGGATATTTGTAATCGTTTTTTGATAACTTTCTTCTACTAACACCGCTTGTCACCTACTACTATTACAAATATTATGCTTTATAGCGACCAATCGGAGAAAAGCTCCTCTCCAGAAAAAAAAAAGAAAACAATTTGTATGTACCAAAACTATTGTATTCTCCTCGTCCCTCTCGTTTCCGCTTCTCGGATCGGGAAACAAAATCGGTTTCTTTCTCATTAGTCTAAATAAAAAAAAAAGCGCAGAGCGGCCATTGTGAAAAGATTTTTAAAAATCGAAGAAATGAACAAAAATTTGCAAATTCAGAGATCGAGACATTGTTTTCACTTTTTTATTTGTTTTTTATTTCACTTGACTTCAATTTGGAAATTTTACCAATATCTGTTTTGTAAAGAAAAAAATACATTTGAAATGTTTTTTAAAATTTTTAAATCTCGATTTCTGAAAAACGAGCCGAAACTTTTTGAAAAAAAAAATCGGGAAAAGAACTAAAAAAAAAAAGGCGAAGAAATCTGTGTTTTTTTTTTTGTATTTCGTAGATCCGTGGCCTCGGAGAAGGCTTTCTCTTTTTGTACCTCGAGACCTGGAGCCTCTGGAGCCACGTGTTTTTATTGATTTGTACGAGAAAAATATAAATAATTAGTGAAGAGCCAGAACGTCGACGAGTTCTAAGCAAAATCAACGTTATTACGTCTCTAGTCATAGTAAGGCAAAAAAAAAACTGGTTACAATAGTACGTACGAAGTAAACAAAAAGAAAACAAAAAAAATGAAAAAAAATGAAAAATTAATAAATACCCTGTCGAGTGGTGACTTATCGAGTGACTGGAACAGCTGTATGGTGTCTATCTAGCGCTAATCATGTTTTTTTTTCTCGAAAATCTTGTATCGATTGCGACAGAGACATTGTGACAACGGGACTTAGGGCGAGAGAAGGGAAAGGAAAGGGAATATTATGAGACTTTGGGAACCGTCGTGAAGAGTATAAAGTGAATAAAAATACTTTTAAAAAATTAAACTATTTGTTTTTATTGCAATTTTTGGTATTTGTGACGAATTTATTGATTTATTTTAAAGAAAGGGACCTAAGAAGCAAAACATTTTAAGTTATGTTTGTGATTTCTTTGATTTTAAGGTTGTTTTCTACATACATTGTTAATCAAAACAAATACCATTTAAGTTCTCATTTGAATAACTGAGTCTTTCGTAACAAAGCGCGCTTTTATTTGAAATACAATATTTCAAAATAATAATTCTTATTATATTATATTTATAATAATATAATATTATAAAAATAAATATATTAGTAAATTAATTTTATTTATTAATAAATATATAATATTATAGTTATTTTATATTGAGTGATTTATACATTTAAAAATCATTTTTAACAATAACAAAAATCCTAATTTTCCTACTTTTCAGGAAAGTTCTACATTTTCTTACTGACTGAGAAAGTAATTTTTTTTTTTTAATTTTCATCCTGGTTATTTTTCAAATTGATACTGAATCCGACATATTGGATTTTTATATTTGGTCCGAATTTGATAAATTATTAATTTCTTAAATCCACCATTTCGAATTTTGGTATTCTCACTTTAGATTAGTTTTAAATTACAATTAAAGAAAAAAAATTAAAAAAGTAAATTAAATTTGTTTTTAAAGTTAAATTTGTCGATTTATGTCGCTATTTCCATTTCTATATTTTAACTTTATTCCACTAGTTTTATCATTCAAATTTATATTTTTAAGAGTTTGTAGCTTCACTTTATATTGCTATTATAGTCAAAAGGAAGATACAGTATTTTAATTTTTTTTTGTATTATAATAGCGAAGTGATGCTAAAAAAATGTTAAAAATAATAAAATAAAGTTATATCATAGAGAGATGACACTCTACATTATAAAAAAGCTACAAATTTGACTGAAAATACCGAAATTAATTTATTATAGTAAAACAAAGCTATAATATCAAATTAAACATGAAATAGTGAAAAGAAGATAATGTAGCGAAAGAAAGATATTTTACAATTTAAGCTATTATATAAAAGTTCTTTTATATTTCAGCCTAAGTTTACTATTTTTACTAAATTTAGTTGATAATAGAAATAGGAATTTATTACAGCGAAAAGAAGCTATAATATGTTATTAATGATATAATAGCGAAAAAAAGATATTTTACAATTCAGGCTATTACATCAAATTTATTCTATATTATAGCCTAAATTTACTATTTTTACTACATTTGAGATTTTAAATTCCTAATTTTAGCTTCATTTCAATTTTTCAGAAATAAGCGCACTAATTGTTAGTTTCTCTTCGATGAGTTATCTTCATTTGAATAATTACACTCAAAAAAATGTTTAGTCATATCAACCAAAATTTGGTTGAGCCAACCAAATGTTTTTTTATGACTGAAAATTTGGTTGAGCCAACAAAATTATTGTTGATATGACTAAACATTTTTTTCAGTGTATAAAAATTAAGTCAATCCTGCCAAATAACGTTTATATTTTTTTAAATTTCGTTGATAATAGCAAAATGTATTTAATACAGCGAAAAGAAGCTATAATATTTCATTAATGATATAATAGCGAAAAGAAGATATTGTAGCGAAATGAAGATATTTTACATTCAAGGTATCACATAAAATTATTCTATATTTTAGCTTCAATTTAACATTTTTATTAAATTTCAGATTTTAAATTGCTAATTTTAGCTTAATTTCATTTTTTACAGATATTAGCGCATTGTTTTTTCAGCTTCTTTTCGTTTATTCGTGTTGATTAGAATAATTATAAAAATTAAGTAAATCTTGGGAATCTTGGGACCTTCATATTATTTAAATTTGGTTGATAATAGCAAAATTAATTTATTAGAACGAAAAGAAGCTTTAATATTTCATTAATGATATAATAGCGAAAAGAAGATATTGTAGCGAAATAAGGATATTTTACATTCAAGCTTTTACAGAAAATTTATTTTATTTTTTAGCCTTAATTTGCTATTTTTACTAAATTTGAGATATTAAATTGCTAATTTTTGCTTAATTTTATTTTTTACAGAAATTAGCGCATTGATTTTTAGCTTCTCTTCGATAATTCGTATTGATAAAAAATTAATTATATCTTGCGAAATAACATTCATATTATTTTAAATTTGGTTGATAATAGAAAAATGAATTTATTACAGCGAAAAAAAGCTCTAAACTTTGATTTATGATATAATAGCGAAAAAAAGATATATTACACTCAAACTATTACATAAAATTTATTTTATTATTTATTTTATTTTTTTGTATAAGTTTACTATTTTTACTAAATTTGAGATTTACGTTCCTAATTTATGCTTTATTTCAATTTTTACTGAAATTAGCGCAGTAATTTTTAGCTCATTTTCGATAATTCTCCTTCATTAGAATAATTATAAAAAATTAAGTGAACCCTGGCAAATAACGTCCGTATTATTTAAATTTGGTTGATAATAGAAATAGGAATTTATTACAGCGAAAAGAAGCTACAATATTACATTAATGTTATAATAGCGAAAAGAAGATATTGTAGCGAAATAAGGATATTTTTCGTTCTAGCTTTTACATAAAATTTATTTTATTTTTTAGCCTTAATTTACTATTTTTACTAAATTTGAGATATTAACTTGTTAATTTTAGCTTCATTTCATTTTTTACAGATAATAGCGCATTGTTTTTTAGCTTCTCTTCGTTAATTCGTGTTCATTAGAATAATTATAAAAAATTAAGTAAATCTTGCGAAGTAGCGTTCAATTTATTTCAAATTTGGTTCATAATAGTAAAATTGATTTATTACAACAAAAAGAAAATATAATATTTCATAAGTAATATACTAGCGAAAAGAAGATATTGTAGCGAAATAAATATATTTTACATTCAACTTATCACATGAAATTTTTTTTATATTTTAGCCTCAATTTAATATTTTTACTAAATTTGAGATTTTAATTTGCGAATTTTAGCCTTCCTTAATTTTTTACAGAAATTAGCACATTGATTTTTAGCTTCTCTTCGATAAATCGTATTGATTAGAATAATTATAAAAAATTAGGTAAATGTTGCGAAATAACGTTCATATTATTTCAAATTTAGTTCATAATAGAAAATAATTTATTACAGCGAAAAAAAACTATACTATTTCATTAATCATAAAATAGCGAAAAGAAGATATTGTAGCGAAATAAAGATATTTTACCATTCAAGCTATTATATCAAGTTTATTCTATATTTCAGCCTCAATTTACTATTTTTACTAAATTTGAGATATTTAATTGCTAATTTTAGCTTCATTTCATTTTTTTACAGAAATTAGCGCATTAATTTTTAGCATCTCTTCGACAATTCATCTTCATTAAAATAATTATAAAAATAAGTAATTCTTGCGAAATAACGTTCGTATTATTTTAAATTTGGTTGATAATAGCGAAATAAATTTATTGTAGCGAAAAGAAGCTATTATATTTCATTAATGATATAATAGCGAAATAAAGATATTTTATAATTTAAGCTATTATATAAAATTTATTTTATATTTTAGCCTTAATTTACTATTTTTACTAAATTTGAGATATTTAATTGCTAATTTTTGCTTCATTTCATTTTTACAGAAATTAGCGCATTGATTTTTAGCTTCTCTTCAATAATTCGTGTTCATTAGAATAATTATAAAAAATTAAGTGAACCCTGACAAATAACGTTCGTATTATTTTAAATTTGGTTGATTATAGCGAAATAAATTTATTACAGCGAAAAGAAGCTATAATATTTCATTAATGATATAATAGCGAAAAGAAGATATTAAAGCGCAATTAATCTATAATATCAATCCACGTATTTATAGCGAAATGAAGCTATTATATAAAGTTTAGTCCATAAAAGCAAATACGCCGCTTTATTTAATTAATTTTACCTTTATTTCGCTACTTCAATTTCGCTAAATTGAATAAGTCGAAATTTCGCTAGATTTTGTTATAATTTCTCAATTTCGTTGTACGATTACAAAACATGCGAAGCCAACACAAAGCTTAATAAAAAAAAATTGTATTGTTAAAAATTTTATTATTTTAATCACTTTAATAATTATAATTCATATTGTTATTCGCTTAAGTATTTTTTATCATTCACTGCAGCTCTAGTCGGTTTTCACAAAATTGTTACAACATTTTAAAAACAGTTTCAACTTTCTTCGTAACGAAACTAATTTTTTTTTTCATCCAGAAAATAAATCTTTAGTTTATTTTCCAACGAAATGTGCGAGAAAAAATTAATTTTTCATTTACATTTTACTAAATCATTTTTCCTGGATCACCTGCATTTCCAACGATTTGGAAATTCTTTTCAAGATATTTTCTTCGGATTTTCTTTCTATTTCTTCACTTCTTCTTTCGGAGAATTTCGATCTGAAAAATTATATTTTTTAAATTATGATTTTTTTTCGTTAATTATTCTTATTTCAATTTTATTAAAATATTTTTTCATTAAATGAACACCTGGTAAGAATATTTTCCACTTTCGGTTTTTCTTCAGTGTCAATAGAAACAACATCGATTTCTTCATCATCCGAGGCATAATTTAGTTTTATTTGATCACCAGAAGCATTTTTTGCTTCTGTCATTTTTTTATTTTCAAACAAATTTTTACAATGACTCAAGTCCGATTGTTTTGGAAGCTGTAAATGCTAAAAGAATAAAATTAATTTTATTGTTCAATTATCAATATTATCACCCAATAAATATATTTTTTTTTAAAAAAGTACCGTTTTAATTTCTTCTTTCGTTTTTTGGGAATAAATATTTCTCAAAAGTCTTTCTTTCAAGGATAAATTTATTTCCTCAATTCCTCGTTTTTCTGAAAGATTTTTTTAGACAGAAATTATTGATTCAAAAAAGATCAAAATTTTAATTAATGAAAATATATGAAAATTACAAAAATACAAAAATAATGAAAAAAAAGATTTTATTTTCTTTTTTTGATAGGTTTTTTTTTCGTAAAAAAAATATTCACCTGCTTCTATATTTTCTCCAGCACTTTTCAACATTACATCCTTTTTTAAAATTTTCTTAGCGCCTTTTGTAAAATTTCGAGCCCGTTTCAACTGAAGTTTATCTTGACGAATTTTTCTCAAAGTTTTTTCATCAAAATTTTCTTGCGATATGACAGATTTTTTCCTCCAAATTTCCTGATCTTTTTTTTCTGTATTTTTCGAATTTTCCGATTTTTCAATCCACAATTTATCGACCATTTCGTTTTTCTTCAAATCATCTTTCATTTCTTCATTTACTTCAATATCTTCTGATATCGTTTCCAATTTAAAATCTTCACTTTTTTCTTTTTTAGGAGAATTCCCACATTTCGAATCGAATTTTTTTATATTAATTTCCTCTTTTGAAGATATTTTTGATTCTTCAGTATCTTCTTTTAAATTATCGACTTTTTCTTCTTTTAAAGTTTCTGGAAAATGTTCATTTTTGGAAGCTGTCTGAAAATTGTCTTCTAATTCGATTATTAAATCACTTTTATTTTTAACATCTTCTTTCAAAAATCCTTCCTCTATTTCTTCAATTTCTTCATTTTTTAATTCCGTTTTTTTTTCTTCAATTTCCTCAATTTTAATCTCAATTCCAATTTCCTCATCTTTTTTTTCTTCCTCCTTTCCCCAAAATCCCTCAACTTGTCCATTTTTATAAATAATTTTATTCTCGTCAATAAAATCGTCCATTTCAGAGAAATACGTCTTCATGTCTTCACGAATACTCTTCAATTTGTCATTTGCCAAATTCTTTTTCCCACAAAACTTCGAAAGCTGATTCTTACTTTTCTTAATTTCGAGTTTTTTACCACTTTGATCAAAATTGCTATTTGATAATTCAACCGGAATAGTTTCTTGCTTCGAATTATCTTCACACTCTTCATTAATCAACTCTTCAATTAATTTGCCACTTGTCTTCTCTTCATTCTAAAATAAAAAGTAGGGAAACAAAAAATTGTGGAATTTCAAAAAACTAATGTTAAAAATACTTTTAGGAATGTTTTAGTATTTAAAAATTTTGACAATCGTGCTGATTCAGAATCGCCACTTTTTGTTTATTAAGAAAAGAAAAAATGTGAATTTTTTGTTCATTACAGAGATTCCCTCCATTTGCATAACCTCAAATTAGAAAATCGTATTACATCCCAAATAAGAATATTATTCGAATTAATTTCAATATTATTCTGTTTAAAACCTACGTAAAGAAAATTTTTTATTTGTTTAATAACTTTTAAACAAAATATTATTTAACAGAACCTAATAAATAAAATTGTAGATAATGTTTCAACGAGAAAAATGAGCTATTATTTATCAGAATTGGATAAAAATTGCAGTTGTTAATTAAATTTGAAGAAAAAAAATAGTCAACATTGACAGATTGGTTCTACTTTTGAGATAATATCAAAAAAAATTTAAAAACAAATCAACCAAAAACAATCTTTTTTTTCTGGGACACTATGCTTTTTTATTTCTATGTATTTTTCTTCGCTGAATTCAAATCCGAAGACAAAATAATTAGATTGGCTGAAATTTTTAAGATAACCTCCAAAAATGACACCAAAACCAAAAAAAAACAAAAAAAATTTTTTTGTCTGGGTCAATATGCTAGTGTATTTTAACGTATTTTACTTCTCTGAATCCGAATCCGAAGTCAAAAAGATCCAGTTAGATAAAATTTTTGAGATAATTTAAAAAAAAACGAATTTTTGTGTTTTTCAGCAGATTTTTAACATTATCTGACAAATTTTAACCAATTTGGTTATTCTGACTTCGGATTCGGATTCAGGATAGAAAAATACGTGGGAATACACTACCATATTGTCCCAGACAAAAAAAAAATTTTTCGGGGTTTTTCGGGTTTTTGGATAATTTTTTTAAAATTATATTTCGAAAGTTCTAGCTAATTTGGTTATTCTGAATTCAAATTCGGATTCAGCGCAAAAAAATACGTAAGAATACAATAACATATTGTCCCGGACAAAAAAAATTTTTTTTTCGAGTTTTTTGATTAATTTTTTTGAGAGTATCTCGAAAATTTCAGCCAATTTGGTCATTCTGACTACGGATTCGGTTTCAGCTGAGGAAAATACATAAAAAAACACTAGCCTATTGTACCGAAAAAATTTTTTTTTTTTTGATTTTTTTAACAGTTTTTTGAGATTATCTCAAAAACTTTAGCCAATTTGATTATTCTGATTTTGGATTCGGATTCAGAGGAAAGAATTAAGTAGGAATACAATAGAATATTGTCCCGGACAAAAAAATTTTTTTTTTATTTTTTCGGTTTTTTTGATCAATTTTTTGAGATTATCTCGAAAATTTCAGCCAATCTGGTTATTCTGACTTCGGATTCGGTTTCAGCTGAGAAAAATACATAAGAAAACACTAGCCTATTGTACCGGAAAAAAAAATTTTTTTTTGATTTTTTGAACAGTTTTTTGTAATTATCTCAAAAACTTTAGCCAATTTGATTATTCTGATTTTGGATTCGGATTCAGCGGAGAGAAATAAGTAGGAATACAATAGAATATTGTCCCGGACAAAAAAATTTTTTTTTTTTTTTTTGGGTTTTTTGATCAATTTTTTGAGATAATCTCAAAAATTTCAGTCAATCTGGTTATTCTCACTTCGGATTCGGTTTTAGCTGAGAAAAATACATAAAAATACAATATCATATTGTACCTGAGAAAAACAAAATTTTTTGTTGGTTTTTTGAGTTTTTTGTCTGGGAAATTTTTTTTTTTATTGTGGCTGTGTTAAGTATTTATGTTTTTATTCAATACATTTCTTCAGATTTTAATTATTTTGTCAATATCTCAATTATTGTACTCAAATTTAAAATTTTTAACACCAATCTCAAATTATCTTTATTAAATTTTAATTATTTTAATTATTCTACATTTATTTTCTTGTAATTTCAATTATTTTTTAAACTTTTCAATTATTTTCTTCAAATTTTAATTACTTTTGTCATTATTAAAGTATTTTTGTCATTTTTCAATTCTTTTCTTCTAATTTCTATTATTTTTCCCATTTTAGAATTATTTTCTACAAATTTCAATTAATTATTAATTTATTCAATTTTTTTTTATTTTCATGAATTTTTGAATATTTTTACACCAGTTTTAAATAATTTTCTTCAAAAATTTTCTTGAATTTTTTCTTATTGTCATGAATTTATTAATATTTTGCAATTTCTTCAATTATTTTTTACAAATTTCAATTATTTTCTTCAAAATTCAATTACTTTCTTCGTATTTAATTTTGTTTTCCATTTTTGAATTATTTTCTTTAAACTTCTATTATTTTTTCAAAATTTTAATTATTGACTTAAAAGTTTAATTTTTATACCAGCTTTAAATTATTTGTGTCATTATTCAATTAATTTCTTCATATTCAAATTATTTCGTAAACTTTTCAAGTATTGTCTTCAATTTTTTTATTTTTTACACCAGTTATCAATTATTTTTTTCAAATTACAATTATTTTTATTATTCTTTAATTATTTTTTTCTAATTTCAATTATATTTGAAATTTTTCAATTATTTTCTTCAAAACGCTAATTATTTTCTTCATATTTAAAGTTTTTTTTTACATTTTTGAATTATTCTTTTCAAATTAAAATTATTTTCTTTAAACTTCAATTCATTTCTTCAAATTTCAATTTTTTTCTCAAACTTCTAATATTTTCTTTAATTTTTCAATTGTTGTCTTAAAAGTTTAATTTTTACACCAGCTTTCAATTATTTCAGTCATTATTCAATTAATTTCTTCATATTCAAATTATTTCGTCAATTTTTCAAGTATTGTCTTCAATTTTTTTATTTTTATTTTACACCAGGTATCAATTATCTTTTTCAAATTACAATTATTTTTGTCATTCTTCAATTATTTTCTTCTAATTTCAATTATTTTTAAAAATTTTAAATTATTTCCTTCAAATTTAAATTATTTCATATGTTTATTTCAGTATTTTTTGATTTTTAATGAATTTTTCAATTAATTTTCTCATTTTTCAATTTTTGTTTCAAATTTGAATTATTTTTGTCATTTTTCAATTATTTTCTTCATATTTCAATTATTTTTACCATTTTCGAATTATTATTTTCTTCAAATTAGAATTGCTCTTTAGCCCTAGAATTTTTATTTAGCATAATTTTTATGTAACAGAGTTTTTATTTAACCGAATCTTTATTCAGTCCAATTTTCACTTGATAAGAGAATCCATTATTTCAAGGTTTTTTGTGCCAGAATTTGCATTTAACTGAATTTTTATATAACCAAATTTTTTTTTGTTCAAATTTGTTTAGTTAGTCAAAATTGTTACTTAGCAAAACTAGGATTTATATTTTTTTAAAATTTGTTTAACCCTTTCACTCCCAAGTGGTTCTTATAGCTTTTTAAGTCACTGATTACAAATCCTGTGTTAGTTTTCCAAAATTCAAAATGGCGGATCCAATATGGCGGCCGAATTTTTAAGAAGTGTTTAAAATCGCTTAAAATTGTTGACTCGGGGGTTTTTGGGTCGCTGATTACAAATACAGTGTTAATTTTTAAAAATACAAAATGGCGGATCCAATATGGCGATCCCAAAAATCCCAGAGTAACAAATTTCAAGCGAATCTAAAATGTTCTAAAAATTCGTAAATTTGAACAATTATTTATGTATTTTTTTAAATAATAAGAAGTTTAAGGCCCAATTTAGTCTAATTATTTTTAAAACTCTATTCTTTTTGAAAAAACGCACCAAAATTGAATGAAAAATATTAATTTTCTTGGAAGATATTAAAGTTTTTGTAGGTAACCCGGGTAAAAAAATCTTATTGAATAAAACCTCTAGTGAATCAGAGTTTTTAAAAAAGCACATTGATTGAAATTCTGAATAGTTTTAAATTGGAGTTCTTTATAATAAGATAAGTGATTTCCTATTAATATAAAATTTATTTATTTGGCAATTTTTAATCAGTTTGGAAATTTTGAGGTTAGATTGTCATATTTTACGCAAAATTTGGAATTTTTAATTAATTGATCTAATACTCTTAAATAATTTATATGCAGGGCTGTTAGATTTGATAATACTTTTTAAAATTAAACAAATATAAAAAAAAAAATTTTTTTTGGGAACACAATTGAGGTTTGAGGTTATGTCAATGGAGAGAATCTTCTCAAAAAAAAAATAATAGAAAATGAAATAATTATATGATTAATTGAGTCACCATCTTTTCCCAAGACAGAAGAATTTCTCGGATCTGATTTGAGCCTCTTTGGAGAGTCGTCCCATCATTATCTTCTTCCTTCATCTCTCTCGTATCTTCCTCTTGCTCCTCGCTCGTCGTCCCAGAGACACTCAACTTTTTCATCTCCAGCTTCAGCTTTATAGCAGACGAATTCATCTCAATTCTAATCACAAATTCTGTACCAGACATTTAAGTAACTAGACTCACCAGTTCCCTGCTGCTCTCGTCTGACTTTACCACTTCTTCAGCTCCCAGCTTCTTCCCAGACTCTTCGACTTCTCTTGAGAGTTTCCTTTTGCTCATCAGAGCTTTCGTCAAGTCAAACAACATCAACAATTAGATCAGAATTTTTTTAAAAAATTAAGAGATAAAAAAAAGTCACTTACCCATTACACTGTCATTTACTCTTTTCTGCTCCTGGTCAATAAGTCTTTTTCTCTCTGCAGCCTCCGCCTCTGGACCACCTTGTTCCCTGAAAAATAGTCACTTTTTTGGTTTTGAAATTTTTTTTACAAGATTTTGAAATTAAGAAATCTCTCTCGGTTAAATACAGAATATCAGAAAAAAATTACAGTGTCCGAATCTGAAGTTTGACTAACCAGATTGAATACAATTTTTGAGATAATTTAAAAAAAAAAAAATTAAAAGCACAAATCAAAAGCAAAAAGAATTTTTTTCCGAGATACTACGCTCGTATATTGCTACGTATTTTTCCACGCTGAATCCGCAGGCAGAATAACCAGATTGGCTGAAATTTTCGAGATAATATCAAAAAATTGGTCAAAAAACCCGAAAAAATACAAAAAATTTTTTTTTTTTGGATGGGACAATATGATAGTGTATTCCTATGTATTTTTCTACCCTGAATCCGAATCCAAAGTCAGAATAAGCAGATTGGCTAAAATTATTGAGATAATCTAACAAAAAAACTGCTAAAAAACAAAAAAATATCGCTTTTTTGAAATTAGTACAAAAAGTTTAGCACATCTAATCATTTTGATTTCAGATTCGGATTCAGCAGGAAAAAATACGTAGGAATACACAATCGTATTGTCATGGTAAAAAAAAATTTTTTTTGAGTTTTTTTTCGGGTTTTTGAACAAGTTTTTGAGACTTCCACTAAATTTTTACCCATTCTGGTTATTCTGACTTTGGATTCAAATTCAGTGGAGAAAAATACGTAAGAATTCACTAGCATACTGTCCCCATCAAAAATAAATCAATTTTTTGGGTTTTTCGGGTTTTTGAATAATTTTTAGCGATTATGTCAAAATTTTTAACTATTCTTGTTATTCTGAAGTTGGATTCAGATTCAACGCAGAAAAATACGTAGGAATTCACTAGCATATTGTCCAGGTCAAAAAAATAAAAAATTTCGGGTTTTTTTTCGGGTTTTTGAACAATTTTTTGAGATTATCTCTAAAGTTGTAATTGATTTTGTTATTGTAACTTTGGATTTGAATTCAGCGCAGAAAAATATGTAGGAATTCACTAGCATACTGTCCCCGTCAAAAATAAATCAATTTTTCGGGTTTTTTCGGGTTTTTGAACAATTAAAGAAAAATACGTAGGAATCTACTAGCATATTGTTTAGGTAGAAAAAATCGGGTTTTTTCGGGTTTTTGAACAATTTTTGAGATTGAACTATAATTTTTAACCATTCTGGTTATTCTTACTTTAGATTCGGATTCAGCTTTGAAAAATACGTAGAAATTCACTAGATACCTATTGTCCCAGTAAAAAAAAAATTTTTTTTCGTGTTTTTTAAGAATTTTTTGAGACTATCTCTTGAACTGTAATTAATCCGGATATTCTGAATTTAGATTGGGATTAAGTAGAGAAAACTAAGTAAGAATTCACTAAAATACTGTCACAGGCAAAAAAAAGAAATTTCTTCGGTTTATTTTCGGGTTTTGAAACAATTTTTTGAGATTATCTCTAAAATTGTAATTAATTTTGTTATTCTAACTTTGAATTTAAATTCAGAGGAGAAAAATAGATAGGAATTCACTCGCATACTGTCCCGGTAAAAAAAATAATTTTTTCGGGTATTTTTTCGGGTTTTTAAACAATTTTTTGAGATTATCCCTTAATTTTTAACCATTTTGGTTATTCTGACTTTGGATTCGGATTCAGCGAAGAAAAATAAGTAGGAATTCATTAGCATACTGTCACGGTCAAAAAAAAAAAAATTTCGGGGTTTTTTCGGGTTTTTTAAATTTTTTTTTGAGATTATATCTTAATTTTTAACCATTCTGCTTATTCTGACTTTGGATTTGGATTCAGCGAAGAAAAATAAGTAGGAATTCATTAGCATACTGTCCCGAACAAAAAAGTAATTTTTTCGGGTCTTTGAACAATTTTTTGAGATTGTCCTTTAATTTTTAACCATTCCGGTTATTCTGACTGTGCATTCAGATTTAGCTTTGAAAAATACGTAGTAATTCACAAAATACCTATTGTTCCAGTCGAAATTTTTTTTTTCGGGTTTTTGGACAATTTTTTGAGATTATTTGTAATTTTTTAACCAATCTGCTTATTATGACTTTGGATTTGGATTCAGCTGAGAAAAATAAGTAGAATTTCATTATCATACTGTCCCGGTCAAAAAAAAAAAAAAATTTCGGGTTTTTTTCGGGTTTTTGGAGAATTTTTTGAGATTATCCCTTAATTTTTAACAATTCTGGTTATTCTGACTTTGTATTTGGATTCAGCGGAGAAAAATAAGTAGCATTTTATTAGCATACTCTCCCGGTCAAAAAAAATGAATTTTTCGGGTCTTTTCGGGTTTTTGAACAATTTTTTGATATTGTCCTTTAATTTTTAACCATAATGGTTATTCTGACTGTGCATTCAGATTCAACTTTGAAAAATACGTAGAAATTCACAAAATACCTATTGTTCCAGTCGACAAAATTTTTTTGTTCGGGTTTTTGGACAATTTTTTGAGATTATTTGTAATTTTTTAACCAATCTGCTTATTATGACTTTAGATTTGGATTCAGAGGAGAAAAATAAGTAGGATTTTATTATCATACTGTCCCAGTCAAAAAAAAAAAAAAATTTCCGGTTTTTTCGGATTTGTGAACAATTTTCTTTAGAATATTCCGTAATCTTTAACCATTCTTGTTATTCAGAATTTGGATTTGGATTGAGCGGAGAAAAATACGTAGGAATTCACTATAGCATACTTTCCCTATAAAAAAAAAAGAATTTTCTGGTTTTTTTCGAGTGTTTGAACATTTTTTTGAGAATATCCTTTAATTTTTAACTATTCTGGTTATTCTGTTTTTGGATTCACATTTAGCGGAAGAAATAGGTAGGAATTCACTAGCATACTGTCCCGGTGAAAAAAAAAATCTTGTTTTTTCGGATTTTTGAACAATTTTTTGAGATTATCTCTAAATTTTTAATTAATCTGGTTATTCTGAATTCGGTTAAACAGCTGGATTCTGAAGCGAAAAAAGTAATTAATATTGAAAAAAATAAATGAAAGTTGAAAAAATATTGGAAATGATATCGGTTATGATATCAGAAATGATATCAGAAATGATATATTTCAAACAGCACAAACGATATAAACTTATATAATTTCTTATGTCATTTTTTATATAATTTTTGATATATAATTTCCGATGTCATTTCTGATATCATTTTTAATATTTATTTTATTTATTTATTTATTGCCAATAATTATTGTATTTACGAAATTGACGACATGTTTCAGTTTCTTCTTTCAGATAAATTGATCGGAATTGAGATAGAAAATAATGTCATTTCTAACATTAGAAATTATAATTTGAGATGATATCAGAAATAATATCGGAAATGATATCAGAAATTATGTCAGAAATGACAGCATTTCCTATTTTATTTCCGACCAATTTATTCAAAAGAAGAAACTGAATAATGTGAATTTCGTAAATGCAATAAGTTTTGTCATTAAATAAATATATAAATAAAAATGATATTGGAAATGACATCAGAAATGATAACAGATATGGTATCAGAAATGACATCTGATTTATTGACTAGAAATGATATCATTTCTGATATAATTTCTCATGTGATTTCTGATATAATTTCTGATATCATTTCCGATTTTTTTTCTGATGTCATTTTTTATGTCATTTCTTATGTGGGTAAGGATTCCTGAAGTGTGTCCATCATTTTCAAAAGGTATTCTGATTTTATTTAAATTTTAGATCTTGATAATAAATATTAAGATAAACAAAACCCTATAATATTATTAAAAAAATGTTGATATTTTAATAGTTATTAACAATCAAAGTTTTTTGTAAACAATCCTATTACTTCCGTTCTAATTAACAGAATGTTATAAAAATTGGAACTGTTACTTAAAAATAGGCGCTTGTCGAAATACTAAAAGTTTTTTTAAAAAACACATGCAATTTGTTTAAATAATCAACACTTGTTATAAACAAATTAAAAATTAAGCTTGTTCTTAATGAGATATTGACTTCGTTCTTTTTTAATATTATTCTGTATACAATTGTTCACATTTCCCAAAAATAAAATTTTGGGGCCCACTTTATAGGAATAAAATACTTTTAATTTTGTTGAAAGAAACACCGTTTAATTACTAATGTGAAGTTTTCAACAACAATATACTGTCCATATCTTTTGTTTTTTTCTTTAAATATGCTGAATCGTCAGAAACTTTTAAATTGAGAAAAGCAAAATACAAAAGTTATAATAATTTCTAAAATAAATATTATGAACAGATACAGTATACACATACGATAATTAAAAAGTTAGGTTATTTATGAATGTTTTATAAATGTTAAAAATCTTATTTTTAAAAATTTTTATTTCATGTTTCTTTAAAAATGAATTTGATAGATTAAAATACATTCGCTAAATATTTTACTATAACTATATTTTATATTTTACTATACTATATATTACTATATATATACTCTGTTTTTGTTTGCAATAATAAAACGTTAAATCATATTTAAATAATATTATTTAATAATAATATTTTTACAATTTTAGAACACAACAAAATGAGATTATATATCAGTTGTGTTCAAAAACTGTAGAAAAGTTATTATTAAAAATTATTATTTAAATATAATTTAACATTTTATTATTGCAAACGAAAACATAGTATATGTATTACATAATATAGTAAAATATTTACAAAACATATTTTAATCTATCAAATTTATTTTTAAAGAAACATGAAATTAAAAATATTTAAAATAAGATTTCAAACATTTATAAAACATTTACAAATAACCTAACTTTTTAACTATCATATGTGTATACTATATCTGTTCATAATATTTATTTTAGAAATTAATACAACTTTTGTATTTTGCTTCTCTCAATTTAAAAGTTTCTGTCGATTCAGCATATTTAAAGAAAAAAAAACAAAAGATATGGATAGTATATTGTTGTTGAAAACTTCACATTAGTAATTAAACGGTGTTTCTTTCAACAAAATTAAAAGTATTTTATTCCTATAAAGTGGGTCCCAAAATTTTATTTTTGGGAAATGTGAACAATTGTATACAGAATAATATTAAATAAACAGCACAGAAAGCAGGCGCATTGCGCCTACAATCTAGGGTTTCGTGGTCTTCTGTTACTCTATGTTTCCGTCTGTCTCACATGCAATCTGAAAAGCTGAATAACATAGGAAACTTAAAGTGACACAGGTTACTTGAAGTGATATAGGCTACTTGAAGTGAGATAGGCTACTTGAAGTGACATAGGCTACTTGAAGTGTGACATATGCTACTTAAAGTGACATAAGCTACTTAAAATGTGACATAGGCTACTTAAAGTGTGACATAGGCTACTTGAAGTGTGACTTAGGCTACTTAAAGTGACATAAGCTACTTGAAATGTGACATAGGCTACTTTAAATGACATAGACTACTTGAAGTGATATAGGCTTCTTGAAGTGACATAGGCTACTTGAAGTGTGGCATAGACTTCTTGAAGTGACATAGGCTACTTGAAGTGACATAGGCTTCTTGAAGTGACATAGGCCACTTGAAGTGACATGGGCTACTTGAAATGTGACATGGGCTACTTGAAATGTGACATAGGCTACTTGAAGTGTGACATAGGCTACTTGAAGTGTGACATAGGCTACTTGAAGTGACAGGCTACTTGAAGTGACATAGGCTACTTGAAGTGTGATATAGGCTACTTGAAGTGACATAGACTACTTGAAGTGTGACATAGGCTACTTGAAGTGACATAGGCTACTTAAAGTGACATAGGCTTCTTCAAGTGACATAGGCTTCTTGAAGTGACATAGGCTACTTGAAGTGACATAGGCTACTTGAAGTGTGACATAAGCTACTTGAAATGTGACATAGGCTACTTTAAATGACATAGACTACTTGAAGTGATATAGGCTTCTTGAAGTGACATAGGCTACTTGAAGTGTGGCATAGGCTTCTTGAAGTGACATAGGCTACTTGAAGTGACATAGGCTACTTAAAGTGACATAGGCTTCTTGAAGTGACATAGGCCACTTGAAGTGACATGGGCTACTTGAAATGTGACATAGGCTACTTGAAGTGTGACATAGGCTACTTGAAGTGACAGGCTACTTGAAGTGACATAGGCTACTTGAAGTGTGATATAGGCTACTTGAAGTGACATAGACTACTTGAAGTGTGACATAGGCTACTTGAAGTGACATAGGCTACTTGAAGTGTGACATAGGCTACTTAAAGTGACATAGGCTTCTTGAAGTGACATAGGCTACTTGAAGTGACATAGGCTACTTGAAGTGTGACATAGGCTACTTGAAGTGTGACATAGGCTACTTGAAGTGACGTGGGCTACTTGAAGTGTGACATAGGCTACTTGAAGTGACATAGGCTACTTGAAATGGGACAAAGGCTACTTGAAGTAACATAGGCTACTGTGTACGACGGACGGACGGACGGACGGACGGACGGACGACAAAGTCTCACTATAAGGGTTTCGGTCCCGAACCACGAAACCCTAAAAAGAACGAAGTCAATATCTCATTAAGAACAAGCTTAATTTTTAATTTGTTTATAACAAGTGTTGATTATTTAAACAAATTGCATGTGTTTTTTAAAAAAACTTTTAGTATTTCGACAAGCGCCTATTTTTAAGTAATAGTTCCAATTTTTATAACATTCTGTTAATTAGAACGGAAGCAATAGGATTGTTTATAAAAAACTTTGATTGTTAATAACTATTAAAATATCAACATTTTTTTAATAATATTATAGGGTTTTGTTTATGGGCATATCTCTGGAACATTTAACTTTTCAATAAGAAAAAATATTTTATTTTTTTTTGTAGCACAGTATTGAAACTTTGTCTACATAAACTTCAAGTGCTAAGCTTTCAAATTATACAAATGGACAAATAAAACTAATTGTCTTCAAGAAATTATAAATTATTTAAAATTACAAATAATTTTTAACCTGTAACATAAAAATATTCAACAGGTGGTTGCTTTTTAGGATGAAAAACAGTTGAAATGAATTGCTTGAGGGGTTATCATTTTTAAAAAACGATAAGTTTGTTTAATATTTTCAATATTTATAAGAATAGTAAAATATTAATAATACTACACTAGGAATAAAGGAATAAAGTTCCATTTTTGTGTGAAAATCAATCTCGAAATAAACATTAAAACTTAACCTTCAGGTTTTAATTAATGACAATTTCTGTTGAAAACATTAGAATCGGCAACTTCAGACTTAAAAATTTCTTTCTAAAAAATTTCGGTCGATTACGGTCGACCGTAATTGATAAATATTTTCACATTATCATTGCAATAAAGTATTTTTTCTCAAAGCACATTCACACAATGTTAAATGGTACTCGTAAAAATATATGTAAGTACTTTTTGAATACTTTTATTTCATTTTCGTGAAGTATCACTCGTATTACGATCGTTGTCAAATTTTGTACACACGTGTTTTCTGTTATTTAAATTAGAATAGTTTTTTGAAGACATGAAGCACATCAATTTAGTATGTCTCAAAATAATTCTAATTATTTAAACTTTTATTTTCCATAAACTATTTTGGTGTGCCAATAGTCTTATTCAAGAAAAATGATAAATAAGACGATTACGGTCGAAAAGGTTAAAAATGAGGGACAACTTTTAAAAACATATAACTTTCTTCACAATAAACAAAATATTAATTTTCATGCACAAATGTGTTCATCGTTTAATTAACTTTAAAAACATGTGTCATCTAACTAGTAATTTTTATTAATTACAAAGTTTCAACGTATAAACCATTCGAAAGTATGGTTAGGGACAAGTAAACATTGTTAAAAATCGGATGTTCAAATTGGAATAATTATTTATCTATTTAATAAATCAATGTGTAATCTTTTGGAAATAGTTCATCGTATCAAATGTTAATATTTCCAACAAAAATCAGGTAAAAATTGATTAAAATTATCAAAATATATGCAAGGGACATAAAAGTTAAAGGTTCCAGAGATATGCCCTTATCTTAATACTCACTATCAAAATATAAAATTTGAATAAAATCAGAATACCTTTTGAAAATGATGGACACAGTTCAGGAATCCTTACTCATGTCCGATTTTTCAACACGGTTGGCAAAAGTTTTTGTTCCGAAAAATGGTTATTGGTAAAAAAAAAATCGTTGATAAACTTATTTTGAAAAAAAAAGTGCCCTACATCGTTCAATTTGCCCTTAAATTCCAAAAATAAGCAGAATAGTGAAAATATCGTGTTACCATGCTTCTGCGCAAGCACGATCACGTGGAAATACAGGTCTATCGTCCAGGTGCAACAAGTTTCTACACTTCAAGGTCAAGGTCTTGCGATACATCTTGATCGTCTTGAGGACTGGATTTCCCTTGAGGGACAGCACCCTTAAGGACTTCATGTTTCCTAGAATCTAAAAAAGAAGAAATCAAGTCCCCTCGAGTGTTAATTCTATTGAAGAGACTCACCTCGAGCACGTCCAAGGTGTCTATCTTGTTATGAGACAGGTCTAAAATCGAGACATTCTCAAGAGACTGCAGGTGCTCGATATCATCTCTTTCTTGCAGGAAGTTGTCAGAGATGTTGAGAGTGTTCAGGAATTTAAGACCATCTAAAATCGAGAGTCCATTTATCAATGAAAAAAATCCACTTTCTCTTTTTTCTCCCCCTTGATTTTCATCTAATTTATTTTTTTTTTTTTTTATAGGAAAATAAATTTTATATATATCTTTTTACTCATTAAAAATTTAGAGAAAAAAAATAAAGAAGATAAACAATTTTTTATAAATTTTTTTATAAATACTCCAAGTTTAAAGATAATAAAATAAGTGGGTAACTCTCTAAATCTGAATTAGTTAAAAATAACTAATTACACATCAGTCAAATCGTGGCTGAATTTTTGTTTATGCAATTTAAAAAAAATAACTAAAATTTGAATAAAATATTAGTTATTTTGTCATAACCTAAAAATATATTTGACTATAACAATTAGTTATTTTTTACTAAATGATTAGTAAAAATATAATTAGTTGAATATTAGTGACGTGAGTTTTTGCTTTCAAATTAGTTATTTTTAACTGATTTGAATTTAGAGAGAAAATATAAAAAAAACTTTTTACAATATGGAATTTAAACTAACCGAGATTCTCTATCTTTTTAATCATATTATGCGACAAATTCAAACTGTCGAGTTTCGTCAGGCATTGAAGATTTTCGATTTTGTTTATTAAATTATTCTGAAGAAAAAGACACTTCAACTCTGTCTGGTTCTCAAGATTCGCTATCTCTCGAATTCCATTATTCTCGAGCCAAAGGGACTTGAGAGCTGTGTATTTTTCCAAATTTTCAATAAACGAGAAACCTAAAAATTCGATTTTTTTATTTTTGAAAATACTCTCTAAAATCTGAATTAGTTAAAATTAACTAATTATTAGTAAAATATAACTAATTATTAATAGAAAAATAACTAAAAAATAGTTAAAATTTAACTAATTGAATTAGTTAACAGAATTTTGCTAAAATATTTCTTATTTTGACATAACCTAAAAATGAATTTGACTAATAATTAGTTATTTTTTACGAAATAATAATTATTAGAAATATAACTATTTCAATTAATGACTGAGATTTTGCTTTCAAATTAGTTATTTTTAACTAATTCAGATTTAGAGAGTCGACATCTTTCTAAATTTGAATTCGTGCAGAGTTAATGATTTTAATTAGTAATTTTTCGGTTAAATTTGATTTAGAAATTTTTAATTCTGTGACGACAGAAATTTTGGTAGAAAATTACCAAAAATTGGTATAAATTTTTATTAATTAAAATAGTGGTCCTCACTAATTCAGATTTAGAAAGATTCAGTAACTTTTGTGTTTGTTGATCATTTTATAATAATTTAAATATTTTTTCGAAAAAGGATAATTAAAAAATTATTTTTATTAAAAATATGATTAATTAAACAAATACCTTTGTAATGGAGATATAAAACATCATTTAAATATGGAGTCTGGTACAATTTGTGTTCCTTACAATGTTTCTTAATATACTCTTCAGTCATTCTGTCGAAATGTCAGAAATTAAAAAATGAAAGTGTTTTATTAAAATGATAATGAAATAGAATCTCAAATTAAATTTAAAAGTTAAAAAAAAGAAATAAATGAAAAAAAATTTATTTGATGTAAAATAAAATTGTAGTAAATAAACTTAATTAAAAATAAAAAACAACATTCGTAAAATTGAAGCATGAAGTATTTAAAAGTAAGTCTGAATTTTTACAAGTAAAAAAAATATACACAAAATTGAAATAAAAAGTGTTTAAAATTTACTCTAAATATCTACATTAGTGAAAAGTGGACTATTAATTCAATTAGTAAAAGTTATTCTTATATTTATAATCTACTTTTCACTAATTTTAATTTAAAGGAATAAAATTAGATGAAAAATTTTTAGAACTCATTAAAAGGAATTTAAAATTAAATTTAACTAAAGTAAACTTTAATATACAGTATAGTAATATTTAGTTTTAAAATTAAAATTTTCGTTTGTATTAATGTAAAAATACCTTAATCCATGCTTCTTCGGATCAAAATCGTAAATTTTGCCTTTAATAAAACACTTTTCTTCTTTTTTTTCTGATTCGTCCAATGAAGAGTCATCGGAATCATTATTAACATTTTCTGATTTTTCTTCAACAAAAATAGAATTAGCAATTTTGTTTTTATTATTTTTATCATTTTCAGTAAATTCTTTCTCGTTTTCTTCATTATTTATAATTATATTATTTTCATTTACTCGGTTAGTATCTTTATTATCTTCTTTTAAATCTTCTTTTATATCTTCAACTACAACTATATCTTCTGAGTCGTTTTTAATAAGTTCATTGTCATTTTTTCTGTCATTTATTTCTTCTTTGATAATTTTAATATTTTCTCGAACATCTTCATTATCTTCTTTTTCTTCTTTATCTTCAATATTTTCATTCTTCTTTATAATGACTTCTTTGTCTTCAAAATCAATGTCTCCTTGAATAGTTTCAATATCTTCTCGGATATATTTTAAATCTTTAATCTCTTTATTATCTTGTTTCATATCTTCTTTAGCTTCAATAATGTCTTCAGTTTCTTCGAAGTCTTTCTTATAATCTACAAAATCTCCCCAAATATTAAAATCTTCTCTAAATTCAATTTTGTACTCACTAGCTTCGATATTTTTTTTAGTTTCAATCATTTCTTTAGGACCTCTTATAGCTTCTTTAGCTTCAATTATATCGTTATTTACTTTGGTAGCTTCTTGAATGTCTTCATTATCTTTCATAAAATCTTCATTATTCTCCTCAATATATTTTTTACCTTCAACTGTGTCTCCAATAACTTCAATATCTTCTTTAGCTTCAATTATGTCTTCTTTGACTTTGGTATCTTTTTCGTTAATATCATTATTTTGTTTAATGACTTCATTTACTTCCTTAATATCTTCATCGTCTTCTTTAACATCTTCCTTATCTTTAATTTCTTCTTCAGCTTCAGTTATGTCTTCAGTAACTTTAATGTCTTTTTTAGCTGCATTTATATCTTCACTTTTATTGGCATCTTCATCAATGTCTTTATCATCATCTCTAAAGTCACTATCTTTTTTTACATATTCCATAGCTTCAATTATGTCTTCACTGACTTTAATATCTTCTTTAGCTTCAATTATATCTTCACTTTCTTTGGTATCTTCCTCTTGAACGTATTTATTATCTTCTTTTGTATATTTTGTAGTTTCAATTGTGTCTTCGTTAACTTTAATGTCTTCTTTTGCTTCTTTTATATCTTCATTTGTATTGGTATCTTCCTCCTGAACGTCTTCATTGTTTTCTTCAATTTCATTATAATCCTGTTTGATATATTTTTTAACTGCAATTGCCTCTTCAACAATTTCGATATCTTCTTTAGCTTCAATTATGTCTTCACTTACTTTGATATCTTTTTCGTTAATATCATAATTATTTTGTTCAATTTCTTCATTTATTTCCTTAATATCTACATTATCTTCTTTAACATCTTCATTATCTTCTCTAAGAACTTCATTATCTTCTTTTACATCTTCATCAACTTCAATAATACCTTTTATATTTTCTTTCATCTCATCTTTTTTAATTTCATTTTCTTTTTTCATTTCCATATCATCTTTTTTCACATTTTCATCTTCTTCTCGAATATCTTCAGAATCTTCTTTAATTTCTTCATTATCTTCTTCAATAATGTCAATAATTTCTTTATTCTTCTTTTCAAAACAAACCTTTCTTTCACTTAAGTTACAAAGATCCACTTCGTTCATTGAATTTCTCAAACAATCACCATAACCTGCATTCTTTAAATTATTATTAATTATCTTCATTTGGAAGAAATCAACTTTATTTAAATCCTTTTGAAGTTTCATGTCTTCAGTTTCTTCAATAACTTCTAACGAGTAATCTCCATTGGCCAAATTAACAAAATTATCACTTATTTCTTCAGAATCAATTTCATTCCGTAATATATTATAATCGATAGCTTCTTTATCTTCTTCTTCAGAATCAATCATAGCTTCACGATTTATTTCTTCTTTAATTATTTCTTCATTAATCTGATTATCAGATTTGCCACAAACTTCTTCTTTCCCAAAAACTCCAATTTCATTTATCTTCATTTCTTTCGAATCTTCAATTCTAGGTAAAATTTCTTCTTCTTTACTTTCTTCATTTTCTTCTCTTTTCTCATTCTTCTTTTCCATTCCCCAATTTTCTGCCATTTTCCCATTATTTTTTTCCTCTTCTATCAACTTTTTACATTCCTCAAATTCCAGACTGAGATCTTCCAAAGCTTTGCTTTTTTCTTCCTCGATTTTTCTCTTCTTTTCTTCAATTTCCCTTAAAACTTGCTCAACATCTTTCTTCGATTTTGGACTACTATCCGGGAAAAACTTTGCCAAATCTTCTTCACTTGGAGTAAAAATATCCTGAGCACTAGTTTTCGTGCAACTTTTTTTCTTCAGCAAATCTTCCTGCAATTTTTCTTCACAAATTGTCTCTTCATCTGAAGAAATACTTTCGCTCTTTTTTAAATCTAATTCATCTTTAAGAGGGAGATTTAAATCTGTATCTTCAATAGAGGTTGATTTTAAAAAATATTCAATGTCTTCTTTTAGAAAATGTATTTCTTCATTTAACTTCGTTTCTTCAATTGTGTCTTCGGGAAAAATTATTTCTTCGATTTCTTCTTTATGAAACTTTATTTCTTCAATATTTTCTTCCAGAAATTTTGTTTCTGGAACTTTTTCTTTTGTAAACATTATTACTTCAATATCTTCGTTCAGAAAATTGATTTCTTCAATTTTATCTTCAGTACTTTTATTTTCATTGGGAAATTTTGTTCCTCCAGTTTCTTCTTTGTGAAACTTTATTTCCTGAATTTTTTCTTCGAGCAATATTGTATCTTGAATTTCTTCCTTGGGAAAATTTATTTCTTCAATTTCTTGTTTTCGAAAATTACTCTCTCGTGTTTCTTCACTTGGGAAATTAGTTTTCGTATCCATCTCTCTTGAAAAATTTATTATTCCATCTCCACTTACTGGAAATATGATTTTTTTCGTTTGTTCTTCAGGAAAATCTATTTCTTCAATTTCGTTTTTGAGAAAATCTTCTTTCGATAATTTTTTTTCTTCAACTTTCTTTTCTTTAAAACACATTTCTTCAGTTTCTTCTTTTGCAGAAATCAATCTCTCTCTCTCGTCTTTCGATAAATTAAAATCTTCTTTTTCAGAAAATTGTATTTCTTCTACCGGAAGATACTTTTCTTCATTATCTTCAGTTAATAAAATTTCTTTTTGTTTCGGGAATATAAACTCTTCAATTTCTTTTATTATCATTAAATCGTCATCGATATTTTCATCTTTCTCCTCAGTCCAAACTTTTAGCAACGATTCGAGATATTCTTCTTTCGGATCAGGTTTCTTCACTTCTTCCTCTTCTTCATCTTCAAATAAATTTAATTTTTTTCTTTTTTTTGTAAAACTTACTTCCATGTTACCTTCTTCAGAAATGTCTTCTCTCTCTGGAAAATTCCAATTTTGACACTCCTGATACGAAAAATGATCATCATCTTCAATCTCTTCTTTTTCTAAATTCAGAGAAACTTCAATAGCTTCTTTTATCAATTCCTGATTTTCAGCAGTGGAGAAATGAAAATTATCATTTTCTTTTCTAATCCAATTAGTGTGTTCTTTCTCCGGAATTAAATCTTCAATCTTTTCAGAAAATCTCTTCCTCTTGTCTTTCTTCAAAAAATCAAAGACATCAAAATTCTCGACTTCTTCATTTTGAAAATTATCAAGATTGAATGAAACGTGTTTCTCTTTTTTGTGACAATTTTTGTCACTTCGTCGACGAAAAATTTCTTTTTTCTCATCACTAAAATCCATTTTCTCCATCCAAGTCTCTTCTTCCCAGGATTCAAAAATTCTTCTATATTTCTCATCTTCTTTTTTAAATTCCTCGAAATTATCCTTCTTCGACAATTTTCTTTCCTCTTGCTCGACTCGAAAAATTTCTCGAATTCTCGCATTCTCCTCAAATTCGTCCTCCATTTTTTGAATTTCACTTTTATCCATCGACTCCACTTTATTCTTCAAACTCAAATCCATTTCTTCAATTTCTTCATTTTCCAAATTAATCTTGGAATAATCCGAAACTTGATCCCAGGTTAAATATTTGTCAAAAACCTCCTCTCGCTTCTCTTCCAGAAGATTTTTCAAATTTTTGTTAATCCTCTTTTGACAACTGAGAGCTTTCTTCATTTCTTCAACTTCTCGCATCAATTTCTTCGTCATAGCTTCACTTTCAAAAAGCTCCTGTAGACATTTATTTTTCGAGGAATTCTCCTCCGTTGTTTCCTCAACTTTCTCCAGATTCTGATTCTCATTCTCAAAATACTCAATAGCTTCAAAATCATAAGCATCAAAATTCTTCAAATCCATTTCTTCATATTGTCTCGCTTTTCTTCTCAAGCGATCCATTTCTTCGATTTCTGTTTTTAAATTTGATTCAGAGCCGCGAAGTAACTCGGTTTTATCATTGAAGATTATTTCTTCAATTTCTTCAGCTTGACTTCCAGACTCCGCGTCCCAGACTCGCAAAAATTGAAGATAATCTTCGCGCTGCTTGTCTTCATCCAATGGCAGATCGAAATCTGTTTCTGAAGAGGCTGAAGAGTCTTGACACGACTTTTTAAAACTTACTTCAGCTCTCTTCAAATCCTCGAGATTTTTTAGAAGATTGCGCGTCATTTCTTCAGTGTCGAGAATTTCCTGCTCAAGTCGGGAAGAAAATGAACATTCTCCGGGACTCAGTGAAGTTCTTGATGATAAACAATCCTGGAAATTCTAGAATTTTATTTATTATTTTATTATATATTTTATCTTATAAACAATTATAAGTATTTTAAAATATAATATTTATAAATAAATAAACAACTGTTATTTACATAGGATAAAATAATTAAAATTTTTAAATTAAAAAAACTGCAAAAATATGTAGCTTAAGCTTAAAAAAATTATTTCAAATTTTGCAAATTATTTGAAAAAATAATGAAAATAATTAAAAAATTGGGGAAAAATTAAAAAATCATAGAAATGTTTTAAAATTAAAGAAAATTATTGAAATTTGAGAAAAATACTTCAAATTCTAAGAAATTGAAAAAAATAAAAGAATTAAAAATTGTAGAAGATAATTGAACGTTGAAAAACATTATTGAAATTGAGGTAAATAATTAAAAATTTAGGAAATTAATACAAAAACAATAAATATGAAAAAAAATTGAAGAAAATAATTGAAAAATGATAAAAATAATTGGAATATATTAAGAATAATTACAATTTCAAATAAATAATTGAAAGTCTTGAAAATTATGCCAAAACAATGAAAAAATTAGAAATTGGAGAAAATAATAGAAAAGAAACAGAATTTATTTGTACGTAAAAGAAAATAATTCAAAAATCGTTTAAAAATTTTAAAATTGATGAAAATTGAATAAATTAAAGATTCTATAAATTTGAGATAACAGCTGAATATTTAGGAAATTAATATAATTGATAACTGATTGAAATAATTAAAAAATGGAGAAAATAATTGCAAAATGATAAAAAGAAATGAATTTTGAAAAAATGAGTGAAATTAAGATATATAATTAAAATTTTAGGAGATTAATTCAGAAGTAATGAAAATGATTAAAAACTGAAGAAAATTATGAACAAATAATATAAATAAATAAAATTGAAGAGAATAATTAAAATTAAAGAAAATAATTAAACAAAAATACAGAATATATTTTAAATAGAGGAAAATTAAAGAAAGTTTCAGAAAGATACTTAAAAATCTGAGAAATAAATTGAAAAAAATTAAAATAATGAAAAATCGAAAAAAACAATTGAAAATTAGAAAAAATGATTGAAATTGAGATAAATAATGAAACAATTAAGTAATTAATTCTGAAATGATGAAAATGATAAAAAATTGAAGAAAATAATTGAAAAATGATAAAAATAATTTAAAATTTCAAAAAATATTGAAATATGATGATAGTAATTACAATTGCAGATAAATAATTGAATTTTTTTGAAAATTAAGCCAAAACAATCAAAAAAATTAGAAATTGGAGAAAATAATAGAAAAGTTACAGAATTTATTTTTAAGTAAAAGAAATAAATTGAAAAATCAATTAAAAATTTAAAAATTGAAGAAAATTAAATAAATTTAATATTCTTTAAATTTGAGATAATAGCCGAATATTAAAAAATATAATTGAAAAATAACTAAAATAATTAAAAGATGTAAGAAATAATTAAAAAATGATGAAAATAAATAAATATTGAAAAAATGATTGAAATTGAGATAAATAATTAAAAATTTAGGAAAATTAATTCAGAAATAATGCAAATGATTAAAAACTGAAGAAAATAATGAACAAATAATATAAAATTGAAGAGAATAATTTAAATAAAAAAAATAATTGAAATACGTAAAAAATAATTGAAAACCTGTGAAATTAATTGAAAAAATAAGAATAATTGAAAATTGAAGAAAAGAATTGAAGAAAGCTAAAAATAATTGAAATTGAAGATAATTAATAAAAATTTTTGGAACTTATGAAAACAAATGAAAATAATTAAAAAGTGAAGAAAATATTTGAAATTTGATAAAAATACACACAAATCTTACAAAACAATTTTACAAAATAGAAATAAGAATTAAAAATTGAGCAAAATAATTGAAAAATGATAAAAAAAATTAAAAATTTTTAAAATAATTGAAATATGATGGAAATAATTACAATTTTAGATAAATAATTGAAATTTTTAAAATTGTGCCAAAACAATGAAAAAAATTAGAAATTGGAGAAAATAATAAAAATATTACAGAATTTATTTTTAAGCAAGAGAAATGAATATAAAAGAAATAATTGAAAAATTGTTTCAAAAATTGAAAATTGAAGAAAATTGAATAATCTAAATTTGAGATAAGAGCTGAATGTTTAGAAAATTTAATTAAAAAAAATTAAAATAATTAAAAGATGGAGAAAATAATTGAAAATTAAGAAAAATGATTGAAATTGAGATAAAAAATTGAAAATTTAGGATATTATTTCAGAAATATTGAAAATTAATTTATAATTGAAGAAATTAATTAAAATTTTAGATAAGATAAAATTACATAATATATTTTAAATAAAGGAAAATTAAAGAAAATTTTAGAAAAATACTTTAAACTTTTAGAACTTCATTGAAAAAAATGAAAATGAATAAAAATTAGAGAAAATAATTGAAAAAATACGAACATAATTTAAAATTGAAGAAAACAATTTTAAATTAACGTGAAATAATTACAAAAAATACAGAATATACCTAAAATACAAGAAATTCATAGATATAGTTGAAATTTGAATAAAGTAATGTATATTTTAGATAAATAATTTAAATTTTTTTGGAATTTGTGAAAAAGAACGTAAGTAATTGAAATTTGAAGTAAATAATAAAGAGAATAATATAAATAATTAAAAATTGAATTAAATAATTGAAAAATAATAATAGAAATTTCAGAAAAATACTTGAAAATCTGAGAAATTAATTGAAAAAAATTAGAATCATTAAAAAGAGAAAAAGAGAAATGAAAAAAGGTCAATAATAAAATTTTGTGGATTTATGAAAACAAATGAAAATAATTGAAATTTGAGAGAAATACTTAAAAATCTTAGAAAATAATTTTACAAAATGAGAATAATAATTAAAAGTTAAGACAAATAATTGAAAACTGATAAAAAGAATTTAAAATTGAAAAAAATAATCAAAATTTTATAAAAATAATTAAAATTAAAAAAAAATAATTTAAATATGATGAAATATTTGAAATTTCAAATTAATAATTGAAAATTTTGAAAATTATTCCAAAACAATGAAAAAAATTAGAAATTGGAGAAAAAATAGAAAAATTGAATTTATTTTTAAACAAAAGAAAATAATTGAAAAATTGTGTAAAAAATTGAAAATTGGAGACTTTTGAATAAATTTGAGATAATTGAAAATTTAGGAAAATTATTAAAAAATAATGAAAATAATTGAGAGATGGAGAAAATAGTTGCAAAATGTTAAAAAGAAATGAAAATTGAACAAAATAAATGAAAATTGAGTGATACATTTGAAAAGTTCAGGATATTAATTCAGAAATAATGAAAATCATTAAAAACTATAGATAATAATTGCAAAATGAAAATAATAATGGTAAATTAAAAAAATTATTTGAAATTTGCGATAAATAATATAAAATTTAGCAATAAATGATAAAATTATTTTATTGTCGAAGAGCAAATAATTAAAATTTAAAAAGTGATAAAAGAATTGCAGAAAATAATTCAAATATCCCGAAGGTAGATTTAAGATTTAGGGAAAAATGTGCCAAATAATGAAAATAACTAAAAATTGCAGAAAATAATTAAAAACTGATAAAATTATTTAAAAATTGCAGTTTAAGTAATTAAAATCATAACAGAAAAGAGTTATTAAAATTTGAAAATTTTTTAAAACATCTCAAATTTAAAAATATTTTAACCGTGTATTAATAATTTAATACAATTTAATTATATTTTCACTTTATTTAATTTTGTAACCTAAAACACTAAAAATCCCAACATTTTAGAAATATAAAGTCTAAATTTGCCTCTGATAAAAATTACCCTAGCATTTTTTCAATTTCCAAAAAAAAAGGTTAATTTTGTTTCAATTTGAAACAAAATTTTCATAATGACAATTTGAGGGTACCTGATCATCGGAAGATTGACTTCTGGTCTCTAAATCGTCGTCTGGGTGACAAAATTTTGTCCCTTTATTGGCAAATTTGTCCAAACAATTTGGCTCGTTTAGGTCAATAAAACAGTTATCTTTATCTTGAGCGGAATCAAAATTTTGCGCCGTCGCCATAGTGCTTGGAAAATTTCTGATAATGGAAATTTCCCCTTGATTAAATTCTGCCTTTGACGTATAATTATTCAAGTTTTAAAAAACAACTTGGGAATAGATGAAAAAAAGTTCTGTCAAAGTAACAAGACAATGTTGACTTGCGTAAGCTAACAACGAAAATGAAGTCAGCTTCGTCATAGCAACGAGCGTCACCTTTACTTGTTTAGTCGATCAGCATCAATTCAAATTTTTTCCCATTTACTTTCTTCTTCAATCGAAATGTTGCTCGGATTCTTGAAAAAAAATTTTATTCAGCTTTATTACGAAAAATTAACAATTTGCGATTTTTTTTATAAAAATATGCCAAAAAGGAAAGAAAACCATAAACTGTTTTAATTTAGAAAAAAGTTTAATTTTAAATTATTTATTTATTTATTTTTTTGTTTGTCAGTCAAAAAATTTATATACGCTCGAATTAAGTGCGCCCCAATTTAAAAATGTTTTTTTTTTTTTGTATTATTCTAAAATTAAAATTTTATAAATTCAAATTAATTTTTGTTTCTTGCTCTAGAAAGGGCGCTTGACATTTTAAAAACTAAATTTATTTGTAAATGAATTAAAAAAAAAAGAATTTGTTTGGAAAATTTTAATGAATTTTGATATAATCTGGCAATGTTAATTTATGTATTGAAAATGAGATTGAAATGCGAATTCAGAATTGATGTTGAGTCTCGCATCTGCCGATTTCGAATTCAAAGTGTATTCAAAATTCAAATGCGATTCTACCTCTGACTCCCCCGCTGATTCAATGGCACGCGCGAGATTTTAAATCTTGTTTCGGACAGGAAGACAAAAAGAAAAAAAAAAAAAAAAAGCGAATGCAAACCACCCACCAGAAATTTGCTTTTCAAAATTTTATCCTCTGGCAGAAATCCAGGTGGTTGGGTATTAAAAATTCGCTTCAATTACATAATCTTCTTTTTTCGATAGTCATCTGCACAGACTCCGACGAAAATCGAGGAGACTCCTTGGTTTGGACCCGAGGTCAGGGTCATCAACCGAATCGCGAAATTTATACTTAACCGTCAGACTTAATCTGGAAAAATTCCCGCACGATAATTTTTACATTCATTTTTTTTTAGAATAAGATTTTTTAATTACTGTAGGTTAATTTTTTGAGTATCGGAATTTTTAAACTGGACGATTTTTTAATTTTTTTAAAGATATTACGGAAATTTTTGCAAATTTAATTAAATATTAAATTTTGCGAATAATTAAAAATAAAAATTTTAATTTATAAATAAGTGAAATGAATTTATAAATAATTTATAAAAAATAATTAAATTAACATTTTTGAGACTTAATCTGGGAAAATTTCCAAACAATAATTTTTACATTAATTTTTTGTTAGAAAAATATTTTTTAATTGTTGTAGGTTTATTTTTAGAAATTTTTGTTTTGTTTTAAACAATGATTTTTTAATTAGCAGAATTGTAGGTTAACTTTTTGAGTATGACAATTTTTTATTGAAACGATTTTCAGTTTTTTAAAAATTATTACTGAAATGAAATTTCTTGGTAGAAAAAGTTTTTTTAAGCACGTAAAGGTTCAAATTTTGAGCGCGGTTCAATTTAAAAAATGCGCTCATAAATTAATTTCTTTCGCAGAATTTTTTTTCATATTCGAATAAATTCTCAATTTAGTAAATAATTAAAAATAAAATTTTCTATTTATAAATGTTTAAATTGAGTTTATAAACAATTTATAAATAATAAATAAATAATTTAAAGTTTTTTCAGACTTTATTTAGAAAAATTCTCACACGATCATTAATTTTTTATTTTTTAAAAAAAGATTTTTTAATTAGTAGAATTGTAGGTTACCTTTTTCAGTATAAAAATTTTTAAACTTGACATTTTTTATTAAAACAATTTTCAATTTTTGTAAAAATACTACGGAATTAAAATTTGTTGAATTAAATAAATAAGTGTTATTTTTTGCGCACGGAAACTTATTTAAACGTTTTAAATTTTGAGCGCGGTTCAACATTAATGCGCTCATGTTCAGCGCATTAATTTAATTTATTTCACAGAATTTTTTTCGATAATTGCAATAAATTCTCAATTATAGTAAATAATTAAAAATAAAGTTTTCAATTGTAAAATAATTAAAAATAAATTTTAAATTTATAAATAGTTAGCAAGTCATGCGCTCGAATTTAAAATAAAATTTTTAATTTTTAATTGAGAAGAAGCGTAAAAATGATAGAAATTGAAAGAAGACGAAAAATGTTAATGGATGCAGCCTCCTCGGGACGGAGAAAATTGAAAAAAAAGGAGTTAAATTTATTCAAGATTCACGGACGAGTCGAATAAAAATATAGAAGCGTCTAATGCATCTCGCGTCTTAAGACTTAACGTCTAACGTCGCTCGGGCGCGTCAGGAAAATTCATAAATAATTGATCTTGAAATGGGATACTGTCCCTGAGACTATCCATTCATTTATTGTCTATATACTCTCACTGATTCCAGTGCGGATAGCTAACCATAAATTTTAACCCCACGAAAACTTACATACATTTTAATACCAATTTCATTTCCTGTGAATATCTTCCCAACAATTCTCACAATTTCAATTTTATTCTTTATTCCCTTTTCCCATTGTCGCTTTATTCTCCAATCCTGACAATCTTACTTCCACGCTCAATATGCAATTTTGTCAACTGAATAATCCAATTCGTCAATTATTTGAAACAAATTTAAAATTTAAATAATTATTTTTTATTATGTAAAATTAATTAATTTCCTTATGAATTTTTAATTATTTAATTATAAACAAATTTTTAATTTAAACAATATTTTTTGTGTTAAAAAAAATTTAATTATAATTACTGAGCGCGCTCGAACTTGATGCGTTTAATTTTAAAGGAAATTAAATTGAATGCGCTCAAAACTAAAAATTAGGAAATGAAGATATGGTTGAAATTAAACGCGCTCGATTTTAAAATTTCAATTCTCGGAAAATTTTATAAAATATTTATTTTGAAAAAAATTTTGTGCGCTCCATCTACATTTGCTTAGTTTTAATACGTTGTGAATTAATTGCTCTCGCGCTCAAAGTCTTCAATTAAGATATTAGGTAAAATAAATAATTTACACATTGCGCTCAACGTGTAAAATATTTGAAGAAACTAAAATTTTATTCAATTTTCATTTGATTATATTATATTGATTTTTATTATATTTATTTAATCTTTAGATTAAACGCGCAAAACGCTCATAATGTTATAAAAAATATGTCGGTCAAAACTAACTGCGCTACATATTTTTAATAAACGAATTTTAATTTAAAAAATGTTTGAGAATCGAAATTTTCACACGTTCAATAAGCAATTTATCAATTAAATAATCCAAATCGGCAATTATTTGAAACAAATTTAAAATTAAAGTAATTATTTTGAATCAAGAATTTTTTATTTAGTAAAATTACTTAATTTTCTTATGAATTTTTAAATTATTTGACTATTAAGAAATTTTTAATTTAAACAATTTTTTTATTTAAAAACGATTTAAATTTAATTACTGAGCGCGCTCGAACTTGCTGCGCTTAATTTTGAGAAAATCAAATTGAATGCGCTCAAAACTAAAAATTAGGAAAAGATATGGTTGAAATTATACGCGCTCGATTTTCAAATTTCAATTCTCGGAAAATTTTATAAAATATTTATTTTGAAAAAAA
This sequence comes from Ganaspis brasiliensis, assembly GCA_037103525.1. Classification (NCBI taxonomy): domain Eukaryota; kingdom Metazoa; phylum Arthropoda; class Insecta; order Hymenoptera; family Figitidae; genus Ganaspis; species Ganaspis brasiliensis. The sequence continues at coordinate 468,075 of JAZKLR010000103.1, read as the reverse complement.
TTTTGTGCGCTCCATCTACATTTGCTTAGTTTTAATACGTTTTGAATCATTGCTCCCGCGCTCAAAGTCTTCAATTAAGAAAAAAAAAAATTTATAATTTATAATGTGCTCAATGTGTAAAATATTTGAAGAAACTAAAATTTTATTCAATTTTCATTTGATTATATTATATTGATTTTTATTATATTTATTTAATCTTTAGATTAAACGCGCAAAACGCTCATAATGTTATAAAAAATATGTCGGTCAAAACTAACTGCGCTACATATTTTTAATAAACGAATTTTAATTTAAAAAATGTTTGAGAATCGAAATTTTCACACGTTCAATAAGCAATTTATCAATTAAATAATCCAAATCGGCAATTATTTGAAACAAATTTAAAATTAAAGTAATTATTTTGATTCAAGAATTTTTTATTTAGTAAAATTACTTAATTTTCTTATGAATTTTTAAATTATTTGACTATTAAGAAATTTTTAATTTAAACAATTTTTTTTATTTGAAAACGATTTAAATTTAATTACTGAGCGCACTCGAACTTTCTGCGTTTAATTTTGAGGAAATCAGATTGAATGAGCACAAAACTAAAAATTAGGAAAAAAAGATATGGTTGAAATAAAACGCGCTCGATTTTCAAATTTCAATTCTCGGAATGTTTTATAAAAAATATATTTTGATAAAATTTTTATGCGCTCCATCTATATCTGCTTAGTTTTCGGACGTTTAGAGCTAATTGCTCTCGCGCTCAAAATCTTCAATTAAGAAATTAGGAAAAACTAATAATTTACAGTTTATAATACGCTCAATGTGTACAATATTTTAAGACTGAATAATCAAATTTGTCTATTATTTGAAACAAATTTAAAATTTAAATAATTATTTTAATTCAAGAGTTTTTTATTTTGTAAAATTTCTTAAGTTTCTAATGATTTTTTTAATTATTTAACTATAAACAAACTTTTAATTTAAACAATTTTTTTTATTTAAAAACGATTTAAATGTAATTACTGAGCGCGCTCGAACTTTCTGCGTTTAATTTTGAGTAAATCAAATTGAATGCGCACAAAACTAAAAATTAGGAAAAGAAGATATGGTTGAAATAAAACGCGCTCGATTTTCAAATTTCAATTCTCGGAATGTTTTATAAAAAATATATTTTGATAAAATTTTTATGCGCTCCATCTATATCTGCTTAGTTTTCGGACGTTTAGAGCTAATTGCTCTCGCGCTCAAAATCTTCAATTCAGAAATTAGGAAAAACTAATAATTTACAGTTTATAATGCGCACAATGTGTAAAATATTTTAAGACTAAATACACCAATTTGTCAATTATTTGAAACAAATTTTTAATTTAAACAATTTTTTATTTAAAAACGATTTAAATTTAATTACTGGGCGCGCTCTAATTTGCTGCTTTTAATTTTGACGAAATTAAATTAAATGCGCACAAAACTAAAAATTAGAAAAAGAAGATATATTTTATAAAATATATATTTATTTTGTCAACACTTTTGTGCGCTCCATCTACATTTGCTTAGTTTTCATACGTTATAAATTAATTGTTCTCGCGCAAAGTCTTCAATTAAGAAATTAAGGAAAATAAATAATTTACACATTGCGCTCAACGTGTAAAATATTTAAAGAAGCTAAAATTTAATTTAATTTTTATTTGATTGTATTATATTGATTTTTATTATATTTATTTAATCTTTAGATTAAACGCGCACAACGTTCATAAAGTCATAAAAAATATATCGGTCAAAATAACTTAGAATAATAACTTAGAAAAACTAATAATTTACAGTTTATAATGCGCACAATGTGTAAAATATTTTAAGACTAAATACACCAATTTGTCAATTATTTGAAACAAATTTTTAATTTAAACAATTTTTTATTTAAAAACGATTTAAATTTAATTACTGGGCGCGCTCTAATTTGCTGCTTTTAATTTTGACGAAATTAAATTAAATGCGCACAAAACTAAAAATTAGAAAAAGAAGATATATTTTATAAAATATATATTTATTTTGTCAAAACTTTTGTGCGCTCCGTCTACATTTGCTTAGTTTTCATACGTTATAAATTAATTGTTCTCGCGCTCAAAGTTTTCAGTTAAGAAATTAAGGAAAATAAATAATTTACACATTGCGCTCAACGTGTAAAATATTTAAAGAAGCTAAAATTTAATTTAATTTTTATTTGATTGTATTATATTGATTTTTATTATATTTATTTAATCTTTAGATTAAACGCGCACAACGTTCATAATGTTATAAAAAATATATCGGTCAAAATTAACTGCGCTCCATGTTTTAAATAAGCAAATTGTAATTTAAAAAGTGTTTAAAAATCGTAATTTTTTACCTGCTTAAATTTGAGCGCAATTAATACTTTTAGTTTTTTAAAAAAAAATTGTAATTTTTATATTTTTAGTAAATTTTTAAACTTGACAGAATTGCAATTGATCTGAATTTGTCAAGTTCAAAAGTTCTTCGCAATAGAAGAGAAAGGATGTCGGATCGATAACCTCTGATTCACAGATTAACATAAAATTGATTATACACTACGTGTACTAAACGTTTAAAATCCTAGATATATCATCAACAACATGGATTACGAAATATAAATTTCCCGTACAATGTATAATTCTAAAAAGCAAAGAAAGTGGATTTTTAGACCGAAAAACACGATCCCGCTAACCCAATTTATCCTTTATTTACATTCTTTCTCAGTTACTTGGAACAAAACATCTTATTTTTCTGGCACAAAAAGTATGTCTTCAGTTGTTTACTTCAAAATTTTGCAATTTTAGAAATTCTTCACATTTTTTTGCATTTTTTTTTTAAATTCTATCCGTAGAACTGTGCGCGTTGCAGTAAATTTAAAAAAAATTCTATTAAATCTATTTTTAATATAAAAACATTTTTTATTTTAAATTAAGCCGCGCTCAAATTTTAGGCATTTTATTTTGAGCGCGCTCAACTTTGAGGATTTCAATTTTAGAGTTTAAAATAGCACAATTTGAATAAATTTTATTTTTTGAAAAAAATTCAAGTTTTTTTTATTTTGTACAAGCAGCAAGAAATATTAAATTAATATTAATAATAAAATTTAAATTTAATTTATTAAATGAATATTCTTAAATTTTGAGCGCACTCAATTTGAAGATTTTTATTTTCAAAAATTAAAGAAACCTTTTTCTTCTTCTTTTTTTAAAATTTAACTTCTTAAAAAAATTTAAAAGGACGTTTTTTTATCTGATAAAAGAAGTAACAGAGGATTTTTTTTTAAAAAAAAAAGGGTGTAGAGGAATTTATTTACTAGATAGGAGGGTTTTAAATTGTCTATTTTACCTGAGAATAAATCATTGCACTAAAGTGAAGTAGAATGAGTGAATGAACGGCTAAGAAATGGTCGAGATAAAAATCTTGAACAGTATTAGAGCGAAATGCCGCCTTTTTAAGATCAACGATGTCCCATAACCAGTTCCCTCAGATAAAATCCACAGATTACATAAGAGACATGCAAAGAAGGCTTCCCCCTAAAATAAAATCAGACTTGTAGTTTTCCGAGATACTGATAAAAAAAACTAATCAAGAATAAATTATCGAGGACACAGGACGTAGAAAAAAGGGCAGTGGGTCAACTTCGAAAAAAGCGTCCTTTAACATTTTTTTAAAGTAGAGCCTCCAAGATTCGAGAATTTCAAAATTGTGATCAATTTTGAATTTATTAAAAAAAATTTCTTCTTATAAAACCAATTTTTAAAAAAAAAAAAATTTAAATTAAAAAAAAATTAAAATATTTAAAAAATCAACAACTAAAACTTTGACATTTTTTAGAATTGAACCCCTAAAATATAATGGCTCAAAATTGTCATCTAGAGATTTAAACATTTCAGCAAATTGAATTTAAAAATAAATTTGTTCAATCAAAATAATATAAAACGTTTAAAATTGAACCCCTAAACATATTTTTTAGAATAATAATCAAAGCGTCCAAAATTGAACCCCCAAAGTGTAAAGTTTTCGAAATTGAATCTTTTAAATTGGATTAATCAAAATTGTACATCTAAAACTGAAACTTTTCAAAACAAACCCTTAAAACTAAAAAAAAAACCCCTAATGCTTGAGCAGTTTGAAATTGAACCCCAAAACTTTATTTATAAAATTATTCAAACTGTCCAGAATTTAACTCCTAAAGTTTTAAAATTTCCAAATTGAACCCCTAAAGTTTTAAATTTTCAAAATTAAATCCCTAAATTTTCAGGTCTTTAAAATTGAAGTTTTTAAGTTATCAAAATAAACCCTTAAATTAAAGGCAATTCAAAATTGAACCTCTATTGTTTGAACAATTTGAAATTGAACCCCTAAAGTTTGAAAGTTTCGAAATTTAATCCAAAAAAATTTTTAATTTCTAAATTGAACTCCTAAAGTTTCAAGTTTTCAAAATTAAACCCGTAAATTTTCAGGTCTTTATATTGAACCCCTTAAGTTATTAAAATAAACCGTTAAATTTAAGATATTCAAAATTTAACGCCTAATGTTTGAACAATTTGAAATTGAAACCCTAAAGTTTAAAAGTTTCGAAATTGAACCCCTAAAGTTCAAATTTTTAAAATCTAGTTTCTAAAGATTGAGGAGACGAAAATTGAACCCCCTAAAGTTTAAAGAGTTTAAAACTAATCCCCTAAACACATTTTTTTAAAATATATTCAAACCGTCCAAAATTGTACCCCCAAAGTCTAAAGTTTTCGAAATTGAACCCCGAAAAATTGAAACTTTTTAAAATGAACCCTTAAAATTCTAAATTGAACCTCTAATGTTTGAGAAGTTTGAAATTGAACCCCAAAACTTTGTTTATAAAATTATTCAAACTGTCCATTATTTAACCCCAAAAAATTTTAAATTTCCAAATTGAACCTCTAAAGTTTCAAGTTTTTAAAACTGAACCCCTACATTTTGAGGTCTTAAAAAATTGAACCCCTTAAGGTACTAAAATAAACCCTTTAATTTAAGCAATTTAAAATTTAACACCTAATGTTTGAACACTTCGAAATTGAACCCCTGAAGTTTGAAGGTTCGAAATTGAACCCCTAAAGTTCAAACTTTTAAAACCCGAAAAATTAAAATTTTTCAAAATGAACCCTTAAAGTTTAAGTAATTCAAAATTTAACCCTTAATCTTTGAACACTTCGAAATTGAACTTCTAAAATTTGAAGGTTGCCAAATTGAACCCCAAAAGTTAAAAACTTTAAAATCTATATTCTAACGGTTGAGCAAGTGAAAAATCGTCCCTTGATGTTTAAAGGTCGTAAAATTGAACCCCAAAAAGTTTAAATTTTTTAAAATGAACCCCAAATGTTTGAGCAGTTTGAAATTAAACAACAAAGAACTTTTTTCATATAATTATTAAAATTGACCACCAGTTAACCCTTAAATTTTGAGAATTTCAAAATTGAGCCCCTAATTTTTAAAGTCTTTAAAATTGAACCCGTAAAGTTTGTACCTTTTTAAAACAGACGCTCAAAGTTAAAACAATTTTAAATTAACCACCTACTGTTTAAACTGACCACAATTTAACCTCTAAAGTTTTAAAATTTCAAAATTGAATCCCTAAAGTTTCAAGTTTTTAAAATTGAACCCCTAAACTTTCAAGTCTTTAAAATTAAACCCTTTAAGTTATTAAAATAAACCCTTAAATTATAAGTAATTCAAAATTTAACCCTTTGAAGTTTGAAGATATCCAAATTGAGCCCCTAAAGTTCAAACCTTTAAAATCTATATCCCAAATATTAAGCAGGTGAAAATTGAACACTTAATGTTTAAATGCCTTAAAATTGAACCCCTAAATTTATTTTTTTTAAAATTAGTCAAACTGTACAAAATTAAACCCCTAAAGTTTAGAAATTTCGAAATTGAACCCTTTAAGTTTGTATAGAAAAACCCTTAAAGTTTAAGAAACTTTAAGTTAAATTCCTAATGTTTGAACAATTCGAAATTAAACCTCTGAAGTTTAAAAGTTTTGAATTTGAACCTTTAAAATTTAGCCCCTAACTTTTAGCAGGTAAAAATTGAACCCTTAATGTTAAGTCCTTAAAATTGAACCCCTAAAATTTGAAGATTTCGAGATTGAATCCCGAAACTTATTATTTGTTATTTTAACTGTCCAAAATTTAACCTCAAAAGTTAAAAATTTTTAAAATTGAACCCCTAGAGTTTGGAATATTAAAATTTGCATCCCTAAAGTTTGAAGAATCAAAAATTGAATCCCTAAGGTTTGAATAGTTCGAAATTGAACCCCTAAAATTTGTAAATTTAAAAATTGAGCCCCAAAGTTCAGACTTTTAAAATTTAGCCCCTAAAGTTTCAGCGGGTAAAAATTACACCCCTAATGTTTAAAGTCCTTAAAATTGAACCCCTAAAATCTGAAGATATCAAGATTGAACCCCTAAACTTATTTTTTGTTATTTTAACTATCCAAAATTCAACCCCTAAAGTGTAAAGATTTAAAAATTGAACCCCTAGTGTTTGAAATCTTAAAATTTGAAACCTTTAAGATTGAAGATTCAAAAGTTGAACCCCTAGGGTATGAACAGTTCGAAATTGAACCCCTAAAGTTCAGACTTTTAAAATGTAACCCCTAAAGTTTGAGCAGGTGAAAATTGAACCCTTAATGTTTAAAATCCTTAAAATTGAATCCCTAAAATCTGAAGATATCAAGATTGAACCCCTAAACTTATTTTTTGTTATTTTAACTATCCAAAATTTAACCTCTAAAGTATAAAGATTTAAAAATTGAACCCCTAGAGTTTGAAATCTCAAAATTTGCAACTCTTAAGGTTGAAGATTCAAAAATTGAACCCCTAGGGTATGAACAATTCGAAATTGAACTCCAAACTTTATTTTATTTTAACTATTCGAAATTCAACCCTTTAATTTCAAAGATTTAAAATTTTTCCAAATAGACTAGTTTATTAAAATTTTTGCCATTTTTGCCACGTGGATCGCGGAAGCAATCACGAGTCGATGAAAATATGTATCAAGGATTTACATCTTCACTGAGAAACACGTGCGAGATCGCCTGTCGGAAATTACAATGAGCTTAAAATACTTTATTTCAGTCTAAGACAAATCCTTTTGCAACTTTGTCTCCTTTATTCTCCACATCGCTTTACATTACCATTTTCAACTCGCACATTAAATTATTTTACAATTTTTGCTTTTTTCCTCAATCATAATTTTTCCATCATTTTTCCAGTGATAGTTCATCTAAAAATCACTTTTCTCATGTATATTCTCTCTAAAAACGAAAAAATCCATAAACTAAAAATGTTGTACCGTAGCCGCGGGAGTTAATCGCCGATCTATGCAAATCAGCACCCAGGGTTCGAATCCCCAGATTGGTAATTTTTTTTTCAACCGAATTTTTCCAAAACCGTATTGAACAGAAGAAAATAGAACTCTAACTGAGAAAATAAACCAAGAATTATAATTTCAAGACTTGGGACTATTTGTAATTGTTTCAAATTTTGCAAAAAAAAATTGTAATTGAAACGAGGGATAAAAATGGAATTTCTTTTTGGTACTGAAGTAGGTTGCTGCAACACGTGTAAGAGTTGTCTGATTATCCGGAAGATTGATCGAAATTCGAGTGTTTTGTTGTGACCTTATCGACTTTTGAAGAGCGATGTGTGACCTGCATTTGAGCATGACAACACTTGACATAACTTGACGAAATCACAAGTACTGAGGAACCCTCCACGTGGCCGGCTCAAATAAAAAAAAAAATAAAAAGAAAAGAAAGTACCGCTATTCTTAGTCAGGAAGATTTGTATCTGCGCTGGCGACAGTTCCGTTTACATTGGTAATTTGTTTTACGTCGAAATTGTGATTTCGATCCAAATAACGATTCCGTAAATAAACCCCTGTATTTCCCACGAATCCTTGTCTCGATTAAATATAACGAATATTTGTTTAAATTTTGATTTTCATAATAAGTTACTCGAAAAAACAACTTGGAACTTGTTTCGAGCCAATCCACTCGATTTTAAAAAAATTGTCAGCCATATTGGATCCGCCATTTTGAATTTTTGGAATCTGACTTTAAATTCGTGATCAGCGACCTCGAAAACCCCTGAGTAACAATTTGCAAATCGATCCGAAGGATTTTAAAAAAATCGTCCGCCATATTGGATCCGCCATTTTGAATTTTTGGAAATTGACTTTAAATTCGTGATCAGCGACCTCGAAAACCCCCGAGTAACAAGTTGTAAATCAATCTGACGGATTTTAAAAATAATTTGTACAATATTAGATACTTCATATTAGATCCGCGATATTAGATCCTCCATATTAGATCCGTTATATTAAATCTGGCATATTAGACTAGTTATTTTCAATTTTAAATTCTAAATTCAGATTCGTGATCAGCGTCCTTAATAAACCCCGAATGACAAGTTTCAAACTAATCCGATTGTTTTTCAAAATATTCTCCAGGCTGTTAGATCCTCCATATTAGATCCGTTATACTAAATCCACTATATTAGGCCCGCAATTTTGAATTTCTAAAATCTAACTTCAGATTTGTGATCAGCGTTCCTAAAAGGGCTCGAGTAACAAGTTCCAAACAAAATCGATCAGTTTTCAAAATATCGTCCGGGTTGTTAGATCCTCAATGTTAGATCCGTCATATTAAATCCGTCAAATGACACCAGTTTTTTTGAATTTTTAAAATCCAACTTCAGATTGGTACTTTATAAACTCTTAATAAGAAGTTTCAAACCAATCCGATCGTTTTTCAAAATATTCTCCAGGTTGTTAGATCCTTCATATTAGATCCGTTATATTAAATCCACCATATTAGGCCCGCTATTTTGAATCTTTAAAATCTAACTTCAGATTCGTGATCAGCGTCTGCAAAAATCCCCGAATACCAATTTCCATACCAATCCGATCGATTTTCAAAATATCTTCCTAGTTCTTAGATCCCCCATATTAGATCCATTATATTAAATTCGCCATATTAGATCCGCCATTTTGAACTTTTTAAATATCTGTAAATCTACCATCTCGACTCCGTTGAAACATATCAATAAAAATAGCAATTTTTACCTAGAAGCGCACACTGAGTTTAAAAAAAAAATTAAGTTTTGATATTTTTATAAACAAAATTTCCACCTTTTTTCTTTTGTCTAGAATTTTTAAAATTTTTACATTTTGAAGGCGTTAAACTTTCCAAATTTAAGAATTTTTAATTTTTTTCAAAATTAAAATTTTTTTAAACATATTTTTGCGCACAGAGTGACCTAAATTTTTTTCCTGTTTTAGAGACTCATTGGCGTTAGTTGTTAAGATAAAATGATTGTGTCAATTTTCCGATTACTGAGACGAAAAAATTAGCGGTGAAAATTATGTCACTTGTTTCATAATGAGAGCGCCTGTTATGGCAAACGGGGTAAAAATTTGCTTCTGTTAAATACGAAATGCAAAATGTAAAGTGACACTCGTGCAACTGTCTTTATCAAATGCATCTAACCATTTGAGGTTGAAAAATCGCGATGCGTTATGCGATCGGAATCGGGAATCAAGATCCAAGGATCTGGGCGCTGATTGCAAAATGTGTCATTAGCAAAACTGACAGAGCAATTCTGCAAAAATCAAGGCCACTATAACAACATTAATTTCACCCCGTTTTCTCTTGATTAGAAAATTATCAATTGAAAATTTAAAAAAAAAATAGTAAACTTGCGAATTTTATTTATGTTTAAATTTTATAAAAAAAAGTAGCTTTTTTCTTACTTTAATTAATTCAAATTAGTACAATTTTATTTATTGGTAATTTTATTATTATTATTTATTTGCAATCATACTGTTGCGCTCAAAAATTAATAAAAGAAAAAATTGTAGACTGTGCGCAATTTATAAAATTTTATTTTTAAGCTCTGATTTAGAATCATAAACATTTTACTCTTATTGCGCTCAAATTTGAAAAATTCGTTACGCGCTCTATGTTTAATATTTTTTTTGTTGTCAATTTTTTCAAAAGGATTAAATTTAGAATTTTTTTAAAAATTTAAAAATCCGTGTAAGATTAGAATTTTTATTACGCTGAATAATACATATTTAAAATTAATTTGATCTTTAAAAAATCCTTTTCTCTCGCGCTCAAAATTTTTATTTTCTTTTGCGCTCGAAATTCGTTATTTTAATTAAAATACCGCTAGTGAATTTTCTTCGCACTCTTTAAAGAAAATATCACATGTTTATGCGCTCAATATTAAAATTCATTTGCGCTCAAAATTTAATTAATTTTAATTTAAATCCCGCACGTATTTTTCTGCGCATTTTTTACTTCTTTTCAATTTCTTTGGCGCTAAAAATTTAGTAAATTTTAAATTGAATCCCGCTCGCAAATTTTTCTTGCGCTCAATATTGAAATAAATAAATTTATGATGCGCTTGATTTTTGAAACATTTAATTTGTTTAAAAATTTGATTTATTTTTTGTCTGGAATTAATGAAAAATTATTGATTTGGTAAATAATATTTGGAAAATGCTTTTCTCTCGCGCTAAAAATGATTATTTTTTTCTACGTTCAAAATTCGTCATTTTAATTAAAATCCCGCTAGTGAATTTTCTTCGAACTCTTTGAAGAAATAATCAAATTTTTATGCGCTCAATATTAAAATTCATTTGTGCTCAAATTTTAATTAATTTTAATTTAAATCCCCCACGTATTTTTCTGAGCATTTTTTACATCTTTTTAATTTCTTTCGCGCTAAAAAATTAGTAAATATTAAGTTGAATCTCGCTCGCAAATTTTTCTTGCGCTCAATATTGAAATAAATAAATTTATGATGCGCTCAATCTTTGAAACATGTAATTAGTTTAAAAAATTGGTTTTTTTGTCTGGGATTAATGAAAAATTATTGATTTGACTTGTTTGGAAAATGCTTTTCTCTAGCGCTCAAAATTCAACATTTTAATTAAAATCCCGGTAGTTAATTTTTTAGCACTCTTTGAAGAAACAATACCATTTTAATGCCCTCAGTATTAAAATTCACTTGCGCTCAAAATTTAACTAATTTTAATTTAAATCCCGCACGTATTTTTCTGCGCATTTTTTACTTCTTTTCAATTTCTTTGGCGCTAAAAATTTAGTAAATTTTAAATTGAATCCCGCTCACAAATTTTTCTTGCGCTCAATATTGAAATAAATAAATTTATGATGCGCTTGATTTTTGAAACATTTAATTTGTTTAAAAAATTGATTTATTTTTTGTCTAGAATTAATGAAAAATTATTGATTTGGTAAATAATATTTGGAAAATGCTTTTCTCTCGCGCTCAAAATGCTTATTTTCTTTTGCGCTCGAAATTCGTTATTTCAATTAAAATCTCGATAGTGAATTTTCTTCGCAGTCTTTAAAGAAATAATTAGATTTTTATGCGCTCAATATTAAAATTCATTTGCGCTGAAAATTTAATTAATTTTAATTTCAAACCGGCATTTATTTTTCTGCGCACTTTTTACATATTTTTAATTTCTTTCTCGCTAAACATTTAATAAATTTTAAATTGAATAGTGTCGCGAATTTTTCTTGTGCTCAGTAATGAAATAAATACATTTTTAATGCGTTCTATCTTTGAAACATTTAATTTGTTTAAAAAGTTGATTTATTTTTTGTCTGGGATTAATGAAAAATTAATGATTGGATAAATAATGTTAGAAAAATCCTTTTCTTTTGCGCTCAAAATTCTTCTTTTATTCTGCGCTCAAAACTTGTTTTTTGAATTAACATCCCGCTAGTGAATTTTCTTCTCACTCTTTAAAGAAATAATCAGATTTTTATGCGCTCAATATTAAAATTCATTTGCGCTCAAAATTTAATTAATTTTAATTTAAATCCCCCACTTATTTTTCTGCGCATTTTTTACATCTTTTTAATTTCTTTCTCCCGAAAAATTTAGTACATTTTAAATTGAATCCCGCTCGCAAATCTTTCTTGCTCTCAATATGGAAATAAATAAATTTTGTGATGCCCTCGATCTTCGAGACATTTAATTAGTTTAAAAAATTGATTTATTTTTTGTCTGGGACTAATAAAAAAATAATAATTGGATAAATAATGTTTGGAAAATACTTTTCTCTCGCGCTCAAAATTCTTATTTTCTACTGCGCTCGAAATTCGTTATTTTAATTAAAATTCCGCATTTTCTTCGCACTCTTTAAAGAAAAAAATCTGATTTTTATGCGCTCAATATTACAATTCATTTGCGCTCAAAATTTAATATATTTTAATTTAAATCCCGCACGTATTTTTCTACGCATTTTTAAAATCTTTTTAATTTCTTTCGCGCTAAAAATTTAGTAAATTTTAAATTGAATCCAGTTAGCAAATTTTTCTTGCGCTCAAGGATGAAATAAATAAATTTTTGAAAATAAATTGAAAATTCACAAAGAAATGAGTTTGCAGCACGTTCAAATCATAACCACGTGATTTTTTAGGATATAATTATCCTTTACCCCGAGAATCCCTACTGACAAGAAAAATGAAATTGTATCAGTGCGCGCTCCATGAAAGCATTGAAAACGCTCACTATTCAATAGAAATTCACTAGTTCAGGGTTGCATGCTAAAAAGCAGAATATCTCATGCGTTGACAATTTTTTCAGAATTAGATTATCTTTCGTAAAACTAAAGTCGAACCAGACTCATCCTTCTTCGAACAAGGACATCGAAACTAGATAAAAAAAATAGGACACAGCCTAGAAAAAACTCGGTTAAAATTTTTAACCCAAATGTTATATTTATTTTTAACTTTTACAAAATTCCCGACTCATTTTTTCTTTTTTTTCTTCTTCTTTCTATTTCTTCAGTTTTTTTTCTTATATTTTATGTATGCTTTTAATTTAAATTTTCTTCAATTCAACACTCAATTAGAAATTAATTTCTGAACAATTTCTTAGATTAAAAAAAAAAATAATAAAATTCAAAATAAAATAAAATTTTTAATTTTCTCCAAAAAATTCTCATTTTTTGCGCTTAAATTTAAATTAATTTTTTTTTAACTGTAGAAGCGAATTAGAAAAGGGAGTAAAAACAAAATTGTCAGAGAAAATAGAATTTTGGTGGAAACATTTTGATAAAATAAATTAATTCGGAAAAGACTTTGACTGGTCCTTGACCTTGAATATTCAAACTCGATATTCAATTGTCTCGTCGTTTTTTAGATCAGGCATCATAATATTCGTTCCTAGACAGACACTTGTATATCATAAATAAATAAACACAATTCTGATATCAAGAAATCTCTTTTTGAACCTTTTTTGAAATAAAAAAAAATCCCACGAATTTTTTATTTTTATTTTTTTCTTTTTTGAAATTTATTTCTTTTGTAATTTTATTTTATTTCTGTTATTTTTTATTTTCTAAATTAAACACTGATTACAATATAAAAAATAGTATCCAAATTTTTTTTTCAAATTTTGCAATTGTCGTGATATTAAGTTCGCCCGAAACTCAAACTTATACAAGACAAAAAGTCATTATGCATCGAGTGACCCCTGAATTCGCTCCAATGTCATTTGAGCATAGATTGAGATCAAATCTTGAGTTTTAGATGACTCCTTTTTTTATTCGGTCACCATACGCCCGACATAATCGTGTCGTGCAGATGATGTAAAAAATTTTCCATAAAATTTTTACAGCAACTTTTCACGTTTCGATTAAATTTGAATTTAATCGAGCGCGCACAAAAGTTGCATGCGCTTAGAATTTGCCACAATTTAATTTAACAAGATTCATTCTGCAAATGCAAAAAGCTTCTTAAATGAATTTTTATTAATTTATTATTTATTTATTTATTATTTTCCCTTTACTTAATTTTATTTTTCTAAAAAAAGACGCTCATCTCCTTATTATGTATAATAAATTGATAACGCAAAATAACAACAAATTTATAAATATTAAAAATTTTTTTTTAAATAAACGCTCTTTTGCTAAATCAAAAATTCTTTTGGCTCAAGTGTCTCGTCGATTTCTTGACGTCGGATGCATAATCCGAAGCAGTGGGACGTTATCATATAATGCAACTCTCAAATGAGATTCACACGAAGAAGCGTATCTTTGATTTGATGATTCGAAGGACGCATAACATCCGGGGATTAATCCATTTGAGATGATTTTGAATTTTTTTTTCCTTTTTATTATATACAAAAATAAACTTTGTTTCTGAGCGCCAATTTTTTTTTCGTTTTTTTTAAAATAAATTTTTACCAGATAATTCAAAATTCTCGTTTCATTCGACAAATTTACATTATTTATTGATTCTGACGTCATTTCACGTAACATTTGTCGATTTAAAAAAAAATCGGGTGATGAATGGAATGCACAATTTTATTCAAAAAAATCAGAGAAAATCTTGGATTCGTATCACAAAACAAGATAAATCCAAAAAAGAGAATTCCTGTTTTTACAATAAACAAAAATGTTTTATTTTTTTATTTTCTATTTCAAAATATCATCAATTTTCGAATATTTCCTAATTGTATTTTTTTTAAATAATTCACAATTATGCGATATTAATAAAATGAGAATATAAATCTTCAATTTTAAAATTCTTCCTACTCTCAATTTTCAAACATTTCAACCGACTTTTAATTGTTTAATATCAATGGCAAAATATTACTTTTTTCTTACACAAATATTATAATTCGGATTGGTGGCAAATGATTTGTTTTCATGGAATGCGGAGACAGAATCGATTAAAAAAAATTAAATAATTTTGAATAAAGTTGCGACATCGTGATGAGTGAATTAATAATACATTTATACTTAAATCATGTTGCTTTTACATACATCATAACAAGTTCGTATTTTTTAATTTTTTTAAAAAAAATTTTCGCCACGGAAAGAGACTGAGACTTTTTATTTGAGCTTAATTTATATTTTTTATTTTGTAATTTTGAGGTTAAATATTAAAAAAAAAAACTGCGCGATTTTTGAAGTCAAAAAGTGTTTGGTAATTTTGCGAAACTATTAAATAAAGAATTTTTTATTAGAAAATAGAGAAAAATTGAGAAAGTAAAAAATACGGATGTGAACTTGACCTCATTGACTTTGACACTTTAATGATCGTTCCTGAAGATTGGTCAAGGCCAACATCTGGCACCTAATCATTGCTTTTAAACTAAAAATTTAGATTTTTCCAGGAAATAAATTTTTCGAAGAAATCAGTGACGCAATCCTTTCTTAATGTTGAGAACGTGACTATCTGCACTTTTCCGGACAAAAAAATGGGGCCAAACAAAACAGTAAACACTGTATCCGTGAGAAACAAAAATAAAAAATAAAAATTTGAGTTTTTTAATTTTTTCCATGTTTATTCTTTATTTTCAACTTATTTTCAATTATTTTGAGAAATTTCATTCATTTTTTTTAATTAACTTCTTTTTTGACTTATTTATGTCCCCTTTATTAAATATAAGGATTTAAGTTTTTTGCACTATTTAATGTTTATATTATTTACTTTAAATTAAATTTTATAAATATTAAGTTTTATAACAATTTTAATTTTATAAAAATTTTATTTAATTACAATTGAAAATTTATTTTAATTTCGACATTCGTTTATTTCTAATTATTTTGTAAAATCTCTTTCATTTTTCATCATTTTAGTTTTTTAATGTTTTTTCTCCTTTTCTTTGATATTTTATATCATCTATTTTTTATTTTGTTTTATTTCTTACACTTTCTTCATTTTTTTTCTTGCATTTTTTATTTCTGGTTTCTTGACAACATTTACTTATTTATTTCTTCTTTATTAAAAATGGAAAATGTGAGTTAATTTTTTATGTTTAATGTTGATTATTTATTTTGCGTTAATTTTTATAAAGTTTATAATTTTTATTATTTTCTATATTCATTAATTTTCAATTATTTTGCAAAATTTCGTTCATTTTTCATCATTTAGTCTTTTTAGGTTATTTCATCATTTCTTTTATTTACTGATTTTTTTTTCATTTCTTACACTTTCTACATTTTTTTTTGCATTTTTTATTTCTGCTTTATGTATTTCTTCTTTTTTAACATTTTTTTTTATTTCATCTTGTTCTTTTACTTATTTATTTCTTCTTTATTAGGAAAAGAAAATTTGAGCTCATTTATAATGTTCAATGTTTATTAATTATTTTGAGCTAATTTTTATAAAATTAATAATTTTTCGAATTCTTAATACCTATTCATTTATTTTCAATTATTTCACATCTTTTTTTTCATTTTTCATCATTTTAGTCTTTTTTGTTATTTCTTCTTTTCTTTCTTTCTTTTTCATTTCTCACACTTACTCCATCTTTTTTCTTGCAATTTTTATTTCTTCTTTATTTCTTTTTTTTTGTTCTTCATTTACATATTTATTTCTTCTTTATTAAGAACAGAAATTTTGAGTTTATTTATATAATGTTTATTGTTTGTTATTTATTTTGGTTTAATTTTTATAAAGTTAATAATTTTTTTTATTCTCGATATTCATTAACTTTCAATTATTTCACATCTTTTTCATTTTCCATCATTTTAGTATTTTTATGTTGTTTATGCTTATCTTTTATTTCCTTTTATTTATTTATTTTTTCATTCCTTACACATTTTCCATTTTTTCTTAAATATTTTATTTCTACTTTATTTTTTTTTAACTTCTTTCACCTTCTTCATTTATTTATTTATTTCTTCTTTATTGAGAAGAGAATTTTGAGTTCGTTTCTCATGTTTAATGCTTATTATTTAGTTTAAGTTAATTTCTATAAAACTAATAAATTATCTTATTCTTAATATTAATTAATTTTCAATTATTTCACAACATGTTTTTCATTTTTTAACATTTTATGAACATTTTATTTTATGTTATTTATTCTCTTCTTTCCTTTTATTTGTTTTTTTTTCATTCCTTATACTTTTTTCAGTTTTTTTTTACATTTTTTATTTCTGCTTTATTTTTTCTTTTTTAACTTATTTTTTTACCTCCTTCATTTACGTCATTTATTTCTTCTTTATCAGGAAGAGAAATTTTGATTTCGTTTGTAATGTTCAATGTTTATTATTTAAAGTTAATTTTTAATTTTATAAATAATTTATTTATCTTCTTCTTAATATTAATTAATTTTCAATTATTTTGCAATATATTATCCATTTTTCATAATTTTAGTCTTTTTATGTTATTTATTCTTTTCCTTCTTTTTCTTTATTTTTGTTTCATTTCTCACACTTTTTCCATTTTTTTCTTGCAAGATTTTATTTCTGCTTTATTTATTATTTTTTAAATTCTTCATTTACTTCATTTATTTCTTCATTATTCAGAAAAAAAATTTTGGGTTTATTTATATAATGTTTAATGTTTATTATTTATTCTTGGTTAATTTTTATAAAGTTAATATTCATTCTTACTCTCGATATTCATTAACTTTCAATTATTTCACAACATCTTTTTTATTTTTCATCATTTTAGTCTTTTTTTTAGTTATTTCTTCTTTTTTTCTTTCCTTTTATTTTTTTTTTCATTCCTTGTACATATTCCATTTTTTTCTTACTGCTTTTATTTCTTCATTTTTAACTTCTTTCACTTTTTTCATTTCCTTATTTATTTCTTCTTTAAAATTAAAGGAAGAAAAATTTTGAAAAGTTTATTTATATAATGTTTAATGTTTATTATTTCTTTTAATATAATTTTTATAAAGTTAATAATTTTTCCTAATTCTCTACATTCATGAATTTTCAATTATTTTCCAACATCACTTTCTTTTACATCATTTTAGTTACTGTTATTTCTCCTTTTCATATATTTGATTTTTTTTGTTTTATTCCATTTCTTACACTTTCTCCATATTTTTGTCTTCCATTTTTTATTTCTGCTTTATTTCTTCATATTTTAACTTCCTCTGTCGCTTTCTTCATTTAATTATTTATTTCTTCTTTATTAAGTACAGAAAATTTTGGTTATTTTTAAATATTTAATGTTTATTATTTATTTCGAGTTAATTTTTATAAAGTTAATAATTTTTCTTATTCTCGATATTCATTAATTTTTAATTATTTTACAACATCTTTTTTATTTTTCATCATTTTAGTCTTTTTTGTTATATCTTCTTTTCTTTTATTTCATTTGTTTTTTTTTCAATTCTTACACTTTCTCCACATTTTTTTTGCAATTTTTATTTCTGCTTTATTTCTTCATTTTAACTTCATCTTTCACCTTCTTCATTTACTTATTTATTTCTTTCTTAAAAGATGACAAATTTTGAGTTCATTTATATAATGTTTATTATTTATTTTGAGTCAATTTTTATAAAGTTAATAATTTTTTTAATTCTTGTAATTCATTAATTTTTAATTATTTTTAAACATCACTTTCACTTTTCATTATTTTTGATACTGTTATTTCTCCTATTCATATATTTTATATATTTTTTTGTTTTGTTTCATTTCTTAAACATTCTCCATATTTTTTTCCATTTTTTTATTTCTGCTTTATTTCTTCATTTTAACTTCTTCTTTCACCTTCTTCATTTACTTATTTATTTCTTCTTTATAAAGAAGAGAAAATTTAAGTTATTTTTCATAAAGTTAATAATTTTTCTTATTCTCAATATTCATTAATTTTCAATTATTTTCCAAAATCTTTTTCATTTTTCATCATTTTAGTTGCTGTTATTTCTCTTTTTCTTTTATTTCAATTTTTTTCAATTCTTACACTTTCTCTACATTTTTTTTCTTGTAATTTTTATTTCTGCTTTATTTCTTTATTTTAACTTCTTCTTTCACCTTCTTTATTTACTTATTTATTTCTTCTTTATTAAGAAGAAAAAAGTTTGTCTTCATTTATATAATGTTTGATGTTTATTATTTATTTTGGGTTAATTTTTGTAAAGTTAATAATCTTTCCTATTCTCGATATTTTTTCACTTTCAATTATTTCACAACATCTTTTTCATTTTCCATCATTTTAGTCTTATTATGTTATTTCTTGCTTTCTATTCTTTTATTTATTTATTTTTTTCATTCCTTACACTTTTTCCATTTTTTTCTTGCATCTTTTATTTCTGCTTTATTTCTTCTTTATTAAGAAAAGAAAATTTCAGTTCATTTGTAATGTTTAATGTTTATTATTTAGTTAAACTTAATTTTTAAAAAGTTAGTAATAATTTATCTTATTCTCGATTTTTATTATTATTTTCACTTATTTTGCAACATAATTTCATTTCTTCTTATTCGATTTATTTATTTTATTTCTTCTAGTCCTTATATTTCTTTTAATTCTTATAAATTTTTGTTCTTTTTCTTCAAATTTTCCATTTTTTTTTATCTTTCCTTTTTAATCTTCTTTTACTTATATTTATTTAGCTTGTTTATTAAAAATAAGAATTGGAGTTTTTTTCAATTTTCAATATTTATTTCATTTTTCTTGTTCTTTATTTTTTATTTCTTCTTTTTTATATTTCTTTCATTTCTTACACATTCGTCTTCCTCTTTCATTTTTTCCCTTTACTTCTTTATTTCTTCTTTATTGAAAATAAGAGTATGCAATTTTATAATTTATTTAAAATTAATTTTTATCATGTTAATAATTTAGTTCCGATAAGAATTTACTCTTTTTCAATTATTTTGTACATTTTTTCATTATTGTTTATTTATTTTATTTCATATTTTTCTTCTCTTCTTTTATATCTTCTTTTTTTTTTCTTTTTTACTTTTTACGCGTTTTTTTCTTCTTCTATTTTTTTCTTTCTCGTTTATTTTTTACACATTCTTCTTCTTCTTTTTCTTGCATTTCTCAATTTCTTTTTCTAACTTTTTCTTTCACTTATTTATTTCTTCTTTATTAAAAACAAGAGTATACATTTTTCATACTTTTAAATGTTCATTATATAAAAATTAATTTTTATCATGTTAATAATTTACTGTCATCAGGTATTTATATATTTTTAATTATTTTGCACATTTTTCATCTTTATTTCTTAATTTTACTTCTCATACTTTCTTCTTCTTTCATTTTCCTCTCTTTCCCCATCTTCAGTCCTCAAACTAAATTAACCCTTTAAATATTCTACTTTTCCCCATCTTTAATTTTTCCACCGCCAACAATTGTCAGCCTCTGAAATAATCCAATTTTAAACTGAATTTATAACAATTTACTGAATTATCATAAAAGAAGGAAAGATTTGTATAGAGAAGCATCGGTGAGACTTGATGCCTGCAGGGTTCCATTTTTAGTCCAGGGTGTACTATCTAGGATTTAAATTTGAATATAAACAAAACTGCTGCTCTACTCTGCATCTTGTAAGTCCGCCTGCAATTCAGATTAAACTCCCGCGCATCAGGATTTGAGAATTATGTGCATTTTGATACTCTATCCGTCCAAATCGAAGCGCATGATCCTTCAGAAACAAGCCTGACAATACAAATAGCGAGGTCATCGAATTTTGGCCTCGAATGCATATCATCGAAATCATCAATCTATTCCATTACGTGCCACCTACCACCAAAAAAAAAGTCATTCGAGATTTCATCTTGTTGCTAGGAGGACATTACATCCTTGAGAGGACTCTTCACAATTTCTTTATCATTGTTATCAACATTTCTATATCACTCATGTTTCAAAATTATTCCTCCATCATTACACAATATATTTTTTTTACTCTCATTATTACTATTATTTTTATTACTAATTATTACGTTTTATTACATATTATATTTACATTAATGTAGGAACCAACAAAAATGGCGCTTTGACAAATTTACAACAAAATAGGATTATGTGCCACCTCTACTTGTTTTTTTGTCGCAGACGAGGCTCAATAAAATATTCTGATTTTTTGTTTGGAACAAATGCTTTTCTGATGCACCTTTTGTCTCTGGGTCTGGATGATCGTATTTGATTAGGCCGTTTAGGCAGATGCACCCAAAAGTTGAGAGAATTTAAAAGCCAAATGGGACTTGCTGCATTGCAATCGACAATCTACGCAGAAAGAGAGGCTCAAACAATCTAGTAAACGAATATATTTATATATTAGACTCGCGACGCGTTAACTTAAAAGAAAAAAGAAGAAAGGGGAAAAATAACCGTATAAATAACAAAGATTTGAAGGTTAGGTTAACGAGAAGCTCAGACAGTTGACCCGTTCATGACCTCGGATTTTGCCTCTGATTCAATGCAATCTATTGTCCTAGGCTCCGATATGTTAATTTCACTTTTCACCATCTTTTAGGTGCATTTCTCAAATTTTTAACGATTTTTTTTTTAAATTGACAACTTGAGGCTATAAAAACTAACAATTCGTTATTACTACAATTTACAGTATAGTTTTGTTGATAAACTTGATAAATCTGAATAAGAAAAGAAAGTTGTTTCTTTTTTATCTAGGATGGGTGTGTCGTGAAATATTCTTCCGTTAGAAAAAGGGTCAAAGGGTTTTGTTGTTTTTCAAAAGAATCACTAATTTTTTATCTCAATCCAGCTTCGACATATGCTATTTTTATATAAATAAAGTGGTTGAAAACAGTTACATAACCTTGAATTCCTTTCTCTTTAGCATCTCCACAAATGAAACCAACAAAAATCCCTGGGAAACCCAGAGGGGAGTCAATGCACTGCTTTTAATTAAGACGCATAATTCTTTTTTTTAAATTATAGTTTTGAATTTTTTCAATAAGAATTTGTAACAAATTTTACGTCAGTTTTAAATGGGATGATTGTTGGGATAATGATTAAGGTGATCATAATAATAATAATATTATTAATAATAATAATAAATTAATAACAATAATAATATTAATAATAATCAGTAATAATAGGAATATATAAATTTTACTAAACTTCCTTTTTGTTGACGTTATTTCTTAGATATTAAAAAAAATTTACTTTTCACACCAAACTTCTAAAAAAATTGTATATCTGTCATTATTTATTAGATGATTTAAAAATATTTTAATTCGGGATTTACAAGCAGAAATAGAAAAAAAAACTGTATCATTGTTTAAGTTGTGGATTATTCGAAATTTTACGGTCATTATTCATCAAAAAATTTAAAGAAGCTTTCTTACGTCACAACAAGTAGGAATTTTAAAAAACCCCTGGATTAATGTTTAATTTCTGGACTTTCAAAAATTTTGTACCATTATTCATCAGCTATATTAAAGAACCTTCCTTACACCAAAAAAAGCAGAAATTTAAAAAATAACTGGATCAATGTTTACGTTATAGCTTATTCAACATTTTTCTGTCATTATTCATCAGAAATTTTAAAGAACCTTTTTTACACCACAAAAAGTAGAAATTTTAAAAAATCCTTGGATCAATTTTTAAGTAGTAGATTTTCAAAAATTTTGTATCATTATTCATCAGCAATTTTAAAAAACCTTTCTTACACCACAAAAAGTAGAAATTTAAAAAAATTCCCTACATCAATTTTTAAATTGTGGATTATTTAACATTTTTATGTCATTATTGATCAGAAATTTTAAAGAACCTTTTTACACCACAACAAGTAGAAATTTTAAAAAACCCCTGGATCAATGTTTAAGTTGTGGATTATTAAAAAATGTTCTATCATTATTCATCAGAAATTTGAAAGAACCATTTTTACACCACAAAAAGTAGAAATTTTAAAAAACTCCCTGAATCAATGTTTAAGTTGTGGATTTTCAAAAATTTGTTATCATTATTCATCAGCAATTTTAAAGAACTTTTCTTACACTAAAAAAAGCAGAAATTTAAAAAAAAAGTGGATCAATGTTTACGTTGTAGATAATTTAACATTTTTCTTTTATTATTTATTAGAAATTTTAAAAAACCCATTTTACACCACAAAAAGTAGAAATTTAAAAAAACTCCCTGGATCAATGTTTAAAATTTGGATTTTCAAAAATTTTGTATCATTATTTTTAAGAAATTGTAAAGAACCCTTTTTACACCACAACAAGTAGAAATTTTAAAAAACCCCTGGATCAATGTTTAAGTTGTGGAGTATTGAAAAATTTTCTATTATTATTCATCAGAAATGTTAAAGAACCTTTTTTATGCCACAAAAAGTAGAAATTTAAAAAAATCCCTGGATCTATGTTAAAGTTGTGGATTATTAAAAAATGTTCTATCATTATTTATCAGAAATTTTAAAGAACCATTTTTACACCACAAAAAGTAGAAATTTTAAAAAACTCCCTGATTCAATGTTTAAGTTGTGGATTTTCAAAAATTTTGTATCATTATTCATCAGCTATTTTAAAGAACCTTCCTTAAACCAAAAAAAGCAGAAATTTAAAAAAATACTGGATCTATGTTTACGATGTTGATTATTCAATATTTTTCTGTCATTATTCATCAAAAATTTTAAAGAACCTTTTTTACACCACAAAAAGTAGAAATTTTAAAAAACTCCCTGAACCAATGTTTAAGTTGTGGATTTTCAAAAATTTTGTATCATTATTCATCAGCAATTTTAAAGAACCTTTCTTACAATAAAAATAGCAGAAATTTAAAAAAAACAGTATCAATGTTTACGTTGTAGATTATTAAACATTTTTCTTTTATTATTCATTAGAAATTTAAAAAAGCCCATTCTACACCACAAAAAGGAGAAATTTTTAAAAGAATCCCTAGATCATTGTTGAATTTTTGTATTATTCAAAAATGTTCTATCATTATTCATCAGAAATTTTAAAGAACCTTTCTTACAAGACAAAAAGCAGAAATTTAAAAAAAAAACCTAGATTAAAGTTTACGTTGTAGATTTGCAATATTTTTCTGCCATTATTTATCAGAAATTTAAAAGAACCTTTTTTACACCACAAAAAGTAGAAATTTTTAAAAATTCCCTGGATCAAAGTTTAAGTTGTGGATATTTAAATATTTTGTGGCATTATTCATCAGCAATTTTAAAGAACCTTTCATACACCACAAAAGGCAGAAATTTAAAAAAAAAACTGAATCTATGTTCACGTTGTAGATTATTCAACATTTTTCTGTTATTATTCATCAGAAATTTTTAAGAACATTTTTTACACCACAAAAAGTAGGAATTTTAAAAACTCCTAGATCAATGTTTAAGTTGTGGATTTTCAAATATTTTGTGGCATAATTCATTAGCAGTTTTAAAGAACCTTTTATACACCACAAAAAGCAGAAATTTAAAAAAAAACTGAATCTATGTTCACGTTGTAGATTATTCAACCTTTTTTCTGTTATTATTCATCAGAAATTTTAAAGAACCTTTTTTAAACCACAACAAGTAGGAATTTAAAAAAAAACTAAATCTTTGTTTACGTTGTAGATTATTCAACATTTTTCTGTTATTATTCATCAGAAATTTTAAAGAACCTTTTTTACACCACAACAAGTAGAAATTTTAAAAAACTCCCTGGATCAATGTTTAAGTTGTGGATTAT
Source organism: Ganaspis brasiliensis (assembly GCA_037103525.1). Lineage (NCBI taxonomy): Eukaryota > Metazoa > Arthropoda > Insecta > Hymenoptera > Figitidae > Ganaspis > Ganaspis brasiliensis. The sequence goes on along the minus strand of JAZKLR010000103.1, from coordinate 443,634 downwards.
TAAAAAATGTTCTATCATTATTTATCAGAAATTTTAAAGAACCATTTTTACACCACAAAAAGTAGAAATTTTAAAAAACTCCCTGATTCAATGTTTAAGTTGTGGATTTTCAAAAATTTTGTATCATTATTCATCAGCTATTTTAAAGAACCTTCCTTAAACCAAAAAAAGCAGAAATTTAAAAAAATACTGGATCTATGTTTACGATGTTGATTATTCAATATTTTTCTGTCATTATTCATCAAAAATTTTAAAGAACCTTTTTTACACCACAAAAAGTAGAAATTTTAAAAAACTCCCTGAACCAATGTTTAAGTTGTGGATTTTCAAAAATTTTGTATCATTATTCATCAGCAATTTTAAAGAACCTTTCTTACACTAAAAATAGCAGAAATTTAAAAAAAACAGTATCAATGTTTACGTTGTAGATTATTAAACATTTTTCTTTTATTATTCATTAGAAATTTAAAAAAGCCCATTCTACACCACAAAAAGGAGAAATTTTTAAAAGAATCCCTAGATCATTGTTGAATTTTTGTATTATTCAAAAATGTTCTATCATTATTCATCAGAAATTTTAAAGAACCTTTCTTACAAGACAAAAAGCAGAAATTTAAAAAAAAAACCTAGATTAAAGTTTACGTTGTAGATTTGCAATATTTTTCTGCCATTATTTATCAGAAATTTAAAAGAACCTTTTTTACACCACAAAAAGTAGAAATTTTTAAAAATTCCCTGGATCAAAGTTTAAGTTGTGGATATTTAAATATTTTGTGGCATTATTCATCAGCAATTTTAAAGAACCTTTCATACACCACAAAAGGCAGAAATTTAAAAAAAAAACTGAATCTATGTTCACGTTGTAGATTATTCAACATTTTTCTGTTATTATTCATCAGAAATTTTAAAGAACATTTTTTACACCACAAAAAGTAGGAATTTTAAAAACTCCTAGATCAATGTTTAAGTTGTGGATTTTCAAATATTTTGTGGCATAATTCATTAGCAATTTTAAAGAACCTTTTATACACCACAAAAAGCAGAAATTTAAAAAAAAACTGAATCTATGTTCACGTTGTAGATTATTCAACCTTTTTTCTGTTATTATTCATCAGAAATTTTAAAGAACCTTTTTTAAACCACAACAAGTAGGAATTTAAAAAAAAACTAAATCTTTGTTTACGTTGTAGATTATTCAACATTTTTCTGTTATTATTCATCAGAAATTTTAAAGAACCTTTTTTACACCACAACAAGTAGAAATTTTAAAAAACTCCCTGGATCAATGTTTAAGTAGTGGATTTTCAAAAATTGTGTATCATTATTCATCAGCAATTTTAAAGAACCTTTCTTATACCACAGAAAGCAGGATTTTAAAAAAAATCTGGATCAATGATTCTGTTGTAGATTATTTAACATTTTTCTGTCATTATTTATCAGAAATTTTAAAGAACCTTCTTTACACCGCTAAAAACAGAAATTTTAAGAACCCCTGGATCAATGTTTAAGTTCTGGATTATTCAACATTTCTCTGTCATTATTCATCAGAAATTTTAAAGAACCTTTTTTACACCACATCCGCACACAGAGTTTGGAAACAATTCCTGTAGAACTATGAATATTTCTGTTCAATTACTCGAAAATTTTCAAATTTTTTTTTTTCATCAGAAGTATAATAAATGTATTTTTTATTCCAAATTCTTCGGCACAAATCTTAGGATCGTCCGGGATGATATTTTAGTTTAATTATTCAAAACTTTTGAGTCTTCATTATTCATTAGAAATTTTGAAAACACCCTTTTGGACTCAGGATCGTATGCAGACTCCAAAAAGTTCCTGGAACTAAAATAAAAAATTAATTTAGAAAGTTTTTGTTTTCAAATCAAAAAATTTTAATAAATTATAAATTCAAATTCAAATAGGTTTGAAAATTAGTTATAAGAATAAAAGAATTTCGAAAATTCGAAAGAAAATTAGTTATAAATTTTATAAAAATATTTTTAATTTAGAGAAAAGGTACCTAAAAGCGAAATTTGTAAAGAAGAATATTTAAGCTTTAGAAAAGAAAGTCGAAGCATTAATAAATAAATTTAAACTTGAGTATAGTTTGTAGCAAATTTAAACCACTTTTTTGAAGATAGAAATTGCTTGTCTGAAATTTACCCGTTTTGACACTTTTGCCCTAAATTGTAAAATATTGTAAAAAAAATGTATAACTCATATACTTTTCTTTAAAAATTCAAAAAATGCGCTCAGAAAGTAAATTACAATCTTAAACAAATACATAATTCTCTAAATGAGGAAATATGTAAGTTTTAGAAAATAATCGGAATTTTAAACACGTATTAAAAAAATACAATTAAGTAAAATTACCTTGAAAAACCCTAACTTTAGATTAAATAAACAATTATTATTATTACAAATCAAAAAAACATTATTTTCAAATAAAAAAAAAAATTGCATCGGCCGGGAATCGAACCCGGGCCGCCCGCGTGGCAGGCGAGCATTCTACCACTGAACCACCGATGCTGTTGTCAATTTTATTATAATTACCAATCTCGTAGTCACCTTGGTATCAAATATAAAATCTCAAAGGACGCCTTTTTACAATTTTGCATAAACGCACTAAAAGAAACCACCTAGTGAAAAAAAAAATTTTCCCCAGATTCAGAAAAATCCGAATTGAAAAACTAAAAAGGATTATATTAAAAAAAAATTAAAATAAAGGGTTAAAGTATCAGGTGTGAAAACTAACATTTTTCCCAGATTTAAAATCTAAATAGGGAGCGTTCACATATTACGTAACGTTTTTTTCGGAAAATTTTTACTGTATTTTTTTACTGTATGTAACACGTCGTTACATACAGTAGCGCCATTTTTTCTGATGGACGTAACAAACTGCGGACCCCCCCCCCCCCCTCCCCTAAAAATGTTACGTAATATGTGAATGCTCCCATAGAAAATCTAAAAAAAGGATTATATAAAAAAAAATGAAATAAAGGGTTGAAGTAGCATCAGGTGTAGAAGTGAAACTAAAAGAAGAGTGCGAAACCGCACGTAGCATGATGCGAAACAAGTGCACGTATATGTACATATTCAGAAAATGACCACAGGACGAGATTAATGAGGATTAAAATTTAAAATGTATTTTTACCTACAAGTAGTTGTTTGATATGAAAATAAAGTGGGCAGGGGGAGGATGAAGAGGGTCCACGAGGCACTGCGATGTAAGGAGAGAGGACACGAGCAAAGTGCATGGACTACTTTTTACCGTTGTCACTTTTTCTCGCTCTCATTCACGGCTCCGAGTTCGAACCCCCGTTACTACCATGCTAATTCCTGTCCGGGTACATTTGCAAGAAGCAAAGGACACTCACTTGTCTATTTAATTAAAACGAGAACGGAGAAAATTGTATTTTTTAATTTTCATATCAACTCACGCATTCTGCAAGTTACACAAGAGTCCCATAAAACCTGCAATTCTCATGCAATATCCAAAAATGCAATTAATTATACACACAACTATTTGTTTATCAAGTAAAATTGTCTAAATTCGAGAAATATGAAAATAAAAATTGTAATGTAACACGTGTCGAACTACTGTTACGACTTATTGATATTCAGTAATAAATTGACAGTGAATGACGCGATTCGAGACACCAATCTCAAAATTCAGATTGTTATAATGGAAAAGGAGAGTGGGAAGTCTTGTGAGGTTATGTAAGAAATTGAAAATGTAACGGCGCCGACGGACTATGACGTTAATCGTCAATCTACATGTAGCGGTCAAGCATTGCGCTCTAACGGTCGTGTCCCTTTACATAAGAACGTTAGTGTACCTGTACACACATATATATATGGATATACATATATATATATAGATTGCAATTGTGGCCAAACGGGAGCACATGCCGTGGAAAATCAACAGGATGCAAAATTTGCTTCGGATACATTTATAAAAGTTGCATAGCACCGTATGTACTTCTATCGCGCCCACTTGTGCCACGAGGATTGTTACGAACGCGTTAGACATGCAGATGCAATCGAAGGTAAAAGTTTTTTCTGTCTGTGTCGCCGCACTCGGAAGCACACGAGGCCTGTCACACGTTATTGCCTCCTGAGAACCAAGTGAAGATTGCCTGAATTGACTCATTTCAATTTGTGACAAACACAAGATGTGACACTGTCTTTTTTAGACAAAAAACCATGTTCTCAATAATGATCATGAACATTTTCCCGTTTATTTTAATATTCATCAGAAATTTTAAGAAATACTTTTTTTGCCCTGGGTACCTAAGCACAGGTCCCAAAAATTACGTATACTGCAAATTTTTGGCCGATTGTGTTATTCATCAGAAATTTTAAGAAATACTTTTTTTACTCTGACCACGTAAGCAGAGGTCTGAAAAATGTATACTGCAAATTTTTGGTTCATTTGTGTTATTCATGAGAAATTTTAAGAAATACTTTTTGCACTCCGACCACGTATGCAGAGGTCCGAAAAATGAAAAAAGACAATTTTCTGGTCCGTTTATGTTATTCATGAGAAATTTTAAGAAATACTTTTTTAGCAGATGTACAGGCTTCCTTGTGGTTGCGGATCAAAATCCATGCAATCCTGCAGCATACACACTTGTTATACGAGCAAGCATTGCCCATCTCCATTTATTGAACTCTGAAATAAAAAAATAATGTTTTTATATAAATAAACAACTTTTGGCAAAAATGTACTCGCCATCTTTAATCTTGTTTTAATTTTCCTATATTGAAGTACACTGTTAGAGTAAGTAGCATCCTCTATACTGTATCTAATGTTGCATCTCATTCTTTCAGAAGAATCAGGCCCGAATTGGCCATTCAGGATACCGGGAAAAATCCCGGTGGGCCGACGCCAGGCGGGCCGGTATTTTTGTAGGTCTAATTACTAATTTAATTTATGTAATTAAATTTCATTTAACTTTCAATTACTCTTTTCTATTTTCAATTAATTTTACAACATTCAATCATTTTCGGCTTCTTTCTATGTTCTTTTCAATCACAGAAATTGTAGAATTTCAATTAAATTGTTCAATTCTACAACTATTTTTTACAATTCTTATTTATTATTATCTTTAACTTTCAATTCCATTCTTCAATTTTCAATTCCATTCTTCAGTTTTCAATTATTATTTTTTTCTATATTCAAGAATTCTAGACTTTTTCAATTACTTCTTTCAATTTTTAATTACATTTTTTAAATTTCCATTACATTCCTCAATTTTCAATTACCTCCTTCAATTTTTTCAATCCTCAATAATTCTCAAAAAATTTTATAACTAATCTTTAACTTTTTAAATTATTTTGTTCTCTTGACCATTATTTCTTAGTGCTTTACGATATCAAGACGATATCATATTTGAGCAATATTGATATTGATCTCAAAATCTCTTGACCATCCAAAAATGTTCTCGAGTTGATAATATCGACCTAAAATAACTAAAAAATGACGAAAATAATTGACAAATGAAAAAAATTGGAATAATGACAAGATTAATAAATCGACAATTGACAAAAATAATTTAAAAAATTAAAGAACAAATATAATATTTTAAAAAAACAATTGGAAATTAAAAAAGGAAAAAAATTACAGAAATAATAATAATTGAAAACAATTTTAATTTTAAAAAATTGACCTGGATTGAAATTTGAAGAAATAATCACAAATTGATAAGAAGAAAATAATATTAAAAATTGGCAAAATAATTAAAAAATGAAGAAAATAATTGTGAATTAGACAGAAAAATTGAGGAATTAAGGAGTTAAATTGAGATTTCAAAAAAATTATTGATAATAAATAATTTACAAATTACTATATTAATAAATAAATAAATAGTATGAAAGAGTGAAAAAGCCCAGGATTGGTGAATATTTAAGAAAATAATTGACAATTAAAAACTGAAGAAAACTGTAGGAATAATTATAACAAATAATTGAAAATTGAATGGGATTTCAAAAAGTTAAAGTTGGTTGAAAATCGAAGAAAATAATTTCAAATTAGAAGAAATAGTTGAAAATTGAAGAAAAAAATTCAAAATTAAAGAAAATAATAATTGTGAATTTAAGAGGATAGTTGAAAAATTGAATTGAAAGTTCAAGAAAAATATTGTTAATTGAAAAAATCATCGAAAAAAGCCGAGAATTATTAAATATTGAAGAAAATAATTGCCAATTGGAACAAATTCTAAACATGGCAAGATTATTAAATTAAAAACTGACAGAAATAATTTTAAACAGAAAAAGATAAACATGAAATTAAAAAAAAACTAAAAAAGAAAGAAAATGATAGGAATAGTTCTAGAAACAATTGAAAGTTTAATTGCTTTTTGAAAAATTAAACTTTATTAAAATTTGAAGAAAATACTTCCAAATTGAGAGAATAATTGAAAATGAAAAAAAGTATCAATAAAAGACAAGAATTGTGATTGGATACAAATAATTAAAGAATTAAAGAACTGAATTGAAATTTCAAGAAAATGATTAATAATTGAATAATATGAAAGAAAATAATTGAAAAAAGACGAAAATAAAGGACAATTGCAAAAAATTCGAAAAATTGCAACATTAAAAAGTTTACATTTCAACAGAATTATCTTAAAAGTTAAAAATGTAAATTAAAATTTAGAACAGAAATAACTATGAATAAAAATTGAAAGAAAATTACTGTAGTAATTGTAGAAAATAATTGTAAATTTAATTGGCTTATAAAAAATTGAACTGGATTGAAATTCTTGGATAATAATTGCCTACTGAAGGAAACAAGTGAAAATTGAAAAAATAATTGAAAAAAAATCGAGAATTATTGAATATTGACTGAAATAATTAAAAATTCAAGTAAATAATTGAAAACTGAAAAATAATTGAAAAAATGAGAATATTTGAAAACTGAAAAAGTAATTGAAAAACCGACAATATTTGAAAATCGAAGAAAATAATTGAAAACTGAAAAAATAATTGAAAAAACGAGAATATTTGAAAACTGAAAAGAATAATTGAAAAAAACCGAAAATATTTGAAAATTGAAGAAAATAGTTGAAAACTGGAAAAACAATTGAAAAAATGAGAATTATTGAATATTGAAGAAAACAATTGAAAATTGATAAAAATATTGAAAGAAGCCGAAAATTATTGAATATTAAAGAGAATATTTGAAAATTGAAAAAACATGATTAAAAATTAATTAAAATAATTGTGAATAGAAGAAAATAATTGAGATTTGAAGAAAATAATTGTAAATTAAAGAAAGTAATTGGGTATTCAAATATTGAAAAAATGATTTTCAGGTGAATGAAAGCCGACTTTTTTTATGCTAAAGGGGGCAAAGTAGATAGAAATTCATTCTGAGCGATTTTTAAAGCCGGGGAATTCGCTAAAAAACTTTTTATTATATTTGTTTAATAGAAGTTGTCCATTTTTTGTCCTTTAAAATTGGTTAAAACCAGATTGAGGTGTTCATTAAACTAAGAAATTACTGCTGCTTTCGTACAAATGGCAGTAGAGAATGCTACTGTTCAAGAAATTCCAAATAATTAAATTATTGATAAGTTTAAATAAAATAATTTAATAATTTAATATTTTTATATTTTAGTTTTAAATGTTAAAAAAAATTTTCAATTATATAGAAAGGGACCGCTTTGAATATCTTTCCCGGGCCGCTTTTAATTCCCAATCCGGCCCTGGTCATTCGGACAATGTAGTTTAATGCTTAAAAATGTTTCCGACGTTTCGAAATCGAAATGATTTCCTCCCCATTCAAAATTAAAGAAAATAATCACACTTTGAGAAAAATAAGTGATGAAAGTATAAAATTTGTTTAAAATTAAAAAACGTAATTAAATAAATAAGTAAATAAGTAAAATTTGAGATAAATATTTAGAAAATTGAGAACATTAATTGAAAAACAATTAAAATCTTTAAAATTTGGAGAAAATGATTTTAAAAGAATGAAAATAATTGAAAAATGAAAGTAATTGTAATTTAAATTTAAGATAAATAATTTAAAATTGAAGAAAATAATTACAATTTTGAAACAAATAAGTCATAATACTTCCCATATGAGAAAGCAAAATCAAAAAGTTTAATCGAAATTAAAGAAAATAATTAGAAAATTAATGGAAAAAACAATGAAAAATTAAAGGAAGTAAATGATATTTTTCGAACTAATTAAAATTAGTGATAAACAATTGGAAATTTAGAAAATTATAAAAAAATAATTGAAAATTGGAGAAAACAATTGCAAAATAATAAAAATATTTGAAAATTGAAAAGCATAATTGAAATTTCAGGTGAATAATTGAAATTTTAAGAAAATAATTGCCATTTGAGAAAAATAAGTGATAATACTTTCTAAATGAAAAAGCAAAAAAAAATTTAATTAAAATTAAAGCAAATAATCGAAAAAATTGACTAAAAAATAATTTAAAATTTGAGAAATCAATGGCAAAATAATGAAAATATTTAAAAATTGCAAGAAAAAATTAAAATAAGAGATAAATGATTGAAATTTGAAGAAGCTAATTGAAATTTTAAATAACGTGATAAAATAACCAAATTATAAATTGAAATTGAAGAAAGTAATTGAAATATGAAAGAAATAATTGAAAATGTAGGAAAATATTAAAAAAATTGTAAACGAAATAAAAATTTTAAGAAAAATAGTTGAAAAATGATGAAAGCAATTAAAAATTGTAAAAAATATTTGAAATTTAAAGAAATTATTAAAAGTAGTGAAAAATAGTAGGTAAAATAGTAGATAAAATAATAATAATTGAAAATAGAAGAAAATAATTAAAATTTGTAAAAATAAGCTTCCTCTAGGAGAAAGCAAAATCTGTAAAATTAATTTTAAAAAAAATTGTAGAAAATGATTAAAAATGATACTAAGTTTTGACACTTAACAATTAATAATTAAAAATGAATAAATAATATTTTACAATAATAAACTCCTGAAGAGGTTTCAAAAAAATAATAGAAAAATAACTTTAAGAATTGAAGATTGATATAAATTATTGAAATTTAAGATAAATAATTTAAAAATTTAGGAAAAAAAATATTGAATATAATTTAAAATTTGAGTAAACAATTGCAAAATAATGAAAATATTTAAAAATTGAAAAAAATAATTAAAATCTGAGGTAAATAATTGAAAATTGAAGAAAATAATTGAAATTTTGAAAAAAGTGATAAAAGCACCAAATTAATTTGAAATTGAAGAAAGTAATTGAAATATGAGAGAAATAATTGAAAAGTTAGGAAATTAATAAAAAATTGTAAAAGTATTAAAAATTTTAAGAAAAATATTTGAAAAATGATAAAAGCAATTAAAAATTGTAGAAAATATTTGAAATTTAAAGAATTAATTAAAAGTGGGGAAAAATAGCAGGTAAAATAAAAATAATTGAAAATAGAAGAAAATAATTAAAATTTGTAAAAATAGTACTTAAATATGTCTTAAATTCCTTGAAAAATAATAGAAATGTTTGGGAAATTAGTTCAAAATTAATTAAAATATTTAAAAATTTCAGAAAATAATTTTAAATTGGTAAAGTAACTGAAAGTCTAAGAAATAATTAAAATTTCAGAAAAATGTTTTAATAAAATTACAAAATATATTTAAAAAATAAGAAAATTTCATTAAAAACTAATATAAAATATTTAACATTGATAAAAATTATTGAAATGTGAGATAAATACTTGAAAATTTGGAAAATTGACTAAAAAATAATTTAAAAATTGAGAAAACAATTGCAAAATAATAATAATATTTAAAAGTTTAAAAAAATTAATTAAAATCTGAAATAAATAATTGAAAATTAAAGGAAATAATTAAAATTTTGAGAAGAGAGATAAAATAACCTAATTAATTCGAAATTGTAGAAAGTAATTGAATGATGAGAAAAATAATTAAAAATTTAAATATTAAAAAAAAATTGAAAAAGTAAAATAAATTTTAATAAAAATAATTAAAAAATGATAAAGGCAATTAAAAATTGCAGAAAATATTTGAAAATTAAAGAATTAATTAAAAGTAGTGAAAAATAGTAGGTAAAATAATAATAATTGAAAATATAAGGAAATAATTAAAATTTGTAATCATAATTATTGCTTAAATTAATTGAAAAATAATAGAAATGTTTGAGAAATTAGTTAAAAAATATTTAAAATATTAAAAAATTGAAAAAAATAATTTTAAAATGGTGAAAGAAATTGAAAGTCTAAGAAATAATTAAAATTTTAGAAAATTGTATTTATAAAATTACAAAATACGTTTGAAATGTAAGAAACTAATTAAAAAATAATATAAAAAATTAAACATTGATGAAAATTATTGAAATAGGAAATAAATAATTGTAAATTAAGGTATAATTGACTAAAGAATATTGAAAACTTTCACAAATTGGAAAAAAGAATTGCAAAACGATGAAAATAATTTAACATAAAAAAATATAATCGAAATTCTTGAAAAATAATTGAAAATTAAAAAATATAATAGAAAAATAATCTTCAACATTGAGCGTTGATAAAAATTATTGAAATTAGAGAAAAAAAACAAACAATTATGCGTTGAAGAAAGTAATTCATATTAAAAGAATTAATTGAAATTTGAGACAAATAATTGGAAATTTTAAAAATTGACTAAAAAATAATTAAAATCTGAAATAAATAATAATTGAAAATTGAAGGAAATAATTAAAATTTTTAAAAAAAGTAATAAAATCACCAAATTAATTTGAAACTGAAGAAAGTAATAGGAATATGAGAAAAATAATTAAAAATTTAGAAAATTAATAAAAAATTGAAAAAGTAATAGAAATTTTAAGAAAAAATAGTTGAAAAATGATGAAAGCAATAAAAAATTGTAGGAAATATTTGAAATTTAAAGAATTAATCAAAAATGGGGGAAAATAGTAAGTAAAATAATAATAATTGAAAATGTTTTTAATTAATTGAAAAATAATAGAAATGTTTGGGAAATTAGTTAAAAAATAATTAAAACCGACCGCGTAAGCAATTTACGAAAAATGATGTACTGCAAATTTTAGTCTGTTTGTGTTATTCATCAGAATGTATAAAAAATACCTTTTTAACTTCGACCACGTAAGCAGAGGTCCGAAAAATGATGTACTACATTTTTTTGGTCCGCTTGTGTTATTCATCAGAAATTTTAAAAAATACTTTATTGACTACGGATACGTAATCAGAGGTCCCGAAAATTACGTACTGCAAATTTTTTGTCAATTGTGTTATTCATCAGAAATTTTAAGAAATACTTTTTTAACTCCAGAAGTAGTCCAGACATCCTTGTGGTTCGATTAAAATCTTGCAGGATACACACACTTGTTACGATCACATCACACATTGTCTATTTCCACATTTTGAACTCTAAAATAAAATAATAATGTTTTTATACAAATTAACAACATTTAGAAAAAATGTACTCGCCATCTTTAATCTTGTTTTCATTTTCCTATATTGAAATGCACTGAAAGAAAAACAATTTAAAATTTACTTGAGTTTTAAGTATTATTTACTTTTTTACTCAAGCAATGGAAACAAATTAAAAATTGCTGTGAAACCAGGTAATTTTTACTTTGTTTTCTAAGGATAAAAAAATGTCACTTTTCGAATCAAATTTGACGTTTTGTATTTGAAACGAATATTTGGAGTAATTAAAGAAAAAAAAAATAAATTAATACATAAATTACTTTTCTACTTACTTTTATTTATACTTCCATTATTAAATCTTCCGGAATATAATTAAAATTTAACTTCGAAGAGTTTGACACAAAACGTCAAATTTTCTTCAAAAGTGTCATTTGTTTTTTTTCTTTTTAGAAAACAATGTAAAAATTACCTGGATTCACAGCAAGTTTTAATTTATTTGCATTGCTTAAGTAAAAAAAGTAAATATTACCTAATTCTCAAGTAAATTTTAAATTGTTTTTTTTTCAGTGTGTCATTGCTCCAACATCATATACTGAATAAAAAGTCAGAAATTACACAGCCACCCAGAAAAATATAAGGTTCCATGTTCTGGATATGAGATCCATATTTTCCCACGTATTTTAATCCGAATCCGACGTCAAAATTGGTCCAGAATGTCTGAGTTTGGACCTAACCTCAAAAGTACAATTTTTTTTTACTTTTTGGTATTTTTGAGGTTAGATTCAAACTCTCACCCTCTGGACCAATTCGAATTCAGCGCACCAAAATACACAGAAAAATATTTGTCTCATGACCAGATCAGGGAACTTTATTTTTTGTAGTGTGGTGGCTGTTACCAAATTGCATCAAGAAATGATCAAATCTTTCGATTTTTTATCTCTTTCCTTGCGTACGTGGGTTATATCGGGTAGACTTCTCTTGTATAAGAGATAATAGGAAAAATAGTAAAATGTCTCGAATAAACAATAGATTCAAGTTGATTTAATGTCAACCTCTGTCTCGATGACATTAATCACTACAAATTGACACATTGACGATCTGGTAACGTTTCTAATATACGTGCAATTTCACATTCTATAATCAATGCCGCAATAAGTGAGTCACTTGAAAAATTAGAAAATTGTTACAAGAAGCTTCTAGAATATTCTACATCACTTTCTTTCGCACTTACGTTACATATTTCGTATTATGAAGAATTTTATGAATATCAGCTATTGGAATATGAAATAATCCATATGGAACTACTCCTTTCATTTTCATGCTTTCTTGTTCAAAGTTATATCAATCCTTTTGTTGTACATAAAACTGCACCAATTAAATTAAGCAATATTAATGAAAACAATTACTGAAATTTTGAAATGAATGTATAATTGAAATGAAATTTTAATAAAATTATTTTTCAGTCTTTCAATTTTCAGGAAATTTTAATATATTGTAATATGAAATGAATGTAATGAATATTGTAATATGATGATCTGTAATGTAATATGATGTAATGTAATAAATTCTAATGTAATCAATTGTAATCCAATGTAGTGTAATGTATTGTAATTTAACGTAATGTAATAAAATGGTATAAGTTGTGGTAGGTCTTTCTTGTCCCAACTGGCAAAATTATAAACAATTCCATTTTCGTTAACTTTTTTATTATATCTCCATTTTTTTATAATTTTACACAAGTTATAAAATAGTGGATCTTAATTTATCGCGGAAACTAAAATCTTACAATGCCGTAATCGAGATCTCTGCATCTTAGAATACGAAAATCGTGATTATCAAAACAAGTCGATCAGTATGAGAAGTATAGTGATTACGTCTGTATTTCAAAGACACTAAGCTTCAACATTGCGGGACCTACTCGGTGCGTTTAATGAGGTCATGGAACGTTCTAGAACATTATCAACGTTTTGGAACAAACTCCCTTCCAAATCACGCTTTTCAAATTTTCTTTTTGTACTTATTCTTCTTCTTATTTTTCCAATTACTCAGCCCCACAAAAAAAGGGATTTTTTGACTTAGACACTTTACTAGTGTATTCCTAGATATTTCTCTCCGATACCTAAATCCGAATCAGAAGTTACAATTTCCAGATTGGTTCAACTTTTTGAATTAATATAAAAAATCTGATTAAAAACACGAAAAAATCACTTTTTTCGAAATTATCTAAAAAAATTGATCTTATCTGATCATTGTGACTTTGGATTCGGATTCAGCGAAGAAAAATACATAGAAATATACTATTGTAGTGTCTCGGACAAAAAATCTTTTTTTAATGAAGCTCTGTTATTATTATTATTATTATTATTATTATTATTACTATAATATAATGATAAAAAACACAATTTTTCATAACCTTCGGGGTCGTTCACATACCACGTGGACAGTTTTCAATATTTTTTTTTCTCCTAAAGTTTTCAATTATTTATCTCAAATTTCAATAATTTTTACCAATGCTCAAATTTTAAAATTATTTTTCTATTTTTTTAATTTTTCACTTATTTTTATCAATTTGCAATTAATTTCTCCAATTTGTGAGAATTTTTAATACTTAATTGAATTTTTAATTCAATATTTCAATTATTAAATTGTATATGTGATATTAGTTTACGTTTTTATTGTATTGTTTATAATTATATTTATTATTTTGTTTTTTTATGATTATATTACATTGTAATGGGCCTCCCCGCCTGTATGTACTGAAATACATATTTTTTAGTCAATTGCCATAATTTACAATTATGTATATCATATTTCAATAATTTTTACCAATTTTTCTTTTTTATATTATTATTTAATTATTTTCTTATATTTTAAATATATTTTTTGTAATTTTATAAATACATTTTTCTGAAATTTTAATTATTTTTTAGACTTTCAATTAATTTTACCATTTTAAAATTATTGTCTTCAATTTTTTAATATTTAAATTATTTTTTAACTAATTTCCCAAACATTTCTATTATTTTTCAATTAATTCTTTAAATTTCAAATGTTTTTTACAATTGTTAATTACTTTATCATTTTTCAACTATTTTTCTTAAAATTTCTATTACTTTTTCAATTTTTTATAAATTTCCAAAATTTGCAATTATTTCTCATATATTTCAATTGCTTTCTTTAATTTGAATACAATTTGGTGATTTTATCACTTTTTTCAAAATTCAAATATTTTCTTCAATTTTTAATTATTTACTTCAGATTTTAATTATTTTTTTCAATCCTTAAATATTTTCATTATTTTGCAATTGTTTCCTCAAATTTTAAATTAAATTCAATATTTTTTCCCCCTAAATTTTTCAACTATTTATGTCAAATTTCAATCATTTATATCAATGCTTAATTTTTAAAATGATTTTTCTATTATTTTTTAAAATTTTTTAATAGTTTATCACAAATTTCAATTATATTTTTTTATTTTAAATTATGTTTATCAATTTGCAATTCTTTTCTCCAATTTGTCAGAATTTCCAATATTTTTTAGTCAATTACCTTAATTTACAGTTATTTATCTCATATTTCAATAATTTTTATCAATGTTTAATTTTTTTATCTTATTTTTTAATTATTTTCGTATATTTTAAATATATTTTGTAATTTTGTAAATACATTTTAATGAAATTTTAATTATTTCTTAGACTTTCACTTACTTTTACCAATTTAAAATTATTTTCTCCAATTTTTTAATATTTTAATTATTCTTAAACTAATTTCCCAAACATTTCTATTATTTTTCAATTAATTTAAGACATTTTCAAGTACTATTTTTACAAATTTTAATTATTTTATTCTATTTTCAGTTATTTTTATTTTACCTACTATTTTACCTACTATTTTTCCCCACTTTTAATTATTTTTTTAAATTTCAAATATTTTTTACAATTTTTAATTGTAATTTTTCAACTATAATTCTTAAAATTTCTTTTACTTTTTCAACTTTTTATTAATTTCCTAAAATTTAAATTATTTCTCTCATATTTCAATTACTTTCTTCAATGTCAAATTCATAAGCTGATTTTATCTCTTTTTTCAAAATTTCAATTATTTCCTTTAATTTTCAATTATTTACCTCAGATTTTAATTTTTTTTCAACTTTTGAACATTTTCATTATTTTGCAATTGTTTTCTCAAATTTTAAATAAAATTCAAAATTTTTTCCCCCCTAAATTTTTTAATTATTAATCTCAAATTTCAATCATTTTTATCAATGCTCAATTTTTAAAGTAATTTTTCTCTTATTTGTTTGAATTTTTAATTATTTTTCACAATATTCAATTATATTTTTCTATTTTAAATTATTTTTATCAATTTCCAATGCTTTTCTCTAATTCGTGAGAATTTTCAATATTTTTTAGTCAATTACTTTAATTTACCATTATTTACCTCATACTTCAATAATTTTTATCAATGTTAAATATTTTATATTAGTTTTTAATGAAATTTTCTTATTTTTTAAATATATTTTGTAATTTTATTAAAACATTTTTCTGAAATTTTAATTATTTCTTAGACTTTCAGTTACTTTACCAATTTAAAATTATTTTCTGAAATTTTTAAATATTTTAATTAATTTTGAACTAATTTCCCAAACATTTCTATTATTTTTCAATTAATTTAAGACATTTTCAATTATTATTTTTACAAATTTTAATTATATTCTTCTATTTTCACAGACGTGTGTCCAGACAAAGTTTTTGGGGAGGTTATATATGAGAGAGAAAGAGATAACACTATAGCGCTATCTCTCTCACTCTCATATAAATTTAACACTTCTAGGGGAGGTCATGACCCCCTTGACCTCCCCCCTAAACACACGCCGGTATTTTTAATTATTTTCATTTTACCTACTATTTTTCCCCACTTTTAATTAATTCTTTAAATTTCAAATACTTTCTACAATTTTTAATTGATTTTATCATTTTTAAACTATTTTTATTAAAATTTCTGTTACTTTTTCAATTTTTTATTAATTTTCTAAATTTACAATTATTTCTCTCATATTTCAATTACTTTCTTCAGTTTCAAACTAATTTGGTGATTTTATTAATTTTTTATATGTTTCAATTATTTTCTTCAATTTTCAATTATTAACTTCAGATTATACTTGTTTTTTTTAATTTTAAATATTTTCATTTTTTTGCAATTGTTTTCTCAAAATTAAAATTATATTCAATATTTTTCCCCTAAGTTTTTCAATTATTTATCTCTAATTACAATAATTTTTATCAACGCTCAATTTTTAAAATTATTTTTCTATTCTTTTTTTTGGATTTTCAATTATTTTTCAAAAATGTCAATTATATTTTTTTATTTTAAATTATTTTCTTCATTTTGCAATTCTTTTCTCCAATTTGTGAGAATTTTCAATATTTTTTGTCAATTACCTCAATTTACAATTATTTATCTCATATTTCAATCATTTTTATCAATGTTTAATTTTTTATATTATTTTTTAATTATTTTCTTATATTTTAAATATATTTGGTAATTTTATAGTATACATTTTTCTGAAATTTTAATTATTTCTTAGACTTTCAATTTCTTTCACCATTTTAAAATTTTTTTCTCCAATTTTTTAATATTTTAATTATTTTTAAACTAATTTCCCAAACATTTCTATTAATTTAAGACATTTTCAAGTACTATTTTTACAAATTTTAATTATATTCTTCTAATTTCAATTATTTTTATTTTACCTGCTATTTTTCCCCACTTTTAATTAATTCTTTAAATTTCAAATATTTTCTACAATTTTTAATTGCTTTTCTTATTTTTAAAGTATTTTTATTAAAATTTCTGTTAGTTTTTTAATTTTTTATTAATTTCCTAAATTTTCCATTATTTCTCTCATATTTCTATTACTTTCTTCAGTTTCAAATTAATTTGGTGATTTTATAATTTGTATTAAAATTTTAATTACTTTCTTCAATTTTTAATTATTTACCTCAGATTTTAATTTTTTTTTCAATTTTTAAATATTTTCATTATTTTGCAATTATTTTCTCAGATTTTAAATGATGTTTTAGTCAATTTTCCAAATTTCCAATTATTTATCTCAAATTTCAATTAATTCTTTAAATGTCAATTACATTCATCAATGCTTAACTGTTTTTAACATTTTTTTATTATTTGCTTTAATTTTAATTATATTTTTTATTTTTGCTTTTTCATTTAGGAAGTATTATGATTTATTTTTTCAAATTCCAATTATTTTCCTCAAATTTTTATTGTTTACCTGAAATTTAATTATGATATTCAATTTTCAAATATTTTTTTAATTTTGCAATTGTTTTTACCAATTTTTAATTATTTTTCCATTAATTTTTTAAATTCCCAATTGTTTATCACTTATTTCAGTTAATTCAAAAAAAAATATCAATTACTTTCTTTAATTTTTCATTGTTTTTACCATTTTCCCATTATTATTATTATCTTAAATTTAAATTATAATTATTTTCATTATTTTACAATCATTTTCTCCAAATTCTGAAGATTTTAATTTTATTTCGATTAATTTTCTTAATTTTCTAAATATTTATCTCAAATTTTACTTATTTATTCAATTATTTTTTTTAATCTTAAATATATTTTATACTTTCATCACTTATTTTTCTCAAAGTGTAATTATTATTTTCTTTAGTTTTGAATTATTATTATCATTTTTAATCATTTTCTCCAATTTTTGTTTTAAATTAGTTTTATATATTTTGCTCTTACCTAGAGGAAGCTTTGTGATCGTTAAGATTTTCAATTTTCCAAAAATAGTCATAATTGACTCATTTTCATCTAAAATGCGAAAATTTTTTATTCTTAAGCTAATGTCCAGAAATGTGTGTGTGGGGACGTTTTTTTTTTTTTATCGCTGGGTTATTTCGAGAAAGCTTCAACGGATTTTAATAAAATATTTCTTATAAGTATCAAATATTAATATATTCACCATTTTAAGATAAGATTTCTACTTTATAAGTATAATTTCTCATAAGATAGAAAATTATATTATTTTGAAAAAAAGTCTACGTGGGCATTTAGAGGAAGGTGGGGGGGGGGGGGGGGGTCATAAAAAATCTACGATTGTCAACTAGGGGGTGAGGGGGGGCCAAAAAGTGATTAAAAATTGTCCACGTGGTATATATGAACAGCCCCTTCACCACTCTCGAGAAACAAAAAGACGTAATGCAAAAAAGAAGCGAAAATGTGAAATTTATGATATATTGCAATATCCGAAGTTAAGATTAGTATATAAAGTGGAACGTATAGCAAGTAAAGAAGTGATAAGATTTAGTCGTTGCAAATTCGGTCAACCTTGATTTGCCGGGACCTTCGCATTCGAAGTCTGCCACAAACTACACCAATAAGAAACCACGTAATTTTCTACTTGTAAAGTCTTTTTAAAGGCTCACTTCTATTCATGTACCTTCACTCTGCCTCACTTAAATAATCCTACGTATAGGCGCAAAATTTAAATTTCAACAGGTTGCGATTTTAATTTTTTTTTTTTTCTCCTGGAAGGAATCTCGAATAAAAGAAAACAATATCGAATGCTTTACAAATTCTACATTTTGAAATTCCCGATAAGATATTGCACCAGAATCACTCACAAAACTATTTTGGCAAAATTTGCCAATTTTATAATGAAAGACTCAATTTGCAAATTGGCATATGGGCATATCTCTGGAACATTTAACTTTTCAATAAGAAAAAATATTTTTTTTTTTTTGTAGCACAGTATTGAAACTTTGTCTACATAAACTTCAAGTGCTAAGCTTTCAAATTATACAAATGGACAAATAAATCTAATTGTCTTCAAGAAATTATAAATTATTTAAAATTACAAATAATGTTTAACCTGTAACATAAAAATATTCAACAGGTGGTTGCTTTTTAGGATGAAAAACAGTTGAAATGAATTGCTTGAGGGGTTATCATTTTTAAAAAACGATAAGTTTGTTTAATATTTTCAATATTTATAAGAATAGTAAAATATTAATAATACTACACTAGGAATAAAGGAATAAAGTTCCATTTTTGTGTGAAAATCAATCTCGAAATAAACATTAAAACTCAACCTTCAGGTTTTAATTAATGACAATTTCTGTTGAAAACATTAGAATCGGCAACTTCAGACTTAAAAATTTCTTTATAAAAAATTTCGGTCGATTACGGTCGACCGTAATTGATAAATATTTTCACATTATCATTGCAATAAAGTATTTTTTCTCAAAGCACATTCACACAATGTTAAATGGTACTCGTAAAAATATATGTAAGTACTTTTTGAATACTTTTATTTCATTTTCGTGAAGTATCACTCGTATTACGATCGTTGTCAAATTTTGTACACACGTGTTTTCTGTTATTTAAATTAGAATAGTTTTTTGAAGACATGAAGCACATCAATTTAGTATGTCTCAAAATAATTCTAATTATTTAAACTTTTATTTTCCATAAACTATTTTGGTGTGCCAATAGTCTTATTCAAGAAAAATGATAAATAAGACGATTACGGTCGAAAAGGTTAAAAATGAGGGACAACTTTTAAAAACATATAACTTTCTTCACAATAAACAAAATATTAATTTTCATGCACAAATGTGTTCATCGTTTAATTAACTTTAAAAACATGTGTCATCTAACTAGTAATTTTAATTAATTACAAAGTTTCAACGTATAAACCATTCGAAAGTATGGTTAGGGACAAGTAAACATTGTTAAAAATCGGATGTTCAAATTGGAATAATTATTTATCTATTTAATAAATCAATGTGTAATCTTTTGGAAATAGTTCATCGTATCAAATGTTAATATTTCCAACAAAAACCAGGTAAAAATTGATTAAAATTATCAAAATATATGCAAGGGACATAAAAGTTAAAGGTTCCAGAGATATGCCCATATGAACAAAAAAAAATGATAATGCGGAAAGATTGGAGATTTTGCAGACAAATGAAAATAGCGACAAACTTGAAAATCGAGTCTGATTCTTGATAATTAGATGGAACTCGATTTCTGTCGGATTGCTCGCTCTTTTGCTTTCCTTCTCTTACACCTTTCTCTCAATTATACGATCGAGTTAATCGTCAAGCGGACCTGCTGCTTCGGATATTGGTATTTTTTCCCCCCCGGCAAATGACGCAAGATTTCGTTTTTTCGGTTACCGTTACGTGTAACTTGAATTCTAAATGAGTCAAGGAAAACGTGAATCATGCATTTTTTTCACTCGACATTTTCCATTTCAAGAGAATGGAAATCGGGATGCTCCAAGTTGAGGAAAAATTTCCCTATCAGAAACTTTTATCTTGCAAAAAAAAAAGGCTCAATTTGTCATTTCTCGTTTCTTTTGCATTAATTGGTGGTTTTTTCGCGAGGTTTGGAAAATCCGAAAATTTTCAACAAAAATTGAACAATTCGTTGAATTCGTTTGTTGAATAATTCATTAGTGAGTGTGTTTTTTTCCCTCTCATTGGTAGATTACTTCATCGGTATCAGAAGGCATATTATCGAGAGTCAATTTCTGGGAAGTTAGCGGGACTTCCTATAGAGAAATAACGGGAAATGTAAAAAAAAGTCATAGGGCCGACATTGAAACGCATAACCTTTAATTATTTATGTGCAAAATGGCCTAAATTAGTTGTGACGAATGGAAAATTTGATTCTGTGTCATAATAGTATTAGTATTGATGATATGATGGTAATAGTGAATATACCAATAATAACAGTCATATAATCATCATATTTAATAATTTTTCAGTGTAGGAAAAATTTACTATGAGAATTGCTTTTTTTTGTTAGAGTTTCAAAATTAAATTGCAAAAATACTTTCTGATCGGTATCGTTAACTTTTAGGGATCAGGAAGAAAAAAGATGTCCTCGTGTATTTGGTACTCCATTCCGTATATATAAGTATAACGATCTCCCTTTTGTTTTAGTTTTTGGCACAATGGCTCGGAGGAGAAAAGAAATGATGAAATCTGATAAAAAGTTTCAGTGAAATGACGTCTTTGCTGGCAAAAAAAGTATCGAGAAAGGAAGATCGATACATGACGAGAAACACAAACATTGATTTTTTTTCAAAAGTCATTGTTTGTGAAAGTACTGTCCAAATATGATTTATACTTTTTGTATAAATTGTATTTGTTGTTTGTAAGAAACATATTCTGCTTCGTGTAAAAAACCTAGATGTAAAAACAGATTGATAAATCTCTTTAAAAACCCAAACTTAGTTTGACGATTCCACTTGGAACACTGCAAAAATTAGGTATCTTATTTTAAGATACATTTGTAGTCACTTTTAAGATGTTTCCGAAAAGTTAGCAAAAGTATTTTAAAATGCATTAGTTTTCTAAGACGGAAGCTGAAATATAAGATACTTTAAACGTCTTAAAAGTGACTATACAATGCATTTTAAGATGTTTCTTTTTACAGTGAAATGTTTATTATTTAGAAGAAATAGCTCATTGTTCACAACAAATTGTAGGTTACAAATTGTTGGTTAAAAATTGTAGGTTACAAATTGATGGTTAAAAATTGTAGGTTACAAATTGTTGGTTAGAAATAGTTGGTTATAAATTGTTCGCTAAAAATTGTTAGTTAAAAATAGTTGGTTACAAATTGTTAGTTAAAAATTAATGGTTAAAAATTGTTAGTTAAAAATTAATGGTTAAAGAGAGTTGGTTATAAAGTGTTAGTTAAAAATTATAATGATTTTAGATTGAAATATGAACAATTAAGTAGTGTTACCAGAAATAGAAGTCTCCCTCTTGGTAAATAGAATAAGAATATTAAACAGAAGGATAGTTTATTTATGTCTACCAAGGTATTTAATAAGCTACCTCATGAATTGAGAAATTTGGATGTTGCCAAAAAAAAACGATTAAAAGAAAAATTGTTAGGTGGCTTTGTAATGATATTGATATTGTTGAATTTTATGAAAATTTATAATTTTGTGTTTGAGTGACCTTATGAATTTATATATTATTGATTGTTACTTCTAGTTTTTACTATTTAATTTTTAAGCTTTATCCGGACCTATGTACAGGTAATTATATTACCTCTTTAGGACTATACTATGTTTATGCATTGTATTGTTGTTTCTGGATTAATAATAAATAATAATAATAAATAATTATTGGTTAACAATTGTTGGTTAAAAATATTTGGTTATAAATTGGTAGTTACAAATTTTTGGCTACAAATTGTAGGTTCCAAATTGTTGGTAAATATAGTTGGTTAAAAATTATTAGTTACAAATTGTAGGATACAAATTGTAATTTAAAAAAAGTTGGTTAACAATTGTTGGCTAAAAATTGGTGGTTACAAATTTAAATTTACAAATTGTAGGTTACAAATATTTGGTTAAAATAGTTAGTTAAAAATTGTAGGTTATAGATTGTTAATTAAAAATTAATGGTTAAAAATAGTTGGTTACAAATTGTTAGTTAAAAATTAATGGTTAAAAATAGTTGGTTAAACATTATTCGTTATAAATTGTAAGTTTTTGATTATTTATTTATTTATTTATTTATTTATTTATTTAATAAATATACGGGTTACCAGAACCCCATTTGATAGTAAAAATATATTAAAATATAATTTTAAGTTTTTAATAATAGTGGACGAGTAGACAATGATTTATTTGCTTGATTGCTATCTCGATGATCTAGAACTATTATCTATCTCTCTTCTTGAGAATGGACACTTTTATTGTTGTCTATAAATATTAATGAGGCTGTGATTGAATTCTATTTTGCTTCCTCATAGAGGAAGCTTTGTGATCGTTAAGATTTTCGATTTTCCAAAAATAGTCTTAATCGACTCATTTTCATCTAAAAAGCGTAAATTTTCATTTCTAAGCAAATGTTCAGATGTATGTGTGTGTGTGTGTACAGCGTTTTTTGTGTACAAGATATCTCGAGAACGCTTCAACGGATTCCAATAAAATTTGGATGACTTATTAAGCTCATACATATCTAAATTTGGACACAGGAATTTTTTAAAATACCCAACCAAATTTTTTTGAGCACCTTTTTTCATCGAAAAAAATCGTTTTTTGACAAAAAATTTTTTCATGCTGAATTATTTTGCTAACTTGGAAGCGAAATTTCCATGAAATTGACATAATTCTCACCTAGTTTATTATTTAAATAAATTTAAGGCCACTTTATTATTGGTTAGTAAAAAAAGGTAGATTACAAATTGTTGTTTGAAAATATTTGGATAACAATTTTTGGTTAAAAATTGTTGTCTAAAAATAGTTTGTTAACAATTGTTGGTTAAAAATTGTTGGTTACAAATTGTTAGTTACAAATTTTTGATTATAAATTGATGGTTCAAAATTGTTGGTTACAAAATGTTTGGTTAAAAATTGATGGTTCAAAATTGTTGGTTACAAATTGATACTAAAAAATTGTAGGTTACAAATTGTTGGTAAAATATAAACTGTTGGTTAAAAATAGTTGATTAAAAATTGTAGGTTACAAATTGTTGTTTAAAAGTAATTGGACTACAATTGTTGTTAGTGAACAATTGTTGGTTAAAAATTGTTGGTTAAAAATTGATGGTTAAAAATTGTTGGTTACAAATAGTTATTAAAAAATTGTTGGTTACAAATTGTTGGTAAAATGAAAATTGTTGGTTACAAATTATAGGTTACAAATTGTTTTTTTAAAGTAATTGGTCTACAATTATTTGTTACAAATTGTTGGTTACAAATTTTTGGTTAACAATTGATGGTTAAAAATTGTTAGTTACAAATTGTCGGATATAATTTGCTGTTTTAAAATGTTTGGTTACAAATTGATAGTTGAAAATTGCTGAACACAAATTGTTACTAAAAAATTGTAGGTTACAAATTGTTGGTACAATATAAATTGTTAGTTAAAAATAGTTGATTAAAAATTGTTGGTTACAAATTGTAGGTTACAAATTGTTGTTTAAAAGAAATAAATTGGACTACAATTGTTGGTTACAAATTATTAGTTACAAATTAAATTGTTCGTTAAAAATTGTTAGTTGCAAACTGTCGGTTAAACATTGTTCTTTAAAAATAGTAGGTGAACAATTCTTGGTTAAAAATTGTTAGTTATAAATATTTGGGTAAAAATTGCTGTTTTAAAATAGTTGGTGAATAATAGTTGGTTAAAAATTGATGGTTAAAAATTGTTTTTACAAATAGTTGGTTACAAATTGTTGGTTAAAAATTGTAGGTTACAAATTGTTAGGTAAAATTAGTTAGTTATAAATTGTGGGTTAAAAATTGTTGGTTAAAAATTGTTACTTGCAAACTGTCGGTTAAACATTGTTGTTTAAAAATAGTAGGTGAACAATTCTTGGTTAAAAATTGTTAGTTATAAATTTTTCGATAAAAATTGCTGTTTTAAAATAGTTGGTTAAAAATTGATGGTTAAAAATTGTTTTTACAAATAGTTTGTTACAAATTGTTGGTTAAAAATTGTAGGTTACAAATTGTTGGTTAAAAATTGTAGGTTACAAATTGTTAGGTAAAATTAGTTAGTTATAAATTGTGGGTTAAAAATTAGTGGTTAAAAATTGTAGGCTACAAATTATTGGTCATAAATTGTTGTTTACAAATTATAGGTTAGAAATTGTTGGTGACAAATAGTTGGCTAAACGTTGTTTATTAATATTTGTTGTTTAAAAAAGTTGGTGAACAATTGTTGGTTGGAAATTGTTAGTTAAAAATTGTTGGTTAAAAATTAGTTGTTAAAAATTGATGGTTCCAAATTGTTAATTACAAATTATAAGTAAAAAATTGTAGGTCACTAATTGTTAGGTAAAAAAAAATAGTTGGTTATAAATTGTTGGTTTAAATTGTTGGTTAAAAATTGTTGGTTAAAAATTTTAGGTCACAAATTGTTGGGTAAAAATAGTTGGTTATAAATTGTTGTATAAGAATTGTTAGTTACATACTGTCGGTTACAAATTGTTGTTCACCAATAGTTGGTGTTGTAGGTTACAAATAGTTGGTAAAATATAAATTGTTGGTTAAAAATAGTTGATTACAAATTGTTAGTTAAAAATAGTTGGTTAACAATTGTTAGTTAAACATTGTTGGTTACAAATTGTAGGATAGAAATTGTTGGTTAAAAATAGTTAGTTTAAAAATGTTAGTTACAAATTGTTAGTTACAAATTGTTGGTCATAAATTGTTATTTACAAATTATAGGTTAGAAATTGTTGGTAACAAATAGTTGGCTAAACGTTGTTTGTTAACAATTGTTGTTTAAAAATAGTTGGGTAACAATTGTTGGTTGGAAACTGTTAGTTAAAAATTATTTGTTAAAAATTGATGGTTCAAAAATGTTAATTACAAATTATAAGCAAAAAATTGAAGGTCACTAATTGTTAGGTAAAAATAGTTGGTTATCAATTTTTGGTTATAAATTGTTGGTTAAAAATTTTAGGTTACAAATTGTTGTGTAAAAATAGTTGGTTAAAAATAGTTCTTTAAATATTGTTAGTTACAAATTTTTTGCTCTAAATTGTGTGTTACAACTTGTTAGTTAAAAATAGTTTGTTAAAAATTGTTAGTTACAAATTGTTAGTTAAAAATAGTTGGTTAACAATTGTTAGTTAAACATTGTTGGTTACAAATTGTAGGATAGAAATTGTTGGTTAAAAATAGTTAGTTTAAAAATGTTAGTTACAAATTGTTAGTTACAAATTATAAGTAAAAAATTGAAGGTCACTAATTGTTAGGTAAAAATAGTTGGTTATAAATTGTTGGTTATAATTTTAGGTTACAAATTGTTGTGTAAAAATAGTTGGTTAAAAATAGTTGGTTAAATATTGTTAGTTACAAATTTTCGGCTCTAAATTGTGTGTTACAACTTGTTAGTTAAATATAGTTTGTTAAAAATTGTTAGTTACAACTTATTGGTTACAAATTGTTGGTTAAAAATAGTTTGTTAAAAATTGTTATTTACAAATTGTAGGTTACAAATTATTGTTTAAAAATAGTTGGTTAAAAATAGTTGATTACAAATATTAGTTTAAAAATTCTTAATTACAAATTTTTGGTTAAAAATAGTAGATTACAAATATTAGTTTAAAAATTGTAAGTAACAAATTTTTATCTACAAATTGTAAGTTACAAATTATAGGTTCCAAATTACACGTTACAAATTGTTGTTAAAAATTGTCAATTACAAATAATAATTAAAAATTGTTTTACAACAAATAGCATAAATTGTTGGTAAGTTCCCAAATGTCATCCCTTGTAAAAAACGTTGTACAAAAAGCCGGAATGAATTGTACATCAGGACCCGAAGTACCAGCCTCAAATTCCAAACGAAAGCAAAACCGTACGTCCCTTTCACTCTGGCGGGACTGTAATCTCGCGATAAGAAATGTGAAATTAGCACCTAAATTTTGGACATGGAGTTCGAAAAGTAGATGGAATATCCAGGAAAGGAGCAGAGAAGAGCCAAGATACTTGAGGACAGGGGAGATAAAAACCAGGTCTGTGGAGTCATCTCCAAAGTTAAACAGGTTCCCACATCTGGTCTCGATTCCCATAAGGCCCAAAAGGGCCCATTGGGTAGCTCCCTTCCACTTGTAGTGACCCTTGTTTCAGCAGCAATATGTCTTATCAGTAAACCTCTCCCTCCCAACTATGGATCTCTTCTGTAGGCACCACCTCTGTATCCCTCCCCTACTTCCCACCCGAGATTTTTCAAATTCGTCTCCTGGGGTACTCTCCATCGTCCTGACCAATTCCATATGTATGGGGTGAGCAACGACGTAAATGTGCTGACTACATTACGCCGCTATATAAGATAGCCGTCACCCATCCTATCCCCACAGACCGTGTCAGATCGACAAAAGGTTCACGGACAGACAGACAGACCGATCGCGCACTCGACAGTTCGATTCGTCGAGACCGGAAGACTAGTGCGGAAGTTTTAATCAAATTGTTTTGTGACTTCTTTTTTTTCAACACTTGTAATAACACGATTCTTAAAGAGTATAAGTAAAAAAGGAAGAAAAAAACACTTGAAGTAACTTAAAGTTTAAAGTAAACTTAAAGTTAACAGACATCATGACTCCTATTTTTATCGGATTCACCACCTATGTTTTAATAGCGATTCTCTTGATCGCCGTTGTGCTCATAATCCTCGACCACATGAGATTGAAGAAAGGAAAAGATACCAAATTTTTCGATAGTGAGGAATCAGTTCTTCCGGAACCACCCGGACCAAAACCGTGGCCCATTTTGGGATCTCTGCACATTTTGGGACAATACGATGTGCCTTATAAAGCATTCGCTGAACTGGTCAAAATTTACAAAAGTCCGGTTATTAAGATGAGAATGGGTTCTGTCAATTGCGTTGTTGTCAATGGGTTGGAGAACATTAAGGAGGTACTCATCACCAAGGGAGCACATTTTGATTCCAGACCGAATTTCACCAGATATCATCTACTCTTCTCCGGCAATAAGGAAAACTGTAAGTTCCATATTTATTCCATATTCCACAAATCAAGATCTTGTGGTTTTTCCCTAATTTTCAATTTTTGATTATCTAATTGAATTATCCATAATTTTTAATTTGTGTCTTATGATAATTACAAATTTTTACCGGAAAATTGATCATCAAATCATTAATATTATTACTGATTAATTTGTAAAAAAAATAATAAAACTAGTATTATGCTTTCAATTGCCTATTGTAGAGAGTGGTTTTTACGTGATAAAAAGTTCTAGAAAATTGTCCAGTTCTTGCATTAACAAACTGGTGTTTTTTAAAATTAAATGAGAATCCGAAGAGGTCATAAAATCAAGTTGACAAAACATCGCTGATGAGACTAAGCATAAAATTGCACTAAAATTTTCTTATCACCTTCCTGAGCGATCGCTTATTCGTTTATAATATACAATTATAAAAATTTATCTCATATAGAATTTCAAATGATTTTCAATTTTCCTAAGACTAAACAAATTTTCATTATGGAAGACACAAATTGTAAAATTTTTAACTTTCATATTCAACATTAATTTCAAAACTCTCTTAAATCACCTTACAATCTTTAAAACACTATTACCAATTTTATCAAATTGTAAATTATCCGATATTTTTTCCCAATCAACACTCATCGGTTTTGTAACCGATCTCATCACTCTTGTCAATTAACAATTTTCAGAAATTGGCGCCACTTGTATCAAAACAAACATGGCCGACATCAATGTGGTTTATTAAAGATAGTCTAGCATTTGTTTTTCGATGTTTATTTTTGCAATAAACCAGTGCAATAAATTCACAATTACTCGTGTTTTTCTAATTAATCTCTAATGTCGGCCATATTGAATAATTCCCAAACCGATAAGGGCGTTTTTAAATTTAAACTACCAATAACAGATTTTTAATCATTACCCACTTTTATGTCAAAATTACCAAACATAACTTTTCAATATCTTCATGTTCTATTAAAACATCATTAGTCCACCCTTATTGACACCATTCTTTAGCATCACAACAAAATTATTCAACACCTTCTAGAGATAAGAGTGTAAAAATTCTTTCACGGACCTTTTCTTCTCTAGAGACAATTACACGAGAAAAAAATCGTTCACGGTTGTTTGAAAATAAATACGAAACTCTCATTTTCAAGATCAGCATTGAATGATAGTCCATCATTAAGGTTAAGGTTATGCGTAACCGCGTCTTGTGTTAATGACCTTGCTTTCATCGTGCCATGTGAGTGTCTGGGGCACGATAATTCCGTAATTTTTCGTCTTTCCTTTTGGACCGGTTTCTGTTGTTGGCAATAAATTTTTATGACTTGATGATTAAAATCACTGTTTCCTAGGTGTAATAACATAATTGTCAGCACGTGACAATTCCCTTTTCCATTTCGACTTAAAGCGTGTCACGCGTCTTCGGAATCCACTTTCTGCAGAGTCTGCTCTTTTTTATACAGTCGACCTTGCATTTCCGCGTGCCTATACCACTTGTGATGATTTTCTTTTTACTCGTGCCTCTAGGAAGAAACAGACAGCTCAGTGAAAAAAGAGAACTTCGCTCGCAAATTCCTAACAAGTGTCAAACATATTTTAAAAATCTCTCGATACATCCTGATTTTTGTTTTGTTTCGGATACATAAACACGTTTCGTTGCATCATCATACCTAAACAGGGAAATTTAATTTCATAATTTTGTGATTCAGTCGATTCTAGATCGACTCGAAACTGTTATTACCTAGTTAGCTTTAATTGATGAACCAATTATTGTTGATCTGTTACCGTTTTGTCGCTATTTAGAGGCTAACTTGATTTTAAAATTTTCTGTTGCAGCACTCGCTTTCTCTGACTGGTCGGATGTGCAAAAGTCCCGACGAGAAATGCTTAGAACCCATACATTTCCCAGAGCCTTCACTTCTAAACACAACCAATTGAGTGGCATCATCTGTACCGAACTGGAAACTCTTATAGGCCATCTCTCAGCAACATTGGGAAATAACATCGAGGCGAAACCCCTGATCCTCCATACCTGTGCGAACATCTTCATGACCTACTTCTGCTCCCGGAACTTTGATATCCAGCACGAGGGATTCTCGGAAATGGTCCGAAACTTTGATAAAGTATTTTTTGAAGTCAATCAAGGATATGCTGCTGATTTTATGCCATTTCTGATGCCCCTGCACGAGAAGAACATGGCGAGGATGGCCCACTGGAGTCACAGGATCAGGGAATTCGTTGAAGAGACTGTGATTCAAGACCGATTTGCAAGTTGGAGTGATACTATTTCCGAGGAGGATTATGTCGATTGTCTGATCAATCATGTTAAATCTGATGCCGAGCCGAAAATGTCCTGGAATACGGGACTGTTCGCCCTCGAGGATATAATTGGGGGCCACTCGGCAATTGGCAACTTTTTGGTAAAGGTGTTTGGATTTTTGGCTACTAGACTGGAAGTCCAGCAAACAGCTCAACAGCAAATCGATCAAGTGGAGATTTGTGGTAATACGGTGGGTCTGGAGCACCGACGTTCACTTCCTTATATTGAAGCCATCGTTATGGAAACAATCCGGATCATTGCCAGTCCTATTGTGCCTCATGTTGCCAGCCAAAACAGCTCCATTGCTGGTTAGTATCTTAGTCCGTTTGGAAATTATGCTTTTGATTATGTCCATTGATCATTTTGGGTCATTTGAAATGGTGGTACTAGTACCTGTGTGTCAGCGATACTTTTTATTACTGGTACACTACCGGCCAAAATTGTTGGACCACTTACAAAAATAGGATTAAAAACATGACAGTCTTAAAATGTTGATAACTCTGTTAGATATTAGCGAATTGAAATTTGTCATAAACCATTGGAAAGCTTATAAAATTTTCTGTTAATTGGTCCTAATTTAAAGCTTTTTTGAGCAATAGGAACGGAGATTCAAGGTGATGAAGACAGGTGAATTTTTCGTTTTTTGGGAATTTTCATTGTTCGACTTTGGTGAGCTGCAGTTTCTAGAAAAGTAATTGGAAAATTTTGAAATTAGGATAAATTAAACCTTGGACTATTAGCTTTAAAATAAGCCAAGGAAAATTAAAATATCTTGATTGGTTCAAAAGTTATATGAAAATTTGTATAATGAGCTAAACGCACCATTCCGTAGTTTCCCCTCCTCCAGCGTAGCGAGCACTAGAATCGTTGCGTTTTTTCGTATCAAACATTTACATATAACTTTTGAACCAGTCAAGGTATTTAAGTTTCCTTTGGCTTATTTTAAAGCTTATAGTTCAAGGTTTAATTTAGCTTAATTTCAAATTTTTCAAAATACTTTTCCAGAAAATAGGGCATACCAAACTTGAACAATGAAAATGTACCTAAAACGAAAAATTCACCTGTCTTTATCACATTCAATCTCCGTTTCTATTAATCGAAAAAGCTTTAAAATAGGACCATTTAACGGCAAATTTCATAAGCTTTCCAATGGTCGAGGAAAAATTTCAATTCGCTAATATCTGACAGAGTTATCAACATTTTAAGACGGTCATGTTTTTTT
Organism: Ganaspis brasiliensis; assembly: GCA_037103525.1. Lineage (NCBI taxonomy): Eukaryota > Metazoa > Arthropoda > Insecta > Hymenoptera > Figitidae > Ganaspis > Ganaspis brasiliensis. The sequence goes on along the minus strand of JAZKLR010000103.1, from coordinate 412,143 downwards.
TAATCCCATTTTTGTAAGTGGTTCCACAATTTTGGCTGGTAGGGTAAAATTAATACAATTTTTGCTACAATCGTTATCATTTGCCCCCCTTGAGTTTAGGGGACCCTTGGTCAACTCTAATAGACCCTTTTTTAAAAAAAAATTCAAAAACCTTACTAATTGTAGTAATTTATATTTTCTAAATCTTGCGTTATCAACAATTATAAACATTTTAAATATAATACTTAAAAATCACTTTATACAAATACAATATTTATTTAGGACCAAATTTAGAATATTTTAGAATTAAAAAGAATTGCAAAAAATAATTGAAATTAAACAAAATAATTGCAAATTTTTCAAATTAATTGAAAAAAGAAATGAAATAAATTAAAAATTCGGGAAAGTAATTTAAAAAAATCGTAGAAATGTTTTAAACTTAAATAAAATAATTTAAATTTGAGAAAAATACTTAAAAATCTTCAAATTAAATTGAAAAAAAAAGAAAATAACTAAAAATTTGAAAAAAGAATTAAAAATTAAAAAAATATATGATTAAAAATTGAGATAAAAAAATAATTAAAATTTGAGAAAATAATTTAAAAAATTACATAAAATATTTTTAATAAAGGAAAGTTGAAGAAAATTTCAGAAAAATACTTAAAACTTACAAAAGTTCATTGAAATAAAAGAAAATAATTAAAAATTAAAGAAAATAAATGAAAAAGATAAACATAATTTAAAATTGATAAGAACAAGTTTTAGTTACAGAGAAATAAGTTACATTTTTTTGTTGTTGAAATTATGAAAATGAACCAGAAAAAGAACAGAAGTAATTGAAAATTGAATGAAATAATTGAAATGTCAGATAAATAGTTTTACATTTTAAAAATTATAAAACAATAAAAAAAATGTAAAGAATTAAAAATTGAAGGAAATAAATTTTGGAAAATAATTGAAAAAAAATGTTAAATATTAAAACTTGAAGAAAATAATTGAAATATGAAATAAACAATCGTAAGTTGTAAACAGTAAATGACATTTAAATGAATTAACTGAAAAAATTACAGAATGTTTTTTAAATAAAGAAAAAATAATTGAAATTCGAGAAAAATACATGAAGATCTTAGTAATCAATTAAAAAAATAACTAAAAATTGGGTAAAAGAATTGAAGCAAGCTAAAAATAATTGAAATTTATGGTAATTAATACCTACAAATTTTTGAAATTATGAAAATAATTGAAATTTTAGAGAAATACTTAAAAATCTTAGAAATAATTTTAGAAAATGAGAATAATAATTAACAATCGAGGGAAATATTATATGATATTTTTTATTATTTTCTTCAATTTTTAATTCCTTTCGTTCTTTTTCGTAATTTCCAAATAGTTTTTATTATTTATCTCAATTTTCAATTGTTTTTCCCAATTTTTCATTATTAAATTGTTTTTCAATTTATTTTTTAGATTTCCAAGTAATTTTCTCAAATTTAAATTATTTTCTTTATTTTTAAAACATTTCTACGATTTTTTAAATTACTTTTCCCACTTTTTAATTGATTTCATTTTTTTTCAATTAATTTGCAAAATTTCCAAATATTTTGTTTAATTTCAATTATTTTTTGCAATTTTTTTTAATTCTGAAATTTTATATATTTTGTCCTAAAAAAAAGGTTTATTAGGTTTGACTGAGGGCCCCCTGAGCTCAAGGGCCCCTTAATAGTTACGCCACTGCCCATTTTTTGTTTATTTTTATGGTTATTTAGATACAAATTGTTCGATATTTTCACAAAAGTACAAATTGTACCTTTAAATATTTTATTTAAAAAAAAATATAAGCCATATTTACCTTTTTTTTGTTTATTATGAATTTAAATTTTTCAAATTTCGCGCCAAAGTATATGTTTAGTTTTCGTTAATTGCATGCAACTTAACGTAACTTGACGTAAGTTCGTTGCTCAGTACAATTTGAGTTTTTATTGTGACAACACTGCGCAGAATCAGAATCTAACCTTCAAAATGGCCCACACGTCAGGATTTCTTGTAAGGCCTAAAGCACAATGAATCGTAATCGCTAATCCTTAATCGTAATAATGAGAGGAAGGAGAACAGAGATATATGTCTGTCCTACTTCCTCTCATTCTTACGATTAAGGATTAGCGATTACGATTCATTGTGCGTTAGGCTTAATATTAGCCTTATAATAGGAAAAGCCTAACGCACAATGAATCGTAATCGCTAATCCTTAAGGCACGGTCACAGCTCTTGGCTGCCTGCAGGTTACCATGGCAACGTATGAGAGTGAGCAAGAGGGAACAAATTTTCTCTCTTGCTCACTCTCATATACATTGCCTGGTAACCTGCAGGCAGCCAAGAGCTGTGACCGTACCTTTAATCGTAATAATGAGAAGAAGCAGGACAGAGATATATGTCAGTCCTACTTCCTCTCATTCTTTGCGATTACGATTCATTGTGCGTTAGACTATAGGAAATTTGATATTTAACCAAATTTTTTATGCAGGTTACAGGGTTGAGAAAGACACCTTCATCTTTTTAAACAACTACGACCTGAACATGTCCGAGGATCTGTGGACGAAGCCTAATGACTTTATTCCGGAAAGGTTTGTCCGAAATGGCACTCTACAAAAACCGGAGCACTTTCTGCCATTTGGTGGTGGACGCAGATCCTGCATGGGTTACAAAATGGTGCTCTATCTCAGCTTCTCGACAATTGCCAGCGTTCTGAAGAACTTTTCGATACTCCCGGTGGAAAAGGAGATGTACAAAGTGCCAATTGGAAATCTCGCTCTTCCCGAGTCAACCTGGAGCTTCAGATTCGTGAGACGATAGGATCAGGCTGATTCTTCACTGGGAATGTGAAGAGCTTCAGATTAGAGGTTAAATTTACACCGTACTCGGACACCCAAGAGCTTTACTGACATTACTAGATTTGTAAGGTAGCAAAGTGATCGTCCCTCGTTACGGGAGAATTAATTACTCTTTGTTTTCTTTAGGACACGCGAAAAAATGCAAATTTTTCTCGGAAATCTCGCCAATTTCCAATTGAAATTTGAATGTTTCGAGGGGGGAAAATTGCGAACGTTTCCTCGATTGGTCCATTTCTGGATAAAAAGAGTTGTAGCAAAGATATTACTTTAGAAAGTGCGTATACTTGATCTTCTTATTGGAGGAGAGCTTCTGCACAAAAAAAAAGGCATTGAGCGTTATTTATTATCAGTCGCTAGAAATTAGTCATTCATTTCTCCAATACCATCGATGAATGGAACAGTCACTACTTCATGACTATTTGTAGATTGTGTTTGTTATTTAATTATCGTGATTGTTACTACATTTGTTTATTTATTATTTAAGATTTTAATAATAAAAATTGATTCAACACATGTTGTGGTCGTTTGTTGTTTATACCTTTCAAATAAAATAAGTTTTATTTCTTTAGGATTAGATTTATAAAATTTTTCAATTAAAACCAATTGCAGAAGATAAATGAAAGTTTTTAAATGCAATTGCAAATTAATTGAAAAATAGTGGAAATAATTAATAGTTGGGAAAGTAATTTTAAAATCATATGGAAGTATTTTTAGATAAATAATTGAAGAAATTATGTAAAATATTGTGGTTGTGCCAGTTTCCGTACGCTTTTTTATATTTTTGCAAATTAATTGAAAAGAAATAATAAAATCAATAAAAAAATTGGAGAAAATAATTTTAATTTGAGAAAAATACTTGAAAATCTTAAAAATAAATTGAAACAAACTGAATACCTAATAAAAATTAGAGAAAATAATTGTAAATTGAAAAAAAAATGATTGACAATTGAGATCAATAATTTAAATTTGAAAGTAATAATTAAAATTTAAGAAAAATTTTAAAAAAATACTTAAAACTTTTAGAAGTTCATTGAAAAAAACGAAAATAATTAAAAATTAGAGAAAAGAAATGATGAAAGCTAAAAATAATTTAAATTTACAATAATTAATAAAAAAACTTTTCGAAATTGTGGAAACAAATGTAAATAATTAAAAATCTTAGAAAATAATTTAAATTTTAGAAAAATACTTAAAAATCTTAGAAATTATTTTTAGAAAATGAAAATAATAATTAAGAAGCGAGAAAAATAATTGAAAAAGGTTCAAATTAATTTCAAATTGAAAAAAATAACTGAAATATGCTGAAAAGAAAATTGAAAACGGACAATAAAATTTTAGAGAAATAATTGAAAAAATCATAGAAAATAACAGAAAAATTGCAGAATTTATTTTTGAACAAAATAAAATAATTGAAAAATCATGTAAATCATAGAAATTTGATGACAATGATCTAAATAATCTAAATTTGAGACAATAACGGAAAATTTAGGAAATTAATTGAAAAATAATGAAAATATTAAAAGATAAAAGAAATAATTGCAAACTAATAAAAATAAATGAAATTTGAACAAATAATTGAAAATTGAAAAATATATTTGAAAGTTCAGGAAATTAATTTAAAAATTATGAAAACAAATGAAAATAATTGAAAATTGAAGAAAATAATTGAAATTTTAGAAAAATACTGAAAAATCTTTGGAAAATTTTAGAAAATGAGAATAATAATTAACAATCGAAGAAAATAATTAAAAAATGATAAAATTAATTTAAAAATGAAATAAATAATCGAAATATGCTGAAAAAATGTTAAATTGAGAAAGAAATTGAAATAAATAATAAAATAATTTAAATATAAAAAATTGAAAAGAATAAATAAAATTTGAGAAGAATAATTAAAAAAATCAAAGAATATATGTTTATAAAAATAAAATAATAACAATATTACTTAAAATTTGTTAATTAGAGAGAACAATTAAAAAATCGCAGAATTAATCGAAAATTGATAAAAATAATTAAAATTTCAGATAAATAATTAAAATTTTTGAAAATTATGGCAAAATAATGAAAATAATTGAAAAATCGTTCAAAATATGGAAAATGGATGACAATAATCGAAATTTGAGATAACTGAAAATTTAGGAAATTAATTGAAAAATAAAGAAAATATTAAAAGATGAAAAAAATAATTGCTAACTAATAAAAAGAAATGAAAATTGGGCAAAATAATTGAAAATTGAGAAATATATTTGAAAGTTCAGGAAATTAATTTAAAAATTATAAAAATAAATGAAAATAATTGAGAATTGAAAATAATAATTGAAATTTTAGAAAAATACTGAAAAATGTTTGAAAATAATTTTAGAAAATGAAAATAATAATTTACAATCGAGTAAAATAATTAAAAAATGAAAAAATTAATTTAAAAATGAAATAAATAATATATAAATATACTGAAAATAATTTAAATATAATAAATTAAAAGAGTAAATTAAATTTGAGAGGAATAATTGAAAAAATCATAGTCAATTAAAATTTCAGATAAATAATTGAAATTTTTGAAAATTATGACAAAATAATGAAAATAATTGAAAAATCGTTTAAAATATGGAAAATTGATGACAATAATCGAAATTTGAGATAACTGAAAATTTAGGAAATTAATTAAAATAAAATGAAAATATTTAAAAATGGAGAAAATAATTGCAAACTAATAGAAAGAAATGAAAATTGATCAAAGTAATTAAAAATTGAGATATATATTTGAAAGTTCAGGAAATTAATTCAGAAATAATGAAAATGATTAAAAATTGAAAATAATAATTACAAAATGACAAAAATTATAGTAAATTAAAAAAATGAATTATATTTTCTATGAATAATATAAAATCTAGGAATAAATAATTAAATTCGATTTAATGACAAGAGAAAAATAACTAAAATTGAAAAAGTGATTGAAAAAACTAAAAGAATTAATTGGAATTTATAGAAGGTAAATTTAAGATTTAGGGAAAAAATTAAGAAGTAATTAAAAACTGAAGAAAATAATTGAAAAATGATAAAAATAATACAAAATTGTAGTTGCAGCAGGAGCGTTGCCAGAAAAAAATTTGGGGAGCTCCCCTCGGCAACGCCCCTGAGTTGAAGTAATTGAAATTAAAATATAAAAGAATTATTAAAAATTGAAGACATTTTTAACTCACATTAAATTTATTATATTTAGAACGTGGATTAATTGAATTTTTAATCAATGCAAGTTCACATTAAGTGAAATTTGAAGAAATTAAAATTAATATAAATTTAAAATTTAAGAACATTTTAAAAAGATGACATATGATTTAAAATTTTAAAAGAAAAAAATGTCTAGGGACAAATGTCACGTGTGGACAGAATGAATTAATTAAATTGTAAATTATTTTATATAATTAGGGCCCAATTTTTCTTTTTGCCCCAGGGCCCTTGTCCCCCCCAGTTACGCCACTGTATTTAGCGTCTATTTAAGAACAAAACATTCTTATATTAAGGATATAATATTCCTAAAATAAAAAAATATTTTTAAAATTAGAAGCATATTTTTAATTGAGGAGCATATTCTTATAAAGCGACATAAGAAAATATTCTTATTCTTTTCACTTTTTTTGCATTTAAATTTTTTTTTTGTTAATAACTTTTCCAAGTAACTTTCTTAATATTAATTTATTGCTTCCTCTGAAGCAAATTTTTCTGCTCACGAAACAGATATAATTTTCGCCTAGTTTAAATTAATTTAACTTAAGATTAAATTCAATTAATAATTTAAATTTAATTTAAATAATAATTCAAATTAATAATTTAAAGATATTCGTATTTTTAATATGTTTATATAAATAAAACAAGATTTTTATTTTTTTAAATGTATTAACAATTTTTTTGTACTTTTTTGCGTTAAATAAACAATTTAGATATTTTTTATTTTAAATAAATAATTTTGCCTTATATAATAACGACTTTTGTTTTGTTTATGTATCTATTTTATACTTTTTGTTCTTGCAACCATTAATTAAAATTTTTTCTTTGACATAAATCAAATTTTGTTCCTTTAAAACAAAAAAAAAAAAATAAAATAACTCCTCAAAAATTTGAATAAATAAAAACTCTAATAGAATAATTTGTAATTAATGAAATTAAATTACACCGAAAAAAACATTCTGGTAAAAAATACTATAACCATGGTATTAATGGTTAAATTTTAACCATTTAGTTTAATAAATTGCAGTTATTATAATTATTATGTAAATTAAAAAATCCAACTATTTCTTGTCGATTTTACATAAATTTCAAAAAAAAAGAGGCAAATTTATAAAAATTTATAAAATTTGAAGAAATTCTTCTAAAATGAGACTCGTAAAATTAAATCTAACTCACAATAAGAGATAGTAAACAAAAGAATTTAAATCAAAATATTTCAGTTGGCGAAAGTAAACATTTTGGTAATTAGGAACTTGTGGGCGAATTGCAGTAAACATTGCAAACAAAGAAACAAAGCATCAAGAATAAGAGGGTAGTTTCTCAAGTCAGTTGATTCAGACCTAAGCTTCAGTTAAGGTCGTTCCTCAATTTCGCAGTTTTAAAATTTGTGTGACCACGTGCATCGATTCGCATATTAATTCAGAATTTTAACAAGTTTATTAATTATATTTAAAATTTAATATTTACCTTCAAAAGTAAATCATTCTATTTTAATAAATTACTTCTGTTGAATCAAACGAACTTAAATATCCGGAATCGGTCACGCCAAAATTCTATAGCGACCACGTGCTCGCGTCCTTCTGAAAATTTCTCGAAATTTAATTTAATTAATTTGACTTTATTATCTAATTAATTTTATTTGAAAAAAATTTTCGGGAGTGTCGAAAATCTTGAAACCGCGAACGTTGTTAGTGAATTTTTTTAGTTCTTAATTGTTTTATTTCGGGAGTGTCGTTTCCTTAAAACCGCGTACGATTATTCAGTACAAGTATAAATTTAAATTTAAATAATTTAATAATCCGGTTTAAATAAAAGTGCGGGAGTGAGCGAAATTTTTTAAACCGCGAGTGGGTGTTTTTTTTGAGTGACCAATCAACGTACGAGTGCAGCTCCAGGATGGAGGTCGGGTATAGGCAGATGCAGTCAACTGTAGGTTTTATATTTTTTATGATTTCAAATTTTCATTAATACGAAGTTTAAACCATAAAATCTCCAATCATTTGGAATTTTAATTATCAAAAACACTTATTAATCGAAATATTTTTCTTTATTTTTCAGTCTGAAGGACAGGAAGGAAGATGTAGAAAATGGCCTCTACAAGCAGATGAGGGATCTTCGGACACTGGACCAAAAGAGGAGTTGCTGATTTCCCTCCAACGATCGGCAAGTCCGGTTTTTAATTATTGCGACACGGTGACAAAAAAGTGTTATTAATTCCTAAAATATTTTTTTATTTCAGAAATTAATAATTGAATTTTAATCTTGTACAAATACCCCATTTGAAAATTATTTACATAACTACATAAAGTTGATTTTTTTGACAGAAAAGGTTTATTTTCTCATTTTGTAAATTTTAATATCTTGTTCAAAAACACAATTTAAATTTAACTTACTTTCATACTCAATTTTTCTATACTTTAAAAAAAAATACAAAAATTAATTTTGAAGAAGTAACGTTTTTAACTTGGAATTTTTATATTCAAAAATTGTTCAGAATTTTCTAAAAGTTTGTAAAATTTTCCAAAATCCCTATTAATGATTTTTTGTGAGTTTCAGATTTGAGCTCGGGTGTTGGATGCGTCCCGGGACGTGATCCCTAGTTTAGGTTTTTTTGCGCCCGGGCGGTATGAGAGAGAACCGAGGAGTGAGTGTGTTGGTGAAAATGAGAATCTAGGAATTTTTAAATATAGGAATAGGCAGGGAAATCTTTTTTTGTATGATTGAGTCTCTTTTTTTTAAATATAGGAATAGGTAGGGCAATTAAATTTTTTGAGTGAGTGATTTATTTTGCATGTTTATAAAGTTATGTGTCACTGTGTTTGCACCTAATTTCTCGTACACGGCAAATTATTTAGATCTAATTTGAAAAATTTTGTTACTTCTCAAAGTAGACAGTTTTTTCAAACAAGGTGTAAATAAATCCCGAAAAAATGTTCTTGTTTTCTGTTTTTTTCCCTGTTACAGTGAGATCCTGAGATCATCATGGTGAGAACTTTTTTTAACACATAAAACACTAATCAAGTATTTTTTCAGATAAAAATTCTGTCGGTGAGGTTAACAAAATCAAAATACTTTTTTTATAAATTAAAAATACTTTTTTTTAAATTACAAATTCTTTTTTTTTAAATTAAAAATACTGTTTTTTAAATAAAAAATCATTTTTTTGTCTTTAAATTTAGTTAAGGAGGTTCTCTCCATTTACATAACCTCAAATTAGAAAGTCGTTATTCACCACAAAATAAAAATATTCAAATTGATTGCACCAAATTTTGAAAGATCCTGTTGTACATTTTTAGGAAAAAGTTAGGTTCAGCAAAAATTTGTTGTCAAATAATAATTATTTCTTGTTCATTGAGTTTAAAGAAAAAACATAAAATGTTGAAATAATCATTATTTGACGACAAATTTTAGCTAAACCTAATTTTTTCTGGAAAATGTACAACTGGATCCTTAAAAATTTAGTGAAATTAATTTGAATAATAGTTTTATTTGGAATGAAAAACGACTTTCTAGTTTGAGGTTATGTAAATGGAGAGAGCCTCCTTAAATTACATTTTTTTAAAATTTATATTCTTGTAGCCCCAGAAATACATTTTTTAATTTCCCGGCTTTTTAAAAATTTTATATGAATAATTTTTCAGGTTTCTACGGCTGAAACCATTTTTTTGAGACTTCGCCTTGTAGATGGCCGGAACCGTGGGAGAACGAATCTGGGTTCTTTCAGAGTACTCGTTCGTTCCCGTAGGGTTCTTTGTTGAATGTTGGCAAAATATAATAAAAATTGGGCAAAAGGGTTATTATTAGGATAAAGTGTAACTTTCTTAATAAGATTGATAAGGTTTTGGGTGGCAAAATAATGTTTTTAAACAAAAAAATAGAAAATTCTAAAATTGATACTTTAAAGGTGTTTCCACACACGGCACGTGTCAACTTTTGATAGAGTTCGCGGCAGATTTAAATATGTCCATCTGATTTGGAAAATTTAAGAGTTAAAAACGTGTACATTTCTATAGAAATGTGCATTTAATTAAAAATGAAAATGTGTAATTTGACGAAGGAAGATAAAAAAGTGAATTTTTAAGTTAGAAATAATAAAGTGTAGCAACATATCCTGGCAACTTAGCCTAAAAACAAATAATGTTTTTTTCCTAAAATAATTGGTATTTAATTAGTTAATTTATTATTTCATAACTATTTCCCTATTTTTTCTTTAAATCTTATCCTTTTTTCCCACTTCAAGTATAATAAGAAAATATACACATAAAATATAACCTCAAAGTGTCACATATTGTTTTTTATATCTCTCCCTAATGTAAGTAAAAGTTAATATAAACAAATTAGAATTTTCCAAGTAAAATTAAGAGATATGTGTCTTTTCGATTTATAAAAAAAAATCATTTATACACGAAAGTTTAAGTATTTCAACTTTTTCTAAAAAAAAAACCATTTTCAATTTGACTTTTGTGACATTTGAGACTTTTGTGTGTCATTTATTGTCAAATTATGAAAATCAATTTTCTTTTCTTGATTCTTGTTAGATACTATAAGGTTCTTTAAAAATCCTTATAAACTTTCTGAACATCTTAAAAATTAAAAAAGTCTCGACTAATTTTCCAAAACTAAAACAAAACAATTTTCTCGTAAACACCACCTACGACTCATTTTGCTCAAGATTTAATATTTCTGGTATATTATCTTTCTCTAGTTTATTATTATTTTTTTGTAATTTACCTGACAAAAAACAACAAGTTTACAAAAATAAAAACTCTAAATTTTTTCAAGATTTTCCAATTTTTCTTTAAAATTGTTACAATAATGAACTTTAATCCAAATTTTATCGTTTTCATTTCTAATAATTGTTTCGAGCTCTACAAAATAAAGTCAAATTATCGTCATATTGTGACAATTTTAAAGATCAGAAAGCTCAAATCTTTTAAAAATTTCTAGTTTTTTATAAATAGGTATTTTTCTAAAATATTATTTATAATAAACTCGAAATTTTTAAAAGATTTGAGCTTTCTGATCTTTAAAATTGTCACAATATGACGATAAATTGACTTTATTTTGTAGAGCTCAAAATAAATATTAAAAATGAAAAAAAATAAAATTTGTATTAAAGTTCATTAGGGTAATATTTTTGAAAAAAAAATTAAAAAATCATAAAATCTTGAAAACCAGTTTCTTCTTTTCTGGTGAGCAAAATATTTGATTTACAGTTTTTTTCGCAGGTAAATTACAAGAAAATTATAAGAAACTTGAAGAAATTAATTTTTTAGAAAAATACTTATTTATAAAAAACTCGAAATTTTTAAAAAGATTTGAGATTTTTAATATTTGGAATTAACATAATATGACGATAATTTGATTGTATTTTGTAGAGCTTAAAATAAATATTAAAAATGAAAATTAATTAAAGTTTATTATGATATTATTTTTTAAGAAAAATTGAAAAATCTCGAAAACCAGATTTTTGTTTTCTGGTGACCAAAGTATTGTATTTAGAATTTTTTAATTTTGTGGACTTGTTTTTTGTGAGGTAAATTACAAAAAAATAATAATAAACTAGAGAAAGATAATATACCAGAAATATTAAATCTTGAGCAAAATGAGTCGTAGGTGGTGTTTACGAGAAAATTGTTTTGTTTTAGTTTTGGAAAATTAGTCGAGACTTTTTTAATTTTTAAGATGTTCAGAAAGTTTATAAGGATTTTTAAAGAAACTTATAGTATCTAACAAGAATCAAGAAAAGAAAATTGATTTTCATAATTTGACAATAAATGACACACAAAAGTCTCAAATGTCACAAAAGTCAAATTGAAAATGGTTTTTTTTTTAGAAAAAGTTGAAATACTTAAACTTTCGTGTATAAATGATTTTTTTTTATAAATCGAAAAGACACATATCTCTTAATTTTACTTGGAAAATTCTAATTTGTTTATATTAACTTTTACTTACATTAGGGAGAGATATAAAAAACAATATGTGACACTTTGAGGTTATATTTTATGTGTATATTTTCTTATTATACTTGAAGTGGGAAAAAAGGATAAGATTTAAAGAAAAAATAGGGAAATAGTTATGAAATAATAAATTAACTAATTAAATACCAATTATTTTAGGAAAAAAACATTATTTGTTTTTAGGCTAAGTTGCCAGGATATGTTGCTACACTTTATTATTTCTAACTTAAAAATTCACTTTTTTATCTTCCTTCGTCAAATTACACATTTTCATTTTTAATTAAATGCACATTTCTATAGAAATGTACACGTTTTTAACTCTTAAATTTTCCAAATCAGATGGACATATTTAAATCTGCCGCGAACTCTATCAAAAGTTGACACGTGCCGTGTGTGGAAACACCTTTAAAGTATCAATTTTAGAATTTTCTATTTTTTTGTTTAAAAACATTATTTTGCCACCCAAAACCTTATCAATCTTATTAAGAAAGTTACACTTTATCCTAATAATAACCCTTTTGCCCAATTTTTATTATATTTTGCCAACATTCAACAAAGAACCCTACGGGAACGAACGAGTACTCTGAAAGAACCCAGATTCGTTCTCCCACGGTTCCGGCCATCTACCAGGGCGGTGTCTGTCGGTCTGTCGGTCCGTCTGCTGTTCACTGCCAATAGCTGTCGTTTTCGGTTTTTGGCAAGTTTTAAACTAGTCCTAAACAGTTTTAAATAGTTTCAAAAAGTTTTAAGCAAGTTCTGAACATTTTTAAGTAGTTCCTGAACAGTTAAAAGCAATTTTGAACTTGGTAAAAACAGTTTTAAATTAGTTATAAACTTAATAGTGAAATTTTAAAAGTGTAATTTTAAGTGAAATTTTAAAAGTGGTAGTGAAGAATTTTTATAGTGCATTTTGATTATAAAGTGAATATTTAAAAAAGCAAGAGGAAAAATTGGAAGCAAGTTAAGTATATAATATTGTTATTATCTCAGTGAGTATTTGGTAAGTTTTTCTCTACTTTTATTATTGTATTAATATTTTTTGGCGTTTTTAACTGTTTTAAAATTTTGTTTCAGATGTGCCTAATTACTTTTTACTTTGTTTCAGGAAAAAACCAGGTAAATTTTAACCGTATATGTAACAAATTTTTGTAAATAAATTATCATTGAAATTTTTCTGTTTTTGTCATTTTTGAGTTTTTTTAAAATGTTGTTTTAGGATTGTTCATTATATTTTTTATTTTGTTTCAGGAAAAATAAGTCAGGTAAATTTGAACCTTATAATATGTATAATAATGTATTGCTAATTTTGTGTATTTGTAATTTTCCTCCTTTTTTAAAAATGTTATTGTTTTAGGGTTATTCATTATATTTTTTATTTATTTCAGGAAAAAAAGTCAGGTAAATTTGAACCTTATAATATGTGTAATAATTTATTGCTAATTTTGTGTATGTGTGATTCTCCCCTTTTTTTAAAAAATGTTGTTTCAGAATTGTTGATTAACTTTTTTATTTTGTTTCAGAAAAAAAAAAGTCAGGTAAATTTGAACAATACAATATGTATAATAATGTATTGCTAATTTTGTGTATTTGTAATTTTCCTCCTTTTTTAAAAATGTTGTTTTAGGGTTGTTCATTATATTTTTTATTTATTTTAGGAAAAAAAAGTCAGGTAAATTTGAACCTTATAATATCTGTAATAATTTATTGCTAATTTTGTGTATTTGTAATTCTCCCCTTTTTTTAAATGTTTCAGGATTGTATATGTATCTATATAATTTTAATTCCAATTATTAATAATTGCTAACTATTTTTTTATGGCCTCGTCGAATATTTTTTCAAGTTATTAATCAACCTTTTTTATTGTTTCAGGAATAATATATTATTGTTTATTTTTTCATTTCTTAATGAAATTGTTTAAAATATTGTATTATTAATTATTGTTGTGTTATAATGTTCTATTATTATTATTGTTATTATTATTATTAATACATGTTTTTTCAATTTTTCTGTACACTAAAAAATATTTACATTTATTTCAGAGACCCGATTGCTAATTTTAACTTTATTCTATTATTACTCTATTATTGTTTAACATTGTACATTAACTGTATTTTTTGATAAATAACGTTTTTTTATGTTTCAGGAAAAAGTATCGTGAGTATTTATTTCCAAATATTTTTTTTATTTTTTTTTTCTCGTGGACTTAGGCCTATTATATTATTTTTAAATTAATATTCTTAAGTATTGGCTAATCGTCTGTTACTCATTCTTAGTCAATTCTGAGATTTTAATTTAAAAAGTAGGGAACCACGATCCTGAGTTAATACCTTTGGTTTTAATAACAAAATTTCTTGCTAATATGCAATTTGACATTGCAATGAATTTTGTTTTAAAAGCCAAGTAATATTTTCTCAGTGCAAAATCAAAAACGCGCCTAGTGTTCAACCTCTCGGGTGGCGTGGAATAGAACATAATTTTGCGTTTAAAAATTATTTAATTTAACAAGTTTTGTGCTTTGATGGATTAATTGATTAATGGACTAATTTCGATGAATTGAAAATTGGAAGATTTAAAAAAAATTAGTTTAAATTAAATTAAGAACAAAAATATTTGGAATAATAACCTCAAACTTTTCGATATTTGTTTGCTAAACGATTTCGTTGAAATTTGTCACTAAAAACATTTTAAGCAATCAACAAATATTTTTTCATGTTTGTTTTTAGTAAATGTTATAAATAATGATAAAAAATTTTCAACAAGTGAATCGCATGCTATGTGAAATATTTTCAATGATCTAACCTATAATTTCCAAAATGTCAATATTTCCCATAAAGTCTGATTCACACCTCAACAACACTAACCTCAAAATTATTATAAGAACAACATTTTCACATTCTTTTCATAAAAAGCTTTATTTCAAAATTCATAAAACAATCATTACAAAATAGAGTAGAAAAATGAAAAGTCATAAGTACAAAATAGAACCTAAACTATAAATTACATATCACATTTTCACGACACCATTTTCTCTTTCGCGTTTTCTTCATCAGGATTCTTCTTTTTGGCATAAAATTCCTCGATTTCTTTGAGAGTCTTGCCTCTGGTTTCCGGCAGGAAGAAGATAATGAAGAAAGTGCCAAGGAGGGAAAAGAAGGCGTAGAAGAAGAAAATGCCGTGTTTGCCCATAATCTTGACCATATCGGGATACGCTTTGACGGAAACGAAACTGAAGATGTAAGCGATGCAGGTAGTGAATCCAGAGAGGACGTCCTTGACCTTGGACGGGTAGAGTTCTCCCACCAAGGCGAAAGGCAAAACCAGGAAGCCAAGACTGCTCATGAATATGTACGCAATGAGGCATAAGACTGGTATGAGGCTACTCTCGGCAGACAGACAACCACGGTCTTGAAGAAAGAGATACAAGGAGAGGCAGCCAATGGAGAGAGTCATCCCTGCACCCGAAACTATCGAAAGAGAGCGACGCCCAAGGCGTCTTGAAGTCCAGGCGACCAAAAGCGCGCCAATTAGTCGCGTCAGGCCAATGAGAATTGCGTTCAGATGACTGTCAATTTTCACGCCCGAGTCTGCTGAAATTTGCACCGCATAGTAGACAATTGCAAAGATGCCGGAAAATTGCTGAAAGAAGAAGTATCCAAGCAGAATGAAGAGGGGAATTAGAGATGTTCGTCGAAGAATGTGTTTCATGAGGTTCTTCTTTTTGTGATGATGCTTTATCTGCAAGAAAAATATTAATTATAGGGGCATTTTTATTGTAGTGGTAAGTAAGGGTTTTTTTAGAACTCCATGTTTTGTAATTGGAACTTGGAAATTTCTAATTAAAGAATTGCTTAATTTGTTGATTAGAACTTAAGTTTCAATTTATCGGGATATATAGCCTACAAAAAATAAGAGAAAGGACACTGTAAAAGCCTAAAGCCCTAAAACCATTAGCCTAAAATGTATTCAGTCGAATCACGTTTAACCTAAAATGCACTCAGCCTGAATCCCGTTTAACCTATAATACACTCAGCCTAAAACCCTTTTAACCTTAATTTCATTGAACATACATTTTATGTAACCCTAAATGTATTCAGCCTAAAACCAATTTAACTTAAATCCCATTTAACCTAAAATGCATTTGGCCTAAATTTTATTTAACTTTAATTGCATTCAGCCTAAAACCCATTTAACCTACATCTCATTTAACCTAAAATGAATTCAGCCTAAAATTCATTTCACCTAAATCTCATTTAACCTAAAATGCATCCAGTCTAAAATCCATTTAACCTAAAAGTCATTTAATATAAATTCTTCTTAACTTAAAATGCATTTAACCTAAATCCCAAATAACCTAAAATGAATACAGCCTAAAAAACATTTAACCTAAAATGAACCGTCCGCGATCAAAAGGGCATATGAACGAGTGCGCAGGTCCCCTGGCGCAGCCGTAGACTCGCTGTACGAGAGGCCAACGAAAGTCACGCGTAAGCCCTTTTGATCGCGGTGGGTTCAAATGTATTCAGCCTAAATTCCATTTAGCCAAAAATCCATTTATTCTAAAATGCATTCAGGCTAAATCCCATTTAACCTAAACTGCATTTGGCATAAATCTTATTTAACCTAAATTGCATTCAGCCTAAAACCCATTTAACCTAAAGCTCATTTAACCTGAATCTCATTTAACCAAAAATAAATTCAACATAAAATTCATTTCTCCTAAATCTCATTTAACCTAAAATGCATTCAGCCTAAAACGCATTTAATCAAAAAGACATTTAACATAAATACTACTTAACCTAAAATGCATTCAACCTGAATCCCATATAACCTACAATGAATTCAGCCTAAAACACATATATAAACTAAATTGCATTCAGCCTAAAACACATTTAACCTAAAACTCATTTAACATAAATTCTACTTAACTTAAAATGCATTTAACCTAAACCCCATAAAACCTAAAATGAATTCAGCCTAAAACACATTTAACCTAAAATGCATTCAGCCTAAATCCCATTTAACCTAAAATATAGTTATTCTAAAATCCATTCAGTCTAAATTGCATCCAGCCTAAACCCATTTAACCAAAAGCTCATTTAACCTGAATTCAATTTAACCTAAATTCCAGTTAGCCTAAACCCACTTAACCTAAAGCTCATTTAACCTAAAATGATCCTAAAATACATTTCACCTAAATCTCACTTAACCTAAATTTCATTTAACCTAAAATGCATTCAGCTTAAAACCCATTTAACCTAAAACTCATTTAACATAAAGTCTATTTAAAATGAATTCAACCTAAATCCCATAAAACCTAAAATGAATTCAGCCTCAAACACAATTAACCTAAAATGCATTTAGCCTAAATCCCATTTAACCTCATATTCATCCAGTCTAAATCTCATTTCATCTAAATTCTATTGAAGGGGCCATTCGTAAATTACCTAACAGGTTTAGGGTAGAGAAGAGGTTTTTAGGAAATGTTACTACTTGTTACATGGGGTGAGGGGGGGGGGGGGGGGTCAATCGACCCTAATTCGTAATATTTTTAACCATTGTTTAATATACTTTTAAAATTGTACTTCTTT
Source organism: Ganaspis brasiliensis (assembly GCA_037103525.1). NCBI lineage: Eukaryota > Metazoa > Arthropoda > Insecta > Hymenoptera > Figitidae > Ganaspis > Ganaspis brasiliensis. Next base: position 394,503 of record JAZKLR010000103.1, on the reverse strand, counting down.
TAAAAATTAAAAATTTTTGAGTTCATGAATTTTTAAGTCAATTCAGTAAAAAAAATCAAAGGACTTTTAGTAATATAATTATATCCCTTGAATTTATTTGATATTTTGTTGAAAACAAACAAACTTTTTGTAAAAAAAAAAAGGTAACAAAATATTTTTTTTAAGTTACGCAACAGTTATAGGCAGGGCGGGAAGGGTATAAAAGAGTTTGGTTGGACTTGTCACATAGGGAGAGGAAGGGGTTCAAAATTATCAAAAAACGTGTTGCGTAATTTATGGATCGCCCCTAACCTAATATGCATTTAGCCTAAATCCCATTTAGCTTAAATTTACATTTTAAATTAGGTTCAATGAAATTTAGGAAAAATGATTTTACGCTATATGCATTATAGGTTAAATGGGATTTAGGCTGAATGCATTTTATGTTAAATCTAATTTAGGTTAAATGAAATTTAAATAAAATGAGATTTAGGCTGAATGAATTTTAGGTTAAATAGGATTAAGGCTGAATGCTTTTTAGGTTAAATGGGATTTAGGTTAAATGAGATTTAGGTTAAATGAGATTGAGGTTAAATGGAATTTTGGTTAAATGGAATTTAGGTCAAATGTGTTTTAGTCTAAATGAATTTTAGGTTAAATGGAATTCAGGCTAAATGTATTTTAGGTTAAATGAGAATTAGGTTAAATGGATTTAGTGATATATGCATTTTAGGCAAAAGGGGATTTAGGTTGAATGGCTTTTAGGCTAAATGAATTTTCGGTTAAGTGGATTTTAGTTTAAATGGAATTTATGTTAAATTTGTTTTAGGCTGATTGCATATTAGGTTAAATAAGATTTAGGATAAATGCATTTTAGGTTAAATGCATTTTAGGTTAAATGCATTTTAGGTTAAATGGGATTTAGGCTTAATGCATTTTAAAATAAATGGATTTTAGGGTAAATAGGATTTAGGTAAAATAGGATTTAGGTTAAATAGGTTTTAGGCTCAATGCATTTTAGGTAAAATGGGATTAAGGCTCAATGGGATTTTGGTTAAATAGATTTTAGATTAGATGGGAATTATTTTAAATGTGTTTTAGGCTGATTGCATTTTAGGTTTATTTGAATTTAGGTTATTGAGATTTTATTGCATTTTAAGTTAATGGGGAATTTTTTTAAATGTGTTTTAGGCTGATTGCATTTTAGGTTTAATGGAATTTTAGGTTATTGAGATTTAGGTTAAAGGAGATTTAGGTTAAATAGAATTTAGGTTAAATGAGTTTTCGGCGGAATGCATTTTAGGTTAAATAATATTCAGGTTAAATGAGTTTTAGGTTAAATAGTTTTTAGGCTGAATGCATTGTAGGTTAAATGGGATTTAGGGTGAATGCATTTTAGGTTAAATGTGTTTTAAGCTGAATGCATTTTAAGTTAAATGTGTTTTAGGCTGAAGGCATTTTAGGTTATATGGGATTTAGGCTGAATGCAATTTAGGCTAAATAGAATTTATATTTTATGTAATTTAGGTTAAATGTGTTTTAGGCTGAGTTCACTTTAATAATTAATTTCATCCATTATTTTTTTTTTAAATATTAATTATTAATTCCATAAATTATTATTTTATTTAATTTTTTCAATAAAAAAATCCTCTTTTTTTCCTTCAATTTCTTACAATTTTCATTATGATTAAAATTAATTTATTTATACTGTTATTTGTATTTATTAATAATTTTATTTATGAATTATTAATTTCATTAATTATTATTTGACTTTTTTTGTCAATAAATAAAACCTCTTATTTTACTCTCAATTTGTAACAATGTTTCTATAAATTAAAATTAATTTATTAAGTTTAATATTCTTTATATTATTTAATTTATTAAAAATGTTATTTAGTAATTATCAATTTCATTGTTTATTATTTTAATTTTTCATTTTTTATATTAAATTTTAATGCTTCTCAGGGTCTTTTATTTATAATTAAAATTATGCATAAGTTAATGACTATTAAAGAAGACGCTGAAGTGCGCAACGTTTCTGAGAAACGAACAAAATTTTTGTAAATTACATTTAAAATTGTATGGGTAAATATGATTAATTATTCATTGAATTAGCTATATAATAGAACTAAAAACAATTTTAAAAGTTTATTTGACCAGAAAAGTTTTAAAAATATTTTGTTTCTAATTTATTCTTTTTGTTTGTTTCTTAGAAACGTTGCGCACTTCAGCGTCATTATTGTAGGAAATATATCCCGATTAATTGGAACTGAAGTTCTAATCAACAAAATAAGCAATTCTTTAATTAGAAGTTTCCAAGTTTAGTTCCAATTACAAAACATTGAGTTCTAATAAATCCTAATTTACAAGGATTGCTTACCTGGAGTTCAGCCTCAACTTCGGGAGGAAGTGGCGCCTCTCTCGGGACGCCGCGGAACTTTCTTAATACCTTTTCGGCTTCGGTAATCTTACCCCTTTCCCGGAGCCATATTGGCGACTCGGGCATTAATATCACAGTGATTATAAATGAAACTAGAGGGAAAATGGCACACAGGAGGGCCACCATTCTCCAATTTGTCTAAAAAACGGATAAAAAGAAGAAAGGTTAGAAATACTAGTCGAAATAATTCAAAGTTGGTATAAAATAGAGTGTACCGGGAATATATATCCGAAAATGTAGACAATGAGGACTCCGGCAGCAATGGCGATGCTTGTCCACGTGACCACGGTACTTCGCCATTTTGCGGAAGACACTTCTGCTGCGTACACTGTCGCTGGAACGGCTGCCAAACCAGTGGCGATTCCGGAAAAAATTCGTCCTATGATTATCTGTTCTATATTCGCGGCAAGGTAGATTGTCAGCCAGCCAATCAATGATACTGTGGAAATAACCAAGAGTGAGGTTTTTCTTCCTCGCCTCATCGCAAAACTTACTGCGAAGCATCCAAATGGAATTGAAATCGCTGCTGAACTAGCTGCAAAATATTTGGGTTTAAGGTACAGTAGGTATTGTTAATAGGGGAATTAAATTTTTTTTTTTTTTTTTAGAGGAAAAAAAAGTGAACAAACCAATCCAAGAAGCTTGAAAATCGTCGATTTTGAACTCGCTGTTCGGTGACTGAAGAGACGGCAAAGCTACTGCGCTATAGCCAAATCCCATTGAAGGTCCCAAAACTGATAAATTCGCCAAGAAGCACATCTGCAACTGAATGATGATAAAATTTTATTATTGTGCTACAATTCATAGTAAGTGAGTTCAAAAATAGGAAAAAAATGTTTTTTAAGAGAAAGTGTAAAAATTAATTCTGCAAGTTTTAAGGTAAAAATAGTTGAATGTCCAGAAGAAGAATGAGGGATTAAAAGTTCCAGAAATGAAAATAGGGAGTTGTTTTTTGAAGACAAATCGTAAAAAAGAATGTGACAATTCTTGGAAGTACATTAAAAAGTGGTTGAATTTTTAAAAATGTTTTTTATATAAGGTCTGTTAAAAGTTCCAGAGACGAAAATAGGGAGTTGTTTTTTGAAGACAAATCGTAAAAAAGAATGTGACAATTCTTGAAGTATATTCAAAAGTACACTTGAAATTTGTCACTAGATGTTTTTATCTTTGAAAATTTTAAATCATACTTCATCTTTTTAAAATGTTCTCAAATTTTAAATTTACAGCAATTTTAATTTATTCAAATTTCCGTAAGTGTGAACTTACATTGATGAAAAGTTCAATGAGTCCAACTTTCAAAAATACTAAATTTGAAGCGAATTAAAAAGTTCTTAATTTTTAATAATTTTTTTCTATTATGATTTCAAACCCTTAAAATACAATTTTGTACTATTTGTATCATTTTTCAACTATTTTTGACAATTCTTAATTATTTTAACTGTTTTTAAATTGTTTTCCTAATTCTTAAATTTACCTTCCTCAAATTTCAATTATTTTGTTTAGTCTTCTCAATCACTTTTTCAATTTTAATTATTTTTCTCTTGTCATTAAATCAATTTAATTATTTATTCCTAAATTTTATATTATTCATCTCAAATTTAAATTAATTTTTTCAAATTATTTATTTTTGTCAGTTTGCAATAATTATTTTAAAATCTTTATTATTTTAATAATTTCTGAATTAATTTCCTCAACTTTCAACTATATCTCAATTTTCAATTATTTTGTTCAATTTTCATTTCCTTTTATCAGTTTGCAATTATTTTCTCCATCTTTTAATATTTTCAATATTTTTCAATGAATTTCCTAAATTTTCAGTTATTATCTCAAATTTCGATTATTGTCATCAATTTTCCATATTTTAAACGATTTTTCAATTATTTTCATTATTTTGCCATAATTTTCCAAAATTTCAATTATTTATCTGAAATTTTAATTATTTTCATCAATTTTCGATTATTTCTGAGATTTTTTAATTATATTGACCCTTTTCAATTTTTATATTCAAATTATTATCATCATTTATTCCAATTCTTTCTCAATTTTAAATTTTTTTCAGCATATTTCGATTATTTATTTCAATTTTGAATTAATTTTATAATATTTTAATTATTTTCCTCGATTGTTAATTATTATTCTAATTTTTCTAAAATTATTTTCTAAGATTTTTCAGTATTTTTCTAACATTTTAATTATTTTCTTCAATTTTCAATTATTTTCATAATTTTTTAATTAATTTCTTGAACTGTCAAATATATATCGCAATTTTTAATTATTTTGTTCAATTTTCATTTCTTTTTATTAGTTTGTAATTATTTTTTCCATCTTTTAATATTTTCATTATTTTTCGAAGAATTTCCTAAATTTTCAGTTATTATCTCAAATTTCGATTATTCTAATCAATTTTTCATATTTTAAACGGTTTTTAAATTATTTTCATTGTTTTGCCATAATTTTCAAAAATTTTAAATTTTAATTATTTTTATAAATTTTCGATTGCTTCTGCGATTTTTTAATTATTCTCTTTAATTAAAAAATTTTAAGTAATATTGTAATTATTTTCTTTTCTCAAACATAAATTTTATGATTTTTTCAATTATTCCTCTCAAATTTTATTTAGGGGAGAGTGGCTATCAATGTACCGGGTTTTTTTCAAGGTCATAGTACTTATTGAATTTCACCAATTTCAAACACTTCTTTGCATCAATATAAAACTACAACACTTATCTAGGTAATGCACACATATTTTACACGATTTATTTTGATTAAATAATAGAATTTAGGTTTTTTCTAAAGTAACAAGCTATTTTCATTTTCAACAACCTGGGTACACAATGAACCACCTCTATAAAAATACTAAAAATGTTTAACAATAGTAATATTGCAATTTTCACTTTGTAAAAAAACTTATTTTCTATCAAATACTATAAAAAATTATTACTTAACACCTTTAATTGATAATGTATAACATAAATATACCTCAAATTTAAGTTAACTATCTAAAATGGCATTTTAGTTCTGCTATGTTGAGAAAAGTACTGATAACAATTGCTGTAACATGCTGTACGCATGCTTAGTTTTATAATCAGGCATACCACTCTAGAAATCGAAAATACACTAAAATTCCAGGTGGTTCATTGTTCCCTGGTACATTGAATCAACATGACATTTGCAACAAAAATGGTTTTTTATAACTTAATCCAATATTTAAAAATCTTTATCTCATTAGAATATTGTAGTTAAGGTCCAAAACAAAATAAATCGTAAGTACATTTATTTTTAAATGGCCTTATTTCAATTAAAAAACGTGTTTTTATTTTAGGTAAATTTTTTCTTCAGTACATCAAAAACAGTTTTTTCCAGTTTTCTCTGTAATGAATAAATCCACACGTCTCAAATTTATGGACGTAGTGTGTTTACGCAAACTTAATTTATATTTAAAATTAGGAGAATTTTTATTTAATTGTTTCTGAGAAAATTGAAATGGATCATTGAAAAAACTGGTACATTGATGGCCACTCTCCCCTACTCTTTTCAATTTATCATATTTAAATTATTTTCAGTATATTTCGATTATTTATTTCAATTTTGAATTAATTTTATCATTTTTTAATTATTTTTCTCGATTGTTATTTATTATTCTCAGTTTCTAAAATTGTTTTTTAAGATTCTTCAGTATTTTCCTAAAATTTCAATTATTTTCTTCAATTTTCAATTATTTTCTTCAATTTTCAATTATTTTTAATGTTTTTAAAATTTTTGAATTAATTTCCTGAACTTTCAAATATATTTCTCAGTTTTCAATAATTTTGTTCAAATTTCATTTCTTTTTATTAGTTTGCAATTATTTTTTCCATTCTTTAATATTTTCATTATTTTTCAATTAATTTCCTAAATTTTCAGTTACTACCTCAAATTTCGATTATTGTCATCAATTTTTCATATTTTACACGATTTTTCAATTATTTTCATTATTTTGCCATAATTTTCAAAAATTTCAATTATTTATCTGAAATTTTAATTATTTTCATCAATTTTCGATTACTTCTGCGATTTTTTAATTGTTCTCTTTAATTAAAAAATTTTAAGTAATATTGTAATTATTTTCTTTTCATAAATATATATTCCATGATTTTTTCAATTATTTCTCTCAAATTTAATTTACTCTTTTCAATTTATCATATTTAAATTATTTTCAGTATATTTCTATTATTTATTTCAATTTTGAATTAATTTTATCGTTTTTTAATTATTTTCATCGATTGTTAGTTATTATTCTCATTTTTTAAAATTAGTTTCTAAGATTTTTCAATATTTTCCTAAAATTTTAATTATTTTCTTCAATTTTCAATTATTTTCATTTGTTTTTATAATTTCCAAAAATGTTTATTAATTCTCGTAAATTGTATTTATTTGTAGCTTTCCTCAATTCTTTTCTCCAATTTTTAGTTATTCTCATTTATTTCAATATTGATCTTCATGTTTTTTTCTCAAATGTCAATTATTTGTTTTTTATTTAAAACAAAATTCTGTAATTTTTTCAATTATTTCATTCAATTGTTATTTATTTTTTACAACTTATCATTGTTTGGATCATATTTCAATTTTTTTCTTCAAGTTTCAAAGTTTAAAATTATTTTTCAATTATTTTCCAAAATTTATTTCTTTCAATTTTCAATTTTTTTAATTTGTTTTAGAATTTCCAAAATTTTAATCTATTTATCTGACATTTCAATTATTTCATTAAATTTTTATTTATTTATATGATATTTTATATTATTTTCTTCAATTTTCAATTACTTTCGTTTTTTGGGGCAAATTCCTAAAAGTTTGTAATGTTTTCTGTTTCATTTAAAATTACTCTCTTCAATTTTAAATTATCTTGTTTTATTTATTATCTCTAATTTTTAATTATTTTCTTTCTCATTTTTTCATTTTTCAATGAACTTTTGAAAGTTTTAAATATTTTTCTGACATTTTTTTAACTTTTCTTTATTTAAAATATATTATGTAATGTTTTCAATTATTTTCTCAAATTTTAATTATGTTTTTCACTTTTATATTATTTATCTTAATTTTCAATTTTCAATTATTTTCCTTAATTTTGCATTATTTAATTTTTTTTCAATTTATTTTTAAGATTTTCAAGTAATTTTCTCAAATTACAATTATTTTCTCTACTTTCAAGACATTTTTACAATTTTTTAAATTACTCTCTCGAATTTTTAATTGATTTTATTTCTTTTTTCAATTAATTTGAAAAATTTGCTATTATTGTACAAGGTTATTAAAAGTTCCTGAGACGAAAACAGGGAATTGTTTTTTGAACACAAATCTTAAAAAAGAATGTTACAATTTTCGAAGTATATTTTGAATTTTTTAAGTTACACAAAATAAGTATACTTTTTTAGTTTCCGGATGGAAATTAAACATACAAGAAAATAACATCTGGGATGCAATATTAAAAATAAGAAAATCTATAATGTCAATGACATCCATGTGTGAAATTAAATTATAATGACTCAGTGCATTCTCGCATTGATGTAATTACCGTCTCCTATCAATTATGTCATCAGTTTTTTTATAGATAAGTTCAAATCGGCAATGACGCAATATTTTGGAATTATCCTATCCACTAAAAATATTTTTCTAGTAGCATTAAATTTTCAACTCATATATTAAATTTTGTATAAAAATTATCATTAAATTATTCTAACTCGGGGGTGTTTAATTATTTAATAATTTATACACATAATATATAAGATGAAATCTGTCCGAATTTAATTAAGATTTTTGATTGATAACCTAATGTCACTTGTAAGCAATTATAAAGAATGTTAAGACTTTTATCAGAAAGAGAGTGAATTTGATTAAAGAGGTGCCGACAATCTGAAAACATGTGTTATGAATAGATAAAGTCAGACAAACAAATTGATGCAGCAATAAATTTTGATTCGCCTTAAACTCGAGTTTTATTGATTAATAATGGAACGAGTGATTGCGCTCAATATTTTGACATTAATAATCAACTTTTTAGTGACATTGCAGATTCGTAAAAATAGTTTTACAATATAATTACCTGATAAAAAGTTCCTTTGCTTTTTGTTTTTTTCTTAACGTCAAGATTTGGGTCAGTCTGCAAATAAATATAAAATTAACAAGAATTTATCAATTAGTTATTTATACTAATTAAATTATCAACAAAAAGAAACTTCAGTAGCGCAAAAATCGATGATAGATAATTGTTTAATTTTTTATAATTATTGATTTATTGATTAAATTGTCAATGAAACAGAGCAACTTCAATGAACATAATAATTCATATCAACTAGATAAATGTTGCATGATGCTGCAATTAAAATCAATCAACTGTGACATACTGGAAGGTGACCATAATTAATAAATGAATCTCATGAAAATGATAGTAGAAAATTTATTATTTTCAAATCAAATTTTAAACAAAATATCAATTCTATGTTATAAATAATAGTTTAATGTAAATTTCTTTATTTACATTATAAAAATATTGGTAAATTTTAGAAAATTTGAGGTGACCAAAAATTCCAAAAATCCCGCTTACCTTGACCTCTTTGGATTCCATCTCTTCATTCATCTTAAATTATAAAACCCCTTCACTGTTCTCAGTCGCGAGAAAACTTTCACTTCGTACTGTAGTTTGGTCTGTCATAGTTGTAAAAAACAAATGAGATAAAATCATAAATTTTTATTTTAAGGTAGTTCTCAGGCAGTTATACTTGAAAAACCCGATTTTCTATAGATTCATATTTTCTATTATTTTCCATACAAAATTGACATTTCCAATCTGAATATCTCAATTATTATTTTGAGCATCGCAAGCGGTAGTGAAATTTGAACCAATCAGATGGCACATATAAAATAACGTTTTCTTATAATTTAATAAAAATCTATAGAAAATCGATTTTTCCTGCGGGAAAATCTTAAATGTAAAAATAAGTAAATTTTGAAAATTATTTTAAGACTGCAAAAAAACGTAGAAAATACATGAAAAATACTTTTTAAAAAGTTGCTTAAGGAGGAATAGGTCAGACAATCAAAACAAAAGTTAGTCCAAATGCATTTTAAAACGGAATAACATTTTAAGGTAAAGTTTAATAGTAACGTAACTTTTTATCTCTAACAAAAAACCAATAAAATTAACATTCGGTTGAAATTATAAAAATAATTTTAATTAGAATTTGCTTTTAACTGTTTTTGGATAATCACCATCGTTACAAGTTTATAAATAAATTGAAATTATCGTAAAAAATCGGTAAATAGACAATAAATTTTAATTGCCCGACTTCCAATAAAATCTCTAATTTCTACAACTCACGTTTCTTCCATAAAAATGTTTATTGTTTCCTGAAACTCTTTTCAAATGGATTTTACGTTTTTAAACAATAATTAGTTTCTGCTATCATACACATAAAGCTATAAAATCTTCAATTTTCTCTTTAATCGACTAATGATTCATAAATTACAAATATAAAATAAATAATTTAATAAATAAAATAGAATGTAATTAAAGTAACACTTTAAATTTAGTTTTTAAAAATGTTTAAACGATTTTTCGGGATCTTTGGATTAACAAAATAGACAATCAGATCCATTATCTACGCGTGTTTAAAATTTCAGAAGAGTTTCTTCTGTCGAGTCTCGTTATCGACTGAACGGACGAATGATTTTCTCCCGCTTAGGGACTTGGATCCTATGAGGCACTTCTTTCTTCAGACTGGATCATTGCGTTTATCATTTTATATTTCCCGACACTGCATTTTACATATATCTTATCAAATTTTTGTTCCAATCTGACGAATTTAAAAATTCCCGCTCAAATTCAACGAAACGATATATAGGGCAAAGCTTCGGCGAATTATAGCGTAATCGGTTTCCGCAAAAAATTAAAATTACGTACGAAGAGTAAAAAAAAATTCTGTGATTAATGCAGTTCTCGGTTTTTTTAACAAAATATCATAATCTTCGTCATAAAAAATAACCAGCGCTCATTTATTGAATAATAAAAATTATTTAATTGCTCGAGATAATTTATAAAAGGTGTAAAATATTTTTTAAGCGCATAAGGTATAATCCTTGATAAGTAATGCATAGATGAATTTTGATAAGCTTGTTTTTGAGTTTGAAAGATAATGAATTTCAAGATTTCAGACTGATAATTAAACATTCTAAAAAAGCAATAAATCAAGGTTGTTACTATTTAATTCCGCAAAATAGTGTCGGATTGCAAACATACTTTGTCTAGTTATCTATTATTAACAATTTCAACATTTGCAACAGCTGCTTCTTCACAGATTAATTAATAACATTTCCGGTTTATTAACATAATGTCAATTTTCAACCAAAACAATAAGTTATGTAATCGAGAATTTGAAATAGTTCATAAAGGAAGGTCAAAGAGCAGTTGTTTGAAATGATTGTGACGAAAATGAATCATCTAAATTTAATGATTAAGTGACAAGTGTAAATAATAAAAAAAATGCTAGAAGAACTTTTGAAATCACATGTGTATGATGAGGATTAAAAAAGAGGTAAAATTTTAGTACCTTTCTTTAAAAAAAATTGAGGTAGGCTTTTCTATAAGGAACCACGTGTCATAATCGAATTTGATCATAAAGCGTGACCTTCAAAAATTTAAAGAATTCTTCACCATAACTAAAAACCTGTTTTTATAACCTGATACTCGGAAAATTATGACTATATGGAATATATATATTATACCATGGGAGAAATACTTGTTTTGAAATCATTGTTATGCTAATATAATTTGTGTTTTTAAACTTCCTATGAATTTTTACTGTTTTAATTTTTACTGATTGTAATAATAATAATACTGTAATCGATGTTAATTGTTGCAGAATGCATAAAAGTATTTTTAAAGTGTAAGTTTATTTTAGTCAGAAGGTCTTTGCATTAGAGAGGATACGCAATCGTTAAATCATCATTATCTTACTACAAAAGTGTAATGATAATAAATTTATCAGACAATGACTATGAATGCGATAAGGGTTTTGTTTGACATGTAAAAATAAAGAAAATAAAAAATAAAAAACATTTAATGATAAAATTGACAATTATTGTAGAATTTAATATTCAGATTAACTTTAAGAAAATGAAGTTATGGGAGAAACCTGATGTAGTAAATACGTTTCCATTTTATTCGTTGATATTATGGCTTCGGATTACAGTCATATTCAATTTCCAGCAAAAGGATTAACTACAAGGGTGAATGCACCGAGATTTATAATTTTTAATTATTGTATCTAATTAGGAAATATGGCTTATTTTTAATAAGGCATTTGGTATTTTAGTTTTTATCGTTATGTGATCACTGAAAACGATTCTTTAATAATCTCGTGTATCAATTTAATCTTACTTTAATCAAAATATATCACAATATTGGTTTAAAAATAATATAACACTACACACCATATTTTTTATTTAGAAAAAAATCTATTTTAATAAAATAGTAATAAAACAAATTCATAATAATAGTGAATGATCAGAATATTAATAAAAAAAAAATATATTTTTAATACTAAAAAATATAAATGATAATATAAACATGTTAATAATGATATCCAGGTTAAAAAAAAAATTATATATATCTAGTAAAACTTGTTCTATTACGTCGAAACTTTATAGCGGTTTAAGGTCTGGAAAATATAGTACTAGTTTACTTCATAAGCGACCACCAAGAGACTATTAATTATTTTTTGTAGAGAATCAAAAAATATTTAACACTTATAAAAATTGATTATGATTAAATAGAGATGCATTCAAGCGATAAAAGACTAGAAATTAAAAAATATTTTTTTTATCGTTTTAAGAAAATTATTACTTTATTCTTATTTTTACTTTGATGGATATATGGAATTCCAAAATAAAACTAAATTTCTTTTTGTATTTAAAAACAATGATTTCATTTGTAAAAAATTTTGACATTTGCGTCTCGAAATTGTGTTATTTTAACGCAAAAGTTGACAATCACATTTGATTTCGAAGTAATTAATTAGATTGCAATAATTTATAACTAGATTATACATCGCGGCTTGTATTATCAACAATTATAAATATTTTAAATTCAATACTTAAAGATAAATAAAACAAGATTTATTTGAGTAGGACAAAATTCATGAAATTTTGGAATGGAAAAAATTTAAAAATAATTGAAATTTTAGAAAAATGCTTAAAATTTTTAGAAATAGATTGGATAAAAACGAGAATAATTAAAATTGGGTGAAATAATTGAAAAATGATGAAAATAGTAGAAAATTGAAGATAATTAGTGAAATTTTACAGACATTATTTTAAAAAATACAGAATATATATGTGAAGTAAAAGAAAAGTACCAAATTACAAAATGATTTAAATAATTTTAAATTGAGGAAAAAAATAAAAACGTGATAGAAATAATCGAAAATTGAAAAAAAATAATGGAAATTTTAGATAAACAATTGAATTTTTCGGAAATAATCAACAAATAATTAAATAATATAAAATTGGTGAAAATCATTGCAAAATAAAAAAAAATAATTAAAAATTGACGAACACACTTAAAATTTGAGAAAAATAATTGAAAAATTATTTAAAACATTAAAAGGTGGAGAAAATAATTGTAAAAAGTAGATAAAATAATATGAAAATTGAAAAAGATAATTGAAAAATGAGATAAATAATTGAAAATTTGAGGAAAATATTTTAAAATCTAGGAAATTAATCGAAGAATAATGAAAAGAATAAAAAAATTCGAGAAAATATTTGCAAATTAATAAAAATAATTAAAAATTTAAGAAAATAATTTTAATTTGTGAAAAATAATTGAAAAAATTACAACATATATTTGTAATAAAAAAAAATAATTGCAGAATGATACAAATATTTGTAAATTGAAAAAATAACTGGAATTTAAGATAAATAATAAAAAAGGTATAAAATTCATTCAAAAATAATTGAAAATGCCAAAAAGCAATTAAAAAATGATAGAAATAATTGATAATAATTATTGCAATTATAGAAAAATAATTGAAAAAAATTCAGAATATATTTGAAATAAAAAAGTTCTTTTCTAGAATTTTAAATTGAGGAAAATAATTCAAACATTATAGAAAAAGTCGAAAATTGAAAAAAATATTAGAAATTTTAGACAAACAATTGAAATTATCGAAAATAATCAACAAATAATCAAAATAATATAAAATTTGTGAAAATCATTGCAAATTGAAAAACACAATTAAACATTGAAGAACATAATTGAAATTTGAGAAAAATAATAATTGAAGAATTATTTAAAACATTGAAAAGTGTATACAATAACTTATATTTGTGATAAATGAAAATTTAAGAAATTAATTGAAAAATAATAATTAAGATATTTAATTAAGAAGGTGGAGAAAATAATTGCAAAAAAATTAAAGAAAATGAAAGTTGCAAAAGATTATTAAAAAATGAAATAAATAATTAAAAATTTGGGAATTTAATTGAGGAATAATAAAAGTAATTAAAAATTGAAGAAATTAATATCAAAATGATAAGAATAAGGATTGAAAATTGAAAAAAAATATTAAAATTTGAGAAAAAAATATTTTAAAATCTAGGAAATTAATAGAGGAATGATGAAAATAACAAAAAATTCGAGATAATATTTACAAAGTAATAAAATTAATTAAAAATTGAAAACAGTTTGAATTTGTGAAAAATAATTTTAAAAATCCACAACATGTATTTGTAATAAACAAAAATAATTGCAGAATGTTAAAAATAATTGTAAATTGAAAAAATAACTTAATTGAAAATGCCAAAAAGTAATTGAAAAATGATAGAAACAATTGAAGATAATTATTGCAATTATAGAAAAATAATTGAAAAAAATTCAGAATATATCTGAAGTAAAAAAGTTCTGTTCATGAATTTTAAATTGAGGAAAATAATTAAAACATTATAGAAATAGTCGAAAATTGAAGAAAATAATGGAAATTTTAGATAAACAATTGAAATTTTCGAAAATAATCAACAAATAATCAAAATAATATAAAATTTGCAAAAATCATTGCAAAATAAAAAAAATAATTAAAAATGAGAGAAATAATTGAAGAATTATTTAAAACATTAAAAAGTGGACACAATAACTTAGATTTGAGATAACAAATGAAAATTTAAGAAAGTAATTGAAAAATGAAATAAATAATTGAAAATTTAAGAATGTAATTGAGGAATAGTAAAAATAATTTAAAATTAAAGAAATTGATTGCAAAATGATAAGAATAATGATTGAAAATTATGGGCAAATATTTAAATTTGGGAAATATATTTTAAAATCTAGGAAATTAATGACAAATGTTTAAAGTTGAGAAAAATATTTTAAAATCTAGGAAATTAATTGAAGAATAATGAAAATAATAAAAAAATTCGAGAAAACACTTGCAAAGTAATAAAAGTAATTAAAAATTGAAGAAAATATTTTTAATTTGTTAAAAATATTTTAAAAAAATCACAATATTTAATTGTAATAAAAAAATAATTGCAGAATGATAAAAACAATTGTAAATTAAAAAAATAACTCAAATTTGAGATCAATAAAAAAATTAGAAAACTAATTTAAAAATAATCAAAAATGACAGAAGTAATTGAAAAATGATAGAAATAATTAAATTCGAATAGAAAATAATATAAATACGTAAAACAATAATTGAAAAAATTACAGAATATATTTGAGATAAACCAGTCTACTTAAAAAATGATAAAAATAATTGGAAATTTAAGAAAAAAAATTGAGAAAATTACAGAATTTAATTGATATAAATGAAAGTGATTAAAAATCGAAGAACATCTTTAAAATACTCGAAAAATACAACTAAAATTTAGAAACAATAAATAAAAATTTCATAATTTTGTTTTTTTTAATAAAAATTGATAAAGCATAAAACAGGTTTTTTAATATTGAAAAATATTTGGAAAATGATTATGAAAAACGATGAAAATAGTAAAACTGATAATTAAATTAACAAATTTGATGAGTTGTGTCCTTTCATTATTTAATTGACTTTAAAAATTGATATTAATAATTCAATATTGAAGAAATTAATCGCAATTTGAAGAAAAAAATTACAATTTGGAAAACAAAAATCATATTTTGTAAAAATAATTTAAAAATGACGAAAGAAATTGAAAATTAATTAAAAAAGAATTAAACTAATTTGATATTGAAGGAAATAATTAAAACTGAAAAGGCTTTATTTGACAAAATTAAAGAAAATAATTGAAACTTGGGGAAATTGAAATTAAAATTTAGGGGAAAAGTTTTGAATTAAATATGAATTTTTTTTTGAAAAATGATAAAAATAGTTAAACATTGTAGCAAATAATTGAAATCATAATAGAAGAGAATTGTTAAAAATTGAAGAAATTTCTAAACATTTTCAAATTTAATATTAAATATTAAATTTATCTATATGACGATATTCTTCATTAAATTTTGAACATTTTGAGATCTCTTGGACCCTTTTAGATGAAAAATTCACAAAGTTACAAGCATTCAAAGTTGGAAGTGTCAAAACCCTAGTTTTGGGAAAATCCAGTTTGAAGTTCAAGATCACCATTAGCGCTCATACATTTTAAAAATTGAAAAGAAGATTATTTTGTGATTTTAATTACAATAATGTTATGATAAACACGTGATTTGACATGGGACATTATGTAGTTTGTTTTTTAGTAATAAAAATGTAATTATGCCATATGAAATTCTACAGGATGAATCATAGCATTATATTTTATCTAAAGTAGTTGTATAGCCTTTTTTCAAAATATCTGAAAATTTGTTGGAATTTAATGTTTAGCTCTAAAAGTAAAATATTCTTCTTTTTTGTGTAAAATATTCTTTAATTTCTTTAAAAAATATTCATCTGCAAACGGATTGTCTTTTCATTAAAATTTTTTCCAGGTTTTCTTAATTTTTAATAAATTAATTCTCTTTGTCAAATAGCTCCTTTGTTCTATAGCATCCAGGCTGTCAATTGAATGATTCAATAATAAATTTATTTTTCAATGCCAAGTTGCTCATTTGTTTCATCTCCAAGCAACTTACATTGACAAATATCTTTATTATAAATCCAAAAGTTATGTTGTAATCTGTAAAAAATAATAACACTATTAGTTACGCTAAACTATTTAAACAACTTATACCTTTTTTTTTTGCCCGATTTTTTAAAATTAACTATTTTAAATTTCCGAAACTCGTCGAATTAATTCTGGGTCAGACAGAGCTTTTTAATGGTATTTTAAGTAATTCTGCAAAGTTTAGTGTCAAAAAATTTACGGACAAATTTTTCTTATACCAGTAACGTCATACTTCGTCACATGCTCTTAATTAAGAATTTTAATTATGTTATTGTTAACGTTAAGAGATTGTGTCATATTGCTACCGAGAGATAGCCCAGAGTATCCATTTTCAAAAAGTTTCCTTCGAATAAACCAGTCCGTTACTCACTTGCGTTGTATAGTTAGTGAAACGTAAACTTCTCTTTGATAAAAATGTTCAGAGTTGTTTTAAATCCCAAAGCGAACACTTCTCAACGGTGGAAAAAAATTTTTCCTTAGTGAATAATATCAGGAAATAAGTTCCAACTCTAGTGCTTTATAGAACAAAGTGAAAATGGTGGGACTCGAATCATTTTATATCGAAAGAGAAACGACATTCCAGGTAATTAAGATACGGCAAATCTTTAAATTCCAACTATTACATTATAACGTGTACTATTAAAAAATTTTAAAAACATCTAGAACATAGTCATAAACATGTGTTACAACATTAGAAAATAAATAATGGATGCTTTCTTGAATGATATTGAGATAATATAATGCGAATTCAAGATAACACATTTCATGAAAATGTTATTTATAAATTCATTGTACATTTAATGATAAACTTGACGCGAATGCAAAAAATATAAAATAAAGATGAATTTTACAGATAATATTCAGTATTTTGGCGGTAATAAATTTAGTACCTGTAGGAATGACTGCAGGCTATTCGTCTATTGCTTTACCGTATTTAAATAATACCGAGGATATAAGTTTGTCAAATCAGGAACAAACGATATTTGGTGAGTAATTGACAAATTACTATATATATTTCGAATTTTTAATATCGGCATTGCAAAGTTTAAAAAATCTCGAAAAGTTTTATTCATGAATGATTTACAGCATCAATTCCATCCATATTTATGCTGGTCGGTTGTGTAACTAGTATCTACACCATGACCTTTGGAAGAAGAATAGCAATTTCCACCGGAAGTTCAACGAACATTTTAGGATGGACAGTCATAGCTTTGAGCTACAATATACCACAATTATTAATAGGACGAGCCATAGCAGGTATTTGGAAAGAATTTTTATGTTTGGCAATGATGAAAAATTGACAATAATGTTTACTATGACCTCGTATAGGATTTGCAATGGGATTGTGTACTGTTCCTGGAGTAGCATACATATCCGAAATGGCGACAATCAAACTTTCACCTATGCTCAACTCTTGCTCTAGTCTTTTTATCTCTTTAGGAACATTAATTATTTATTTTCTTGCCTATATTATCAAAGTGAGTTTATATTTTCGGTTTCATGTATTATTACTCAAGTATAATGGGGTCGTTCACCACTTGGACAATTTTTAATCAATTTTTGATCCCCCCTCGTGGAAAATAGTGGACTTTTGACGACCCCCCCCCCCCCCTCCCACGCGGACTTTTTTTTAAAATATGATTTTCTATGTTATGAGAAATTATAACTATAAAGAAAGATTCTTATTTTAAAATTGTAAATATATTAATATTTAATACTTATATAAGAAATATTTTATTGAAATCCGTTAAAGCTTTCTCGAAATAACCGGGCAACAAAAAAAACGTCACCGAATGCAAATTTTTGCATTTTAGATGAAAATGAGTTAATTTAGACTATTTTTGGAAAATCGAAAATCTTAACAATCACAAAGTTTCCTCTAGGAGGAAGCAAAATCTATAAAATTAATTGGAAAATAAAAATTGGAGAAAAATGATTAAAAATTATAATAATAATTCAAAACTAAAGAAAATAATAATTACACTTTGAGAAAAATAAGTGATGAAAGTATAAAATATATTTAATATTAAAAACCATAATTGAATAAATAAGTATATAAGTTAAATTTGAGATAAATATTTAGAAAATTTAGAAAATTAATTAAAAAACAATTAAAATCTTTAAAATTTGGAGAAAATGATTGTAAAATAATGAAACTAATTAAAAAATGAAAGTAATTGTAATTTAAATTTAAGATAAATAATTTAAAATAGAAGAAAATAATTAGAATTTTGAAAAAAAATAAGTCATAATACTTTCCATATGAGAAAGCAAAATCAAAAAGTTTAATCGAAATTAATGAAAATAATTGGAAGATGGAAAAAACAATGAAAAATTAAAGGAAGTAATTGATATTTTTAGAATCAATTAAAATTAGTGATAAACAATTGGAAATTTAGAAAATTATAAAAAAATAATTGAAAATTGGAGAAAACAATTGCAAAATAATAAAAATATTTGAAAATTGAAGAAAGTAATTGATATTTAAATAATTAATTGCAATTTTGAGATAAATAATTGGAAATTTGGAAAATTGACTAAAAAATAATTTAAAATCTAAAAAAACAATAGCAAAATAATAAAATTATTTAAAATTTTAAAAAAATTATTAAAATCTGAGGTAAATAATTAGTCATTAAAGAAAATAATTACAATTTTGATACAATTTTTAAAATCACCAAATTAATATGAAAATTGAAGAGAGTAATTGAAAAATGATAAAAGCAATTAAAAATTGTAGAAAATATTTGAAATTTAAAGAATTAATTAAAAGTGGTGAAGAATTGTAGGTAAAATAATAATTGAAAATTCAAGAAAATAATTGAAATTTGTAAAAATAATAACTAAAAGTGCTTAAATTAGTTTAAAAATAATATAAATGTTTAGGAAATTAATTAAAAAATAATTAAAATATTAAAAATTGGAAAAAATAATTTTAAAATGGTAAAAGTAATTAAAAGTCTAAAAAATAATTAAAATTTCAGAAAAATGTATTTATAAAATTACAAAATACATTTAAAGTATAAGAAAATAATTAAAAAATAATATAAAAAATCAAAAATTGATAAAAATTATTGAAAGTTGTGATAAATAATTGTAATATAAGATAATTGACTAAAAAATATTTAAAATTATTACAAATTGGAAGAAAGAATTGAAAATTGATGAAAATAATTCAAAATGAAGAAATATAATTGAAAATTATAAAAAATAATTGAAAAAAATAATATAAAAATAACTTTAAGAATGGAAGATTGATATAAATTATTGAAATTTGAGATAAATAATTGAAAAATTTAGGGAAAAAAAATATTGAATATAATTTAAAATTTGAGAAAACAATTGCAAAATAATGAAAATATTTAAAAATTGAAAAAAAATTAATATATGAGGTAAATAATTGAAAATTGAAGAAAATAATTGAAATTTGTAAAAATAATAATTGAAAATGCTTAAATTAATTGAATAATAATATAAATGTTTGGGAAATTAGTTAAAAAATAATTAAAATATTAAAAAATTGGTAAAAGTAATTAAAAGTCTAAGAAATAATTAAAACTTCAGAAAAATGTATTTATAAAAATACAAAATATATTTAAAATATAAGAATAAATATGTAAATATGTTGTAAATAAAATAAAATAAAAAAATAAGAAAATATTTAAAAAATAATATAAAAAATTGAACATTGATAAAAAATATTCAAATATTAGATAAATAAAAAAGAATTGCAAATTGATGAAAATAATTTAAAATAAAAAAAATATTATTGAAATTTGTGAAAAATAATAGAAAATCCAAAAAAATAATAGAAAAATAAGTTTAAAAATTGAGCATTGATAAAAATTATTTTAATTTAAGATAAATAGTTGAAATTTTGATACAATTTTTAAAATAACCAAATTAAATTGAAATTGAAGAAATTAATTGAAATATGAGAGAATTTATTGAAAATTTAGGAAATTAATAAAAAATTGTAAAAGTAATAGAAATTTTTATAAAAATAGTTAAAAAATGATAAAAGCAATTAATAATTGTAGAAAATATTTAAAAATTTAAAGAATTAATTAAAAGTGGGGGAAAATAGTGAGTAAAATAATAATAATTGAAAATAGAAGAAAATAATTAAAATTTGTAAAAATAATAAATGAAAATGTCTTAAATTAACTGAAAAGTCATAGAAATGTTTGGAAAATTAGTTAAAAAATAATTGAATTATTAAAAAATTGGAGAAAATATTTTTAGGTGGTAAAGAAATTGAAAGTCTAAGAAATAATTAAAATTTCAGAAAAATGTATTTATAAAATTACAAAATATATTTAAAATATAAGAAAAAAATTAAAAAATAATGTAAAAAAATAAACTTTGATAAAAATTATTGAAATATTAGATTAATAATTGTTAAATAAGATAATTGATTTAAAAATATTGAAAATTCTCGCAAATTGGAGAAAAGAATTGCAAATTGATGAAAATAATTTCAAATAAAAATATATACTTGAAATTTGTGAAAAATAATTGAAAATTGTGAAAAATAATTGAAAATTCAAAAAAAATAATAGCAAAATTACTTTAAAAATTAAGCATTGATAAAATGATTGAAAATTTAGGAAATTAATAAAAAAAATTGTAAAAGTAATAGAAATTTTAAGAAAAATAGTTGAAAAATGATAAAAGCAATTAAAAATTGTAGAAAATATTTGAAATTTAAAGAATTAATTAAAAGTGGTGAAATATAGTAGGCAAAATAATAATAATTGAAAATAGAAGAAGATAATTAAAATTTGTAAAAATAATAATTGAAAATGTCTTAAATTAATTGAAAAATAATAGAAATGTTTAGGAAATTAGTTAAAAAATAATTAAAATATTAAAAAATTAGAGAAAATAA
This sequence comes from Ganaspis brasiliensis, assembly GCA_037103525.1. Lineage (NCBI taxonomy): Eukaryota > Metazoa > Arthropoda > Insecta > Hymenoptera > Figitidae > Ganaspis > Ganaspis brasiliensis. Next base: position 373,042 of record JAZKLR010000103.1, on the reverse strand, counting down.
TTTTTTATTGGTAAAAGTTAAAAGTCAAAGAAATCATTAAAATTTCAGAAAAATATATTTATCAAATTACAAAATATATTCAAAATATATGAAATTAATTAAAAAATAATATGAAAAATTAAACATTGATAAAAATTATTGAAATATGAGATAAATAATTGTAAATTAAGGTAATTGGCTAAAAAATATTGAAAATTCTCACAAATTGGAGAAAAGAATTGCAAATTGATGAAAATAATTTCAAATAAAAATATATAATTGAAATTTGTGAAAAATAATTGAAAATTCAAAAAAAAATTGCAAAATAATGAAAATGTTTAAAAATTGAAAAAATAATTAAAATTTGAGATAAATAATTTAAAGTTGAAGTGTTTTTGAGATATCCTGTCGAAAAAACATTGTCTTGAAATTTGAAAGTCAGTTAAACAACAATTTAAGGGACAAAATTAAATTTTTACTTGGTCCACGTGGACATTTGTTTTGAATCCCCCCCCCCCCCCTCCCCAAACTGTCCACGTGGTATGTGAACGACTCATAACCATGTTCTAATTGCATCTAAATATTTCTAATTAACTTTCTAATTTAGGAAAACTGGCGACTTGTTGCTGCCTGCTCAGTCGTCATTTCAGTATTATCAACAATTTTCACATTCATTTTCCTTCCTGAAAGTCCCAGGTGGCTATTGATTAGGCGTAAAGAGAAAAAAGCAAAACAATCTCTTCTTAGACTTCGTGGATTGAAGATAGAGACTTCAAAGTTTAAATCTGAATTTGCGAATATGGTTGCGTACAACGAGTCAATATATGGTACAAAGCGTGAGGGAAATTCAGAAGTTGAGGATTTTAATAATCCAAGTTCAGTATTAAATTATAATGAAAAGAACTCGGTTTTTCAGAAATCGTGGTTCAATTTGTGCCTCTTTGCATCGATACTCAAGATACCCGAAGTTTGGAAACCTTTTTTGATACTTAATACTTTTTTTTTCTTCCAACAATTTTGTGGGATTTACGTTATTAATGCATATGCCGTGAAATTAATCAAAACTGCTGGAATCAGCCAAGATCCTTTCCAAGTCGCTGTGATAATTGGAATTTTACAATTTTGCGGAGAACTTGGTCAAATTTTGACCAGCTCAAGGTTAAGATTTTTTTTATTCAGTGATTTCTGGTAATTTGATAATTTAATTTAAGACTTAAAATTGTTTACTGATTACTATTTCTGGTTGTAGATTGGGTCGTAGAAAAACAGCAATTATTTCAGGAGTAGGGATGACGACTTCAATTACAACTCTTGGAGTTTATAATCAATTTTTCTTAAATAGTGGTTTGTCGGGGATACCACTAGGGAGCATTTTACTATTTGTGGTTTGTTTCTGAATTAAAATACACGATTATAAAAGGATCAGAATATTCCTGAAGTGGTCACCTAAGTTTTGTTAAATCATTCCGAGATATTAGTATTTTTCTAAGAGGTTCAGAATTAATGGTTATTTTATATTTTAAAAAAAATTCAAATTTGATTTTTTTTTGCATTATTATAATCTGTTGCATCCGCTATGAGGGAGCAAATTATTTTGCTTACATGGAAGTAAAATGTTCATGTATGGAAATAATTTTTAGTTTAAATTACTTTCGCGTATTTTTAATTGTTTTCATTATTTTTTCCAATGCAAAATTTGAAACAGCAGGAGTAGCAGAAGCAAATTCATTTATTTTATTTTGAATATCTGTTATTTTACAAAAATTTGGTGAGACTGAAATTATTATTATTACTAAAGTATCAGAATAATTTTTTATTGTTAAAATAAAATCTTAAAAGTTTTTTTTTAGAAAAATGTCTTAAAAAAATGGTAAAATAATAATAAAAATAATAATAATAATATCAGTAATAATAGTAATATATAAATTTTACTAAAATTTTTTGTTGACTTTTTTCCTTAAAAATTTAAAAAAAGTTATGTTTCACACCAAACTTTTAAACTAGGATTTCAAAAACGATGTTTCTGTTTCAAAACTTGTATATCTGTTATTATTTATTAAATAACTTAACAATATTTTAACACGTGATTCACAAGCAGAAATTTAAAAAAAACGTGTATCATTGTTTAAGTTCTGGATTATTCAAAAGTTTTCTGTCATTATTCATCAAAAATTTTAAAGAAACTTTTTTACACCACAGAAAGCAGAAATTTTAAATAACTCCCTGAATTAATGTTTAAGTTGTAGATTATTCAAAAATTCTCTATCATTATTCATCAGAAATTTTAAAGAACCTTTTTTACACCACTACAAGCAGGAATTTTAAAAAACCCCTGGATCAATGTTTAAGTTGTGAAATATTCAACATTTTTCTGTCATTATTCATCAGAAATTTTAAACAACCTTTTTTACAGAACATCTGCACACAGAATTTGGAAACAATTCTTGTACAACTTTGAATATTTCAATTCAATTATTCGAAAATTTTCAAATTTTCGTTTTTCGCCAGAAATATATTAAATGTAACTTTTTACTCCAAATTCGTCGACACAAATATCAAGAACCTCCGGAGATGATATTTTAGTGTGATTAAGGGTATGTAATGGATTATAACGTCACTGGTACAGACAAAAATTATCCGTAACTTTTCTCGGAAAATATTGAATATTTTATTACGAAACTTGGTAGAATTACTTAAAGTACCATTAGGAAGGTCTCTCTGACCCAAGTTTGTTTTTGCTCAAAATTAATTTCGGAAAATTTTCGAAAAATCTTAAATTTTTTAAAAATTAATTTTGGGCCAATATTCAAGCAAATTTGGGTCAAGGAGACCTTTCTAATGATATTTTAAGTAATTCTACCAAGTTTCGTGATAAAATATTGAATAGTTTCAGAGAAAAATTACGGACAAATGTTGCCTACACCAGTGACATCATAATCCATCACATGCCATTAATCAAAACATTTGAATCGCCATTATTCATCAGAAATTTTAAAAATGCCCTTTTGGACCCAGGCTCGTATGCAGACTCCAAAAAGTTTCTGAAACTAAAATGAAAAATGTATTAAAAAAGTTTCTGTTTTTAAATAAAAAATTTTTAATACATTACAAATTCAAATTCAAACAGGTTTGAAAATAGTTATAAGAAAAATAATCATAAGAAAAGAGTTTAGAAAGTTAGAAAATTCGAAAGAAAATTAGTTATAAATTTTATAAAAATATTTTTAATTTAGAGAAAAGGAACCTAAACCTTCTAAAACGGTGCAAAAAACTTTAATCGTTTATAACTTTTGAAAATATTCATATTTTGAAAAACCCTTTATAGGTTTTTCTAGTATCATCATGAACTATCAAAACATATATGAAAAACAAAATCCCTAGACTAAACAAAAATTAGGGGGTCACTTCAGAAATTCTGACCCAAAAGTGAATTGTCGAATTTTCAAAATTATTTTTTTTCAGGCTTTAGGAACCTTTGGTTTTGCAAATCTTCCTTGGTCGATGATTGGCGAACTTTATCCCACAAGATTCGTTCATATTTTGGGACCAGTTACAACCTGCTTTTGCGGATTATTCAATTTTTGTACAATTTATTTGTACCCGACTCTCGACAAAATAAGTCCCATTTTTTCAATTTATTTCTATAGTTTCTGTTCAGTGTGCGCTACTATTTTTGTGATATTCGCATTACCGGAAACAGTAGGAAAATCGAAAATTGAAATAGAAGAGAGATTTAAGAAAAAGAAAAATTTCCATTTGACTATTAATTAATGGATTTTTTTACTTTTTTTACTTTTGTTCCGTATTTTCTAGACTGTTATTGAACAAAGAGATTAAAAGGAACAAAAACAGGTGAAATAATACCAAAAAATGTTTGTAGAGAAACAATTTAAAAAAGTAAGAATAATTTTAAATACTGTTATATTTTTTAAAATAATTTATGTACATAACATGACACAATTCACAAAAGGATTGATCTCTATCTTCATCACAAAATAATCTTGTCTATAGAAAAAAATTTATAAAAATGTATTTTTAAACTGGAAAAAAATATGTAAGAAGAAATTTCTCAATTAAAATTGGTAGAAATAGAAATATGAGAAACAAATTTTATGTTCAATGTTTAATATTCTTGGTAAAATATATGTCGTACGATTCGAATTCTTTTATTTTCTTCACTTTTTTAAATAAAAAAGACATGACAATTAATACTAATTTTTTGTATTTATTTCCCTCTTTGTAAAAAACTTATTGTTCATGTAATTTTTGGAACTATTTTTTCAATTAATTTGATTAATTAATAATCATCATCATCTAGGTTTTGAAATCAGATTGATATTTACATTTTGTTGATATTAGTCAATTATTGTATTTATTTTAATTCACTTTTATAATTAATAAACTAATAAATAAGTAAATTTTTATTGTTTAAATTCCAATAATTTGACTAATTATCATACAATCAAAAATAAATTTGATTAAAAACATGTTTTATTTATTATAATGTTAATAAATCTAATTAATTGGAACCAAAATGAGGTTAATTATTGTCAACGGTCAAAATGGTTTATTTTTTAAAATCAAAAGTCCCGAAACTTGAAATTAATCATTATTTTTTTATTAATTCCTTGATAAAGAACTATAATTTTAATATGTAACGTTTTTTATTTGATTTGTGTAAGATAAAATATTTAAAAGATTAAATGCGTATAAAAAAATTAAAGCGTTTGTCAAAAATACAGGTTATCTTTTTCAAAAAGTAACTTAACCAATTTTTTGCTCTGTATTTTCAACCCCTGAAATAAAATTCTGAAAATACGTCTATAGTATCAAATAAAACGATCGAATTATATAAATTAAACATTAAAAACCTATGTATTTAATAGTGATTAAACTAAAAAATAATTACCTGTTTTGATTTATTCTCACAACAATTTTTTTTTTACCAGCTTGTGTCAACTTCGCGCCAAATAATCAGGGTTCGGAAGTTACATTCATCTTTTGACTCGTGAAATTACCGACTCAACCGTGGCGAACTTGTGAGGGCGCAATTACATATCTGCGTCAAATGCTGCGTTTTTGCGTTGAATAATGAGAGAGAGGAGGAGAGAAACATAGTCACATCTTTGTCATTCTCAGCATTCAACGCAAAAACGCAGCGTTCGACGCAGACATGTAATTGCGCCCTGACTGTGAAACGGGCTTTATCTGAATTTCAATTTCAAAATTTCAAATAAGAAAAAAATTGTAAATAAATAAACTATTTTCCCTGTAATCTTTAAATATACATTTAAACAATCTTGAAATTAATTTAAAGTTTGTTTCTATCGGTAAATGTCAAAAAACAATAATCCAATCAGAGGACGTCTTTTAAAGAAATTATGCGCAAGTGAAGTGAACGTAATGTCAAAATTGGTCTGAAAAACTGTCATGGCCGACACTCCATTATAACCTGACAGTTCTACATCAGTATTTTCTTTAAAAAGTGTATTTTGATTGTTAATAACAATTGCTGTTTACTACAATTTGTGTATGTTTTGCTGCGGGATGGCATGTGAAGCTTGTTCCACAAAATTTTCTCTCTTTAAGAGGAAAGTAAGTATGCAAATTATAAAATTCTAACGCAACTCAAAAAAAAAACATTCCATGTTTTTGTATAATTAAAAAAGCCTTCTGTGAAAAACGAGATTAATTACTCGTCCTCTACAATTGACGAACATGTTTAGTCTTTGTTTTCTCCTAAAAGTACGCTATTTTTTTAAACTTATCTTCTTTTTTATCAAACTAGAAGAAATTCAATTAAATCTTTGTTATTTTTACAAAATCTTCGGGTTTTTAATCTTTATCTTTACTTTCAAATTGTTCCAGTCTTTAATAAATATACTGCTAAAAGTATAAATATTAAAAACTAAAAAACCAAAGTTCTTTTAGTTTCTAGTTCTAAGGTTTAATTAAAAATTGTTTTCATATCGCTAATCAATTAACGGCTATTGAAAAATATTTATCAATTGCGTCAAACGCGACATTTTCCAGAAAATAATTTTTTTGATATTTTTTTTTATCAGAGTAGAATTTGAAATATCGATTTTTGTTGTTTAATAATGTGTTTTAATATCTTTTAAAATATAATTTAAGGATTTAAATCAAATTTCACGATTTTAAGTTAATTTAAAATATTCCCTTTTGATGACTATTTTAATTTCAGGATCATTTTGTGTAGTAATAATAATGATAATGATGATAATAATACTAATGCTAAATGACATTAGTATTAATAATATGTTCTTCAAAATAATCTAATGAATGAATCATTGTTTTTCAATAGCAATTTATTATCAATTATTTTATCGATTCGTATAATTTTGCGAATTATAAATTTCAATTTGTTGGTATTTGATGTTTACGGACAATACTTGAATTGAAATATAAAAAATAATAATTTTTTTCCTTTTTAGAAACAGTGCATGGATTGTCTTCGATACTTTTGTACAGATTGTCTTATCAGAAGGGTTGACAGAGTTTTGTGTTGTGATAACTGCAGTATGCTCTCTCGTAGACCTGTAATTCGTAGTCAAATTCAACAATTGCGATCTCGAGATTTACGACAATATCTTGTCGCTAAAAAAGTTTCCGTCAGAGGTTGTGTAGGTAAGAAAAAAAAATGTTTTTTTTAACTTATTGTCTAAAATATGTACATTCTCATTCTTTGCATTATTCAGATTGTTTCATTTTCGATACATTTTTCTTAAAATATAATTATTTTATCTCTTGTATTTTTTATTTCTTATAAAGAAAGTATTATATCACAGTATTTTTATTTTTTTACTTTTTCATTTATGATTCTTTTAATAAACAGGGCTACCAGTGACTTACTTTTCTCACTTTTCTCACTTTTTTAGTAAAATATCTATATTCCAATTTCTTGAAAAAAAGGGGGGTTTCCTGATATTGGGTGGCTGATTAATAATTTACCTTATAAATCAATTGGTTTGTTCATATTCCAATTACATCGTCAATTCTTTTATTACAGTCTACAAATATTTAATTTCTACACCTCTTTTCAATTATTTTTTTCATTTTTAAATTACTTTTGTCAATTTTAAACAATTTACTTTTGTTATTTTTCAATTATTTTCTTCAACTTTTAATTACTTTTGTCATAATTCAAGTATTTGTGTCCTTTTCCAATTATTTTCTTCATATTTCTATTATTTTTGCCATTTTAGAATTATTTTCTACAAATTTCAATTATTTATTCAACAGGCTTCGAAGCGTAGTAAGAGACTAAAAAAAAGTATGAAAAATTAGCCTTCTTATAAAAAAAAGTAGCCTCAAAATTGAATAAAAGTATCAAAAAAGTATCGTTTTTCAAGTGAAGTAAAATTAGTTTTTAAGTTTAATTTTAAAGTGATAATAAAATTGAAAGGAAAAATAAATAAAAATATTAACTCACAAATTTTACAATAGAGATTCAAACCCAATCGTTTATAGAAAAAATTTTACATATTATAAAAGGTAACGCTTATATTACAGATCTTCCATAACAAGTTTTATTTTAACAACGCTTTCTTTTGCCTAAAGATAAATTCTGTAATTTTTCTATTGTCTTCTCCAATTTCTAATTATTTCCATTCTTTTTGCATAATTTTCAAAAATTGCAATTATTTATCTGAAATTTTAATTATTTTCATTCTATGCCAATTATTTTTAAATTTTTTAAATTATTTTCACCAATTTTAAATTATTTTGTTTAATATTAATTTCTTTGTATCATTTTGTAATTTTTTCTTTAACTTTTAATTATTTTAATTGTTTTTCAATTATTACGCATATTTAGATTATTGTCTTCAATTTTTCAATTTTCCTTTCTTTTTTTTTAAATTCTGTAAATTTACCTATCCATAATTATTTTCTTCAGTTTCTAATTACTGTCATTCTTTTGTTTTTGATTTGTTTTTATTTTTGATTATTTTAATTTTTTCAATTAATTTTCCAGATTTTCAAATATTTTTCTAAAGTTTAAATTATTTCCTTCAATTTTCTCCGAAATTTTTACCATTTAAATTATACTCTCTTTGAAAATGAAACAATTCCATTATTTTTTTGCTAAATGTTATATTATTTCTCGCAATTTTAAATTAATTTTTTTAATTTACCATTCTTAATTATTATAAAATTTTTAATTATTATCTTCAATTTTTAATCATTTTCATTATTCCTAAATTAATATCCTGAAATTTTACTTACATATTCAGATTTTTCTCTTCAACTTTCAATTTTTTACCCATTTTTTCAATTATTTTCTTTTGCTTAAAAATATATTCCGTAATTTTTCTATTATTTTCTCCATTTTCTAATTATTTTCACTCTTTTTGCATAGTTTTCAATAATTGCAGTTATTTATCTGAAATTTTAATCATTTTCATCATATTTCAATGATTTTTTAAAATTTTAAATTATTTTCATTATATTTAAATTATTTTTTTCAATTTTAAATTATTCTTATCATTTTTCAATTATTTCTTTAAATTCTTAGTCATAATTCTCATTTCGTAAAATTATTTTTATAATTTATATAAAATGCTGTTCATAATTCTCCGGAATTTTTTGAATTCTGTTAATCGTTTTACATTATTCTGAAAAAAGTAGCATTTAGTAGCTTTATTTTCTTTAAATTTTATCCATTTACTTCATTATTTTTATTATTATCATCAATTTGTTAATTTATACTACTTTTTCAATTATATTGTACAAATTTTAATTTTTTTCTTATAACTTTAATTACTTTCTCAATATTTAAATCTTTTTGCTATTTTTGAATTATTCTCTTCAAATTTTAATTATTTTTCTCAAACTTCTTTTCAGTTCATTTTCAATTTTTAATTATTGTCTAAAACTTTTTTAATTTTTATACCGGGTTTCAATTATTTATGTCATTATTGAAATGGTTACTTTACATTTCAATTATGATGTTTATTTTTTCAATTATTCTATACAATTTTTCAATTAATGTATTAAATTTTTTATTTTTTACTCCATTTTTTAATTATATTTCTCAATTTTCATTAATTTTTTTTCCAAATTTCAGTTATTTTTGTCATTTATCAACTCTTTTCTACATATATACATTTTTTTTGACTTTTCTAAATATTTCTTCATATTTTAATTATTTTCTTAATATCTCAATTATTCTATTCAAATTTTTAATTTTCTACACCAGTCTCAAATTATTTTTTATAAATTTTAATTGTTTTTGTCATTCTTCAATTATTTTCTAGAAACATTAATTATTTTTTAAACTTTTCAAATATTCTCTTCAAATTTTAGTTATTTTCTTCAAACTTCAATTAATTTCTTCAACTTTCAACTATTTCCTTCAAACTTTTAATTATTTTTTCAAGTTTTCAATTATTGTCTATAAATTTATAATTTTTATATCTGCTTTCAATTTTACTATTTTCAATCTGCAAGTTCGCTGGCAGCTCTGAATTATTGATTTTAAATTTCGTGCTTTAATTTTAATCTTTTTATTTGAATAATTTCTCAGGAATTGTTTTAATCAATATTTTGTTTTTGTTTCAGAAAAAGAGGATTTAGTAAATTTACTAATAATATTCGCAAATGAAGGCGAGTGTCACATAAATAATGACAGATTCGAGAGTGGATCATTCGACAGAAGTAGAAAGTAAATTATTTTCTCCAATTACTGAATTTTATTTATAATTTCGTTAAAGTGTTTAATATAATTTTAATTATTGTCCCTGGTTATAAATTAACAAAAAATACAGTTTTCCAGAAAGAAATCAAGAAGATTTAACGTCTAGACGATCTAGAAGTCCTCCAAGCAGTGTCGAAAGGCCAATAACGGAGGAGCCAAGATCGGAAAGAATTCCAGAACCGGAAATAATCGAGGAACCAGTGCGAAACGAAAGTGAAGTTGAAATCGAGGAATTGTCAGGAAGTGATGAAGTTGTCAATGAACCAGTAATTGAGCCTGTGATAACCGAAAACGACGAAATCTCCGAACCATCTGGCATCGGAGGCACTGAACCATTTTCTGATTTATTTTCGGTAATTTAATAATTCTTTTTTTTTTAAATAATATATTTTTTTTGTAATAAATCAATCAAATTGATCTTTTTCTTCAACAGAGAACAAAAATAGAGTTGACCGACATAAAAGATGTCTCGGATTTAGAGTATTTAACCGTCAAACAACTGAAAGATTTATTAAGTATAAATCGTGTCGATTTTAAAGGCTGTGTCGAAAGATGTGAATTGCTCGACCGAGCAAGTAGATTATGGGAAGAACATCGAAAGTCTAGAGAAGGTATTAATCACAATTTTTCTCCTCGGTTTATCAATTATCCTGAAGTGCGTAACGTTTCTAAGAAACGTTACGTGTATTATACTTAACATTCTATTTTATTCTATTTAAATAAAAGATGACAAAACTAATTAAAAATTAAGTAAAAAATTTAAAATTTGAAGAAAAGACTTGGGAAATGACAAAAATAATTGAACAATGGAAAAACAAAAAAAAATTGTCAATACATAATTGAAAGATCATAAAATTGATAGAAATTTGAAGAACATACTTGAAAAATGATAAAAATAATTAAAATTAGAAAAAAACAATTGAGAAATGACAAAAGTCATTGAAAATTACGAAAATAATCAAAAAATGGAACAATTAGTAGATAAATGACAAAAATAATTGAACCAAAAATAATTGAAAAATGGAGAAACAAAATAAAAATTAGATATCAATATTTGAAAAATTAGAGATACAAATTGACGCCTTAAGAAAATAATTGAATAATGACAAAATAATTGTAAAATCACAAAAAAAATGGAATCTAGAGAAAAAAATACTTAAAAAATGATAAAAATAATTAAATTTAAAAATAAAAAGCAATTGACAAATGACAAAAATAATTGAAAAATGAACAAATTAAATGTAAATTAAAGTAAGAAATTATAGAACAGTAATTTAAAGATGTCGAAAATATTGATATTAATTAAGAAATTACTGAATTAATTGAAAATTTTTAAAAAACAATTAAAAAATAAAAATAATTTAAAATAGAAAAAAATAGTCGAGAAATAACAAAAATAACAGAAATTTGAAGAAAATAATTAATAAACTACAAAAAATTTAAATTTGAAAGTAATACGTGAAAAACAACAAAAATGATAAAAATTTGAGACAAATAACTGAAAAGATGACAAAACTAATTAAAAATTAAATAAAAAATATAAAAAAAAAGAAGAAAAGACTTGAGAAATGATAAAAATAATTAAAATTTGAAAAGAATTTGAGAAATGACAAAAATAAATAAAAATTGAAGTTAGAAATTGAAAAATTCATGAAAATAATTTAAAGATATAAGAAAATTATTAAAAAATTTGGAGAAAGTAAAATAAAACAATGTCGAAAATATTGACAACAATTGAGAAATTACTAGATCAATTGAAAATTTTAAGAAACAATTTAAAAATGACAAAAATAATTGAAATTTGAAGAAAATAATTGAAAAATCACAAAAAATTTAGATTTGAAGGTAATACATGAAAAATAACAAAAATAAACTTTTCAATTATTTTATACAATTTTTCAATTAATGAATTAATTTTTTTTTTACTACATTTTTAAATTATTTTCTGCAAGTTTCAATTATTTTCTTAAAATTTCTATTATTTTTTTCGATTTTTCAATTGTTGTATAAATTTTTTATTTTTACACCACATTTTTGAGTCGTTACTAAATTTGATTCTTAACATTTCAATTATTTCGTAAATATCTAAATTATTGTAATCAAATTTTTAATTTCTTACACCGGTCTCAATTTTTTTCAAATATTAATTATTTTATTCATTCTTCAATTATTTTTTAAACTTTTCAATTATTTTCCTTATATTTCGCTTATTTTGTTTCAATTTTTCAATTTTTGTCTTTATTTTTTTATATTTAATTAATATTTCATTTAGTTCTGTCATTTTACAATTGTTTTTTTAAAAATTGAATTTTTTTCAATTATTTTTAAAATTTGAATTTTTTGTCTTCATTTTTGATTTTTCAGTTTCTCAATTAGTTTTGCCATTTTACAATTTTTTTCAAATTTTTAATTGTTTTTCTCAATTTTCAACTATTTTTTTCATAATTCAATTATTATTAACATTTTCGAATTATTTTTTACAAATTTCAATCATTTTATTCATTTTTATTTTCTCATAAATATCTAAATTTCGTTCATCAGCTTGTAATTATTTTCTTTAAATTTTAATTATTTCCTTCATTCTTGTTATTGTCATGAATTTATTAATTTTTTACATCTTTTTCAATTATTTTCTACAAATTTCAATAATTTTACGCAATTTTTTTTGTTATAAATATCTAAATTTCGTACATTAATCTCTAATTATTTTCTTCGAATTATAATTATTTTCTTCATTCTTTTTATTATTATCATGAATTTATTAATTTTTTACATCTTTTTCAATTATTTTCTACAAATTTCGATCATTTTATGCAATTTTTTTTGTCATAAATATCTCAATTCCGTACTTCAGCTTTCAATTATTTTCTTCGAATTATAATTATTTTCTTCATTCTTTTTATTATTATCATGAATTTATTAATTTTTTACACCTTTTCAATTATTTTCTACAAACTTCAATTATTTCCTTTAAACTTTAAAAGCTTTCATCATATTTAAATTTTTTATGACATTTTTTAATTATTCTCCTCAAATTTCATTTATTTTCTTCAGACTTCAATTAATTTCTTTAACTTTAAATTATTTTTCTCAAACTTCTAATATTCTTTTCGATTTTTCAATTGTTGTCTATAAATTTTTAATTTTTACACCAGCTTTCAATTAGTTTTGTCATTATTCAATTAGTTTCTTAACATTTTAATTATTTCGTCAATATCTCAATTACGGTAATGAAAATTTTAATTTTTTACACCAGTCTCAATTTTTTTTAAATTTTAACTATTTTATTCATTCTTCAATTATTTTCTTGTAGCTTCAATTATTTTAGACAAATTTCAATTATTTTGTTTCCATTTTTGTCTTCATTTCTTGATTTTTAATCAATTTTTCAATTACTTTTGTCATTTTACAATGTTTTTCTTTTTAAATTTGAATTATTTTTGTCATTCTTCAATCAATTAATTAATCAGTTTATTCAGAGAAAGTTTTAAAGCCGGGGAATTCTATCAACATTTTTTTAGTTAATTTGTTTAATAAAAATTCTTTTTTTTTCGGATTAATGATTAAAGGATGATTTTAAAGGGTGTTTTTTAATGCTATTAGTATTAAGTTTTGAAGGTTTTTATTCTTAATGACTTCTAAAGTTTGTGAATCATCTAAAAAAAAATGTTTGTCTCCTTTTTTTTTTGAGAATATTTGTCAATTTTTCTAAATTCGTGTTTAAGGGATGATTTTGAAGTGTTGAACCTTATTATAATGCTTGGTCATTTTTAATTTTTTTCTTTACTGCTTTTAACTATTTTATTTAATTCTCGTAATTGTTCAGACTAATAATTTTTAGTTTTCCATTTATTTTTCTCGCAATTTTTATATTTTTCCGAGATTTTTAAGCAGTTATACTTCATATTTTTCAACTCTTAAGTGGAAATAAAAAACACCACACGGCATCGTAAAATTAATGTTTTGACGAAAATTTTAAGCTATAATAAAGCCTTTTAGCTTAAAAATTAAAATTAAAATGGTGGCCGAATCGAGAAAAAATGCCTCATATTTTTTAATTTATTCTTATTGTTAGTTTCTCAGAAACGTTGCGCACTTCAGTCGAATGTTTATAAAGCAAATTTAATTAAAGAAATTAAAGAAAAAAACTAAATTTAATTTCTTTTTCAGCAAATATAGAATCGCTGGACGACGAGACACTCTGTAAAGTTTGTTTGGATGCTCCAATCGAGTGTGTAATTTTAGAATGTGGACATATGGCTTGCTGTATAAATTGCGGCAAACAAATGTCCGAATGTCCAATTTGTCGACAGTATGTGGTGCGTGTCGTGAGATTTTTTAAAGCCTGATTAAATTAGCTTATAATTAGTAATATTAATTATAAATATCTACAAAAAAAAGTCGATGTAAATAGGTTAAAAGGTGAGGCAGATTTGATTTTTATTACTCTGATTTAAAAAATCTCATGTAAAGCTGTAAATAGTTGTATACCTAAGCATATCCAAATCTTTTTAATCGTTTTTCGTTTTTTGAAAAAAAAAAAAAAAAAAATTCACGCACTGTCGAAAAAGAAACATTTCCTTTCAACTTCACGAGTAAAAATTTCGAGAAATGAAATGAGACTATTTTTCGAAAAAATGCTATTTTTTCACCTATTATTCTTAAGATAAAAAATTTCATTGTAATGTTGCTTGTTGTTTTCCCCCCTCTCTCTCTCTTTCTTTTTTAAATAAAATAAAAGACTGTTTATGTAAAGAATAATGAAAGTTTTTTCTCGATTGTATCAGGCATTTTTTTTTTATTTTATTTCATAAATAATCTGTATGAAACAACGACTGTTAATAAACCAAAACAAAGAGAATCTTTTAATATTAAAAATCCTTTTTTTCAATTATACTTTATTATCACGTTTTCGACTAATTCGAAGTTTTTTTTTGGCTTAATTAGGGACTAACTAAAAAAGTACGTTGAGAACTCGACCTGTTTCAGGTCGAAGTTTCCCTTACTCGGGACTTGGTGCAAAACTGAGTTCAAATTTTCGCGCAATTCTGCTACTTTCTCGTCACGATTATATCCTAATTCCCTGAAAAGAAAAAAAATATTTTAAAAAAGCTTCTTATAATCGAAAATAATCATAAATGAGAGAAAAACCGAAAACTTACTCTTGGGAAAATTTGTAATTATTCAGAAGAAATTGGGAAAGATTTTCTAAAATTGGCTCCGAATGCAGAGAAATAAACTGCTTTCTGCAAATCTGAAAGAGAAAATAAAATTTAAACACAAAGTGATGATTTTTCGGATGAAATAATAGTTTTTTGAAAACAAAATTTTTAGTTTCTTGGAAGCAAAATTATAAATAAAATTGCTTTTTTACCTCATTCATTTTTGAAACTGTGCAAGGATGTGTCCAGAAACAATCATGAACCGACATGAATGTAATTCCTGCCTGTTCACAAAATAAACTTGTCATCATCATGTGAGTTGAATCCAAAGAATGAACGAAATTCGGTGGAAAGGCATTTCTTTGTTTCGCAACATTTGGCTTTTTTCTGCAATCAGATTAAAATAAATAAAATTCAAGAGATTCAAGAGATTTAAAAGTTTAAAAAATATTAAAAGTAGATAAAACAATCTTACCTTTCAATCGTGTTTGATTTAAAATAAGGCTGGACAATTGGCAATCCTAAAGCAGTTTCCCATTCAACTGGCAGTTCCCGAGACAGACAGATTAATTTTGCGCATTCCGTGAACCAATCTTGAATTTCTTTTGCGCTTGTAAACATTGTTCGTAAACTGTGAAAGGTTTTTTCAACCAAGTACGAACTCGATGCCCAAATTTTATCCTCGGGAAAATCTTTCACATCTAAATGAACACAAAAATCATGAAAATAGTGTCATAAAATTAATAGTATGGTTTTTAATTTTAAAAAAATGAAATTTTGACGCGCGAATAGTTTATACACTTTGTATTATTGACAATATAAATATTTTAAATATAATAAAATAAATAAAACAAGTTTTATTTACATAGGGAAAAATTTATAAAATTTTCGAATTAAAAAAAATTGAAAAAAATAATTGAAATTTAGAAATATAATGGCAAATTTTGCAAATTGCAAAGAAATAATGAAAAGAAATCAAAATTGGCGAAAGTATTAAAAAAAATGATATATGGTAAATAATTTTATGAGAAAAATATTTGAATATCTTGCCAATAAATTGCAAATAATTGAAAATTTAGGAAAGTAATTCAGAAATAATAATGATTAAAAATTGAAAGAAAATAATATAAATAATTTAAAATTAAAGAAAATACTTAATTAAAATTTGAGAAAATAATTTTAAAAATTACGTAATGTAATATTTTAAATAAAGCAAAGTTAAAGAAAATTTCATAAAAATACGTGAAACTTTTAAAAGTTCATTAAACAAAAAAGAAAATAATTAAAATTTAGAGAACATAAATATCTAATGAAAAATTATTTAAATATAATTTAAAATTGAAAAGAACAATTTTTAATTTAAGAGAAAATTTAAGAGAAATAATTGCAAAAAATACAGAACATACATAAAGTACAAGAAAATCATAAATATAATTGAAAATTGAATAAAATACTGGAAATTTTAGATAGATAATTAAAAATCTTTTGGATATTATGAAAAAGAAAGTAACAGAAAAATGGAGATAATAATAAAAAATAATATAAATAATTGAAATATTAATATTATTAGAAAATTATTATTATTATTGAAATATCAGATAAATAGTTTAAAAAAATGTATAATTATGAAAAAAATTGAAAATAATTAAAAATTGAAGAGAATAATAGGAAATTTGAGAATATTTTAAAATCTTAGAAAATAATATAAAAAATAAGAATAATTAAAAATTGGGAAAAATTATTTTAAAATTCTAAACTTAAAAAAAAACAATTGAAATAAGATAAAAACAATGACAAGTTGAAAAAATAAATGAAATTTGAAATAAATCATTGAAATTTGAGAAAAATACTTAAAATTTTAATAAACTAATTGAAAAAATGAGAATAATAAAAATTGAGAAAAAGAATTAAAGAAACTTGAAAATAATTGAAATATTTAAGTTACTTAATAAAAATTTCTTGACACTTAGAAAGAAAATGAAAATAATTAAAAATTGAAGAAAATAATTGAAATTTGAGAAAAATCTTAAAAATTAATTTTACAAAATGAGAATAATAATTAAAAATTCAGGGAAATGATTGAAAAATAATAAAAATAATTAAAATTTTTAAAAATACTTAAAACATGATGAAAATTATTTTAAAATTAAAAAAATAATTGAGATAAAATGAAAATTTGAAAATTTGAAACTTGAATAAAATAATTGAAATATGATTAAAAAAATAATAATTAGTTGAAAAAAGAAATGATGTTTAAAATAAAAAATTGAAAATATTTCAGAATTTTTTTTTAAATGAGAAACAAATAATTGTAATTTGAGAAAAATAATTGAGAATCTCAAAAATTAATTGAAAAAAATGAGAATAATTAAAAATTGAAGAAAATAACTGAGATTTGAAGAAAATTCTTAAAAATCTTTAAAAAAAAGTATTTTTAAAAATAATTGCGAAATTGATGAAAAAATTTAAACATTTCAAAAAATAATTGAAATAAAATGAAAATAACTTAAATTTCAGATAAATAATTGAAATTTTTGAAAATTAGTCAAAAAGAATGAAATTGATTAGAAACTGGAGAAAATAATAGAAAAATTACAGAATTTATTTTTAAGCAAAAGAAAATAATTGAAAAATGACTTTAAATTTTAAAACTTGAATAAAATAATTATTGAAATGTGATAAAAAAAATAGTAAGTTGAAAAAATAAATGATATTTGAAATAAATAATTAAAATTTGAGAAAAATACTTGAGGATCTGAGAAATTAATTGAAAGAATGAGAATAATTAAAAAGTTGTAGAAAAGAATATTGAAGAAAGTTAAAAATAATTTCAGGTTCAAGAAAATGATAAAAAATTTTGGAAATTATAAAAACAAATGAAAATAATTAAAAATTGAAGAAAATAATTGAAATTTGGGGGAAATACTTAAAAATCTTAAAAAATAACACAATGAGAATAATAATTAGAAATTGAGGAAGATAATTCAAAAAATTATAAAAATAATTTAAAAAAAAAAAAAATAATTGAAATATGATAACAGTCATATACAATTTTAAAAAAAACAATTGAAAAATAATAAAAATAATTGGAATTTCAGATACACGATTGAAATTTTTGAAAATTATGCTAAAAGAATGAAAATTGAAAAATGATTTTAAAATTTGAAACTTGAATAAAATAATTGCAATATGATGAAAAAAATAATAAGTTGAAAAAAGAAATGATGTTTAAAATAAAAAATTGAAAATATTGCAGATTTTTTTTTTAAATGAGAAACAAATAATTGAAATTTGAGAAAAATACTTGAGAATTTGAGAAATGAATTGAAAAAAATGAGAATAATTGAAAATTGATACAATTTTAAAAAAACAATTGAAAAATAATAAAAATAATTGGAATTTCAGATACACGATTGAAATTTTTGAAAATTATGCTAAAAGAATGAAAATTGATAAATGATTTTAAAATTTGAAACTTGAATAAAGTAATTGAAATATGATGAAAAAAATAATAAGTTGAAAAAAGAAATGATGTTTAAAATAAAAAATTGAAAATATTGCAGATTTTTTTTTTAAATGAGAAACAAATAATTGAAATTTGAGAAAAATACTTGAGAATTTGAGAAATGAATTGAAAAAAAATGAGAATAATTGAAAATTGAAGAAAATAATTGAAATTTGAGGAAAATACTTATAAAACTTAAAAAATAATTTTACAAAATGAGAATAATAATTTGAAATTGAGGAAGATATTAAAAAAAATATATTAAAGTAATTTCAAATTGAAAAAATAATTGAAATATTATGAAAATAATTTGAATTTAAAAAAAAACAATTGAAATATGATAAAAGTAATTAAAATTTCAGATAAACAATTAAAATCTTTGAAAATTGTGCCAACAGAATGAAAATGAATATAAATTGTAGAAAATAAGAGAAAAATTACAGAATTTATTTTTAAGCAAAAGAAAATAATTGAAAAATCGTTTAAAATATTGATAATTGAAAACAATAATCTAAATTTAAGGTAATGACTGAAAATTTAAGAAATTAATTGAAAAACCATCAAAAAAGTTAAAAGATGGAGAAAATAATTGCAAAGTAATAAAAAGAAATTAATATAATAAGTAATAATAAAGGTAAATTAAATTAATTAATATAAATTTGCGAATATTTTGAAAGGGTAAAAAATGATATTAAATTAAAAAAAACCTTTTGACAAACTTCAGATGTGAACAGAATGAATGAATGAAAGAAACTTGTAAATTATTATAAATAATAAAATAATAATTTAAGTTTTACACAAAACCTTTCAATTGTTTTGATATTTGCAAACGGGCGCCATATTTCGTCACTCCATAAACGGTCGTCATTATCGTTTGTTTAATAACTTTTCTTTCAATGTAACCCTCTAAAACTTGTGCAATTTCCAGGCCACTTTCAGCGTCCGCTTTTCGAGCTTCTTCCACCTAAATTTTTTATTTACATAACAATATAATTTTATAACTTAAAATAGAATTAAATTTTTTTAAAAAGTGTATATTAAAGATTCTCACAAGAACAACGACATCGCTGTAAACATCGCGAGGTTTTTCAAAAGGACACAAATTGACACTCTCGGCGCCAATTTGATCTCGTCCAAGGGCCGCATAATGTTGTAATCCATTGCAGCTTCCGTCTTGATGGACCGGAAATCCCGTCACGTATTTGCTTGGATCCGGTGACTTTAACGCTTTCGATATTTCCATACAAGCTGCCAAAGTTTGCCAAGGTTCGTCAGAAGTTGTCCACCACTTTTTGCCCTGAAATTTCAATTTATTATTATCCATCAAATTTTAAATTTAATCACTTAAAACTGAATTTAATTTTTTAGAAATAGAATTTTTAGCGATTCGGGAAATCTAAATTTCAAATTTTCAAAAAAATAATATTACCGTTAAAGGATTCTCGGCGCTGTCGAGAATTTCGTCAAGAATTTCATCAGCGAATGCGAGCCTGGTTTGAATCGACTCCTTCTTTTTGAATCCAGTTAAATTGATTGTGTGAATTTTCAGCCAATTGAGACCTTTCGGACCGAGAGGTTTTTTCTGGGCAAAAATAAGCAACGAACGGGCAAAGTCCGAGCCCATTTGACTCAAGTGCGGCGGAATTGGATAAACTCTTCCACGAAAATCCATATTGTGCGGCAGCCAAAATATTTCGTCTTTATACTGAAAAAAAGAAGAAGAAGTGTTTATTATTAAATCTTGCATTTGTAATTAAATATAATTTTAATTTTCAAGTTTAGTTTATAATTTCAGTTAAAAATTCAACTTACATGATTGGCTAATGATAATTTATACAAAGCGTCGCACCACAAAGAATACATTTCGTTTTTTCTTCTCTTTAATAGCCCTCTAGTTTTGTTAATTTCACTCCTTTCATCATGAGTCATTTCTTCAGTTATTAGTGGTGCTTGAGGCAAAATTGAAGGCGATTCAGGTACATTTAATTCCACGGAGCCTCCACTTTGAAAAACCTGTTAAAATAATTAATAATAAAAATAATTTTATTGAAAAACAGGTAAAATTTTTTTTTTTAAATGATTCACAAATTTTTAAGAAACTTTAGGAAGGTAGATAAATTCTAAAAACTCAACTTTAAGACATTGTTATAAATATAAACCCCAAACGTCAATTAACTCAAACTTTAATTTTTTCAAACTTATAAATTTCAATTAATCAAAATTTAAATTATTACATGTAGAAAAATATTAATTATCAGCAATATTAATGAGAAATTTTACATTGTTATTGGTAATTTGAAACTATAAATTTTTAGAAATGCAAATAATGAAAATGACGAAAATAATTGACATTTGAAAAAAAAATTCAAAAAAAGGCTAGATAAATACATAATTGTAAAAAATAATCTAGGAAATTAAACAATAAACATTCAATTTATACAAAAAAATTGACAAATTAGGAATAATTGCAAATTGAACAATTGGATTGAAAATAAAAAAATAATAATTGAAATTGAAGAAAATAATTGAAAATTTAGGAAAATAATTAAAAATTAAAGAAACAGTTTGAAAATTCATGAAAATAATACAAATTTGAAGAAAACATAAAAAATTGAAGAAATAAATTAAAAATTTTAAAATTAAACTTAAAATTAACAAAAATTGATAATTGGAAAAAAATATAAAACGCGAAAATAATTGACAATTGAAAGCAAAATTCAAAAAATGGCTAGATTAATATACAAGCAGAACAAAAAAAAATAAAAAGAACAATTATAAAATTTTAAGAGACTAATTGAAAATTAAAAAGTTCTAGAAAATAATTTAAAATTGCAAAAAAATAATAAATAATTAAAAGAAATAATTGAAAAATAACGAGGATAATTTAAAAAGTGATGAAAATATCTGCAGAATGACTAAATTAATAAACTGGAAAAAATAATTGACAACATTTAGCAAAAACTTTAAATTTTAAGAAAATAATAGAGAATTAAAAAATGAAGAAAAATAATTGTTAGAAATAATTGCGCATTGAATGAATGGATTGGGAATAAAAATATATTAAAATTGAAGAAAATAATTAAAAATTTAATATACAACTTGAAATTTAAAAAATATAATTAAAAATTGTAAATTTAATAGAAAAAACCCGAGAGTTATTGAATATAGAAGAATACAATTTAAAAACTTAAAAAATGAATTAAAATTTTAAGAAATTAATTCAGAGTAGAAGAAAATAGTTTTAGAGTTCAATAATTAATTTGAACTCAATAAAACAATTTTTATAATTGAAAAGAAAAATTGAAATAGACTAGAATTATTGGATATTGAAAAATTAATTGAAAATTAAAGGAAAATAATTAAAAATTGACGAAAATAAATTAAAAATCGAAAAAATAAATTGCAAATTTAAGAATTAAATGGAAATTATAAGAAAATAATTGTTACTTAAAAGAAAAAGTACAAAATGGCGAAAATAATTGACGATTGAAGAAAAAATTCAGAAAATGATTAAATTAATAATTGACAATTGAAAACAAAATTTAGAAAATATAAAGATAAATACACAATTGTAAAAAATTACTGAAAAAATTAAACAATATTCGTTCAATCTAAACAAAAAAATTGAAAAATTAAGAAAATTGAATGAATAATTAATTAAAATAATTGCAAATTGAACAACTGGATTGAAAATAAAAAAAAAAAATAATTGAAATTGAAGAAAATAATTGAAAATTTAGGAAAATAATTAAAACTTAAAGAAATAATTTGAAATTTGAAGGAAATAATAAAAGTTTGAAGAAAACAATACAAAATTGAAGAAATAAATTCAAAATTTAAAAATAAAACTTAAATTTAAAAAAAATTAATAATTGGAAAAAAATATGAAACGCGAAAAAAATTGACAATTCAAAACAAAATTCGAAAAGTGGCTAGATTAATGCACAACTGGAAAAAATAATTTAAAAAATTAAGAAAATTATAGAAATAATTGTTGAAGATAATTAAAATCGAAAAAAAAATTGAAAATTGAATAATGGACATGATATTTAAAGAATATAATTAAAAATTGAGAAAGCCGAAAATTATTGAAAGTAGAAAAAAAATAATTGAAAATCTAAAGAATGGAATTGAAGTTCTAAAAAATACTTGAGAATTGAAAAAATAATTGAACAATTGTATTTAAAATTAAAGAAGCTTATTAATATTCGAAAAAATAACTGAAAATTAAAAATGGAATTTAAATTTGAAGAAAATAATAAAAAATTGAAGAAATAAATTGTAATTTAAAAAATAGATAATTGAAAAAGGTCATGTTTTTGGAAGATTGAATTAAAAATTGGAAATTGTAGAATGGAATTGACTTTAGAAAATAATTTATTTTAAAAACCGTCCAGAATAATCGGCAACAGAACAAAATAATTAAAAAAAATTTAAGAGTAATTATAAAATTTAAGGAGAATAATTGTAAGATAAAAACTGTTGAAAATTATAGAAAAGAATTGCAGATTTATTTACTAATTTATATCCCATTCTTGAAATATTTAATTTTTCTTTCTTGTTATTTTTTCTTCTTCAACAAATTTTGTAAGTATTTTGTTTTATATTGCTTTTTTGTATTTTTACAAAATCACTTAGGTTCACTTTTATTTCTTTAAAAAAATTTTTTTTTTATTCGTTTAATAATTCTTTCTTTAATTTTAGACTTTTTTTAAATTAGAAGTTCTGAAATATAATTTTTTTAATTTTTTTCCTTTTTTTAAAATATTTATTTGATTTTTTGTCATTTGTCATAACTTGTTAATTTTTATAACTTTTAAAGACTTTTCTTCTTTTATTTAATTTGATGTAAATTTGATCTTCTTATAATAAATTTTCTCTTTTCATCATAATTTCTCTATTTCTCAGAAATATATATTTCTTTCTCAAAATTGCTAATTTGTTTTTATTTAATTCTTCATTTAAAAAAAAAAATGTTTTTTGCTTAATTTTCAAAACAAGTTTTTAAAGTATTATTTTTCTTTAGTAACATTTTTCCGGTTTTTACTGATTATCTTATTTATTTTCTAAATTTAAAAACACATAACCGCAAATATTTTAATTTTTTGAAAATCATTTTTTCCTCTCATTTGTAATTTTAATATTTTGCTTTAAAAAATTTTACTATTTATTACATTTTTTACATATTTTTCTTTAATTTTCCCATTTAAATCTAAATCCTTAACTTTCTTATCTGTTCATTCATAATACTGGTTTTAATAAAATTTTGTAATTTTTGTAAAATTTTTTTTTAACATTTTTTTAAGATTTTCTCCATTGTTCAAATGATTGTTCGCTAGATTTCTGCTTTTTTGATCCACCCTGTATAAATTGAACTTTTAATATAAGAAATTATAAAATTATTTATTTACCTTAATTGCTACGTCAAGA
This sequence comes from Ganaspis brasiliensis, assembly GCA_037103525.1. Taxonomy (NCBI): domain Eukaryota; kingdom Metazoa; phylum Arthropoda; class Insecta; order Hymenoptera; family Figitidae; genus Ganaspis; species Ganaspis brasiliensis. The sequence goes on along the minus strand of JAZKLR010000103.1, from coordinate 349,248 downwards.
ATCGAGTGATTCACACACCAAGGAATCGATCCTAATTGATTTAAACAATCTAGAGACGGATAAAGTTGCTCCTTGGGTTTTCTCTTCACTTTTTTCCACTGATCCGTCTTGAAACAAAATTATCCATTTTCACAAGTTTCGCAAAATTACAATAATCGTAAATTAAAATTTATAAACTAAAAAAAAAAGCATTATTCATAACAATTTCTTGACTCACGACGCCAAATGGAATCCGGATAAGTGTAGATTTATTAACTAAATATCCTCCTTTATCTGATGAAGTCCAAGGCTTTGGAGGTGCCAATGAAGGAAGTAAATTTGAATTGAAAGTTAAAGTTTCCGGCTGACAGTCTTGATACAATTTTGCTAAAATCGGGTGAGGTTTTATCTATGTAAAACCAACAAAAAATATACAAAGTTTATTAATATTCTATTGTAAATAAAAAATCAATTTAAAAAAAAAATAGAAAAAAGAATTTTGAATAAATATTAATATTAATTTTCAAGGATAATTTTCCAACAAACCTCCTCCTTCATTTGCTTGTATTTACTTCGAAAAGTAATATAAAAAGCCGGGACGAGAATTTCCTTATCTTTCTTCGAACCGACGTTAATTTTCACATCCTTTAAGATAATGTCATACAAAAATTTTCCCACATCTGTCATCACATTAAACGACCATTGAGGGAGGCGAATATCCAAACATTTTCCTTTTTCCTTCCATTCCTGTTCTAAATTTTGCCATTTTCTTCGACCATTTTCCTGATATCCTCCTTCCAAATACCATTTACAATAATTGTCGTAACATTCCAAAATAGTATCCTCCAAGCCGTTAATTCGTTGCACTTTGCTCTGTAAACAAATTTATTTTCAGTTTAAAATTATTATTTATTTATTAAAATTAAAATTCATTAAAATTATTATTTATTTATTAAAAACTGAAAAAAATAATTGCAAAATGAAACAAGGAAATGAAAGTTGTTAAAATAACTAAAAATTGACATAAATAATTGAAAAATTAGGAAATTAATTTCAAGATTTTTAAAATGATTAAAAATTGGAGAAAATATTTACAAAATGATAGGAATAAATGAAAATTGAAAAATAATAGAAAATGTCAGACAATTTGTTTAAAATTTAAAAAAAGAAATGAAAAGTAAGTAAAGTAATTGAAAATTTAGACAATTAGTTGAGAAATTATAGAAATAAATGAAATTTAATAAAAGATTGAAGGAAATATTGGTAAAATTATAAAAATAATTTAAAATTGAAGAAAATAATAGAAAGAGAAAAATACTTTAAAATCTTAGGAAATAAATTTAAAATTGAAAATAAATACAAATCAAGGAAATTAATTACAAAATTATTATAAAATTTGAAACTTTAAGAAAAAAAATTCCAGTAAATTAATTGTAAAATTTGCAGAATTGAAATTTGAGAAAAAAGACTTAAAGATTTGAAAAAATAATTTCAAAAAATGAGAATAATAGACTGGAAATATTAAATAAAATTTGAGAAAAATAATTGAAAAATTGATAGAATACCTATATGTAAAAAAAAAAAAAATTAAAATTTGGAGAAAATAATAGAAAAATTAAAAAATGAAGACAATAACCGAAATATTGGATAACAACTGATTGTGAGAATTTAGAAAATTATTTGAAAAATAATTGAAATAATTAAGAAACGAAGAAAATAATTTCAAAATGTTAAAAAGAATTTAAAATTGAACAAATTAATTTAACATTGAGATAAATAATTAAAAAATTAGGAAATTAATTTCAAAATTATAGAAATGAATAAAAATTGGAGAAAATAATTACAAACTGATAAAAATTTAGGAATTTAATTGAGAAATAATAGAAATAATTTAAATTTGGAGAAATTAACTGCAAAATAATAATAAATAAATATTGAAGAAAATTATTAAAATTCTAGAGAATTAATTGTAAAATGAAAAAATAATTTAAATTTGAGGAAAATATTTTAAAATCTAAAAAATTATTGACAAATAATGTAGAAGATTGAAGGAAATATTAGTAAAATTATGAATATAATTAAAAATTGAAGAAAATAATAGAAAGAGAAAAAAACTTTAAAATCTTAGAAAAAAATTAAAAATTACAATAAATAAAAAATAGGGAAAATAATTGAAAAATTATTTTAAAACTTGAAACTTAAAGAAAATAAATGAAAAAATTATTTGGAAAAATTGCAGAATTTGAAAGAAAATAATTGAAATTTGGGAGACAAAAACATAAGATCTTGAAAAATAATTTCAAAAAATGAGAATAATAATTCAAAATCGAGGAAGATACTTGAAAAATATTTTTAAAAAAATCGAAATTCGATAAAAATAAGTTGAATATGTTGAAAACAATGATAGATTGAAAATATGAAATGACATTTGAGAAAAATAATTAAAAAACTGTCAGAATATGTGTAAAAAAAGAAATAAATTAAATTTTGAGAAAATAATAGAAAAATTAAAAGTTGAAGACAATGATCTAAGTTTGAGATAACAACTGATTGTGATAATTTAGGAAATTAATTGAAAAATAATTAAACTAATTAAGAAGTGTATAAAATAGTTAATTTCAAAATGATAAAAAGAATTGAAAGTTAAGTTAAACATTTGAAAATTCTGGAATTTAATTTAGGAATAATAAAAATGATTAAAAATTGAAAATAAATAATGGTTGATTAAAAAAGTTGTTAAAAAGTTGAAAAACGATATAAAATTTAAAAGAGAAAAAAAAATATAATTACAAACTTCAGGTGAAAAATGAATGATTGAAATTTGTAAATTTATGTTCTATAATAATTGGTACTGTTGATAAAAACTAAAAAAAATAATTTTTAAATCAATCTAAAATGTAATTCTTCAATAATTAATCAAACCTCGTATTTCTTGAATAAATTAATTGCTAGTTCTCTGGATAAACTGTAAACTGGCGGACTAAAAGTATCCATAGATTCCGAAAGAATTTTAGCTTCTTTCAAAATTGCATCAACATAATCCTCCGGCTCCAAAACTGTGAGATAAGGATGCAGATAAGTAATTTGTATCCCTCTCTCTCGAGCTTTTAACGACGCAATACTCCTCTGAAAACCTTTTCGTATCTCCGCTTTCCAAATTTCGTCCAATTCTCGCACTTTTTCTCTCTGAAAACAAAAATTTCAATTCACTTATTTACAATTTTCAAGGTTGCAAAGGCAAAAAAAATTGGAAAAATTAAAAGAATAATTATAAAATTTTAAGAGAATAAATGAAAATTAAAAAAATTGCAAGAAATAATTGAAAAATTCCGCAAAATAATTAAGAATTGAATAAAATAATTCAAAAATGACGAAAAAATTGAAAAAAATATCCGAAAATTGACAAAAATAATTGACAGTAGAAAACAAAATTCGAAAAATGACTAGAATAATAGTCAACTAAAAAAAAATAATTGAAAAAATTCAACAAGAAATATTAAATTTAAAAAAAATAATTGCAAATCGTAAAAAAAATTGTTAGAAATAATTACACGTTGCACAATTTGATTGAAAATCGAATAAAATAATTTTTAAAAAGGTGACAATTTCAGGGTTGCCACAAATATTTTGTTATAATTTTCCCTGACTTTTCCCTGATTTCCAGACCAATTTTTTTCTTTTTCCCTGACCTTTTTTGAGTTCTTAAAATCAATTTTTCGTATATTTACTATAAAACTAGATTATACAATGAATTAGAATTGGAAAAAGAAATTGAAGATAATATAATTGAAATTTAAAAAAATGGCATATTTGAAAATTGTAGTTGAACTTCAAATACTGGAAAAATGAAAATAATTACAAATTTTGCAAATTCATTGAAAAATAATGAAACCAATTAAAAACTGGGGGAAATGATTTAAAAATCACAGAAATATTCTCAAATTGAAGAAACTAATTGAAAGTTGAGAAAAATACTTGATAATATTATAAATTATTTGAAAAATATATTAATAATAGAAAATTAAATATCATAATGTAAATTTGACAAAAATAATTGAAAAAATTACAAAATATCTATGAAAGAGAAGAAAATAATTGAGTTTTCAAAAAAACTATTGAAAATCTCAGAAATTAATTAAAAAGAACTCCAGAATATATATTGAATAATAGAAATAAATTGAAATTTTGAACAACAATTTTAGAAATTATGATAAATAATGAAAAAAAAAATTCGAAAATTTGGAGAAAATGTTTTTACTACCGATAAAATGGGAAAATAATTGGAACTGAATAAAATTATTTAAAAGTTGAAGAAAATAATATTGCATAAGAAGAAAATTAATGAAAAATCATTTAAAAGTAATTAAAGTTTGAGAGAAATAATTGAAAAAATTACAAAAATTATTTAAAAAACAAAAAATAATTGAAAAATGATTTTAAAAATTGAAAATTGAAGACAGTAATTTAGAATTCAGATAATAAAGAACTTTGAGCCAGTAATTTAACTAATGAATAAATGAATAAAAAATAAATAATTGAAGATGGAAAAACTAATTAAAATAATTAAAAAGTAGAGGAAATAATGATAAAAATAAATGTAAAGTAAGTCAACGATAATTCTAAATTAGGATCAAATAGGCAACTGAAATTTTAGAAAATTAATCGAAAAATAATAAAAATGTTGAAAAATTGGAGAAAACACTTGCAAAATGAAACACTAGAAAAATTATTAAAAATTGAAGAAAGCAATTCAAAGTTGAGGTAATTAATTAAAAATTCAAATTTGAGAAAATTAATTGAAGTATAATGAAAATAATTAAAAATTGAGACAAATAATTTTAAGATGAAATACATAACTTGAAAACGAAGAAAATAATTTTAATTTAAAAAAATAATTGGTAAAAATACAAAATATATTTGAAGTGCTGTGGAAGAAAATAATTGCATTATGATGAAAATAATGGTAAATTGAAAAAAAAAGATAATTGAAATTTTCGTAAAGTAAATTTAAGACTTAACGAAGAAATTGAAAAATAATGAAAATAATTGAAAATTAAAGTTAATTGAAAAGTAATGAAAATGTTGAAAATTTTAGTTGGAATCATAATAGAAATTTTTTTTTTAAAAATTCTAGAAATTTTACAATCACTTCAGTATTTTATTTTTGAAGTGTGGAATTGACTGAATTTTTAATCAATGCGAGTTCAAATTAATTAAGGTTTGAAGGAATTAAAATTGCTATGAGTATAAAAATTGGCGAAGTTTTAAAAAGGTAAAAAATTATATAAAATTTTAAAAATAAATTTAGTGACAAATTTCAGGTGTGGACAGAAAGAATGAATGAATGAATGAAAGAAAGAAACTTGTAAATTATTATATAAATTGTGAAATATAATTATTTTTCAGATTGCAAACATTATTTATTTTTAGTATGTTTAAAATATGACTTTCAAAAATTTGTTTAGTAAATTTCAGAAAAATATAATTTTTCATCTATTTTAGAGATTCTTTGCATTTTTCCAGTATTTTTATGAAAATCCCTGACATTTCCCTGACCCATTTCGGTTTCCCTGACTTTTCCCTGACTTTTCCCTGATTTCCCTGAATTCCCTGACCTGTGACAACCCTGAATTTTTTAATATTAAACAAAATAATTGAAAATTGACAAATGGAATTGAAATTTGAAGAAATAAATCGAAAATTAAAGAGTTAAATGGTGATTTTAAGGAAATAAAAAAAATTACAAAATGACGAAAACAATGAAATATTGAAGAAAATAATTTACAAGTGAAGAAAATAATTTTCAATTGAAAATAAAATTCGATAACTGTCGAGAATATTCGAAAACAAGATGAAATAATTGAAAAGTGAAAGAATAATTATAAAATTGAAAAAGAATAAATGACAATTTACAAAAGTGTTGAAAATATACAATTGGTAAAACTAATTTAAAAAATTAAACATTAAATATTTAATTTAAACTAAATAATTTAAAATTAAACTTTTTTGGATATTATAGGAATAATTGGTAAAAATAATTGCAAATAGAAAAAAATAATTGAACAATTAAATTTAAAATTAAGGAAATATTGATAATCAAAAGAAATATTTGAAAAAAGGCGAGAATTTTTTAATATAGAAAAAAGTTGTAGGAATAATATAATATAAGAATTGTATTCAAATTTGAAAATATAAATGAAAATTAAAGAAAATAATCGATAATTGAAAGAAAAATTACAAAATGACGTAATGACAAAATAAGTAAATAATATTAAAGAAAATAATTCAGAAGTGAGGAAAATGATTGACAATTGACAAAAAAATGCATTAAAAAGAGAAGTTAATTAAATTAATTTTTTAAAACAACTTTTTTAATTTACTTCTACTTGATTTTCAAAAAATAAAAAAAAACCTAGATCAAGAAATTTTGAATATCTCTCAAAAATAATATTAAATTAACAACTTACAGCGTTTAAAACTTGCGGACTTGGTTTTCCTTTAACCGAAATATTTTCAATTGACACATGTCCGACTTTCTCGATTTCCAGTTGTTTTCTTGCTCTTTCCCTTAAATCTGACAGCTGGAGCAATCCCTTTGCCGGACTTTCGGGTGTTCGATTTTTATAAATACCTCTCAGTAAATTACAATTATAACTGACTCGTGGTGGATAAAAATACGGAGTGAAATTTTCTTCTAAAAGTCTCACACCTTCAATAACTTTCTCCAACTGGCCACGTAAAAACGTCGGTCGCACAACAATGTCGTTTAAACTAGTTTTCTCATCCTCCATTTGTTTTCTCACTGTTGTCAGAAATTCTGTAAATAAAACAAAAATAATTAAATTTTTTTAATAAAAATCAAACTTGTAGTGAAATTTACAAAAATTCTAGATTATAATAATATAAATATACCTATTTCTGATGATGGATTCTGAGATCTCGCGACGCATTCAAAAATAGATGCGTACGATTCGTGGGTCATTTTTAATGAGGATTCTTTAATTAAATTCACGATTAATTTCACATGTTTCAAATCACCTTTAATGGCAAATTGTCGAAGAAACAAATTATAAAGTTTGACACTCTGAAAATTGGGTTTCACATAACAACTGCCGTTTTTGCTGACAAAGACAAAACAATCGAAAGATTGCTTCAAATTTCCACTGTTAATGCACGCTTGAAAAAAAGAAAATAAATTTTCTTGACGAGTTTCAATTATCAATTCGGATGTTGTCGCACTGATTTCAGTTTTCGATTGTTGTTTTTTAATTTTCTCAGTGTCTTGGGTTGAATTTAAATCATAGCTAATGGCAATTTTATCAGAATCAATGACTTTTTTAACACCGGGTTTCTCGGAATTTTCCGTATTTTCCTCAATTCCCATATTCTTCTCGTGTAAAATTATTCTTATTTCCTTGATTAATTGCTCCCTTGTCTGCAATTTAAAATACGTGAATTAGATTTTCAATAATTTGAAAAAAACGAATAAAAACCTAAAACAATAAATTTTTGCAAATTCAAATAATTAAAAATACGAAATTGAAGAATATATCTGAAAAATCACTAAAATAATTGACAGTTGAAAACAAAATTCGGAAAATTTACAAAATTACAGAACAAATTTTAAATCAAACAAATTAGTTGAAAAATAAAATTATAGGAATAACTGTGGGAAATAATTGCCAATTGAATAACTGGATTGAAGATAAAAAAAAATTATTCAAAATTGAAAAAATATTACAAAATGACGGAAATAATTGTCAATTGATATAGAAATTTGAAAAATACGCTAGATAAATACGCAACTGAACAAAATAATTTGAAAAACCTAGGAATTATAAAATTTTAAGATAATAATTGAAAAATTAAAAAAAAATATGTAAAAAATGACGAGAAAAATTTTTAATTTGAAAACAAAATTTCAAAAATACTAGATTAATAGAAAACTGAAAAAAAATAACTTAGAAAATTAAAGAAGAAATATTAAATTTATAGAAAATAATTGCAAATTTAATAACTGGATTAAAAATTGAAAACAATAATTAAAAAATAAAGAATGGAATTGAAATTTAAAGAATATATTTAAAAAATGAAAAAAAGGAATTTAAGACAGCCGAGAATTATTAATGAATATAGAAAAAAAAACAATTGAAAGCTAAATAATCGGAATAAAAATTGAGGAAGGGAATTAAAAATTAAAGAAAATAATTGAACAATTGAATTTAAAATTGAAGAAACTTAATGATAATCGAAAAAAAATAATAGAAAAAAGGCGATGCTTTTTTTGAAATAAAGAAAATAATTTAAAATTGTAAAGTGGAATTTAAATAAATATGAAAAAAATAATTTAGATTTAAAGACAAATAATTGAATTGAAAATTTAAAACAATTTTTAAGACTGACAAAAATAATTGAAAAATTTATTATTCAGGGATTAATTGAAAATCGATCAAAATAATTAAAAATTAAAGAAAATATTTGATTTAACAAAACAAATTAACTATAAGTCAATGAAGTATATAAATTATAATTAAATATCACAATTATGAACAATTTTAAAATGAAAGAAAATAATTTAAATTTGAGAAAAAAACTTCAAAATTTTATAAATGAATTGAAAAAAATTTGAGTAATGAAGAATTGGAGAAAATAATTAAAAATTAAAAAAAAATGATTCAAATTGAGATAAATAATTTAAAATTTAGAACATTAATTCAGAAAATGATGAAAATGATTAAAAATTGAAGAAAATTATAAAGAAATAAGTATGATTTAAAATTGAAGAAATTAATTAAAATTTAAAAAAATAATTGAAAAAATTGCATAATACATTTTAAATAAAGGAAAAGTAAAGCAAATTTCAGGAAAAATACTTAAAACTTTTAGAAGTTAATTGCAAAAAAAAAAAAAGAAAATAATTAAAAATTAGACTCTATAACTGAAAAAAGATAAACATAATTTATAATTGAATAGAAAAATGAAAATTTCAGATAAATAATTAAAAACTTTTTGAAAATTATGAAAAAGAACGTAAGTAATTGAAAATAGTAAACAAATAACATAAATAATTGAAAATGATTAAAAATTAAAAAAAAAATAATGGGAAATTTGAGAAAATAATTTTAAAAATAAGAATAATTAAAACTTGCGGTAAATAATTGAAAAATGATTTTAAAATTTGAAACTTGAAGACAATAATTAAAATATGATGAGAACAATAATAAGTGGAAAAAATTTTTGTTATTTTTCTTTTAATTATCAACTATTTTTTTAAAATTTCAATTTAAATCTTTAATTCTTTAATCTTCTATTTACCGTTTCTTTAATTTTCAATTATTTTCTACGTTTTTCAATTAATTTATTCAAAATTCAATAATTATCGCATTTTCTCAATTATCAAATATTTTTTTGAAATTTCCATTTAATTCTTTAATTTCCAATTTATTTCTTCAATTTTGAATTATTTTCTTCAATTTTCAAATATTTTCTTTAATCTTCAATTTTTTATCGATTTTCAATTAATTCCTCAATATTCAATAATTCTCTGATTTTTTTAGTTATTTTTTTCACTCAATAAAAATTGTTTTAAATTTTCAATTCAGTTATTCAATTCTGAAATTATTCTCTTCAATTCTCAATTATTTTTGTCAAATTTAAATTTCACTTTTAAATTTTCAATTATTTTCTTTAATATTACAAAATTATCGCCTTTTTTATATTATTTTTTTCAATTATCATTAAGTTTCTTCAATTTAAAATACAATTGTTCAATTATTTTCTTTAATTTTTAACTCTATTCTTCAATTTTTATTTCCATTCTTTAGTTTTCAATTGTTCTTTTCTCTATATTCATTAATTCTCGGCCTTTTTTAATTAATTTTTTTCAATTTTTCAGTATAATCCATAAATTTCAATTCGATTCTTCACTTTTTTATGGGTTGTTTCAATTTTAATTATTTTTTTCAATTTTCAATCCAGTTGTTAAATGTGCAATTATTTCCAACAATTATTCCTTCAAATTTCAATTGTTTTCTTTAATTTTAATATAAAATTTCTTGTTTAATTTTTTCAATTATTTTTTTCAGTTGTCTATTAATCTAGTCATTTCTCAAATTTTCTTTTCATTTGACAGCTATTTTTGTTATTTTTTTTATATATTTTCATCAATTTTTTATTCTCGTCAATTCTAACTATTCCTTTCAAAATTAATTATTTTCCGCAATTTTTTCAATGTTCAATTATTATCCTAAAATTTTATAATAATTCTTTGATATTTAAATGATTTTGTTAGATTGTGTGTTAATCTAGAAATTTATTTTAATTTTGTTTTTAATTGTCGAATAATTTTTTCAAATTTTAATTAATTTCTTAAATTTTCAATTTATTTCCTCGACGTTTTTATATTTTTTTCAATTTCAATTTTATTTTTTAATTATCAATTATTTTCTTCAAATTTCTATTTAATTCTTTAATTTCAAATTTATTTCATCAATTTCTAATTATTTTCTTTAATTCTCGAATAATTTGTTTAATTTTTAATTATTGTTATCGATTTCCCATTAATTCCTCAATATTCAGTAGTTCTCAGATTTTTTCAATCATCAAAATTGTTTTAAAATTTTATTCTATTGTTATTATTATCGCCTTTTTTCTATTATTATTTTGATTATCATTAAGTTTCTTTTAATTTAAATTTAATTGTTCAATTATTTTCTTTAATTCTTAATTTCATTCTTCAATTTTTAAGTATATTTCACAAATTTAAATTCAATTTTTTAATTTTTAATTGCTTTCTTTAATTTTTAATTATTTTTTTCAATTTTAACTATTCTTTTTGATTATTAATCCAGTTGTTAAATGTGCAATTATTCCCCACAATTATTCCTATAATAATTTTTTTAATTTTTAAATTTGAAATTATTTTCTTTAAATTTATTATTTCTTGTTTAAATTTTTCTGTTATTTTTATCAGTTATTAATCTAGTCATTTTTCGATTTTTTTTTAATTGACAGTTATTTTCGTTATTTTTCACATATTTTCATCAATTTTTTAATTATTCTTCGTCATTTTTCAACTATTTCTTTCAATTATTAATTGTTTTCCGCAATTTTCAATTATTTTCTACAATTTTTTCAATCTTCAATTATTCTCTTAAAATTTAATAATTATTCTTTGATTTTTTAAGTGATTTTGGTGGATTGTGTATTTTAATCTTGACATTTTTCTAATTTTGTTTTAAATTGTCGACTATTTTCGTCATTTTGTAATTTTTGTTCCAGTTATCGTTTATTTTTTGAAATTTTAAATTAATTCTTAAATTTTCAATTTATTTCCTTAATTTTTTATCATTTATTTCATTTGTTAATTATTTTTTTTAAAGTTAATTATTTTCGTCATATTGAAATTTTATTTTTTTATTACCTATTATTTTCTTGATATTTCCATTAAATTCATTCATTTTTTATTTATGTTTTCAATTTTTAATTATTTGCTTTAATTCTCAAATATTTTCTTTAATTTTCAATAATTTTTATCGATTTTCCATTAATTCCTCAATATTAAGAAATTCTCGGATTTTTTCAATTACTTTCTTCACTCATCAAAATTGTTTTAAAATTTTAATTCAATTGTTATTAATATTATTGCCTTCTTTCTGTTATTATTTCGATTATTATCATTAAGTTTCTTTGACTTTAAATTTAATTGTTCAATTATTTTCTTTAATTTTTAATTCCATTCTTCAATTTTTAAGTATATTCCATGAATTTAAATTCAATTCTTTAATTTTTTATTGCTTTCTTGAATTTTTAATTAATTTTTTCGATTTTTAATCCAGTTGTTAAATGTGCAATTATTTCCAACAATTATTCTTTTAATTTTCTTAATTTTTTAATTTGCAATTATTTTCTTTAAATTTATTATTTCTTGTTTAAATTTTTCAGTTATTTTTATCAGTTATTAATCTAGTCATTTTTCGATTTTTTTTTAATTGACAGTTATTTTCGTTATTTTTCACATATTATTTTCATCAATTTTTTAATTATTCTTCGTCATTTTTCAACTATTTCTTTCAATTATTAATTGTTTTCCGCAATTTTCAATTACTTTCTACAATTTTTTCAATCTACAATTATTCTCTTAAAATTTAATAATTATTCTTTGATATTTAAATGATTTTGTTAGATTGTGTATTAATCTAGAAATATTTTTAATTTTGTGTTTAAATGTCGAATAATTTTTTTCAAATTTTAATTAATTTCTTAAATTTTCAATTTATTTCCTCGACTTTTTATTATTTTTTTCAATTTCAATTTTATTTTTTTAATAGTTAATCATTTTCGTCAAATTAAAATTTTATTTTTTAATTATCAATTATTTTCTTCAAATTTCTATTTAATTCTTTAATTTTAAATTTACTTCTTCAATTTCTAATTATTTTCTTTAATTCTCAAATAATTTGTTTAATTTTTAATTATTGTTATCGATTTCCCATTAATTCCTCAATATTCAGTAGTTCTCGGATTTTTTCAATCATCAAAATTGTTTTAAAATTTTATTCTATTGTTATTATTATCGCCTTTTTTCTATTATTATTTTGATTATCATTAAGTTTCTTTTAATTTAAATTTAATTGCTCAATTATTTTCTTTAATTTTTAAGTATATTCTTCAACTTTTAAGTATATTTCACAAATTTAAATTTAATTCTTTAATTTTTAATTGCTTTGTTTAATTTTAACCATTTTTTCTTTTTTTAATCCAGTTGTTAAATGTGCAATTATTTCCAACAATTATTCCTATAATAATTTACTTAATTTTTCAATTTGCAATTATTTTTTCAAATTTAATATTTCTTGTTTAATTTTTTAAATTCTTTTTTTCAGTTGTCCATTAATCTAGTTATTTTTTGAATTTTGTTTTTAATTGACAATAATTTTCGTTATTTTTCACATATTTTCTTCAATTTTTAACTATTTTCTTCATTTATTAATTATTTTTCGCCATTTTCAATTATTTCCTACAATTTTTTCAATTTTTAATTATTATCTTCAAATTTTATAATTATTCTTTGATTTTTTAAATTATTTTGTTTGTTTGTGTATTAATCTAGACATTTTTTGAATTTTGTTTTCAATTGTCAATTATTTTCGTCATTTAGTTAATTTTTTTTTTCAATTATCAATTATTTTTTCAAATTTTAATTCAACTTCTTAATTTTAATTTTATTTCATCAAATTTTTTATTATTTTCTTCAATTTCAATTATTTTTTTCGATTTTCAATCCAGTTGTTTAATTTGCAATTATTTGCAACTGTTAATTTAAATCAAAAGTTGGTTAAAAAAATTTCGTTAAAATGAAAATTCTGTTCTATGAAATAAATATTCTAAATAATTAATTTTAGAACTTAATCATACGTCCCTAAACTTCAGGTATGAAAAACAAAAAATGAAGGAAGGATTATTATTATTATTATTATTATTATTATTAAAGATTTGTGATATATAAAAAAAATTGATTTTCGATAAACTTTCTCAGAACTTATGGATTATTATTATAAATTACAAAACTTACATTATTTTCTTTAACGAATCGCGCCAAATTTTTAGCATTTAATGCCTTAACCTTGGCTCTTTTATTTGTCGCAACATTCGTAACTGGAAGAAAAAAGTTGCAAAAATTAATTCACAATTCATAAAATAAATTTTTACATTTTTAAAAATAAATTTAAATAACCTACCTTCCACAATATCGACATATTTCGTATTCTTACGCTTAGGTTTCTTTCCAATTGGAGTGCTTATTTCTGATGGTTTTGCAGTCGTTGAATATTGTTTCAATTGTTGATAAGTAGGTGCTAAATTTTTATTTTAAAAATACATAAACAATAGGTGAATAAATATATTTTTTTAGTTTATAGAATTTATTTTTATCAATTTAATTCTTCCGAAACATCAAATATGTTTGAAAAGTGAGCAGAAATGACAAATTAAAGGAAAATTACGTGTTAATTAATAATTTAATTAGAATCAAGCAATAAAATGAGCAAAATGTTAATTATTCGGAAAACGAACATAACCTTATTAAAATGGAAATAAGGAAGTTATTTTGAGTACCAACTCTACGGAAAGTAATAATTACTTGATTTTTTATACAGAAAATACTTAAAATTAAATTAATTATCAAAAATTACTCACAGTTTCGTGGCTGATGATGATAAAATTTGCAAAACGAACATAAATAAGAAGTCTGCGCGACACAAGTCGCCGGTTTTAATATCAGGCTATTTACATTTCCAAAAGACAAATTAGACACTTTTAAAAGTCTGTACATTTTAGACACTTTTTAAAAAACTACTAATCACTCATTCTTGAATAAACGAACAGTAAAATAAATAAAAATTCATTATAATCAGAGCTTTTAGATCGATTGTAAGAACAAGTAACATCACGTTATAAAAAATCCTCTAAAACACGTAAAAAACTTTTGAAAAATCATAAAATTCGAATCTTTAATTTATACAATATTTGTTTCAAAACTTTGAACACAATGTCAAAGACGAGAATAAAAATTCCCGACGAAATTTAAAGTTTTCCGAGATTTAGCAAAAAATACGCACATGTTCAAAGCGGACATTTTGATTTTTATTTATTCTGTTGGTAGTAGAATAATAAAGCGCGCTATTTTGAAACACATCAATTGTTTAAAACTTTATTGTGTATTTACACATGATTTACATTACGTGTAGAATTTTTTTATTGTTTGTTGTAAGAGAAATTGTTAAAAGAATTTTAAAAAATACAAAGTATGTGCGCGTGCGCATTATCCAACAAAAGGTTGGTACGCCTGCATCAACGCTTTTGTTTGAATTTGTCGTCTGCTACTTTTCGAATTTTGTGATTTTAGTATTAATAATTTGTAAATAAATGGATATAAGTTCTGAAGAATTGCGTAAAAAGATCCAGGAATTATTTCCTGATCGATCCTATAATGTCACGAACGAAACATTGGAAGAACTTTGCAGTGATTCAACCTCAAAAGACTTTCTAAAATGGTTCTGCTCCGAAATTTCACCGGATAATGTTTTGACCGAGGAGGAAATCAAAATGTAAGTAAATATAATTGTAAACAATCACTTTTTTTCATTCTTTGATAATTCTTTGTTTTTTTTTAAAAAAAATTGTTTAGTTATTATTTAATTTATTAGTGTTTTCAATTGTCTTTTTGAGGTTATGTTTCCCGATTGTCTCAATTATAACAATTTAATTATAACGAAATTTTTTACTTAAAATTATGTTTATTTTAGAAAAAAGAAACTTTATATTGATTTTGATATTTTATTGAATTCGTACATTTATTTAAATTAAATAATAAAGTGAAATTTTGTTTTTATTTGTTTTAGACATAAATAAAGTATTAATTATTTTTTAAATTTTCAGAGCGAGACAGATAAAAAAATTGGGAAAATGGCACGAAAGTGCAGAATTAGATAAAACCCTCGCAGAATTAACTGTCGAAAATCCGGATCTTTTACAAATTTTAGAATCTGATGTAACGGAAGAAGATTTATTGTCAACCTTTTCCGCTGTGAAAAGTTCTCATAATTCTGATCAAGATTATCTTCAATCTCTTGAAAAAGGGATTACAAATTTTAAGTAATTATAATTTTTTTATTACAGGAAAAAATTGATTTAAAAATATAAGAAAATTAAAATTATTTTTCATTTACAGAAAAATAGAAAATAATCTAGACGAGCAATTAGAAAAAGAGCAAGACAAATTGGAAAAGGTTGAAATCCAGGAAAAACTTGCTTACGAGGAAAGTCTGGAAATAATGGAAAAATTTGATTCAGTTCAGCGCCGACTTTCCGAACAAGTGGAACAACTTGTGTCTATTTATTCCGATGCTTGTCAAAAAGTACGTATTTTTGAAAAAAAATCAAATTATGTAATTATAAATTCTGTTTTTACATTTTTTAATTAAATTACAGAAAAGCGCTCCTTGTGTTTGGACCCAATTGCCTTTGGATTTATTTGTAAAACACATAGAAACGTACAGTGAATATTTGAAGGTTTATATAAAAAAAGAATTCGGAACTTCGACTGATGAAGAGAATGAAGGTGAACGTTCTTCGATTAGTACCGAGCCGGATTTAAATTTGGATTTTTCAAACGATAAGCACAATTTGGAGAAGAAAATTTTTGAGTTGAGGAATGTTCAACA
Organism: Ganaspis brasiliensis; assembly: GCA_037103525.1. Taxonomy (NCBI): domain Eukaryota; kingdom Metazoa; phylum Arthropoda; class Insecta; order Hymenoptera; family Figitidae; genus Ganaspis; species Ganaspis brasiliensis. Next base: position 333,046 of record JAZKLR010000103.1, on the reverse strand, counting down.
GAGGTAATGGTTTTTTTAATTAAATTCAATAAATAGAAAATTTTTTTAATGAAATTTGTTGAAAAATATATTTTATTTTCTAGGCTCAATAAATCGAAACTGTCCGAGATTTTGGCAAGAGGGAGAAAAGAAGCTACTCAAGCGATGGTAAATTACGCGCAAAAAATTTATAATGATGGCAATGTTGTAATGCCGAGAACTTTAGCTCTTCTCAGGTAAATTTTGTGCAAATTACTTCCAAATTTGGATAATTTCTTTCTGCTTTTCTTTCTTTAAATATATTTTTTTCATCTTTTAACAGAGCTGACATTGCGGAACTGAAGATAAAAAGGGATAATTTGGAAAAGCAGGTGACAATTTTAAAGGAACATCAAATTCCCGAGGCAGTGAACAAATTTGTGCATTCGAAACTGAATAAAATTCTGATCGAAAATGCAAAAGCGACTCAAGAAAGACGAGAACACTCGATTGGAAAATTAGAAAAGCTTCTCTGTTTAGTGAAAAATCACGGTCACCTTCATTCCGATTTACTTTATATTTTAATAGAGCTGGAAAATCAAAAATTAACAGAAGTCTTGGAATTCGTTGGCGATGTTCGTAATTACCTGGAAATGGAATATTCTTCTTCTGCTAAACGGAGTGTTAGTATTTTAATTTATTTTGTTATTTTATTGTTAGTACTAACAACATTAACACGTGACAAACTTCTATTGTTGTTGGTCATTTAAAACATTTTCTTGAATTTTTAAAAAAAAATTTCTATTATGATTCCAACTAAAATTTTCAACATTTTCATTACTTTTCAATTAACTTCAATTTTCAATTATTTTCATTATTTTTCAATTTCTTCGTTAAGTCTTAAATTTACTTTACGAAAATTTCAATTATCTTTTTTTTTTCAATTTACCATTATTTTCATCAAAATGCAATTATTTTCTTCCACAGCACTTCAAATATATTTTGTATTTTTACCAATTATTTTTTTAAATTAAAATTATTTTCTTCGTTTTCAAGTTATGTATTTCATCTTAAAATTATTTGTCTCAATTTTTAATTATTTTCATTATACGTCAATTAATTTTCTCAAGTTTGAATTTTTGATTAATTACCTGAACTTTGAATTGCTTTCTTCAATTTTTAATAATTTTTCTAGTGTTTCATTTTGAAAGTATTTTCTCCAATTTTTCAACATTTTTATTATTTTTCGATTAATTTTCTAAAATTTCAGTTGCCTATTGATCCTAATTTAGAATTATCGTTGACTTACTTTACATTTATTTTTATCATTATTTCCTCTACTTTTTAATTATTTTAATTAGTTTTTCAATCTTCAATTATTTATTTTTTATTCATTTATTCATTAGTTAAATTACTTGCTCAAAGTTCTTTATTATCTGAATTCTAAATTACTGTCTTCAATTTTCAATTTCTAAAATCATTTTTCAATTATTTTTTGTTTTTTAAATAATTTTTGTAATTTTTTCAATTATTTCTCTCAAACTTTAATTACTTTTAAATGATTTTTCATCAATTTTCTTATGCAATATTATTTTCTTCAATTTTCAATTAATTTTATTCACTTGCAATTATTTTCCCATTTTATCGGTAGTAAAAACATTTTCTCCAAATTTTCGAATTTTTTTTTTTCTTTATTTATCATAATTTCTAAAATTGTTGTTCAAAATTTCAATTTATTTCTATTATTCAATATATATTGTGGAGTTCTTTTTAATTAATTTCTGAGATTTTCAATATAATTTTATTGAAAACTCAATTATTTTCTTCTCTTTCATAGATATTTTGTAATTTTTTCAATTATTTTTGTCAAATTTACATTATGATATTTAATTTTCTATTATTAATATATTTTTCAAATAATTTATAATATTATCAAGTATTTTTCTCAACTTTCAATTAGTTTCTTCAATTTGAGAATATTTCTGTGATTTTTAAATCATTTTCCCCAGTTTTTAATTGGTTTCATTATTTTTCAATGAATTTGCAAAATTTGTAATTATTTTCATTTTTTCCAGTATTTGAGGTCCAACTACATATTTTCAAATATGCCATTTTTTTAAATTTCAATTATATTATCTTCAATTTCTTTTTCCAATTCTAATTCATTGTATAATCTAGTTTTATAGTAAATATACGAAAAATTGTTTTTAAGAACTCAAAAAAGGTCAGGGAAAAAGAAAAAAATTGGTCTGGAAATCAGGGAAAAGTCAGGGAAAATTATAACAAAATATTTGTGGCAACCCTGAATAGTTTAAAAATTAAACAATGAATATTAAATTTAAACAAAATAGTTGAAAAATTATAGGAATAACTGTTGGAATAAATGCAAGTTAAACAACTGGATTGGAAATCGAAAAAAATAATAGAAAGTTGAAGAATTAAATTAAAATTTCAAAAAATAATCGATAACTGGAACAAAAATTACAAAATGACGAAAATATTTGACAATTGAAAAGATAATTTTAAAAAATGTCTAAATTAATACACAACCGAACAAAATAATTTAAATAATCAAAAAATAATTATAAAGTTTTAAGATAATAATTGAACATTAAAAAAATTGTAGAAAATAATTTAAAATTGCGGAAAATAATTAATAATTCAAAGAAATAGTTGAAAAATGGGGAGAATAATTAAAAAAAATTTATGAAAATATGTGAAAAATAACGAAAATAACTGTCAATTTAAAACAAAATTCGACAAATGACTAGATTAACAAACAGCTGAAAAAAAGAATTTAAAAAATTAAACAAGAAATATTAAATTTGAAAAAATAATTGCAAATTGAAAAATTAAGTAAATTATTATAGGAATAATTGTTGAAAATAATTCCACATTTAACAAGTGGATTAAAAAAAGAAAGAGTGGTTAAAATTAAAGAAAGCAATTAAAAATTAAAGAATTGAATTTAAATTTGTGAAATATACTTAAAAATTGAAGAATGTAATTAAAAACTAAAGAAAATAATTGAGCAATTAAATTTAAATTAAAAGAAACTTAATGATAATCGAAATAATAATAGAAAAAAGGCGATAATAATAACAATAGAATTAAATTTTAAAACAATTTTGATGAGTTACTACTAAAGAAAATAATTAGCAAATGAAAAAATAATAAAAAATTAAGGAAATATTATTATTAAGGAATTAATATTAAGGAAAATTTAAGAATTAATTTAAAATTTAAAAAAATAAACGATAACTGGAACAAAAATTACAAAATGACGAAAATATTCGACAATTGAAAACAAAATTAGAAAAATGTCAAGATTAAAATACACAATCCACCAAAATATTTAAAAACTCAAAGAATAATTATTAAATTTTAAGAGAAGAATTGAAGATTGAAAAAATTGTAGAAAATAATTGAAAATTGCGGAAAACAATTAATAATTGAAAGAAATAGTTGAAAAATGACGAAGAATAATTAAAAAATTGATGAAAATATGTGAAAAATAACGAAAATAACTGTCAATTAAAAAAAAATCGAAAAATGACTAGATTAATAACTGATAAAAATAACTGAAAAATTTAAACAAGAAATAATAAATTTAAAGAAAATAATTGCAAATTTAAAAATTAAAAAAATTATTATAGGAATAATTGTGGGAAATAATTGCACATTTAACAACTGGATTAAAAATCGAAAAGAATAGTTAACATTGAAAACAATAATTAAAAATTAAAGAAAGCATTAAAAAATTAAAGAATTGAATTTAAATTTGTGAAATATACTTAAAAATTGAAGAATGAAATTAAAAATTAAAGAAAATAATTGAACAATTAAATTTAAAATTAAAGAAACTTAGTGATAATCGAAATAAGAATAGAAAAAAGGCGATAATAATAATAATAACACCTGAATTAAATTTTAAAACAATTTTGATGAGTGAAAGAAGTAATTGAAAAAATCCGAGAATTATTGAGTATTGAGGAATTAAGAGAAAATCAATATAAATAAATGAAAATTAAGGAAAATATTTGAGAATTAAAGAAAATAATTACAAATTGAAAAAATAAATCGAAAATTTAAGAATTAAATGGAAATATCAAGAAAATAATTGATAATTAAAAAATAAAATTACAATATGACGACAATAATTAACTATTTAAAAAAATAATTAACAATTGACAAAAAATCAAAGAATGGTGAGAATAATTGAGATTTGAATTTTTTTTCTAAATTAATGAATAATCATAAAATTGAAGTAGAATAATAAATTTTCAATTAAAAACTGATGAAAATTACGGATAAAATTGTAGAAAATAAATTAAAATTGAAGAATTGTATTGAAATTTCAATACAATAATTGATAATTGGAAAGAAAATTTATGAAATGACTAAAATAATTAAATATTAAAGAAAATAATTTAAAAATGAGGAAAATAATTGACAATCGAAAAAAAAAATTTGAAATCTATCGAGAATAATAATAATTTTTTAATTTCTTAAATTTTAAATAATAAAAATTTGAATTAAATCAAATTTGAACTATTATAAACTTTACATATTTCCAAAATCTAATAATGCATATTTAAATTATTTTAAACATTAACCATTATATGTATAAAAACTTCTAATTATACAAAAAAATTTCATTGTATATTTTGAAAATAATAATTTAGACTATAATTTGAATTAATGAAAATTGGGTCTAATGGAATTTGAAATTAAGTGAAATTTATATTTTAAAAAAAAATTTTAATTTTGAAAAGTTTAAATGTTTAGTTATCAATAATCAGAATAATAAAAACGCAAGGATTGATTAAAATTTAGATGAATTTAAACTTCAATAAATTAAAACTTAAATATATATTGATTCTTAATTACGAATTTAGATTTTTATTCAAAATAATTATATCAAAATTTTAATTATCTCAATTTCCAATGAAAGAATGAATGAATCTTGCGGATTATTTATAGATTTGTTTTTTTAAATTATATAAATGTTTGCAGGATTGGATGCAAAAAGTAGCGGTGGAAATTTCGTCTCCTTTTGCAGAAAAAAACGTTTTTAATAAATATTTCACGAAAATGATGGAAGTCGAAGAAGGTCCCTATTCGCTAGAAGAGGCTGTTGAAAAATTCAACGAAGTTTTGGAAGAAAATGAGAAAATGAAGAAAAATCTGTCTGAGTCGATGGTCAATAATATAAATCTGTTGCGCTCTTTGTAAGTATTTTTTTATTGATATTAAATTTATTTATTAAAAATTCCATTTTAATGAATGAATTATTCTGAAGAAAATAAAATAAAGTATTAAATAAATCTGTTAAAAGACAGTTAAATTACGATTTTTTTTATTTTTAGGGATAAAAATTTGCTGGAGAATTATAACCGTGAGATTCAAAGTTCAGGAGGATCTTCCCTGGATTTAGAAACGCAAATTGATAAAACAGAAAGAAATCTTCGAGGTTTACAGACAGAAATGACGATAATCAGAAATAAATTGAAAGAGATGACGGTAAGCATTTTTTTTTTATCTTAAATCTAAAAACAAGAAGAAATTTTATTTTAAATAAATTATTTTTCAGGGCAAAACCGGAAGTTTAGAAAGAGAAAAGACAATTCTTTGGCAAAAATTCTTAGCAGAGCCGGAAACATTGAATTCAAGATATGAGGAACTTATGGGAATGTTGAACCAGAATCGGTAACATAAAAAAATATCTAGCCAATCTCGGTGAAATAATATTTAAAAAGAGTTTATTATAGGTAATTTAAGTTAAATAGGATTTTTTACTTTTAATAAAAAAACAATTGTAAAATGAAAAAATCACAGTATTGAATAATTTTGATATTTGTGTTTTGGTTATTTAATACTGGGCTGTTTTATCCAAAATCCCCAGGGCGCGAAAAATTCTCCATTGTCTTCTTCCATCGGTCCGCGAAAAACTTTTATTCTCACTCGTGGCACTTCTGAAAAAATTCGATTTTTTAAATCGAAAATTTAAAAAAAGGACAGAAAACAAAAAGAATTCATGGAATAAAACACTTTTTATTTACCATCACTTTCCTCGGAATAAAGTGAATCATTTATCTCCTCTTTCTCTTCTTCATTTTCGTCCTCGTCTTCATATTCATTTTCTTCCTGCTCTTCAGAACAATTAACAATCAGAATAAAACAAACACTTATTATAACAAGTCCAACCTGGGAAAATAAAAATCTGTTTTTAGAGATTTTAAAATTTAAAGAAACTTTAACTCCTAAATTAATTAAATTAAACAAAGACTCAATATTTTAATTAAAATTGTTTTTGATTAAAGAATTACAAAAAATCCTCACTGTCAATAATTTCATGATTAGACACCAAATGTAAAAATCAACTAAACTCGATTTCTGAGAATTTTCAGCTTTTATCAATCGTGTGAATAATAATTAGAGCGCAACGATCTGTTTTCTTTTCTCTCAAACTTCACCGCTCCAGAGAAAGTTTTTTTTTTCTAATCGATACTTTTCTTCTAATTCTGCGTTTTTTAAACTTTCTAAAATAAAAACCATTGTCAGTTTTTTTTTAATTTAAAAAAATAGAAAAAGTAATTTCTTAAAACTTTCGTTTTAAATTAATTGGTTAATCAAGGAAAAGAAATGGGAAATTTTTGTTAAAATTGATGATATATATTTCTTCATTTTCTTAATATGGAAGCCCCTTATATCATCTGTAACGCATATTCTATTCAACTGTATAATATAACATCTAAGATCGATTTTCAGATGCTATCAAACACATTAATCATAGCGGAATAAAATTGGAAGACATTCAAGTCAATCTTTCGACAATTTTCGCATAAACAATATTTTTACATTATCTGCCTCTTACCCCTATAATTAATCTCATCTGCTCAACATTTTCATAAGAAATACAATATTTCTCTCTAAAACCGATCAACGGAATCTTGTTTTATTTTATTATTTTATTTCTGTTGCCCAGAGGTACGTCAGTTCTTAACAATATTTTTATTCAAAATTAAAAAAAAAAAAATTGAAAAAAAAAGTAGAAACTATTTTTTACAAAAGGAGAGGATTTTTTTTTATTATCTTGAAATGTTTTTGGCGAATCGATTTTTTAAGATAGAGGTAATTAATTTATCTCTCGTTGCAAATTCGTATAAAAAGCGTACGACTCTGGCAAATAATTATAGCAAAAATTTGGAAATATATAATTCCAGCTATTTTTTTTTTTCATGCACGATATCTTTCAATCTCTTTTTTTTTTCTTAATTAGATATGTACTTATATAGCTTTTGACGTAGAGATGTGCGTTTTTGGATTTCGAATCGAATCGTGTTTTAAAATTAAATTTTGTAATTATTAACTTAAGTCTTTGAATATTGAACTTAATTTTCAATTTAAAGTTCTATAACTTTAATAAAAATGTAAAATTTTCGAACGTTGGCGATAAAAATTATTTGCCTAGAACGAAAAGATTCGATTCGAATTAAATTGTTTCGCACATTTCCATTCTGACGTGTATATCGTAACATTACAGTATAATATTTATTTTTTTCGTTCTGGAAGACATCATTGGAAGACGCACTTTACAGTAAATAACGTAACATTAGTGCGAAAAGTTCCTTTTTTTCTAAGCAAAAAATCATTTTTCTTCTCCTATCATTAAAACTGCTGGCTAAATTACCAACAAATTAATCTCGTGGAATATTTAAATTTATTTATCTACAGAATTCGACAAGAATAAAACAAAAATTAATTTAATATTCAAAACAAAAAATATCGAAAGATTTTAATAATAAATAATTTACTTAATGATTTCTCCTGAAAGTGCACAAAAGGAGCATTTTCGCACTAGGGAATTTATCTCTACAAGCTACTTTCCTTAGCTTTGATACGAGATTCTAAATTATTTTGTAGTATCTTATGATAGACTTTGGAAGACATTCGATTAAACTAATTATTCGTACGCAATTGTACATCATTGTTTTCACGATGTTTATAATATTTATATACGCCAGCAGATTTCGAGGACATTTATTCAAAAAAAAAATCCTCCGAGTTTATAAAAATTCTTCTACAATTATTGTCACGATTAATTTGTAATATATAATTCCAAAAAATCTTGGAATATCTCAAACTCGGGGATTTTTTTCTTAAAATTGTCTTTCTCGATTGATAAATCCGAAGGTTAAAAACTCTTACATAAAAATGAGGTTCTCAAATCTCAGTACAATTATAAAATCCAGAACCTACGTAACAATAGTTAACTTGTACAGTTTTCATCTCGTTTCTTTTTTTTCTGCTAACAGTGGAAGACATTGATCCTTAAAATTAAAATTATTTTGATATTGTCACGTTCACTCTCTAATTTCTAGTTTTTAATCTAAAAGCCTCGAAAAATCCCGTCTTTCTAAAATTCTTTTCTAAACCGCAATTTCTCGATCAAACTCAGACTAATATATGTTGAGAATTGAAAAATTATAAGAACTCAAAAATTTAGATAAAAAATTGAAAATAAAAATTTGAGAATCCGAATGAAAAGTTAATTAATTATAATTAAGGTTAATTGAGCCTGAGAACGAAAATTTGTAGATCATGACATAATTCCCTAATTTTCATTCCCACTAGATTTCAATCTTGGCGTTTCTCAATTCTTAAAAACAAAAACAAACTGACAAAGTGACAAAGTTTGAATTTCTTTTTATGATGAAATAAATCACTAAGGTACAGCCTAACGCACAGTGAATCGTAATCGCTAATCCTTAATCGTAATAATGAGAGGAAGCAGGACAGAGATATATGTCTGTCCTACTTCCTCTCATTCTTACGATTAAGGATTAGCGATTACGATTCATTGTGCTTTAGGCTTACGGTCACAGCTCCTGACTGCCTACAGGTTACCATGGAATTGTGACTGCTCCATTATAATCTCAAAAAAAAAAACATGAAGGTTTATTTCAGTACTCTTTTTCTAATTATTTGTGAGTTAATTGTGCCAAAATGTAGTAAGGGTGAAATCCGATGTGAGCAGAAAGCGTAAAACCGAAAGCAGTCAAAATAGTGATTTGTTCACAAAAAAGAATTCAAACTCCAAGTTTTTTCTCTCTTTTTAACCACTTGTCTTTATGTGTCTGCCATTTACTAATTTTCACTTTTTCAGAAAATATTTAGCTCTAGTCCAATGCAGAATGAAATCTTAAAATCGTAATCAATGAGATAGAAAAGTACACACATCTGTCTGTCCTCTTCTATCTCATTCTTACTGTTTACGATTTCGCGATCAACGACTTTATTCTGCTTCAAGGCCTTTTGTAACCAAAAAATTATAATCGCCTCACTTGGTCAACTCCATTTCCCACAAATCTAACTTTGAGAATTGATTTGTTTTCTTTTTTAATCGAGAAACGTCAACATTGAAATCTAGAAATCATGAAATGAAGAAAATTAAGTTAACAAATTTACGTTCCCAGGGATCAGTCAAAATTACATGATTTAAAATTTGACTAAAAAAACCTCCTTTTCGTGACCGTGAACTTTCTAGAACGGTAAACCGATCTCGAAAGCTTCAATTAAAGCACTGCCCGAGTCATAAACCCCAATAACGCCAAAAAGAACTCCCAGAAAAATAACAAAGCAATCATAAGCTGCTGCTCTCATGTCCATCGAGTTTCTTTTAAGTTTTAAATGGAAATAACAGGGCCAGATGAAGGACAACATTGTCCCCGTAAATGAGCCAATGAAGCCCATTAAAATTCCAAAGTGTGGGATAAAAACAGCCATGAAAATTGTAAAGAGAATTACTCCGACTCTCCACGCCAAGCCCCAAACCTTCAGCTCCCTGTCGACGGTCCAGATCGTCGGGAATATCGTTTTTGGCCTGCCCCTGAAAAAAGCCCTCTCCAATAATTCACAAGCTGCATAATACGGCAACGGGTACGAAAGGACCGCTTTCACCACCAGACAAGTATTCACCAATCCCTTAAATCCCGTGGAATGAAGGTTATTCGTAATCTCCTGCTGGGTATCGTCCTAAAATGGAATAAATTACTAGAAAATAGATTCTTGCCATTGGGTAGATTCTATTGCAGTTGGAAATTCGATTATCGAGCGGTTAGATCAATTGTTATCGACGAAAAAAAATTCGAGGTGGGTATTTCATTTTTCATTATGCGATTCGTACCTGAAAAGTCATGAAGCAGATCCAGCCGAAGAGGGACTTAAAAGCGGCAGCAGCGATGTGGCTCCAGTTCAGCATCCACTCGAACTTGGACCGATCGATGAGATTACCCTCAAGTGTTGGAAGAAAAATCTGCGAGGTGTAACTGAAAACAATCACCCCCAGGGAAATGGGAAATTTCTTCATGTCGATGCTCCATCTGACCTTGGACCAGCCCCAGTCTCCAATCTCGAGAAGACAGTATCCAAAAATAATTGCATTGATGAAGAGATGAGCGATCGTGCACCAGAAACTGAGAACCGAGACGTGGTGCAGCGACTTAAGAAAGCCCAGAGGCAGCAGAAAGATGCCGATCAGCATCATCCAACTCCTCGTGTCCAGGGCTCCTTCCTGGAACGTCCCTACCATCAGGTCACCGCACACAACCACGTAGAGAATGCAAGTCATCAGAAGCTCAATTATCTGGGCGACATTTACCGCCCGAGCTCCCCAGCGTGGCCCGAAACACTCCTTTGCTATTGCCACGTACGAATCTCGGACCCTGACTCGTTGACCTGTCGTTGTGTCCAATTCGTAAAGACATTCGACTAAAATTTTACCTGAAACGGAATAATCAATCTGATTCTAGATTCGTGCCATCAAGCAAAAGCAGATAGTGTTTTAAAAACTCATTTTAGTTGATTTGTTTGGTTTCTATGCTAGAAACAAAATTTCAAGCGGATCAGCTGATCGGAGCTGCCGCCATTTTAGAAAGATAGTTTACCTGTGTAACAGCAAATGTGCGCGATACCAATCATGGCTGCGATTGCCCAATAGCCGCCGCGAAGCACGGCAAATGGAAGGGAAACGATGAACATTCCCTGCATTAAATTTAAAAACACTTAGCTAATGAAGTTTAAATTAAAAACTACATAAAGTTATTAAGATAATTAATTATCACCTGTATGGCATTGGTGACGTTATACGCAGCCTGCCATTCGTTGATCTTTACCCCCGAACCACCAAATTCACCACCACCACCTTCGTCGTAGTCACTGAAACCCCCACTACTGAGACTTCCGGTTCTGTTTTTGTCACTGTAAATTGAAAATTACCAATGAATTTCATAAATGTTATAAATGCAATAAAAAACATTCACATCAAAGGACCTTATTTCAATGTAAATAATCTCGAAAATGTTGATAGATTGATTTTTACGGGAAAGCAAAAATGCGAGATGGTGGTTTGAGGTTAGATTAGACGCTTACCCGCTTCTTTGGTAACTGAAGGAATCCTCGGCGACGCCTTGTTCTCCGTATCCTTCTTCGCCTTTCATGGTCGTCATTTCCGTGTTGTCGCCTTCATTAAATGACCGGAAGTTGCCTGGAGGTCCTCGAGGTTCTCCCCCACCACCAGCACCGCGAATTATTTCCATACAAGGACTATTTTCGGGCCATTTGGCCTTTATTGTCTCCCATGCAACGTTGAAAGTCGCTCCCAATGAGGGAATGAAAACTCCTCTGAAGTACGCCATTTTGAATCTGATATATCAATTTTTCAGTTATTAAAAAAACAAGTAGTTAATCATTTAGAGAATTCGATTTATGCCAACTCGAAATTAGGTTGAAAATAGAAATTGTTATTTACTTGTTGTTTTTAGAAATTATATATAGAAAATTTAATTTTAAGTGGATCAGCTGTTCGGTAAGTTTGTCGCCATTTTGATAACTTGCACAAAATGGCGCGAAATTTAAGTTTATCGTGAAGAATGTTTTTTTCTCAAATTGAAATATGTTTTTTCTTTATATTACAGAAGATAAAAATAGGACAATTCAATAAATAATCAATAATTCAATAAACTTTATAGAAGTTTTCAAAAATAACTAAATTGTCAAAGAAACCTATAGATTTAAAAACTATTTAAGAACTAACAAGAAAATATAAGAAGATCCATTTTGAATTTGACAATTTCAATTTTGTAGGTAATGAAAATGTCTTATATAGTCAACATTTAAAAGAATTGGTTTCCTGCCAATCCAATATGTCCTTTAAAAGCGAATTTAAAACGTAATTGTCATTTTCAGAAATTTTGAAAAGAAAATTAAAATTCAAGTGAATCAGCTGTTTGATAAATCCGCCGCCATTTTGAGCACAACAGCATGAAATGGCGCGAAATTCAAATTGATCTAAAATTAAATTACAGAAACGACTGGTATTAAATAAATATTAAATAAAAAGAAAATCAAAAACCTTGAAAAATAAAGAAAATATTTTAAAATTTACTGCAATAGATTATGGAAAAGTGTGAAATTTATTAGATATATTTAAAACTTTCTGAATCGATAAAAAAAAAGGAAAATCAAATAAAAATACAAAAAATTTACTCAAATGTATTTTAAAAATAAGAAAATTATTTAACTTATTTATAAAATAAGGTAAATAGAATTTTTATATAAATAATTCAATAAGCAAAAAACTAAATTCGAAATCGGAGTAAATGTTAATAATAATTAAAATTTGGGTCATTAAAATAATAATGTAAAAATCCAACCTTGAAGTCAATCGAATGAAAAATAATACTTAAAATTCTAAACATCAATCACTAGAGAAAAAAAGAAATTAATTTTCAGTTTTAATTAAAAGCCATAAACAATACTGTAGACCATTAAATCAATTTTCCAATTTTTTTTTTAAATTCTAAAAATTACTAAAAACAATTATTGATAAATAAAATAAAAAAGTGCACAGTGAGTCATAAATTAAATCAAATTCAATAGTCAAATAAAAAATGGCCTTCGCCTCTCAAGGAAGACAAAAGATCTTCCAAGTTTCTATCCAAAAAAAAAAATCAACGAAAAATTTACGATATGTGGTAGAAAGTTTAATTACCAATTTTATTGGAGATAAAATAGTTCCAGGGAGACTGCGATTTTATCCTTGAATTTTGAATAGCTTGTCGTTTAAAGCGTTAAAAACTAAAGATTAGAATTGAGGCACTTGCGCGAATGAAATTTGATATGAAACGATAGAATTGAAAAAAAAAATAGAGGGAGATGATAAATATAATGTTGTAAAATATTCAATTTTTGTTTATCGCGAAAAAACACTAGCTAAAAACGTGTCCGAAATAACCACATGTTTATCTACGTTCTACGTTCTAAATTGTCAAAAATCGGAAATTTTTAATCGCGGCATTGACTGGGGTGGGTGGTGGTTACAGGGGTTGAGATCAGAATGGCCAGCATCCCTCGAGCGCCGATCAATGCGTCGACCCGCGAGAGATCCTTTCCCATTTTCTGCCCTGCGCTCTTTCATCTCGAAATTGCCTTAAAAACGCATGCGCTTACTTTTCAAATCCAATGTAAATTTTTAACAAATAATATGTTAATTTTTACAAATAGAGTGCATAGATATCAAATAACTTTATAAAAAGACAAACAGTAAAATGTTTAAAAAAAAACATTAAATTTTATAATTTTTTGTATTATTTTTTAATTATTTTGTATTTTAGTCGATTATTCTCGTCAGTTTTAGAATTTTTCTTTCGATTCTCAATTATTTTCTTTAATTTTTAATTATTTTCGTCATTTTGTAATTTTTCTTTCAATTATCAACTATTTTCTTAAAATTCCAATTTAATTCTTTAATCTTCAATTTATTTCTTTAATTTTTAATTATTTTCTACAATTCTCAAATATTTTGTTTAATTTTCAATTGTTTTATCGATTTTTAATTAATTCCTCAATTTTCAATAATTCTCGGAAATTTTTAATCATTTTTTTCACTCATAAAAATTGTTTTAAATTTTCAATTAAGTTATTCAATTCTAGAACTATTTTTTTGAATTCTTAGTTATTGTCTTCAAATTTAAATTCCACTTTTTAATTTTCAATTATTTCCTTTAATAATAAAAAATTATTATTATTATTATTATTATTTTTAATTAAGATTTAATTTCAAATTTAAATTTTTTTTTAATTTCAAATAGAATTGTTCAATTATTTACTTTAATTTTTCATTCCATTCCTCTATTCAATTTTCAATTGTTTTCTTCTACATTTATCAGAGCTTTTTTTAATTACTTTTTTTTAAATTTTCAGTATATTCTTTTAATTTTAATCCCATTCTTCAATTTTCAATTTTTTTTTACGATTTTCAATCCAGCTATTAAATGTACAATTATTTTCAACAATTATTCCTATAATAATTTTCTTAATTTTTTAAGTTGCAACTGTTTCCTTCAAATTTAAAAGTTCTTGTTTATTTTTTTTCAATTATTTTTTTCAGTTGTCTATTAATCTAGTCATTTTTGGAGTTTTGTTTTCAGTTGACAATTATTTTCGTTATTTTCCATATAATTTCTTTAATTTTTCATCTATTTCCTTCAGTTATTAACTATTTTCTGCAATTTTAAATTATTCCGCAATTTTTTATTACTGCCTACATTTTTTTCAATTTTTAAATATTATCTTCTTAAATTCTCAAATATTTTCTTTAATTTGAAATTATTTTTATTGGTTTTTAATTCATTCCCCAACTTACAATAATTCTCGATTTTTCTCAATTACCAATTATTATCTAAAATTTTCAATACAATTTTTCAATTTTCATTTATTTAATTATTAATAAATTATAAAAAAATTATTATTCATTTATTTAATTATTTTCGTCATATCGTTATTTTTCTTTCAATTTGCAATTTTATCAATTTTCAATTAATTCCTCAATATTCAATAATTCTCGGAATATTTCATTTATTTTTCTCACTCATAAAAATTGTTTTAAAATTCCAGTTAAATTATTCAATTCTAGAACTATTATTTTCAATTCTCAGTTATTTTCTTCAAATTTAAATTCCACTTTTTAATTTTCGATTATTTTCTTTAATATTAAAAAATTATCGCCTTTTTGTATTATTTTTTTCATCATGTCGTAATTTTTCTCTGAATTATCAATTATTTTCTTGAAATTTCCATTAAAATCTTCAATTTCTAATTTATTTCTTCAATTTTTAATTTATTTCTTCAATTTTCAATTAATTTCTCAAAATTAAATTATTCTCGGATTTTTTCAATTATTTTGTACACTCATAAAAATTGTTTTAAATTTTCAATTCAGTTATTCAATTCTAGAACTATTCTCTTTAATTTTCAGTTATTTTCTTCATATTTAAATTCGACTTTTTAATTTTCAATTATTTCCTTTAATATTAAAAAATTATCGCATTTTCTCTACTATAATTTTTTTTTACTATCATTAAGTTTCTTTAATTTCAACTTTTCTTTAGTTTTTAATTTCATTCCTCTATTTTTTTTCCATTCTTCAATTTTCAATTGCGTTGTTCTATATTTATTAACTCTCAGCTTTATTTATTTACTTTTTTCAGTATATTCTTTAAATTTTAATTCTATTCTTCAATTTTGAATTATTTTTTTCGATTTTCAATCCAGCTGTTAAATTTACAATTATTCCTATAATTTTCTTAATTTGTCAAGTTGCAATAGTTTTCTTGAAATTTAGTGTTCCTTGTTTATTTATTTTTTTTTTTCTTTCAGTTGTCTATTAATCTAGTCATTTTTCATATATTTTCTTTAATTTTGTTTTGAATTGTCATTTATTTTCGTCATTTTATAATTTTTTTTTCAATTATGAATAATTAATTTTTAAAATTTTAATTTAATTCTTGAATTTGCAATTTATTTCCTCAATTTTTAATTATTTTCTTCAGATTTCAATTATTTTCGTAAATTTTCGCATATTTTCTTTAATTTTTCAACTATTTCCGTCAATTATTGATTATTATCCGCAATTTTTAATTACTGCCTACATTTTTTTCAATTTTTAAATATTATCTTAAAATTTTACAATTATTCTTTTATTTTTAATTATTTTCTTCAACTTTCAATTATTTTCTTTAATTTGCAATTATTTTTATCGGTTTTAAATTAATTCTTCAATATACAATAGGTCTAGTTTTTTCTCAATTACCAACTATTTTTTAAAAATTTCAATACAATTCTTCAATTTCCATTTATTTTCTACATTTTTGTCCATAATTTTCATCAGTTTTCAATTGACAATTTATTATTCTTCTTCAATTTTATGATTATTCATTAATTTTAAAAAGTTTTTTAAATATTTAATTTTTTTCGTCATATTGTAATGTTACTTTCAATTTGCAATTATTTTCTTTAAATTTCCATTTAATATAGAAATTATAAAAATTTCCAATCCTTTTTTTCAACTTTTAGTTATTTTTTTCAATTCTCAAATATTTTGTTTAATTTTCAATTATTTTTATCGATTTTCAATTAATTCCTCAATAATTAATAATACTCGGAAAGTTTAAATTACTTTTTTCACTCATAAAAATTGCATTAAAATTCAATTTTAAAATTATCGCCTTTTTTCTATTATTTTATTTGATTATCATTGAGTTTCTTTAACTTTAAATATAATTATTCAATTATTTTCTTTAATTTTTAATTCCATACTTCAATTTTTTATTTCCATTCTTCAGTTTTCAATTACTTTTTCAATTTTAATTTTTTTTTTCGATTTTCAATCTAGTTGTTTAATGTGCAATCATTTCCAACAATTATTCCTATAATTTACCTAATGTTTTAATTTAATATTTCTTGTTTAATTTTTTTAACTATTTTTTTCAGTTCTTTATTAATCTTGTCATTTTTCGAATTTCGATTTCAATCGACAATTATTTTCGTCATTTTTCATATATTTTCTTCAATTTTTAAATTATTTTTGTCATTTTTCAACTATTGCCTTCAATTACTAATTATTTTTTTCAATTTTCAATTATTATCCTAATTTTTTATAATTATTTTTTGATTTTTTACATTATTCTGTTCGATTGTGTATTAACCTAGCCATTTTTTAAATTTTGTTTTCAAATTCCAATTATTTTGGTCATTTTGTAATTTTTGATTCAATTATCAATTATTTTTTTAAAATTTAATTAGTTTTTAAATTTTTAATTCATTTCTTAAATTTTCAATTGCATTCTTCGTTTTCCAATTATTTTATTCAATATTCAATTTAATTATTTTCTTAAAATTTCTATACAATTCTTCTATTTACAATTGATTTCTACAATTTATTTTTTCCATAATTTTCATCAGTTTTCAATTGAAAATTTATTATTTATCTTCAATTTTATGATTATTCATAAATTTAAAAAAAAAATTGTTCGATTGCCGATCATTTTCAAAGTTTTTCATTTTTTTTTTCAATTGTTAATTATTTTCTCAAATAGATAATTATTTTCGTCAATATTAAATTATTTTTTGCACATCGTAATTTTTATTTTAATTGTCACTTTTTTTTTTTTTTTTTAAATTTCCAGTTCATTCATTAATTTCCAATTTATTTCTTACATTTTTAATCATTTTCTTCAACTCTCAAATATTTCCTTTAATTTTCAATTATTTTTTTATGAATCTTTAGATAATTCCACAATATTAAATAATTCTAGGATATTTTTAATTTTTTTTTTCACTCATAAAAATTATTTCATAATTTCAATTCTTATTTATTTTTTTCATATTTAATTTCAACTTTTCAATTTTGAATTATTTTCTTTAATATTAAAAAATTATGGCCTCTTTTCTATTATTTTTTTCAATTACCATTAAGTTTCTATATTTTTAAATATAATTGTTTAATTATTTTCTTCATTTGTTAATTACAATTGCTTTCTTCAATTTTCAATTATTTTTTTCAGTTGTCTATTAATCTAGTCATTTTTCGAATTTCTGTTTCAATTGACAATTATTTTCTTCATTTTTCACATATTTTCTTTAATTTTTCAATTATTCTCTTTGTTTCAAATATTTCTTTCAATTACTAATTATTTTCTGAAATTTCAACTATTTCCTACAATTTTTTCAGTTTTCAATTATCATCTTAAAATTTTATAATTATTCTTTGATTTTTAAATTATTTAATCCTGTTGTGTATTAATCTAGACATTTTTTTAATTATACATATTAAATTATATTTACCGGGTGTGTTTATTGTCACTGGTAATAAATAATCCCTTCATTAATAACAAATAAACTTCCTTTATTAATAATAAAAAGATCCCTTCATCAAAATAAATAATGAAACCATTCTTCTTATTATCTATGTATCTTACATTTTTTTCACCAACATATTAAATAATGTTTACAATTTTTCTACTATTTTCCTGCATTCCCAAAATATCCATTCTCCCCTAAAATTGAGAAATAATATTTTTTTTAAAAAAAGACACAATTTACACGACACTTTCTTCGAAATTTATAATGTCAATAATGTAAAAAGTAATTAAATAAAAAAGAAGGACACACTTGACCGAAAAATATTTTAGCAGGAATACACTTTCAACGAACATTAAATTATCATTTAATTCAATTAATTAAACGTAATTTAATTAACTAAATTTATTGACATAAATATCGCTTAACTCACTCAATTGCATTAAATTAAAAACCGCTCAATTTAATTAACAATTAGATAACAACACGAAGGAATGATGTCAATGTTTCTCTTTGAGAAAACTGTCAAAAATAAATCAATTCTCTAGATTTGACTAAATAGCAGGAATTGCTCATTATCTTTTTTTTCGAGAATTCCAAATAACTTTTGGCGGATTCGTTGTACGACGAGAAAAAAAATCAGCTTAATCTTAAAGTTTTGGTTCCTTTTCTTTGAAAGATCCGACATTCATTTGAAATCAGAAAAAATGCTGAATCGTCAGTCTTGAGTTTCCTTTTTTTAAAGAGTCAACTCTTTAAATGCCAATGTAATTCGGACCAAGCTTTTTTTTTGTTTTTGTTAAATATATTATATATATATATATATATTTATATATACAAAAGAAAGAACTCATTTCTGAGAATAAAAATAACGAAAATTTAAATCCATCACAGATACTCAGAAAGTCAATCGATTCTTATTTGTACAATTGAAGAAAAATAAGGATCCCAAGCTCCAATAACAGCGTAAAATAGAATTCTTTTCCGACAAAACTTTGTACAAAGGACCTACTTACAATCTACACAATAAAATACTTTATCGGATTTCACCTTTGAATGTACAGAGAATTAAATGTTTAATTTCCATTGAAAATGAAAAGAAAGAGACTAGCTCCTTCAAACTGGTTTCAGCGACTTGTCACGCAGCCATTGCTGATAATCATTCGTAATGAATGGATATTGGGTAGCTAAATCCTCGTTAGGACTGTCTGGCTGTGAAACAGTTTCAGCGCCTTTTGTCACGCTTACTTTATTCGATTTTTCCTTTAAATTTGAATCTAGAAAATCGTGCGTTGCCGGCGGTTGAACAACTGGACGCTGACAATGAAGCATCAACTCTGGACCACCACCATAAATGCTCAAGAAAAATTGCCAAAGTTCTTCTGGAATTTGTCCGTAATCGGATCCTGGAAATAAATATTTATTATTATTATTATATTTTAATTTTTAATCCAAGTTTTTTATATTCCTAAATCGAATTCAAAACAAGATAATAACCCACTCAATTTATTAAGAATTTATTCAGTTAGCGGAATTTATGCTTAATTACATTTTGGTCCAATTTTCAATCAATACAATCTTGAGTTCTTAGAATCTCTGATTAATCGAATTTTCATCAGAATTTTTAAGTGACCGAATTTTAAAACAACTATTTCTGTTAAAGGAATTGTAAAAAATATAAATCCAAGTTTTATTTGCTAAGTAACAATTCGACTAACTAAAAAAATTTGAAGATAAAGAAATTTGGATAAATAAAAATGCAGTTAAATGCAAATCCTGGGACAAAAAAACTTGAAATAATGGATTCTCTCATCAAGTGTAAATTTGACTGAATAAAGATTCGGTTAAATACAAACTTTGTTATATAAAAATTATTCTAAATAGAAATTCCAAGGCAAAAGAGATATTTAAATTTGAAAAAAATAATTCGAAAATGTCAAAAATAATTGTAATATAAAGAAAATAAATGAAAAAAATTCAACAGACATTCTCAGACTAAAATAATTGAAATTTGAAAAAAAGAACTTGTAAAATGACAAGACTAATTGAAAAATTTATTAAAAAATCAAAAAATGAAGACAAAAATTGAAATTTGATAAAAATAATTGAAATTAGAAGAAAATAATTAAAGAATGAATGAAATGACTAAAATTGGAAAAAAATAATTTAAGATTGGTGTAAAAAATTAAAATTTTGAGTACAATAATTGAGATATTGGCGAAATAATTAAAATGTGAAAAAACTAATTGAATAATGACATAAATAATTGAAAGCTGGTGTAAAAATTGAACTTTTTAGACAATAGTTGAATAATAAAAAAAAAAATAAGTAAATAAATAATAGAAGTTTCAAGAAAATAATTTAAAAATATCAAAAAATGTATATGTGTAGAAAATGGTTAAAAAATGACAAAAATAACTGAAATTTGGAACGAAATAAATAAAAATAATTCCAAAAATGAGTAAAAAAAATTTAATACATTAATTGGAAAACTGTATAATAAAAAATATAATAAATTTATGACAATAATAAAAAGATTAAGGAAAATGACATTTAAAGAAAATAATTTCAAATGTCAAAAATATTTGAATAATGACCAAAATAATCTCAAATGGAAAAAAATTGGACAAAAATAATTGGAAGTTAAAGAAATTATTTGAAGTTTGCAGAAAATAAATAAAATTTGAAGAAAATAATCGAAAAATGTCCAAAAAAATTTAATTTGAAGAATGTAATTAAAGATTGAAAGAAATAACTGAAATTTGTAAAAAATAATAGAAAAATTTGTAAAAGATTAATAAAAAATTTAAAAATTCATAACAATAAAAATTCGAATAAAATAAATGAAATTTGTAGAAAAAAAATTCTAAAATCGCAAAAATAATAGAAACATGAAAACAATAATTGAAAAATGACAAAAATACTTGAAGAATGACAAAAATAATTTAAATTTGAAAAAAGTAATTGAAAAGAAAAAACAAAAGTAAATTAAAGCTTGTTTAAAAAATTTAAATACTCCTGACAATAATTTAAAGATAACATAATTGAAATTTTAAGAAAATAATTGAAAATTGGTATAAGAAATTTAAAAATTCTTGACAGTAAAAAAAAGGTGAATAAAATAATTCAAATTTGCTGAAAATAATTTTATAATCGCAAAACTAATAGGAATATGAAGAAAATAATTGGAAAAAGTTCAAAAATACATGAATTACTTTTTCAAAATTACTTGAAAAGTAATTGAAATTTGAAGAAAATAATTGAAAAAAAAAGAAAATTAAAACTTGTGTAGAAAAATTAAATATTCCTGACAATAATTTAAAGATAACATAATTGAAATTGTAAGAAAATAATTGAAAATTGGTATAAGAATTTTAAAAATTCTTGTCAATCGAAAAAAAAAAAAGTGAATAAAATAATTCAAATTTGTAGAAAATATTTTTATAATCGCAAAACTAATAGAAAAATAAAGAAAATAATTGGAAAATGTCAAAAATACTTGAATAATGACAAAAAAATGTGAAATTTGAAGAAAATAATTGAAAAAAAAAACAAAAGAAAATTAAAACTTGTGTAGAAAAATTAAATATTCCTGACAATAATTTAAAGACTCTAGAACATAATTTAAATTTTAAGAAAATAATTAAAGAATGAATGAAATGACTAAAATTGGAAAAAAATAATTTAAGATTGGTGTAAAAAATTAAAATTTTGAGTACAATAATTGAGATATTGGCGAAATAATTAAAATGTGAAAAAACTAATTGAATAATGACATAAATAATTGAAAGCTGGTGTAAAAATTGAACTTTTTAGACAATAGTTGAATAATAAAAAAAAAAAATAAGTAAATAAATAATAGAAGTTTCAAGAAAATAATTTAAAAATATCAAAAAATGTATATGTGTAGAAAATGGTTAAAAAATGACAAAAATAACTGAAATTTGGAACGAAATAAATAAAAATAATTCCAAAAATGAGTAAAAAAATTTAATACATTAATTGGAAAACTGTATAATAAAAAATATAATAAATTTATGACAATAATAAAAAGATTAAGGAAAATGATATTTAAAGAAAATAATTTCAAATGTCAAAAATATTTGAATAATGACCAAAATAATCTCAAATGGAAAAAAATTGGACAAAAATAATTGGAAGTTAAAGAAATTATTTGAAGTTTGCCGAAAATAAATAAAATTTGAAGAAAATAATCGAAAAATGTCCAAAAAAATTTAATTTGAAGAATGTAATTAAAGATTGAAAGAAATAACTGAAATTTGTAAAAAATAATAGAAAAATTTGTAAAAGATTAATAAAAAATTTAAAAATTCATAACAATAAAAATTCGAATAAAATAAATGAAATTTGTAGAAAAAAAATTCTAAAATCGCAAAAATAATAGAAACATGAAAACAATAATTGAAAAATGACAAAAATACTTGAAGAATGACAAAAATAATTTAAATTTGAAAAAAGTAATTGAAAAGAAAAAACAAAAGTAAATTAAAGCTTGTTTAAAAAATTTAAATATTCCTGACAATAATTTAAAGATAACATAATTGAAATTTTAAGAAAATAATTGAAAATTGGTATAAGAAATTTAAAAATTCTTGACAGTAAAAAAAAGGTGAAAAAAATAATTCAAATTTGCTGAAAATAATTTTATAATCGCAAAACTAATAGGAAT
This sequence comes from Ganaspis brasiliensis, assembly GCA_037103525.1. Taxonomy (NCBI): domain Eukaryota; kingdom Metazoa; phylum Arthropoda; class Insecta; order Hymenoptera; family Figitidae; genus Ganaspis; species Ganaspis brasiliensis. Next base: position 310,197 of record JAZKLR010000103.1, on the reverse strand, counting down.
ATGAAGAAAATAATTGGAAAAAGTTCAAAAATACATGAATTACTTTTTCAAAATTACTTGAAAAGTAATTGAAATTTGAAGAAAATAATTGAAAAAAAAAGAAAATTAAAACTTGTGTAGAAAAATTAAATATTCCTGACAATAATTTAAAGATAACATAATTGAAATTGTAAGAAAATAATTGAAAATTGGTATAAGAATTTTAAAAATTCTTGTCAATCGAAAAAAAAAAGTGAATAAAATAATTCAAATTTGTAGAAAATATTTTTATAATCGCAAAACTAATAGAAAAATAAAGAAAATAATTGGAAAATGTCAAAAATACTTGAATAATGACAAAAAAATGTGAAATTTGAAGAAAATAATTGAAAAAAAAACAAAAGAAAATTAAAACTTGTGTAGAAAAATTAAATATTCCTGACAATAATTTAAAGACTCTAGAACATAATTTAAATTTTAAGAAAATAATCGAAAATTGGTGTAAGAAATTTAAAAATTCTTGACAGTAAAAAAAAGTGAATAAAATATAATTCAAATTTGTAGAAAATAGTTTTAAAATCGCAAAACTTATTAAATTTATGAAGAAAATAATTGGAAAATGTCAAAAATACTTGAATAATAACAAAAGTAATTGAAATTTGAAGAAAATAGTTAAAAAGTTTTAAAAATAAATGAAGAATGACAAAAATAATTAAAATTTAAAAAAATAATTTGAGATTGGTGTAAAAAATTAGAAATTTGAGTACAATCATTTAGATATTGACAAAATAATTAAAATGTGAAGAAACTTTTAATATTATTCAAAAATAAGGTCTACAAGTCTTTACAAATATTAAATAGATAAATAATTGTAATGTTAAAGGAAAACAATTCTATTCTATTCTATATAAATAATTGAAAGCTAGTGTAAAAATTAAAAATTTATAGATAATAATTGAAAAATTAAAAAAAATATTAGAAAGTTCGAGGAAAATAATTAAAAGTGAATAAATTAATTGAAATTTTTAGAAAATAATTTAAATTTGAAGCGAATAATTCAAAAATTGCAAAAAAAAAGTTTAAATATAAAAACGGTGATTAAAGTAAGAAGAAAAAAAATGAAATTTGTAGAAAATAATTCTAAAATGACAAAAATAATAGAAATATGAAGAAAATTATATTGAAAAATGAAAAAAATACTTGATTAATGGCAAAAGTAATTGAGATTTGAAGAAAATTATTGAAAAATGACAAAAATAAATGAAAACTTGTGTAATAAATTAAAATATTGATGACAATAAGTTAAAGATGGAAGACAGTAGTTGATATTTGAAAAGGTTAAATTAAAATTCGCAAAATTACTTAAAAATTGACAAAAAAAGTGAGAAATATAATTTTTTAAAAAAAGTGAATAAAAGTAAGTCACTGGCAGCCCTGTACTTTTCATTTAAATACATTTTTGTGCAAACCGAATTTCCGACATTTCAATTTAACATAATTTTTATTTCAATGATTTTTCAATAAAAGACAATTTCTGTTTAATCGTATTTTTAATATGATCGAATTTGCATTTAACACAATTTTCAGTTTACGGAATTTCGACGAATTTTCATCAGAATTTTTAGGCAACTGAATATTAAGACAATAATTTCTGTTTAAACGAATTGTAAAAAATATAAATTTCTAGTTTTGCTAAGTGAGAATTCGGTTGATTAGAAAATTTGTACAAATAAAAATTCAGTTATATAAAAATTCAGTTGAATACAAATTCTGGCAAAAAACCTTGATATAATCGATTCTCTCATCAAGTAAAAATTCGACTGAATAAAGATTCGGTTAAATAAAAACTCTGTTAGATAAGAATTATGCGAAATAGAAGTTAAATGAAATTTCCTCTGAGTTAAAACTCTGTTTAATAGAACTTGCATTTAAATTTTGCATTTTGAGCCCAAAGAATGTAAATTTTTATCAAAATATTACCGGTTTTCAAGACAATTTGTCCATTTTTATTGACGACTATCGAGCTGTTGTCGATTGGTCCTGGAGGCTGAATCTCCTTTCTCTTGACAAAACTCTGCCATTGTCGAAGCCAAGCCATGGCCAGGGCATAAATAGCAGTCGGATTATCCGTGTTGTGATTTAGCCTATGAAACATTTCCATTTCATAGAGTCTGCGTTTCTGCAACGACTCGTATTTCTCCTCACAAATTGGACACTCGTAAAGATGCGTACAAGCCGGTCCTCCGCCAAATCTAAAAACGATTATTATTAGTATTTTTACAAATTAATTAATTAATTACAATCTTAATTTAAAATTAGTTTCACAGAACAACTGTAAAGAAAATATTTCTTTATAATTCGCAATCTACATTCAATTTTTTAAACAATTTACTTTCTTATATTTTCGAATTTAAATAATTCTTTTAATAGTTGTAGATTCTTTAGTAACAATTAACAGAAAATTTTTACATTAAATATTTTGTTTAATTTTTGTTTTGTAAAATAATAATGCACTGTTGAGGAAAAAGAAATATTTTGTTTATCTAGCTTCTGGTTTGGAAGACAGAACAGTTCCATATGAGTGATAAAATTTATCAGGGTGTCTACTAATTTCGTCCCACAAAATTCCCGGTTTTTGTTCTCATTTTTCCCGGTTTTTTTTCTTGTTAACTTAAAATTTATTTTAATTATAAATAGACCTACAAATGGCTACAAAAATTGAATATAACAGTTGATAATTGAAGAAAATAATTGAAATTCAAAGAAAATAATTGAGAATTGAAGAATTAAATATTAAACTTTACAAAAAATAATAATTAAGAATTAAAAGAAACAATTAATAATGAAAAGATATAATTAATAATGGAAAGAAATAATTCAACAATGACAAACATATTTGACAATTAGAAACAAAATTAAAAAAAAAAGTAAATATTAATCTACAATTAAAAAATAATTGAAAAAATTGAACAATGGTTATTAAATTCAAAGAATATAGTTGAAAATTGGTCAACTAGATAGAAAATCCAAAAAAATAATTTTTTCTAACACACGCACCGAAAGTACAATCTTTCTTACCTGTGAAAAGGTCAGAAAGTGAGTCTTTTCCGGCGACAGGGAGGGAATGTTATATTTCTTCCCCATGACATCCTTGACAGGGAGGGAATGTACATTCCCTCCCGGTGATTTCATTAACCAGGAAACAAGTGTTTCATGATAAATCCTTATGAGAAATAGAGTTTTATGACAATTACGCATGCAAAATAGCGTTTTATGATAATCACGCATGCGGAATAGTGTCTCATGAGAATTACGCATGAGGAATTGTGTTTTATGATAATGACGCATGCGGAATGGACAGAACCCCAAATGCATTTTCTGCTGGTTGTCACGCTGCGAATGTTAACTAATTTTTATCCTCAAATGTTTTTATACTTTCGGTATACGTGTGTTAGAAAAAATAGTATGTGCAACACGGGAGAAAAGTGATTATCGACTCGTGTGTTTGCATCCCTCGCTTTCGGCTCGGGCTACAAACTCACACTCGCGAAATCACTCACTTTCCTCCCTAGTTGCACAATAACTATAAAATTTAAGTTAATAATTCAAAATTGAAGAAATAAATTGAAAATTAAATAAGCAAATTGAAATCAGAAAAACACAGAATTATTGAATATTAAAAAAAAAAAAAATCAATTGAAAATTGAGAAATAAAATTGAAATTCGAATACAATAATTGAGAATTAAAGAAAATTACTAAACAATTGGATTAAAAAAAGAAGAAAATAATTTATAATTAAAATAAAAATGGAAAATGACAAGAATTATTTAATATTGAAGAAAACATTAAAAGTTGATAAATAGAATTGTTATTTAAAGAAATTAATTGAGAATTGAAAAAAATAATTGAACAATTAAATTGAAAATTGAAGGAGGTTTTGAAACATGAAATAAATAACTGATAATTGAAAAAAAATAATTGAAAAAAGTCGAGATTACTGAATATTGAAAGAAACAATTGAAAATTGAACAAAATAATTAAAAATTAAAGAAAATAATTGAAAATTGAAGAAAATAATTAAAAATGGAAGAAAGTACTTAAAAATTAAATACAATATTTGGAAACAGCAGAAAAATTTAGAAATCGACGGAAATAATTGCGAATTTATGGAAATAATTTAAAAATTCTCAATTTAAATAAAAATTGAAAGAAAAACATAATTTAAAAAAGCTGAGAATTGTTAAATATTGAAGAAAATTGAGAAGAAATTGAGAAACTGAAAGAAATATGAAAAAATAATTGGAAATTGAAGAAAATAATTGAAATTTAAGAAAAAAATTAGAATTTGAAGAAAATAATTGAGAATTAAAAAAAAAATCATTGTAAAAAGCCTAGAGTTATTGAATATTAAAAAAAAAAAATTGAAAATTAAAGAATGGATTTGAATGTCGAAAATTATAATTGAGAATTAAAGAAAATAATTCAAGAATTGAACAATGGGATTGAAAGTAGAAGAAAATAAGTGATAATTGAAGATAAAATTCAAGTTTCAAAAACATAATTGATAATTGAAAAAAATATTGAAAAAAGTCTAGAATTATTGAATATTAAATTAAATAATTAAAAATTGAATGAAATAGTTGAGATTTGAAGAAAATAATTAAAAATTGATGAAAATAATTAAAAATTGAAGAAAATAACTAAAAATTGAATCAAATAATAATTGGCAATTCAAAAAATAATAATTTATAGTTGAAGAAAATAATTAAAAATTGATTAAAATAATTGAAAATCGTAGAAAATATTTCAGAATGAAATAAATTAATTAGAAATTGATGAAAATAATTGAAAATTGAAGAAAATAATTGTCAATTGAAGAAAATAGTAGAAAATCGAATAAAATAATTGAGAAATGAAGAAATAATTTTAAATTAATGAAAATAATTCCAAATGGAAAAAAATAATTGAGAATTGTAGAAAATAATTGGAAATTGAAGAATATAATTGAAAATTGAAAAGAATTTATTATTCCAGAAAAAAATTCCCGGTTTGACGGAAAATTCCCGGTTTTTCCCGGTCAATTTAAATTCCCGGTTATTTCCCGGTTTTCCCGATTTTCCCGGTTAGTAGACACCCTGATTATTATATAAATTGTGAAATATAATTATTTTTCAGATTGCAAACATTATTTATTTTTAGTATGCAGGCTTCACAGTGACAATGAAGAATATTTTAGGGGAAATAGGGGACAAAATATACAAAAATAGGCAACTTTTAGGGCACCTACTCTAAAAACGTAATAAATAAAGATAAATTAATTATATACAGTAGAAACTCGATTTTATTTGGAAAGGACAAAATTACAAAGTTGTACGATAAAAAAAATATAATTACAGAATTTTCAAATTAATAAAAAAAAAAAAGAAGGAAAATAACTACAAATAGTGGAAAGTAATTTAAAACTGATAAATATTCATTCAAAATTATAGAAAATGAATGAACATAATTAAAAGCATTTAAAGACGATTATAAAACTAATCAAAACTAAAAGAAAGAGTTCAAATTTGAGATAAATAATTGAAAATTTAATAAATCAATTTAAAAATGATGAGAATAATTGAAAAATAAAAATGCAAAATTTATGAAAACAATCGAGAATTGAAAAAAATAATTGAAAATTTAGGAAACTTATTAAAAAATTATTAGGCTAATTTAAAAACGAAGACATTAATGAGAAGATTATAAAACGAATTAAACATTGAAAACAAAGAATTAAAATTTAAGATTAATAAATGAAGATAAATCAAACTGAAAACAATTTTAAAAATTAAAATTTGAAGAAAACAATTGCAAAATTATAGAAATAATTGAAAATTGAAGGTTGTGATTTAAAATTAAGAAAATATTTGAAAATTAAAAAAAAACAATCGAGATTTGAAAAAAATAATTTTAAAAAATTACAGAATACATTATATCAAATTAAAGGAAATAATTGAAAAATAGCAAAAATAATGATAATTTTTTTTTAAATAATTGGAATTTGAGATAAATAATTGAAAATTTAGGATATTATTTACAAAATACCGAAAGTAATTGTAAATTTGAAAAAAATAATTTGAAAAATCTGAAATTCTTTAAAAATGTATTTTATCAATTTAAATTTGAAATAAATGATATCAGTTGTAAAATAATTTTAAAAATTATAATTTAGAGAAAAAAATTGCAGAATTATAGAAATAATTGAAAATTTAAGACAGTAATTTAAAATTTAGAAAATATTTCAGAATTGACAAAAATAATCGAGAAATGAGAAAAATTATTGAAAAATGGCAAAAATAATGATAAATTGTTTAAAATAATTGAAATTTGAAATAAATAATTGAAAATTTAGAATATTATTTACAAAATACCGAAAATTTATTATCCCGAATTATTTGTACCTAGCGGCGAAATTGTTTAAATTGTTTAATTATTCATACCAATATTTGTATACCATGGGTCACAGTTACCCGTTTATATTATATATTATTAAATAAATAATATAATTGTAAATTTGAAAAAAAATTGAAATTTCTAAAATTTATTAACAATTTTTTCAAATTAATTGAAATTTGAAATAAATAATTAAAAGTTAAGTAAATCAGTTAAAAAATAATTTTAAAAATTATAATTTGTAGAAAAAAATCGCAGAATTATAGAAATAATTGAAAATTGAACACACTAATTTAAAATTTAGAAAATATTTGAGAATTGAAGAAAACAAACAAAAATTGTGAAAAATGGCAAAAATGATAAATTTTTAAAAATAATTGAAATTTGAGATAAATAATTGAAAATTAAGGATATTATTTACAAAATACTGAAACTAACTGTAAATTTGAAAAAAAAAGTAATTGAAAAATGCTAAAATTTATTAACAATTTTTTTAATTAATTGAAATTTGAAAGAAATTATTAACCGTTTAGTTAATCCGTTAAAAAATAATTTGAAAAATTAAGGAAATCAATTTAAAAATTATGGAATTATTTAAAAAAAAATACAAATGACTGAAATTTGAGATAAATAAATAAAAAATGTAGAAAGTGTATGAAAAAATACTTTTAAAAACTAAAAATTGGAGAAAATATTTTCAGAATTATAGAAATAATTGAAAGTTTAAGAAAATAAATAAAATTTATGAAAAATAAGTAATATTTCAAAACATTTTTGTAATTAAATAAAACAACTGAAAAATGATAAACACAATGAAAAAAGAATAAAAAAAATTAGAATGTAAAAAAATAATTGCAAGTTTTAAAAATTAATTGAAAAATAGTGAAAAGAATAAAAAGAAAATAATAACAATTTAAAGATTGAAAATAATTGAAAATCTCTAGATACCTTGACTTGAGATATACTTTCGTGAAAAAAAAGGGTATTTTAGGGAAAAATTTTCTAAATAGGGGACTTTTAGGGACCAATCGCAAAATAAGGGGACATTTAGGGAAAATTTAGGGATCTGTGAAGCCTGAGCATGTTTAAAATATGACTTTCAAAAATTTGTTTAGTAAATTTCAGAAAAATATAATTTTTCATCTATTTTAGAGATTCTTTGCATTTTTCCAGTATTTTTATGAAAATCCCTGACTTTTCCCTGACCTGTGGCAACCCTGAAAATACATAGGAAAATATTGCTCTCATACCCAGATCCGGGAACTTTTTTCTGGGTCTGCGTAATGAATAATTGTGAGAATAGCGCGTGTTTATTTTCAAGTAAGAAAAAAATCTCAAAACCTACTTGCTATAAAGAAACTCCCAAACAGCTTGCGGAATCGGCATACTGATTTTATCCACAAATTGCGCCCGAACCGGATTGACTCCGCCGTGAGGGCACAAAAAGTCGGAATTGTCAATGAGTCCAGGTTCCGAGAAGGTGTTGAATCGATTGATCCACTGTCTGGAGACGAAGAAATTGAGATCAGAGGGTTCTCTTGCGGATATTTCCATCAGCTCCATGGTCTTGTCCCTGAGTCGCATCATCTCCGGCGAGGACTTTTTGTAGAAAAGAACGTAGGCCTCGCAATTGCTGACAGTCTCTGGAGGTACCTGGGTCACGCACTGGTCATCGAATTCGAACCATTGACTGACGATGGTGTTGAGTGCGTAGCAAGTGTAATGACCGCCTCCTGCCGTTCCATGGTGGCAAATAACCGAGATGAGGTCATAGGTGGTGACTTTTGAGACGCACTCCTTGTGCAAATAGGGCCTCATGTCCAGGCCTTCGAGCGGGAATGATACGAAGTTGGCAATTTTCGAGCTGAACATTAGCTCGTGCCGGAATCTTTTCAGATGGACGCAGAGCACTTCCGGGAGCTCGAGGACTTTGGAGAATTTTATCCCGTTCCGGAGTTTGTTGCACTTTTCGCAGCTGTACATGTTGTCGCCCTTGAGTTCGTCCGCGCTGAAAAAAGCCGACAGACAATCGTGGAGACTGACAACAGGGCCCCAGAACCAGGAGCGCATCCACTGGAAGAACCAGGAGAACCAGCCGGACTGGTTGGTCACGTAGACGACGTCCGAGCAAGGTCCAGCCTTCTGGGGAGTCAGGGAGCCCTGGTGAAGCATGTCTATGTGATCTCTGCTCGGGATCGGCAACGACAGGTCCTGTAAATTAATAAAATTGTTAATACCATTTTTTAAATGTTAATTTCCATTTTTTTTTTATTAAAAAAACATGTTTCGGGAATATTGAAATGTTTAGAAAATCAGGGTTGACAGAAGAATTTCATTTTCCTTAACTTCCAGACAATATTTTCAGGGTGGCGACTTTTTTTTATGAAATTAAATTCCCGGTCTTTTCTCGGTTAATTTTTTGGATTTCCCGGTCACAAATGTTCGAACAATTAAAACGGTATTTTTAATTTTGGAAAATTCGGCTTTATATTGAAAATATAACTTTGTACTTCAATTTAAAATTTTTACAATCTTATAATTTGATTAATTATAACAAAAGTTTCAAAAGTTTTATTATACTAAAATATCATAATCTAAATTTTTGGTCAATAATTTATCTTAAACATATAAAAAGAATTGCGTATTATAATTTTACTAACGACATTAACAGGAGCGCGACAAACTTTGTTGTGTTGTTGATCATTTGAAACTATAAAATGAATAAAAATAAATAATGAAAATTACGAAATTGAATAATATATCTGAAAAATGACGAAAATAGTTGAGAGTTGAAAACAAAATTCGAAAAATGGCTAAATAATTACATAATTGAAAAGAATAATTCAAAAATTAAATAATAAATATTCAATTTAAACAAAATAGTCGAAAAATTGTAGGAATAACTGTTGGAAATAATTAAAAATTAAACAACTGAATTGAAAATCGAAAAAAAATAATTGAAATTGAGTATATAAATTGAAAATTTAAGAATTTAATTAAAATTTGAAAAAATAACTGATAATTGAAAAAAGAAATACAAAATGACAGAAATAATTGACAATTGAAAAAAAAATCAACAAATGGCTAAATTAATACACAACCGAACAACATAATTTAAAAAATTAAAGAATAATTATAAAATTTTAAGATAATAATTGAAAATTGAAGGAATTGTAAGTAATAATTCAAAATTGCGGAAAATAATTAGTAATTGAAGCTAATAGTTGAAAAATTGTGAGAAAAATTGAAAATTTGAAGAAAATATGTAAAAAATTACGAAAATGATCGTCAATTGAAAACAAAATTTTAAAAATGACTAGATTAATAGACAACTGAAAAAGATAATTTAAAAAATAATTGAAAAAATTTAGAAAATTATCGGAATAATTGTTGAAAAATAATTGCACATTTAACAATTAAATTAAAAATCGAAAATAATAATTGAAATAGAAGAAACCAATTAAAAATTGAGGAAATAAATTAAAAATTTAAGAATGAGATTAAAATTTTAAAAAATAATTGATAACTGAATAAAAAACTACAAAAATTCGAAAATACTTGACTATTGAAAACAAAATACAGATATGGCTGCATTAATACACAACCGAACAAAATAATTTTAAAATTAAAGAATAATTATAAAATTTTAAGATAATAATTCAAAAATTGAAGAAATTGTAGGAAATAATTGAAAATTTCGGAAAACAAAGAATAAATAAAAGAAATAGTTTAAAAATGACAAGTATAATTAAAAAATTGAAAAAAATAAGTGAAAAATAATAAAAATAATTGTCAATTGAAAATAAAATTTAAAAAATAACTAGATTCATAGACAACTGAAAAGAATAATTGAAAAAATTAAACAAAAACTATTAAATTTTAAGAAAATAATTGCAAATTAAAGAATAAAGAAAATTATAGGAATAATTGTTGAAGATAATTGAACATTTAACAACTGTATTGAGAATCGAAAAAAAAAAATTGAAAATTGAAGAAAGCAATTAAAAATTTAAGAATTGTATTGAAACTTGAAGAACATAATTATTTAAAAATGGAAAAAAAGTAATTGATAAAAGCTGAGAATTAATGAATATAAAAGAAAACAATTGAAAACTGAAGAATGGAAATAAAAATTGAAGAATGGAATTAAAAATTAAAGAACAAAATTGAACAATTGTATTTAAAATTAAAGAATCTTAATGAAAATCGAAAAAAATAATAGAAAAAGGCAATAGTTTTTTAATATTGAAGAAAATAATTGAAAAGAGGAAATTAAATATGAAGAAAATGACTGAGAATTGGAGAGAATAGTTCTAGAATTGATTAATTAAATTGAAATTTTAAAACAATTTTTACGAGTGAAAAAAATAATGGAAAAAATCCGAGAATTATTGAATATTGAGGAATTAATTGAAAATCAATAAAAATAATTGAAAATTAAACAAAATATTTGATAATTGAAGAAAATAAAATAAAGAATTACATTGAAATATTACGAAAATAGTTGATAATTGAAAGAAAAATTACAAAATGACTAAAATAATTAAGAATAAAAGAAAATAATTGACAATCGAAAGAAAAGTTCGAAAACTGGCGAGAATAATCGACAACAGAACAAAATAATAAAAAAAAAATTGAAGAATAATTATAAAATTTAAAAAGAATAACTGTATATTGAAAACTGTTGAAATTATAGGAAAAATTATAAACTTGTTTATTAATGAAATTAAAAACTATTTGAACTGATTTATAAATTTAAATTTTGATCAATTTAAATGCATTAAAAAAAATCGAATATTAAAAAAAAATTCGATGTTTTTTTTATATTTTTAAATTTCTGAATTTTCTACTTTTTTGAAGACTTTTTATTCTTTTATTTTATATGATGTAAATTTAATCTTGTACTAAATATTTTCATCTGAACATCGTTGATTTATTTTATAGATTTTTTTCTCTTTTAAGAAGGTTCTCTCTGTTTACATAACTTCTAACTAAAATTGAATTTTTTCAGCAAAGAATAATATTATTAAAGTTAATTATACAAATTTTTTAAAGATTCAGTAATATTATTTTAATTTTTTTCAGAAAAAATTAGGTTGAGCTAAAATTTGTTGTCAAATAATAATTATATAACATTTTTATGAAGTTTTTATTCTTAAAAACTTGATAAAATTTGTAATTATTACCTAATTGTGACATTAATAGCTCATTTTTCTCGTTATAACATTCTCTACAATTTTGTTTGTTAGATTTTGTTAAATTTGTTGTATGCCAAATAAATAACATTTGGTTTAAAAGATACGTAAAAAACGAATTTTCTTACTATAATAACTTTTAAAAAATATATTATTTAACAAAATCCAACATATAAAATTGTAGAGAATGTTTCAACGAGAAAATTGAGCTATCATTTGTCAAAATTGGATTAAAACTACAGATTTTAACAAAATTTAAAGGATAAACAAAAAATGTAAAATAATTGAATAAATTATACAAGAAATATTAAATTTGAAGAAAATAATTGCAAATTAAAAAATTAAGAAAATTGAAGGAATAATTGTTGGAAACAATTGCACATTTAATATTCAAGAAAATAATTGAAAACTGAAAAGTAGAATTTTAATTTGAAGAAAATAATAGAGAGTTAAAGAGAATAGTTCAAGAATTGAATAATTGAATTGAAATTTTAAAACAATTTTTATGAGTGAAAGAAATAATTGAAAAAATCCAAGAATTACTGAATATTGAGGGTTTAATTGATAATCGTTAAAAATAATTAAGAATTAAAGAAAATATTTGAGAATTGAAGAAAATAATTAAAAATTGAAGAAATAAATTGTAAATTAAAGAATTAAATGGAAATTTCAGGAAAATAATTGATAATTAAAAAAAAAATTACAGTACGAAGAAAAAAATTAAATATTGACGAAAATAATTAACTATTAAAATAAATAATTATCAATTGAAAAAAAAATCGAAAAATAGTGAGAATAATCGTCATTTGAACAAAAATATTTGTAAAATTAATGAATAATCATAAAATTGAAGAAGAATAATAAGTTGTCAATTGAAAACTGATGAAAATTGTAGAAAATAAATGAAAATTGGAGAAAGCAATTAGAAATTGAAGAATTGTATTGAAATTTCAATAAAATAATCGATAATCAAGAAAATGCGTGAATTATTAAATATTGAAATAAATAAAAATATTAATAATTAAAAGTTGAGGAAAATAATTAGAAACTAAAGAAATAAATTGAAGATTAAAGAATTAAATTGAAATTTTAAGAAAATAGTTTATAATTAAAAGAAAAATTACAAAATGAATAAAGTTATTATTTTTTTATATAGATTTTATTATTTAATTATTTATTCATTTTATAGAATTATTTATTTATTAATGACATTAAAATTATTTGAACTAATATTTATAAATTTAAATTCTCGTCAATTTAATATTTAAATGCATTTTTTAAAAACATTTATTCGATGCTATTATCCATATTTTTAAATTTCTGAATTTTCTACTTTTTTGAAGACTTTTTATTCTTTTATTTTATATGATGTAAATTTAATCTTGTACTAAATATTTTCATTTTAACATCGTTAATTCTATTTCATAGAATTTTTCTTCTTTTAATAAGGTTCTCTCTGTTTACATAACGTCTAAAAAAAACGACTTTTCCGAGCAAATAAAAATCTTATTAAAGTTAATTTCACCAAATTTTTAAATATCCAGTTATATTTTTTCCAAAAAAATTTGGTTGAGCGAAAATTTGACGTCAAATAATAATTATATGTTTTCTACAATTTAGTCAATTTTTTTTGTTAGATTTTGTTAAATTTGTTGCATGACAAATAACTATCTGTATGAATAAGTAATATTCGGGTTTAAAGATACTTAAAAAACAAATTTTCTTTCTATAATAACTTTTAAAGAATATATTATATTTAACAAAACCCAACATATAAGATTGTAGAAAATGTGTCAACGAAAAATTGAGCTATCATTTGTCAAAATTGGATTAAAATTACAGTTTTTAATAAGATTTAAAGAAAAAACATAAAATGTTAAATAATTATTATTTCACAAGAAATTTTAGCTCAACCTAATTTTTTCCGAAAAATGTTAACTGATTCTTTAAAAATTTGGTGAAATTAATTTTAAAAATATTTTTATTTTATGGGATATAAGGCATTTTTTAGTTTGAGGTTATGCCAATAGAGAAAAACTCCTTTCAAAAATCTACCTCTTTTTTTTCTTCAATTTGTAAAATAATTCATTAATTTTTCTAATTTTAAAATTTTTTTAATTTTGTTCTCTTTAGTACCTAATACATTTTAACGATTTTTTAAATTATTTTCTTATTCATTTTTTTAATTTTAAAAAAAAGTCCGTAAATAGTTCAATATTTTGAAAAGAATTGCTACTGTTTTATATTATATTTTTATGTCACTGTTTCAGTCTTATGTTGTTTTTTATTTTTTCTTTAATGTCCATGACTTTTTTTATTTAAAACAATTTTCTCATTTTTTTAATAAACTGTTTTCTTTATAATTTATTACTTTTTCGTTGTTTTTACCTAATTTTCTTCTTTTTACGATCTCTTTACGAATCTTTTTACGAATTTGAAGACAATTTTTTGATGACTTTTATTCTTATACTTTATAAAATTATTTTAATTATATACTAAATATTCTCATTTTAACATAGTTCTTCTATTTCACAGAGTTGTTTTTCTTTCAAAATTTTTTACAATCATCTCAAGAGTTTATTCATTCCTTTTTTCAATTTGTAAAATAATTCTCTACTTTTTCTAATTTAAAAAAAATCTCTCTTTCTCAACTTCAAATATATTTTTGTAAAAAATGGGGTATATTAGGGGTATATTATTTTTTTATATTATGTTCCAAATAGGGGATTTTTACAAATCAATCGCAAAATAGGGGCAACCCTGAAAATATCCGGACATCCAGCGACTTTTAAAAAAACAATTCACAATTTTCAAGATCGCCGGACAGTTAATTATGAACCAAATTTCAAACCTGGAAGGTTTCAACCCGGGTAGAGATCCTGTTACACGTGAGACACTCGACACTGCTCAGCAACTTTCCGTCGAAGGTGTCGCTGATGATGCTCTTGGTCTTGATCTGCTTTTTGGTAGAATGCTTTGTGGGCGAGTTTTGCGAGGATCTTTGCTGCTGTGGAAATGAATCGTCAACAGAGCTCTTTTTACTGGTCCTGTTGGTGAATTTATTTCTCAGCTTTTCCGACTGGGAGACCCTCGAGTACCTTCGTTTGGTGCCGCGCTCTCCCTCGTCACTAAGTGAACTCTGCTCACTTACTCCCGAGTCACAGGTCTCGTACTCTGCGTCCGATTGACTCGAACCCGTCCCGTCTATCTCCGTCTCATCCTCATCCGAGGAATGTTCTCCAAAGCCCTTAAGTCTCAAAATATTCTCCCGATCCTCCTCGACGTGTTCCTTCAACTCCTCGTGCAACTGGTCCATAAAACAGCGCAAAAACTCCTGCGTGTCATGCTGATGGTAACCTCGAAACATCGGATGTACCTAAAATAAAAAAAATAAAATTTTTCTTTTATATTCTTTTTTTTTTTTAAAATTCTTTTTAATTTCTTTTTTTTTTTCTTGTTACAGTGGTCCTTAAGAGCCAACAAGTTTCACAAAAATATCAAAGAAAACTATTAATTCTATCTTATTCTATGCACTTTAAAACTCATTTTTGATCAAAATCCTACTTGCTCGCGTTCACAAAATAATAAAAAAAAACATTAATCGTTTAAACAAATTTGTTTTTATTTTATTTAAAAATAAAGGGTTTTTTTTTAAATTAGGGAAAAATTGAAAAAAAAATTAATAAATTAAGAAAATAATGGAAAATTTGAGAAAAATATTTAAAAATCGGATAAAATCATTTTTAAAAATAATAATAAATAAAAATTGGGGAAACTAATTAAAAAATTATTTTAAAATTTGAAACCTGAAGAAATAAATAATTGATAAAATCGCAGAATTTAGTATTTATTTTTTATTAAATACACTTACAAAAAAAGAATAGAAAATCTGAAAAATTAATTGAAAAAAATTAGAAAAGATAAAAATTGAAGATAAAAGCTAAAAATAATTGAAATTTAAGATAATTAATAACAAAATTTAGAAATTATGAAAACAAATTAAAATAATAAATTAACAATTGAATAAAATAATTATAATCTGAGAAAAATATTTAAAAATTTTAAAAAATAATTTTACAAATTTAATAAAATTAAAAACTCGTCACATAATTAAAAAACGTCAACGTTTCGCCAACTAATAAGAAGACCTCCTCAGGACATAAAACTAAAAATTGTAAACATTGTTACATAATTAAAATTCATAATACAGTTTTTTAGGTTAAATACAAGACATAAAACGAATACGTTATATTTTATTTATTGATATTAATTCCCAGACGTTAAAAAAACAAATTTTAGAAAATAATTTAAATTTTAGAAAATTGCCTGACAATCCTAGAAATAAATTGAAAAAAATTAGAATTATTAAAAATTGCAGAAAATAAGAAATTTGACAAAAATATTTTTCAATTTTTAGAAAATAATTTAAGAAAAAAGAATAATTAAGAATTGAAGAATATAATTGAAAAAAGTTTTTAAAATTTAGAAATTGTAGTCAATAATTTAAAAAAAGAATAATTAAGAATTGAAGAAAATAATTGAAAAATAATTAAAAGATGGAGAAAATAATTGCAAAAATGATAAAACGAAATAATATTAAACAAAATTATTTAATTAATATTAAATTATGTAATTGAAATATCATATAAATAGTTTAAAATTTTTGAAATTAGGAAAAAAATTGAAAAAGAAAATTAAAAAATTAAGAAAATAATGGGAAATTTGAGAAAAATATTTAAAAATCGGATAAAATAACTTTTAAAAATAATAATAAATAAAAATTGGGGAAACTAATTAAAAAATTATTTTAAAATTTAAAACCTAAAGAAAATAACTAAAATATGATAAAGAAGATGAGAATTTAAAAAAAAAATTGAAATAAATGATTGATAAAATTGCAGAATTTATTTATTTATTTTTTATTAAATACACTTCCCGCGGTCTTGTTTAATATTTTGTTTAATAAAAAAAGAATTGAAAATCTGAGGAATTTATAGAAAAAATTTAGAATAATTAAAAATTGAAGAAAAGAATTGAAGATAAAAGATAAAAATAATTTAATTTTAAGATAGGTAATTAATAACAAAATTTAGAAATTATGAAAACAAATAAAAAAATAAATTGACAATTGAAGAAAATAATTAAAATCTGAGAAAAATACTTAGAAATCTTAAAAAATAATTTTACAAAATGAGAATAATAATTTTAAAAAATTAGAAAATGAAGAAAATAATGGAAAATGTGAGAAAAATATTTAAATATCTGAACAAATGATTTTAAAATAAAAGAATAAATCAAAATTAGCGAAACTAATTAAAAAACGATTTTAAATCTTGAAAAAAAAATAATTAAAATATGATGAAAAGAGGTTGAAAATAATGAAAAAAAAAAATTAAATTAAAAACAAAAAATTGAAAAAAATTAGAATAATTAAAAATTGAAGAAAAGAATTGAAGATAAAAGATAAAAATAATTTAATTTTAAGATAGGTAATTAATAACAAAATTTAGAAATTATGAAAACAAATAAAAAAATAAATTGACAATTGAAGAAAATAATTAAAATCTGAGAAAAATACTAAAAATTTTTAAAAAATAATTTTATAAAATGAGAATAATAATTTAAAAAAATTAAAAAATGAAGAAACTAATGGAAAATTTGCGAAAAATATTTAAAATTCTAAAAAAATTATTTTAAAATATAAGAATAAATCAAAATTGGCGAAACTAATTAAAAAACGATTTTAAATCTTGGCTTGAAAAATAATGAAAATATGATGAAAAGACGTTCAGAAATTACAAACTTTCAAATTTTTAACTATTTTTATCATTTCTCAATTATTCTCTGCAATTTTTAATTATTTTCATTGTTTCTCACTTTTTTCCCTAAATCTTAAATCTACCTTCAGCAAATTTTAATTATTATTTTCTTTATCACAAATTTAGATTATAGTCTTAAATTTTTAATTTTTTAAATGCGCTTTTAATAATTTTCTTTTGCTTAAAAATAAATTCTGTAATATTTCTATTAGGTATTTTCTCCAATTTCTAATTATTTTCATTCTTTTGGCATAATTTAAAAAAAAATCAATTTTTTATCTAAAATTTTAATTGTTTTTGTCATCTTTCAATTATTTTTTTCAATTTTAAATTATTTTTATTATTTTTCAATTACTTCCCTCAATTTTTAAAATTATTATTCTCATTTTGTAAAATTATTTTTTACGATTTTAAAGTGTTTTTCTCAAATATCAATTATTTTCTTCAATTTTTAATTATTTTTAGCATTTCCAAATTTTCTTAAATTTCAACTATTTTTAGCTTTCATCTATTCTTTTCTTTAATTTGTAATTATTCCATTTTTTTCAAATCAAATTCTCAGATTTTAAAGTACTTTTTTTAATTTCAATTCTTTTTCTTATTTAAAAAAAATTATGCAATTTTGTCAATTATTTTTTGAATGTTAAATTATTTTTTTTTTATTTTTCAATTATTTCCTTCAATTTTTAATTAGGTATTATTTTCGTTTTGTAAAATTATTTTTTCAGATTTTTAAGAATTATTTTCTTCAATTCTTAATTATTTTTTTATTTATTTATTTATTTCATCAGTATACGGGCTATAATAATTGCCCTTTTCGTACAGAGTACTATAAAGTTAACAATTAAAAATAATAATAATAACAATAATAATAATAACGAAATTTGTGAACAAAAAATAATATCTCTTTGGCTGTCTTATAAATTATGTAACGCCACCCGTACATTAGCAACAAACGTAGTGATAGAATTTGCGAAAAAGTCGACTCTGTCGTCAAATTGGTTGGCCTCCCTCACAAGCCTGTTCATTATTTTAAAAAGTTTTCATAACTTTCAAAAATGTCTATTAATTATCTTAAAATTCAATTATTTTTAGCTTTCATCTTCAATTCTTTTCTTCAATTTGTAATTACTCTCATTTTTTTTTCAGTCAATTTCTTAGATTTTAAAGTATTTTTAAAAATATTCTGCAATTTTTTCAATGATAAATTATTCTTTTTATTTTTCAATTATTAACCTTAATTTTTAATTATTATTCTCATTTTTTAACTATTTTTTTAAGATTTTTAAGTATTTTTCTGAAATTTCAATTATTTTCTTCAATTTTTAATTATTTTCATTTGTTTTCATAATTTCCAAATTTTTTTATAAACTATCTTAAATTTCAATTGTTTTTAGCTTTTATCTTGAATTCCTCCTTTAAAGTTTAAATTCTTCTCATTTTTTTAAATTAATTTCTTAGATTTTCAAGTATTTTTTTAAAATTAATTCTTTTTTTTTATTTAAGAAAAATTCTGCGTTTTTTTCAATTTTAAATTATTTTTCTCATTTTCAATTATTTCCTTAAATTCTTAATTATTATTCTCATTTTGTAAAATAATTTTTTAAGATTTTTAAGTATTTTTCTCAAATATCAATTATTTTCATCAAATGTTAAAAATTATTTTAATTTGTTCTCAAAATTTCTGAATTTTTTTATTAATTATCTTAAATTTCAATTACATATGTTTAACTTTTATTTTAATTTCTTTTCTTCAATTTTTAATTATTCCCATTTTTCTCAAATTTCTATTTTTAATTTTTTTTTTTTTCAATTTCTCAACGTCTTTTCATCATATTATAATTATTTTTTTCAAGTTTCAAAATTTAAAATCGTTTCTTAATTAGTTTCCCCAATTTTGATTTATTCTTATATTTTAAAATAATTTTTTCCGATTTTCAAATATTTTTCTCAAATTTTCCATTATTTTCTTCATTTTTAAAATTTTTTAAATTATTACTCTCATTTTGTAAAATTACTTTTAAAGATTTTTAAGTGTTTTTCTCAGATTTTAAAAACTTTTTTCAATTGTTAATTTATTATTTTAATTTCTTTTCATAATTTCTAAATTTTGTTATTAATTATCTTAAATTTCAATTATTTTTAGCTTTCATCTTCAATTCTTTTCTTCAATTCTTAATTTTTCTAATTTTTTTCAATTAATTTCTCAGGTTTTCAATTCTTTTTTTTTTATTAAACAAAATATTAAACAAGACCGCGAGAAGTGTATTCAATAAATAATAAATAAATAAATTCTGCAATTTTATAAATCATTTATTTCAAAAAATTTTTTTTTTATTTCTAATCGTCTTTACCATATTTTAATTATTTTCTTCAGGTTTCAAATTTTAAAATAATTTTTTAATTAGTTTCCCCAATTTTTATTTACTATTATTTTTAAAAATTATTTTATCCGATTTTTAAATATTTTTCTCAAATTTTCCAGTATTTTCTTAATTTTTTCATTTTCTTTTTCAATTTGTTTTCTAATTTCAAAAATTTTAAACTATTTATATGATATTTCAATTACATAATTTAATATTAATTTAATTATTTTGTTCAATATAATTTCATTTTATCATTTTTGCAATTATTTTTTCCATCTTTTAATTATTTTTCAATTAATTTCTTCAATTCTTAATTATTCTTTTTTTAAATTATTAACTACAATTTCCAAATTTTAAAACCCTTTTTCAATTATATTCTTCAATTCTTAATTATTCTTTTTTCTTAAATTATTTTCTAAAATTTTTAAATATTTTTGTCAAATTTCTTATTTTCTGCAATTTTTAATAATTCTAATTTTTTTCAATTTATTTATCAGATTGTCAGATTGTCAGGCATTTTTCTAAAATTTAAATTATTTTCTTTAATTTCAAAACACTTCTATGATTTTTTAAATTACTTTCGACTATTTTTAATTGTTATTTTTTATTCAATTAACTCGCAAAATTTGCGATTTTTTTTAATTCTAATAGTTATAAAAGTTGTCGTATGTTAAAAAAAATTGTATTATTTATTTTTAAAATATTTATAATTGTTGTTAGCATAAGGTGACGAAACTAAATGCATACCATAGCTCGTTGTTTAATCTAGATTTTTAATAATTTCTTTAAACAATTGAAAATTGAAAACAAATTATTATTATTATTTATTATTTGCTTATGAATCCTATGATTAGTTTGAACCTAATAGGTAAGTTTCTTTTTGGTATTTTAATAAGTAAACTAAATGTCTGAAAATGATTAAAAAACTGTTTTTGGATTATTTTGAGAACGCGAGCAAGTAGGATTTCGATCAAAAAAGAGTTTTAAAGACTGAAATGCTTAGAATAAGATAGAATTAGCAGTTTTCTTCAGAGAAGCCGCAAAATCTCATTTTCAAAATTCCCTGATTTTTCCCTGGTCGCAAATTTTATGAATTTTTTTAAGTCTTGCTTTGTTTATTAGGAATTTAAAGTAATAAAATCATGAAAGATTTTTTTTTGGAAAATCCCTGAATTTTCCTGACTTGCACCCTGTTTTTTTGACATTTTTGTGAAATTTGTTGGCTTTTAAAGATCACAGTGTTGTGATAAATACCGTTCGGATCCCGGAAAGAATTCCATGTGGAACGACGTATCCTCGGGTTTTGCGATTCCACATGTCTCTGACTAAGTTAAGGTAACTGAGACTCAAGCCGTGTTTTCTGTCCTTGGAAATATAAGTCGCCATGTGAGTACAGTCCAAAAAGAACTGAGTCAATGGAGGGACATTGGACAATGCTTGAAGAGCCGCGTTCATATAACACGTATTTCCAATATTCTGAAGTCCAACCAATCCTCGAGGCTTTCCGGAAAAATCCTTGCCATCGTCAGAATCCGTACTGTCCGGAGAATCCGAGGGTGAAAATTTTTCATGCACAGCATCTCCTTTCTCGGAACTGATTCGACTTTCTCTCAATTCCTGATCTCGTCTGCTGCTATTTTCTATTAATCTGTACAAAAAAATATTATTATTATTATTAAAAATAAAATAATTTATAAGGCAAATATTACTAGAAACTTAAATGATTATATACAGGCTTCAGAGTTACAATAAAAAATATTTTAGGGGAAATAGGGGATTAAATATACAAAAATAGGGAACTTTTAGGGTACTTTAAAAACTTCATAAATAAAGATAGAACCTCGATTATTTTATTTGGGTAGGACAAAATTACAAAGTAGTAGGATAAAAAAAATAAAATTAAAATATATAATTACAGAATTTTTAAATTAATAAAAAAAAAATAATAAAATAACTACATATTGTGGAAAGTAATTTAAAACTGATAAATAATAATTACAAATTATAGATAATGAATGAAGAACTTTAGAAATAATTGAAAATTCAAATTTAAATATAAGTGTTGAGAAATAATTAAAATTTGAGGAAAATAATTGAAAAATAATAAAAAAAATTGACAATTGAAGAACATAATTGAGAAATGGGAAAAATAATTTGAAAGAGTATGGAATTCCTATATAAATTATGATCTAAGAGAAAATAATTGAAAAAAGATCAGAATAATGGTAAATAAAAAAAAAGTTGAAAATTTAGGTAATTAATTAAAAAATGATGAATAAATATAAAGTTTGAAAAAAAAACAATTAAAAAAGATTATAAAACTAATGAAAATTAAAAGAAAGAATTTAAATTTGAGATAAATAATTTAAAATTTAATAAATAATTTTAAAAATTAAAAACTGTTTCTATAATTGCAAAATTATGGAAACAACTGAAAATTGAAGACAATAATTGAAAATTGAGAAAACTATTGAAAATTGAAAAAATTAATTTAAAAATGATGAGAATTAAAAAAAAAGTTCAAAATTGATGAAAACAACCGAGAATTGAGAAAAATAATTGAAAATTTAGGAAGGTAATTAAAAAATGATGAAGGTAATTTAAAATCGAAAAAATCGATGAGAAGGTAATAAAACCAATATTTATTGAACATTGAAAAAAAAGAATTAAAATTTAAGATTAAAAATTGTAGATTATGTGAATCAATGTGAAAATAATTTTAAAAATTAGAGAAAAAAAATTGCAAAATTATAGAAATAATTCAAAATTGAAGACAGTAATTCAAAATTAAGAAAATATTTAAAAATTGAAGATAAAAATTGAGATTTAAAAGGAATAATTAAAAAAAATTACAGAATATATATAAAATTATAGAAAATAATTGGAAAATGGCGAAAATAATGATAAATTTTTAAAACTAATTGAAATTTGAGATAAATATATGGAAATTTAGTAAATTAATTACAAAATACCGAAAGTAATTGTAAATTTGAAAAATTCTAAAATTCGTTGAAAATTTAATTAATTATTTGAATTTTGAAATAGATGATTAACGGTTTAGTAAATCAGATAAAAAAGAATTTTAAAAATTATAATTTGAAGACAGAAATTGAAAAATTACAAAAATCAATTTAAAAATGATGGAAATAATTAAAAAATAATACAAATAACTGAAAATTGAGGTTAATAAATTAAAAATGTAGAAAAGTGTATGAAAAAATACTTTCTAAACTAAAAATTGGAGAAAATATTTTCAAAATTATAAAAATAATTGAAAATTAATGAAAATAAATAAAATTTATGAAAAATAAGTGATAAAATTACAAATGATTTTTGAAATTTAATAAAATAACTGAAAAATGATAAAGTCAATGAAAAAGTAATAATGAAAAAAATAATTGCAAATTTTGGAAACTAATTGAAAAATAATGAAAATATTTATAGGGGCTAATAAAAGTCATAATTTAAAAAAAAATCAAAAATTGATTTTTATAAAATATAACCAGCAGATAAAATCTCTAAATGTTTATTTGCAAGTGGTTTATTGAAGAAATGAAGAAAAAATTAAAAAAAAATAATACAAGAATGAAACAGGGACAAAAATATATAAAAAAGTAAAAACTCTTTTCAAAAAATTAAACTATTTAAGGGCATTTTTTTAAATTGAAATAATAAATAAGAAGATAATACAAAAAAAGGTTAAAATGTATTACTAAAGAGAACAGGGTTACAAATTAAATAAAAAAAGAATGAATACAATTTTGGAAAATTTAAAAAAAGTGTAAAAGAAAAGAAATTCTATGAAATAGAAGAACGATGATGAAATGAGAATATTTAGTACAAGATTAAATTTACATAATATGAAATAAAGGATTAAAGGTTTCAAAAAAGTAGAAAATCGAGAAATTTAAAAAATTTTAATAAAAGCAGAAAAAAAGAAATTTCAAATTTTCAAAAATTCGTAATTATAAGATGAAAACTAAAGAATTGAAAAGAAGAAAAAATACTCCTTAGAAATGGAAAAATGATAACAAAAATTAAAAAATTAATTAAAACGCAAGGAAGGACTAAAATAGTGTAACATCAAGAAAATTAAATAAATAGGAAGAAAATGGAGAAATCTTCTTTTCCTTAATCTAACAAACTGTAAAAAAAATGTATAAAGTACAAAAAATTTGGTTAGAATCTAAAAAAAATTAGAAATTAAAATTATGAAATAAAAAAATGTATATAAAGATAAATAAAAAATCAACAAAAGAAATTTAAAAATCCTTTAAAAATAAAAGAATTTAATCAATTTAAATCAAAAATATTTTTATAATGTTATATTTAAAACTAGTCGAACAATAAATTTAGAAAAATAAAGAAAATCTGAAAATTTTATGGAAGAGTAAGTTTGCAAAAAATCTCGCAAAAAATAGACAAGATGTGACAACAAATTAAATAAATTCACAAAAAAATGAGGGTATTTATTTTTAAAAATATAAAAATAGTTATGAAAATTAACGAAATAAAAAGTTTAGTGAATATTGTAATAAGAAAATTGTGTAAAATAATATTAAATAATTTGCATAAAAAGAAGAAAATTAAAGAAAATCTTAAAATAAAAACACAAATACAAAAAAAAAATCAAAAGTAAAATAGGTGAAAAATTCTTTAAATTTTGTAAAAATAAGAAATTATAAGATAAAAATTAAACAGGTTCGAAAAAGTGAAATCTCTTAGAAATCTTCTAAGAATTAAAAAAAGATTATTGATTATTATTCAATTATTGTGAATATGTAAAATAATTATAATATTATTAAAATTTAATTATTATGCATTTAAATTTGAATTAATTCAAATTTAAATGTTGGAACAAATTGGAATACGAGTTAATTAACGTTTAGAATTTATTTAAATTATAATGACTAAAAGATATAAAAAATGAATACTTTTTTTTTGCTATCTTCATACCAAAAATTTGTAAATCGTAGGTATTTTGATCGTTCGTATTAGCGCAATTTTTTTAAATTTTGTAAAGATTAAAATATTAAAATTGAAATTTTAAAGATTTATCCACAAATTTTTGGGATAAATTTATGGTTAATTGAAGAAAATAATTGAAATCTGAGATAAACGACTGAAAATTAAGGAACTATATTGAAATATAATTTAACAAATTAAAAATTGGAGAAAATAATTTAAAAATGATAGAAATAATTAAAAAATAATACAAATAACTGACAATTGAGATTAATAAGTGAAAAATGTAGCAAGTGTATGAAAAAATACTTTTTAAAACTAAAAATTGGAGAAAATATTTTTAAAATTATAGAAATAATTAATAATTAAAGAAAATAAATAAAATTTATGAAAAATAATTCATAAAATTACAAAATATTTTTTAAATTTAATAAAAATCAGTGTTGCCACAAATATTTTGTTATAATTTTCCCTGACTTTTCCCTGATTTCCAGACCAATTTTTTTCTTTTTCCCTGACCTTTTATGAGTTCTTAAAACCAATTTTTCGTATATTTACTATAAAACTAGATTATACAATCAATTAGAATTGGAAAAAGAAATTAAAGAAAATATAATTGAAATTTTAAAAAATGGCATATTTGAAAATATGTAGTTGGACTTCAAATACTGGAAAAAATGAAAATAATTACAAATTTTGCAAATTCATTGAAAAATAATGAAACCAATTAAAAACTGGGGAAAATGATTTAAAAATCACAGAAATATTCTCAAATTGAAGAAACTAATTGAAAGTTGAGAAAAATACTTGATAATATTATAAATTATTTGAAAAATATATTAATAATAGAAAATTAAATATCATAATGTAAATTTGACAAAAATAATTGAAAAAATTACAAAATATCTATGAAAGAGAAGAAAATAAGTGAGTTTTCAATAAAATTATTAAAAATCTCAGAAATTAATTAAAAAGAACTCCAGAATATATATCGAATAATAGAAATAAATTGAAATTTTGAACAACAATTTTAGAAATTATAATAAATAATGAAAAAAAAAAAAAAATTCGAAAATTTGGAGAAAATGTTTTTACTACCGATAAAATGGGAAAATAATTGGAACTGAATAAAATTAATTAAAAGTTGAAGAAAATAATATTGCATAAGAAGAAAATTGATGAAAAATCATTTAAAAGTAATTAAAGTTTGAGAGAAACAATTGAAAAAATTACAAAAATTATTTAAAAAACAAAAAATAATTGAAAAATGATTTTAGAAATTGAAAATTAAAGACAGTAATTTAGAATTCAGATAATAAAGAACTTTGAGCCAGTAATTTAACTAATGAATAAATGAATAAAAAATAAATAATTGAAGATTGAAAAACTAATTAAAATAATTAAAAAGTAGAGGAAATAATGATAAAAATAAATGTAAAGTAAGTCAACGATAATTCTAAATTAGGATCAATAGGCAACTGAAATTTTAGAAAATTAATCGAAAAATAATAAAAATGTTGAAAAATTGGAGAAAATACTTGCAAAATGAAACACTAGAAAAATTATTAAAAATTGAAGAAAGCAATTCAAAGTTGAGGTAATTAATTAAAAATTCAAATTTGAGAAAATTAATTGACGTATAATGAAAATAATTAAAAATTGAGACAAATAATTTTAAGATGAAATAGATAACTTGGAAACGAAGAAAATAATTTTAATTTAAAAAAATAATTGGTAAAAATACAAAATATATTTCAAGTGCTGTGGAAGAAAATAATTGCATTATTATGAAAATAATGGTAAATTGAAAAAAAAAGATAATTGAAATTTTCGTAAAGTAAATTTAAGACTTAACGAAAAAATTGAAAAATAATGAAAATAATTGAAAATTGAAGTTAATTGAAAAGTAATGAAAATGTTGAAAATTTTAGTTGGAATCATAATAGAAATTTTTTTTTAAAAATTCAAGAAATTTTACAATCACTTCAGTATTTTATTTTTGAAGTGTGGAATTGACTGAATTTTTAATCAATGCAAGTTTAAATTAATTAAGGTTTGAAGGAATTAAAATTGCTATGAGTATAAAAATTGGGGAAGTTTTAAAAAGGTAAAGAATTATATAAAATTTTAAAAATAAAATTAGTGACAAATTTGAGGTGTGGACAGAAAGAATGAATGAATGAATGAAAGAAAGAAACTTGTAAATTATTATATAAATTGTGAAATATAATTATTTTTCAGATTGCAAACATTATTTATTTTTAGTATGTTTTAAATATGACTTTCCAAAATTTGTTTAGTAAATCTCAGAAAAATATAATTTTTCATCTATTTTAGAGATTCTTTGCATTTTTCCAGTATTTTTATGAAAATCCCTGACTTTTCCCTGACCCATTTCGGTTTCCCTGACTTTTTCCTGATTTCCCTGAATTCCCTGATCTGTGGCTACCCTGAAAAATAACTGAAAATTGATGAACACAATGAATAAATGATGAAAAAATTAAAATGTAAAAAAATAATTTCAAGTTTTGGAAATTAATTGAAACATAATGAAAATATTTAAATAAGTAGAAAAAAATAATTTAAATTAAAAAAAGAATTGAAAATTGATGAAAGTTGTTGATATTTTATGAAATTACTCAAATAATAATACAAATAAATATGAATGGTATGAGTAAATTAAAAAATGATAAAAATAATTGTAAATTGAAAAAAATAATTGAAATTTGATGACAATAGTTTACAGTTTATGAAATTAGTCAAATCCTAATACAAATAAGTATGAATGGTAGGAATAAATTAAAAAATGATAAAAATAATTGTAAATTGAAAAAAATAATTGCAATCTGAGATGAAGGACAGAAAATTTAGAAAATCTATTGAAATATAATTTAATAAATTAAAAGTTGGAGAAAATAATTTAAAAATGATAGAAATAATAAAAATTTAAAGAAATTAATTTAATTTCTAAATAGGGGACATTTAGGGGAAATAGGGGACCGCCTGTGAAGCCTGCATATATAAAAACATTATTATTATCAATTAAAAAGAATTACGAATGAATTTTAAAAAAAAAGAATAAAATCCCAGTAAAAATGGATTAATTAAAGGGAAAATAGTTTAATAATGACTCACGCCTCAACAAGTAGTCGTTGCAGATCCGGAGATATATTATCAACACTGGGAGCATCGCCAGCGAATTTATTGCATGTTTTGAATTCTACTTGGTTGGAAGGATTGGGGGTGGAGTTATTCCAGGTGAAGACTTCATTGCCACATGAGTAGCACCAGAACCTGTTGGTGGAGAGGTTCATGTGAACGGCATGGTTAGGAAATTTATTATTGTGAATTGCACTATGATCTGGGTTGAAATCAGCACAGCCGACCCAACGACAATCGGGAAAAAGACATAGCCAGAGGTTAGGTCCCTCGCTATCGCAGTCTTTGCATTTGTTGAAACGTTCCTTGTACGCGATTGCTATTTCAATAATCGCCAGGTCACACTGATTCGCGACGTGCGAACAGCTCCTACCGACGTGCGGCATTTTATTATCGCGATTCTCTCTCGAAATCCAGATCGTCCCGAGTCACGGACCCGTTTTCATCAATTGTTACATTCGTCTTTTAACGATGGCGCATTTTGTTGACGTTTGCATTGCTTTTCTTTGCCAATCTGCTCGACACGAAAACGTTTGTCACTGGAGAGCGCGCTACTGTCAAATTTTCAACCGAAACTATGCGTTCAATAGATGAAAAGTACATGGGAATTTTTTAAAAAATAGCCTAAGGGCGCAAATACATGTCTGCGTCGAACGCTGCGTTCTTGCGTTGTATGGTGAGAGAGAGAAAGACAGAAACATAGTCACATCTTTGTCACTCTCACCATTCAACGCAAGAACGCAGCGTTCAACGCAGACATGTAATTGCGCCCTTACGCACAATTAATCGTAATTGCTAATCCTCAGGGTTGTGCAGTGACGCGTCACTCGAGGTTTTTTACGTATAATACGTATTTTACATAATGTAGAAAACCATGTATTATACGTATAAAATCCCCCACTCCCTCTTAATTTCCAATTTTTCATGTATAATACGCATGTATTATACGTAGAAAACCTATGTAATTTACCTCATGTATTTTACGTGCACAACCCTGCTAATCCTTAATCGTAATAATGAGAGGAAGTAGGACAGCCATATGCACCCCTGTTCGACCACGATAGCGTTAAGGGCGCAGTCCCATGATGTGGAATAGTAGAATAGTGGAATAGATTACAGCCAATCAAAATTTAGTCTCTGGCGGTAAAGTAATGTTTTCTGCTAGAGACTAAATTTTGATTGGCAGAAATCTATTCCACATCATGGGACTGCGCCCTAAAAGGCGTCGGCGTGAAAGCGGAAAGCGTAAAGTTACCAGGCTTGATGTTTTTACGTAACTTACGTAAAAATGTAATTGACGTAAAAACTTGTAAAAGTGAAGACACATGTGGAGGATAAGTGGATCACGGGAATAGAAGGACCAATAAAATAATTGGTCACATTGGAAAGCTTTCTCTGATTGGTCTATTCTATTCCGCAGATCCTCTAACCTCTGTATGTGACTTCACTCAAATGGTTGAATTTACAAACTGTCGAATGTCCACTTTGTCGAATTTCCAAATTGTAGGATTTTCATTTTGTCGAATTTTCAAATTGTCGAATATCCATTTTGCCGAATATTTATTTTGTCGAATTTCCAAATGATCGACCATCCAAATTGTTGAATGTCCGAATTGTCGAATCTCCATTTTGTCGAATTTCCAAATTGTCGATTATCCAAATCGTCGAATGTCCAAAAGATCGATTTTTTTTATATATGAGTTTCCTATCTTTGACCTGTGTTCGTATAGTAGATTGGACAAGTGCGCGAAATTAAAAATTTCCTTAATGATATTAAATTTTTTATAGTTCTGACAGTCGGCTACGCTAAAAATCATTTAAGAAGAAGAAGAAGAAGAAGAAGAAGAAGAAGAAGATATTAAATTTTGCGCACTTGTCCAATCTACTACTACACGAACACATTTCATAGATAGGAAACTCACATGAAAAAGTAATTCGACAATTTGGATATTTGATTATTTGAATATTCGACAAAGTGGAAATGCGATAATTTGGATATTCGACAAAATGGACATTTGACAATTTGAAAATAGCATGAGATAATAAAGGGCAGAGACTGTTTCTGTCCTTTTCTGTCTCATGCTCTGATCCCGTAAGTTCGAATTATTTGGAGACAAAGTTATTCAAGATAAAAAGTTCTATTGAGATTTTCCATATTTTATAGAGCAAACCAGTGTGACGTCATAAGTCCGTTAAGTTTTGTCATTTTGTCAGGAAGGATAGGCACAAAATATCCAAATTTAAATTTTCTATCTTCTTGTAATGCATGTGCCATTGCATGAGGTGGAAAAAGACAAAAGAACTAAAATGAAAAGGATGAAAAGTTTAAAAAATGAAACTTTTGTCCAGTTTAAATCAACAAATTGAAAACTTGTCCAACAGAAAGTGAAAGCAAGTCTGTTGTGAATAAAGCCTAAGTTTTGCACACAATCAAACGAAAACAGTGTCTGTGAAAAACATGTCATCTGTGTTCGCCTATCTGTCAAAAAAGAAAAGTTTTCCGATTATTTGAGTCATTCGCAGTTATTCGCATATGAAGAAAGTGGGGCGGTGAACAAAATCAACATCTTCCTAATGTTCTGAACTTTGTTTTTATTTAGAATAGAATCTAGATTTATAAAATGGCCTGGACCCACTACCAAAAAACCCTTGCCCTTCTTATGGTGGTGACAGGATCTTTTAATACTCTTTCTGTCAAGTGAGTAATCCTTTGTCTATTTTCTATCTATAGGCAATTAATTCTTCTCTCTTTTTTTTCATTTGACATGCTGATAAACTTTAATTTTAAGTTTCTTTAAATTCTCAAGAAAAACAAAGGATAATTATCAAATTTTTACCAATTTACATTACTTTTTTAAATTATCAACAATAGTCAACTATAAAACAGTAAAGTTTAATCTCAGTCGTATTTACGAGCTATTTATAGACATTTTTATAAATAAAAATTGGTTTTTTTCCAAGTAAACAATGGAAATTCTTTATTTACATTAATTTACATTTTGTGATGAAATGTATAAAGTTAAAATAAATCATAAAATTCGAACAATTGATTATTTTGAATAAAAGGGTTAATTTATTGATAGAAGTAAATTTAAAAAGTTTTTATTTCGTAAAAGAGTTTAATTTTAAAAGAAAATTGATTCAAATTTAAAACTTTACACTAAAATTAATATGTTTTACGAAATATGAATATTAGATTTCATTATTTCTATTTCTTAACTTTTGGAAATTTTAGATTGTATTTATAGTATAATTCTAAATTTGTTTTTATTTTTAGATATGCGGATAAAAGAACCGCGGCTGGACAAGATGGACAAATCAGAAATTTCGTCCATCCATTTATGCAGTCAGCTTTTATGTTTATTGGCGAAATGATGTGCTTACTAGTTTTTAAACTCGTCTATTGCTATTATAATCGACAATCAGTAAGAAAAACAAACTTCAATTTTCCTTTTATTTATTACTATTATTTAATTTATCACTATTCCTTTTATTTAGCTATTATGATTTTTAATTATCTGTTATTTTATTTTTTATTGCCCTTAAAATTCCCCATTATCTTGTGTTTCAAATAAATCAGTGTCTTCTTTCTTGTTTGTTTTAGAATGGATCTGTAGAAACGAATGCTTTGACAAAAGGATCACGTGACTTTAGTCCAACGATTCTGGCAATTCCGGCGTTATGTGATATGTTTGCAACTTCAATAATGTATATCGGCCTGACAATGACATACGCAAGCAGTTTTCAAATGCTACGAGGCGCTGTTATCATTTTCACTGGAATTTTGTCCGTGGCCTTTCTCGACCGAAAACTAGGTGCTCAAAAATGGTCAGGAATTGGTCTAGTTATTCTTGGATTGGTTGTTGTCGGTCTCACGGATTTTATAACAATGGAGGATCGTACACACGGTGCCAATGCCGTTATTACCGGAGATTTGCTCATTATTTGCGCCCAGGTTGAGCGTTTTTTTATTTTTTTCTTCAATTTGAAAATTATGCTTTTGTTTCTTTTAATTTCCACGATTTTAAGCTTTTTTCTTAGAATTTATCAATTTTTTATTACACGATACTTAATAAGTATTAATTTGTTTTTTTTTTTTAGGTAATAACAGCGACACAAATGGTAATTGAAGAAAAATATGTAACTGGCAAAGATATTCCTGCACTCCAAGCTGTTGGTTGGGAAGGTATTTTTAAATTTAATAAATTTGTTATTTTTATCATTATTTTTTAAAGACAGGGTTGCCACAGCTCAGGGAAATCAGGGAAAAGTCAGGGAAACCGAAATGGGTCAGGGAAAAGTAAGGAATTTTCATAAAAATACTGGAAAAATGCAAAGAATCTAAACAAATTTTTGAAAGTCATATTTTAAACATACTAAAAATAAATAATGTTTGCAATCTGAAAAATAATTATATTTCACAATTTATATAATAATTTACAAGTTTCTTTCTTTCATTCATTCATTCATTCTTTCTGTCCACACCTGAAATTTGTCACTAAATTTATTTTTAAAATTTTATATAATTCTTTACCTTTTTAAAACTTCGCCAATTTTTATACTCATAGCAATTTTAATTCCTTCAAACCTTAATTAATTTGAACTTGCATTGATTAAAAATTCAGTCAATTCCACACTTCAAAAATAAAATACTGAAGTGATTGTAAAATTTCTTGAATTTTTAAAAAAAAATTTCTATTATGGTTCCAACTAAAATTTTCAACATTTTCATTACTTTTCAATTAACTTCAATTTTCAATTATTTTCATTATTTTTCAATTTCTTCGTTAAGTCTTAAATTTACTTTACCAAAATTCCAATTATCTTTTTTTTTCAATTTACCATTATTTTCATCATAATGCAATTATTTTCTTCCACAGCACTTCAAATATATTTTGTATTTTTACCAATTATTTTTTTAAATTAAAATTATTTTCTTCGTTTTCAAGTTATTTATTTCATCTTAAAATTATTTGTCTCAATTTTTAATTATTTTCATTATACGTCAATTAATTTTCTCAAATTTGAATTTTTAATTAATTACCTCAACTTTGAATTGCTTTCTTCAATTTTTAATAATTTTTCTAGTGTTTCATTTTGAAAGTATTTTCTCCAATTTTTCAACATTTTTATTATTTTTCGATTAATTTTCTAAAATTTCAGTTGCCTATTATTATCGTTGACTTACTTTACATTTATTTTTATCATTATTTCCTCTACTTTTTAATTATTTTAATTAGTTTT
Source organism: Ganaspis brasiliensis (assembly GCA_037103525.1). Taxonomy (NCBI): domain Eukaryota; kingdom Metazoa; phylum Arthropoda; class Insecta; order Hymenoptera; family Figitidae; genus Ganaspis; species Ganaspis brasiliensis. The sequence continues at coordinate 277,037 of JAZKLR010000103.1, read as the reverse complement.
TCCACCTTCAATTATTTATTTTTTATTCATTTATTCATTAGTTAAATTACTGGCTCAAAGTTCTTTATTATCTGAATTCTAAATTACTGTCTTCAATTTTCAATTTCTAAAATCATTTTTCAATTATTTTTTGTTTTTTAAATAATTTTTGTAATTTTTTCAATTATTTCTCTCAAACTTTAATTACTTTTAAATGATTTTTCCTTAATTTTCTTTTTATGCAATATTATTTTCTTCAACTTTTAATTAATTTTATTCAGTTCCAATTATTTTCCCATTTTATCGGTAGTAAAAACATTTTCTCCAAATTTTCGAATTTTTTTTTTCATTATTTATCATAATTTCTAAAATTGTTGTTCAAAATTTCAATTTATTTCTATTATTCAATATATATTCTGGAGTTCTTTTTAATTAATTTCTGAGATTTTCAATAATTTTATTGAAAACTCAATTATTTTCTTCTCTTTCATAGATAATTTGTAATTTTTTCAATTATTTTTGTCAAATTTACATTATGATATTTAATTTTCTATTATTAATATATTTTTCAAATAATTTATAATATTATCAAGTATTTTTCTCAACTTTCAATTAGTTTCTTCAATTTGAGAATATTTCTGTGATTTTTAAATCATTTTCCCCAGTTTTAAATTGGTTTCATTATTTTTCAATGAATTTGCAAAATTTGTAATTATTTTCATTTTTTCCAGTACTTGAAGTCCAACTACATATTTTCAAATATGACATTTTTTAAAATTTCAATTATATTTTCTTTAATTTCTTTTTCCAATTCTAATTCATTGTATAATCTAGTTTTATAGTAAATATACGAAAAATTGGTTTTAAGAACTCAAAAAAGGTCAGGGAAAAAGAAAAAAATTGGTCTGGAAATCAGGGAAAAGGCAGGGAAAATTATAACAAAATATTTGTGGCAACCCTGAAAGGGCATCAAGGTGTCACTTGACCAGAAAACCGGGAAATTTGTTACTAATCCGAAAATTTCTTCGTGGATCTAAAAGTTCTGAGAGATTTGATCGAAAATCAAATTTTTTTATATATCACAAATCTATAATAATGGTTAATAATAAGCCGCAAGTTCTTTCATTTCTTTATTCATTTTTAGTCTGTTCACACCTGAAATTTAGCACATTGATATTTTTGGTTTTAAATAGATACTTTTTAAAAAATGAATTTTAATTGATTAATATTTAAATTTATAAATATCAGTTCAAATAATTTTAATTTCATTAATAAATTGATGTATAATTTGCAACAGTTTTTTAATATACAATTATTCTCTTTAAATTTTAGAATTATTCTTTAATTTATTTAAATCATTTTATTTTTAAATAATGAATTTTAATTGATTAATATTTAAATTTATAAATATCAGTTCAAATAATTTTAATTTCATTAATAAATAGATGTATAATTCGCAACAGTTTTTTAATATACAATTATTCTCTTTAAATTTTAGAATTATTCTTTTATTTATTTAAATCATTTTTTTTTGTTATCGATTATTCTCGCCAGTTTTCGAATTTTTCTTTCGATTGTCAATTATTTTCCTCATTTCTCAATTATTTTCTTTCATATTCAATTAAATTAGTTATTTTTTAATTTTTTGTTCTATTATAAACTATTTAAATTTCCGATTTCATTCCTAAATCTGTAATTTATTTCTTTAATTATTAATTATTGTCTTCAATTTTCAATTGAATTCTTCGCTTTTTAACTATTGTATGTAATATTCAATAATTCTCGCATTTTCTCAATAATTTTCTTGAAATTTCAATACAATTCTTCAATTTTTATTAATTATCTACAATTTTTCCTATAATTTTGGTCAGTTTTCAATTGACAATTTCTTATTCTCCTTCAGTTTTATGATTATTCATTAATTTTACAAACATTTTTGTTCAAATGCCGAAATTTCTCATCATTTTTCGATTTTTTTTTCAATTATTTATTATTTTTGTTAATAGTTAATTATTTTCGTCAATATTTAATTATTTTCGTCATATCGTAATTTTTCTTTTAATTATCAATTATTTTCCTGAAATTTCCATTTAATTCTTTAATTACTAATTTATTTCTTCAATTTTGAATTATTTTCTTCAATTCTCAAATATTTTCTTTATTTTTCGATTATTTTAATCCATTTTCATTTAATTTTTCAATATTTACTAATTCTCGGACTTTTTCAATTTTTTTTTTCATTTATATGAATTGTTTTAAACTTTCAATTGATTATTCAATTCTAGAACTATTCTTTTCAATTCTCAGTTAATTTTTTAGATTTAAATTCCACTTTTCAATTTTCGATTATTTTCTTTAACATTAAAATATTCTTGCCTTTTTTCTATTATCATTAATCTTCTTTAATTTTAAATACAATTGTTCAATTATTTTCTTTAATTATAAATTCAATTTTTCAATTTTTATTTCCATTTCTCAGTTTTCAATTGTTTTTCGCTGTGTTCATTAATTCTCGGCTTTTTTCAATTTTTAAAAATATACTCCATATTTCAATTCCATTCTTTAATTTTTATTTATTTTTTACAATTTTTTTTACATAATTTTCATCAGTTTTTAATTGACAATTATTATTCTCCTTCAATTTTATAATTATTCATTAATTTCACAAATTTCTTTGTTCGAATGTCGATTATTCTCACAATTATTCGAATTTATTTTTAAATTGTTAATTATTTTCGTCAATATTTCATTATTTTCGTCATATTGTAATTTTTCTTGTAACTATCAATTAGTTTTTTTAAATTTCCATTTAATTCTTTAATTTCCAATTTATTTCTTCAATTTTTAATTACTTTCTCTGATTCTCAAATATTTTTTTAATTTGCGATTTTTTTTTATTCCTTTTCATTTAATTCCTTAATATTAAATAATTCTCGAACTTTTTCAATTATTTTTTTCACTAATAAAAAATTGTTTTAAAATTTGAATTCAATTATTCAATTCTAGACCTTCAATTCTTTTCAATTCTCAGTTATTTTCTACAAATTGAAATTCCTCTTTTCAATTTTCAACCGTTTTTATTAATATCAAAAATTATCGTCTTTCTTCTAATATTTGTTTCAATCAATTCTTCAATATTTAGTAATTCTCGGATTTTTTCAATTATTTTTTTCACTCATAAAAATTGTTTTAAAATTTTAATTTAATTATTCAATTCTAGAACTATTCTCTGCAATTCTCAGTCATTTTTTTCAAATTTAATTTCCACTTTTCAATTATTTTCTTTAATATTAAAAAATTATCGCATTTTTCTATTATTTTTTTTCGATTATCATTAAAATTCATTAATTTTAAATACAATTGTTCAATTATTTTCTTTAATTTTTAATTCCATTCTTCAATGTTTTTCTTCTATATTTATTAATTCTCGGCTTTTTTCAATTAATTTTTTTCAATTTTCAAGTATATTCTTCAAATTTAAATTCTATTCTTCAAGTTTTAATTGCTTTCTTTAATTTTCAATTATTTTCTTCAATTTCAATTATTTTTCATTATTTTCAATCCAGTTGTTAAATGTGCATTTATTTCCGACAATTATTCTTATAATTTTCTTAATTTTACTTATTTTCTTTAAATTTAATATTTCTTTCTATCATTTTTCAACTATTTTGTTTAAATTTTAAATTTCTCGTTTAATTTTTTCAATTATTTTTCTCAGTTGTCTATTAATCCTATTAATCTATTAATCCTTCAATTATTAATTATTTTCCGCAATTTTTAATTATTTTCTTCAATTTTTTCAATTTTCAATTAGTCTCTTAAAACTTTATAATTATTTTTATAAATAATTTAATTTTTTTTATAATTATTTCTTTGAGTTTTTTAATTTTTTTTTGTTTGTATATTGACCGGGAATTTAATTTAATAAAAAAGTAGCCACCCTGATGGACCTTTTTTTATTAATTTTTTGAGAAATTTAATCGTTTTTAAAAAACCACTAATTTTTTGTACTTTTAAACAGGAATTTTCGGATTTATCGGCATTTGTCTGGCAATGATTCCACTTAATTATATTCACGCACCGCCTCCTTTCACGGACAATTCTCGAGGAACAATGGAAGACACAATTGACGCTTTTATTCAAATTTATCATAACGGACGACTTTTTATGGCCATCGTTGGTAAGTTTTTAATTTATTTTTCCCTTTTCGTTAATCTTTTGACACTTTTTTCGAAATTTGTACATTAAAATATTAATTAATTTCCAGGAATAATGTTCAGTATTGCGTTTTTCAATTTTGCGGGCATCAGCGTTACCAAAGAATTGAGCGCGACGACGAGAATGATTTTGGACAGTGTGAGAACTTTGGTAATTTGGGCTGTTTCCCTTGCCGTTGGATGGCAAAGTTTTCATTATTTGCAGGTATTTATATTTTAGTTTAAAAATTTTTTTAGTTAAGAAAATTATCACAATTAAGAAGCAAATTTAATTATTAATTTAAAATCAATTTTTACAGCTTTTTGGATTCGCGTTTCTTCTGCTTGGAATGACTCTTTATAATGACGTTATTATTCCACAATTGACGAAAAAGTGTCTTTGTTCAATTTCAAGATTATTGTATAATCGACCACCTGCTCAGGATCAAGAAAGAATCGTCAACACGGCTGCTGACGACGTTGAAAATCCTTGATAAATACCCGATTCCGTTCTAACTCAGAAATTACATTTTATACTAATTTTCTACTTTTTGTCAATTTTTTTAATCGTGAGTACAGTTTTCTGACAATATTCCTCATTTTTATTAATATTATCAACTTCGAGATTTCTTTCTTCGAATAGTTACCAAAATTACCAAAAAAATTGGTATCTTTTAAAATCGACTGAAAAGGGTGCTTGTAATATTTTTTACAACTAGATTTAATTAATTTTTCAATTCACGAGAAAGTGAATTTTTAATTTTTTTTCATTTCCCGACATTTAATATTAATTTCTTGACAATTCAATATTGTATGTGATTGACAATGGGAAAGAAATGACACTTGATTTATAACGTGTACATTTATTTGTTATCACTAAAAAAAATAAAGTTGTAAATAGTTTCTTAATCTCTCAAGTTTTATTTACATTCGATAAAATATTCCTGAAAACTTTGGGCTGAACTTGCTTTAAAATTACAATGGTCAATGTAACTATACACAAGTAAATGTATAAAAAATACAATCGTCAGTTTAAAAATAAATTTATTTCTCCTAAACTATACTTATATTTAACAAAATTTAAAGTACAAAAAGTTGGATCGTTAATTCGTAACGATAAATTTGTTTGCAGATTCAAATCAACGTGAAGGTATATAATAATACCTTTGTTTAATTAATTACAAAATTAATATAATCGAGATAGAAAAGTCGTATTAATTCGTAGCTACGACTTACGATAGCTAATTTTATAAAAATTAAAAGGTATCTCTAAACTTAAAGAATAAAAAATACTCTTTGAAAAAGGCACCTGGTTTCAGTTAAAAAATTGAAAACTGAAGAAAAAAATTACAAATAATAGAGAGTTGTCTCTAATTGACTGTGGGGTACTTTTTGAATGGCTTGAGCAACCAGAGCAGCTAATTTGTGGGCGTATTGGCACGGGGCCGGAACTTTAACAGGTCCACAGTAATTGTAGTACATTTGTGTCAGTTTGTACGTCATCCTTTGAATTCTGTCTGGTGGCCAATTCGTGGAATCGTAAACAACATTGTAAGATGATGGGGTTACAGTTCCTTTTCCACCGCTTTGCGAAATGAGGAAGAAATCGTATCTGAAAAGAAAAATAATATTTTAGTGATTTTAATTAAAATAAATTAGTTAATGATGTTTGCAAGGTGTCTCGCGAATTGAAAAAAGATTCGAGACTTTTTCAAAGATAAAAATGAATCCATTTTTTAAGAATCGAAACAAAAAGTTGAACATTTTAAAGAACGCCGGGAACCTCTTTTGATATTAAAATATATTATATTTTCTTATGTACAGGGCTGCCAACGGGATTTGCAGATTGAAAATAGTAAAAAAGAAGGGGACATTTTAAAATAAAAAAGTAAATAAATAGTGAGATTCTAAGTGAATGAAGTGAGTAAATAAATTTTAAATTCATGACAATAATATAAAGATTCAGGAAAGACTTTGAAAATTGAAGAAAATAATTCAAAACTGGAAAAAAATATTTGAAATATAAGGAAAATAATTGAAAAATGACAGACAGGAATTCAAATTTGAAAAAAAATTGTAAAATGACAAAACGAATTGAGAAATTGATTACCAATCAAAAAATGAAGACAAAAGTAAAAATAAAATTATACAAAATAATTAAAATTTGAAAGGATAATCGAAATGTTTAAAAAGTAATTCTAAAATGGCAAAAATAGTAGAAATATGAAGAAAACAATTGAAAAATGACAATAATACTTTTGAATAAAGACAAAAGTAATTGAAATTTAAAGAAAATAAATTTTAAAAATTCATGACAATAAAAAAAATTTTAATAAAATAATTAAAATTTGTTGAAAATAATTGTAAAATGGCAAAAATAATAGAAATATAAAGAAAATAATTGATAATAGAACGACTTAAATTCAAGATCGCAAAAATAATTAAAATATGAAGATAATAAATGAAGAATGATAATAACAGTTCAAATTTTGAAAAAAAATTGTAAAATGACAAAACTAATTGAAGAATTGATTATAGTAAAAAAATGAACGCAAAAATGGAAAAATTAAAACAAAATAATTGAAATTCGTAGAAAATAATTGAAATATAAAGATAATAATTTTAAGAAAAAAAAGTAATTACAATTTGAAACAAATAATTTGAGACTGGTGTAACAAATTAACATGTTAAGTACAATAATTGAAATAATGAAAATGCTGAGAAACTAATTAAATAATGACATAAATAATATAAATCTAGTTTAAAAAAAAAAAATTTATAGACAAGAATTGAAAAAAATATTAGAAGTTTCAGGAAAATAATTAAAAGTTTGAGAAATTAATTGAAGTATGAAGAGAATAATTCAAGAATGTCAAAAAAAAGATTTAAATATGAAGGAAGTAATTAAAATTTGAAGAAAATAATTGAAATTTATAGACACTAATTGAAAAAGGTGTAAAAATTAATAAATGCATGCCAATAATAAAAAGAATGAGGAAAATAATTGAAAAATAGTGTAAAAAATTATCAAATTCATGACAATAAAAAAAATTGTAGAAAATAATTCTAAAATTGCAAAAATAGTAGAAATTTGAAGAAAATAATTGGAACATGACAAAAATAAATAAAAACTTGTGTAATAAATTTCAATATTAATGACAATAATTTAAAGACTTTAGAAAATAATTGATAATATTGAACAAATTAAATTCAAAAACGCAAACATGATTAAAATAAAAAGATTACAATAATTCAAATTTTAAAAAAAATTGTAAAATGACAAAAATAATTAAAAAATTGATTAAAAATCACAAAATGAAGGCAAAAATTTATGAATTCAAGCAAAATAATTGAAAAAGGTGTAAAAAATGTAATAAATTCATGACAATAATAAAAAGAATATAAAGAAAATGATTTAAATTTTAATAAAATAGTTGAAAACTGGTGTAAGAAATTAAAAAATGCATGCCAATAAGAAAAATATATAATAATTGTAATTTTAAGACAATAGTTGAAAAATGACAAAAATACATAAAAATAAATAAAACCTTGTGTAATAATAAACTTACATGACAATAACTTATATTATATATTAATATTAATAATTGAAAAGATGTAAAAATAATTGATATTTGGAAAAACTTAATTTAAAATCTCAAAAATACTTGTAATTTGATAAAAGTACTTTTAATAAGGCAAAAATAATAAAGAGGTGTAGAAATTAAATATTCGTAGACTGTAATTAAAAAATTGACGTTGTGACCAGAATATAAACAAAGCAATTAATTTATACAGGGTTGCCACAAATATTTTGTTATAATTTTCGCTGACTTTTCCCTGATTTCCAGACCAATTTTTTTCTTTTTCCCTGACCTTTTTTGAGTTCTTAAAACCAATTTTTCGTATATTTACTATAAAACTAGATTATACGCAATGAATTAGAATTGGAAAAAGAAATTAAAGATAATATAATTGAAATTAAAAAAAATGGCATATTTGAAAATATGTAGTTGGACTTCAAATACTGGAAAAAACGAAAATAATTACAAATTTTGCAAATGCATTGAAAAATAATGAAACCAATTAAAAACTGGGGAAAATGATTTAAAAATCACAGAAATATTCTCAAATTGAAGAAACTAATTGAAAGTTGAGAAAAATACTTGATAATATTATAAATTATTTGAAAAATATATTAATAATAGAAAATTAAATATCATAATGTAAATTTGACAAAAATAATTGAAAAAATTACAAAATATCTATGAAAGAGAAGAAAATAATTGAGTTTTCAATAAAATTATTGAAAATCTCAGAAATGAATTAAAAAGAACTCCAGAATATATATTGAATAATAGAAATAAATTGAAATTTTGAACAACAATTTTAGAAATTATGATAATTAATGAAAAAAAAAAATTCGAAAATTTGGAGAAAATGTTTTTACTACCGATAAAATGGGAAAATAATTGGAACTAAATAAAATTAATTAAAAGTTGAAGAAAATAATATTGCATAAGAAGAAAATTGATGAAAAATCATTTAAAAGTAATTAAAGTTTGAGAGAAATAATTCAAAAAATTACAAAAATTATTTAAAAAACAAAAAATAATTGAAAAATGATTTTAAAAATTGAAAATTGAAGACAGTAATTTAGAATTCAGATAATAAAGAACTTTGAGCAAGTAATTTAACTAATGAATAAATGAATAAAAAATAAATAATTGAAGATTGAAAAACTAATTAAAATAATTAAAAAGTAGAGAAAATAATGATAAAAATAAATGTAAAGTAAGTCAACGATAATTCTAAATTAGGATCAATAGGCAACTGAAATTTTAGAAAATTAATCGAAAAATAATAAAAATGTTGAAAAATTGGAGAAAATACTTGCAAAATGAAACACTAGAAAAATTATTAAAAATTGAAGAAAGCAATTCAAAGTTGAGGTAATTAATTAAAAATTCAAATTTGAGAAAATTAATTGACGTATAATGAAAATAATTAAAAATTGAGACAAATAATTTTAAGATGAAATAGATAACTTGGAAACGAAGAAAATAATTTTAATTTAAAAAAATAATTGGTAAAAATACAAAATATATTTCAAGTGCTGTGGAAGAAAATAATTGCATTATTATGAAAATAATGGTAAATTGAAAAAAAAAGATAATTGAAATTTTCGTAAAGTAAATTTAAGACTTAACGAAAAAATTGAAAAATAATGAAAATAATTGAAAATTGAAGTTAATTGAAAAGTAATGAAAATGTTGAAAATTTTAGTTGGAATCATAATAGAAATTTTTTTTTAAAAATTCAAGAAATTTTACAATCACTTCAGTATTTTATTTTTGAAGTGTGGAATTGACTGAATTTTTAATCAATGCAAGTTCAAATTAATTAAGGTTTGAAGGAATTAAAATTGCTATGAGTATAAAAATTGGGGAAGTTTTAAAAAGGTAAAGAATTATATAAAATTTTAAAAATAAAATTAGTGACAAATTTGAGGTGTGGACAGAAAGAATGAATGAATGAATGAAAGAAAGAAACTTGTAAATTATTATATAAATTGTGAAATATAATTATTTTTCAGATTGCAAACATTATTTATTTTTAGTATGTTTTAAATATGACTTTCCAAAATTTGTTTAGTAAATCTCAGAAAAATATAATTTTTCATCTATTTTAGAGATTCTTTGCATTTTTTCAGTATTTTTATGAAAATCCCTGACTTTTCCCTGACCCATTTCGGTTTCCCTGACTTTTCCCTGATTTCCCTGAATTCCCTGATCTGTGGCTACCCTGAAAAATAACTGAAAATTGATGAACACAATGAATAAATGATGAAAAAATTAAAATGTAAAAAAATAATTTCAAGTTTTGGAAATTAATTGAAACATAATGAAAATATTTAAATAAGTAGAAAAAAATAATTTAAATTAAAAAAAGAATTGAAAATTGAAGACAGTAATTTAGAATTCAGATAATAAAGAACTTTGAGCCAGTAATTTAACTAATGAATAAATGAATAAAAAATAAATAATTGATGGTGGAAAAACTAATTAAAATAATTAAAAAGTAGAGGAAATAATGATAAAAATAAATGTAAAGTAAGTCAACGATAATTCTAAATTAGGATCAAATAGGCAACTGAAATTTTAGAAAATTAATCGAAAAATAATAAAAATGTTGAAAAATTGGAGAAAACACTTGCAAAATGAAACACTAGAAAAATTATTAAAAATTGAAGAAAGCAATTCAAAGTTGAGGTAATTAATTAAAAATTCAAATTTGAGAAAATTAATTGAAGTATAATGAAAATATTAAAAAATTGAGACAAATAATTTTAAGATGAAATACATAACTTGAAAACAAAGAAAATAATTTTTATTTAAAAAAATAATTGGTAAAAATACAAAATATATTTGAAGTGCTGTGGAAGAAAATAATTGCATTATGATGAAAATAATGGTAAATTGAAAAAAAAGATAATTGTAATTTTCGTAAAGTAAATTTAAGACTTAACGAAGAAATTGAAAAAAAATGAAAAAAAAAATGAAAATAATTGAAAATTGAAGTTAATTGAAAAGTAATGAAAATGTTGAAAATTTTAGTTGGAATCATAATAGAAATTTTTTTTTAAAAATTCAAGAAATTTTACAATCACTTCAGTATTTTATTTTTGAAGTGTGGAATTGACTGAATTTTTAATCAATGCAAGTTCAAATTAATTAAGGTTTGAAGGAATTAAAATTGCTATGAGTATAAAAATTGGCGAAGTTTTAAAAAGTTAAAGAATTATATAAAATTTTTAAAAAAAATTTAGTGACAAATTTCAGGTGTGGACAGAAAGAATGAATGAATGAATGAAAGAAAGAAAGAAAGAAAGAAAGAAACTTCAGGGTGTCTACTAATTTCGTCCCACAAAATTCCCGGTCATTAATTAATAATTAAGAATTAAAAGAAACAATTAATAATGAAAAGAAATAATTAATAATGGAAAGAAATAATTGAACAATGACAAAGATATTTGACAATTAGAAACAAAATTAAAAAAAAAAGTAAATATTAATATACAATTGAACAATAATTGAAAAAATTGAACAATGGTTATTAAATTCAAAGAATATAATTAAAAATTGGTCAACTAGATAGAAAATCAAAAAAAAAAATAATTTAAAATTTAAGTTAATAATTCAAAATTGAAGAAATAAATTGATAATTAAATAAGCAAATTGAAATCAGAAAAACACAGAATTATTGAATATTAAAAAAAAAAAAAAAACAATTGATAATTCAGAAATAAAATTGAAATTCGAATACAATATTTGAGAATTAAAGAAAATTACTGTACAATTGGATTGAAAAAAGAAGAAAATAATTTATATTAAAAAAAAAATGTAAAATGACAGGAATTATTTAATATTCAAGAAAACATTAAAAATTGAAGAATAGAATTGTTATTTAAAGAAATTATTTGAGAATTGAAAAAAATAATTGAACAATTAAATTGAAAATAGAAGAAAACATGAAATAAATAACTGATAATTGAAAAAAAATAATTGAGAAAAGTCGAGATTACTAAATATTGAAACAAACAATTGAAAATTAAACAAAATAATTAAAAATTAAAGAAAATAATTGAAAACTGAAGAAAATAATTAAAAATGGAAGAAAGTACTTAAAAATTAAATACAATATTTGGAAACAGCAGAAAAATTTAGAAATCGACGGAAATAATTGCGAATTTATGAAAATAATTTAAAAATTCTCAATTTAAATAAAAATTGAAAGAAAAACATAATTTAAAAAAGCTGAGAATTGTTAAATATTGAAGAAAATTGAGAAGAAATTGAAAGAAATTGAGAAACTGAAAGAAATATGAAAAAATATTTGGAAATTGAAAAAAATAGTTAAGAATTTAAAAAAAATCATTGTAAAAAGCATAGAGTTATTGAATATTGAAAACATAGAATATAGAATTATAGATATAATATTATAATATAGAATTTGAAGAAAACAATAAAAAATATCGGGCAAGTACGAGTTACACTCGTACCAAGTCGAAGGGTTCCGTACCGCTCTATTTTTTTTTAATTATATGAGTCAGAGATTATTTGAATAATAATTTAAATAATGATAAATTAAAATAATTTTTTTTATTTTTAAAGAAATTTAAGTATAAACTTAATGATTTTTATAAGATTAAAAATTTCCAATTAAATAGACTAAGCTTTTTTATATAATTTTAAATTTTAAAGCCAAAAAAAATTTTTTTTTTTAATTTTTTTTTATTTTTTAACTTTTAAAGTAATTTAAACATAAACATAAACATTTTGTAAAAGAAATTAATCTGAAACTATAAAATACTGTAGCTGTTTAGAAGAAAAAAATTTTTTTTTGGTAAAATTTCAGTTTTTGGAAAAAATGTTATGATAATAAATTTAAACCACAATTTTTATGGTTTTATAAAAAATTCTGCATAAAATTACACATTTTTAACCAATTCCCAACCTTTCAGGATAAACACGCTGAGCTCTAGCATAGGTGTTTTTTGTCATTTTTCAACTTTTCATTAATAACTTTTGAAAATTAAGTCCAGCAACGTTCGCTATATTTTTCCTGTAATCTACACGTAAAAATACCTAAATAGACCAAATTTCAAACCTCTAGGTCAAATGGTTTGGAAGATAAGGGGGGGGGGGGGACACGTTTTTTTTGAAAAAAAAAGTTTTTCCTTGACAACGCTATGATCATCACCTCCAATCATGTTCTCTATATTTTTCCTGAACTCTACTCGCGAAAATACATATGTGTACCAAATTTCAATACTCTAGGTCAAATAGTTTAGGAGATAAGGGGGGGGGGGGGGGTAAATAGGCATTTTAATGCATTTTTTGAAAAAAATCTTGTTATTTCCTTGACAACGCTATGAACATCACGTTCAATCATGTTCGCTATATTTTTCCTGTAATCTACACGTGAAAATACATAAGTGTACCAAATTTCAACTCTCTATCTCAAATAGTTTGGCCGCTAGGGGGGGGGGGGGGGGTAATTGTTTTGGGCGACGGACAAACGAGTGAAAACATAAGGGTTCCGTTTGGACACTTTGTGTACGGAACCCTAATGAAGAAAAATTTGAAGAAATTAATTAAAAATTGAAGAAAATAATTTGAAATTGAAGAAAATGATATTTTATGAAAATTGTTGAATAATAATAATTGATGAATTGAATTGAAGTTTCAAAAGCATAATTGATAATTGAAAAAAAATGAAAAAAGCAGAGAATTATTGATTATAGAAGAAAATAATTGAAAATTGGAGGAGTTATTGAGATGTGAAATAAATAAATGATGATTGAAAAAAATAGTTGAAAAAGTCGAGAATTATTGAATATTGAATTAAATAATTAAAAATTGAAGGAAATAGTTGAGATCTGAAGAAAATAATTAAAAATTGATGAAAATAATTAAAAATTGAAGAAAATAATTGAAAATTGAATCAAATAATTGGCAATTCAAAAAAAATAATTTATAGTTGAAGAAAATAATTAAAAATTGATTAAAATAATTGAAAATCGTAGAAAATTTTTCAGAATTGAATAAATTAATTAGAAATTGTTGAAAATAATTGAAAATTGAAGAAAATAATTGGCAATTGAAGAAAATAGTAGAAAATCGAAGAAAATAATTGAGAAATGAAGAAATAATTATAAATTAATGAAAATAATTCAAAATGGAAGAAAATAATTGAGAACTGTAGAAAATAATTGGAAATTGAAGAAACTAATTGAAAATTGAAAAGAATTTATTATCCCAGAAAAAAATTCCCGGTTTAACGTAAAATTCCTGGTTAATTCCCGATTTTTCCCGGTTAGTAGACACCCTGAAACTTGTAAATTATTATATAAATTGTGAAATATAATTATTTTTCAGATTGCAAACATTATTTATTTTTAGTATGTTTAAAATATGACTTTCAAAAATTTGTTTAGTAAATTTCAGAAAAATATAATTTTTCATCTATTTTAGAGATTCTTTGCATTTTTCCAGTATTTTTATGAAAATCCCTGACTTTTCCCTGAATTCCCTGACCTGTGGCAACCCTGCAAATATTTAAAGTAACCGAATTCTCACCTGGCAGGATTCGTGACGACGTCATCGACAACAGTTCCTGGAGGGGCATTCATGTCCCGATAAAAGAATCTCGTGTTGATTCTTTTGGTGACGATGATGAAGGCGAATTTCAGAGGAACATCGCCGTAAAGTTCAGTCAGTTTTTTCTTGATTTCTTCAACCTCGATTTCCATAACGAAGGGAATTTGTCCTTCGCCAACTCCGTCTCTGTAGAAGACAATCAACGAAGGCAAAACTCCATTCACTTGTCGATATTTGTGGCAAGCTTTCACCATATTTACACTCATGTCATTCGAGAGCTCTTCACCTGTCGTGTGTGCACTCACCGTACTATAATACCTGCTAAAATTTTTGTTGAGTGTCGCGACCAGAGCACCTGCAATCACACACAACATTTATTTATTTATTTATTTATTTAAAGAGAGAGTTTGAAAGGAACTTAAAATTAAAAGAAAATTTGAAATTCAAGAGAGAAAAAGTGAAAAATAAATCATAAAATTGAAAGAATTGGAGAGAACTTACCGAAATCTCGTCCCTTTGATGTTTTATCGTGGCAGACGTCGAAACCAGCGACCATAATATTTCCTGCGGGGATGTCGACGGTCCAGGGTGCTCCTCCGAGTTTACAATTCATTTGAATGGCGATTTTGGTGGCGGCTGTTAAATTGGGTCTTCCCTTCGAGGTGATTGTTCTCTTCATGACGACTTGAGACAAACACGGCCTGTCTACACAGCATTTTTTTTTTATTGCCGAGTAACAATCGAGATTATTGTTCGAGACGATGCACAGAATCAATTGAGGATTTGATCGACTCATTATATTCTCCAAGGCATTACAGAACGAAGTCGTTCGATCATCCGGAATTTCCTGAATTCTTGGCTGCGCGACTGGGAACTGCATTCCTTGAGCTGCTCTCATTATACCGCTGACCAGATCCTGGAAAAGTCAATTTTATTAGTATATTTTGTTTTCTAGTACATCAAATTTTAAAACATTCTTTATCTGGGTGGCCACTTTTTTTATGAAATTAAATTCCCGGTCACAAATTTTCGAAGAAAATAGTATTTTTAATTTTGTGAAATTCGCGTTTGTATTTAAAATATAACTTTATAGTTAAATTTCAAATTTATACATTCTTGTAAACTTCTTAATTGTAATTAAAGCTTAGAAAGGTTTATTACGACAAAATATTAAAATTTACATTTCTGGACTAAACTTATTTATCTTAAATGTTGGTCAATTAAAGAGCAAATCTTAAATTTTTACAAATTAGTTGAAAAGTTATAGGAATTACAAGAAATAAATAATAAAAATAATTGCAAATTAAACAACTGGATTAAAATCGAAAAAAATAATAAAAAAATTAAAGAAATAAATAATTGTAAATTTTAGAATGAAATTAAAATTTGAAAACATAATTAGTAATTAAATAAAAAATTACCAAATGACGAAAATAATTGATGATTGAAAACAAAATTCAAAAAATGGCTAGTTTAATATACCAGAACAAAATAATTTAAAAAATTAAAGAGTATGTAATTAAAAAATTTTAAGATAAAACAAAATTCGAATAATAACTAGATTGATATACAACCGAACAAAATAATTAAAAAAAAATCAAAAAATAATTATAAAATTTTAGGATAATAATTTAAAATTGTAAGAATAGTAGGAAATAATTAATAATTAAAGAAAATATGTAAAAAATGACGAGAAGAATTGAAAAAAATATGTAAAAATGATTAAAATAATTGTCAATTGAAAACAAATTTCGAAAAATGACTAGATTAATAGACAAATATTACAAAATGATGGAAATAATTGTCAATTGATATAGAAATTTGAAAAATACGCTAGATAAATACGCAACCGAACAAAATAATTTGAAAAACCTAAGAATTATAAAATTTGAAGATAATAATTGAAAAGTTAAAAAAAAATATGTAAAAAATGACGAGAAAAATTTTTAATTTGAAAACAAAATTTCAAAAATACTAAATTAATAGAAAACTGAAAAAAATAACTTAAAAAATTAAAGAAGAAATATTAAATTTAAAGAAAATAATTGCAAATTGAAAAATTAAGAAAATTGTAAGAATAATTGTCGGAAATAATTGCACATTTAATAACTGGATTTAAAATCGACAAATATAATGAATATTAAAAAAAAAATAATACAAAATTTAAAAAATAAATTGAAAATTTAAGATAAAAACCGAAAATATAAAAATTAAAAAAAAATGAATAGATTAATAGACAATTGAAATAAATAATTGAAAATTGAAAAATGAAGAAAATTATAGAAATAATTGTTTAAAATAATTGCACATTTAACAACTAGATTGAAAATCGAAAAAATAATTAAAATTGAAAAAGATATTAAAAATTGAAAAGAGCAATTAAAAATTAAAGAATAATATTGAAATATTAAAAAAATATACTGAAAATGCAAAAAATACCTAATCAAATAAGCAGAAAATTAACAAAATACAGAAGAAAACAATCGAAAACTGAAGAATGGAAATAAAATTTGAAGAATGAAATTAAAAATTTAAGAAAATAATTGAATAATTGTAATTTAATAATTGTAATAATTGTAAAATAATTGTATTTAAAATTAAAGAAACTTAATAGAAATTCAAAAAAAAAAGATAGAAAAACGGAGATAATTTTTTAATATTAAAGAAAATAATCGAAAATTGAAAAGTGTAATTTAAATTTTAAGAAAATAACTGAGAATTAAACAGAATAACTCTAGAATTGAATTGAATTTTTAAAACAATTTTGATGAGTAAAAAAAATTATTGAAAAAATCCGAGAATTATTGAATATTGAGAAATTAATTGAAAATCGATAAAAATTAATAGAATTAATTAAATTGAAATTTTAAGAAAATAGTTGATAATTGAAAAAAAAGTTTAAAAAGACTAAATTAATTAAATATTTAAGAAAATAATTGAGAAATGACGAAAATAATTGTCACATGAAAACAAAATTCGAAAAATAACTGGAATAATAGATAACTGAAAAAAATAATTGAAAAAATTAAACAAGAAATATTAAATTTATACAGAAAATAATTGCAAATTGAAAAATTAAGAAAATTCTAGAAATAATTATTGGAAATAATTGCAAACGGAACAACTGGATTGAAAAAAGAAAAAATATTTCAAATTGAAAAAAATAATTGAAAATTGAAGAGAATACTTCTAGAATTGAATAATTGAATTGAAATTTTAAAACAATTTTTATGAATCAAAAAACTAATTGAAAAAATCCGAGAAATATTTAATATTGAGAAATTAATTAAAAATCGAAAAAATTAAAAATAATGGAAAATTAATAAAAATACTTGAAAATTGAAGAAAATAAATTATGTAAATGGAAATTTAAAGAAAATAATTGATAATTAAAAGAAAAACTTCAATATGACGAAACTAATTAAATGTAGACGAAAATAATAAACAATTGAAAAAAAATTCTAAAAATGGTGAGAATAATCGGCATTCCAAAAACAATTTTTTTAAAATTAATAAATTATCATAAAATTGAACGAGAATAATAAATTGTTAATTAAAATTGAAAACTGATGAAAATTATGGAAAAAAATGTAGAAAATAAATGAAAATTGAAGAATTGAATTGAAATTTCAAGATAATAATTGATAATTGAGAAAGTGCGAGAATTATTGAATATTAAATAAAATAATTGAAAACGCAGAAAGTAATTGAAAATCGAAAAAAATAATTGAAATTGAAAAAAATAATAAAAAATATTGAGGAAAAGAATTGAAAATTGAGGAAAAGAATTGAAAATGAAGGAAATAAATTGAAAAATTGAGAATTAAAGTAATATTTGAAAAAATAATTGACAGTTGAAAAAAATTACAAATTGACGAAAATTATTGATAATTGAAAACAAAATTTAAAAATGGTGAGAATAATTAGCATTCCAAAAACAATTTTTTTTAAAAATTAATGAAAAATCATAAAATTGAACGAGAATAATAAATTGTCAATTGAAATTGAAAACTGATGAAAATTATGGAAAAAATTGTAGAGAATAAATGAAAATTGAAGAATTGTATTAAAATTTCAAGATAATAATTGATAATTGAGAAAGTGCGAGAATTATTGAATATTAAATAAAATAATTGAAAACGCAGAAAGTAATTGAAAATCGAAAAAAATAATTGAAATTGAAAAAATAATAAAAAAAATTGAGGAAAAGAATTGAAAATTAAGGAAATAAATTGAAAAATTGAGAATTAAATTAATATTTGAAAAAATAATTGATAGTTGAAAAAAATTACAAATTGACGAAAATTATTGATAATTGAAAACAAAATTTAAAAAATGGCTACATTAATACACAACCGAACAAAATAATTTATTTATTTCAATGTAATTATTTATTTCAAACAAATAAACACAGAATAATTATAAAATAATTGAATAAATAATAATTGAAAATTAAAGAAAATATTTGATAATTGAAATCAATAATTAAAAATTGAAGAAATAAATTGGAAATTAAAGAATTAAATATAAATTTCAAGAAAATAAGTGACAATCGAAAGAAAAATTCGAAAACTGGCGAGAATAATCGCCAAAAGAAGAAAATAGTTTTAAAAAATTAAAGAATAAATGTAAATTTAAAGAGAATGTTTGTGTATTGAAGACTTTTGAAAATTATAGAAAAAATTATAGATTTATTAATTAATGAATTTAAGTGCTTTTTTTAAAAAAAAATATCTCTTCTTCGCCTTATGAAGGCGAAATTAATTTAAATTAATTTAAATAAATATAAATCTTACTTTGCAGTCGTTTCTGTGTCGTTGAGGAACAACTATAACCCAATCTTTAAGCTCGGCTGTAATTAACATTTTATTGGAGCGGATTTCAGAATCCCAGCTATATTCTCTATATTCAGGAGACACTCCATTCGCCATAAAGATTCGGTCTTTTGGTATAACCCTTCCGGAAAGTTGAACGAGTTTGTTGTTCAACACCAGGCCCCAGTCTTTTAATTCTTTCACAATTTTCGGCTCCTTCAATAAACGTTGATTAAACGAATAAAGACGTGAGATTCGAGTGCTGGGGTCAAGTTTTGTGTAAATCGCCAAAGCATTCATCGTTCTGAAATTTGACCTCATTTCGTCCGTGATTCCTGCAAAATTAAATTAATAATGTTAATTAGTTTTCCTTATTTCGGTAAAGAACATTAAAAAAAAAAAAAAACAAAAAAGAAATTTTCGGATTTATTCAAGTTTCAATAACTTAGAATTATTAAAGTTTCACTCTCAATTTAGCAAATTTTAAGAATAAAATCTTACCAGTTAATCGACAAAGTTCTGGAACGAGATAAATCAGTTCAGCTTGACCAGCTCTTCGTTCTCTTGGCTTGGATCTTGAGACCAACATCGGCTGCGAATTATTTTGAATACGAATTCCATATTTCGTCTCATAATATTTTTGATACGAAATCGATTCTCCAGTTTTTAGTTTAAAAGTAGACGACGGTGTTGTTTTAAAATCGACGTCATCGATTCGATAATGATTATTATTATAATCAGTGAGAACAACCTGTCCTAGAATCTCGCTCAAGAAAAATTTCTGAAAGAATAGATTTTTTCTAAATACAAAATGAAACCCATACAAATAGAATAAGGTATTCTTTATATTTTATAAAACACAAAAATTGAATTTAAAAATAAAATTATACTAGTTTTTTAAAGATAATTGAGAAAAATTGAAGATTTCTTTTCAAAAATTACCTCGTAATTTCTGCCTCTGTACTCGTAGATTTCTTGGAGAATTTGCAAAACTGTTCTTTGCTGCATAACTTTGTGGGTAATTTCCGCGCACATAAGAATATTATTTTCGCATTGGCGAATCGATGTTAAATATCCTGGCCACAGATCAACTTGTACATTTTCATTTCTCACTGAGATCTAAACGAAAAGATAAAAAGTTAGTTAGAAAAAAATAAAATAAATAGCTTTTATACTTATGTATTATATTTTAATATTCTAGACTTGAAAATATCAATAAATCTTACTTTGTTTATCGGATCGTAAAAATCTCTTCTCACTAATTT
Source organism: Ganaspis brasiliensis (assembly GCA_037103525.1). Taxonomy (NCBI): domain Eukaryota; kingdom Metazoa; phylum Arthropoda; class Insecta; order Hymenoptera; family Figitidae; genus Ganaspis; species Ganaspis brasiliensis. Next base: position 256,623 of record JAZKLR010000103.1, on the reverse strand, counting down.
TAAATCCAAATATCCTAAACATTTTCTCATCACAATATTAAAGAAAGAGATGTAGTGGAAATCTCCTTTTTTTAATTCTCCGACCATTCGGATGCTGATTCTAATTTTCGCCTCATCCGATTGGCGGAAAGAAAATAGCTCCATCTCTTGCTTAGGCTGAAATAAAAAAATTATTAAATTAATTTTAAACCAAATCTCAACAAAATTCTTTTTATGGTATTTAACTTGATTCGATTTCTTTTTTTGGAAATAATTTCAATCTTAAAACGACTTTTTTCGTGTTATAATTTAATTTAAATGCTATTTTGCTTTCTTGAATTAAAATATTGATTTTGGCAAATACCTGGACTAATTTATTACTCGAGTACATCACAGTTCCATCAAAAATATAAGCGCCGAGTTGCTCTTTGTGGAGGCGAAGCAAACCTTTCCGGACTACTGTCCTCTCTTCATTTGGAGCAAAATCGACCCGATATTCGTAAAGATTCCAATGATCGCTGCACGTTATTAAAGGAAAATAATTGGCCTGGAGATCTATTTTCTGACCATAAGTTCCTGCAAAAAAAAAAAATCCATTTAGAAATGAATTTTAATTTAGACTTGTTTTAAATTAGGAAAATAAATCAGAAAATCAACAAAGAAACATTCAAGTTTTATTAAAACATTATATACAGTAGAAACTCGATTTTATTTGGAAAGGACAAAATTACAAAGTTGTACGATAAAAAAAAATATAATTACAGAATTTTCAAATTAATAAAAAAAAAAAAAAAAAAGGAAAATAACTACAAATAGTGGAAAGTAATTTAAAACTGATAAATAATCATTCAAAATTATAGAAAATGAATGCAGAACTTGAGAAATAATTGAAAAAAGATAAGAATAATGGTAAATTAAAAAAAATTGAAAACTTAAGTAATTAATTAAAAAATAATTAACATAATTAAAAGCATTTAAAGACGATTATAAAACTAATCAAAACTAAAAGAAAGAGTTCAAATTTGAGATAAATAATTGAAAATTTAATAAATCAATTTAAAAATGATGAGAATAATTGAAAAATAAAAATGCAAAATTTATGAAAACAATCGAGAATTGAAAAAAATAATTGAAAATTTAGGAAACTTATTAAAAAATTATTAGGGTAATTTAAAAACGAAGACATTAATGAGAAGATTATAAAACGAATTAAATATTGAAAACAAAGAATTAAAATTGAAGATTAATAAATGAAGATAAATCAAACTGAAAACAATTTTAAAAATTAAAATTTGAAGAAAACAATTGCAAAATTATAGAAATAATTGAAAATTGAAGGTTGTGATTTAAAATTAAGAAAATATTTGAAAATTAAAAAAAAAAAACAATCGAGATTTGAGAAAAATAATTTTAAAAAATTACAGAATATATTATATCAAATTAAAGGAAATAATTGAAAAATAGCAAAAATAATGATAATTTTTTTTAAATAATTGAAATTTGAGATAAATAATTGAAAATTTAGGATATTATTTACAAAATACCGAAAATAATTGTAAATTTGAAAAAAAATTGAAATTTCTAAAATTTATTAACAATTTTTTCAAATTAAACGAAATTTGAAATAAATAATTAAAAGTTAAGTAAATCAGTTAAAATAATTGAAAAAATTATAAATTGTAGAAAAAATTGCAAAATTATAGAAATAATTGAAAATTGAAGACAGTAATTTAAAATTTAGAAAATATTTCAGAATTGACGAAAATAATCAAGAAATGAGAAAAATTATTGAAAAATGGCAAAAATAATGATAAATTTTTTAAAATAATTGAAATTTGAAATAAATAATTGAAAATTTAGGATATTATTTACAAAATACAAAAAATAATTGTAAATTTGAAAAAAAATTGAAATTTCTAAAATTTATTAACAATTTTTTCAAATTAATTGAAATTTGGAATAAATAATTAAAAGTTAAGTAAATCAGTTAAAAAATAATTTTAAAAATTATTTGTAGAAAAAAATCGCAGAATTATAGAAATAATTGAAAATTGAACACACTAATTTAAAATTTAGAAAATATTTGAGAATTGAAGAAAACAAACGAAAATTGTGAAAAATTATTGAAAAATGGCAAAAATGATAAATTTTTAAAAATAATTGAAATTTGAAATAAATAATTGAAAATTAAGGATATTATTTACAAAATACCGAAACTAACTGTAAATTTGAAAAAAACGTAATTGAAAAATGCTAAAATTTATTAACAATTCTTTTTAATTAATTGAAATTTGAAATAAATTATTAACGGTTTAGTTAATCAGTTAAAAAATAATTTGAAAAATTAAGGAAATCAATTTAAAAATTATGGAATTATTTAAAAAAAAATACAAATGACTGAAATTTGAGATAAATAAATAAAAAATGTAGAAAGTGTATGAAAAAATACTTTTAAAAACTAAAAATTGGAGAAAATATTTTCAGAATTATAGAAATAATTGAAAGTTTAAGAAAATAAATAAAATTTATGAAAAATAACTAATAATATTACAAAACATTTTTGTAATTAAATAAAACAACTGAAAAATGATAAACACAATGAAAAAAGAATAAAAAAAATTAGAATGTAAAAAAATAATTGCAAGTTTTAAAAATTAATTGAAAAATAGTGAAAAGAATAAAAAGAAAATAATAACAATTTAAAGAAGATTGAAAATAATTGAAAATCTCTAGATACCTTGACTTGAGATATACTTTCGTGAAAAAAAGGGTATTTTAGGGAAAAATTTTCTAAATAGGGGACTTTTAGGGACCAATCGCAAAATAAGGGGACATTTAGGGAAAAAAGGGGACGGTCTGTGAAGCCTGCAGTAATTTAAAAAATTAGTTTAAGAATGACAAAAATGACACGAATAATTTATTTGGAATAATGAGAATTTAAAAGAAACTAATTAACAAATTTTTTTGATAAATTTTAAATTTGGAACAATTTTAAAGAAGGAAAAGAAAAATTAAAATTTTCGATTTTCGGATCGCTAAACGTAATGATTATTTATCTAATTTTTATTACTTTTTGTATGACAAAATCATTACAATTTTTGCCGAAAAGAGTAAAAAAGTTAACTTTGTTTGTGAATGATAGGAAAAATATATAAAAAAAAAAATAAAAATTACCTTGTTTGGTCGCACATTGAGTTGGTTTTGTAAGCATGCATTCCGACTCGTTTATTCGTCGACGACCACGCATTGTTCCTCTTCCTGTTGCAGATTCGGCGGCAACTAAAAAAAATTTTTTATTAAATCAATTTTTTAAAAATGACTTTCTCTTTATTTTTGATTTAAAAAAAATGATGATATTTACCATGTGGTAGAGCTTCTTCCAGAGAAGCAACGCTAATGGTGGGAGCTTTTTCAGGAACCTGCTGCCAAGCTCTCTGAGTTCCACGACCCATGGCCTGAAAAAAAAATTATAATTTTACAATCTTTTTATTGGTTTTTTTTTTGGTATTTTAAAGTTTTTGTTAAATCGTGTACAAGATTTTTTGGACAAATTTTTGTTTTGTTACTCGTTTTTTGCAAACTCAAGCTCAAAGAAACTAAATTTGAGTTAAAAATGATAAAAGTTGCGAAATTTAGGATGGATTTTTCAAATTTGGACAAATTGATTAGAGATTGGGGGAAAAAAGTGTCAAATTTGGATTCTGTGTCTGTAAATTAGTCGAAAACGAGTACCATAAAGGATAGTAAAAAAAAATTTCAAAATCCAAAAATGTATCAAAAATAAAAAATAAAAAAATTCAAGTATAAACTGTATCGTTATTGTACTCGTTTTCTACTAATTCGAGGTCAAAGAATTCAAATTCTAGGTGAAAAAATAAAAAATATTACAAGAATAAACAGATTCGAAATGGCAAAAATAATTGAATAGAGAAAAAATTGTAAAATCACAAAATTGAAAAAATGATTAAAAATATATAAATTAAGACAAAAATTAAAAATAAATAATTGAAATTTGAAGAAAATAATTGAAAAATGACAAAAATAAATGAAAACTTGAAAAAATAATATGAGACTGGTGTAAAAAATTTAAATTTTGAGTAAAATAATTGAGATATTGATGAAATAATTAAAATGTGAAGAAACTAATTGAATAATGACATAAATAATCAGGTGTAAACTTAAACTTTTTACACAATTTTTGAAAAATTAAACAAAAATAATAGAGTTTTAAGAAAATAATTGCAATTTGAAGAAAATAACTGAAAAATGGTAAAAAAAATTTGTATGTGTAGAAAACAGTTGAAAAATGACAAAAATTACGGAAATTTGAAAAAAATTGATGAAAATATATAATGCATTATTTGAAAAATAGTACAAAATAATTGAAAAATTAACGACATAATTGAAATGTGAAGAAACTAATTGAATAATAACATAAATAATTGAAAACTGCGTGTGAAAAATTAATAATTTCATAACAATATTAAAAAGAAGGAAAAGAAATCAAAATTTGAAGAAAATAATTGAAAACTGGAGTAAATATTTAAAAATTAATGACAATAAAAAGAATTGAATAATATATATATATATATATATAAAAAAATTATTTTTATTTAATTAAAAAATTAAAGGGACACGCTCTTTTTTGTACAAAATTGGTAGAAAATAATTGGAAAATGACAAAAATATTTGAATAATGACAAAAGTAATTGAAATTTGAAAAAAATAGTTGAGAAATAACAAAAGTAATTTGAAACTTGTGTAGAATGTTTAAAAATTCCAAGCAATAATTTAAAGATTCAAGAACATTTCAAGATATTTAAAGAAAATAATTGCAAAATGACAAGAAGTATTAAAAATAATTAAAAACTTAAAAATTCATGATAATAAAAAATATATAATAGAATAATTAAAATTTATTGAGAATAATTGGAAAATGACAAAAATAAATAAAAACTTGTGTAATAAATTTAAATATTTAGGACAATAAATTAAGACTGAAGAAAATAATTGATAATTGAAAAAATTAAATTTCTAAATCGCAAAAATAATTGAAATATGAAGAGAATAATTGAAAAGTTACAAAAATAGTTTAAGGCTGGTTCAAAAATTAAAAATTTATGGATAATAATTGAAAAATTGATCAAAATATTAAAAGTTTGAAGAAAACATTTGAAATTTAAAGAAATTAATTAAAGTTTGAAGAATATAGTTTAAATTTAAAGAGAATAATTAAAAAATGACAAAAAAAATTTTTTAAATATGGAGAGTAATTAAGGTTTGAAGAAAATAATTTTAAAATTACAAAAGTAATTGAAGTTTAGAAAAAATTTTAAATTTGATAATACTAATTCAAAAATTTTGAAAAAAAATAAATAACGAGAAAGTAATTAACGTTTCAAGAAAATAATTGAAAAAGGTGTAATAAATTAAAAGATTTATGCCAATAATAAATAGAATGAAAAAAATAATTTAAAACTAATGTAAGAAATTGAAAAATTATTAAAATTAAAAAATAGTGTAAATAATTAAAATTTATTGAAAATAACTTTAATATGGCAAAAATAATAGGAATATGAAGAAACGAATTGTAAAATGAGAAAAATTCTTAATAATGACAAAAGTAATTGAAATTTGAAGAAAATAATTGAAAAGTTTTAAAAGTAATTTATATTACAAGAAAATAATTGTAGAATGACAAAAATAATTAAAATTTGAAAAAGATAATTTGATTATGATGTAAAAAATTAAAAATTTGAGTACAATAATTGACAAATGAACGATACCTAGAATTGAAATGTGAAGATACTAATTAAATAATGACATTAATTGAAAGCTGGTGCAAAAATTAACTTTTTTATACAATAAATAGTAGAAAAGAAATTCCCGTCCGTGTTTCCAATAGTTGAATAATTAAAAAAAAAAAAAAAAAATGTTACAAGAAAATACTTAAAAAATTTCAAAAAAAATTATATATTTAGAAAATAGTTGAAAATAGACAAAAATACTGGAATTTGGAAAAAAATTAATGAAAAATGAGAAATATAATTAAAAAATGGAGTAAAAAATAAAAATTTTAATACAATAATTGACAAATTAACGATTTATTTGAAATGTGAAGGATGTAATTAAATAATGACATTAATAATTAAAAGCCGATGTAAAAATTAAAAACTTGTAGAGAATAATTGAAAATTTTAAATACATATTAGAAGTTTAAGGAAAATAATTGAAAGTTAATGAAATTAATTGAAGTTTGATAAATAAAAATGATAAAAATAATTCAAAAATGTCAACAAAAGAAATGTAAATATGAAGAATGTAATTAAAGTTTGAAGAAAATATTTGAAATTTATAGAAAATAATAGAAAAAAGGGTAAAAAATTAATAAATTCATGACAATAATAAAAAGAATGAATACAATGATTGATATTTGAAAAAATTAAATTAAAAATCGCAAAAGAACTTAAAAATTGACTAACAAAAAAACTAAACTCAAGATCAAATATTTTGAACTTTGTAATAAATACGAGACTTGATAAGTTAAATTACAAAAAATTGATTCTTTTTCTTCTTAAAATCTCAAAATCTTTAATATAAAAATAAATTAATCTAAAAATGTATCGAAAAAGAAATTTTAATTCCTTTTCTAATTGAAGATAACTGAATTTAAATCAATGGTAAACAATTACAGATATTAATAGATTAAAAAGAAAGGATAAACATTTTAATTTTATAATATCGGTCTGGTTAATTCATTCTGAAGTTACAAAATTTTAATTAAGATTTTAACTTGAAGTATTTCTGTTGAAATTGTAAACATACACCTATCGATAAAATCCTACTAGTAATTCAAAATCACAGAATCCAATTTGAAGGTCAAAAAATAAAGTTTGGAAACAAATACGAAAGCCTGACTTAGATAAATCTAAAAAAATTATGTTCCTTTGATAACGCGTAATTTTAAATATTAAAAAAAAGTTTAATTTCTACTGAATTAAGATCAGAGATCAACAAATCGACTCTTTTTTTTTTTAATTGAGGTTGTGGATTTTGTGTTATTTAAAGTATCTCTCGTTTAAATACAAGCTACCAGAAAAAAAATTTCAGTCTAAAACATTTTCGGAGACTATATTTTTCCGAAGGGAAAATGCCCGAAAATAAATTTTTTATGTTAAAATTTTTTTATTTACATACCTTTTTCGGCAAACAAACTTTTCTCCCACATCGTTTCTTTACAAATTTTTAAAATTGATCCGATTTTGATGTACAACATTATTTAATTTTGCTTTATTTATAAAAGAAAGTTTTTATTTTAATATTTTCAATGTTTTAATTTTTAAACTATTTTATATTAAAGAAATAAAAGTGATTTTATTTACTATAAATTAAATTAGAAGTTTAATTTATAAATTTATTTACTTTCTTCTTGTATTTAGAATTTTTAAACAATTAAAAGAATATAAATAAAAACCAAGCATTTTAAAATTTTAAAACCGAAAAAATCTAGCTCATTTTCCCCACAGAAATAAATTATCTACAAATTCACGGAAATGAATTTTTAAAATACTGCACCGTTTTTATAAGACTGTTTTAAGAAAATTGCACTAAAAAAGCCTTGTGGGAAAAAAGTTTGATTGCCGAAAAATGTGCGTAAATGAACAATTTAAAATTTATTTTCCTTTTTTAGGAAATATAATTTCCAAAAAGTTTTAAATACTTTGAAGGACAGTGGAATTTTTTTTTCACAGCCTGAAATTTACTCGAGAAATATACCAAAAGTTTGTGGATTTTGAATAATTGTCACAAAGCTTTTTTCTCCTTGATTTAAATTTTTAAAACTTGTTTATTTACCGAAGGAGCAGAAGGTCCTGGCTGAGGTCTTTGCTCCTGTCGAGGAGGTCGTTGTTCCTGCCTAGGAGGTCCTTGATCATATCTAGAAGATCCTTGTTCTTGTCTAGGAGCTCCAGGTCGTGGAGCTCCTGATTGTTGTTGAACATTGCTTCCTCTTCCTCTTCCTCGTCCCATTCCTCTTCCTCTATTTGGCTGATTCGACATGACTCAAAACTCGAAAAATCCCAAAGATTCAAAAATTCACCTTGCACGTCTCACTGACGCCAAATAACTGACTGTAACTGACGAAACTGATCACTGGAATGTGCAAAGTACGAAAACCGAACAAAAGAAAAAGGGTCCAACTACCTGGATTTCCCTCACTTTTCTCCAACAGTAGACACTAAAATCAAATCATATAAACACGATTTTAATGAAGCTTAATCACTTTCCAATTAGTCTCGACATCTTTAAGTACATTCTTAATTAAAATCTCATTTTCTGTCAACTTAAATTAATAATTTATTTATAATCACCAATCATCCCCGCCTTCTTTTCTCTTATCTGAATTTAATTATTTACCAGAATAAGATCAAAGATAAAATAACAATAAAAGGAATTACAGACCTTTATAAATTTTGGATATTTTAAACATAATTTATTTTCGAAACTCCTTTCAGACTCGAAATCCCCTTTTCTCTTGAAAATTAAATTATAATATAATTTTCGGAGCACGTTTTTCAGGAAACAAAGGAAATGAGGGAATTTTTAAAACAGTGGGAAAAGTTAATTTTAATAATGAGACTGGAAATTGTGAAAAATGAAAATTAGGGTGAATAATTGATAGAAATTACTGAATCGAGTATACTCACGTTTTTTTTAGAAATTGTTGGGAAATTTGTTGTTTTTTTTTTTACGAAACAAATGCTTTCTCTTGACTGAAATAATAAATTTTTCGTTTCTCCATGAGTGTTCTTCGAATGGAGATTGTTTGTTTTAAAAACTGGTGCAAAATTAATTTGGTTTCTGTTAAATTTTGTCCACCACGTTGCAGTAATTTGAAGAGAAGAACGCGTCGGCGTCCATTTTAAAAAACTATGGTCACAGACTCCACTCGCCGGTTACAATACACCGGATAAAATGGATATCAGTTACATAGCATACAACTTGGGTCATGAGCACGACTGTTGAGATAAAATAAAAATGAATCAGGCAGAAAATAGTTGATGATAAGCAGCTAAAAATGGAAATCTGAAAAATAGGCTTCTTTTGAGTGATAAATTAATTAAAAATATATATATTAATAAATAATTAAATTAATCGTTACATAATAAAAAATCTTAGATTTAAAATTTGCTTATTTAATTCAATTATTTTAATTAGAATTGAATAATTGTCGGTTTTTTCAATTACAGCCTTTTTCTATTAAAATTGAGAAGAAAACAAGATAATCTTGTTTTTTTAAAAAACAAGAAATTAAAAAATTTTCTTAGATAAAAGAAATGCAACAAAAAAATTATTTAAACACCTAAATCTAGGAAAAATAATAAGTACAAAAATCGTAAAGAATTAACAAAACAGATGATTTTTAATTTAAAAAATGGAGCAAAATATTTACAAATTAAGAATATCCTTGTTTATAAAAAAATATGAAAAAATTATTTATAATACTTAAAATTTCGTTTATGACGTAAAAAAAAAATTAGATGAAAATAATAATAAAATGACAAAAATAAATATAAACTTGTGTAATAAATTTAAATATTAATGACATTAATTTGAAGACTAAAGAAAATAATGGATAATTGAATAAATTAAATTCAAAATGACAACAATAATAGAAATATGAAGAAAATAAATGAAAAATAACAAAAGTAAATTAAAACTTGTGAAATAAATTTAAATATTAATGAGATTAATTTGACTGAAGAAAAAAATTGATAAATTAAACAAATTAAATTCAAAAATGGCAAAACTAATAGAAAAATGAAGAAATGAATTGGAAAATGACAAAATTTCTTAAATAATCACAAAAGTAATTAAAATTTGAAGAAAATAATTGGAAATTTGGAAAAATAATTGTAGAATGATAAAAATAATTATAATTTGAAAAAGATATTCTGATACCGGCGTAAAAAATAAAAATTTGAGTACAGTAATTGACATATTGACAAAATAATTCAAATGTGAAGAAACTAATTGAATAATGACATAAATAATTGAAAGCTGGTGTAAAAATTAAACTTTTTAGAAAATAGTTGACTAATTAAAAAAAAAAAATCTGTAAAAAAATGAGTAAAAATAAAAAAATGAGATGAAAACCAGATAATCTTTTTTTTAAAACAAGAAATTAAAAAATTTTCTTAGATAAAGGAAATTCAAAACAAAAAAATTATTTAAACACCTAAATCTAGGAAAAATAATAAATACAAAAATCGTAAAGAATTAAGAAAAAAGGACATTTTTAAAAACTAGTGCAAAAATATTTAAAAATTAAGAATATCTTTGTTTATAAAAAAAATATAGAAATATTATTTACAATGCTTAAAATTTCGTTGGTGACTTAAAAAATAAAGGGGATAAAAATAAAATAGTAGTAAAAAACTGTACCCTAATTAAGATCAATGAAATAATTGAAAAACAGTGAAAAATTGTGTAAATAATTAAAATTAGATGAAAATAAAAATAAATAATTGAAAGCTGGTGTAAAAATTAATCTTTTTTAGAAAATAGTTGAAAAATTGAAATAAATAATAGAAGTTTTAGGAAAATAATTGAAACTTGAAGAACATAATTTAAAAATGGTACAAAATTTTGTATATGTAGAAAACAGTTAAAAAATGACAAAAATAACTGGAATTTGGAAAAAATTGATATAATTAAAAAATTGAGTAAAACATAAATATTAAAATAGATTAATTGAAAAATTAACGGTATAATTAAAGTGTGAGAAAACTAATTGAAAAATGACATAAATAATTGAAAACTGTTGTAAAAATAAAAAATGTATAGTAAGTGATTGAAGAAATAAAAAAAAAATTAGAAATTAGAGAAAAATAATTGAAAGTTAAAGAAAATAATTGAAAAAGCTGAAAAAATTACTAATTTAATGATATTAATAAAAAGAATGAAGAAAATGGATGAAATTTAAAGCAAATAATTGAAATCTGGTGAAAGAAAATAAAAATGCATGCCAATAAGAAAAATTGATTAAAATAATTGAAATTTGTAGAAAATAATTCTAAAATGGCAAAAAAAATGAAGAAAATAATTGTAATATGATAAAAATACTTAAATAATGAATAAAAAATGAAAATAGTAAAAATAATAGAAATCTGAAGAAAATACTTGGAAAATGACAAAAATTCTTAAATAATGACAAAAGTAATTAAAATTTGAAGAAAATAATTGAAAAGTTAGAAGAAAACCACAGATAATCCTTTTTTTTTTTAAAAACAAATTAAACATTTTCATAGATAAAAAAATGCAATACAAAAAATTTTTTAAGCACTTAAATCTAGGAAAAATAATAAGTACAAAAATCTGAATAGGTATTTAATTTTAATTTAAAAAATAGTGCAAAAATATTGACAAATTAAGAATATCTTTGTTTATAAAAAAAGAAGAAAAATCATTTTAAATGGGCTTGAGTTTTAAGTAATATTACTGTTTTCTCAAATAAATTAAAAATTGCTGTGAAACCAGATAATTTTTGCTTTGTTTTCTAAAGAGAAAAAAAATTCACTTTTGAATAAAATTTAACGTTTTGTATAGAAATTAGTAGTTTAATGTGTAAATAACTTTTCTACTTACTTTTACTTAGATTTCCATTATTAAAATTAAATGTTCCAGAATATAATAAAAATTTGACTTCATAGAGATTACATAAAACGTCAAATTTGCTTCAAAAGTTGCATTTCATTTACTTTCCTTAGAAAACAAAAGTAAAAATTAAGTTTCAGAGCAATCTTTAATTTATTTCCATTGCTTGAGTAAAAAAGTAAATATTACAAATTTTAATTTTTTTTATGTGTAGTAAAAAACTTATTTTAAATAATAATTAAAATACCTAAAAGAATTTTTGGAACATAAAGTTTAGAATCTAATAAATTAAGGAAAAAATACCCAAAATAATCAAATTTTTATTAATGACTTTAAAAATAAGAAAATTGAATAAAATATATTTTTAAGAATCATAGACTATAAAAATAACAGTAAAACTTATTTTAAAAAATAATTAAAATACCTAGAATATTGTAAACAAAATAAAATTATTAGCAAAACGTGAAAATTTTAAAAATAATTAAATTTAAAAAAAAATCAAACTTATTTGAAAATAGAAATAGAAAAGAAACTTACAGGAAGTTGAAAGATCGAAGGTCAAAATTTTATCACAATTATAATGACGCCACCATGTTTGGATATAAAGCCCACAAGAAAAAGGTTTCCCAGGAAACGTGACCCTCGAGTCCGAAACAAAATGACTGTTCCATAATAGATTAAAAAACTGAAAAAAAACCTTATGAAACTATTTTAAAAACTTTTGTAAAATTATTAACTAATCTCTTTATTCTTATCTTAAAAAAATTCTATCTACGAAAAATGTTTAAAAGGAATTAATTAAAAAACCATGCAAAAATCATCAAATTCGTAAAATAAATTTATTTCCGAAATTTTTACATTTTACAGATTTTTTTCGCACAACACGGAAAAACCACTGGTTTTTCCACGTTTTCATACTTTTTCTCTCATTTTATTGTAGAAAAATGTTATCTAAAAAAAACCGCATTTGTATTGCTTAATTTTAAATGTAGTAAACACCTTTACTAGAATGAAAATACATTAAAAAAAAGAACAGTAAAACAGAATCATTATTATAAAAAATACGTCTTTTTAACGTTTTAACGGATATCCCTGAATTTGATGTAAAATTTCGTACATCTTAAAAAAACTTAAATATTTCTTTTTGTATCACTTATACTAAAAAATCTATGATAAATTCTCTCTTAAACATTTCTTTCTTAAATCTAAACTCCAAGCGCTCCTTTGGATTTTACAATTCTCAACGAAAAGTTTGTATCTTTCTTGGAAGAAAAAAAAAACAAACAATGGAATTAGTCAAAGAAACATTACTTTCAATCTTCACAAATTGGGGAAATTCCGTTCGCACAAATCTTAGTTGATGATCATTTGATTAAACGTTGATTCTATTAACAAAATTTTTGCTCTAAACTTAAAACGAGTTTTCTCGAAGAAATTGAAATACAAAAAACAAAAACCTCTAAAATTACAGATAATAAAGAAGCGTCTCGAGCTGGCCACTGGGAGGTCGTTGAATGGCTTGAGCTACCAAAGCTGCCAATTTGTGCGCATATTGGCAGGGGGCTGGCACTTTAACCGCACCAGCGAAATTGTAATACATTTGGGTTAATTTGTACGTCATTCTCTGGATTTTGTCTGGACCCCACTCCGTCGAGTCTGAGATTACGCTGTATCCTGAGGGGGCGATTGTTCCCTTTCCTCCGCCTTGCGAAACCAAGAAGAAATCGTATCTGAAAGAAAAATCACCAAAATATTTATTATTTGTGTGTAAAAGTGAAAAAGAAAACTCAAAATCAACAAGTTGAAAAAAATGTTGTAATTACAGGGCTGACAGCGGACTTGCAGATTCAAAATAGTAAAAAAAAGTGATTTTTTAATTAAAAAAAGTGAGTAAACAATAATAAGTTTGATTTTCCAGGATTGCCACAAATATTTTGTTATAATTTTCCCTGATTTCCAGACCAATTTTTTTCTTTTTCCCTGACCTTTTTTGAGTTCTTAAAACCAATTTTTCGTATATTTACCTATAAAACTAGATTATACAATGAATTAGAATTGGAAAAAGAAATTAAAGATAATATAATTGAAATTTAAAAAAAATGGCATATTTGAAAATATGTAGTTGGACTTTCAATACTGGAAAAAATGAAAATAATTACAAATTTTGCAAATTCATTGAAAAATAATGAAACCAATTAAAAACTGAGGAAAATGATTTAAAAATCACAGAAATATTCTCAAATTGAAGAAACTAATTGAAAGTTGAGAAAAATACTTGATAATATTATAAATTATTTGAAAAATATATTAATAATAGAAAATTAAATATCATAATGTAAATTTGACAAAAATAATTTAAAAAATTACAAAATATCTATGAAATAGAAGAAAATAATTGAGTTTTCAATAAAATTATATTGAAAATCTCAGAAATTAATTAAAAAGAACTGCAGAATATATATTGAATAATAGAAATAAATTGAAATTTTGAACACAATTTTAGAAATTATGATAAATAATGAAAAAAAAAAAAAATTCGAAAATTTGGAGAAAATGTTTTTACTACCGATAAAATGGGAAAATAATTGGAACTGAATAAAATTAATTAAAAGTTGAAGAAAATAATATTGCATAAGAAGAAAATTAATGAAAAATCATTTAAAAGTAATTAAAGTTTGAGAGAAATAATTGAAAAAATTATTTAAAAAACAAAAAATAATTGAAAAATGATTTTAAAAATTGAAAATTGAAGACAGTAATTTAGAATTCAGATAATAAAGAACTTTGAGCCAGTAATTTAACTAATGAATAAATGAATAAAAAATAAATAATTGAAAATTGAAAAACTAATTAAAATAATTAAAAAGTAGAGGAAATAATGATAAAAATAAATGTAAAGTAAGTCAACGATAATAATAGGCAACTGAAATTTTAGAAAATTAATCGAAAAATAATAAAAATGTTGAAAAATTGGAGAAAATACTTGCAAAATGAAACACTAGAAAAATTATTAAAAATTGAAGAAAGCAATTCAAAGTTGAGGTAATTAATTAAAAATTCAAATTTGAGAAAATTAATTGAAGTATAATGAAAATATTAAAAAATTGAGACAAATAATTTTAAGATGAAATACATAACTTGAAAACGAAGAAAATAATTTTAATTTAAAAAAATAATTGGTAAAAATACAAAATATATTTGAAGTGCCGTGGAAGAAAATAATTGCATTATGATGAAAATAATGGTAAATTGAAAAAAAAAAAGATAATTGAAATTTTCGTAAAGTAAATTTAAGACTTAACGAAGAAATTGAAAAATAATGAAAATAATTGAAAATTGAAGTTAATTGAAAAGTAATGAAAATGTTGAAAATTTTAGTTGGAATCGTAATAGAATTTTTTTTTTTTAAAATTCAAGATATTTTACAATTACTTCAGTATTTTATTTTTGAAGTGTGGAATGGACTGAATTTTTAATCAATGCAAGTTCAAATTAATTAAGGTTTCAAGGAATTAAAATTGCTATGAGTATAAAAATTGGCGAAGTTTTAAAAAGGTAAAGAATTATATAAAATTTTAAAAATAAATTTAGTGACAAATTTCAGGTGTGGACAGAAAGAATGAATGAATGAAAGAAAGAAACTTGTAAATTATTATATAAATTGTGAAATATAATTATTTTTTAGATTGCAAACATTATTTATTTTTAGTATGTTTAAAATATGACTTTCAAAAATTTGTTTAATAAATTTCAGAAAAATATAATTTTTCATCTATGAAAATCCCTGGCTTTTCCCTGACCCATTTCGGTTTCCCTGACTTTTCCCTGAATTCCCTGACCTGTGGCAACCCTGTTTTTACTGATATGTTACGCCAATGAACGTATTAAAATAATTTGAAAATGACAAAAATAATTAAAATTTGAAAAAAAAAAATTAACTTGAAACTAGTGTAAAAAATTAAAATTTTGAGTACAATAATTTTGATATTGACGAAATAATTAAAATGTGTAGAAACTAATTGAATGACATAAATAATTAAAAGCTGATGTAAAAATTAAACCTTTTTGGGCATAGTTGAAAAATCGAAAAAAATAATTAAAAAACGTCAAACAAAAATTATAATGTAGAAATCATATATGACAAAAATAATTCAAATTTGAAAAAAGTTCTAAAATGAAAAAACTAATTGGAAATGATTAAAAATCAACAAATTAAGATAAAAATTGGAAAATTGAAACGAAATAATTGGTATTTGAAGAGAATAATTGAAATGGCAAGAAAATAATTAAAGGATGAAAAAATAATTGAATTTTAAAGAAAATAATTGAAATTAGGAGAAAATAATTGAAAAGTTACAAAAATAATTGAAATTACAAGAAAATAATTGAAGAATGGAAAAAATAATTAGAGGCTGGTGTCAAAAATTAAAATTTTGAGTACAATAATTGAAACTGAAAAATTAAACCTTTTAGACAATAGTAAAAAAATAGAAAAAAATAATAGAAGTTACAAGAAATTAATTGCAACTTAAAGTAAATAAATTAAAAATGGTAAACAAAAAATTATAATTTTTTTTATATGTAGAAGACAATTGAAAAATGACAAAAATAACTGAAATTTAGAAAAAAAAATTAATGAAAAATGAGACATGTATTTCAAAAATGGAGTAAAAATTAAAACATTTAATACATTAAATGAAATTTTTTTTTAAAATAATTGAAAAATTAACGAGATAGTTGAAATGTGAAGAAACTAATTGAACAATGACATAAATAATTGAAAACAGGTGTAAAAAAAATGTTTAAGGTAAATATTTGAAGAATTGAAAAGAATATTAGAAATTAGAGGAAAATAATTGAAAGTTGAAGAAAATAGTTTAGATATAAAGAAAATAATTGAAAAACGACAAAAATAATTTAAATTTGAAAAAAAAAATTGTAAAATATCAAAACAAATTGAAAAATGATTAAAAATTAAAAAAATAATACAAACGCTGGAAAATTAAAACACAACATTGAAATTTGAAGAAAAGAATTGACAAGTTTAAAAATATTTGAAATATGAAGAAAATAATTGAAGAATGACAAAAATAATTGAAATTAAAAAAAAATAATTTGAGACTGGAGAAAATAATAAAAATTTTAAGTACAATAATAGAGATATTAACAAAATATAATTAAAATGTGAAAATTGAATATCAGCGACTCCAAAAACTCTTTTAAATCAAGTTTTACAAAAATTGGTAAAAATTTAAAAATTCATGTCCGCCATATTGGATCCGCCATTTTGAATTTTAATAAAATGACATCGGATTCGTTTTCAGCGACCCCCAAAAACTATTATATAGGTTGACATTGTTAAAAATTGTCTGCAGGAAAAATTCGTGTTTCAAAGAGTTAAAGTGAGTAATAGTGAGCGATTTTAAAAAAAGTGAGTAAAATTAATTTACTGGCAGCCCTGTAATTGTAAAAAAAAATTTACGTACCTTGCAGGGTTAGTCACTATGTCATCGACGACTGTTCCAGCAGGCGCATTCTGTCCTTGATGGAAGAATCGGGTGTTAATTTTTTTCGTTACAATGATAAATGCCAATTTGACATTTTCAATTGCTCCGCCGTAGAGAGATGCCAATTTAATCTTTAATTCCTGGACTTCGATTTCATGAACGAAGGGGATTTGTCCATCGCCGACACCATCACGATAAAAGATAATGGTTCCCGGGAGCTGGTTGTTTATTTCTTGATATTTTTTCACGGCCTTAGTCATATTGACTCCAAGATCATTCGAGAGTTCTTCACCGGAAGTGTGCGCACTCACAGCACTGAAGTAACGACTGCAATTTTTATCCAGAGATGCAACTAGAGCACCTGTTAATATAAACAAAAAGTAAACATTAGTTTAAAGTATTTTTTTTTTTCTTTTTTTGTTGAAAATCAAAAATTATTTAGAGGTCGCTCAAAGTTTCCCATGTAAAATGCATGAATGCTAATTTGTTTAAAAAATGATTATTGTTTATTTACAACTTTTTATCAAATTGAGCTACAGAGTTGCGATTTTTTTCTCAATTTTGCAACTTTTTAGGCCGAAAGTAACCAGTTACTTACAAGAAGCTAATAAAAACAATTTTAAAACTGTTTAAACAAATTACTATTGTTTAACTTCAACTTTTCATCAAATTGAGCTGCCAGGCTTCACAGTGACAATGATGAATATTTTAGGGGAAATAGGGGACAGAATATACGAAAATAGGGAACTTTTAGGGTACCTACTTTAAAAATTTTATGAATAAAAATAAATTAATTATATACAGTAGGACCTCGATTTTATTTGGGTAGGACAAAATTACAAAGTTGTAGGATAAAAAAATATAATTACAGAATTTTCAAATTAATAAAAAAAGAAGAAAAATAACTACAAATTGTGGAAAGTAATTAAAAACTGATAAATAATAATACAAAATTATAGAAAATGAGAAATTCAGAAATAATTAAAATAAGATAAGAATAATGGTAAATTAAAAAAAAATTAAAAATATACACAGAGAAAAATCTGTTGCGATTATCGCATGAGTAGATGCTATGAATATAGCATAGACACTAACTATACCAAAATTACACAATTCCACCTAAATTTTAGGCCGGTCCGCCTAGTTTTCAGGCCAAGCCCGAGCAATAACTATACGTTCTGTTAGAAATGTAGCATCAATAGAATTATGGAAAAAATGCACAAATAATCTCAAACAATAATCGCAACAGATTTTTCTCTGTGTAGGTAATTAAATAAAAAATAATGAACATAATTAAAAATTGGAAAAAAGCAATGAAAAAAGATTTTAAAACAAATCAAAATTAAAAGAAAGAGTTCAAATTTGAGATAAATAATAATTGAAGATTTAATAAATCAATTTAAAACATTAAAAATTATTTCTATAATTGCAAAATTATTAAAACAACTAAAAATTCAGAAAATGATTGAAAATTGAAAAAATTAATTTAAAAATGATGAGAATAATTGAAAAAAAAATTCAAAATTGATGAAAGCAATCGAGAATTGAGAAAAATAATTGAAAATTTAAGAAATTAATTAAATAATGATTAAAGTAATTTAAAATCGAAGAAATCAATGAGAAGGTTATAAAACAAATTAACCATTGAAAACTATAAGAATTGAAATTTATGATTAATAAACGAAAATTATAAATAAATCAAACTGAAAATAATTTTAAAAATTAAAAATTGAAGACAAAAAATTGCAAAATTATAGAAATAATCGAAAATTGAAGATAGAAATTTAAAATTATAAGAAAATATTTGAAAATTAAAGAAAATAACCGAGATTTGAGAAGAATAATTTTGAAAAATTACGGAATATATTTTAAATTAAAAGAAATAATTGAAAAATAGCAAAAATAATGATAAATTTTTTAAAATAATTGATATTTGAGATAAATAATTGAAAATTTAGGAAATTAATTACAAAACACCGAAAGTAATTGTAAATTTGAAAAAAATAATTGAAAAATTCTAAAATTTATTAACAATTTTTTTAATTAATTGAAATTTGAAATAAATAATTAAAGGTTTAGTAAATCAGTTAAAAAATAATTGAAACATTGATAATTTCGTGAAAAAAACTGCAAAATTGTAGAAATAATTGAAAATTGATGACAGTACTTTAAAATCTAGAAAATATTTCAGAATTGAAGAAAACAATTGAGAAGAATAATTGAAAAATGGCAAAAATAATGATAAATTTTTTAAAATAATTGAATTTTGAGATAAATAATTGAAAATTTAGGAAATTAATTACAAAATACCGAAAGTAACTAAAAAATTTCAAAAAAATAATTTAAAATTCTAAAATTTATTAACAATTTTTTTAATTAATTAAAATAAATAATTAAAGGTTTAGTAAATTAGTTAAAAAATAATTGAAAAATTCATAATTTGGAGAAAAAAATTAAAAATTAAAGAAATCAATTTAAAAATGATGGAAATAATTGAAAAATAATACAAATGACTGAAATTTGAGATAAATAAATAAAAAATGTAGAAAGTGTATGAAAAAATATTTTTAAAAACTAAAAATTGAAGAAAATATTTTCAAACTTATAAAAATAATTGAAAGTTTAAGAAAATAAATAAAATTTATGAAAAATAAGTGATAAATTTATAAAACTTTGCTAAAATTTAATAAAATAACTGAAAAATGATAAACAAAATGAAAAAATAATAAAAAAAATTAGAATGTAAAAAAAATAATTGCAAGTTTTTGAAATTAATTGAAAAATAATAAAAATATTTAATAAATTGAAAAAAAGATTTTAATTTGAATAAAATATTTAAAATTTGATGAAAATAATTGACAGTTTGTGAAATTAGTGAAATAATAATACAAATAAGTATGAATGATAGGGAAAAATTAAGAAGTAATGATAAACATAGTTGTAAATTGAAGAAAAGAATTGGAATCTGAGATGAAGGATTGAAAATTCAGAAAATTCATTGAAAAATAATTTTATAAATGACAAACTGGAGAAAATAATTTAAAAATGATAGAAATAATTGAAGATTGAAAAAATAATAAAAGTTCAGAAAAGATTAAAAATAATTTAAATTTGACTTTAAATCTACTTTCGTGAAAAAAAGGGGGTGTTAGGGTAAAGTTTTCTAAGTAGGGGACTTTTAGGGACCAATCGCAAAATAGGGGACATTTAGGGGAAATAGGGGACGGTTTGTGAAGCCTGAGCTGCAGATTTGCAATTTTTTCTAAATTTTGCAACTTTTCAGGCTGAATGTAACCAGTTACTAAAAATAAACTAAGAATAACAATTAAAAATTTAACATTTCTATAATAATTTGTTGACAGTTTTTACACAATAATTACGTATTGCATGAAATCTTACCGCTCAAAAATAAATGTTTAATTGAGGAAAAATTGCAACTCTGTTGCTCAATTTGATAAAGAGTAGAAGGTAAACTATAGTACTTTGTTTAAACAATTTTAGAATTTTTATTCTTAGATTATTGTTAGTAACTGGTTACATTCGGCTTTAAAAGTTCCAAAATTGAGAAAAATATCAAACCTGTAGCTTAATTTAAAAGAAAAGTAGAACTTAAACAATATTAATTTGTTTAAACAATTTGAAAATTGTTGTTCTGAGATTCTTGTTAGTCACTGGTTACATTCAGCTTGAAAAGTTGGAAAATTGAGAAAAAATAGCAAATCAGCAGCTCAATTTGATGAAAAGTTGAAGTAAAACAATAGTAATTTGTTTAAACAATTTTAAAATTGTTATTCTTAGCTTCTTGTAAGTAACTGGTTATATTCGGCTTAAAAAGTTGCAAAATTGACAAAAAATCGCGACTGTGTAGCTCAATTTGATAAAAAATTGTAAATAAACAAAAATAATTTTTTAAACAAATTAGCAATTACATGGAATAATGATATATTAATTTAAAGTATTTAAAACTTGTTATATCTTCGAAAAATAAATCTTACCGAAATCCCGCCCCTTGGTCGTTTTGTCGTGACAGACGTCAAATCCGGCAACCATAATATTTCCCGAAGGGATTTCGACAGTCCATCCAGCGCCACCGAGTTTGCAATTCATTTGAATTGCGATTTTCGTGGCCGCTGTCAAGTTGGGTCTTCCTTTGGACATGATTGTCTTGGTCATAACAACTTGACTTAAAATAGGTCTATCTACACAGCACTTTTTCTTGATAGCCGAGTACCGATCAAGATTGTTGTTGGGAACGATGCACATAATTAACTGAGGATTCGATCTGCTCATTATGTTTTCAAGAATTTCCGTGTAGTTGCTCGTTCTGTCGCCTTGGATTTCGGCAAATCTTGGCTGGCCAACCTCAAATCTCATACCCTGAGCTGCTCTCATTATGGAATTCACCAGTTCCTGGAAAAATTAGTGGACCTCAAATTAATGAAAATAAATTTTTTAAAATATCAGGCATACAAATAAAGAATATTTTAGGGTAAATAGGGGACTGAATAGGTATATCAAAATATGAGACTTTATTTAGAAAGTTAATAAATAAAGATAAATTCTCCGGAATTAAAAATTTAAATCAATTAACAAATTTATATTTTATTTTTAATAATAGTGAATTAAAATATAAATGAGTCTTATTTAAATCTAATTTACAACTTTTAATAGAGATTTAAAACACTTTTAAATGAAAATTCCGTAATTTAATCTAAATATGTTCATAGTTTATTTTTTATATTTAAACTATATTATCCAATGAAAATTGCAATTCTCGCTTTTTTTTTGTATGCTAGGAGGAAACTAAAGAAAAAGAGCTTTTAAAATTGAAAAAAATCTGCAAACCTGTCCATCTCGTCGCATTCTATTTGTAAGGACAAGAATCCACTCGCGTAATGGGCACGTGACGAGCATTTCATTGGAACGAACTTCTGTGTCCCAGTTGTTTCCTCTTGGAACTACACCGACACCTCTCGCCATTATTATTTTGTCTTTTGGAATAACCCTACCCGGAAGTTGAACTAATTTATTGTCAAGCATTAGGCCCCAGTCACTTAATTCTTCCACAACTTTTTTCTCGCCAAGTAACCGTCTATTGAAAGACATCAGTCTCTCGATTCTCGCTCTGGGTTCTAGTTTTGTGTGCGTTGCTAAAGCGTTCATCGTCTGATAGCTCGATCTCATTTCATCGGTAATACCTGCAAAAAATTAAGAAATTTAGAAAAATTTAACTACTTGATCAGGGTGGCGTTAAAATTTAATTTTCAAAATTCCCTGACTAATTTTTTTATTTTCCCTGATCATCAGTTTTACAGATTCTTTAAATCTTGCTTTGTTCAGAGTGGACATTTTTTTTTATATTTTTTGTATTTCCCGGTCAAAAATTTTCGAACAATCAAAACAGAATTTTTAATTTTGCGAAATTCACCTTTATATTTAAATTTAAAATTTAAGCATTCTTATTATCTTATCAATTATAATTAAAGATTCCTTTTAAATAAATTTAATTTGATAAATATTAAATCATTGATAATATTTTATGCACTATTTTGAAAGAGAATTTAATGCTCTTTCGATTGATCTTTAAATTTTTAAAAAATATTCTTAATTCTATAAAGAAATTCCTATTTGAAACTTTTGATATCTCAAAACACCCCTTTTCTCAAAATTTCCTGAAACGAATATGAAGGCGAAGTTTGTTTATTAGGAATTTAAAGTAATAAAATCAAATTCAAAAACAGTTGAAAATAATTTTTACCAGTGGTTCTGCACAATTCAGGAACCAAATAAATTAATTCCGCTTGTCCGGCGCGACGCTCTTTTAATTTTGTTCTAGACACTAACATTGGCTGCGAGTCATTTCGAATTTTAATTCTATACTTTTGCTGATAATAATCTTTGTAGGAGATACTGTCTCCATTTCGCAATTTGAATGTCGAGCTTGGTTTCACAGCATAGTCGACATCATCAATTCGATAGGTGTTGTTATTGTACCCTGTGAGTACAATTTGGCCCATAATTTCCTTCGAGAAATGACTCTAAAAAAGAAACATAATTTTATTAAAAAAAAAAAAATAGTTAAGATAGCCTGAATTGAAATGGAAAAAAGTTATTAAAAAATCAAAATCGATGAAAGAGGAAGAAAATGAGAGAAAAACTTGCCTTGTATTCAAAGTTGTACATTTTGAAAAATTGTTGTAACATGTCCAGGACAGTGTCTTCTCGCATCACTTTGTGAGTGATTTCAGCGCATAATAAAATATTGTATTCGCACTGACGAATAGAGGTCAAGTATCCTGGCCAAAGCTCCAGGCGAAACTCTTTAATTTGTACCTGGAAAAAAGAATTTCTTTTTTAAACAGTATTTTTCAATTTTGTTAATCTTAAAAATTTTTATCTGTAAATTAGTATTTTTAAATTCAGATCTTCAGGCTTTACAGTGACAATGAAAAATATTTTAGAGGAAAAAGGGGACTGAATATACAAAAATAGGGAACTTTTAGGGTACTTTAAAAACTTCATAAATAAAGATAAATTAATTATATACAGTAGAACGTCGATTATTTTATTTGGATAGGACAAAATTGCAAAGATGTAGGATAAAAAAAATAAAATGGAAATATATAGTTACAGAATTTTCAAATTAATAACTGAAAATTGAGATTAATAAATTAAAATTGTAGAAAGTGTATGAAAAAATACTTTTAAAAATTATAGAAATAATTGAAAATTGAAGAAAATAAATAAAATTTATGAGAAATACAGACTAAATTGTTGATTTCAAATATTTTTTCTCTAATTTGACTTTTTTTTTTCTCATCAAGAAGAAAAATAAACTCGAAAATTTTATAATTACCTTGTTACGCGCATCGAAGAAATTCCTTCCCACGAGTTGCAATTGCAAATGATCTAAGCATTTTCTCATTATAATATTAAAAAATTGAATGTACTGATGATCGCCTTTTTGAAGTTCACTCACATAGCGAACATTTATTTTAATTTGTGCTTCGTCAGATTGTCGGGTAGAAATTAATTCCATAGGCTGAAAAAATAACAAATTGTGTTATTAGAGAAACGTAACATTATGGTAAAAATTATATCAAATAAAATAGAAATGATAATTTATAAATTAAATAAAACTTACCTGCTCAAGTTTGGAACTTGTGTACATAACAGTACCATCAAAAATATAAGCTCCAATTTTTTGTCGATGCAATCGGAGTAAACCTTTTCGGACGATCGTTCTCTCTTCATCAGGCTCAAAATCAATACGGTATTGAAATAGTCCCCAATGTTTGTTGCTTTTTGTCAGCAATTGGAAATAATTAGCCTGTAAGTCTATCCTGTTGCCATATGTTCCTAAAATAAAAAGCAAATTAATGAACAAGTAGCTTAGATGGAAGAAAAATTGTTTTAATGAAGATAATTAAAAATTTACACGATCTTTGATAGGATAAATTTTCTTTTTGGAAATATTACCTTGCTTTGTAACTAATCCAACTGGTTTGGTCATTAAACATTCTGCTTCGTTGATCCTTCTTCGTCCTCGAACACCGCCTCTTCCAACAGCAACATCACCTGCGGCTCCTAAATAAAGAAAACAAAATTCAGTATAATATTTTTAATCAAGGGGATTTTATGATTTTGAAAAAAGATGAATTACCAGCAGGAGGAGTATTTGATCCTGGTGGAGTTGATCCTGCAGATTCGTAAGGTCCTTCTCGTACCGGTGCAACTCTTTCCGTAGCTCTGCCTACACTCTGAAAATAAATATTTTAAATTAATAATAAATAAAAGTATAGTTTATATTTAATTAATATATAAATTGTATCTTTTTATTTCAAATAGAAATTTCATTTTTATTTTTTTTAGAATACAAATGACAGAAAAGAATGCAACTTTTCGCAAAAATTGTCATTTGAAGATGTTAAAATAAACTCGATGACTTGCCGTTAAAATTTTTTATTAAGAATAATTACTCAGCATATGCTTGAACTGGAAAACTATTTTATAACGGTTTTAACAGCACTGTCATCAATTTCGAGTTTTTACAACTAAATCTTCTATAAAGTATTCAAAAACACGACTGTAATAACTAAATCAGTTTATGATCATCCCGAGTAGCAAACAGGCAGTTAAATTCACTTCCAGGTATAAAACTTGAAAAAATTAAAAAAGATAACAAAATTATTAATTTTTTGTTTACATTTGTTTTACAACTTTAGATCTCAAATTTTATTTTAAAGCAGGTTTTCTTCAATTAGAAGTTGAAGAAATTTACTGAAAAGTGACGACACTAAAACAAATTAAAATAATCGAGTATGGATAAGATTTAAAAAAAATGGATTAAATTGTATTTTGAAATATATAATAGAAAAATTACTAAAAAAAATGGAAATTTGGAAAAATATAATTGCAAAATTGAAGAACAAAATTTACAAAATTGAAATTTGAGAAAGACGGAAAAATGTTTCTAAGAGATAGAAAAATGACGACAAAAATTAAAGAATTAATTAAAATGCAAGGAGTAAAAAATTATAAAACAACAAGAAAATTAAATAAATAGGAAAAAAAATGGAATAATGTTTTTTTTCAAAGTACAAAAAAGAAAAAAAAATTTGGTAAGAATCTATTAAAAAATTAGAATTAATAAAAGTAAAATAAAAAATGTATACATAAAGACAAATAAAAAACCCAGAAAAGAAATTTAAAAATCCTTTAAAAATAAAAAAGTTTAAGCAATTTAAACTAAAAACATTTTTATAATATGACACTTTAAATAAATTCAACAATAAATTTAGAAAAAAAAAAAATATCAAAAAATTTTATGAAAGACTTGCAAAAAAAACTTGCAAAAAATAGACAAGATGCGAAAACAAATTAATTAAATTCACAAAAAAATGTGAGTACTTATTTTTAAAAATATGGAAATAATTATGAAAATCAACGAAATAAAAAGTTTAGTGAATGTTATAAGAACAAAATTGTGTAAAATAACATTAAATAATTTGCATAAAAAGACGAAAATTAAAGAAAATCCTAAAGAAAAAGACAAATACAATATAAGAATATATCAAAAGCAGGGCTGATAAAAATCATGATTTTTTTTATTCATATCAAAAATTGATTTTTTAAAAATATAATAAGTATATTATAAAATCTCCAAATGTTTATTTGTAAGTAGTTTATTAAAGAAATGAAAAAATAATTTTAAATATTTTTATATTTATATTTTTTTTAATTAAAAATCTCCAAATGTTTATTTGTAAGTAGTTTATTAAAGAAATGAAAAAATAATTTTTAATATTTTTATATTTATATTTTTTTTAATTAAAATAATAAATAAGATGATAATTAACAAAACGTTCAAGTATATTACTAAAGAAAAAAAAATTAATACAATTTTGAAAAAATTAAAAAAATTGTATAAGATAAGAAATTCTATGAAATAGAATAACGATGTTAAAATGAGAATATATAGTACAAGATTAAATTTACATAACATAAAATAAAAGAATAAAAGCTCTCAAAAAAGTTGAATATTTAAAAAATTTAAACACGTTGATAAAAGCATCAAATAAATGTTTCAAAAATTCGTAAATAAGATAAAAACTAAACAATTTGAAAGAAGGAAAAATGTTTTTAAGAAATGGAATAATGATGACAAAAATTAAAGAATTAATTAAAACGCAAGAAAGAACAAAAAAAATAGTGAAAATTCAGGAAAATTAGATAAGTAGGAAAAAATGGATCAATGTTTTTTTCCTTAATCTAACAAACTGTAAAAAAATTTATAAAGTACAAAAAAAAATTAGGTTAGAATCTACTAAAAAATTAGAATTAATGAAAATTAAATAAAGAAATGTATACATAAAGATAAATAAGAAGTCCACAAAAGAAATTTAATAATCCTTTAAAAATAAAAAAGCTTGGGTAAATTAAACCAAAAATATTTTTATAATATTACATTAAAAGCAAGTCTAAGAATAAATTTAGAAAAATAAAGAAAATTGGAATTTACTTAAATTATAATGATCTTAATTTATAAAAATTTAATACTATTTTTGTGATATCTTCATACTAAAACTTTGTAGATCGTAGGTATTTTAATCATCTGCCTTAGCACAGTTTTTTTTTAAATTTTATAAATAAAATATTAAAATTGAAATTTTCAAGATTTATCCACAAATTACTGGTTTTTTTTAATAGTTTGCGATTTTTTACATGCAGTATTAAACATCCGGAGAATTATCAAGATTTTTTTTATATTTAAATCATGATTTTAATGCAAATTTCCCAATGATTTAAATCATTAACAGCCTTGGTTCCAGGTACAAATCTAGAAAAAATTCTATAAAAACATAAAATTAAAAAGGACATCAAAATTAATAATGATCTTTTTTACATTTTTTTTTGCGTCTTTAGATCGCAAATTATATTTCAAAGACGTGAAAAACATTTTTGTATAAATTAGGGCGTTTAAGGGTGAAAAAAAAAAATACAAACCGAGGATGATGTTGTTTGTCTTGACTGTCCGGAATCTCCTGATCCTCCGGGCCTTCGTCCCCAGCTTTCTTCTTCTCCTCCTCCTCCTCCTCTTTCTGGAGGAGGCGTGGGTCTCGCCCGTCCGCGACTTCGGCCCATTGCTCGGCCAGATCCTGTTGCTTGGTCCGACATTTCTTCGTCGTAGTAATCTCTATAACCGGAAGGGCGTGAATACTGATCTCTTGACTCTCTATAGTCTCGAGAATCTCTTTGATAGTCTCTTTGATAATCTCTCGGATAATCTCTGGAATCTCGCGAATAATCTCTCGGATCGCGAGTATCTCGGGAATCGCGGGAATCTCGGTCTCGATCGTATGGATTTCGATACCTGAAAAAGTAACATTTCAATTAGTCATTTATTCCAAAAAATAATTTATTTTCACATGCAATATTCAAAATTTAATGCAGAATGCGCTTCTGAAAATGATTTTTTGTTTTAGATTTTAGAGAATAGACTTAAATTAAAACTCATTTCATGAGCAAATTTGTAAACAGAATAATGTTTTTCACTAAATCGATAAATTCTGTTTAACTTGAGAATAATGTTAAATTAACAGAAAATTGTAATTAGTTTTATACATTTTTTAAATTAGACTTAACTTGAAGAACTTTTTTAAAACTTTATTTTTTAACGGTTAATTGAAAAAAAAAAAAAACAAACAAACAAAGCAATTAAAACAAAAAAAATTAATGTTATAAATTTGTACAGAGTGAAAAAATATCTAGAAAGTTTATAATAAAGTTTAATAACACAGGAAAAGGAATATTTAAAAATCGTGGTTTATACTTGAAATTTGCATTAATAATTAAAAATTAAAGAAATTTATTGAAAAGTGACGACACTAAAAAAATTCAAATAATCGAGTATCGATAAAATTTAAAAAAAAATGAATAAAATTGTATTTTGAAATAAATAATGGAAAAATTACGGAAAAAACGTAAATTTGAAAAACAAACTTGAAAAATTGGAAAAATATATTTGAAAAACACGAGTCACATTTCAAGAAAATAAATAGAATTTTAATAAAATAATGGAAACAAAAATGGGTCGGAATTCCTAAAGTGGCCTCCTAATTTTTGTCGAGTGTAGGGATTTTTTTCATTCATATATGTTTTGATAGTTCATGATGATACTAAAAAAACCTATAAAGGGTTTTTCAAAATTTGAATATTTTCCAAAGTTATAAACGATCAAAGTTTTTTCCATCGTTTTAGAAAATAACCATTTTCTCGCTTTTGGATGTACCGATTTTGACAAATTTTGGAAGAGAGACTAATAAGGAATTGTACTTGAGATAAATGGTCAAAATTTAAATAAACAATGCAATTTATTTAAATAAATTAAGTTTTTAAGGTTACAATTAAATAATGTTCTTCGTCGATTTTACCATTTTTTAAAAAACAATCTTCTAGAGAAAACTTTTAAAATTCTATTTCAACAATAAAGAAGTGGGATATTCTGTTACTTTAGTATTAATAATAATTTCAGTCTCGCCAAATTTTTTAAAAATAACAGAAATTTAAAATAAAATAAATGAATTTTCTCCTGCTATGCGTTTTTACATATCCCACTTTTTTATTGTTGAAATAGAATTTTAAAAGTTTTCTCTAGAAGATTGTTTTTAAAAAAATGGTAAAATCGACGAAGAACATTATTTAATTGTAACCTTAAGAACTTAATTTATTTAAATAAATTGCATTGTTTATTTAAATTTTGACCATTTATCTCAAGTACAATTCCTTATTAGTCTCTCTTCCAAAATTTGTCAAAATCGGTACATCCAAAAGCGAGAAAATGGTTATTTTTTGAAACGATGCAAACAACTTTGATCGTTTATAACTTTGGAAAATATTCAAATTTTGAAAAACCCTTTATAGGTTTTTTTAGTATCATCATGGACTATCAAAACATATATGAATGAAAAAAAAATCCCTACACTCAACAAAAATTAGGAGGCCACTTCAGGAATTCTAACGCAAATGCAATTTTAGAATTGAAAAAATAAATAAATGTTAAAAATTCAAAACATTAATTCATGTTTATTATTTTTTAAAATAAATTTCGAATTATTCCGAGTTAATATAAATTTTTTTTCTACAATTTTTTTTTTCTCGACAGAAATGTAAAACTAATAAAATATGGAAATAAGAAAATAAAATATAATATAAAATGCCATAAAAAGGTAATAAAATATAGAGTCCATTCAACAAAATTCAACGAGCCTAAACAAGTCTTGCCCAATTCTTTTCTTTAAAAGCATTTAGTTGAAACGACTTTTGAAAGCAAGAAGAGAAAACCCAAAAAGCCAGAACGACAAACAGAAGATAAGAAACAATGCAAGCCACTAACCATTCTCATATTTCAAAAGCAGCTGCCAACTATTTTAAAATCTACATTTCAAATTGTCTCAAACTCCACAAGCACCCACTAGAAAATAAAGAATTCATGCAAACATTCGACAAGTGTCAATTCAGAGTTTGGCGCTACTTCAGATTATTAATTAAAAAAAGACAAAAAGGCGCCGGCTTCTTAGCAACATTCAAGAAAAAAAAAAGAAGCGATCACAGAAAAATGTTCTTTTCAATTTGGAAAAAGAGGCGATTCTAAAGAAAAAATTGAAAGTGTCCAGTCAAGAGTTGGGAAAGAATTTTATTTTGATTTTCAAATAGCAGAAAGATACGATGGAAATGTGTGCGAGGTTATGCTGAGGATTTCAATTTGGAAAGCTAACAAGATATAAAATTAAATATCAGGTACAGACCGATACGAATCCCGGTGATGTGTATCCTTTGGCATTTTTAAAATTTGGTTTAAAAAATTTCTCCGAAGCCAATCAACTGGATAATCCAAACATGCAAGTCTCTACTCGTTTAGTGTCCAACATGCGCCTTTGGTTTTCCTAAAACAACTAAAGCTCATTCAAAATGGCCACCGAACGAATAAGCCAATCGAGAAAACACGAAGCTTTCGCGGCAGACACTGCTGCCAACTGTCTAAATATCCTCTATGCTTTGACCTTGAAAGCGAACAAAAAGACGAGTAAATTATCCAGCAGATTGAAAAAGAAAGAATTTTTTTTTTTAATATAATAATTTGTTTTACTAAAATGGATATAATTAATGTAAAAGTTTTTTTTTAGAATTATTCTAGATTTATTAATAAGGAATTTAGAGATTTCAGTTGGTTACACTGTTAAAATATCCCTAGATTCTAGGAACTTTTATTCAAATAATCAAATGATAAATAAGGTGGTTTTTTTTATTTATAGACTTTTTATTGATTTTTGAAGGTGATTTTTTTGAGTGATTTGAATTGAATTTGGTTTTTAAAGGGGAAATTTTTGGAGGGAATTTTGAACGGGAAAAAACATTATTTATTATTTGTTGCAGACAGTGTTGCCACAGCTACCGATTTATCGGTAGATCTACCGATATTTTGTCTTAAAAATCTACCGATAATTTTTATTTTCAATTTTTTTTTCATGTAAATCTACCGATTTTTTACAAATTTGGTTAAATCTACCGATATTTTACATGAGTCAGTGGCAAGACTGGTTGCAGACTAGAAAAAAATAAAAGTAAAGGAAAAAAATATTTTCTAAAAAATATTTTATAATAATAATTAATTAATATTTATTTTTAGTTTTTTAAAAAACACTTGAAAAGTTGCGAAAAATAAATAAAATTGGGAAAATTTTTGAATAAATTTAGATTTAGAAAAAAATTAAATACACTATTTTTTCTAAAGAACTATGAAAATTTCTACTATTTTTTATTAAATTTTGAGTGTGTTTTTTTTATTAATTTTAATGGAATTGGGTTTTTAAAGGGGGTATTTTTAGAGGAAATTTTGAAAAGGAAATATTAAATCATTTTATTTATTATTTGTTGTAAAAGACAAGAAAAAAATTCTCTTTCACAAAATTAAATTTTTTACTCTTTTTATTGATTTTTAAAGGTGATTTTTTAAAAATAATTTGAATGGAATTTGGTTTTTAAAGGGGATATTTTTGAAGGGAAATTAGAAAAAGAAAAATATTAAATCAGTTCACTTATTATTTGTTGCAACTACAAAAAAGAGAAAAAATTTTTATTTTTAAACGATTAAATTTTTTATACTTTTTTTTTACTGATTTTTAAAGGTGGTTTTTTAAAAATAATTTGAATGGAATTTGGTTTTTAAAGGGGATATTTTTGGAGGGAAATTTGAAAGGGAAATATTAAATCATTTTATTTATTATTTGTTGTAAACGACAAGAAAAAAATTCTCTTTTACAAAATTAAATTTTTTACACTCTTTTTATTGAAATTTGAAAAAGAAAAATATTAAATCAGTTCATTTATTATTTGTTGCAACTACAAAAAAGAAAAAAACAATTTTTTTTAAACGATTAAATTTTTTCTACTTTTTTTTTATTGATTTTTAAAGGTGATTTTTTAAAAATAATTTGAATGGAATTTGGTTTTTAAAGGGGATATTTTTGGAGGGAAATTTGAAAAAGAAAAATATTAAATCAGTTCATTTATTATTTGTTGCAACTACAAAAAAGAAAAAATTTTTTTTTTTAAACAATTAAATTTTTTATACTTTTTTTTTTACTGATTTTTGAAGGATTTTTTTTTATAAATTTGAATAGAATTGGGTTTTTAAAGGGATGTTTTTGAAGGAAAATTTAAAAATTTTAGAAAATTTGTGAATAATGAAAATCAGCGATGAAGTTACTTTTTTAGAAAAATTTTAAATACAGTATTTTTTCCAAAGGACTGTGAAAATGAAGGGAAAAAACTAGAGGAAATTAATAAAAGAGTTAATTTAGAAATAAGAAAAATTATTAAGAACAAATAATGAGAAAATTAAGGGAAAAGTTGAAAATTCATTGGAAGAAAATTTGTTAAATAAATAATAATACAACTAACGAAAAAATCGAAATAGGTTTAAAAAAGTGTACCAAAAGATTATAAAATGTACTAAAATGCGAGAAATTACAAAAAATATCAAAATTTTACAAAGCTTTAGAAAATCAACCAAAATACCAGAAATTTTACGGAAAAAAAAAATTTTCAAAAAAAGCAAGAAATTTAAGAGAAAAAACAAATAAAAAATACATTATTATTTAAAAATACGTAGAAATTTAAAAAACAAATTTATAAATAAAGAATCTGATAAAATATCTAAACAGTTAATTAAAGAAGATAAGGAAACTACCTGAAAAATAGAAAATTGATTAAAAAATCTCCAAAAGTGTGAAAAATTTTTTACGATAAAATAAAAAATACAAAAATAAGAAAAACAATTTGAAAATGAATAAAAATATAAAAGAAATGAAAAATATACCTACGATAAAAATTATAAAAATACGACAAAAAATATAATAAAATTATAAAAAATTCGCTTAATATTGTATAAAAATCTTAAAATATAGGATACTGATCATAAAATACACAATAAAAAACTATTATGAGGAGAAAACGAAAAAAAACAATGGAAATTTCCTAAAATAGAAAAAAAAAAAACAATTGAACCACGATCCACTTATGACGAAATTTAACAAGAAAAAAATAGCAAAATGAAACTTACACAAAGAAAAAATTTGATTTATCACTTTTCAAAATAATAAAAAACCACTTTCTTCCAGAAAAATAATCAAAAACTACCTTTTCAGACAAAAATAAACAGCAATTTCTCTCTGATAAAATAGTTACGAATTTTTTCTTGACATGCGAACAAAGACTTCCGAAATTTCCGAATATTACTGAAAATCCTCTATTAAATTTAACTAATTTTCACATTGGATAAATAATTCAATATTATTGTTGCAGAAAACTAAAGAAAAACCGAAAAATTCTCGAGAAATATCAAAAAAAGCACTGATAAAAATGTCGAGTCGAAACTTGTCGCGTGCACGTGGACCACGAACAAAAGAATTTGCAACATTTCAGATTTTAAGCGAGCAAATATTGAAAATTAATTTAAAGATCACACCGTAAATGAAGAAAAATATTCGAGAAACAATAAAATAACAAGTTTTGTCCCGAAAAGGAAAAAAAGTTGCGTAAAAATCGATGAAGAGAATAGTTTTGTTGAAAAAACCGACATTTTCTTTAGAGGTTTCAACTGTTTTAATAATTATCACTTTTATTGATTTTTATTTGTATTTTTGCAAGTTTACCTTAACGACCAGCGTTATCCATCACGAAGGGACCAAGGGATAAGGGAATTGGAGGGGAATTAACGCGTAATTAGAACACGAGATGTTTACTCTTCAACGAAAAATCTGAACTGTGCGAAAAACGACTCTGAAGCCCGGCACCGCGAATTTCTCAGAACAAAGGATTCTGGGTAAATTCTTGTACGATTTGCGCTCTGTGATTGGGTCATTTGAATTTGCGAGCAGAGGTTTGTTACGACCACCGGGATTGGTCGGATTGTTTCTAAGCCATGTTTTCATTGGAGTACGATCAAAAAGAAGACAAAAGCAAAAAAACGTCAAGAAATTTGAAAATAAGACTTAAATTGAACAAAATACGTTTAGAAAATTATTATTTTTGGTAATTATTGTTATTATTTTACCATTTGTGTATTATTGTCAGTGTATTTAAACTGATATTGTGTAAATGAAAAGGTATAAAATATAAAATAGAATCTAAATAGAATAAAAGCGTGTTTGTGGTGTTATCTACTTATGATAAAGAAATTTAGGCTAATTTAAAAGGGTGGTAAATAAGAAAAATTTGAATTTATATTAAAAACGTTTAAATAAATAATAATAATAATAAAATACATTGTTTTAAACTTGTTCAAAGATATTTATTTAAAGAAGAAGAATAAATAAATAAAAGTAATTGTAAGAAATAAAAATGTAAAGCTTTTGTTATCAAATAATTGAAAAAAAAAGTTTGAAAAATCGTTTTTTTCAATGAGACTTTTTTTAAACGATTCTTTTGTACAAAGAGAAATTTGATGTCAAAATAAAATATTAATTAAAAATATTTGAAAGAAAGGATTTAAAAAAAGACCATTTTAAATGGTAAAAATTTGAAAAGACGATATTTTTTAACAAAAAAATTTGATAAACAATTTTTTGAAGGAAGAGAAATATAAAACTGTTTCTAAACAAAAAATTGTTGAATGAAGATTAAAAAATAATCTTCCATTTTTAATAAAATAAAAAAGAAATTTAAGAGATTTTTTAAAAAATAAAAAAGATTCTTTTTAAAGAAACAATTAAAAATAATTATTCTTTTATAAAGAAACAGTTTTAAAAAAGATCCTTTCTGATAAAAAAAATTCCAAGAGTTTACAAAGAAAGAAATTTGAAAATTGTTTTTAAAAAACGTTTACAATATTTATATTTCTACATTTTTTCACTCAATTTATTTTGTGTAATTTTTTACAAAGATTTTACAGTAAATAAAACATCTTCAGGGTTGCCACAAATTTTTTGTTATAATTTTCCCTGACTTTTCCCTGATTTCCAGACCAATTTTTTTCTTTTTACCTGACTTTTTTGAGTTCTTAAAACCAATTTTTCGTATATTTACTATAAAACTAGATTATACAATGAATTAGAATTGGAAAAAGAAATTGAAGATAATAAAATTGAAATTTAAAAAAATGGCATATTTGAAAATATGTAGTTGGACTTCAAATACTGGAAAAAATGAAAATA
The DNA here is from genome assembly GCA_037103525.1 of Ganaspis brasiliensis. Taxonomy (NCBI): domain Eukaryota; kingdom Metazoa; phylum Arthropoda; class Insecta; order Hymenoptera; family Figitidae; genus Ganaspis; species Ganaspis brasiliensis. The sequence continues at coordinate 221,267 of JAZKLR010000103.1, read as the reverse complement.
ATTACAAATTTTGCAAATTCATTGAAAAATAATGAAACCAATTAAAAACTGGGGAAAATGATTTAAAAACCACAGAAATATTCTCAAATTGAAGAAACTAATTGAAAGTTGAGAAAAATACTTGATAATATTATAAATTATTTGAAAAATATATTAATAATAGAAAATTAAATATCATAATGTAAATTTGACAAAAATAATTGAAAAAATTACAAAATATCTATGAAAGAGAAGAAAATAATTGAGTATTCAATAAAATTATTGAAAATCTCAGAAATTAATTAAAAAGAACTGCAGAATATATATTGAATAATAGAAATAAATTGAAATTTTGAACACAATTTTAGAAATTATGATAAATAATGAAAAAAAAAAAAAATCGAAAATTTGGAGAAAATGTTTTTACTACCGATAAAATGGGAAAATAATTGGAATTGAATAAAATTAATTAAAAGTTAAAGAAAATAATATTGCATAAGAAGAAAATTAATGAAAAATCATTTAAAAGTAAATAAAGTTTGAGAGAAATAATTGAAAAAATTACAAAAATTATTTAAAAAACAAAAAATAATTGAAAATTGAAGACAGTAATTTAGAATTCAGATAATAAAGAACTTTGAGCCAGTAATTTAACTAATGAATAAATGAATAAAAAATAAATAATTGAAGATTGAAAAACTAATTAAAATAATTAAAAAGTAGAGGAAATAATGATAAAAATAAATGTAAAGTAAGTCAACGATAATTCTAAATTAGGATCAATAGGCAACTGAAATTTTAGAAAATTAATCGAAAAATAATAAAAATGTTGAAAAATTGGAGAAAATACTTGCAAAATGAAACACTAGAAAAATTATTAAAAATTGAAGAAAGCAATTCAAAGTTGAGGTAATTAATTAAAAATTCAGATTTGAGAAAATTAATTGAAGTATAATGAAAATAATTAAAAATCGAGACAAATAATTTTAAGATGAAATACATAACTTGAAAACGAAGAAAATAATTTTAATTTAAAAAAATAATTGGTAAAAATACAAAATATATTTGAAGTGCTGTGGAAGAAAATAATTGCATTATGATGAAAATAATTGTAAATTGAAAAAAAAGATAAATGAAATTTTCGTAAAGTAAATTTAAGACTTAACGAAGAAATTGAAAAATAATGAAAATAATTGAAAATTGAAGTTAATTGAAAAGTAATGAAAATGGTGAAAAATTTAGTTGGAATCTTAATAGAATTTTTTTTTTAAAAATTCAAGAAATTTTACAATCACTTCAGTATTTTATTTTTGAAGTGTGGAATTGACTGAATTTTTAATCAATGTGAGTTCAAATTAATTAAGGTTTGAAGGAATTAAAATTTGCTATGAGTATAAAAATTGGCGAAGTTTTAAAAAGGTAAAGAATTATATAAAATTTTAAAAATAAATTTAGTGACAAATTTCAGGTGTGAACAGAAAGAATGAATGATTGAATGAAAGAAAGAAACTTGTAAATTATTATATAAATTGTGAAATATAATTATTTTTCAGATTGCAAACATTATTTATTTTTAGTATGTTTAAAATATGACTTTCAAAAATTTGTTTAGTAAATTTCAGAAAAATATAATTTTTCATCTATTTTAGAGATTCTTTGCATTTTTCTAGTATTTTTATGAAAATCCCTGACTTTTCCCTGATTTCCCTGAATTCCCTGACCTGTGGTAACCCTGAAAATACTAATACAGTGAGTAAATAAAAATACAAAATCGAGAATATTAAAAATGGAAAATGATCGAAAATTAATATTAATTAAGTGGACGATTTATATACAAATACGTACATTAATTCAACAAAATTTACAATGCCAAAAACTAAAAATATCACTTCGAGTTTAAAGTTCGTTTAACTTGCTTAAAAGCCTAAAAATCCTTTTTAACTCAACTTTTTTAAACAAACGGTTTTTTAATCCACTATAAAAATTCTACCCCTCTTGTAAAATTTGAGAAAATAATTCCAAATTTTCGGAAAACTTTCTCAACTGTCTGGCAAAACCCTCATTCGGTTTAATTCGATCCCTGGCAATTTTTACTTTCTCAAAAGCCTCGTCATACGAAATTCTCTCATTGGCCATTAAATACGAAATAACAATTGTCGGAGATCGTGAAATTCCCGCGTTACAATGCACCAAAATATTTTCTTTTCTGCCCTCGTGAATAATGATCAAACAAGTTTTCAAAATTGGCAAAATATCACTTTCAGGAAGATCTAAAAGTTGCACAAAATGATACCGAATCCCTTGAAAATGGACCGGTGCCTCAATTCCAATACTGAGAACATTTTTTATGGAATATTCCCGTAAAATTGCACAATTGAGAACAGGATCTTGAGAGCTGAGAAACAGGCCGGGAATTATTTTCGCCATCTGGAGATCCGGCTTCGTATCGACAACAAAAGAAAGTCCTTTTTCTATTTCGCGCCTCTCGCCATTTTCAATCTCGAACTTGTGTCCACTCGTGTCCGTGAAAACGGTCTTGCACGACTTTAAACGAGACTTTTTCTCGTTCAATAAACTCTTCAGATCCATTTTTTTGTTCGATTATTTTATTTATCAAGGTTTAATGGTTCAAGAAACTCTTTCTCGTTGTAGAGAATCGTGTTTTCTTTAAGTTCCAGAGGATCGTATTCAACATTGGCTAAATAAAGGGCATTTGGAGGCGAAGGGACGACTTTTGGATTCCAATTATGGTGAGAAGGAACCTGGAGCATCGTCTGGATATCTTTTTCCGTCACTCTTCCGGCGGCTAGGGCGAAAAGGGCGCCGACCATTCGTCGAATCTGCAAAACAAATTAAATTATAAATAAACTAATTTAAATAAATTATAAAATATAAAGTTCGAAAATATAAAGTTGGAAAATTAAATTAAAAACAATTTTTTTGTAAAGAAAATTTCAATTTTTTAAGGATGTTTATCAACTCGAGCTACAACTTGTGTTATCGAAACTTATATAAATAGTTATAATATATAATGCTTATAAAGATAAAGGAAAAAAAAATTATTTGTATGGGAGAAAATTTAGAAAATTTTGGAATTGAAATGAATTAAAAAAGAGTAATTGAAATTTGAGAAAATAATTGCCAATTTTGCAAATTAGTTGAAACTTAAAAAATAGGAAAAACAATTTATAAAATTGAAGTTTATAAATTGACAATTTAATAATTTATCAATTGAAAAGTTGATTGAAGATTAAATAATAATCTTCTACTTTCAATACAATAAAAAAGAAATTAAGAGTTTTTTCAAAAAGAAATATTATTTCTAAAAGAAACAATTTTAAAAAAATTAAATAATACTTTAAAATTAAAGAAAATAATTGACATAAAATAATAAGATAATAATTCAAATTTAAGAAAACTACTTGAAATTCTTAGAAATTGATTGAAAAAAAAAAGAATAATTGATATTGGGAAAAATAATTGAAATATGATAAAAATAATAGATTTGTGTGGGACAAAAATTATAACATTTAAGAATTGAAACAAATTAAAAAAAAATTAATTTCAGAAAATTATTTTCAATTTTAGAAATTAATTGAAAAATAATGAAAACGATTAAAAAATCGGGAAAAGAATTTGTAAAATTAAAGAAATACTTTGAAATTAAAGAAAAAATTTAAAATTTAAGAAAACTACTTGCAAAAATTAAGAATAATTAAAATTTGGGGGAAATAATTGAAATATGATAAAAATAATAAATTTCTGTGGGACAAAATTTATAGAATTTTGAAATTGAGAAGAATTTAAAAAAAAATCTGAAATTTAAGAAAATAATTGCCAATTTTGCAAATTAATTGAAAAATAATGAAAACGATTAAAAAATGGGAAAAACAATTTAAAAAATTAAAAAAATATTTTAAAATTAAAGAAAATATTTGAAATTTAAGAAAACTACTTGAAATTCTGAGAAATTAATTGAAAAAAATAAAAATAATTAAAATTTGGGGGAAATAATTGAATTTTTTTTAGTGTGAGACAAAATTTATAAAATTTTGAAATTGAAACAAATTTTTAAAAAAATTGAAATTTGAGAAAATAAATATCAATTTTGCAAATTAAATGAAAAATATTAGAAGCAATTAAAAAATGGAAAACAATTTAAAAAGAAAAGAAATACTTTAAAAATAAAGAAAATAATTTAAAAAAATGAGAATAATAAAAATTAGGGGAAATAATTAAAATATTGTAAGAATAATAAATTTGTGTGGGACAAAATTTATAAAAATTTGAAATTGAGAAGAATTAAAAAAAAAAAATTTGAAATTTGAGAAAATAATTGCCAATTTTGCAAATTAATTGAAAAATAATTAAAACGATTGAAAAATGATAAAAATAATAGATTTGTGTAAAAAAAAATTTATAAAATTTTGTAATTGAAAAAGATTTAAAAAAGAATTGAAATTTGAGAAAAAATGCTTAAAATTTTTAGAATTTGATTGAAAAAAATGAGAATAATTAAAATTTGGGAAAATAATTGAAATTAGATTTGTGTTGGACAACATTTATAAAATTTTAAATCGAAAAGAATTCAAACAAAATAATTGAAATTTGAGAAAATAATTGACAATTTTCCAAATTAATTGAAAAATAACGAAAATAATTAAAAAATGGGGAAAACAATTTGTAAAATTAAAGAAATAATTTGAAATTAAAGAAAATAATTGAATTTTAAGAAAACTACTTGAAATTCTTAGAAATTGACTGAAAAAAATGGGAATAATTAAAATTGGGGGAAACAATTGAAATATGATAAAAATAATAGATTTGTGTGGGATCAAATTTATAAAATTTTGGAAATAAAAATAATTAAAAAAAAAATAATCGAAATTTGAGAAAATAATTGCTAATTTTGCTAATTAATTGAAAAATAATGGAAAAAATTCAAAAATAGGGAAAACAATTTATAAAATTGAAGAAAATAATTGAAATTTAAGAAAACTACTTTAAATTCTTATAAACTAATTGAAGAAAATGAAAATAATTAAACTTGGGAGAAATAATTGAAATATGATAAAAATAATAGAAAATAGAAGATAATTATTGAAACTTTAGAAAAATAATTGAAAAAAATACAGAATATATGTGAAATAAAGAAAAGTACCTAATTACGAAATGATTTTAAGAATTTTAAATTAAGGAAAATAATTGAAACATTATAGAAATAATTGAAAATTGAAGAAAATTCGAGATAAATAATTGAATTTTTAGGAATATTTGAAAATCTAGGAAATTAATTGAAGAATAATAGAAATAATAAAAAAACCGAAAAAATATTTGCAAAGTAATAAAAATAATTGAAAAAATTTCAACATATATTCGTAATAAAAGAAAATAATTGCAGAATGATAAAAATAATTGAAATTTGAGATAAATAGTAAATAAAATTTGAAAATTAATTAAAAAATAATTGAAAATGACAAAAAGTAATTGAAAACTGATAGAAATAATTGTAAATTAATATAATTATGAAAATTTAAGAACAAAAATTGAGAAAATTACAGATGTTTTTGATTAACATTTTCTTAACAACAGTACGGTAAATATCTTAAAGCAGTTTGTTTTTAATTAATTAAAATATTGTCGTTTAGCGCGTTTTGTTAATGTTTCCATGTAAAAGTTTCAACTTTCTAAATTTATATCTTAAAAACCGAACGGTAAATTTCAATAAAATTTTAACCATACATGTAAAATAATGCATTTAATGTCATTAAAATTGTTATAAGAATCTATAGAAAATCAATTTTTGGATAAACCTCCTTAAATTGGCAGAAATTTTGAAAAATAGAGTGAAAAAAATTGAAAACTAGTTTTAAATGAGAACCTGATTATGTAAAAAAGATCTTCCTTTGCATTTCACGTGCCAATAGTCGAAATTTTCTGACAATGGATCAGCGGGAAAGAGAGGAAGTGCTTTCTCCACGCTTAGTTCATGTAAACTTCGTCGATACCGTATTGGTCTATTTGTTTTATTTGCAGCAGCAAAAGTTGTGAAATCTTTCAATCCCATAAAAAGTCTCGTTCCTTTAATCGCTTTTTCTATGTCGAATTCCTCATATCTGTGAAAAAAAATTATTATCATTAATTTTTTTCTTGATTTTTGAAGCAAATTTGATGAAAAGCATTATAATAAGTAAATAAATACAAGGCTGCCAGCAGAATTGTGTAGATTAAAAATAGTAAAAAAAAATAAAATGAAATATTAGAAGTTTTAAGAAAATAATAGAAATATGTATAAAAAAAAATTTATACATGTACAAAACAGTTAAAAAATGACAAAAATAACTGACATTTGGAAAAAATTAATAAAAAATGAGAAATATAATTCAAAAATGGAATAAAAAATAAAAAATTGAATACATTAATTGAAAAATTGTATAAAATAATTGACAAATTAACGATATAATTGAAATGTAAAGAAAGTAATTGAATTATGATATAAATAATTTAAAATTGGTGTAAAAATTCATAAATTCATGACAATTATAGAAAAGAGATTAAAAAAAATTAAATTTAAAAAAATAATTGATATTTAAAGAGAATAAATCAAACATGGCAAAAATAATTGAAAAAATGATTAAAAATAAAAAAATGAAGGCAACAATTAAAAAATCAAAATAAAATAATTAATTTTGAAAAAATTATTGAAGAGTGATTAAAACCTTGAAAAACGAATACAATAACTTAGACCTAAGATAATTGAAAATTTAAGAAATTATTTGAAAAATAATTAATATATCTAATTAAAAGGTGGAGAAAATAATTGCAAAAAGATAAAAGAAAATTAAAATTAAAAAAAAATTATTGGAAAATGAGGTAAATAATTAAAAATTTAAGAATTTAATTGAGGAATAGTAAAAATAATCAAATATTGAAGAAAACTATTAAAATTTGAGAAAAATATATTAAAATTTGGGAAATTAATTCAAGAATAATGGAAATAATAAAAAAATTCGAGAAAGTATTTGCAAAGTAATAAAAATAATTAAAAATTGAAGAAAATAATTGTAGAATGATAAAAATAATTAAAATTGAAGAAAATAATGGAAATTTGAAATAAATAATTGAAATTTTTGTAATTAATCAACAAATAATCAAAATAACTTAGATTTGAGATAATAAATGAGAATTTAGGAAATTAATTGAAAAATAATTAAATTATCTAATTAAAATATGGAGAAAATAATTGCAAATTGCAAAAAGATAAAAGAAAATGAAAATTGATAAAAATAATTGAAAATTTAGGAATTTAATTGAGGAATAGTAAAAATCATAAATTGAAAGCTGGTGTAAAAATTAAAAATTTTTAGACAATAATTGAAAAATTGACAAAAATATTAGAAGCTTGACGAAAATAATTGAAAGTTGGAGAAATTAATTGAAATTTGAAGAGAAATCTTAAAAAATGACAAAATAAAATTTTAATATTAAGAAAGTAATTAAAGTTTGAAGAAAATAATTGAAGACGGAGTAAAAAGTTAATAAATTCATGTCAATAATAAAAAGAATGAAAAACATTATTGTAATTTGAAGAAAATAATTCAAAACTGGTGTAAAAAAATTTAAAAATTCATGACAATAAAAAAAATTGAATAAAATAATGTAGTATTTGAATATGTCGAGGCTGGAAAGGGGATTGCGTTTGTTTTATTGCGACGAGGGAAGTGAGTTGATAATCTACCGAACGGAGTTGACATCTGTAAAATGAAATTTGTCAATATAATTGTAATAAATTGTTGATTTATCTAATAATCGGTTTCTTTTTATTAACAATCCCCTTTATAATTGGGGGCTCGTCCGGGATTGTTTTAAAAATACGTGCCGGTTTTAATTTTTTTTTCTCTTTTGTGAAATTGAGATAAAGTAATTCAAAATGTCAAACATCGAGGAAGAGTTAGCAAATTTCGATAAATTAACGGATGATGAGATGAGAAATAGATTAAATGAATATGGACTGTCTTTAAATGGAGCCAGAGCTGCAATGCGCGAAAGATTACGGAAATTTTTAGCAAAGGAAGAGCTGGCGAATCCAAATCCTGACGCTGATGAAGAAGATGAACACGACGAAGAAATGGTAGATTTTGATTCATTAAAAATAAAAGAGCTGAAATTTCGACTACGACGATTAGGTCTAAAAGTTACAGGGAACAAAGCTGAATTATTATGTCGTTTAAAAGCAGCGTGGAAAGATAACGACGAAGATATCGGACAGGAAGCATCTGCTGAAATATCGGAAAGTTGTTTTGCAGGTTTTTCAGAAGAATCGATTCGACGACATCAAGACGAATTTCAAAAACAAAAACGTTTAAATAAACAATTACAAGACGAACTTAGACTGCAAGTTAGAAATCGAGAGCTTGAGCAAAAACAAGAAGAAAATCAAAGACGAAAAGATGAACGAAGACGGCAAGACGAGATTAGAAATCAAGAAGATGAGATGAGATTTAGACGACAAGAAGGGATGAGAAATCAAGAAGATGAGATGAGATATAGACGACAAGAAGAGATGAGAAATCAAGAAGATGAGATGAGATTTAGACGACAAGAAGAGATTAGAAATCAAGAAGATGTGACGAGATTTAGAAGACGAGATGAGACGATACATCAGGACGAGTATAGACAACAAAACAATTTAAGAAGAGAAAGAGTTCAGAACCGTTTACGACCAGTCAATGACGAAATTAATTTTACCCCAGCGAATAGATATTTAAGAGACGAAACAAACTTTATAGATGAACAAGCTTCATCCCGATCGATTTTAATGACGTTTAAAGATGTTGAAGGGACATTGGACTCGTTTAGCGGAGATGATGGACGAAGTATCAACCATTGGATTAATGAGTTCGAGGACACTGCACAAATTTGCCAGTGGAATGACACGCATAAGGCAATTTATGCAAGGCGCTTGCTGAAAGGATCGGCAAAGCTTTTTGTAAATTTTGAAAATTGTAAATATTCATGGGAAACATTAAAAGTTGCGCTTCAAAGGGAATTTGGTACGAAAGTCGACAGCCATGCTGTGCATCGGAAATTACAGCAGCGTAAGAAGAGGAACGACGAAACTTATCACGAATATTGTTACAAAATGATGGAGATTGGTTCACAAGTTGGAGTAGAAACTAGTGCAATAATTGAATACATAATAGAAGGTATCGAGGGTGACGAGGTGAGTAAGGTGATTTTATACGGGGCCAATACCATCAGTGACTTAAAATTGAAACTTGACAAGTTTCAAAAAATGCAAGGTAAAATTAAAACTTTTAAAAATATCAATAGTGCCGAGAAAAAACCATTAAGTAAACAAGTAGAGACAGATAAAATTATAAAATGTTTCAATTGTGGAAAAAAGGGACATTTAAGTAAAGATTGTCCGTCAAGAAATCAGGGTCCTAAATGTTTTAAATGTCAAGAATTTGGTCATAAATCAAATCAATGTTCTGTAATAGCCGTTTCCGAGAAAAATAAAAAAACTTGTAATGTAATTCGAGCGAACTCTTCTAAATTTTACAAAATTATAAATATAAATGGACGGGAATTTAATGCATTAATTGACACTGCTAGCGATTTAAGCATAATCAGAGTTGATATTCTTGAATGTATAAAAGCATCATATTCTAAAGAAAAAATTATGCGATTCGGCGGGATTGGTTCTAAGGGTACTGTTATGTCGACTTTAGGTCTAACATCCGTAGATATGTTAATTGATAATGATTGTTTTCAAATTGATTTACATGTAGTTCCAATACAAGTAATGAGTGATGAATTATTGATAGGGTCTGATTTCTTAAATACAGTTGAAATAAGATGCAAACGTGGAAAAGTGGAGATATTGAGAATAAACGATTATTTTGAAGGAAGTGAAATAAATAAAGTTGATTGTTTCGCGGAAATAAATAAAGTTGACCTATCACATTTAAAAGATAATGAGGTTCGCAATAAAGTTGAGAAATTAGTAAAAGAATATAAACCTGAACAATTAAAAAAAGTTGACATGAATGTTCGAATAATTTTAAAAGATGAAATACCCGTTTATCAAAATGCTCGTCGACTTGCGCCTTGCGAAAAGGAAATTGTTAATGATCAGATTGACGAGTGGTTACGTTTAAAAATTATAAGACATTCTAACTCTGATTATGCTAGTCCTGTAGTATTGGTAAAGAAAAAAGACGGTTCTAAAAGATTCTGCGTTGATTATAGAGAATTAAACAAAAAAGTTATAAAAAATCGATATCCGATGCATATTGTCGACGATCAATTAGATTGTTTAAGAAACGGTAAAATATTTACTACATTAGATCTAAAAAATGGATTTTTACATGTACCAATATACAACGACGATTGTAAATACACCGCTTTTGCTGTACCCGGTGGACATTTCGAGTTTCTTCGACTACCATTTGGTTTGTGTACCTCCCCAGCATATTTTCAAAAATATATTAATATAATTTTTAAAGATTTAGTTAAGGAGGGGATTTTAGTCATCTATATGGATGATTTAATTATTCTATCCGTTAATGAGCAAGAAGGTTTAGAAAGGCTTGAAAGAGTCTTAAAGTTAGCAAGTGAATATAATCTATCTTTTAGTTGGAAAAAATGTCAGATTCTTAAAACTCAAGTAAATTACTTAGGGTATATTATTGAAGAAGGTATAATTAAACCATCTGGGGAAAAAACTCAAGCTGTAGAAAGATTTCCAGAACCCAAAAATGTAAAGTCAGTTCAAAGTTTCTTGGGACTCACTGGATTTTTTAGGAAATTCGTTCCTAAATACGCTAGTATTGCTAAACCTTTATCGGATTTGACTAAGAGTAATGTAAAATTTAAATTTGGAAAAGACGAAATAGGAGCTTTTCATCAACTTAAGACTATATTGTGTAGTAAACCTGTCCTTGCGTTGTATTGTCCGAATGTAAAAACAGAGTTACACACAGATGCCTCATCCGTAGGAATGGGAGCAATTTTGCTACAACAAATCGACGAAGATGGACAGCTGCACCCCATCCACTACGCTAGCTGGAAAACAACGGAATCTGAAGAAAAATACAGCAGTTACAAACTTGAAGCACTTGCGATCATTAAGGCGTTAAAAAAGTTTAGAAATTACTTGATTGGAATACCTTTTAAAATAGTAACTGACTGTAAAGCTTTCACGCAAACCATGATGAAGAAGGACATTTCTCCTCAAATTGCTAGATGGGCATTAATCTTAGAAGACTTTCATTATACTATCGAACATCGTGAAGGCTCTAAAATGACTCACGTCGATGCATTGAGTCGATATCCAACAGCAAGAATTCTTATAATTAACGAAGAAGTGGATACCATTGTCGAACGGATCAAAAGAAGTCAAGATCAGGATGAAAATTTGATTGAATTAAAGAAGAAAGTTCTAAGCAACAAAGCAAATGGTTATTGCATTCGAAACGATTTGTTATACAAGGAATTTCAACAGGAGTGGCTGATCGTTATACCGGATTTGATGCAGGATCACATAATTCGCGGATGCCACGATCAAGGACATTTTGGGATAACAAAGACAGAACAATTAATTAAAAGAGACTACTGGTTTCAAGGCATGCAGGAAAAGGTCCAGAAATATATTCAGAATTGCGTCCCGTGTATCCTAGCTGACAGAAAATTCGGCAAACCGGAAGGTTTGCTACATCCTTTGGACAAAAGTGGTGGACCAATGGATACTTATCATTTAGATCATTTAGGCCCTTTGCCTTCGACGAAAAAACAATATCGACATATATTGGCAGTTATAGACGCTTTCACAAAATTCATTTGGTTGTATCCAACGAGGTCGACTGATTCAGCGGAAGTAATTAAGAAATTGCTCGTTCAATCGGCAGTTTTTGGAAATCCCAGAAGAATAATTACAGATCGAGGTACAGCTTTTAGATCAGCAGAATTCGAGAACTACTGTGCAGAAGAAGGAATTCTTCATACTATGATCGTCACTGGCGTGCCACGAGGTAATGGACAGGTGGAACGCTTGAATCGCACTATGATCCCGATTTTGACGAAATTGGCAGCACCAAGACCTGAAGAATGGCATCGATTTATAGATAAAGCTCAACAGTACATAAATCATGTTCCATCCAAGAGTACAGGGCTTGCACCATTTACACTGGTATTTGGAACTCGTATGAGAATAAAAGAAGATCCCCAAATAGCCGAAATATTGGAGGAAGAACAAATACGTATACTATTGGATGAAAGAGATGCTCTTAGGGATCAGGCTCGAGAAGCAATCACGAAAATACAATCTGAAAATAAGCGCAATTATAATAAAAAAAGAAAATCTCCTAGCTCCTACAAAGAAAACGATCTTGTGGCAATTCGTAGGACTCAAGCAGGACCGGGCTTGAAGTTTTGTGCCAAATTTCTGGGACCATATAAGATCACTCAGGTTTTACGGAATGATCGTTACTTGGTACAAAAAATAGGCTCTGTAGAGGGACCTAGAGTAACCTCAACGTCTGTCGACAATATGAAAGCATGGGCAGGTACATCAGTTTCTGTAAACACCTGAGGGCAGGTGTAATTGTCAGGACGGCCGAGTGTAGTATTTGAATATGTCGAGGCTGGAAAGGGGATTGCGTTTGTTTTATTGCGACGAGGGAAGTGAGTTGATAATCTACCGAACGGAGTTGACATCTGTAAAATGAAATTTGTCAATATAATTGTAATAAATTGTTGATTTATCTAATAATCGGTTTCTTTTTATTAACAATCCCCTTTATAATAATGGAAATTATGTAGAAAATAATTCTAAAATGGCAAAAATAGTAGAAATTTGAAGAAAATAAAAACTGAAAATGACAAGAGTAATTTAAATTTTCAGAAAATAATTGGAAAATAACAAAAGTAATCGAAACTTGTGTAGAATAATAATAATAATTCCTGTCAATAATTTAAAGATTGAAATACATAATTGAAATTTTAAGAAAAGAATTGAAGTTTGACAAAATAAATGAAAACTTTTGTGATAAATTTAAATATTTAGGACAATAATTTAAAGACTGATGTAAAAAATTTTAAAAAAAGTGAATAAAAGTGAGTCACTGGCAGCCATATAAATATGTAAAAAATAAATAAATAAAAATAAATAATTTCGGTTTCTGTTTTTTAATTAAAATTTCAATAATTTTCCAACCTTATAACGGTGCCTCGGTTCATTTCAGTAATTGGAACTTGAATATCTCCTAGAGTTTTTGGGACAATAAAACGATAAATATAGGTTCGAGATTTTGCACAATATCTCGCGTGAAATTGATCCGTGATTGGAATACATTTTAGGATTCTGAAAAAAATAATTCAATAATTAGAAATGGAAATATTAATAATTAAACTGAATATAAATGATAAATAAAATAAATTATTCAGGGAAAAGGGATAATAACAATTAAGACGAAATAATCCAGTGATCTTTAAAAGTAATTAAAATTGGAAAAATACCTAATTTCGTGTTTGCATCGTAATAAATATCTATTTAGAGAAGTAGTCAATGATTCTGGATGATATAAAAGTCCGAATTTATTTTCTACGACAACGTGAGCTGCATTAAAAAAAGCATGAACTCCTGTATCGGTCCTGTATCAAAAATTAAAAAATTAGAACATTTAGAGCGTTTTTATTACTACTTTTTTATCTTTTAATTCTTAAAATTTCAAAATATGGACAATTAGAATAAGAATAATGTAATAAATAATTAAAATAAGAGAAAATTAATTAATTAATCAGAAGTAAAATGAATAAAAAATATTTTTTACCGGCTTGAAGAAATGAAATCAATATCGTCAATAATTCGTGGTTTTACGTATCGAAATGCACTTTCAATTGCTCCTTGAACACAATCAACATCAATGATACGCGGATTTTTTGCCTGCTTTTGAAGTCCTCTAAATATAAAAAAGTTTCGATTAAAAAATCGTGTAAATAAAAAAACTAAAAAAATAACAAACTTAACCTAAAAATGTTTAAATACTTAAAATTCTCGAAAATGCTATTGTTAAATAATAAAACAATTAAATATTCTTTTAATAGAAGTATGAAGTAACTAAAAAATATTTACACGAAATGAAAACACGTTTTTATAAAAAAGAAAACTCAAAAATCGTGTATCAAAATTAACTCTGGAAAAAACCGAAACACTCAAAAAGTCTTCTTTTGAATTAAAAGTTTCACAAAATTGGAATTTTTACCAAATTTGGAGAAATTGTTACCTGTAGCGATTGCCAAGATAGGAAAAAAACAATAAATATCTTCCCATTTCCGAAAAGAAAACAAATAAATCTTTTTTTCACGTGTTTTTTCGTTTAGTCGAAAGTCGTCTGCTAGGCGTGGGAAAATTTGAAATTTTGGGACATTTTTCAGTGTTTAATTCTATTTGTCTTATTGTTTTTATGTAAAACAGATAAATTTTTATAATTTTCGGGTAGAATTAAAAGAAGGAATTTTTAATTTTCCAACACAGAATTTTTTTTTATTGATTAATGCTATTTATGCTATAAACAAATGCGCCTTTCTCTCTTTAATCTTGTTTATGGTTTATCGTTTACGAAGAAAAACATAACCAAACTTGTCAAAGTGTCAAAACTTCGAGAAAAAAAGGAATAAAAACAAGAAATTGAGCAAAAAAAATGTCAAGTTCAGAAGACGAGGTGAAATTCATACCAGGGGATAATTTAGAAATTCCAGAAAATGCGGAAATCGCGGCTTTACCATCAAAGTCCAAAGAACATTACGTCGCCGCTTATGACAATTTTAGGACCTGGAATTCGTCGAAAAAAGCTGTAAACAACATCGACGAAAGTTGTTTATTGTCGTATTTCGAGGATTTGAGCGAAAAATATAAACCGACAACTTTGTGGGCGCAATATTCAATGTTAAAGTGTACAATAAATATAAATGACAAAGTCGACATTGGCAAATATTCGAATTTACTGGCATTTTTGAAAAACAAATCCCAGGGATTTCAAAAGAAAAGTTTCAATTTATTCACTCTAAAAAATGTAAAAGACTTTATCTCAAAAGCTCCTGACGATGTTTACTTAACAACAAAGGTTAGATTTTTGTAAATTAATTTTAATTTATAAAAACCAAATCCTGGTGCAATCTTAAATTTCAATTCTTTTTTTTCAATATGTTCAATTTGCTTTTTAAGCTTTTCATTGATTTCTACGATTTTAAATTACCTTCATTAATTTTCGATTAGTTTCCTAAATTTTCAATTATTTTTCTCAATTCTCGATTGTTTTCATCAATTTTGAATTTTTTTTTAAATTATTCTCATGTTTTTAAATGATATTTTTTTAATTTTTAATAATTTTCTCAATTTTTAATTATTGTTTTCAATTATGAGTTTTTTCTATTAATTTTGCAATTATAGAAAGAATTTTTAATTTTTTAAATTATTTTTAAATTGATTTATTAAATCTTCAATTATTTATCTCAAATTTAAATTCTTTTAATTTTTATTAGTTTTATTATCCTATTTTTAAGTATGTTCATCATTTTTGAATTAATTTCCTAAATTTCGAATTTTATTTTAATTTACCATTATTTATTTTTCCAATTTTTCAATTATGTTATTCAATTGTCAATTATATTTTTATTGTAATTCAATAGATTTCCTGAATTTTCAGTCCTTTAACTCAGATTTCGATTATTTTCTTCAATTTACAATTATTTTTATCATTTTTTAATTTTTTCCTACAATTCATACTTATTTGTATTATTATTTCATTAATTTCATAAACTGTCAATTATTTCCATCAAATTTCAATTATTTTAATCCATTTAAATTATTTTTTCTACTTATCAAATATTTTCATTATTTTTCAATTAATTTCCAAAACTTGCAATTATTTTTTCACATTCTATTTTTTTCAAAATTTTTCAGTTTTATTAAATTTCAAAAATGTTTTGTAAATTTATCACTTATTTTTCATAACTTTTATTTATTTTAATTAATTTTCCATTATTTCTATAAGTTTGAAAATATTTTCTTCAATTTTTAGTTTTGAAAAGTATTTTTCAATACACTTTCTACATTTTTCATTTTTATTTATCTCAAATTTCAGTTATTTGTATTATTTTTCAATTATTTCCTTTTTTTTAAAGACTTCTTTTATTTTGCAATTTTTATTCCCAAATTATAATTTTTAAAACTACTATTTCACTGATTTACTAAACGTTTAATTATTTATCACAAATTTTAATTTATTAAAAAAAATTTAATTAATTTTAGAATGTTTCAATTATTTTTCTTTAATTTTTAATTACTTTCTGTATTTCGTAATTAATTTTCTAAATTTTGAATTATCTCAAATTTTAATTATTTTTAAAAATTTAGTATTATTCATGCTGTTTTTATTGAATTATTTCCTTTAATTTGATATTTATTCTTTCATTTTTTTAAAATTATTCTTCTCAATTCTCGATTGTTTTCTTCAATTCTCAAATATTTACTTCATTTTCAATTACTGTCTTCAATTATCAATTATTTATATATTTTTTCAATTTTTTTTTCCAAATTATAATATTTAAAATTATTTTTTAACTAATTAACTAAACCTTTAATTATTTATTGCAAATTTCAATTCATTAAAAAATAATTTAATCAATTTTAAAATCTTTTAATTTTTTTCAAATTTACAATTGCTTTCGGTATTTCGTAATTAATTTGCTAAATTTTCAATTATTTAATTCAAATTTCAATTAATTAAAAAAATTTTTAATGAATTTTAGAATGTATCAATTATTTTTTTCAAATTTACAATTACTTTCTGTAATTCGTAATTAATTCTGAAATTTTCAATTATCTCAAATAATAGTTATTTTTAAAAATTTAGTATTATTTATGCTGTTTTTATTCAATTATTCCCTTTAATTTGATATTTATTCTTTAATTTTTTTTTAAATTATCCTTCTCAATTCTCGTTTATTTTCTCCAATTCTCAAATATTTTCTTAATTTTTCATTACTGTCTTCAATTTTTAATTATTTCTATAATTTTGCAATTTTATTTCGACAATTTTTAATTGTTAAAATTATTTTAAATTTTATTTACTAAACCTTTGATTATTTATTTCAAATTTCAATTAATTACTAAATTTTTAATAAATTTTAGAATCGTTTAATTATTTTTTTTTTAAATTTGCAATTACTTTTGGTATTTTGTAATTAATTTGCTAAATTTTCAATTATTTATCTTAAATTTCTATTATTTTTAAATATTTATCATTATTTTTGCCATTTTTTAATTATTTCCATTAATTTGATATTTATTCTTTAATTTTTTTAAAATTATTTTTCTTATTTCTAGTTTGTTTTTTTCAATTCTCAATTGTTTTTTTAATTTTTAATTACTGTCTTCAATTTTCAATTATTTTGATAATCTTTAATTTTTAAAATTATTTTCAATTTTACTTACTAATCCTGTAATTATTTTATTCAAATTTCAATTTATTACAAAAATTTTAAATGAATTTTAGAATGATTCAATTTTTTTTTTTAAATTTATAATTTCTTTTGGTATTTCGTAATTAATTTCTTAAATTTTTAATTATTCATCTCAAATTTTAATTATTTTAAAAGTTATATAATTATTTTTACAATTTTTCAATTATTTTTTTTAAATATGATTTTTATTCCTTAACTATTTCAAAATGATTTTTCTTAAATCTCGTTTGTTTTTTTTCAATTCTCAAATATTTTCTTAATTTTCAATTTATTTCTTTAATTTTTCAATTTTTTCCTTTAAATATTTAACTTAAATTCCAATCTTTTAAAAAAAATTTTAATAAATTTAGAATGATTCGATTATTTTTTTCAAATTTAACAGTTACTTTCGGAATTTCGTAATTAATTTCCTAAATTTTCAATTATTCATCTTAAATTTCAATTATTTTTAAAGATTTATCATTATTTTTACAATTTTTTAATTATTTCCTTAAATTTGATATTTATTCTCTAATTTTTTTAAAATTATTCTTCTCATTCTCGTTTGTTTTCTTCAATTCTCAAATATTTTCTTAATTTTCAATTATTTCTCAATTTTAAATTGTTTTCTTCAATTCTCAAATATTTTCTTCATTTTCAATTACTGCCTTAAATTCTTAATTATTTCTTTAATTTTTCAATTTTTTTTCTGCAAATTATGTTTTTTTAATTATTTTTCAACTGATTTACTAAACCTTTAATTATTTATCTCAAATTTTAGTTAATTAAAAACAATTTTAAAGAATTTTAGAATGTTACAATTATTTTTTTCAAATTTATAATTACTTTCGGTATTTCGTAATTAATTTCCCAAATTTTCAATTATTTATCTGAAATTTGAGTCATTTTAAATAATTTATCATTATTTTTGCCATTTTTTCAATTATTTCCTTTAATTTGACAGTTATTCTATAATTTTTTTAAAATTATTCTCAATTCTCGATTGTTTTCTTCATTTCTCAAATATTTTCTTCATTTTCAATTACTGTCTTCAATTCTCAATTATTTTTATTCATAATTTTGCAATTTTTCTTCGCTGCTTTTTAATTTTTAAAATAACTTTCGTTTTTATTTTTTAAACCTTAAACTATTAATTTCAAATTTCAATTAATTACAAAATTTTTTAATGATTTATCAATTTTTCAATTATTTTTTTTTAATTTGATATTTATTTTTTAATTTTTTTAAAATTATTCTTTTCAATTCTCTATTGTTTTCTTCAATTCTCACATAATTTCTTAATTTTCAATTATTTCGATAATTTTTAATTTTTAAAATTATTTTCAATTTTACATACTAAACCTTTAATTACTTTATTCAAATTTAAATTAATTACCAAACTTTTTAATGAATTTTAGAATGTTTGAATTCTTTTTTTTTAAATATTTACAATTACTTTCGGTATTTCGTAATTAAATTTCTAAATTTTCAATTATTCATCTCAAATTTTAATTATTTTTAAAGATTTATCATTGTTTTTACAAATTTTCAATTATTTTTTTTTTTTTTTAAATTTATTCTTTAATTTTTTAAAAATTATTCTTCTCAATTCTCGTTTGTTTTCTTCAATTCTTAAATATTTTCTTACTTTCAATTACTGTCTTCAATTTTCTATTATTTCTTTAATTTTTCAATTTTTTTCTCCAAATTATGCTTTTAAAATTATTTTTCAACTGATTTACTAAACCTTTAATTATTTATCTCAAATTTCATTTAATTAAAAACAATTTTAAAGAATTTTAGAATGTTTCAATTATTTTTTACAAATTAACAATTACTTTCTGTATTTCGTAATTGATTTCCTAAATTTTCAATTACCTCAAATTTGAATTTTTAAAAATTTAGAATTATTTATGCTGTTTTTATTTAAGTATTTCCTTTAGTTTGATATTTATTATTTAATTTTTTTAAAATTATTCTTCTCAATTCTCAAATATTTTCTTCATTTTCAATTACTGTCTTCAATAATCAATTATTTCTTTATTTTTTCAATTTTTTTCTCCACCTTATAATTATTTAAAATTATTTTTTAACTAATTGACTAAACCTTTAATTATTTATTTTAAATTTTAATTCATTAAAAAAAAATTTAATAAAATTTACTATCTTTTAATTATTTTTTTCAAATTTACAATTACTTTTGGTATTTCGTAATTAATTTCCTAAATTTTCAATTATTTTAAAAAATTTAACATTATTATTGCCATTTTTTAATTATTTCCTAAAGTTTGGTATTTATTCTTAAATTGTTTTAAAATTATTCTCAATTCTCGATTGTTTCTTTCAATTCTCAAATATTTTCTTCATTTTCAATGACTGTCTTCAATTCTCAATTATTTCTTTATTTTTTTTCTCCAAATTATAATATTTAAAATTATTTTTTAACTAATTAACTAAACCTTTAATTATTTATTTAAAATTTCAATTCGTTAGAAAAAAATGTAATGAATTTTAGAATCTTTGAATTATTTTTTTCAAAATTACAATTACTTTCGGTATTTCGTAATTAATTTGCTAAATTTTCAATTATTTATCTTAAATTTAAATTATTTTTGCCATTTTTTAATTATTTCCTTTAATTTGATATTTATTCTTTAATTTTTTTAAAATTATTTTTCTCAATTCTAGTTTGTTTTTTTCAATTCTGAAATATTTTTAAAAGCTTATCATTATCTTTGCCATTTTTCAATTATTTCCCTACAATTTGATATTTATTCTGTAATTTTTTTTCAATTATTCTTCTCAATTCTCGATTGTTTTCTTTAATTGAAAGAGAAGAGTAAGTATTTATGGAAATATTTTCCTAATTTTCAATTATTTCTATAATTTTGCAATGTTTTTCCTGTAATTTTTAATTTTTAAACTAATTAAAATTCTAATTTTCAGGTTGTTTTAATTTTGGGAGTTGCCGGTGGTTGCGGAACCGAGGAATTTGTCAATCTCAAGACAACAGACATCGAGGAACACGGAAGATTAATTCTCGTGAATATTCCCCCGACTAAAAAGCGAAAAGGACGATCTTTCACCGTCACTTCCAAATATGCTGAAATTGTTAAAAAGTATATTAACGAGCGTCCCGTGAATCCAGATACTCAACGACTTTTTCTAAATTACAGTACTCGCTCTGTAATTGGAAAAAACAAATTTGCAAGTATGCCAAAGGAAGTTGCGACTTTTTTGCAACTTCCGGAACCTGAATTATACACGGGAAATTCGTTTCGACGAACTGCCACAATTTTACGAAAACAGGCCGGATGCAATGTCCTGGACTCGCAATTCGAAGAAGACTACGAAGAGGATTCATCTTCTGTTAAATTTGAAGAAGTTTTGTTACCCATTGACAATATTTACGAGGAGGAATTAGTTCCGACAAAACGTATTAAACTCGAAAGCAATTCTGACCCAAAAGAGGGAAATGATCCTCTCAGAAAAGTGTCTTAGCTGAAAAAACAAAAATCTGTTAATTTAGGTAAATTTTCAATCACGAGACTAAATAATTTATAGATATGAATATTTACAAGAATTTATTTAATGCACAAGGGAAAATAAAAACCACATTAGAGTATTAAGGGGAAATAAAAATAATAGTTTTAAATCTTTAAGAACAAAAACGACAAATATATATTTATTTCTGAAAAAAATATTACTCTCTTGAATAATATCTTCACTTATTCTTAACTTAACTTAATCTTAACTTAAATTAACTTAATTACTTAACTTTACTCTTAATCCGAAAATCGATTATTTCTTTCTCGAAATTCTTTTTGCAACAGCAAACGAAAAATTTTGATTTTGAATAGATTCTTGGACTGATAATTTGAGAAAGTGACTCAATGGAGTTTTTCATCCTCTTCGAAAATTTTTCCTTTTTTCGATTTAATCCGTTTTTTAATTGTTTTTAACAGAATCTCGTTTCAGATCCATTATTTCTGAAACAATATTATGTAATAGATAAATAAATAACTACATTTATTTATAATCGTGATAATAATTATTTCCAAAATACCTTATTAAAAAACGGAGACTCCAAAAATGACTTCAAAATTTTTTTGTCTGTCTGTCTGTCTGTCTGTCTGTCCGTCACAAAACTTTGTACGACAATAACTTTAAACGGAATTTGGTGGTATATTAGGTATTGACCCAAGTTAAGTTTATAAACTTAGAAAATTAAACAATTTTTATTAGAACGAAAGATATAATAATTTTTCTAAAAAATTGAAAAATCCACACGTTTTTAGATTACTGAATTCTTGTTAGATTATTTCTAATCTTTTTGCACTATTTTTTTGTATTCTTTACAACATATTTTGATCTAAATTTAAAGCAAATAATTGAAATTTGAAAAAAATAATTTTAAAATGTTAAACAAAATTTAAATATGAAGACTAAATAATTGATAGAATTGAATATATCCAAAAATTTATTTAATACAAAAGACAAACTAAAAATCACTTCCGTGTAATAACGGGTACAAAAAATAATAATTTTAAATCTATAAAAACAAAAACAAAAAATATATACTTATTTCTGGAAAAATAAAAAAATAGTACTCTCTTGATCAACAATTAAATCCATAAATACGGATTATTTCTTTTTCAAAAGTTTTTTTGCAACAGCAAACGAAAGGTTTTGATTTTGAAGAGACTCTTGATATGATAATTTTTCGAAGTGACTCAATGGAATATTTAAATCCACTTCGAAGATTCTTCCTTTTTTCGATTTAATTCTTTTTTTAATCGTTTTTAACAGAATCTCGTTTACGATCCATAATTTCTGAAACAATATTAAGTAATAAATAAATAATAAATAAGTATAATTATTTATAATCGTGATAGTAATTATTTCCAAAGTACCTTATTAAAAGATGGAGACTCCGCGTCTCCAAATTCTTTCAATTGTTCTCCAATTTTCTCGAAAAGATCAAAACAATTAAACCTGCTTTTTGCGACAATTGGTTGCAAAAACTTCCAGAGGCGATTTTCTAGGATTTTTAAATCCTTGTGATCCAAATTATTGAAATCTTTGAAAGAAGGATCGTGAGCGAGAATCAAAAGACCGTACATAACTGAGTGTTCTGGAATCCAGTCAGACAATTTTTTGTAAATCTCCAATTGCTCTGAAAACAAATTAAAAATTAGTAAAAAATACTGTAATTTAATTAAATATTCTGTTTAGGTCTGTCAGCAGACTTGCAGATTGAAAATAGTAAAAAAAAAGTGACTTTTTAATTTAAAAAGTGAGTAAATAGTCAGTTTTGAATTGAAAAAAGTTATATCCGCATGATAATTATAACTCTGTGAATTTTTTATCTAAAAGGATCTAAGATCTCTCAAAATGTTCAAAATATAATGAAAAATATAGTCATATTCAAAAATGTCAAAAATAATTGAAATATGAAATTGAAAAAAATTGAAATTGAAGAAAATAATTAAAAAATGACAAAAATAATTCAATAATTCAATAATTGAAAGGTTTAAAAATAATTGAAATTGTAAGACTATAATTAAAAAATGACAAAAATAATTCAGATTTGAAAAAAAATTGTAAAATAACAGAACTAATTGAAAAATTGATTAAAAATAAAAAAAAGAAGACAAAAATGAAAAATTTAAACGAAATAATTGCGATTTGAAGGAAATAATTGAAAGTTTTTCAAAATTTTAAAATTGAAAAACTGAAAAAATATGAACCTCAACTTCAATAATTGAAAGGTTTAAAAACAATTGAAATTGTGAGAAAATAATTGAAAAATGACAAAAGTAATTAAAATTTGAAAAAAAAATTGTAAAATGACAGAACTACTTGAAAAATTGATCAAAAATCAAAAAATAAAGACAAAAAATGAAAATTTTAAACGAAATAATTGCAATTTCAAAGAAATAATTGAAGAATGACAAAAATAATTAAAATGTAAACAAACTAACTAAATAAATAAAAAATAAATAAATAAAAATAAAATAATCAATAATGACATAAATAATTGAAAGCTGGTGTAAAAATTAAACTTTTTAAGACAATAGTTGAAAAATTGAAAAAATGTAATAAAAGTTTCAAGAAAATAATTGAAATTTGAAGAAAATAATTAGAAAATAGTAAAAAAAATTTATATATATAAAAAATAGTTTAAAAATGACTGAAATTTGGGGGAAAAAATTGGTGAAAAAGAGGAAATGTAATTTAAAATTTTAGTAAAAATAACAAATTTTATACATTAGATAAAAAATAGTATAAAATAATTAAAAAATTAACAATATAATTGAAATGTTAAAAAACTTATTAAATAATGACATAAATAATTAAAAACTAAAGTAAACGTTAATAAATTCATGAAAATAATAATGTAATTCCATTTATAGACAACAATAGCAAAAATTGAAAAGAATATTAGAAATTTAAGGAAAATAATAAAATGTTGAAGAAATTAATTGAAAATAGAAGAAAACAATTGAAATTTGCAGAAAAAAAATTTAAAAACGTTTAAAAAAATTAAATATGATGAAAGTAATTAAAGTTTGAAGAAAATACTTAAAATTTTTAGAAAATAATAGAAAAAGATGTAAAATATGAATAAATTCATGACAATAATAAAAAGAATGAAAAAAACTATTGAAATTTGAACCAAAAAATGCAAAACTGGTGTAAGAAATTTAAAAATTCATGACAGTAAAAAAAATTCAAAATAATTTACAATTGGCAAAAATAATAGAATGTTAAATGAAAATAATCGAAAAATGACACAAATACTCGAATAATGACAAAAGTAATTGCAATTTGAAAAAAATAATTGATAAATAACAAAAGTAAATTGAAACTTGTGTAGCGAAAATTGTAATGTTCCTGGCAGTAATTTAAATATTAATAAAGAAGATAATTGATAATTAAAAGAATTAAATTTAAAATCGCAAGAATAATTGAAATATGAAGAAAATAATTGAAATATGACAAAAATAATTGAAGGCTAGTGTAAAATTTAAGAAATTATGGACAATAATTGAAAAAAAAGAAAAAAATATTAGAAGTTCGACGGAAATAATTGAAAGTTGAAGAAATTAATTAAAGTCTGAAAAAACAATTTAAATTTAAAAAGAATGATTCAAAAATGTCAAAAAAAAAAAACTTAAGAAAATAATTAACGTTTGAAGAAAAAATTGGAATTTGTAGAAAATATTTTAAATTTGAAGAAAATAATTAAAATTTGATAAAAGTAATTCGAAAATGGCAATAAAAACTTTAAATATGGAGAAAATAATTACATAGCGTTTGAAGAAAATAATTGAAATTTGTAGAAAAAAATTAAAAGTTGTAGAAAATAATTGAAATTTGATAAAAATAATTCAAAAATGACAAAGAAAACTTTTAATATGGAGGACGTAATTAGCGTTTAATAAAAAGATTTAAAATTTGTAGAAAATAATTCGAAAAGGTATAAAAAATTAATAAATTCATGCCAAGAATAAAAAGAATGAAGAAAATAATTGAAATTTGAATAAAATCATGGCGTAAGAAATGTAAAAATTGTAACATTAAAAAAATTGATTAAAATAATTTCAAGTTGAAAAAATTAATTGAATAATTAATTGTCAAAAAAAAAAACTTTAAATATGGAGAAATTAAATAAAGTTTGAAGAAAATAATTGAAATTTAAAGAAAATAATTCAAAAATGGTAAAAAAAAATTTAATATGAAGAAAGTAATTGAAAAATGCGTAAAAAATTAATAAATTTATGTCAATAGCAAAAAGAATGACAAAATTATTGGAATTTGAAGAAAATAATTGAAAATTGGTGTAAGAAATTTAAAAATTCTTGACATTAAAAAAAATTGAATGTAATAATTGAAATTTGTAGAAATTAATTGAAGTTTGACGAAAATAATTTATATTTGAAACAAATAATTGAAAAATGTCAAAGAAAACTTAAAATATGGAGAAAATAATTTAAATTTGATAAAAATAATTCAATTTTTCTTGCTGGTCGTAATAACTTTTTGTAAGAAATTTAAAATATCCTCGAAATAATTTAAAGATTGGAGAAAATAATAGAAAGTTTAAGAAATTAATTGAAAAATGACAATAGTAAATAAAGACTTGTGTAATAAATTTAAATATTTATGAGGCTAATTTAAATACTGAAAAAAATAATTAATATTAAAAAAATTACATCTTAAATTTAATTCAAAATCGAAAGAAGTGAGTCAGTGGCAGCGCCGTCAATCTAATTTCCAAACTATATGTAATTTAGTTAAAAAAAAAAAACTTACTCGAAGCATTTTGCGGATTATCAAAAACATAATTTATGCAATGATTTCTTCTGTCGATAATTCTTTCAAATTCTTTGTAAGCAGTGTTATAAAACTTATTCTCTTCTTCGAGTGCGATAAACAATGCTAAAAATTCATTCGTCAAAAATCGAGGCGGTGAGCCATTTGCAAGAAGGTGGATTAAATCAGAGAGAAAATATTCCGTCACTTCTCGACATTTGTGCTACAATAAAAAAGTATTTTCCCTTATTAACAAATTTCCAGAATGAATTAAAATCATTCTTCAATATTTTAATTTGTAAATACTCACATTCATTAGTTCTGAAAGATGATAAAAAACATTCTTCTCCAGTGAAGCTCTGAATTCGACTATTTCGCAAAGTTTTAAAATCGCACAAGCAGCCACTGCCAGGGATCGATTATTAATTGCCGCAGAAAACGTAAACGGAATCAGCACAAGACGATTTAGAAAATTGGTACAATTTTCCGAAATATAAGAATCAATTTCACAAAAGTAAACATACTTCTTGACGCATATAATCGATGCCTCAAAGCATTTTAAATTCATTGCCAGTTCATCTTCTTCGTACCATTCTTTTTCATCAGCTCCTGTACTTGTCTCGGATCTTTCGTAGTTTTTTAAAAAGTCCAAAACCTGAAAAATTGGATAGAAAAAATAAATTTACTTCAATTAGATAAAAAAAATTAAATAAATTAAATGATAATTTGCCTTTAGTATCAGATGTTTTAGAACGATGGTTTTTCCTTCTGGGTTTTCAGCCACAATGCAACCCAAAGCGACAATGGATCCGAGAAAAAATTTCGAGGATGGAACTAAATTCTTTTCGATATCTTGGAGAATCTTATTGTAAACTTGATCAATATCTTCAATTGTGTTTTTTAAACATTTGACGGACGCTTCCGATTCCTGGGATGTTCCCTCGATTGCTAAATTTTCACATGTGCGGAAAACAACTTCTAGATTCGATTCTGACAATAATTCGTGAAGCGGTTTTTCCTTTCCGATAATTTCTAATAAATAAATCATCAAGGCTCTCGTTTTTCCGAAATTTTTACTCAAATGATTCACGATTTTTTCCAAGATTCCCTCGAGTTGGAACGACTCGATATAAAATTTCGCCAATATCTGAAATAATAAAAAAAAAATTTAGTTTTAATGACACAGGCTTCATAGAGAGAATGAAAAATATTTTAGGGTAATACTCTACTGAATTTATATAACTAAGAAAAAATAATTGAAAAAAGATAAGAATAATAATAAATAAAAAAAATTGTAAATTAAGGAAATAAATTAAATAATGATGAACATGATTAAAAATTGGATAAAAACAAAAAAAAAAAGGATAATAAAACTAATAAAAATTAAAAGAAAGAATTTAAATTTGAGATGAATAATTGAAGATTTAATAAACCAATTTAAAAACAATTTAAAAAATTAAAATTTGTTTATAGTTGAAAACAATAATTGATAATTGATAATAATTCTAAAAATTATAATTTGGAGAAAAAAATTGAAAAATTAAAGAAATCATTTTAAAAATGATGGAAATAATTAAAAACTAATACAAATAACTGAAATTGGAGATAAATAAATTGAAAATGTAGAAAGTGTTTGAAAAAATACTTTTTAAAACTAAAAATTGGAAAAAATAATTGAATTTTGAGTTTAAAGGAATGAAAATTTAGGAAATCTATTGAAATATAAATTAATAAATTAAAAATTCGAGGAAATAATAACTTAAAAATGATAGAAATAATTGAAGATTGAAAGAATAATAAACATTTTAAAAAGATTGCAAATAATTGAAAATCTCTGGATAAAAAATGTTTGTAAATATGTATAAAATTCAAAATTAATTTCAAAATATCGTAATCGGGAGAAATTTGAAATATAAATTTGTCTCACTCGAAGTAAATTTATTCCTCGTTCTCCGGCGATTTCTGGATCTAAATCAAATTCCTTTAAGTTCGGTCCATTGTCCAAAGCTTCGAAAACATAATCAATTAAAATCTGGAAAAAATTGAACAAAACAGATTGAAATAAAAGAAAAGATTAATTTGGACTAAAGTTAATTAAGATTAACAAATGGGAATTTAAAAAATTAATTCTTACCCCGATACTTTCATGATCGAGGATTAACGAAGCTCCGCTTTCGATAATTTCACAAAATTTATCCCCCGATTCCACTTGCTTCAAAACTTTCTTAATTATTTTCAAAATTTTAACCGCTTCTTCACAAGAAGTATTTGGATCGGACAATTTTTCCATAACATCAACACTTAGAGATTCTATTTTCAAAAATGATTCGAATTTCTCAACTAGGGAAATTGAATCTATTACACCTGAATTTGCCGATATCATTCTAATAATCTCTTCAATCAAATTTTCCCGTTCTTCTGGAACTTTGACCAATTTAATAAACTTTTGTAAAAGTTTCCTGTTCCTGAAAAATGTACACAATTATTTAGAAATATAAAATTTAATCAAATTTATTTTTTATAATAAATTAATAATAAATAATAGGCTTGCAATTAATTTAAATCACTTTCATATAAATCATTATTTATATGAAAAAAAACTTCACAATTCTCCGGATGTTTAATACTGTTTGTAGAAAATATCAAACCCTTAAAATATTAATTATTAATTAATGCATAATTTAATTTTTCGAAACTATTTTATTTTTATCTTATAATTTCTTATTTATACAAAATTTAAAAAAAAATTTCTTCTTTTTCTTTTTTTTGATATTTTTTTTTGTATTTGTCTTTTTATTTCAGATATTTCTTAAATTTTCTTCTTTTTATGGAAATTATTAAAAATATCATTTTACCCAATTTTTCGACTTAAATTTAAGATTAAATTTCAATCTATTCAGAATTAAATATGCAGGGTTGCCACAAATATTTTGTTACAATTTTCCCTGACTTTTCCCTGATTTCCAGACCAATTTTTTTCTTTTTACCTGACCTTTTTTGAGTTCTTAAAACCAATTTTTCGTATATTTACTATAAAACTAGATTATACGCAATGAATTAGAATTGGAAAAAGAAATTAAAGATAATATAATTGAAATTTTAAAAAAATGGCATATTTGAAAATATGTAGTTGGACTTCAAATACTGGAAAAAATGAAAATAATTACAAATTTTGCAAATTCATTGAAAAATAATGAAACCAATTAAAAACTGGGGAAAATGATTTAAAAATCACAGAAATATTCTCAAATTGAAGAAACTAATTGAAAGTTGAGAAAAATACTTGATAATATTATAAATTACTTGAAAAATATATTAATAATAGAAAATTAAATATCATAATGTAAATTTGACAAAAATAATTGAAAAAATTACAAAATATCTATGAAAGAGAAGAAAATAATTGAGTTTTCAATAAAATTATATTAAAAATCTCAAAAATTAATTAAACAGAACTCCAGAATATATATTGAATAATAGAAATAAATTGAAATTTTGAACAACAATTTTAGAAATTATGATAAATAATGAAAAAAAAAATTCGAAAATTTGGAGAAAATGTTTTTACTACCGATAAAATGGGAAAATAATTGGAACTGAATAAAATTAATTAAATGTTGAAGAAAATAATATTGTATAAGAAGAAAATTAATGAAAAATCATTTAAAAGTAATTAAAGTTTGAGAGAAATAATTGAAAAAATTACAAAAATTATTTAAAAAACAAAAAATAATTAAAAAATGATTTTAATAATTGAAAATTGAAGACAGTAATTTAGAATTCAGATAATAAAGAACTTTGAGCCAGTAATTTAACTAATGAATAAATGAATAAAAAATAAAGAATTGAAGATTGAAAAACTAATTAAAATAATTAAAAAGTAGAGGAAATAATGATAAAAATAAATGTAAAGTAAGTCAACGATAATTCTAAATTAGGATCAATAGGCAACTGAAATTTTAGAAAATTAATCGAAAAATAATAAAAATGTTGAAAAATTGGAGAAAATAATTGCAAAATGAAACACTAGAAAAATTATTAAAAATTGAAGAAAGCAATTCAAAGTTGAGGTAATTAATTAAAAATTCAAATTTGAGAAAATTAATTGAAGTATAATGAAAATAATTAAAAATCGAGACAAATAATTTTAAGATGAAATACATAACTTGAAAACGAAGAAAATAATTTTAATTTAAAAAAATAATTGGTAAAAATACAAAATATATTTGAAGTGCTGTGGAAGAAAATAATTGCATTGTGATGAAAATAATGGTAAATTGAAAAAAAAAGATAATTGAAATTTTGGTAAAGTAAATTTAAGACTTAACGAAGAAATTGAAAAACAATGAAAATAATTGAAAATTGAAGTTAATTGAAAAGTAATGAAAATGTTGAAAATTTTAGTTGGAATCATAATAGAAATTTTTTTTTAAAAATTCAAGAAATTTTACAATCACTTCAGTATTTTATTTTTGAAGTGTGGAATTGACTGAATTTTTAATCAATGCAAGTTCAAATTAATTAAGGTTTGAAGGAGTTAAAATTGCTATGAGTATAAAAATTGGCGAAGTTTTAAAAAGGTAAAGAATTATATAAAATTTTAAAAATAAATTTAATGACAAATTTCAGGTGTGGACAGAAAGAATGAATGAATGAATGAAAGAAAGAAACTTGTAAATTATTATATAAATTGTGAAATATAATTATTTTTCAGATTGCAAACATTATTTATTTTTAGTATGTTTAAAATATGACTTTCAAAAATTTGTTTAGTAAATTTCAGAAAAATATAATTTTTCATCTATTTTAAAGATTATTTGCATTTTTCCAGTATTTTTATGAAAATCCCTGACTTTTCCCTGAATTCCCTGACCCATTTCGGTTTCCCTGACTTTTCCCTGATTTCCTTGAATTCCCTGACCTGTGGCAACCCTTTAATAACATTAATATGTCATATTAAAATAATTATTTAAGATTTCTATTATTATTTTTTCTCTAATTTCTAATTCTTAATTAAAACCGAAAAGGGGTAAATTATTGTTAATAATTATAATGATTTTTATTTAATCCAATTAATTAAAAAATTTTCCCTTTAACTTTCTTCCATTTTTTTCTTATTATAAATAATTTATATAACTATTGAG
This sequence comes from Ganaspis brasiliensis, assembly GCA_037103525.1. Taxonomy (NCBI): domain Eukaryota; kingdom Metazoa; phylum Arthropoda; class Insecta; order Hymenoptera; family Figitidae; genus Ganaspis; species Ganaspis brasiliensis. The sequence continues at coordinate 190,317 of JAZKLR010000103.1, read as the reverse complement.
TCTAAATTTAAAGAAAGAAAGGAAGAAATTAAAGATTCTAATTCTAATTTTTTAGTAGATTCTTATCAAATAATTTTGTTGTTGTTGTTCTTTTTATATTCTTTACAGTTTATTAGATTCCGAAAAAAAAACATTTCTCCATTTTCTTCCTATTTATTTAATTTTCTTGTTATTTCACAATTTTTTTTAGCATTTTAATTAATTCTTTAATTTTTGTAATCATTTTTCTATTTCATAGAAACATTTTTTCTTCTCTTAAATTATTTAGTTTTTATCTTCTAATTACAAATTTTTGAAAACATGTAATTTTTTAAATGTTTTATTCTTTATTATTTCTTTTTAAATGTTCTTAGTTTAAAAAATTAAATACTTACAAATTTAAACATTTGAAAGTTTTGTATACTTATTTTATATACCTATTTAAAAAGAAATCAATTTTTCATTTAAACAAAAAAAATCATGACTTTGATCATTCTTGATAATAATAATAAAAACTGTTTCATTATTAATTAAAAAATAAATAAATAAAACTTACTTATATAATTCTAATTCTAGATCTTCAAAAGGTTTGAGTACAGGCATTTGAAGAGACGAATAAAAATAAAAAAGTCTTTTCATTCTGTCTGTCGCTGGCAAATTGTAAGGAACAAAATACTCTTGAAATAACTTTTGAATCAAAATTTTATCATCGTGAGTTCTTTTATTCGCAAAAGTGTAGAGTACTTTTGACTGAATAATTAGTAGACATTTCCTAATTTCTGGAGAAAGATCCAAAAATTTATCAATATATTCCTCGTAAAGAAGCGACACTGAAATTAACTCCATTTCTCTCACTGAAAACTGAATAAATATTGAATGATTTTTTGAATTCAAGAACAAAATATTCTTTATAATTAATTTAAGAATCAAAAGGATTTTAAAATAATAATACCTCAGGATCAAGGTTCATTCTCTTCAAGAAGTTTACGAAAAATTCGTCTTCTTGTAAAATTTGAATATTTTCAAAAATCACCTCGCATATGCAATACAACGCAATGCTGCGAATTTCCGGTCGAGGATTCCGTGCGAGAATTTTTAACTTTTCTTTAATTTTGACCCTGATTTCTGGATGATTTAAAAAAATTTGTGACACATATTTTGAGGTAAGAACTCGAATGTCCTCGTCGATGTCTTTTAATCTTTCGAAAAATTGTAGAAATGCTTGTGATTTTGAAAAAACAAGATTAGAGTCTTCAAGCGAAAACAATTTGCCAATAAATTTCAAAGAAATAATTAGCACCTCCTTATCATTTAATGATAAATTGCTAATTGCATAATTGAGAACATGATCTTCAACGACTTTTGGGCAAATATTTCTCAACTCATAGGCAATGCTGATAATTTTGTAACATTTCAATTCATTGCTTTCCTCTTTTATCAAATAAATAAACTGTAAAATACGAAATTTGTGTTAATTGAATAAAACGAAAATTTAAAATATTCAAAACAAGAGGAATATTTTTCGAATGATAATCACAATTAATAAAAAATGCTCACGCTTTTTAGAAATCCCTCAAATTTTGATTTAAGGCTTGAGATCAAGTTTTTAGTGAAAATGTACGTTTTTTTGTGACTTTTTTTCACCGGATTGATAATATTTGTGAAAATTTTGTGCAAGAGACCAAAGTGTACATTTTTCTTTTGTTCCAGGACGGATTTCAAAATTGAGAGTAATTCCGAATTTACATTTTCTTCTAGATTGGTTCTAAAAATTAATAAGATGAAAATTAAATAAGAGAAAATTAAATTTAAATTTAAATCTATATATTACGTACTCAATTAAATTGAAAACAACAGCGAATAATTTGTCAAGAAGACGATTTTGGATTTCTTCGTTATCCAGCTCACAAGAAGCAAAAGCTTTGGAATTATTTGCAATTTGCAAAAAATCGCAATATTCTTCATAGTGTTGTGAATTTGGGTCCAATTTTTGCAACTGATCAATAAATACGTACATCACACGCTCCTTGGACTGTAAAAAAAGAATTAAAAATTAAAACATTAAATCAAAATTTTTAAATTATACTTTTTTAATACTTGCCTCTTCTGAGAATAGGTTTTTTACATAAGATCGTGAAATTAATCTCGAGAGACAAATTGCAGCTTTAATTTGAGTTTTCGTGTTTTCATTATTTAAAATTTCGTCCTTTAATAAACTGAGAACAATGAACATATATTTTATGTCGAATTTCTCGGTTTTTTCCAATTCTTCGAGAAGCTCCTCAATTTTCTAGAATTAATAATAAATATTAGAATAAATACTAATTAATTAGAAATTAATGATAATTGTATTAATTTATTATAAACTAAAAATAAATGAAAGTAAAAACTAGAAAGAAAAATTGTCTTTACCTCAATTGAGTGGAAGATCGGCATTTTTTTAGAAATAAAGACTACGACTTAAGTTGACAACAAAAACAATCATAACCCAAAATATCGTCAGACAACTAAAAAAATGTAAACAAATGTGCAAATATTATTATTCACCGAGGCACTTTTTAAATTATTTCCTAATTTTAATTGATTAATTCCCTGTTAAATTAATCTTTAATCTGCACGAGATTTAAAGGGAGTAGCATGGGAAAATTACGAAAATTAGAAAAAAGATTTCAACGACGAGTAAGAAACTACGTTTCACTCTTTCACACGCGATTATGCTAACGGTAGATAATCGGCTCCTATTTAAAGAAAACAAATTGTTTAGCAGTTTGTTAAGCATATTTCAATATTCCTTGAAAATTTTTTTTCAAAATAAAATCAATTTTTCCTCATAAAAGTTGTTTGTTCTTAAATATTTAACAGAAATTCACAGAAATTGAGAAATACGAGTTAAGGTACTTTCTCACCTCAGTAGCTGCCATGGGAATGAAGGGTTGCGACAATTTAAATTTTCATTGTCTGAACTCTTCACTCTCACACGTTACCATAGCAACCTTCAGCCAGCCAGCCAGCCAGCCGAGGTGTGAAAGTCCCATTACGAGAAATTTTCCCTTCTCTGAAACACGCCTACCAAACCTAAGAACTCAAAAGAGCGGCAAATTTAAAACTAAGAAAACTAAATATCACATAAATTCTTCTATCTTTTGTGTATAGCAACTAATTTATTTATATAAGTGTTTTCTAATTGTTTTTTTATTGATAATAAATTGATTCTGATCGTTTTATATGCGAGAATTCAATCTAAATTAAAAAGTTTCTCGAATGAAAAAAATTCCTTTAAAACATAATCTCAACTTCTGACAGTTGTGCCGCATTCTGAAATGGATTATTGTGGATTATCTATACTGTTAAAATTTATACTGATTTATACAAAAGTTTAAAGTGCTAAAATATTTATATAAAAAAAGAAAACTAATATTTGGCAATGGCCTATATTGTTTCTTAAGATTCCAATTTTGATAATAACACGTTTGTGAGGTCAGAAAAGTTTTTTTTTTTGTAAAAATCGTAATTCTATGGCAAGTCAAAATTTTTGTTATAACCTTAAAAAACTTTTTTTCCATTTATAAATTATAAACGACTATTATTCTAGCGTGTCGTTTCCGAAAATTATGCATGAAAGTTCCAGTGTTATGTATAAAATTTATCAATGCAAATTAAGAATAAATTTAATGTTTCGAAACTTTCAAATTGAATATAGTTTCGTGAAAGTTTCGAAACGGAACTTCCAACGGCACATTGCTAAATTATTCATATTGTTTCAACAAAACTTTGGATATGTTTTGAAAACTAATTGAATAATAATGAATAATGGAAACAATGGAAAAAACATTTTATAAAATTAAAGAAATACTTTAATTTATTTTACTTTTCATAGAAATTGATTGAAAAAAATGAGAATAATTAAAATTGGTGGAATTAATTGAAACGTGATAAAAAGAATAAAAAATTGTTGAAGAAAACATTTGGAATTTTAGAAAAATAATTGAAAACATTACAAAAAATATGTGAAATAAGAGAAAGTACATAATTGAAAAATGATTTCAAAAATTTTAAATTAAACAAATTAATTAAAACATTATAAAAATAATTGAAAATTGAAGAAAAGAATTGTAATTTGAGATAAATAATTGAAATTTTTAGAAATTGATTAAGAAAAAAATGAAATAATCGCAAAATGATAAAAATAATTGAAATTTGAGAAAAGTAATCGATAATCTAGGAAATAAGGAATAAATAAATTTACCTCTTGTTTATTAAATTTTATATTATAAAATTATATTATTATTTGCGATATTTAATACACAATTAAGAAAATAATCAAAAACTAATAATTTGTATAATTAAAAAACATTCTTTTTCATAAATGAAGAATTATCGAGAAACTTCTAAAGAATTTATTTATTTATTTTTGCATTAAAAAATCGGTAATTATAAATGTAAACTAAAATGTGTGTACTTTATAAAGATGAAAAAAATTAAACAAAAGTCTTTCGGTTGTTATTATGTATCTATTAGTATTAATATTTATTAATTATAAAATATATTTAGGATAAAGAAAAAAAAATTATTATTATTATTATTTTGAACAAAAATTAAAATAGTTTTTATCTACTTTTTTTTTTGCAAATCACTTTATTCTAGCAATTTCTTTGAAAAATATTCAGAGATAAGCTTTTACTTTATTTGATTAACTTATCAGATTTTCACTTAAAATATGTCATGTCTATGACCATTCAAAGTTTTTTGAATTAGCATACGTGAAAAGAATATGTTAATGTGAAGTCTTAAGTTTTAACAATTTTAATGTTTCCCAGACCAACAAACTGTAAGTATGTAGTAAAATTTATGTTCAAGAATCTAATGACATAGTTATTAAATAAAAACACGAAAAATGTAAAATTTTAACACATTAAATTTAACAAGGACCGATTGTTACACAAAAACACAAAATTTTCAACTGTGTAGTCAATAGTTTAATAAAAATAAAATATTCATGTTAAAGGAATTACCTAAAAAAAAACAAAGCTTGGACAACTAAAAAAACGAGACTAAATATTGACTTTCATTAAGAAGGTAAGTAAAAAAATTTTAATAAAAATTCGAGATAAGATGGTAAAAGAATGAGGGAATTACACCTACTAGCTGTTAATTAGTAAGCTAATGAATTATAAATAAGCACATATTAAATAAATTAATAAAAGAAATGCAACAGGTTACAGTGATGCACTGCTGAAAAGAGTCGTATTAAATTTAATAAATAATTTTTTATTTTCGGAAACACTTCCAATACGCTTACTCAATCTAACCTAGTCAAAATATATTATTTTAATTTTAATTTAGTAAGTTTTAAATTAGTAACTTAGATTCTTGTCACAAGTTATTACGTAACACTGATGTAATTCCTTTCCACATTCAAATTTCTAAACAAAAGAAGACAAAATTAATCATGTTTACAGATATCTGAATGGGAGCGATAAGAACAAGTGGATGAAAACTAACAATATAACAAACAGAAATGGAAACCGCAAACTTCACCAATCCTCTGGTCGCTGTTCAAGCTATACCGATTTTCATTTATTTAAATACACTCAGTGATTTTCTATACGGAGAAAATTTATTAAATGAAAAACACTTGTATCAGCCAATACCAACCGTTAATGCTTTATATCATTATTTTTTCGATAACGTTGACCACATTGCAAATACTTCTTTGGAGACGAAAAAAATATATCTAGCAAGAAAGTTAATAACAGATACAGATTATTATGGAACTAAAGAAAATGAATCCCTAGATGAAAACTTCATCAATGCTCTATATAAACATATTATTACATCCCTTGTGTTTGAGAATTATATAAATATTTATGGTTTTTTGGCAGAAATTGTTTACAGCTCACATAAACTATATTTACCAACTTTCTATATCAAAATTCGGAACACCCTTTCAAAAGCGAAATTTCAGAACGATTATGGACCAGATACATCATTAGAACCGATTGCGGTGGACAAAATATGCAGAGACTTAATTTTTCCCATGTTTCCAAAGTCAGAAGCAGACCTTAATTTAATATCAGTTGATTACATCTACGAGCAGGCTGGTGCCATTTTTCAATTAGCTGTGGAAAATCCACCGATTATAAAACTACTTTTAGGCCAAGAGGATGGAACAATTGACAGTGTAAATAAATTTACTAAATATAAAATACTAGCACATGCAGTTGAACAGTCAGTTAATGCCGGGAAAGCTAATGTAGCGGCTTTAAGAATTTTTACTCTACCTGCTCTTATTCACTATGTTTACAAAGAAAAAGAAAATTTTCAATTTGACAGAATCAAAAGGATTGTTAATAATCCAAACCATATAAGAAAAGCAATTAAACTCTTGTTTTTGTACCTTAACACCAGTATTTCACAAATCGAAAATGCACAAAACAATGATTATCGATATCAGTTCCATCTGGCCATGTCACAGTTTAAAAATCGCACTATTCTAGCCAAGGAGATTATATATACAACTTGTTCAAGTTTTAGTAAAGAGGATGTTGAAAATGCTGTAACTGACTATGAAAATAATCCGGGAAATTATAAATGTAACAAGAAATTGTTGCCAAACCTTAACAACATTTATCAGGAACAGGTTGATAACATAACGAAAAAATATTTTGTGTACGAACGGCAATCAATGCGAGAAGCATTTGGCATTAATCGCGCTAAATCTTTGAATGATAAAGTTAAAATTTCTGAAGGATTTTATTTGCACAATCCCTCTAAACAGGCCACTAGTGATATGCAGCTAATAAAAAAATCAAATAACATGTTTAGATTGTATTTCCCAGATAATGGAACATATGCTTATTACGCCTTTATTCGAAAACATAATGAAGTTACTTTGCTTGAAGGCTCTGACGATGATCAGTTTTTTAAACAGAAATTAGAACTACAGGGTGAAACGTTTGAAGATCGTAATTTTTATACCAAGAACAGGGATTATACTCCAGTCAATACTATAAATGAGTTTATCGATGCAATTGCGGAAGAGAGGAAGGCAGAATTCAGTAAAAGTTTATTCTCCTCTGGATATGACCAGACAAGACAAGAATGGTGGATTGATTTCGGACTGTCTCTTATTCCGTTTTACACATGCGTTCAAGGAATAAAATCGCATAATGTAGAAGATGCAACCGTATCATGTGCATTAGATACATTTTTCCTTCTGCCGCTTGTAGGTGAATTCGAAAATTTGGCATCGAAGCTGGTCACAGCGACCACAAGGTCTGTACTCTCCTTAACAGGAGCGACACTTGAATCAATTATGTTAAGAACTGCTCTAAGGAAAACATTATCGACTTCCGGAGGAATTTTGGTGAAGGAGGTAGCAAGTGAATTTTCATCAGTATTGACAAAAGAGACATTCAAAGATTTAGGATTGTCAGTGGTTCGATTTCTAGATCCTGGTTTTGAACTCCTTTTCAACATAGGCAAAGGAGGATACAGATTCTTAGGTAAATTGATAACAAAAGCACTAGAAAAAAATTTCATTTCGGCTAAAGTCCCTTCTCTAATGAGAATGTTAGAGAATTGCGAAGAAAGAATAGCAAATTTTGGGAGGAAGGTAGATGTAATGAAAGAAAGGGACGTATACGTCAATTTTATATCTAAAAAGCAAAATTCTGGGTATGGTTACAAGTATATTAATTTACCCAGTGGGAAGATAGCTGAGATGAGAAGAATTGCCAAAAGTGAAGAAAAGATACCAGTTGTTTTTGATCGAACCGGAGAGGGGAACCAAAAAATATATAAAACAATTGATCCTGTAACTGGTGACGTAATTAATAAGGAGTTATATGAACACAATGGTCAATTATATGAACACCCTATATCTCGTAGATCCGAACTGAAATTTGATATTTTCAAAGAGTGTGAAAAACTGAGACGTAAACGATCTCCAACGGGCGCAGCATGCCTAACAACGAGTGTTCTCAATGATGAAAGACTTAAACACGAGGAAGCTGCTGTCAACTTTGCTGTAATGAAATTAGGATTCTCAGAATCCTCAGTACGTACTGAGCTTAGAAAATACATTTTTCCAGGTGAAAGCGATTTGCAAATGTCTTTCGTGCAGCAATTGGAAATTTCAATCGAACACAACAATTGGAAAGTGCCTGCCTGGAGTGAGCAGTACAAAATAGCTGAACCAGAAATGTTTTCTGATTTAAGGTATAAGAAGAATCTTGATAAAGCTGATTTCACAGAAGAAGAAGCAAAGGACATAATTGCTGCAATGTTTGAAGATGAGCCAGATGAGTTGCTAACAAGTTCGGCATCTTTTTTTGCAAATCTTTACAAGTCAGAGGAACTATACAAATACGTAACTTTTAAAGATTTTTCTGCTTTAATGAATTATATTAACTTTGGATATGACCGTATCGGAGTTGCTACATTGGAATCGAAATGTATGAGAGAAGCTTTCTATCGATTGGCAATAAGACAAGTCGATAGAATTGGAGTGTTTCCAGCAAAATTGTTCCGAGGAGAAACAAGATCCAGAGAAGCTGTTACGACTCAATTTTTTTCAGGAAAAAAAGAATTTGAGTTTACTAGATTCACTTCGACATCAACAGTGGAGGAGACTGTAAAGGATTTTATTGATAACGGAGAATTGGGACATGTCAATGTTATATACAAGATGGAATTTGACGAACCATATTTGTGTGCAAATTTACAGAACGGTATTAATGATTCGCAGAATGAGGTAGTCCTTCTTCCCGGGATTAGGTTTAACATTAAAAACGCACTAGAAATGCCAGAAAAAAATACTGTGATAGTAGAATTGTCTTACATATACGATCACGGTTCAAAAGCGAAGATGTTAAAGAATGCAATGGATGAATTAGGGAAAATTAATAGAGGTGAAATCTTGGTTTAAACACGGAAAAAATTTAATAGTAATGATTACTATAGTCTACAGTACAGCTCGGATATGTGACCACTTTTTGCGATGAATACAAAAAATGTGGTAATGATTAAAAAGTTGAGCAGGAGCGATTACTATAGTAGTTTGTAAGGAGTACATGCACTGCAGTATTCGAGATAAAATTGAGTTTTTGGAATCATTACATTTCTAAATGTATAGATTAAAAGAAAAACTGTACTTGTTCACATATAAAATAGTTATGATTACAGTAGTCTATAGTAAAAACGAATTGTGCTACAGGGCGACGAAAATTAAAGTTTTGTTAATACTGATTCCTATTTGCTTTGTTATGATTACTGTAGTCGTTTGTAAAGGCTCCTGAAATATATATATCACACTCCGCTCAACACCGATGGTTACCGATGACTAACGAAGATAACCGAATCTTTAATTCGTCAGTCTTCAACACATTATTTACTTTGCAAAGCTTTTCATTATTTTCGTATAATAGATTTAAAGTTTTAAATTGAAAGAAACAATTAACAAAAAGTAAAAAAAAATTATAAAAATAAATATAAATAAAAATTTTAATATTTTTATAGAATATTATCTATAATACATATTCGACGTTATTCTGTTCGTCTATGTTCGCATTATTGAAGTTATTTTTTCAGTCCATCTGTTCGGACTTGTAAAGTTTGACTTTTTCCTTGAATTTCATTCTTTATATCGATGATTTAATAGTTATTTGTGGAACAAGGGCGCATCTGTTCCACACAGATGCGCCCGTGTTCCACACATAATTTTATATAATAACCTTGTGTCAAGAAATCTACTGAAAACGCTGTTTTTAGAGATTAAAATGAAGAGAATCCTACTTTTTATCACAGTTTAACCCCACCAGCAATGCCATTCAAGTACGCTTGCTGTTCTAACACGTGACGCGACAGCTGATGTTTAGGTTGGCAAGCGTGCTTAAATGGCGTTGCTGGTGGGGATAACTGTGATTAAAAGTAGGTTTCTCCTCCTTTTAATCTCTAGAACTCTAAAAACAGACTTTTTAGTAGAGTTCTTGACGCAAGGTATTATATAAAAATTATTTTGCAATTTAAATTTTTAGTAAAAAGAGATTATTTTAAAAAAATAAATATGTTTGTTATTTGATTAAGATATTAATTATATTAGAATAATATACATTTAGAAGGGATTAAAAATTAAATTAATGATTATTTTGACCAATAAAAAGTAGAATTGATTAAAAATTGGATTGTTTGAAACTTAAATTGAATAAAATTTAAATAAATTGAAAAAATAAATTCGAATTTTAATATATTGAAATTTGTAAAATTTAAAAGTAAAAACAAATCGAATTTGGAAAAATTAAAATTTAAATTGATTAAAATTTAAATAAATTAACAAATTAAAAGAATTAAGTTTAGAAGCGATTAAAAATTTAATTCATGATTGTTTTGCATTTGACCAATAAAAAATTAGGATTGATTAAAAGTAGGGTCATTTAAAATTTAAGTCTAATTAATTTTGGATAAATTTCCATTTTAAAAAATTGAAATTTGCATAATTTAAAATTCGAATAAAAATAAATTTGGATAAATTCAATTTTGAATCAATTAAAATTTACATCGATTAAAATTTAAACAAACTTACTATTTAAACGAATTAAATTTGCATAAGCGATTAAAAATTTAATTAAATAATATGAATAATTAGTAAAAATTAGGCACATTATAAATTCAATATATTAAAAAAATAAATTAAAATCTTAATAGATATTTTTTTTAAATTTAATTTGGATGGATTGACAATTTAACTTACGATTGTTTTGACCAATATAATTTATAATTGATTAAATATAAGATCGCTTGAAAAGTATATCGAATGAAATTTGGACAAACTGAAATATACATAGAAAAGAATTCGAATAATTGAATTTTTGATTGTATGTATTGAAAGTTAAGCAGTTAAAGATTTAAGATACTTATTACAAACAACAATTAATAAAAGTTTTACTTTAAGATAATATAAGAGATAAGTTATAAATATATATATTTTAGAATAAATTTCCATGAATAGGAAAAAAGAATAGTTTTAATTTTTAAAGTTTCGAAAAACAGCTTTCCTAAAGTCTTAAATCCAGAAAAGTGAAATTAAAAAATTTAAATTAAATTTTTATAAATAAAGTTAATTGTTCTGTCTCTCAAAATATTTATTTCTTTTTAATTAAATAAAAATTAGCATTAAACGTGTTTTATTCATATTTTAGTAATATATTTAAAATATTTTTAAACGTTTAATAATTTTTTCAAGCATAATATCTAAAAATTTAAAGAAAATTTTCGGTTTTTACTGTTAGAAAATATGCTTTATGTCAAATTATATTTAAAAATTTGTTTAACATACTTATTTTAGTAAGTAAATTTAATTAAAGAAATTTTTGTTGACTTTTTCATACTTAGAATAGTGTATAAAATAGACCTTAAAATATTTGAGGATAAAAATAAATTATTACTATTGTAGCTTAAAAAAATATGGTAATAATTTTTTAATATTTCAAGTTTTAGTGTTTCTCGAAAGTGGAAAACTTTTATAGTAGTTAGTATATAAGAAGACTAAAAGTCATGGTAAACATGTTAAAAGCGATAGATAATGCGTGATGCGTCGTTTAGTTTTTAAATCGTATTTAAGTTAGGTATAGATATATAAGCGAAATTATGTATAATTAGGGTATAATACAGTTGTCTAGAGTAACAATGTAATTAAGTTTGAAGTTGGGAGTTTTGTAAAGAGTGAATTAATTTGTGTATAGTAGTCGAACTAAATAAAAAAGTTTTTATTATTTTTATTAGATAAAAATGTGCTTTTTCCGTTTATAGTAAAATAAGAAGACCGCTTTAGGTCATCTTATTTTACTATACACGGAAAGAAGAAATCTTAAAAATATCCTAATACTGTCCTAAAATAAAATACCAAGTGGCTAATTTGTAATATTTATTAGACTTTTAAAATTAATTTTAAGATTTCTAAAGACTTTTTTAATAAATATAAAATAAATTACAATACTTATTAAAAAAGTCTTCAGAAATCTTCAAATTAATTTTGAAAGTCTAATAAATATTACAAATTAGCCACTTGGTATTTTATTTTAAGATGGTATTAAGATATTTTTAAGATTTCTTCTTTCCGTGTAGTGCTACTGTACTGACTACGGTTGTTTGCAGTAAATGTGAAATAGAACTTTTTGACTTCCTTTTAACGTAGACTATAGTAATCACTAACATTTGTTTTGTATTCATTTCAAATAAATTCGTAATAAGTACATTTAACTTGTGGAATGATAACAAAAAAAGCTTTTTAATCATTACAAAAAGTGGTCACATATCAGAGCAGTACTATTCAACTATTGTAATCATTACAGTTAAATTTTTTTCCGTGAAGGGGCATTCTACAGTGAACGGGTAAAAAATAGCACATTCTCAACAATTTTTTATTAAAAAATACTAATGCATGCAATTGGGAAAACTTTTTTTTCTTCAAAGGAATGTTTCAAGAGAGTTATAAAAAATGTTGTGTTTTTAATAACTTTTGTTATTTATATTTCTTTATACAATAAGTTTAGCACACATGTAAAATTGTTTTTGTTGGCTAAAGCTAATTACGGTAAATTAACAGAATGGCGAAATTTTTTTTACAAGTGACAAGAAAAGCACCTTTTTTCGACATAAATAAGTCAAAATTATGCCTTAGAATTAAAATTTTAACGTGATTGATAATAATTATAATAATGTCAAGGCGAATCGTTTAATAAACTTTAGAAATAAATGTCTTAGAAAAAATGACACCTCTGTCAATATAATTCAGATTTACGAGCATTAGCTTGAAATAATTTATGTAAATATTAATTACAGTTGTTCAAATAAATACCATTCAAACTTTCAAAGAGCGTTGAACTTTAGATATTAATCCTATCCAAAAAAGTAGTACTAACGAGATATCGAGCACTTTGTTGTCGAAAACCTGATTGGTTGTTAATGACGTGATTAATATTGTATTATACTGCGTTATATTATATTGTATTATAATTGTATTAAATTTAACCTGTTGTGCAGCGTTCACAGTTTCAAATAATTTTTCCTCATAAATAATTGGGATTTTTTTATTTTCAGTTGAATTACATTTTTTATATTTTGATATTTTTAAATTTATATTTATCAATTTTTTATTGACATTTGTAATTTATATTAATTGTGCAACTTTCTAATTTTGCAATTTATAATTTTTGCAGATTACGATTATTTATTGAAGATTTTATAGTTTTTATTAGTTTTGATTATCGTAATTGTTTATTTTCGTGTTTTCCTTGCTCCTTTAATTTTTATTTTATTCTGTATAACGTTTAAAGTGTTGTTTATTGAAATCAAAATACGAAATAGTGAATTGTTCCATTTTTTGGAATAATTGAAATATATTGAAATATAATGAAATTTGAGATAGTTAAAAATTTAGTTAATTAAAAGATGATTAAAATAATTAAAAACGTCGAAAAGTATTTGAAAAATGTTGAAATTAATTTAAAGTTGTTGAAAATAATAAAAATTTGTGAAAAATACTTGAAAAATTCCAGAATATATTTGAAATGAACGAGATTACTTAAAAAAGTGATAAAAATAATTGGAAATTAATGATAATTATGAAAATTTGATAAAAATAATTGAAATAATTACAGAATTTATTCACGTAAAAGAAAATAATAAATATTTATCTGTTTCGTATATGTAAACGAGGAAAACCCTTTTATTACATTCGAAAAAAATACAAGTGACATTTTTAAATAAATAAAAAAGTATTATTAAAAAGTAAAGCAATAAAATAGGTCTTTATTATTGACAGATATTTGAAAAATGATTAGAGAAAACGATAAAAATAGTGAAACGGATAATTAAATTTACAATAATAATTCGATGTTGAAGAAAATATATTTGTAATTTGCAGAAAAGAATTATAATTTGAGAAATAATTGTATTTTGTAATAATAACACTAGTTTACAAAAAAAAAAATTTATGTACATTTAATGCCACTATTTTTTTCTTATGTACTAAGCTTCTCGTTACTTAAAAATGACATTAAGAAATTTTTCTATGGATAGGTTTCCGAAATATGAATTTTTTTAATTTTTTTACGTTTTTTTCGGAGGTGACTTCACGTTTTAGGACGTATCTCGAGTTACAGAAGTCCGATTGAGTTTTTCTAAGTGTCAAATTAAAAGTAATCAAATTTCAAACAATCGCTTTTAACATTAATTTTTATTTGGTTAAATATTTTAAGTGATATAGTCCAAAAAAAAATAGAGAATTTGAGTTTTTGGCCCAAAATCTGAAAAAAAAATTCAATCTACCGCCATGCAAAAATAGAAAACGTCAAATTATGTCCAGTTTTAAATTTTTTACATATATGGCTTACTTTTAGGAAGAAAAAATGTATAGAAGAAAAAAATCTATGGGTAATTATTGAAGTTATAAGCCAGGATAATGAAATTCTCGTTTTACGACATTTCGGTATTTTACCTCCTTTTATAGTGATTATGTTGATTAATTGAATGAATACAATATCTAATTAGAAAATGGGCTTTTTTCACAGATTTCAAATAATTTTCAGTGCTTTACTAATTCAAAATTGACTGAAAAATTTTTTGGAGTTTTTGACAAAAATTTCTGAAGAGGCATAAATTGATTAAAATCTGCTTTTTTGCCAAGTTGAATCAGATGCGCAGAGGTTCAATTTTTGTTGAATTTTGTTCGTTAATAGATGAAAAAGTTTCAAATTAGATATAGAAATAGGAAAAAATAAATGATATTTGACTGAAAATTTTTTTGGAATTTTTGACAAAAATTTCTGGAGAGGCATAAATTGATTAAAATTTGCTTTTTTGACAAGTTGAATCAGATGCGCAGTGGTTCAATTTTTGTTGAATTTTGTTCGTTAATAGATAAAAAAAAGTTTGAAATTAGATATAGAAATATAAAAAATAAATGATATTTGACTGAAAAATTATTTGGAGTTTTTGACAAAAATATCTGAAGAGACATAAATTGATTAAAATTTGCTTCTTTGACAAGTTGCATTAGATGCGCAGTGGCTTAATTTTTGTTGAATTTTGTTCGTTAATAGATACAAAAGTTTGAAATTAGATTTAGAAATATAGAAAATAAAAATTATTTGTCTGAAAATTTTTGTGGAGTTTTTGAAAAAAATTTCTGGAGAGGCATAAATTGATTAAAATCTGCTCTTTTGACAAGTTGAATCAGATGCGCAGAGATTCAATTTTTGGTAAATTTTGTTCGTTAATAGATGAAAAAGTTCCAAATTAGATATAGAAATATAAAAAATAAATGATATTTGACTGAAAAATTATTTGGAGTTTTTGACAAAAATATCTGAAGAGGCATAAGTTGATTAAAATTTGCTTTTTTGACAAGTTGAATCAGATGCGCAGAGATTCAATTTTTGGTGAATTTTGTTCGTTAATAGATGAAAAAGTTCCAAATTAGATATAGAAATATAAAAAATAAATTATATTTGAATGCAATTTTTTTTGGAGTTTTTGACAAAAATTTCTGAAGAGGCATAAGTTGATTAAAATTTGCTTTTTTGACAAGTTGAATCAGATGCGCAGTGGTTCAATTTTTGTTAAAAACTCCAAAAAGATTTCCAGACAAATATCTTTTAATTTCTTTATTTCTATATCTACACTGAGAAAATAAGCCTCTAGCCAAGCAGCTTTATTTCTAGGTTAGGGTTCCTCGGGACAAAACAAACAAAACACCGGCGATGACAATCAAACTTCTAGGATACCGGAGCATATGCTCTGCTAAAATCAATTAAGTGCTTTGCAGGTGCTATATCAACAACCTCTCTCTGCTAAATTTAATCAAAAATTGGTTGTATTTAGTCAACTTATTTTCTCAGTGTAATTTCAAACTTTTTTTTATCTATTACCGAACAAAATACAACAAACATTGAACCACTGCGCATCTGATTCAACTTGTCAAAAAAGCAAATTTTAATCAACTTATGCCTCTTCAGAAATTCTTGTCAAAAACTCCAAAAAAAATTGCATTCAAATATAATTTATTTTTTATATTTCTATATCTAATTTGGAACTTTTTCATCTATTAACGAACAAAATTCACCAAAAATTGAATCTCTGCGCATCTGATTCAACTTGTCAAAGAAGCAAATTTTAATCAATTTATGCCTCTCCAGAAATTTTTGTCAAAAACTCCAAAAAATTTTTCAGTCAAATATCATTTATTTTTCCTATTTTTATATCTAATTTGAAACTTTTTCATCTGTTAACGAACAAAATTCACTAAAAATTGAATCTCTGCGCATCTGATTCAACTTGTCAAAAAAGCAGATTTTAATCAATGTATGCCTCTTCAGAAATTTTTGTCAAAAACTCCAAAAAATTTTTCAGTCAAATTTGAATTAGTAAAACACTGAAAATTATTTGAAATCTGTGAAAAAGTCCATTTTCTAATTAGATATTGCATTCATTAAATTAATCAACATAATCACTATAAAAGGAGGTAAAATACCGAAATGGCGTAAAACGAGAATTTCAGTACCCTGGCTTATAACTTCAATAATTACCCATAGATTTTTTTCTTCTATACATTTTTTTCTTCCTAAAAGTGAGCCATATATGTAAAAAATTTAAAACTGGACATAATTTGACGTTTTCTATTTTTGCATGGCGGTAGAATGAATTTTTTTTTCAGATTTTGGACCAAAAACACAAATTTTCTATTTTTTTTTGGACTATATCACTTAAAATATTTAACCAAATAAAAATTAATGTTAAAAGCGATTGTTTGGAATTTGATTACCTTTAATTTGACACTTAGAAAAACTTAATCGGACTTCTGTAACTCGAGATACGGCCTAAAACGTGAAGTCACCTCCGAAAAAAACGTAAAAAAATTTTAAAAATTCATATTTCGGAAACCTATCCATAGAAAAATTTCTTTATGTCATTTTTAAGTAACGAGAAGCTTAGTACATAAGAAAAAAATAGTGGCATTAAATGTACAAAAAATTTTTTTTTTTTTGTAAACTAGTGTTATTACTACAAAATACAATTATTTCTCAAATTATAATTCTTTTCTGCAAATTACAAATATATTTTCTTCAACATCGAATTATTATTGTAAATTTAATTATCCGTTTCACTATTTTTATCGTTTTCTCTAATCAATTGAAACATGACGAAACAAATTGAAAATAATAGAAATTGGAGATAAATAATTGAAATTTTCGGAATTAATCAACAAATAATATAAAATTTGTGAAAATCATTGAAATTCTTATTTTTAACAAATAATAAAATATGATGAGGACAGCATAGCTGCCGAAACGTAAAAAACATATGTGTGTTTTATTGACTCGGAGTGATTGACAAATTCCTATGAATTAATAACTTCACCGAGTGATAAATTCTTTTCAAATAAATAATAAAATAGTTTTTATTTACTTGTTCTCGCAACTCAATTTATTGCATCAATTTCTTTGGAAAATGTCCAGAGATAAGCTTTTCTTTTATTTAATATCCACGCCCACAATTATGTAAAAAGGAAGAGGGGGTCGTATAATATCCACGATTGTCAATAAGGTTGTAGGAGGGAGTTAAAAATCATCAATAAAAGTGTAAGTGACTTATGAAAATATGTTGTGTCTATAATAAATCAAAATTTTTTGATTATATGTGAAAAGAATATACATATGTGAAGTCTTAAGTTTCAACTATTTTTATATTTCCCAGACCAACAAACTGTACATACACATACATTTTTTTTTATCCACGTTGCGTCTTTAGAAAGAACAATCCTAACACCATAAATTAGAAGAAATAGTCAATAGTTTAATAAAAATAAAATATTCATGTTAAAGGAATTACCTAAAAAAACGAAAATTGTCCGACTCAAAAAGCGAGACTAAATATTGACTTTCAGTAAGAAGGTAAGTAAACATTTTTAATAATAATTCGAGATAAGAAGAAACACACGTAAAAGAATGAGTAGATCAAAACTAGTCAAAAAATTAGCATGGTATAAATTTGATTTTTTTTCGTGTTATTACTAATCAAAATCTGAAGCTTTTTTATAGATGTTATATAATTCTTAGACTATTTAATATAACATGTACATCAGAAGTTATTAGAAATATAAATCATTTCATTCTAAACACATAGAAAATATGGTTTTATTATAAAATTCAATTATTTTAAAGTGATACTCTAATTTAAAATATGTATATTCTTGTAAAAAGTTTTGCTATTTTTCGAAGCTTATTACTTTTTTGTGGAACCTCCTACACTGAGAAAATGAGAAATGACTGAGTACTGTCCAGACAGGAATGGTTCCTGTCCAAATAAAAAATTTTAATTAGACAGCACTCATTGCTTTCTAGACATGAACCATTCCTGTCTGGAAAGGACTCAGTAATGTCTTGGACATTAATGAAATGGACAGTAGTGAACCCTGTCCAGACAGGAGTGGTTCATGTCCAGACCTGAATGATAACTCTCCGATGGTGAAATTAAAAGAAGGTTAATTTGTAAAATGTGATAAACGTTATTCAAAATAATTGTATATAAGTAGCATAATAAAAGGTTGTCAATAAAAGTCAATAGAAAGTACAGTGAAATTAATAGAATGTTAGTAATCTTACCATCAAAATGATTTAAGATGAAATCCGAATGAAGTAATGAAACAATTCACATAGAAATTCAAATGGGATCTCTTTCATCCTTTTTAACTTTTACAGATATTTGAGAATACACACAAAAAGATAAAGAACACACGTATAACTTTTTTTTTATATTTGGACAAAACTGCACTGAGGGATTGAAGATTTGAATCTTTATAAAAACAAAGTTGAAATTTTATTAATTACAGGTTAGAAAAAAACGTACTTTTCTAAATATTTCAAATGTTTTATTCAAAATTTACAAAAATAATAAACCTTCAAAGACTATTTTTTGTGAGCAATCTCTTTTATTAACTTTTCTATGAAACATACTAAAAATCGTAAACAACATTTCAGACATCAATATAACCTTTCTAGCGTTCAGTGTGATATTTAGAAAATTCATATGAAGCATATGAAATATTAGGAAAAACTGCGTTTTCCCCTAACCTGTAACATTACGCATTAAAATTTCAAAGATTTTTATAAACATTAAAATCTTCAGTCCCTTAGTGTGTCCAAAGAAATGTTGTAAACTTTTATTTTAAAAATGAATGTTTTTTTTAAAAAAAACCTTACTTTGTAATATAAATAAAAGAACATGTAAACAGTTTTTCCGGATATAAAATAAGATTTACACGACTGTTCTTTACTTTGTTGTATCTATTCTTGAATATCTCTTTCTATTAACACTATTAAAACCTTCTATTATGCTACTTATAAACAATTATTTTGAATGACGTCTATTACATTTTACAAATTAACCTTCTTTTAATTTCACCATCGGAGAGTTATCATTCAGGTCTGGACATGAACCACTCCTGTCTGGACAGGATTCACTACTGTCCATTTCATTAATGTCCAAGATATTACTGAGTCCTTTCCAGACAGGAATGGTTCATGTCTAGAAAGCAATGAGTGCTGTCTAATTAAAATTTTTTATTTGGACAGCAACCATTCCTGTCCGGACAGTACGCAGTCATTTCTCATTTTCTCAGTGTACAAATTTGAGGTATAAATATAATTTAGATTAATATAATCTACTTGCCTATAAAGTTTGACGAACGTGTTTTGCTTCGTTTAGGAAATATTAAAAATTTAATTGCTGTGTTTACTTAAATTAAACTTAATTTAATTTAAATGGAGCGATGTGAAATTGCCGTGTTCACTTAAAATATCAAAATCAATCTTTTTGATAAAGAAATTTAAAAATTTTAATATTTCCTAAATGAAGAAAAACACGTTCATCAAACTTTATACGCAAGTAGATTATATTAATTCTAAATTATATTCAAAACCTCACTTTTCTAGGAGGTTCCACAAAAAAGTAATAAACTTCGAAAAATAGCGCAAAACTTTTTACAAGTATATACATATTTTAAATTAGAGTATCACTTTAAAATAATGAAATTTTATAATAATAAATCCATCTTCTCTATGTGTTTAGAATTAAATGATTTATATTTCTAATAACTTCTGATAAATATTATATATTAATTAGTCTAAGAATTGTAACATCTATGAAAAAGCATCAGATTTAAGGTTACAAATGAAGTTGTGAACTTTCATTTTTTGTTTAGTAATAACACGAAAGAAAATAAAAATACAATTGTAGAAGTAACGGAAATTGGCATCGCGTGAAGTTACTAGTTTTTGCAAAAATAGTAGCTAAGATACGTTAAAGTTACTTTTTAAAAAGAGTATCGAGTATCGAAGTTACCCAACAAAATACAAATAACGTAACTTTTTTATAGTAACTATTAGATTCTTGTAACAAGTTATTACATAACACTGATGTAATTCCTTTCCATATTCAAATTTCTAAACAAAAGAAGACAAAATTAATCATGTTTACAGATATCTGAATGGGAGCGATAAGAACGAGTGGATGAAAACTTATAATCTAACAAACAGAAATGGAAATCGCAAACTTCACCAGTCCTCTGGTCGCTGTTCAAGCTATACCGATTTTCATTCATTTAAATACACTAAGTGATTTTCTATACGGAGAAAATTTATTAAATGAAAAACACTTGTATCAGCCAATACCAATTGTTAATGCTTTATATCATTATTTTTTCGATAACCTTGAACACATTGGAAGTACTTCTTTCGAGACGAAAAAAATATATTTAGCAAGAAAGTTAATAACAGATACATGTTATTATGGAACTAAAGAAAATGAACCCCTAGATGAAAACTTCATCAACGCTTTATATAAACATATTATTACATCCTTTGTGTTTGAGAAATATATAAATATTTATGGTTTTTTGGCAGAAATAGTTTACAGCTCACATAAACTATATTTACCAACTTTCTATATCAAAATTCGGAACACCCTTTCAAAAGCGAAATTTCAAAACGAATATGGACCAGATACATCATTAGAGCCGATTGCGGTGGACAAAATATGCAGTGACTTAATTTTTCCCATGTTTCCAAAGCCAGATGCAGACCTTCATTTAATATCAGTTGATTACATCTACGGGCAGGCTGGTGCCATTTTTCAATTAGCTGTGGAAAATCCACCGATTATTAAACTATTTTTAGGCCAAGAGAATGGAACAATTGACAGAGTAAATAAATTTACTAAATATAAAATAATAGCACATGCAGTTGAACAGTCAGTTAATGCCGGGAAAGCTAATGTAGCGGCTTTAAGAATTTTTACTCTACCTGCTCTTATTCACTATGTTTACAAAGAAAAAGAAAATTTTCAATTTCACATAATCAAAAGGATTGTTAATAATCCGACCCATATAAGAAAAGCAATTAAACTCTTGTTTTTGTACCTTAACACCAGCATTTCACAAATCGAAAAGGCACAAAACGATGATTACCGATATCAGTTCCATCTATCCATGTCACAGTTTAAAAGTCGATCAACTCTAGCCAAGGAGATTATCAATACAACTTGTTCAGGTTTTAGTAAAGAGGATGTTGAAAATGCGGTAATCGACTATGAAAATAACCCGGGAAATTATAAATGTAACAACAAATTGTTGCCGAACGTCAACAACATTTATCAGGAACAGGTTGATAACATAGCGAAAAAATATTGTGTGTACGAACGGCAATCAATGCGAGAAGCATTTGGCATTAAACGCGCTAAATCTTTGAATGATAAAGTTAAAATTTCTGAAGGATTTTATTTTCAAAATCCTTCTAGATTTGCCACAAGTGATCTGCAGTTAATAAAAAAATCAAATAACATGTTTAGATTGTACTTCCCAGATAATGGAACATATGCTTATTACGCCTTTATTCGAAAACATAATGAAGTTACTTTGCTTCAAGGCTCTGACGATGATGAGGCTTTTAAAAAGAAATTAGGACTACAACGTGAAACGTTCGAAGATAGTAATTTTTATACCAAGAACAGGGATTCTGCTCCTGTCAAAACCATAAATGAGTTTTTCGATGCAATTGCAGAAGAGAGGAAAATAAAATTCAGTAAAAGTTTATTCTCCTCTAGTTATGACAAGACAAGAAAGGAATGGTGGATTGATTTCGGACTGTCTCTTATTCCGTTTTACTCATGCGTTCAAGGAATAAAATTGAATAATGTAGAAGATGCAACCGTATCATGTGCATTAGATACATTTTTCCTTCTGCCGCTTGTAGGTGAATTCGAAAAGTTTGCATCGAAGCTGGTCACAGCGACCACAAGGTCTGCACTTTCCTTAACAGGAGCGACACTTGAATCAATTATGTTAAGAACTGCTCTAAGGAAAACATTATCGACTTCCACAGGAATATTGGTGAAGGAGGTAGTAAGTGAATTTTCATCAGTATTGACAAAAGAGACATTCAAAGATTTAGGATTGTCAGTGGTTCGATTTCTAGATCCTGGTTTTGAACTTCTTTCCAACATAGGCAAAGGAGGATACAGATTCTTAGGTGAATTGATAACAAAAACACTAGGAGAAAATTTCATTTCGACTAAAGTCCCTTCTCTAATAAGAATGTTTGAGAATTGCGAAGAAAGAATAGCAACTTTTGGGAGAAAAGTGGACGTAATGAAAGAAAGGGATGTATACGTCAATTTTATATCATCTAAACAGCAAAATTCTGGGTATGGTTACAAGTATATTAATTTACCCGGTGGGAAAGTAGCTGAGATAAGAAGAATTGCGAAAAGTGGAGAAGAAATACTAGTTGTTTTTGATCGAACAGTAGAGGGAAACCAAAAAATATATAAAGCAATTGATCCTATAACCGGTAACATAATTAATAAGGATTTATATCAACATAATGCTCAATTATATGAACATTCTATATCGCGTAGAGTCGAACTGAAATTGAATATTGAGTGTAAAAAACTCAGACGTAAACGATCACCAATGGCCGATGTGTGCCTAACCACGAGTGTTCTTAATAGCGAAAGAATTAAAAACGAGGAAGATGCTGTCAACTATGCTATGCAGAAATTAGGAATAGAAGAATCCGTAGTACGTGCTAAGCTTAGGGAATACATTTTTCCAGGCAAAGGCGAATTGCAATTTATTTTAGTACAGCATTGGGAACAGGCATTTACGCACAACAATTTGCACATAGTTAGCTGGGGCTCCCAGTACAGAATAGCTGATCCAGAAATGTTTGCTCGATTAAGGTATGAAGAGTTTCTTGATAAAGCGGAATTTACAGAAGAAGAAGCAAAAAAAAATAATTCGTTCAATGTTTGAAACTAACCCAGATTTGCATCTAGTAAGTTTAGCACCTCGTTTTACGAGTTATTTCCAGTCAAATAAGCTATATAAGTACGTAACCTTCAAAGATTTTTGTGCCCTGAAGAATTATGTATACAGTGGAAGGCTAAATGTCGGAAGTGTTACATTGCAATCGAAATGCATGAGAGAAGCTTTGTTTCGACTCGCAATAAGACAATTTGATCGAATTGGAGAGTTTCCAAGAACTTTGTACCGAGCAGAAAGAAGATCCTGGAAAGCTGTCAAGAAACTATTTTACTCAGAAGAAGAATACTTTAAGTTTAATACATTTACTTTGACATCGACAGTGGAAGAGACTGCTAAAGGGTATACTGGAACGGAATTATTCAAAGAATTTGGGTTAAGTGAATTTGCTTCGACAATGGATGACGCTTCTAAAACGGTAGATTTTAAAGATGTCGATGTTATATACAAAATGGAATTTGACGAACCATATTTGTGTGCAAATTTACAGAACGGTTTTAATAATTTAGAAAGTGAGGTTGTTCTTCTTCCTGGGGCGAGGTTCAAGATTAAAAGTAAATTATCAGTGCTAGATGAAAATAAAGTGATGGTAGGTTTGTCTTACATACACGACTACACTTCAAAAGAGCACATGTTTAAAAATGCAATGGATGAATTAGAGAAAATGAAAAAAAATGTCATCTTGCCTGAAGATTAAATTATTATTAGGAGAGAGGTTTTCAGGTTGCAACTGCTCAGTAAGTTCGTCGATTAGAGTATTTTAAAAAATTTCTATGTAACAAAGTTTCTAAGAGTAGTAATGAAAATAATATTCCGATGTTAATGAAGCATTGTGCGAGTTCATTTTTTGCATTTTTAAACAATTTTCATTTTACGAATTAGAAAACAGTAACAATAATTGAATTACTGTTATTATTATTAATAATATGTATAGAATATTGAAAAATAATGAGTGAATATTGTTTAAGTTAATTGTTATGTTTTGATAAAATTTTATTAAAGTATTTTTTTGAAAATTTATAGGGTCTTCTCTCATTTAAATCTTTCATTTAATTTCTTATTTTATACCATCAATATATTACAACTATTTAACTTACCAGTCCATTCCAGTACTAAAATTCACCAAAATTGTACTGAGTTTTATTTTCCAGTCCAATTAAGTACCAATCTGCCGGCAGGATTGTTATGATAGGAAGGTAAATAAACTAAACCACAGACAAATACTTTTGTTAACACCAATAAAGTTTATTAATTATAAAAATCTTTTATAACATTACAACTTGAACCTAAAGGCTACTGATCAAGCCTGTGAACAAAAATACCCTCATTTATAATAATGTTAATTTATTAGAATAGATAAGAGTGACACAAATGACCATTTTTTTACTATAAAAAAGAGCTAAATGTTACTTTTTTAATATTTTAAAAGTTTAGAAAAATTATTTATAAATAATATTAAATTCTTTAAAGCAAGAAAATTACAGTTGTACCATTTTTGCCTTTCTAGTATTTCTAGTAAATAAATATTGGCTTTATCGTGTCTTTTAAGAATGATGAGCTTTAACATTCAACTCATATGATAGTATTTTTGCTTCAGGCTCGTTCAGCTTTAATAATAATCATGAGTAGAAAGAACATATCTATACAAAAGTAAGTATCTATAATTGAGTTTTAAATAATTGAAATTATTATTCTTAATAATTTTCTTCTGATTTAAAAAAAAATACCAAGTACTAAGAGAAATATAAATTATGAAGTAAGAAAACAAACATAACATTCATTCAGACAGTTTTCATTTTCTTTTATATCTTTTTTTATAGATATTCTTCTTCGATAATTATTAATAATTAATAATTTCCTACTGAATTTTTCCTACATCTATATTATGTTCTAAACAAATACGAACAACATTTTCCCCATTTTTTAGGATAATTCTGTGTTTTTTAATACATTTTCTGCTCACTAAAAAAGTTACAGTAAAAATTCTTGTCATTTTGTACTCCATAAAATTTAAAGAATTATTTCTGAAAGTATCGGATTTCTTAAAAATAAGACCCGCAATAACTTTGGTCGAAATAAAATATTATGACCTAGAGATCGTCAAGTATACATGAAACTACAAAAAACGGGTTTTTTTTTGCTCTAAAACAAGATTTTGAGGATGTATCAAAGATTTAATATGTGCCATTTTATTAGTATTTCATTATCGTACTCATTGTAAATCGTGTTGTCCAAAACATTTAATAACTTACCAATTTTTAAACGTCTATGAAATGATATTTTTTTTAAAAAATTACTTTATTCATCTTCTGACGATTCTGAAGAAGACGGCTGTGCGCCGTTGAGACGTAAAAATATGTTTTTAATTTTTTGACCTGACTCGGAGTGATTGTTATAACCATCCTTAGGATGTTTAAAAAAAAGTTTTCTATAATTTATTTAATAATTTGTTCAAATTAACTATTTTTGAAGCAATTTTAAAAAATCACCATAAATGCAAAAAAGTGTTTTTTTTAAATTGCATAAAAAATAATTAGTTTTTTTAAGGAGATTTAAAAATCTTTTTCTTTTTATAACTTCTCTAATTTTTATTTTTTAACCATAGTTCCTGTGGCAAAAATATTGTAGGTTTCGCACGTCTTTACTAATTGGTCTACATAAAATTTATATTTTCCTGGAAATTGATAGAATATATGACTATTTTTTATTTATTTTTATCGAAATTAAAGTTTTCTTTTTTTAAATTATTATGCGTAGATGGAAGCAAAGTGTTCATGAAATGACATAATTTTCACCGAGTTATTATTACTAGAGCTGCGCAGTTGATTTTAATGACCACCATCATTGTAATAAACGCTTTAGAAAAGAGTAAGGTAAATTCAGAAGATTAGGAACTGCTATCAATTTGGATTAATCTTTTATTTATTTCAGTTAAAATTTTTGCGAAGTCAATTCAGAAGACAGACAAAAATCTAATTTTATGATAATATAGAAACATATGTCAAATAGGCGCAATCCACATGCAAGATATGGAGAACGCTGCAGTTAGTGTATAAGTAAGTATCCCTTTTAAACATTCTACATGTGAGGAAACAAAAGGAAACACTTTTTTGTTATAAGTTAATTTTATTTAATAAACATTTTTACAACTAAAGAAAGAAAGTTCAAAATTTTCTTTTCTGTTACTTAAAATTGAACAAATTTAATACCTTTTCATTTGAGATGAGAATGTAAAAATGAAATTTTCCAAAATGTCCAAAAATTTTAAGAAAATTTAATATTTTTTATGCAATTTTATTAAGCGGCACTGAGAGAAATAGATATTCAAACTTAATATCCTGGATATTAAAAAATAGTAATTTTAATATCTAGATATTAAGTTTGAATATCTAAATACTATGTTTTAATATATCGATGTTAAATTTGAATATCCATTAATTCCAATTTCCTCAGTGGGTCGTTTCCATTTCAATTCAGACAGGCTATGTATGTCAAAGTCAGAGAATCATTTCTCATTGAAATATATATTGTTTTTCAGATAATTTTAGACGACACGTATTTTCCCGATTTAGTAAAAAAAAAATTTTAACGAAGTTATGCGGATTTCAATTTTTTAAGTTGAAAAGTGAGATTACAAGAAAATAACATTAAAATTTTTTAAAATTATTATATCTTTTTTGCTATTGTATATATTTAAATGATCCTTTCTCTGTCTAACTGAGGCTTTTATGTTCTTTTAAATTCCATAAGAGAATTAAAATATTTTCATATTTAACAAAATGGCGGCGTTTTTTCAAATAAATAAAGATCAGATTTTCTCAAAAACCCCACCGCTTTTTTTCTCTCAATTTTTTTACTACTTTCTGGAAGTATAATGATTATTTTATATAAGAATTTATTGAAGTCCCGCCTCCTGTGGAAGAATAAAAAAAAATTTCTTTTTAAGAAAAGAAAATTCAAAGTTTTTTTAAACCCTCTACTAGATACAACAAAAGTTCAAATAAAAAAAATGTTTCTATTAAAAAATAGAGTAAAAAAGTCTTATGACTTTTATCTCTATCTTGCAAATCTTTTGAATTATTAAAAATTTTGCATATTTACAAGTAAAAATTATACTTGCAAAAATGCAAAAAATTTTCTTTTAAATTATATAACCATAAAAACTAGAAAGTAGTAAAAAAATGCCGCGAAAATGTTTTGAATTTTTGTAAGTATAAATTATACTTGCCAAAATGCAAAATTTATGGATTTAATTCGTGTTATAATTAATAATTCGAAAGATTCGCAAGTTAGAGGTAAAAGTCTAGTAGAGGGTTTAAAAAAACTTTGAATTTTCTTTTCTTAAAAAGAATTTTTTTTTTATTCTTCCACAGGAGGCGGGACTTCAATAAATTCTTATATAAAATAATCATTATACTTCCAGAAAGTAGTAAAAAAATTGAGAGCAAAAAAGCGGTGGGGTTTTTGAGAAAATCTGATCTTTATTTATTTGAAAAACGCCGCCATTTTGTTAAATATGAAAATATTTTAATTCTCTTATGGAATTTAAAAGAACATAAAAGCCTCAGTTAGACAGAGAAAGGATCATTTAAATATATACAATAGCAAAAAAGATATAATAATTTTAAAAAATTTTAATGTTATTTTCTTGTAATCTCACTTTTCAACTTAAAAAATTGAAATCCGCATAACTTCGTTAAAAAATTTTTTTTACTAAATCGGAGAAATACGTGTCGTCTAAAATTATCTGAAAAACAATATATTTTAATAAGAAATTATTCCCTGACTTTAACATACATAGCCTGTCTGAATTGAAATGGAAACGACCAAGGGTGATTAATGAAAGAAACTTAAAAAAAAACTGGGAGATAATTCATTAAAAAAAAAGTGATTTTGAATAGAATTTACCCAGTTTCTGTTAAATTTTTTGAATGTAAAATGTGTATTTTGAGGTTTCTTAATGTTTTTATAGCAATGTTGAGTCGTTAGTGTTTTATAAATTTCTGCTTCAAGCAAGTAAGATGAGAATTTTTAAACATTGAACATTTGTTTGGTTAATAAAGTAAAATTAATATTTTGCTGATATAGTTTGCTACACTCAGAAAACAAACCTCTAGCAAAGCTGCTTAATATCTCGGCTAAAGGGTTATTATATGTAAAAACACATAAGGTATGAAATTGATAGAATTTTTATTTTTTGACAAGTTGAAAGTAACGCGCAGCTCTTTAATTTTTGTTCAATTTTGTTCGTTAATAGATGAAAAAGTTTTAAATAAGATCTAGAAATATGGTAAATAATTGATATTTGACTGAAAATTTGTTAGTATGTTTTGCCAAATATTTCTGGCGAGGCAAAAATAGATTGAATTTTCATTTTTTGACAAGTTAAAAGTAACGCGCAGTGGCTTAATTTTTGTCCAATTTTGTTTTTTAATAGATAAAAAAGTTTGAAATAAGATCTAGAAATAAGGAAAATAATTGATATTTGGCTGAAAATTCTTTAGTTTATTTTGCCAAATTTTTCTGGCGAAGCAAAAATAGATTGAATTTTTATTTTTCAACAAGTTAAAATTAACGCGCAGTTCAGTAATTTTTGTTCAATTTTGTTAATAGATAAAAAAGTTTGAAATTAGATCTAAAAATATGGAAAATCATTGATATTTGACTAAAAATTTTTTAGTGTATTTTGCCAAATATTTCTGGCGAGGCAAAAATTGATTAAATTTTCTTTTTTGACAAGTTGAAAGTATCGCGCAGTTCTTCAATTTTTGTTCAATTTTGTTCGTTATTAGATGAAAAAGTTTGAAATTAGATCTAGAAATATGAAAAAGTCACTGGGTTGGCAGCACTATTGGTGGGATTCAATTCTTCTATTTGCCTGACAGTCTCATCTGCTGCCGTTGTTGGATTTTTTGCTGCATAATTACCTACAAAATTCAAAAATATTATATAAATTTTGTAATAAGTCTTACATATAAAATGTATGTATTTTATATTTATCTCAGTAAAATTAGATATTTTAATGCGAAAAAATAATTCCTACCTGTAACTGAAAGCCAGATTTTGTTCCCATAAATTATAAAAATGTCATCAAATTTTTTTTTAAATACAGTTCTAAATTTAGAACATCCTAATGCATCTAAAATACTATTTGGGAAATTGGTTTGACAAGTAGAATAGAATTTGGAAAAAATATTTGATTCTAAAAAAATTGATATTTTGTCTCTAGTCTAAAACCTGATTTTGTTCCCATAAATAAATTATAAAAATATTATCTATTTTTTTTAAGTACAGTTCTGAATTTGGAATATCTTAATGATGAATCTAAAATAATATTTGGGAAATTTATTTGCCACATAGAATAGAATTTGGAAACAATATTCGATTCTACAAAAATTGATATTTTGTCTTTGGTCTAAAATCTGATTTTGTTCCCATAAATTATAAAAATATCATCATTTAATTTTTTGTAAATACAATTCTGAATTTGAAATATCTTAACTCTCTGCCTACGGTTACTTCTCCCCACACTCGCACTATTTAAAGAGTTTCCTATAGTCTCCACCAGGCGTCCGATTTGTTGATTATTGTCGGTAACTGTCATTTCAGTAGGCAAGTAGGGTTAAGGAATCTAAAGCAATATTTGGGAAATTTATTTGCTACATAGAATAGAATTTGGAAAAAATATTCGATTCTACAAATAAAAACAACGTTTCCTGACCTGGCGGACATCCTAGAAAAAAAACAATTTCACCGATCAGGCTAAAATTTGAATGTCTTATTCTACACATGTACGGCTATCGTGTGAACCAAAATTGTAATTTTTTATTCATTTTTGAAACAATTTACATTGAAAAAACAAGGTCAAAAAAGAAAAAACTCCGCCATCTTGGTTTTTTTCATCGAAAACATCTTATCGAGGTTCACACGGTAGCGACAAGCTTACTTTTCAAGAAACTACTTGACTTTTGTTTTTTATTTCACCTAAGCTTAAGATATCGTGTCCGCCAATCACAAATAGGAGAATTTTCAGGCGGCCATGACAGAAAGATAATCGTTAATAAACAAGGAATAAAATTTTTTCCTTAATAGCTTAGAACCTTTTCTTTAATGGAAAAAAAGTTTAAAGTAAATAAAATAAATTTTGTAATAAAAAAAATGTTTAGTAAAAGTCACTGATTGTGAGATGTGGTACTAACCTCTTAAATCAATTTCCCACTCTATAAAAACTGGGATAATATTGGCATTTCCAATTCCAGCAGCATAGTGAAGTAGAGTAAAAGATCTACTTTGAGGTTTAGCATTAATAATTTTAATACGTTCATGTATTTCATTTATTACATTTATTTATGTACTAGCAGTTGTACCTGTCTTCGACGGGTTTTAGTTCCTACTGATACATTTTGACTTATGTCGTTACATTGCTCAAAATCTTCGTTACAATTAATGAAATTCATAAATATTTTATTTTGTTTTTGTTTATTTTCTACGATATTGTTTCTGAGATGTGTCACGTCAAAGTGACTGATCATTCGTCTTCAAAAATAATTTAAAAATCTCTTAAGAATAGTCACATATTAAAGGATACATTCTTATCATACTATTTAAGGTCAGGATTTATTCATAATCTTGAAAACGTTGAACCTAGATTCAAAACGTACATCCAAATTTGAGTATTATTATCATTTTTAAAAATTTTAATTTTTTTCAGACATTTTGATTTTCCCATTATCAACTTTAAAAAGTCATGAATAGATTTGTTATCAGCGACCCTATAAATCCCCATATAGTGAGTTTAATTAAGCATTTCTTTAAAAAAAATTATTTTTGTCTGCTATATTAGCGATTTAAAATTGTTTTTTGAAGGTTCTAACTCACACCCGTCTGACCAATTCTGATCTCGAATTTGGATTTAGCTCTTCAAAATGCGTAGGAATATATAGGTCATCAAGATATTTTTTTGTGTGTCTGTAGTGTATTTATTTATTTATTTCTAAGTAATATCCTTCTCGATTAAGGATTAGCTTAGCTGTTGAGGCGGCAAATTCCATACTTTCCAAGTCTTTTTCATAGATTGGCATTTTTTACATCCCTACTAAAAAATCCGGACTAATTCCGGACGAAATCCGGACAAAACAGTCCGGTTTCATCCGGAATTAATCCGGAAAAGATCCGAATTAGTCCGAAATTTGTCTGCCACAAAAAAATTCATCTGAAGTTAATCCGAATTAGTCCGAAACTTGTCCGGCAATCGATTCAGAAATTATTTATAATCAAAGTGAAGTCCGATTTTTGTCCGGTCACGTCCGGAAACTGTCCGACACAAAATTCAAAATCCGCTTTAAATCTGGTTTTAACTGGAATAAGTCCGGCAGTAGATTCAAAAATTATTTTTAGTTAGAGAGAAGTCCGTTTTTAGTACGGACACGTCCGAAAACTGTCAGACACAAAAATCACCATCCGTTTTAAGTCTGCTTTTATCTGGATTTAGTCTGGCAGACTATTGAGAAATTATTGATAGTAAAATTGATGTCCGTTTTTAGACTGGTCAAGTCCAGCAACTGTCTGGCACAAACATCATAATCTGCTTTAAGTCTGGTTTCATCTGAAAGTAGTCCGGCAGTCAATTCCTAAATTATTTATAGTCTAAGTAAAATCCGCTTCTAGTCCGTTCACATCCGGCAGTTGTTCGGCATCAACTTTAAATCCGTTTTAAGTCTGGTTTAATCTGGAATTAATCGGGCAGTCAATTCCGAAATTATTTATAGTCTAAGTAAAATCCGATTCTAGGTCGTTCACATCCGGCAGTTCTCTGGCATAAATTTATACGGCCGGATTTATTTCGGATAACACCGGACTAAATTCCGTGCCAAAAACCTACGTTAAATCGGACACTTTCGGACTAATTCCAGATCTGGAATTAATCCGGTTTTGTCCGGAATTAGTCCGGATTTTTTAGTAGGGATTTCAATTCACAATTTTTTTCAATTCCCTGGCGAGATGTGGAAACACAACGGAGACATACCCCCACCACTTGTGTACCAGTTATGTCTTTTCCTAACGGACAATGAGAACACAAAGAGAACATAATCGATCGTTGTTTTTCTGTTGTGTTTCGCCCTCTCGCCTGGGTTCCATGTCGAAAGTAAACCACTCAAAATCCACTGAAAAAACCACTGGCCCAGTGATTTTTCAGTGGTCTGACCTGCATGTCTTCAGATAGAATTTGTTTTGGAGTTGGGGTAACAATAGTACAATAGTTTTAAATGCCAAGTAGTTTTGTAGGGGAGTAAACTTCGACTCTTTAACGAAAAAAATTTACAAGCAATTTGACCTGGAAATTCAGGTCGAACACCGATTCCTGATTGTAATTTTTTTTCCTTTTATGGTTCCCGTAACCCAAAATTTTTATGATTAAAAACTTTTGCAATTTCAAAAATTAAAATTTCAAAAATAAAAATATGAAATCTACTTATTTTCACGATTAGGAATATAAAAAAAAATTCTAAAAACTATTAAAATTGAAGGAAAGTAAATTTTCAAAGCTATTTTTATTATTATGAAAAATAACTTTTTTGAGGAAATTTTTAGATATTCTTTATCGTTAGAACACGTAGAATATTAATATTTAATTTTTAAATTTATTAATGCGAAATTAGAGAAATTTTTGTTCCCGATTTTTAATTAAATTCAGGAGTCTTCAAGTTTTATGATCTCTCTGGACCCTTCTACGAGGCCTTGAATTTATTAAAAATTGACCTGTGAAAAATTTGTTTCTTAACAAATAAAATTGTTTAAATTTTAATGATAGAAAATTGTTTCTTATAAATTTAGAATCTGTAAGTTCTAACAATTACGTACATATAAAAATTTCCCCAAAAATCCTAAATTTAAATGAATAATATCGTATCTCATAAACGGTAGCAGATATTAAAAAACTGATGTCATTTTTGGATTTTTGAATAGAAGTATGTATTATGTTCATAGTAATAACATATATTTATATAAGTGGCTAAATTCTTAAACAACAAATATAATATTGGAATAAATAATTTAAATTATTTAAAATTGTAAAAAAGAAAGGTTATCCTTCCATTTTATGAGGGTAAAGGCCATAAAACGGTTTGGGACTTCCAGGCCAACTGTCATAAATCAACCCTGACAATAGATATTTTCAGTGGCGAATTGTCCCAAATCACAACTGAGAAACCACTTAAAAACAACTGGGATTTCATGATTTTTCAGTGTTTTTCTTTCGACAGGGTTGACCCTCTTTTCTTGAGCAACCTGTAAATCATAATAATTATAATATTATAAATCTGTGTTTCTACCAAAATATGACTTTTGTAAAAATATTTTTAAGTTTACCTTTATTTGTGTTTTTAGTAGACAAAACCCTACGTCTCGCTAGGTTAATTTTCTACTGGACTCTGCAGCGAGATTGGCAGTACGAGCGGTCGTCCCGCTCTGGCTCTTATTGGCACGTCACAAAAAAAGGGGGAACTTTCTGAACTCTGCTCTCTGATTGGTCGGTGCGCGCTTGGAACATCGAACTCTAAAGCTGGCTCTACATACAAATCTAACTTTGATCCGACACGACATGTCGGACCCGACTTGCACGAGATAGAAAAGAACAGAGACTCTCTCCGTCCTTTTCTATCTCATGCACGACGTGCGTGCGGAGCAGTGTTAGATTCGTATGTGGAGTCAGCTTTAAGCTAACTCTACATGTGAACCTAACGCTGGTCCGTACGCACGTCTTGCATGAGATAGAAAAGGACTGAGGGAGGCTCTGTCCTTTTCTATCTCATGCATGACGTGCGTGCGGAACAATGTTAGGTTCACATGTAGAGCCAGCTTAAAGCTGGCTCTACATGTGAACCTAACACTGCTCCGCACGCACGTCGTGCATGAGATAGAAAAGGACGGAGAGAGTCTCTGTCCTTTTCTATCTCGTGCAAGTCGGGTCCGACATGTCGTGTCGGATCAAAGTTAGCTTTGCATGTAGAGCCAGCTTAAACGATTTGTTAGAGAACTGACGCACGCACAGCTTTTACGCAGTTCGACGTGTTGACCGGGCGGCAATATTTGCCTATCAACCAGTAGGAAATAACTAATCAGATATTTCAGCTAATCACTTCACTCGCTCTCCCACTACCGTACCAGCAATACCTCCGTGTCGGAGAAAAATTTGGACTAAGATTAGTTGGGAGATAGCTCATGCCCATGTAAAGCCCAAAGCACAACGAATACGGTTACGGGAGCAGGGCATGAGATAATAAAGGACAGAGACTGTTTCTGTCCTTTTCTGTCTCATGCTCTGGTTCCGTAACCGTATTTCTATCTGCTTAGGCCTTAAAAGAGAATTCCCTAAAAGGCCACTGATGAATGCGCCGCCTTGCGGATTTAGGGACAAATTTATTGCCTGCTGGCGTTTCTTAACTACTGAAGATAGCTATAGCCTAAAGCACAACGAATCGTAATCGCTAATCCTTAATCGTAAGAATGAGAGGAAGCAGGACAAAGATATATGTCTGTCCTACTTCCTCTCATTCTTACGATTAAGGATTAGCGATTACGATTCATTGTGCGTTAGGCATATATTTGAACATTGATTGAGATTGAATTTACAAAATGCGGGTCGGGAGTTAATAACCTAAAGCACAATGGATCGTAATCGCTAATCCTTAATCGTAAGAATGAGAGGAAGCAGGACAAAGATATATGTCTGTCCTACTTCCTCTCATTCTTACCTTTAAGGATTAGCGATTACGATTCACTGTGCGTTAGGCTAATGAAATTTTCAAATATGGCGGTCGACATATCGATATGTGACAATTTCGATAATCGCAACAGCAGCCATTAATACCGATGCTTCTTTGTCAGATTGAATCGTTTCTTTAAAATAAATATTAATTTCATGAAGTAAAGGATATAACGTAATATTACGATTTACAAAATTTCGTTAAATTGTAATTTCATAATATCAAAATAGTTTATTTCAAAATAATATAAAGTAAATGTACGTAATTAAATGTATTGACAGACTTTATTATCTCTTAGTGATTCATGTTATTCTTCATTATCAGCAAATACAATGCTGTAAATATTTGCTTCATTTAAATTTTTCTTTTTTAAATTTTTATTTTAAAATAACCAAAAATGAAATTTTTATACCGTTGACCTATTAACTACGTGTTATGTGCTAACCAATTTGAAGCCTGAAGGTGATTCCAGAATACGAGTGTTTTGAACGTCGACGCGTTGATAGCTACGCGTCGATCCATTGTTTTTCATTGTTCTATCAACGCGTCGACGTTCAAAACACTCGTATTCTGGAATCACCTTAATGAGGTCGGCAAATCTTGACCGACGAAACGTAGCATTTTTTGGACAAAAATATAATTTGAAGTTTTATTTTCATTCCCAAGATCATTTACTTCTCTGGTTTAAATAAGATCATATCGCATTATTATAATTAAAAGATTCGTTGCCTCAAGTTCCAATACCAATTCCAAAGGCTTTTAAGGTTCATTATTTAAAACCCTCCAACGATTCAGCAGATTGTTATGAAGAAGATAATGATAATAATAATAATAATTAATTAATTTATAGCAGGAGGTGTTTTGGGTTCAAGTCAGATTTTCTAAATCCAAAATAGTGGATCCAATATGGCGAACGAATTTTTTAAACTAGGTAAAAATTATGTCCATTTCATGGCCAGTTCGCTTCCAAGTAAACATAATAAGTTTTATTGTTCATAAGTAATAGTTTTCATTCCGCAGAATATCATTAGAAAGAATTTTTATAGCCGAAACTTTAATTTTTCAATTTTATTTTAATCAAAATCCAATACATCAGAATTTTTAGTTAACATGTCACCGAATTTGTATTTAATAAAATTTTCTTTTCAATCAATTTCAATTTAATCTACTGTTTGTTTATTAAGAGGATTCTAATTTTAAAAAATTTTCATTTAACAAAATTGTTATTGAGTAGAATTTTTAATAAGTCGAATTTTTGAATTTTAGAATATCCATTCCACCGAATCTTCATTTGTTAAACATTTTAGTTGCATTTAATTGTTTTATAATAAAATAAATGAAACGACGAATTTTAATTTGTTAGACGGATACTCTGGCATATTAATAGTTCGTCTCACTTATACTTTTTTAAAAAGAAAATTCTACTAAGTTAAATTTTGGTTAAATGAAAATTCTTTTAAGCAAAAAATTTGTTTAAACTAAAATTTTGTTAATCAATGAGTTGAATTACCCAAAAATTCTGTTAAGTAAAAATCCAGACTTATTTAAATTTGATTAAAAACAGAATTGAAGAATGATGATTCGTCTAGAAGAAAATTTTATCTAATGAGATTTTTTAACTTATTTATGCGTCCCAATTTCTTTGCTTTTTTAAAAAAATCAAAAATTCAAAAAATCGATCGGGAAAAACGGGGAAATTACCAGGAATTTAAAATCATCAGTTGTGACTGGTAGTGTATTAAATCTTTGATATTCCCTTAAAATCTTGTTTTAGAGCCAAAAACAGTTTTTGATAGAGCAGATTGACAACTTTGATGTGAATTTACCACTTTCAACAATAATAATTATAAATAAATAATAATATAAAAAAAATATTATGGTCGTACTTGGTCGTACATCGGGAAGTTGGCGAAGTATTTTATGATCGGATCCAGAAGTTTATTTATGTAAATTTCTACGGTATTTTTCAAATCGACGGGATGAATTTGTTTCTTCTTAAAGGCAGCTTCAAGTTCTTTTGAAGTCGCAAAATTCGCCATCTGAAAAATAAATAAAAAAGAATAAAAAGATGAGAAAAAATAATAATTTTTTTATTATTATTATTTTACTTTGGTAAACATTTCCATTTTTCATTATTTCTCTTATTTATCGGTTGAGCTAATTTTCATTTTACCAAGTTTTCATTTAATTTAATGTCTATTTTCACAATTTATTAATTAACGGAAAGTTTGGGTCACCAAAATCATATGAAACGAAAATTTCATTTAATAGAATTAATTTTTAACCAAATTTATATTTAAAAGAATACGATAAAATGGTACAAATCCTTAAAAATTAATAGTTTTTAGTCGACAAATTCTGTTTTTTCTCGAGAGATTTCAAAGAATAATGCCAAATTGTTTATTTAACCATTTTTTAATATTAACTATTTCTTATGGGTCCCTCAAAAAGATCCATGAATCCAAAAAAAAAAGCGTTTAAAATATTTCTAATGATTTTTTTGACAATTTTATTTCGAATTTTTTTAATAAAATAAACTTAATAGAGACTTTTAACAATAGTTTTATGTAATTGATTCAAACTTGTGAAATTTAAGAGAAACTTAAGAGAATATAATGAAAAAACATACTTTGTTTTTGTGGCGCGTAGATTTTAACTTCGGGTCGTCGGAAAAATCTTTTCTGATCGGATCCAGAAGTTTATTTATGTAGATTTCCACAAAATTTTTGTGGAAATGTGAAATTTTTCTTCGTAAGTCGCAAAACTCGCTTCACCACCTAAAAAATAAAAAAATTAATAAAAAAGAGGAAACAAAATAGAAAGCAGCCTAGGTAAAAAATTTTTAAATTTAAGTTTATAAAAATTTGGAAAAAGTCAAACCTACCAAATTCCTCAATCCTTGAAATAGGGAAAAATCCTTTTTTTTTTATTTAGAGGAACATCGTTGGATTTTAACTTTGATTTAATTGCAGCTTCTTAGTATTGAGTTCGAAGTTCCAAAAAATTCAGGGGAGCTTTCGTATCATCAAGATATAAGTATGAAGATCATCAAAGAGAATTTTAACCTCAACTCCGGCTCTCCAAAAATTTTGTCGTTTTCCAAACATTCTGCCATATTTCGAGCTTACTAAAACAATTTAAACAATTTAATTTAATTAAAAATATTTGGACACAACCAAGACGATTTATAAATTTAATTTTGTATACTAAAAAAAATTAACAAATCCTTCAAATCCTCTAATCATTTAAAAAAAAAGATAAGATAATTAAAAACACGTTAAAATATATTAGTAAAGTGAACAAAATATTAAAAATAAAAAAGTTTTGGCAGAACCAAAAACATTTTTATAATATTATTTTTAAAACAAGACCAAAAACAAATTTAGAAAAATAAATAAAACTCTAAAAATTTTATGAAAGAAAAAGTAAGTTCGCAAAAAATCTCGCAAAAAAAGACGAGATGTGAAAACAAATTGAATAAATTTACAAAAAAGAATAAGAATAAGAATTGAAAAATAAAATTAAAGAATACAGGAAAAATAACTAAACTAATTGACAGTAAAAAAACAAATTGAAAAATGGCTACATAATTAAACAATTAAATGAATAGTTTAAAAAATTAAATTTAAACAAAATAGTTGAAAAATTATAGGAATAACTATTAGAAATAATTGCAGAATAAACAACAGGATTGAAAATCGAAAAAAAAATAATTAAAGTTAAAAAAAAAATAGTAAAAAGTTGAGGAAATAAATTGAAAATTTAAAAATTGAATTAAAATTTTAAAAAATAGTTGATAACTTAAAGACAAATTACAAAATGACGAAAATAATTGACAATTAAAAAAATATAAAATGGTAGATTAATACATAACCAAACAATAAAATAGTTTAAAAAATCAAAGAATAACAATAAAATTTTAAGACAAAAATTGAAAATTGAAAACATTGTAAGAAATAATTGAAAATTGCGGAAAATAATTAATAATTGAAGAAAATAGTTCAAAAATGACGAGAATAATTGAAAAATTGAAGAAAATATGTGAAAAATGACGAAAAAAATTTTCTACTGGAAACAAAGTTTGAGAAGATGACTAGATTAATATTGAAAGCTGATAAAAATTATTGAAAAAATTGTAGAAAATAAATGAAAATTGAAGAATTGAATTGAAATTTCAAGAAAATAATTTATAATTAAGAAAATGCGAGAATTATTGAATATTGAATAAAATAATTGAAAAACGAAGAATGCAATTGAAAATTGAAGAAAATAATTGAGAATTGAATAAATGAATTGAAAATTAAATAAATGAATTGAAGATTAAAGAATTAAATTAAAACTTTAAGAAAATACTTAATAATTGTACAAAAAAATTACAAATTTACTAATAAAATAATTAAATATTGCAAAAAATAATTAAAAAATTGTATTTAAAGTTAAAGAAACTCAATGATAATCGAAAAAATAATAGAAAAATGATTTTTTAATATTAAAGAAAATAATTGAAAAGGGAAATCTAAATTTGAAAAAAATAATTGAGAATATTGGAGGTTTAAAACAATTTTTTATTAGTGAAAAAATAATTGAAAAAATCCGAGAATTATTGAATATTGAGAAATTAATTGCAAATTAAAGAAAGTGTTTGAGAATATTGAAGTAAATAATTAAAAATTTAAGAAATAAATTGAAAATTAAAGAATTAAAGGGAAATTTTCAGAAAATAATTGATAATAAAAATTACAATGTGACGAAAATAATTAAATATTGACAAAAATAATTAACTATTGAAAAAATTAATTAACAATTGAAAAAAAGTCGTATGATAGTGAGAATAGGTATTCAAACAAAAAAAAATGTTTAAAATTAATGGATAATAATAAAATTGAAGGAAAATAACAAATTGTCAATTGAAATTTTTTGGAAATTTAGAGAAATAAGAGAAACTATAAATTTGTTTCGGAATGTGAAAATCTTTAATTTTTATTAAGAGTTTTAATATGATTTTGTTTCAAATTAAATTCGCCACATTTTGTCTAAATAATAAAAAAAAAAAATCTAAATAAAATCAAAAATAAATAAAAATCAAAAATCAACTAAAAAAATGTAAACACAATTATTATCGCTTTCAATTGTATTGCCAATGTAAACAAACGAAGCATGTTTACATTGCAAGCCGAAAATTCAATTATATCCTTTGAATAAAATCAAATAATACATTCACAGAATATAATTTAATTTTTGTAAATTATATGAATTTTAAATAAATAAATATAATAAAAATAATAATATATTATTTATTATAATTTCGTATCAGATCATTAAAATTTTTAATAAAAAATTATTCAATAATTGAAAAACATTTTTGGAATTAAATCCATTTATTAAAAAATTAGATATTATTAATTTTCTACATATAACATTTCATTTCTAAATTTAAATTTAAAATAAACTTAAAATTTTAATAATAATTTAATCTTAGCCCAATTAGTTCCAAAAATGTTATTTTATAAATAAATAACTTTTAATCAACCCTGATACAAAAGGTACATAAAATAAATATTTCTTTAATTATATAAATAAAAATAAATTTCTTTTTCAATACCTACATTTATCTATAATATATAATTTTTTTTCTAAAAATTTACTAAAAATTAATGTATTATAATATTATT
Source organism: Ganaspis brasiliensis (assembly GCA_037103525.1). Lineage (NCBI taxonomy): Eukaryota > Metazoa > Arthropoda > Insecta > Hymenoptera > Figitidae > Ganaspis > Ganaspis brasiliensis. The sequence continues at coordinate 149,524 of JAZKLR010000103.1, read as the reverse complement.
TTAATTAAATAAAAAAATTATAAAATTATAATTTTATATTAATAATATATACCTTTTTTCGTACTTATAGCGACATATATTAACAAACTATTTACCAAAATTAAAGTAATTTACAAATTTTTATTTTTTAAAATATTTTTGCTTACCTTCTTGCATGGACAATTCACCGGGTCACTTTTCAAATTATTTCGAGGTTCCTTCACACGCGACTGGTCGCGAATAAAATCAACTTCTAAAATTTAGGCTGATATACACCTAGATGCGGCAAGGGCTTATGGTGGGGAGTATACAGGGTTGCCATTTGTCAGGGAAATCAGGAAAATATCAAGCATTTTTACACTCATGAATTTTAATTTCGAGCATTTGTTATATTAATAAACATTTTCTTTTTGTCGTTTATAGTCGTTTTATTTATTCATTAAACGAAAAATTATATAAATAAGTGAAAATTTTTTTAAATTAATAAATAAATTGTTGTAGTTAAATTTTAAAAAATTCGCAAAATAAAAGAAAATTGACCATTTGTAAACGAAACTCAAAAAATGGCTAGAAAATTACACAATTGAACAAAAATAAATTAAAAAATAATTGAAAATAAAAGAAAATAATTTAAATTTGAAGAATGTAATTAAAATTTGTAGAATATAATTAAACAACTGTATTTAAAATTAAAAAAATTTATTGATGTAGAGAAAAATAAATTGTTTCTAGAATTATAACCAAAAAAGTTATTTAATTTTTTAAAACATGAAAATTTAATATTTCAAATAAAACAAAAATAAATAAAATTTCAAAATAAATTTTTATTAGAGCATTGTTAGCAACAATTAGCTGTTTTTTCTTAAGAAATTCAAGCTGACAAAGGTTAATAGATTTTTTTTAATTATTTGTTTAATTGTCTTTCTTAAATATATAAATTATATAAATTTATAATTTTCAAGACAATTTTACAAAAGACGTTAGTTTGGATTTTTAAAATAATTTTTCTTCAAAAAATGTATTGAAAATTAAAAAAATAGTGACTATATTAAACATTAAAACTAAATTTTGAACATTAATATAGTCACTATTAAATTTTCTTTTCTTCGCTGTATAACAGGTTAAAAATAAAAGTTTCCCAATAGAGGTCTTAAAGTCTTCATTAAATTTTATTTTAAAATTTCTTTCAGTGTAGAGTGAAGAAATTATAATATATCTGCTTGATTAAAAATTTTAAACAAAACTTTATCGGAATTAAAATATAAAAATGTTATTTTTTGCACATTGTTAGTTGCACGTGTCGATTAAAATTCTGACATTTTCTCATGCACGTTTTATATAAAGTTACACTGGATTCGCGAAAATCAAAATGAATAATTGTTAGTCGTCTTTGTCTGTTAATTCTCGATATTTTCCTCTTGACAAAAGCAAATTTTTCCAAAAGAAGTAATCGAGAGGTAAGAAATAACTAATTCTGTATTTTTTTTCAAATTATAATTATAGTTTAAAAACTGAAAATCACGGAAATAATTCGCTATGATAACGAAAATTTTAAAAAGGATAACCAATTGAAAACTATAGCGATTTTGATATAAAAATAAAATTTTTTTTTAGAAGGACAAAGAAGTATTTTTTTTTCGTTACAGTAAAGTACATAATCAACTGGAATCTTATGATAATGAATTGAAAAGGACCTAATCGAAATTTCCGATAAAATTACAACAATTTTACAATAATGTTGACTGTGATTTTATTCACGATTCTGAAAACAAGAATGTCCAATATCTTACTTGCAAAACTACTCATTGTTTTACTTTTAAAAGTAAATTCTCCAAAAATTGTAAAAACAATAGAATTGAAACAGGTAACATGCGTTTGGTATTTTTTAAAATACATTTTACAAATATTGTTAGTTTTTTTGTTTTTTAAATCTCTCATATCATTGTTCCAGTTTTCAAGTATTTTTCTCAAATTTAAATTTTTTTTCTTTATTTTTAAAACATTTTTATGCCTTTCTAAATTACTTTTTCCATTTTTTATTGATTTCATTTTTTTTTTCAATTAATTTGTAAAATTTGCATTTACTTTGTTTAATTTCAATTATTTTTTGCCATTTTTTTTTTTTTAATATTCTAAAATTTTATTAATTTTGTCCTGAATAATTATTTATTTTATTTTTTATTTTATTTATTTATATAAATTTATTTTTAAATATTTTATTTAAATTATTTATAATTGTTGATAGTACAATGTGTAGAAATCAATTTCGCGCCAACGTTCGTTGTTTAATTTAGTCAAACTTTAAATAATTACAATTAGTAGGGTTTTTGGATTTTTAAAAAAATTCATTAATTCAATTAACGGTGAATTTTTATTGCAGAATAATTCTGGAGACCTATTTAACATTTACCTAAAATCGTTATTACTTATGGATTTAAAGCTTATAGCCAAAACACTTGAAGATTTTTATAAAAAATATTACTTTATTGCCATCTATTCTTATTACAACGATGATTTTAGAAGAATATCAAAAGTTCATGTTCATAGAAATATGTATTATTTCATAAATTGCTCCCAAATGTTAATACAGGCATACACTGCAAATGATGATGATGCTGTTAATGTATATAATATTTATAATACCTATCCCACATCACAAATTTTGAATAATTTTAATAAAAAATACGACAAGTACTTAATCGGCCTCAGAAAACTTAACAAAACAATGATATCCAAAGTTAAAAACAGAGAAACTGTAAAAATTGCTTCATCCTTTAGGATTATTTTTAAACAAATAAGTAATATTTTCCCGTCAAATAATAATTCAAGTGAAAGAGAGTTTAACAATTTTCTAATATTTCTAAATGCAATTAAAAAGTATGATGATTTATATTTAAAAATGTTTGAATTCAAACAAATTTATAGACTGAACACGGAACAAAAACAAACTTTACATACTAATATAAATAATTTTAGAAGAAACTTAATGAATTTGTCAAAAACAGTGAAGGAGATGAACAAGGTTTGTATAATAATAATTTCCAATTTTACTAATATATGTGGTTAGGGGAGTGTCGGCCAAAATGCCTAATATAGTAAAGTTTGGAGCAAAAAAAATGTATTTAATTATAGTTTTGAAAAATATAAACCATCAAATATTTAGAAAACAATCTTTAAAAATATAATAAGATTGTCACTTTAAATACTTATTTCAGAAAAAATAATTATTTTAATATTGATGTCAAAATTCGCCATTTTGACTCACGACTGGGTAAATTGACTGTACAAAAATATGGAAGAATATCAATAAAAGTAAAAAAATTTTTGTATGTTTCCTATAATCAATTATCTTGTTAATATTAAAAAAAGAACTAGCTTTGAATACAAAAATTTAATCTTTTTCTCATAAAACTAAAGTTTTAATCCAAAGCAGTCCGACAAAAATGAAAAGTCTTTAACATATAAATAAAGCTTCTACAATTATAAAATAACTTACAAAAGTAAATTAAACACTGTAATAAATTACAAAAACACCTGCTTGCTTCAAAATAGCGTGAGTTTTAGAAGAAAAAACAAATGTTTTGACATTCAATGCCAAATGTGACAGGTTAATCCGCCATGATTCTTTATAGTCACGTGACCCACGTAATTCTCGCAATTGTACGTATTTTTTCTGCGCATGCGCACTGCTTTTGATTCACCCCGCGATTATTTAAAATCATGTTTTAAAAATATATTAAAAATGATTCTTCAATGCACACCCTGGCAAATAAGCGTCACCGATTGCGGACTAAAAAGGTGCCGATAAAGTCCGCATTTGGTACCGAATCGGTCCTGACGTTAGAAATTAAAATTCATATGTTCCAATTAACTTGTACAGTATTTATTTAATGAAATTAGTTAATTCTATAATAATTTTAATAATTATTATTTTTTATTAAGGAAAGAAAAAGTAAAAAATATAGAATTCAAATTTTACATTTTTTTTTACTTTTTCTTTCAATAATAAATAATAATACTTATTAAAATGATTATAGAATTAAATAATTTCATTAAATAAATACTGTACAAGTTAATTGGAACATATGAATTTTAATTTCTAACGTCAGGACCGATTCGGTACCAAATGCGGACTTTATCGGCACCTTTTTAGTCCGCAATCAGTGACGCTTATTTGCCAGGGCAATTATTATAATTATTATTAATATGAATACAATAATCAATATAATTAATTTGTGTAAACACTGATTTTTTATACAGAAGCAGTAACAACTTGATATTTAGTTTCTACATCAAAATATATGTAAAAGCCGATAGATTTTCCGTATCGTACGTATCTTGCTTAGAAGTTTTACAGCATATAGGCAATTTAACGAAGGCAATTTACCCAAAAACACACGATGTAATTAAACTAATTATTTTCATTTTGGAACTCATTTTTATAAATTAAATCAAAGTGTTTACCCAATTAGGCATTTTACCCGACTCTCCCTTAATAAATTAATTTATGTAATTATTATTATAATATAATATTTGCAATTTACAGAAAGATAAAATAGTTGGATTTAATATACTGTCTGAAATTGAATCATTACCTGAAAAAGAAAGGAAAAGAAATGAAAGAGATACAATCAGATCTGTCGATTCTAATTTTAAGAGAATAATAACAGATTTGTCTGACTATTTAACAGAAAATTATAAAGACTTGTCCTGTTTTGCATACAGAAACGATAATAACACAATAATGCCAACGGTTTTTGAAATATTGTATTATTTCAGTACGACTATAAAAATGTACACATATTTATACAATGTTAACAAAACATATAAAGATAAAATAATATTAAGATATGACATAGTGGATTCAACATTCAATTTAAATAAAATCAAAACTAAGTTAGAATTATTTGTCGACTCAGAGTTTTGTGAAATGCCTGAAGTAGAGCTATTTAGAGTGGAGCATAACATTGACGTACAAATAGTCTACAACATCCGGAATATTATCAGCAATGTAGTAAAATGTTTTGCAGCTGAAGGCACTGACCAGAAGAACGACGATACTAAATTCGTAAAGCTGCTTGGAAGTTTGCGATTTAATAATGAACGTTTATTAAATTTATTATCTACTAAATATTTTCTCGACTATCGATCAAAAATGATATTAAAGACTATTCTTGACGATATTTTAGTTAGAATGTCATTGTATTCAGGGGATAGAATCATTTCGTAATAAATATTTATACTGTAAAAAGTCTGAATTGTCAAACCTAATAGACCTATTTTTTTGAGAAAATTCCAAAAACTTTATTAATTGTAGTAATTTAAAGCTTGACTAAATTAAACAACGCGCGATAGCACAAATAATTTAAAAATGAAACAATTAATTAAAATTTGAGAAAATAATTGAAAAAATTACATAATATACCCCACTAAAAAAGAAAGTATTTGGGTTAGCTTAAGTCAAACGCGGTTTCGCGTGTATAAACCGAGATCAGAGGTTACGCCAAATAATTTCTGCTTGTCTCAAATACTTGTCTCTTTTTTTGTTTGAATTGATGTTGAATGAGTGGAGTTCGCAATATAATCAAAAGAATTGAATGTTCCGAAGTGTGAAAATGACGTTTGCGTAAAGAAAATATACACAATTTTGTTAAAATGTGAAAAAAGTGAAATGTGAAATGTTACCGACAGAAACAGACTCAAATGGTAATGTTCAAATTCAGTGATTTCTGTCGGTAAAATGTCACATTTTACTTTTTTCACATTTTAACAAAATTTTATATTTCTTTTATACGCAAACGTCATTTTCAAACTTCGGAACATTCAATTCTTTTAATTATATTGCGAACTCCAGTCATTCAACGTCAATTCAAACAAAAAAAGAGATAAGTATTTAAGACAAGCAGAAATTATTTGGCATAACCTCCGATCTCGGTTTACAAGCGAAATCGCGTTTGGCGCCAAATATACTTTCTTTATTTAAAGTACTTTAATTAAAGAAAATAAAGGTTAAAGAAAATTTCAGAGAAATACTTGAAACTTTTAGAAGTTCATTAAAAAAAAGAAGAAAATAATTAAAAATTATAGAGAAAATAAATGAAAAAAGATAAACGTAATTCGAAATTAAAAAGAATAATTTTTAATTAAAGAGAAATAATTAAAAACTTTTTGGAAATTATGAAAAAGAACGGAAGTAATTGATAATTGAAGAAAATAATATAAATAATTGAAAATTGAATGTAATAATTGAAATCGCAGATAAATAGCTTAAAAATTTGAAAATCATAAAACAAATGAAAAAAATTGAAAATTGAAGGAAATAAATTTTGGAAAACAATTGAAAAATCATTTTAAAATTTGAAACTTGTAGAAAATAATTGAAATATGAAACAAACCATGATAAGTTGTAAAAAATAAATGGCATGTGAGTGAAATAATTGAAAAATGAAAGATTTATTTAAAATTGCAAAAAATAATTGAAATTAAACTCAATAATTGAAAATTTTGCAAGTTAATTGAAACAAATAATGAAATCAATTAAAAATTGGGTAAAGTAATTTTAAAAATCACAGAAATTTTTTAAAAATAAAGAAAATAATTTAAACTTGAGAAAAATAAATGAAAATCTTAAAAATGAAATAAAAAAATTGAATAATGAAAAATTAGAGAAAATAATTGAAAATTGAAAAAAAATAATTACAATTGAGACAATAATTATTGAAAAAATTAAATAATATATTTTAAATAAAGGAAAGATAAAGAAAATTACAGAAAAATATTTAAAACTTTCAGAAGTTCCTTGAAAATAATAAAATAATAAAAATTATATAAATTTAAAACTTGAGAACATTAAAAGAATGATGAAAAAATTCATTTTGAAGTTTTATTTATTCCTGTAAATTCTCGTTATTTTCAATACTAATGTATATTTTATTTATTTCTTGAAAATTTTTTAAATTATTTTTATTAAACATTTTTTTAAATAAAAATATAAAAATTTTATATAATTACAGAAGTTAAGTTCGATTTTCAAATTTTTTTTGTGAAATGTCTGTTTGCCTTATTTGTGATTATTATGATTGTTTATATTTTTTATATTTTTAAAAAAACGCGATAGTGTTTGGGATTAATAGAATTTTAAAAATTTATTAAATTTATAAAGTAAAAATAAATTATTAAATTAATAAATTAAAGTGAAAAAAACTAAATGAAGAGACAGAAGAAAGAAGAAAACTGGAAAACTGAAATGTATGCTGAATTAGAAAAAAAGGTTAAGTAAAAAATTAAAAATTAATTATTAAATTAGTAAATAAAAATATTAATTGTTTTATAAACATTGTAAAACGATTAATAATATTTTTAATTGATGTAAATATTGTTAATTTAACTAGACTTATTATTGAATAAAAATTAGAAAGAGTTATAATAATTTTTGTGTAAATGATTTAAATGAATAATCCAGTATTTTAATCACATTCAAATTTCCCGCCATCAGTAGAGCCAACAACAACCGTTGTTAACATTTTTTTAAATATTAAGAAACGAAAATTTTAACTATTCACTTCTAAATAAAACTTTTCAATATTTTTATAATTAATAATCTATGTAAATTTAAGCTCGAAATTTATTTCCTATTTGTTTACTTATTGAAATTCTGTAATACTCACGATAAACACATTTTTTACGTTTAACGAATTTTTTGCCGGTTACAGTAGCGTAGTTCTATGAAAAGGATTTTGATATTAAACATCTCTAAGCTAATTCTTGTTAATAGCAATCAACCTGTATGAAACATCATTAAAATTGCAAGATTTTAAAATATTGATTAACTTGAGAGTTTATCTTTCTGTAAACTAAAGTTAAATAACTAGTTAGCTGTTAATTAGAATTGTAAATTTAATACTGATCACTTCTCTTCGTACGCCCCTGACTATTTACGTTCTGCAAAACTCTGTTTAGGAATTTAACCTTTTCAAAAAAATACCTGTGAGAACACGCTGAATTTTAGGCTTTTAGTTTTCATTTTACTAATAAATTTGTCGACTTTTAGTCGATAATTTTGTAACAATGTCGTGGATAAAGGAACCTGGAGAACATGTCAAATTAATTCGAACTAAATTAACTAAACTGAAAGACAAAATGGAAAAAAAGGTTAGAGCTTCTTTGATTTGATATTTTTATTGCAAACTAGAGAAAAGTTGAATTTTTTTCACCTCATCTATTTTTCTCTTCAATATTTTTTAAATCTTTTGAATACATTTTTTATAATAATTTAAATTTGTTCCTTTCATTATATTAAAAGTAAAATATTAATAATATTTATTACAAAGTTGAAAAAATTAATAGTAAATTGATGAAAAAAATTAAAAATTGAAGAATAGAATTGAAATTTAAAGAATATAATTAAAAAATTGAAAAGTGGAATTTAAATTTGAAGAAAATTACTGAGAATTGAAGAAAATAGTTCTAGAATTGAATAACTAAAGTGAAGTTTTAAAACGATTTTTATAAGTGAAAAAAATAATTGGAAAATTTCGAGGTTTATTGAATGTTGAGGAATTAATTGAAAATCGATAAAAATATTTAAAAATTAGAAGGAAATATTTGAGAATTATAAAAATTAACTATAAATTGAAAAAAATAATACAAAATGGAGGAAATGAATTGAAAATTTAAGAAATAAATTAAAAATTAAAGAATTAAATTAAAATTTAAAAATAACTAAAACAACTAAAAAAAGTTATTGTAAAAATTAAACAAGGAATATTAAATTTAAAGAAAATAATTTAAATATGAAAAATTAAGAAAATTATGAAATAATTATTCGAAACAATTGAAAATTTAGCAACTGGATTGAAAATCGAAAAGAATAATTTAAATTGAAAAAAATAATTAAAAAGTGAAAAATGGAAATAAAAATTGAAGAATGGAATTACAAATTGAAGGAAATAATTGAACAATTAAATTTAAAATTAAAGAAACTTAATGATAATCGAAATAATAATAGAAAAAAGGCGATAATAATAATAATAATAATAATAATAACAATGGAATTAAATTTTAAAATAATTTAGGTGAGTGAAAAAAGTAATTGAAAAAATCCGAAAATTATTAAATATTGAGGAATTAATGGAAAATTGAAAAAATTCCATAAATTGAAATTTATGGAATATACTTAAAAATTGAAAAAACCCGAGAATTAATTAATATAGCAGAGAAAACAATTGAAAACTGAAGAATGGAATTAAAAATTTAAAAACATAATAAAACTTAAAGAAGAATTGAAAATAATTGCATTTAAAATTAAAGAAACTTAATGATAATTTAAAAAAAGTATATAAAAAAAGCTATAATTTGTTAATATTGAAGAAAATAATTAAAATTTTTAATTTCATTTTAAAGAGAATAACTCAGAATTGAAAAGAATAGTTCTAGAATTGAATAATTGAATTGAAATTCTAAAACAATTTTTATGAGTCGAAAAAATAATTGAAAAAATTCAAGAATTATTAAATATTGAGGAATTAACTGAAAATCGATAAAATATTTGAAATTGAAGAAAATAATAAACAATTGAGGAATTAAATTGAAACATTTAAGAAATAAATTGAAAATTTCAGAGTTTAATTAAAATTTGAAAAATTAATTGATAATTGAAAAAAAAAAATTACAAAATGACGAAAATAATTGACAATTGAAAACAACTGGATTAAAAATCGAAAAAAATGATTGAAATAGAAAAAAAATTGAAGAATGGAATTGAAATTTAAAGAAATTACCTAAAAATTGATAAAAAGTAATTGAAAATAATCGAGACTTAATGAATATAGAAGAAAACTGAAGAATAAAAATAAAAATTGAACAATGGAATTAAAAATTAAAAAATAAGATTGAACAATTGTATTTAAAATTAAAGAAACTTAATGATAATAAAAAAAAATAACAGGAAAAAGGACATAAATTTTTAATATTAAAGAAAATAAATAAAATTTTTAATTTAAATTTGAAGAAAATAACTAAGAATTAAAAAGAATAGTTCTAGAATGGAATAGTTGAATTGAAATTCTAAAACAATTTTTATGCGTGAAAAAAATAATTTTTAAAAACCAGAAAATTATTGAATATTGAGAAATTAATTAAAAATCGTTAAAAATAATTGAAAATTAAAGAAAATATTTGAGAATAGAAGAAAACAATTAAAAATTAAATAAATAAATTGGATATTATAGGTTTAAATGAAAATTTCAAGAAAATAGTTTATAATTGAAAGAAAAATTAGAAATTACTAAAATAATTAAATTTTAAAGACAATAATTGAGAAATAAGGAAATTAATTAACAATCGAAAGAAAATTTTATATCTGTCGAGAATAATCGACAACAGAACAAAAGAATTTTAAAAAAATAAAGAATAATTTAAATTTTTAAAGATAATAATTGTATATTGAAAACTATTTAAAATTATAGATTTATTTATTAGTGAAATTAAAATTATTTGATCTGACATTTATAAATTTAGATTTCAATCAATTTAAATGCATTTTTTAAAAAGTATCTGATTTAAAACAAAAAATATCCAAGTGCAACTACATAATTACGCAATTGAAATGAATAGTTTAAAAAATTAAAAAATGAATATTAAATTAAAACAAAATAGCTGAAAAACTATACGAATAACTGTTCAAAATAATTGCAAATTGAATAACTGGATTGGAAATTGAAAAAAAAAAATTTTAATTATCAAAGAATAATTATAAAATTTTAAGATAATAATTGAACATTGAGAAAATTTTAGAATATAATTGAAAATTGCGGAAAATTATTAATAATTGAAACAAATATTTGAAAAATGACGAGAATAATTAAAAAATTGATGAAAATGTTTGAAAAATAACGAAAATTGCTATGAATTGAAAACAAAATTCGAAAAATTCCTAGATTAATAGAAAACTGAAAAAAATAATTGAAAAAATAAAACAAGAAATATTAAATTTAAAGAAAATAATTGCAAATTGAAGGAATAATTGTTGGAAATAATTTCACATTTAACAACTGGATTAAAAATCGAAAAAAATCATTAAAATTGAAAAAAATAATTAAAAATTGAAAAAAGCAACTAAAAATTAAAGAATTGAATTTAAATTTATGGAATATACTTAAAAATTAAAGAATGAAATTAAAAATTAAAGAAAATAATTGAACAATTAAATTTAAAATTAAAGAAACTTAATGATAATCAAAATAAGAATAGAAAAAATCGATAATAATAATAATAATAACAATTGAATTGAAATTTTAAAACAATTTTGATGTGTGAAAAAAGTAATTGAAAAAATTCTAGAATTATTGAATATTGAAGAATCAATGGAAAATCGATAAAAATAATTGAAAATTAAAGAAAAGATTTTAGAACTGAAGAAAATAATTAAAAATTGAAGAATTAAATGGAAATATTCCACTCATATTTTAATATTAATAAACTTTAGTTATTTTAAACTTTTAATTCTTTAAATTTTAATTAATTCTAATTTGAACTATTATAAACTTTACATATTTTCAAAACCTAATAATGCATATTTAAATTATTTTAAACATTAACCTTTATATAAAAATTTCTAATTATACAAAAAAATGTCATTGTATATTAAAGCTTTAATCAGTCAAAATTTTGAAAATAATAATTTAGACTAGGTATAATTTGAATCAAAGAAAACTAAGCCTAATGGAATTTTTTTACAAAAAAAATTTAAAATTGTGAAAAGTTTGAATGTTTTGTTATTATAATAATCAGAATAAAAAAAACGCTAAAATTTAAATTTTAATTTACTAAAAATTTCGGCGTATGGAAATTTCAGTTCAATATTTTAGGGTAAACTATATTTTAATTAATTTATTTTCTGTCAGTGCAGTTAAATTAATTCTTATGAAAGTAGACTCTAATTTTAATTTAAAAAATTCTCGATTCTAAAATAATTAAATTCCTCATTTTCAGGCGACAAATACAAAAAACCGCCACCTGGAGGAAATTAGCGCAATTCGAAACATCTTCTGCGAGGATCGTTGCCTAGAATATTCCGAGGGGCACCTGGACATTGAGGTGATTTTTGACATTCATCCGGCTCTCCCGAAAAATGAAATTCAAGCCTCCTACGTTTACGAAGATTCTGAAAATAAAAAAATGCCTCTCGACTTTGGCAGCATATTCCTCGAGCATCTGCCACCAATTCGTCTTTATCTAAAACTGCCGGCCTCGTATCCTCTGAAACAATCTCCAGATTTTACCCTCGATATCGCCTGGTTAACGCCCTGGGAATCATCAAAAATTTGCCAACAACTTGACGAATATTGGCGACAAAATGCCGGCTCAGAGATTCTCTTTATTTGGATTGATTTTCTGAAAAATCACCTCTTCAATTTTCTCAATATCGAAGAAAAGCTCGACATCTCCTTTCAATTTGCCTTCCACCAAAACAACAATCGTCCCAATTTATTTTATCAGGACATTAACAGATTAAAGGACCCAAGAGTCTCCAAACCGCTCTGTCAATGTCCAATTGAATTTTTGCAAAAATTCGACAACACAAAGCGAATTCAGTTATTCGAGAAAAATGGCCACTTTTGTGAAATTTGCCTCGAGCAAAATTCCGGCGTTAATTGTGAAAAATTGAAAAATTGTAAGCACATTTTCTGCAGAAAGTGTCTGGTGCAGTATTTAAATGTTAAAATTCGAGACGGCAAGGTGGCGAAAATTTTGTGCCCGGAGAACAAATGCAAGATTGAATTGGAATTCGAGGAGGTAAAAAAATTTTGCGACGACGAGACTTTTGCAAAATTTGAGCAATTGCTTCTACAAAAGACGATCAATTTGATGAAAGACACGATTTATTGCGCGAGAAAACTTTGTGGATATCCGGTGATTCGGGACAATTTGGAGGATAATTTGGCAACGTGCGCACTTTGTAAATACAGCTTCTGTGTTTATTGTCGCAAGGTTATATCTCAGTTTTTTTATATTTCTATTTATTTTACACATTCAACATTAAATTAATAATAAAGTAATAATTTTTTTTTTTTTAAATAATTATCAATTTTTCGCAGGTTTATCACGGAATAACTCCTTGCAAAATGTCCAATTCAGAAAAAGAAAAATTAATAAACGAGTACCAGAGTGCTTCGCAATTGGAAAAAAAGAAACTTGAGCTACGTTATGGTAAAAAACAAATAGAATTAATCGTTGAACGATTTTTAACACAGAAATACTTGAAGGTAATTTTTAAAAGAATATATGATTCAAACAGGGCTGCCAGTGACTCACTTTTTTAGTAAAACTAGCAACATTAACGAAAAACATTGCATTGTTGTTAGTCATTTTAATAAATTTTTGCAAATTCAAATACTGGAAATTACGAAATTGAAGAATATATCCGAAAAATTACGAAAATAATCTTAGCAAATATTTTTAAAAAATACAAATAATTAAAAATTTGGGGAAAATAATTGAAAAATGACTTTAAAGTTTAAAACTTGAAGAAAATAATTGAAATATGATAAAAACAATAAGTTGAAAAAAAATAAATTTAAAAAAAATGAAAATTAATTGACAAAATGAAAATAATTAAAAATTGAAGAAATTAATGGGAAATTTGAAAAAAATATTTTAAAATCTTAGCAAATATTTTTAAAAAATAAGGATAATTGGAAAATTTAAAGTTTAAAATTTGAAGAAAATAATTGAAATATGATAAAAACAATGATAAGTTGAGAAAAATAAATTAAATTTGAGTAAAAGAATTAAAATTAAAATAAAAACGAGATAAGTTGAAAAACATAAAATTTGAGAAAAATGCGTGAAAATCTTGAAAACTAATTGAAAAACTGAAAATAATTACACATTTGAAATTTGAAGAAAATAATTGAAAAATGATAAAAACAATGATAAGTTGAGAAAAGTAAATTAAATTTGAGAAAAATACTTAAATATCTAAAAAAAACCATTTTACAAAGTGAGAATAATAATTAAAAATTGAAAAAAATAATTGAAAAATGATAATAATAATTTGAAATTGAAAAAAATAATTGAAATCAGGTGAAAATAAGTTAATATTTGAAAAAATGATTGAATTATGACAAAAATTATTAAAATTAGAGAAAAACACTTGAAAATTATAAAAATTAATTGAAAAAAATGAAAATAATTAGAAATTGGAGAAAATAATAGAAAAAGTTGCAGAATTTATTTTTCAGGAAACAAAAATAACAATTTTTTAAACGATTCTTTAATCTAATTTAAATAATATCAACAAATAAATAATTTGAGATAATATTTTTTAAATTTAGGAAATTTATTGAAAAATAATTAAAAGTTAGAGAAAATAACTGCAAAATGATAAAAAGAAAAGAAAATTAAACAAAATAATTGAAAATTGTGAGATAGATTTTAAAGTTCAGGATATTAATTCAGATATAATGAAAATGATAAAAAATTGACAGTTGAAAACAAAATTCAAAAAAAGAATATATAATTACATAATTAAAAGGAATAGTTTAAAAAATTAAACAATAAATATTAAATTTAAACAAAATAGTTGAAAAATAATAGGATTAACTGTTGGAAATAATTGCAAATTGAACAACTGGATTGGAAATCGAAAAAAAAAATTGAAATTGAAAAAAATAATAAAAAGTTGAGGAAATAAATTGAAAATTTAAGAATTAAATTAAAATTTGAAAACATAATTGATAACTAGAGCAAAACTTACAAAATGAAGAAAATATTCGACAATTGAAAACAAAATTAAAAAAATGTCTAGATTAATACACAACCGAACAGAATAATTTAAAAAATGAAAGAATAATTTAAAAATTTTTAGATAATAATTGAACATTGAAAAAATTGTAGAAAATAATTGAAAATTGCGGAAAATAATTAATAATTGAAAGAAATATTCGAAAAATGACGATAATAATTAAAAAATTGATGAAAATATGTGAAAAATAACAAAATTAAATGTCAATTGAAAACAAAATTCGAAAAATAACTAAATTAATAGGCAATTGAAAAAAATAATGGAAAAAATTAAACAAATAATATTAAATTTAAAGAAAATAATTGCAAATTTAAAAATTAAGAAAATTGAAGGAATAATTGTTGGAAATAATTGCATATTTAACAACTATATTGAAAATCGAAAGAAATCATTTGAATTGAAAAAAATAATTAAAAATTGAAGAATGGAATTAAAAATTGAAGAAAATAATTGATCAAATAAATTTAAAATTAAAGAAACTTAATGATAATCGAAATAATAATAGAAAAAGGCGATAATTATAATAATAATAATAATAACAATTGAATTAAAATTTAAAATAATTTAGATGAGTGAAAAAAGTAATTGAAAAAATCCGAGAATTTTTAAATATTGAGGAATCAATGGAAAATCGAAAAATGTAATTGAAAATTAAAGAAAATATTTGAGAATTGAAGAAAATAATTGAAAATTGAAAAAATAAATTTAAAATTTAAGAATTAAATGGAAAAATCAAGAAAATAATTGATAATTAAAAAATAAAATTACAATATGACGAAAATAATTAACTATTAAAAAAAATTATTTGAAAAAAAATCGAAGAATGGTGAGAATAATCGGGATTAGAATAAAATCTTTTTTAAATTAATGAATAATCATAAAATTGAATGATTGAAATTGAAATTGTTGAATTTTTTTCTTCAACCTTCAATTACTTTCTTTAAATTTCAATTAATATCTTCAACTTCAATTATTTTCCTAAAACTTCTAATTCTTTTTTCATTTTTTCAATTATTTTCATCAAATTTTAATTACTTTTGTAATTATTTAAGTATTTTTGTCACTTTTCAATTATTTTCTTCATATTTTATTTTCTTCTATTTTTTAGACTTTTTTCAATTATTTTCTATCAATTTCAATTCTTTTCTTCAAACTTTATTGACTTAAAGCCAAATTAAATTTTTTTTGACATTCTTGAATTATTTTCTTTAATATTCAATTACTTTCTTTAAATTTCAATTAATTTCTTCAACTTTCAATTATTTTCTACATATTTCAATTATTTTCTTCAATTTATTTTCTTAATTACTTTTGTCAAAATTAAATATTTTTGCCATTCTTGAATTGCTTTTTTCAAAATTCAATTACTTTCTTTAAATTTCAAGTAATATCTTTAAACTTTAATTATTTTCTTCATATTTTAATTTTTTTTACATTTTCGAATTATTCTCTTCTAATTTAAATTATTTTCTTCAAACTGTAACTAATTTCTTTAATTATTTTCATCAAACTTTAAATATTTTCTTCAATTTTTCAATTATTGTCTATAAATTGTTTATTTTTACACCACTTGTCAATTTTTTTTTGTCGTTACTCAATTATTTTTTTAAATTACAATTATTTATCTTATTATGCAAATATTTTTGACATTTCTCAATTATTTTCTTCAAATTTCAATTACTTTTGTCACTATTTAGGTATTTTTATAATTTCCAAATTATTTTTGCAATTTTAAAAGTATTTTCTACAAATTTTAATTATTTTATTCAATTTTTTTTTCGTCCGCGAAGTGGTCGTAAATTGTTTCTTTAATTTTTTTTATTGTCATGAATTTTTAAATTTCTAACACCAGCTTTCAATTATTTTCGTCATTATTTTTATTATTGTCATGAATTTGTTAATTTTTTACACTTTTTTCAATTATTTTCTACAAATTTCCAGTATATTCTTCCAACTTTAATTACTTTCTTAATAATTAAATTTTGTTTGACATTTTTAAATTATTCTCTTCAAATTTAAATTCTTTTCTTCAAACTTCAATTCATTTCTTCAACTTTCAATTATTTTCCTCAAACTTCTAATATTTTTTTCAAATTTTCAACATTATCTATACATTTTTAATTTTTACACCAGCTTTCAATTATTTTTATTAATATTCAATTAGTTTCTTAACATTTCAAAGGTTTCATCAATTTTTCAAGTATTTTCTTCAAATTTCAATTATTTCGTTTCAATTTTCGTCTTTATGTTTGAATTTTTAATCAATTTTTCAAATATTTTTGTCATTTTACAGTTTTTTTTTTAAATTTAATTTATTTTTGTCATTTTTCAATTATTTTTTTTTACAATTTCGAATTTGCAAGTCCGCTGGCAGCCTTGTTCAAATTCACATCTGTTTTTTCTTCCTTTTTAATAAATTTATTATTATTTTTTTTTTTTTCAGAAAAATACGAAACAATGTCCGAATTGTTTAACCTCAACTTCAAAAACTCAAGGTTGCAATAAAATGAACTGCAGCTATTGTCAAAAATGTTTTTGCTGGCTCTGTGGCAAAATAATCGATTTGGAAAATCCTTATGAACATTATACCCGAAAAAATGCCTGCGCTGGACGACTTTTCGATGGAATAATAAAGGAACATCTCGACTTTTTAAATGAATTTGACATTCAAGCGAATCTTCGTTTTTTCGAAATGCGAGACGCAAACGCATAATTCTCCTAATCTTAAAAAAGAAGAAAAAATACTTTTTACTCAAAAAGAAGATTTTAATAATACTTAACGGTGTTTTTTTCTAATTAGAACAAAGAATTTTTTTCTTTTACTTTTTATCGGAATTTTTTCTTTATTTCGACAAATGAATTTTAGTTTTTCAAAAGAATTTTTTCCAATTAAAGAAATTTATTTTTTCAAGTTCATCTTTTAAAAAGATTATGGAATTTCTTAATTTGTTATTATGTGCAAATTGTTACGAATATAGGTTTTTCAAAATTTCGAGATTGAAGTTAACAACTAACTTCTAGAATTTACGATTGTTGAGAATGTTTCTAATTATTATATATTTCTTTATTTCATAAATCTAGAAAGAAATGTTATTTTATTTTATTTGAAACAAGAATTTTGTAATTTTCTTGAAAAAGTTTTTGTCAACTCAAGAAAGCGCATTTTTCTTAAACTACGTTTTTTTTTTGTTTTCACGATTTTTGTTTATCATCGAAAAGATAATAAAAAGCGTTTATCATTTGTAAACAACTATTTTTATTCATAGAAACTGTTTTCCAAATTTACATTGTTTTTTTTTTTTCTTTTATTCTCTTATTTTACAAAATCAGAGTACAATTTTAAAAATACTTTCTTGTAAAGTTAAAAAATACATTGTGAAAAACTATAGTAGAATAGTAGAAAGAGAGGTAATTTGCAAAAATACGGATTATTATAAAAACTCGGTGTAGTTTAGTCCAAAAGAGGATAAAAATTATGATTAACAACAGAACTCCATTTTAAAATTGAAACTAATTTAAAATTGTCTTTTTGCAGAATTTGCCTAAAGTTGCAACGAGAGTTTCTGTTCGAGGGAGAGATGATTTTCTGGCGGGAGAGAGAGACAGGCTCTGAGGATATTTTCAATGGCGTTTCTTTGTTTAAATAAAGCATTGACAACGGGAGTGTCTTTTGGGACGAGAGGAGCTTTGCAGAGATAAGAAAGTAGACTTAGAACGCTGTGAAATCCAGAAAACTCTTCCTCGGGAAGATCTGCAGGTTTAAATGTGATCCTGGAGCAGAGTTCGGCGAGAAGTACGAGATCGAGGATTATGGGACTCGCCAGAAGAGAATCCTCGCAAGTGTTGTGAACTACAATTGTATTATGACCTCCCAACATTAATTCTGATGTGTATTCATCCATTGCTCGTTTGCTGTCTCCTACATAAGGAACGTACTTAATCACCACACAATGATCCGGTTTTTCTCCAGGATTGTAGAGGATTTTATTCGAATTCACCATGTCGTCGACAACATTGCTTTTTGAAATCTAAACAAGAAAAAAACATTTATATATAAATCATTATTCCTTTAGGGCCAAACTATTGATTTTCAACCAAAGGTTGAAGGGATTCGATATTTATGACGAAAATAATTTAATTTGAAATTTTAATAATATGACAAGTCTCTTCATTGTCTGGGCGCCAAGAGGTATTAAGGGTATGGGGACTGACGAGAGGAGGGAGTAATTTCCCATTTAATAAAATTTCTTCCGCACACATCGTCTTCACAATCGTTTAATTCCTGGCGATGAATCCGAAATCGTCACAACTTTGTGTGTCGCCGGCAACACGAAGGTTCCTATTTTTATTTTAATAATTTATTTCGTTTGTGTTTTAGTTAGTGTATTTGTGTTAATTATATTTATTTTATTTTTCCTTAATCAGTGTGACGATTTTTTAATATTTGACGATTTCGGGATTAAAAAAAAGGAAAAAAACGAAGGAAATGGGCTAATATCAGATTTACAATAATGAGTCAATTTAGACTATTTTTGGAAAATCGAAAATCTTAACGATCACAAAGCTTCCTCTAGGAGGAAGCAAAATCTATAAAATTAATTGAATAATAAAAAATTGGAGAAAAAGATTAAAAATGATAATAATAATGAAAAGCTAAAGAAAATAATAATTACATTTTGAGAAATATAAGTGATAAAAGTATAAAATATATTTAAAATTAAAAAACATAATTGAATTAATAATAAGTAAAATTTGAGAATTAAATATTTAGAAAATTTAGAAAATTAATTGAAAAACAATTTTAAAATCTTTAAATCTTTAAACAATCTTTAAAATTTGGAGAAAATGATGGTAAAATAATGAAAATGATGGTAAAATAATGAAAATAATTATAATTTAAATTTAAGATAAATATTTTAGAATTGAAGAAAATAATTAGAATTTTGAAAAAAAAGTCATAATACTTCCCATATGAAAAAGTAAAATCAAAAAGTTTAATCGAAATAAAAGAAAATAATTGGAAAATGGTAAAAACAATGAAAAATTAAAAGAAGTAATTGATATTTATAGAATTAATTGAAATTAGTGATAAACAATTGGAAATTTAGAAAATTATAAAAAAAATAATTAAAAATTGGAGAAAACAATTACAAAATAATAAAAATATTTGAAAATTAAATAACATAATTAAAATTTCAGATAAATAATTGAAATTTGAAGAAAATTAAATTTAAATATGAGATAAATAATTTGTAAATTTAGGTAATTGGCATTTAAAGAATTAATTGATAATTGAGATAAATAAATGGAAATTTAGAAAATTGAATAAAAAATAATTTAAATTTGAGAAAACAGTTGCAAAATAATGAAAATATTTAAAAATTGAAAAGAAAAATTAAAACTAAGGTAAATAATTGAAAATTAAAGAAAATAATTGAAATATTGAAAAAAGTGATAAAATCACAAAATTAATTTGAAATTGAAAAAAGTAATTGAAATATGAGAGAAATAATTGAAAATTTAGGAAATTAATAAAAAATTGTAAAAGTAATAGAAATTTTAAGAAAAATAATTGAAAAATGATAAAAGCAATTAAAAATTGTAGAAAATATTTGAAATTTAAAGAATTAATTAAAAGTGGTGAATAATAGTAGGTAAAATAATAATAATTGAAAATAGAAGAAAATAATTAAAATTTGTAAAATAATCATTGAAAATGTCTTAAATTAATTGAAAAGTAATAGAAATGTTTGGAAAATTAGTTAAAAAATAATTAAAATATTAAAGAATTGGAGAAAATAATTTTAAATTGGTAAAAGTAATTAAAAGTCTAAGAAATAATTAAAATTTCATAAAAATGTATTTATAAAATTACAAAATATATTTAAAATATAAGAAAATAATTGAAAAATAATATAAAAAATAAAACATTAGTAAAAATTATTAAAATATGAGATAAATAAATGTAAATTAAGGTAATAGACTAAAAAATATTAAAAATTCTCAGAAATTGGAGAAAAGAATTTCAAATTGATAAAAATAATTTAAAATATAAAAATAAAATTGAAATTTGTGAAAAATACTTGATAATTCAAACAAATAATAGAAAAAATAACTTTAAAAATTGAGCATTGATAAAAATTATTGATATTTGAGATAAATAATTGAAAAGTTTAAGGGGGAAAAATATTGAGTATAATTTAAAATCTGAGAAAACAATTGCAAAATAATGAAAATATTTAAAAATTGAAAAAAAAATAAAACATGAGGTAAATAAATGAAAATTCAAGAAAATAATTGAAATTTTGAAAAAAGTGATAAAATCACAAAATTAATTTGAAATTAAAGAAAGTAATTGAAATATGAGAGAAATAATTAAAAATTTAGTAAATTAATAAAAAAATGTAAAAGTAATAGAAATTTTAATAAAAAAAGTTGAAAAATGATAAAAGCGATTAAAAATTGTAGAAAATATTTGAAATTTAAAGAATTAATTTAAAGTGGTGAAAAATAGTAGGTAAAATAATAAATAATTGAAAATATAATAAAATAATTAAAATTTCTAAAAATAATAATTAAAAATAATAGAAATGTTTGGAAAATTAGTTAAAAAATAATTAAAATATTAAAGAATTGGAGAAAATAATTTTAAATTGGTAAAAGTAATTGAAAGTCTAAGAAATAATTAAAATTTCAGAAAAATGTATTTATAAAATTACAAAATATATTTAAAATATTAGAAAATAATTAAAAAATAATATAAAAAATTAAACATTGGTAACAATTATTGAAATATGAGATAAATAATTGTAAATTAAGGTAATAGACTAAAAAATATTAAAAATTCTCAGAAATTGGAGAAAAGAATTGCAAATTGATGAAAATAATTTAAAATAAAAAAGTATAGTTGAAATTTGTAAAAAATAAATGAAAATTCAAAATAATAATAGAAAAATAACTTTAAAAGTTGAGCATTGATAAAAATTATTGATATTTGAGATAAATAATTGAAAAATTTAGGGGAAAAAAATATTGAATATAATTTAAAATTTAAGAAAACAATTGCAAAATAATGAAAAAAATTAAAAATTGAAAAGAACAATTGAAATATGAGGTAAATAATTGAAAATTGAAGAAAATAACCGAAATTTTGGTAAAAGTGATAAAATCACAAAATTAATTTGAAATTGAAGAAAGTAATAGAAATATGAGAGAAATAATTCAAAATTTAGGAAATTAATAAAAAATTGTAAAAGTAATAGAAATTTTAAGAAAAATAGTTGAAAAATGATAAAAGCGATTAAAAATTGTAGAAAATATTTGAAATTTAAAGAATTAATTTATAGTGGTGAAAAATAGTAGGTAAAATAATAATAATTGAAAACAGAAGAAAATAATTAAAATTTGAGCATTGATAAAAATTATTGAAATTTGAGATAAATATTTGAAAAATTTTGGGGGAAAAAATATTGAATACCTAAGTTTCTTTAATTTTAAATACAACGGTTTAATCATTTTCTTTTATTTTTAATACCATTCTTCAATTTTTATTTCCATTCTTCGGTTTTCAATGTTTTTCTTCTACATTCATTAATTCTCAGCTTTTTTTAATTACTTTTTTTCAATTTTTAAATATATTCTTTAAATTTCAATTCCCTTGTTCAATTTTTAATTTCTTTCTTCAATTTTCAATTATTTTTTTCAATGGTAATTATTTTTTTTTCGATTTTCAGTTCAGTTGTTAAATGTGCAATTACTTCCAACAATTATTCCTATAATTTTCTTAATTTTTCCATTTGCAATTTAATAGTTTCTTTAAATTTAATATTTCTTGTTTAATTTTTACAATTATTTTTTTCTATTAAATTTAGTCTATTAATTTAGTCATTTTTTCGAATTTTGTTTTCAATTGACAATTATTTTCTTCATTTTTCACATAACTTCTTCAATTTTTCAACCATTTCCTTCAATTAATAATTATTTTCCGCAATTTTGAATCATTTCCTACAATTTTTTCAATTTTTAATTTTTATCTTAAAATTTTATAATTATTCTTTGATTTTTTAAATTATTTTGTTCGGTTGCGTATTAATCTAGTTATTTTTTGGATTTTTTTTCAATTGTCAATTATTTTCGTAATTTTTTTTTTTCGATTATCAATTATATTTTCAAATTTTAATTTAATTCTTAAATTTTCAATTTATTACCTCAATTTTTTATTATTTTTAAAATTAAATTCTTTAATAACAAAATAAACATTCGTCTTTTTTCTACTGAAAACACGATTAAAGTGAACAAATAAATAATTATGGTAATTTTCGTTAATATTTGTTAAGTAGATTTCTAAAAAATAGTTTTTTTAAAAGTGACAAAAATTGACAGATTTTTGATCAACTTTAAGTTAATTTTATTACTATTATATTTATAATATAGGTTTTAATATTTTTTAAAGTATGTCAACTACCCTTATACATAAATTATGATTATTTTTCAAACTTTTTATAATTAATTGATAATAAATATACGCTTAAATAAAATTCTGTTAAAAAGGAATGGTAATATATATTCTAAAGATATATTTTAAAAATAATTTATATGATTAAAAAAAAAGCAAACAGCGTATTATTTTCTTAAATAAATATTTATTTAATTTCTTAAATAAATTAGCTTTAAATTAGTAAATTAGGATAAAAATAGAACTGGAATATTTTTTCTTATTTAAGAAAATAATACGCCGTTTTTTTTTTAACCATAGAAATTATTTTCGAAAATTGTCCCGAAATAGATCAAAGAATTTGCCAAATAATTCAATAATTTAAAATGTTTGTTTTACCTCTTTGGATTTGAATTGCAGAGGTGCCGAAAGATTGTATCCGTCATTGTTGCCCAAATGATTGTAGCTGACGATAGAAACTGGTTTGATTCCAGCAGACACCAAAAAATCCACCAGCACCGATTTTAGCTTTGTTTGGCCCGATTTAAAGTCATCTCCGGCGATAAAGGTTTTCGATTTTTCCGCCAATTCAATTGCTCCAGGCACAAATGTATTTTGAGGCGAACCGTTAATGAATGTACACTGCAATTTTTTAAAACAAATTTTTATAATTTTATAATTTAAATAAATTCCAAACAAGTCATATTCCAATTTATTAAAACTTTTAGACTTTTTTTTATTAAAAATAATTTTCTCATTTTTTTAATAAACTTTTTTCTTATCTTTTTACGTTTTTATGTTTTTTTTTTATAATTTATTATTTTTTCCCTTGCATTTATCTAATTTTCGTAATTTTGCGATCATATAAATTTGAAGATATTTTTTTGAAATTGTCTCATTTATTTTTTTTTTCAGACTTACACCCTCCAATGCAGAGGCGACTGCGAACATCGTGCTTGGACTAATTTCCGAATGATTTTCTTCAATCGACTTCAATAAATTATCGGACGTGTCATTAATTCCAGGAATTATTTCGGAAAATCTTTCTGTATTTGCCGTCCAAAGGACAATCACTTTGTCCAAATTTTTCGACGTTTTAAACTCCATTATGTCTTTTCTAATTGCCAGTAATTGCTCACTTTTTGTCCCGCTCAAAATGTTGTTTGCTCGATTTTCCTGCAATTGACAATTTTTAATCAAAAACAAAATTCTGATTTGAATGAAATATTGAGATTAGTTTCAAAAATAACTACTGGAAACTTCAAATTTTAAAGTTATTAAAAAGAAGCTAATTGAAAATTTAACAAAATTATATCAATAATTGTTGGAAATAATTGCACATTTAACAACTGGATTAAAAATAAAAAAAGTAATGAAAATTAGAAAAATAACTGAAACTTGAATAAAGCAATTAAAGATTAAAGATTGAAATTTAAATTTAAAGACAAATACATAAAAATTAAAAAAAAAGTAATAAAAGAAAGTCGAGAATTAATGGATATATATAGAAGAAAACAATTGAAAACTGAAGAATAGAAATGAAAATTGAAGAATGGAATTGAAAATTAAAGAAAATAATTGAACAATTGTTTTTGAAATTTAAGAAACTTCATGATACTTAATGATAATCGAAATAAATAATAGAAAAAAAAAGTTGATTTTTAAATATTAAACAAAATAATTGAAAATTTAATTTGAAGAAAGTAACTGAGAATTGAAGGGAATAGTTCTAGAATTGAATAATTGAATTGAAATTTTAAAACAATTTTTATGAGTGGAAAATAATTGAAAAAATCTGAGAATTATTAAATATAAAGGAATTAATTGAAAATCGGTAAAAATAATTGAAAATTAAAGAAAATATTTGAGAATTGAAGAAAATAATTGAAAATTAAAGAAATAAATTGGCAATTAATGAATTAAATGGAAATTTCAAGAAAATAATTAACAATAATTAAAAAAAAATTACAATACGACGAAAATAATTACAAATTTCAATTGAAATTTCGAGAAAATAATTGATAATTGAGAAAATGTAAAAATTATTAAATATTGAGGAATTAATTGAAAATCGATCAAAATAATTGAGAATTGAAGAAAATAATTAAAAATTGAAGAAATAAATTGGAAATTAAAGAATTAAATTGGAAGTTTAAGAATTAAATTGGAAGTTAAAGAATTAAATGGAAACTTTAAGAAAATAATTGATAATTAAGAGAAAAATCACAAAATGACGAAAATAATTAACTATTAAAAAAAAAATTAACAATTGAAAAAAAATTCGAAAAATGGTGAGAATAATCGGTAGTCGAAAACAAAATCTTTTAAAATTAATGAATAATTATAAAATTAAAGAAGAATAAGAAATTTTCAATTGAAAACTAATAAAAATTATGAAAGAAATTGTGGAAAATAAATAAAAATTGAAGAAATGTAATAAAAATTCAAGAAACTTATTGATAATTGGGAAAATACGAGATTCTTAAATATTCTATAAAATAATTGAAAAACGAAGAATGCAATTAAAAGTTGAAGAAAATAATTGAGAATTGAAGAAAATAATTAATAATTGAATAAATAAATTGGAAATTAAAGAATTAAAGGGGAATTTTAAGAAAATAATTGATAATTTAGAAAATGGGAGAATTTTTTGAATATTGAATAAATTAATTGAAAAACAAAGAATCCAATTGAAAATTGAAGAAAATAATTGAGAATTGAAGAAAATATTTAAAAATTGAAACAATAAAATGGTAATTAAAGAATTAAATGAAAACTGTAAAAAAAATAATTGATAATTAAGAGAAAAATTAAATATTGACGAAAATAATTAACTATTAAAAAAAAAAAATTCATAATATTGAAAAAAAATCGAAAAATGTTGAAGATAATCAACATTTGAACATAAATTTTGTTTAAATTAATAAATAAACGTAAAATTAAAGGAGAGTAATAAATTGTCAATTGAAAAAAGATGAAAATTATGGAAAAAATTGTAGAAAATAAATAAAAATTGAAAAAATCAATTATAAATTGAAGAATTGTATTGAAACTTCAAGAAAATATTTAAATATTTGAAATTTTTTGAAAATAATTGCAAAAAATGTAAAAAAATTAATAAATTTATCATAATAATGAAAAGAGTGAAGAAAATTAATGAAATGTGAAGAAAATAATTTGATAATTTCAAAAACAATTGAAATATGATAAAATAATCCAAATTTAAAAAAAAAAATTGTAAAATGACGATACTATGTGGAAAATTGATTAAAAATCAAACAATGAAGACAAAAATTAAAAGATTGAAACGAAATAATTGAAATTTGAAAAAAATAATTTTAAGCTGGTGTAAATAATTAAAAAAAAATTTAATTTTGAATACAATAATAGAGATATTGACGAAATAATTAAAATGTTAAGAAACTAATTGAATAATGACATAAATAATTGACATCTCGTGTAAAAACAAAAATTTTTAGATAATAGTTGAAAATTGAAAAAATAATAGACGTTTAAAGAAAGAAATTGAAACTTGAAGAAAATAATTTAAAAATAATGGCAAAACAAAATTTATATATGTAGAAAACAAAATGACCAAAATATCTGAAATTTGGTAAAAAATTAATGTAAAATGAGAAATATAATTCAAAAATGAAGTAAAAAAAAAATTTAATACAATAATTGAAAAATTGTATAAAATAATTGAAAAATTAACGATAAAATTGACATGTGAAGAAGCTAATTACATAATGACATAAATAATTAAAAACTGGTGTAAAAATTAAAAATTTATAGACAATTATTGAAAAATTGACGAATATTGAAATGTTAGGTAGCTAATTGAATAATTGAAAGCTGGTTTAAAAAAGAAAAATTTTAGGACAATAATTGGAAAATTGAAAAAAATATTAGAAGTTTGAGAAAAATAATTGATAGTTAAAGAAATTAATTCAAGTTTGAAGAAAATAATTGAAATTTGTAGAAAATAATTGAAAAAGGTGTAAAAAAAATTAATAAATTCATTATAATAATAAAAAGAGTAAAGATATGAATAAAATTTGAAGAAAATAATTGAAAACTGGTGTAATAAATTTTAAAATTCATGACAATAAAATAAAATTGAATAAAGTAATCGAAATTTGTAGATAATAAATTTAAAATGTCAAAAATTATACAAATATGAAGAAAATCATTGGAAAATGACAAAAATAATTGAATAATGACAAAAGTAATTGAAAGTTGAAGAAAATAATTGAGAATTGAAGAAAATAATCAAAAATAAAAGAAATTAATTGAAGATTACAGAATTAAATTCAAATCTTAAGGAATATAGTTGATAATTAAAAGATAAATTACAAAATGACTAAAATAATTAATTAAGGAAAATAATTGACAATCTAAAGAAAAATTCGAAAACTGTCGAGAATAATCGACAACAGAACAAAAGAATTGAATAAAAATTAAAGAATAATTATCAAATTTAAAGAGATTATTATCATAGATTTGTGATATATGAAAAAAGTTGGTTTCTGATAAAATCTCTCAGAACTTAGATCCACGAAAAAAATTTCCGGTTTAGTAACAAATTTCTCGGTCATTTTCCGGTCAATTTTTTAATTCCTGGTCAAGTTGGCCACACTGGGAGTATTTTTAAAAATTTCCATTTTCCCGGATCGCCAGACAATTTTTTTATTATTTTTTTTAAAGAATTTTTTTTTCCAGGATACTAATTTGTTATCTATTACCTGATTAGCGGCAATAAAATCCGGAAAATAAATGCTTTTCCTGGGAATCATTTGTGCCATTTCATTTTGAATCTGTTTTTGTAAATTAATGTCAATGACTTTTGCTCGTTTCATGGCATCCGAAAGATTAAAATTCGAAATATCCCAGCCGTCGAGTTCAATATCGTTTGGATCAATCATCGGAAGCATTGACGACATCGGAACATAAACATCTTCTCCGTCCATTGTTCCCAATTTAACTGTCGACGCCTGGACCAAAGATCCGTACCTGAATTAAAAAAAATCCATTTTTTAATAATAATAATAATAATCACATATTTTTATTTCAATTTATCTCAAAATTCACATCTATCTTTTTTTTTATTTATTTATTTAATTAATAATTCTGGGTAGCTGAGACCCAGTAAATATAATAAAAAAAAAAATTATTTTCCTATTTTTTACGTTTTTGTCAATTAATTACCAATTAGCCTGTATAATTCCATCTTTTGTTTCCCAGGAAAGTTTCTTTTTATTGGCCAAGAGAGCGGCAGTTATTGTCGAACCATTATTTCCTCCCCAGCCAACCAACATCAATCCCAATTTTGGAAGTTTCAATTCCGTTCGAATTAGCAGAGTTTTAGATTCTGGCACAACCTTAAAATAAAAATTAAAACTGTCAGAAGAGCAAAAAAACGATTTTCAGACCCAAAAAATGGCGATTTTCTAATTAAATAAGCAATTTTTGAAATTAAATAGCACTTATTTTAAAAAATTCTATTTTTGTAAAAAGCGAATTTTTGTCGTAACGGAATATTTTATAATTTTAAAAAATTGTTTTCTGCTAAAAAAACAATTAGTTTTGTTTAAAAGAATAGTCTTTGGGTCAATAGAAAAATTATTTCGTTTTTTAAATGAAAATATTCTAAAAAAAGTAATTTTTAAAAAACTGAAATTTAAAGAAATAAAAATATTCTTCAATAAAAAAAGCTTCAAAACAAAAAAAAAACCAAAAAGCCAAGAAGTTAATTACAAAAATATAACAATATAATTTAACTGCCTTTAACAAATAAATTATTAATCGTTATTAAAATTATTATTGAAAATGAAAGAAATTGTCAAGATCAAAATTTCTTACTAATTTGTGAATTTAAATCTTCTTTTTTTAATTTGCTTCTTGGTATTTTTTCGAATTTCTGACCAAAGAAATTCTCTCGTTTCCGGCTGAAATAGTCATATTAATTAGGACATAAAAACAATTTTTTTTTCAAATTTACATTAAATTAAGAAATTAAACAATTTTAAACATCTTTTTGAGCAATTTGAAGAAAAAAAATTATTCAGATAATTTCGATTCAAAATATTTGATTTCGAAAATATAAAAAATTTAATTAAAAAAAGGCTGTTTAACATTAAAATTGTTAAATAAAATTATTTTTTATTCTCTTTAAAAATGCTCTTATTTTCTTTTATGGAATGTTTCCGAGATATTTTTCAAATCGTAAAATGAGCTTATAATTAGTTGTAATTAAAATATCATAATGAGTCTCTAAAATTAGATAACCAAAATTCCAAAACAAAATTCTCTTTCTGAATATTGTAAAAAAAATTTTTAAAAAAAGACAAGACTCACGGTGAAATTTGGAAATTGGTCCTGAATCTTGATCACTTTACTGATCTGATAATCATATTCAGCTTCGATATAATCATTAGCATATTTAACTTTCGGTGAATCGACACGAATTTTCAAGGCCATGGTCACGGTCGATTTTTCTATTCGAATTAACGATAAATATTTTTAAATAAACCTGAAATAAACGAAAATTTAATTAAACACTTTAACTAGTTTACTCTGTATTTGAAATTAATTTATTTAAAAGAAAAAAAATTACAACAAAAATTTAAATTAAAAACTAGTAGAAAATAGTTAATTTTTCTTTTTCTATTACCGAAGAAAAGCAACTTTTCTGCGTGATGTTCTAATCGAAACTCCGGAAGATATCGGAGAATCCGAGTATCAGGTTCTTTTTGAGCATGCGCTTTAAAAATTATTCCGAGAAATTCGCCCCACCCTTGGGGTGAAAACCAGTGGAAATTCACCCTTCTAGAACATTCATTATTCATCATTCTTTTAGTTTTCATTTAAATAAAAAAAATTATCGATCGGAAAAAATTCCGATTTTCTCAAAAAAGGAGGTTAAAAAGTGTTTTATTAAATTTAATTAATTTACCGTTTTTTAGAATTTTGTACATTAAATGCCTGTTTTTAATTAAAATTTACTTGATAATAAAAAATTCATTAATTAAAAAATTAACTAATTTTTACCATTTTCGAAAATTTTCTCTCCTTTATTCAAAAATTCAAGTCCACCAACCGAACAAACTGAAAACAATTTTTTCCCCAATTTTCTGGAATTGAATAATTTTAATCCAAAAAACCAATCAATTTCAAGCTATTGTTACAAAAAAATTGTAAAATGACTCTAAACAACTGAAGATTGTTGACAAAGAGTACAATTTATTTAAAAATCCTAGGGTTATTTGGTATTTGTTTGGTATCCCTGACATAACTAGAAATCTGGGCCAGTTGCCTAACGCACAATGAATCGTAATCGCTAATCCTTAATCGTAAGAATGAGAGGAAGTAGGACAGACATATATCTCCGTCCTGCTTCCTCTCATTCTTACGATTAAGGATTAGCGATTACGATTCGTTGTGCTTTAGGCTAGTCTTGCCAAAGATATTATACACCTAGATGCGGCGATGGATAAAGTGGGGGTAAAGCGATATATATAGCTAACCATGTTTTCTTGCCTATTTCACTGCTGCCCTCTCCGTACTACTAAGTTCGGCAGGTAACTTGAGGGTTTTTTGGTGCGTTATGTATTATGGTAAGGGAAAAATGAAATTTGTTTTCGACTTACCGACGCATCGGTAAGTCAAAAATAAATTCTTTTTTCTCTTATAATAAATTATTATCAATATTAATTTGTTGAATTTGTCATACTGTACTGCATACTTTAGTAAAATTAATTAAAAAAAAAAAATTTTTTTAATCTTTTTTGGATGTCAGTTTTTTTGTGACTCTGTATTTATAATTAATAAAAAAAAATTTTTTAATAACAAAAATATATACGGTTAAAATAATATTATATACAGATAGGGGAATTTCATGCCAGATTAGAATAAGTTAAGAAAAAAAATAATTATATTTTTATTGAAATCAAATATAGACTAAATAAACTTATAAAAAATAACAAAAAATAAGGTAGGTCATACAGTGAAACCCACTTATATCGGACCAACATTCATCGCATTCCCGCTTACTTGAAAAAATTTTCAGGTCCCTTGGATTTTTCGATGTTTTTTATGTCAAAGTATCCGCTTATATCGGACCCCGTTATATCGGAAACTCGCTTACATCGGATGAACTTTAAAAATCCATTCACTAAATGTAAATAAATGATTTAAACAAGTAAAAAATAAACAAGAATAATAAATTAAAAAAATTTGTAATAGATAATTGAAATTTACATTAATAATTAAATATTAAAGATATTAATTACAAAAATACAAAATAATTGAAGAATATTATTTATTAGGTATTAAATAAAAACAACTTATGTTAAATTTACACATTCAAACATTTTTCGACTATTAAAGAGATATATACCTACAATAAGAGTTTATGCTCTGAATACCTGAATTTGCCTGATATGAGTCATGTTTATTACAAACGGTCGCCTATTATTTCCTCGAATTTGGAGGCTCAGGTCTACACTTTGCAGGCCCATTTTCCAGTATTATCTATCAAAATCAATGTTTGAAATAGGAATAGTCTGTTTTCATCTATAAATAAGCGATTTAAAATTTTCGATTTTTCAGCATCAGTACTGGCATATTGTACTGGGCCAGGTGTTAATTTTTTATTATGTTATTACTTATACATAGTATATTTTATTTTAAATATTTAGTCCTCGTTGATTTACATAGCCGTTTTGCAAAAAAATCCTAAAATTTTAGAAGAAACTAATAGACATTTTAATATAATTACTTTTAATCTGTTTTTACTTTTTGCTAAGATTTTAGAACATTTGAAGCTGCTCTGCCCACAAGTTTGCAAATCATGCGAAACAGAATATTTTACAACATTCACCCAGAGAAATAATATATTTACAACTAAAAATATTGAGCTGACAAGTTTAGTCATCATAGCTCAATATTTGCTAAAGCAGCTGACATGCATTTGCTAAATATATAATTATGTTGTGATGCAAGTTTCATTATGTTTTCACTATAACTTATAGGTGTTTTAAATACACCCCTCAAGCAATTCTATTCAGAGTTTTCAAGGTTTCCAAAATTGAAAAATTTTGAATAAAATAAAGTTTTGTTGTTTTTTGCATCTTATTTAAATATAAGTTAAAAATATTTTTTATCTATTTTGAAGACATTTAAAAAACGCATCAATTGAGATATTTAAAAATTCCTTGCAACCTTTTAATCATAAATTAGTGACTTTTAAACAATAAAAATTTTAAGTTTCTGGATTTTTTCATATTTTTTTTAAAGAAAATTTAGCTGCTTTCTTAAGGCTGATCGAGGTAGTGAACAAAAATGCTCTCACCTGATTTAAATGTCGACGTTTTTCTGTTTTTAAAAGACAAGATAAATTAGAATATTATATGTCGATTTATTACAAATAATATAATGGCACAAGTGGGGTAACTATAATTTTTTTTGCTATAAATAAAAGATAAATTATATTTTTCACAGTTATTTTCAATATTTGAAATAATTATTTAAAAATAAAATTTAGCTCTTTTTTATAGCAAAAAAATGTTTGTTGTCCCGATTGTGCCAGTCTATTATTATTTCTAATAAATCGATAATTTATGATATGTAATTTATCTTGTCTTTTAAGAGCGAAAAACGTCAAAATTTAAATCAGGGGAGAGCATTTTTGTTCAGTGCCTCGATCAGCCTTAAGGAAGCAGCTAAATTTTCTTTAAAAAAAATATGAAAAAATTCAGAAACTTAAAATTTTTATTGTTTAAATGTCACTAATTTATGATTAATAGATTGCAAGGAATTTTTAAATAAGCTAATTAATGCATTTTTTAATTGTCTTCACAATGAATATAAAGTATTTTAACTTATATTTAAATAAAATGCCAAAAAACAAAAAACAAAAAAAATTATATTTTTTTCAAAATGTTTCAATTTAAAAAACCTTGATAACTCTGAATAGAATTGTTTTAGAAAGTTCGTAAATAGCTTATCGATGCGTGCTTTTAAGATACCTACACCGAGAAAAAAGAATTGTTATGATAACAAACTGAATTGTTAATATTGCGCCTGCACCTTTTTTTTGTTATTATAACAAAGAAATTTGCTAAGACAGTTGCTAAGACAGATTGCTATCATAGCAATTCTTTTTCCTCAGTGTAGAAGTTAGTGAAAACATTGAAACTCACATCACAATATAAAGATAAAGTTTTTAAAAAGTTTTAGATTTGCTAAAAACTGCTATAACTAGTTACTTTTTATAAAGGCAGCAAAATAATTTAGCTATATGATGTCTACCACTGTTAGCTATCACAGGCCCACAGTGACTTTTGAGCTGCATTAGCAAATATATATTAGCTGCTTCAGCAAATATATTGAGCTATAATGACTAAAATTGGGAACTCACTATTTGTAGCTGTAATTATATATTATACACGGAACAAAATGAGTTAGCTGTGGCAGATAAAAAATGTAGCTGATACTTATTTTTATTTAGTCACCACAGTTAAATATTAGCTAAGACAGCTAATACATTTGCTACGACAGCTAAAAGATAGCTGAGGTTCCTAATAATTGTAGATACTTTAGCTAAAAAAAGGTTTAGCTGTCCCTGGGACATAACTATGTTTATCTATGGTATTCATACCTGCTAGCTACCACAGCGAACTTTCAGCTGACGTATTAACTGCCTTAGCTGATATTTAGCTGTGATGACTAAATAAGTGTCTGCTAAATTTTGTTAACAGCAGCGGCCAACTCACTTTTTCCCGTGTATCTCTGGGTGTATATATATTATATATACACTGCAAAAACTGCTGTCTTCTAAGTGTCTTATTTTAAGACATTTTGGGGTCTAAGACGCATAAAATGTCTCATTTTAAGACACTTATGGCGTCTTTGATACAATAAAGACACCAAAATGTCTTAAAATAAGACACTTAGAAGACAGTAGTTTTTGCAGTGTATAGTTCAAAATTCAGTTTTCGCATATGATTAGCAAACTTGTTTGCAGAGCAGCTTCAAATGTTCTAAAATTTAAGCACAAAGTAAAAACTGATTAAACATTACATATTAAACATTTTATTAGTTTCTTCTGAAATTTTAGGATTTTTTTTACAAAACTGCAGTGTAAATCAACGTGGCCTGGATATTGAAAATAATATTATACTATAGGTAACAACATAATAAAAAATTAACACCTGGCGCAGTATAATACCAGTACTGGAAAGCTAGTATAATGATGCTATAGTACACTGTAAAAACAAGTGTCTTATATTAAGACATTTTTGTCCTCACTTTTAAGACGTTTTAAAGTGTCTTAATTTTAAACCAATGGTGAAAGCATCTTTCAAAATTATTAACCAATGAAATAGCTTGAAATAACCGTAAGACGCTCTCTTAATGTCTTGTGCCTTAAAATAAGACACTTAGAAGGCAGCAGTTTTTGAAATGTATGCGGATGATACCGCACTTTTCAGTACTGGCATGGTAGATATAGCTATATCCGAAAGCTATAAATGTTTAATGTATGTTAGAATTTAATTTAGAATAAATAGTGGTGGAAATATATATACCTAAATGTTTTGTGATTGATTCCTTAATTTGAAGATAGAATTATGTAGGGGAGAGGGCCCCAAGTTGGACACCCTTTCGATTTATTGCTGTAGAATCCAAACCGATGAAAATATATAAAAATGTTTTATATCGGATGAAAGTACAATAAATAAGGTAACTTATGGCCACAGGGATAAAATTTTATTTTAAACATAAACATTTTTTAAAGCAATTTTTCTAATTGTTAAAATTTTCGGTCTAAAAAAAAGTGGCCCCAAGATGGACACCTTCCTAAAAGTCTCTGAAAATTGTAGTAAATAAAAAATGCACATCGTGTAACAATTCTTAAATTAATTTTTAATCATTTTACGGAATTTATCAAGAAATAACATTTCTAAAAACTTCAATTTAATAGCTTAACTGTAAAAAGTAATAAAATATCAAAAAATATCGATATATCAAATTCTCTAGCGATAACATCACATTTTATGGTGGAAAATAAGAAATTTTAATTAATTGGCACAAAAAATTATTGAAAAAAGTGTAAAATCAAAAATATGCAAATAAATACATAGAGATTTGAGGCCTGTCCATCTTAGGGAACATGACACCATTTTTTAATCCCTAGTAAAAATATATATACGAACACTGAATTAGTAAATTCATTTTAGGATATTATTATACGATAAATAAAGAATTTTATAACGTTAAGTACTCATTCTAAATCATAAAATTAAATAACTTTTCCAAGTTAAGAAAAAACTGTTACAAAACTTTTTTGGACACAAAATTACGTGGTATGTGTAAAACAAAAACCAACTGGTTTTTTTTCTTCAAATGTGCATCAAAATCTTCGTCTATACAAACAACAAAAATGACAGAAAGCATATGGCGCTGTCACCTTAAACAAAAATTTTATACGAAATGTCCATCTTGGGGCCCTGTCCATCTTGGGGCCCACTCCCCTATATAATTTATAATTTATTATTTGTTTTAAAAAGGTCTTAGAAAAACAGTGACATGTAATTCTCAATTGTACTAAGTTTTATTGTAGGTATAATTGTTTTACATTAGGGTAAGTCCGGGGGAGATGGCCATACGGGAGAGATGGCCAATTCAAATATTTTACTGAATTTGTTATTAAATATCAGTTATTATTGGTTATTTTGCTTCATTTGTGTGCGTGAAAGCAAACAACAACAAAAACTTGAAAATTAAAAATGAAAAAGTACTTGAAATCCTGGTGTATTTTTTTGACTAGTGCTCGAAAACATCAATGGGTAGACTTTACTGATTGTTAAAGTGTTCTTTTTTTTAGAATAATGCTTATGCTCGTATTTTTTGGAACTATACATGAGGCAAGCTTTGTAATAACGTCAGAATTATACATGAAAAATTTTTATTTATTTAAATATTAGGGGAAATCTGGGGGGATGTCATAAGGGATAGATGGCCAATTCAAATATTTTTACAGAAATTGACTCAAAAGGTCACTTATTCTAAACTAAATTTCTTCGTTTTGCATTTAAACATAAAGAAAAGCAAAATTTTGTCGAAAAATAATAAAAAATTAAATATAATACTTCCTTTTTATTTTGTCTATTACTCCAGTACTGAAAAATTTCAACTTGTTTAAATATCTATTTATTGTGGTGATATTCTTTAAGATAAGACTTATTTTTGTGTTTTGTTTATTCTTTCATGTAATAAACTCAAAATGATATATTAATTATATTTATTTACTTAAATAATAGGTGTGGCCAACTCTCCCTTACACCTATGGCCATCTCACACTACGATTGGCCATCTCTCCCTGAATGTCACTTTTTACAAAACATTAATTTTATGATTGTTAACATTAAAATATTTTATATTATTTATGGTTGTTTAAAAGTTAAATAGTCAATGTTTAATTAACAATAAACATCAATATATAAATGTTGTTTTTTTTATTTTTATGGACCTTTATAGAAAGTATGGCCATCTCCCCCGGACTTACCCTATAGAAAACATTTTATTAAAGAGAAAAATATGGGTATTTGGATAAACTATATACCGTCATACTCTTTTACCACTCTAGAAATATTTTTCTTTTGTAGGAATTATTTAACTAATTTGAAAATAAAACACTAAAATTTCACAAAAATGTAGATTTAAAAAAAAAGTTATTTTCTGAAGACAATCTTACTTAATATTACTTCTACTATTCTCCTTAAGTTATTTTAAGAGAAAAAGTATCAAAATTAACTTGAGAAGCATGTAATTATTAATATCATTTTTTTGGGGGTTTTTATGGCACCGCGTGTAAAATTGAAATTTAATGCTTATTTCTCACCTTTTGTAACAAAACTAATAAAAAAATGTTTCAAAACGAAACACTAGAGTTTTTTTTA
Organism: Ganaspis brasiliensis; assembly: GCA_037103525.1. Taxonomy (NCBI): domain Eukaryota; kingdom Metazoa; phylum Arthropoda; class Insecta; order Hymenoptera; family Figitidae; genus Ganaspis; species Ganaspis brasiliensis. The sequence continues at coordinate 112,344 of JAZKLR010000103.1, read as the reverse complement.
CTAACTAGAAAACAAATTTTTGAAAAAAATTTAATTTTAAAGAATGAACAAAATAACCCAACAAATCCTGGTTTTGCAGTTATTGGCACTTTTTTTCTTAAAATATACAGTAAAAAGTTAGCGAATCATGTATACACCATCAACAAGTATTATTTACTTTTAGAAACACTTTTAAAGTTCCGAGTTCTGAACAGAATTTTTAGAACTTTGAAATTTTTAAGCTTGATTTTTACGACGTTACGATTTTTTTTTCTGATTTCTGATAAAGAATTACTTAAGTAATTTCATTTAGTACTCTCTGTAGTCTAGATATCAGAAAATATTTATACCAAGTAGCAAACTTAAACAACTCAAAATAATGATGTTATTCATTAAAAACCTCGCGTGCACAAAATAACCCCCGGGCGCACAAAATTTTGTTTGAAAAATTGGAATTGTTAACATATTATTATTTTAGGCTGTTAAAGACAAACTTATTATTTAAACGAAGAGTAGTCGGATATACATAACTCAGGAAAAAACAGTGTTTAAGCCCAAAATATGAGAAATTGAAACTGAGAATTAATATTACTGAAAAATCGACAAATTTAAATCCCTCGTTTCAATTTTAAACATTGTTTTTGCTAGATACCACTGCGGACAATGAGCCTGCAAAGTGGAGACCTGAGACCTGAGCCTCCAAATTCAAAGGAATATAATAGGCGACCGTTAGGAATAAACATGCTTTTTTCTTTCAGGTATAAAGAGAATATGCTTTTGTATATCTCTTTAATAGTCGGAAAATTTTTTAAAATGGAAAATTGTAATAAATTGTTATCAACTATTATCGCGTTTAGTCTTATTACATATATAGTTTGAAACTATAAAAAAAAAATTATTTAAAAATATTGGATTCTTCAATTTTTTTTCTATAATATGGGTATTAATATCCATTGTAGAAGAAATCGATTAACACTAAGTATTTGAAACGATTAAAAGGGGTTACATGGCTTTTAAAGCTTCAAAAAATATGTCTTTAAAGAAATATTTTATTTAATAGTATAACATGTCAAGAATATTTTCCCCAAGTTTCAAGTTAATCTGATTAAAACTCTAGGTGAGAAAGAGAGAAAGAAAGAGAATTTGGAATTTTCTCTCATTATATTTGACTGGCACTCAATGGTTTAAAATCGAAAAACATCTTGCCTATCACTTTAAATTTAGAAATTTATAATTTTATATTTCCAATTAGCAAGTATCAATTGATTATTTTTCATGGATAACAAAAAATCTGCCAATATCCTGAAAAATCCAACTTTTTCGAGAACTTTTTGAACCTTCAACTTTAATTGCTTTTTTCTCAAAACTCGATATTTGAAGACGGTGGACACGATTTCTTGAAAACTAATGCACGGATTTTCTTGAAATTTGGTACACTTCTTGTCAATAGCATTGGCTTGTGACTGAACGAAGGATTTTTTTTCCTTTTTATCACAACCAATTTTATAAAGATATATGTAGTCAAAAATTTTGTAAAAAATGGTAGTTTTTGCATAAAACTCTGCCAAAAATTCAAAAATCAAACAATTTTTAAATCTTTCGTTCAGGCACCAGCTAGACTCACCTTCTAACAGAAAATCGTTCGTTTTTTTATTTCGGATGAAGCTATATTGAATTATCATGTCACCGCAAAAACATTTTTTTCTCAGTTATGTGTTAAACCGTCAGTCCTCGATGGCTCAATTTTTATAATTTTTTAATGAAATTTATAAAATTTATTCTTTAAATATTGTACTTGTATGTGGTAAAAGGGCTCAATAACTTAAATCGTTCATTACATAAAAAAAAATTATTAAAAAAGTGCTTTTTTGGCCTTTAAACCCCATGTAACCCCTTAATATCTCTATTGTTTTAAATTGCCTTTCTTTATGGAGAAAAATGAGTTAGCTACATACAATATGGATTGATAATTTTTAGCTAACATTTTAGCTAACCATATAATAACAATTAAGGTTAGCTAAGGCAGCTAATCTTTTTTCTCCGTGTTAATCGTGTAAAAACGATCCATCACAATTGATTTTAAAATTATTTCTAATAATAGTATTCAGCTGTTTTTAATCGTTCAATTGCTACAATTCATTTAAAATTGTGGGGCACTTTTTCAAAAGTTGATAAATCCCCATTTTTTTATTTCGAGAAAATTAAACAAATTAATGCAGTTTTGCACCTAACCCCCAGAGTTAATTATAAAGTAGAAGAACTATACGAAATTATTGAAATTAGAATGTTTTTTGGACATAAGACATTTTGCTGTTAATTAAATTTTACGATAATTATAGGAAATTTGAAGGGTTTTGTTATTATTACTATAAAAAAAACATGAAAATTTTAAATTCAATATAGTGACAGATCGATTTGTAAGGTTTTTAATATGTTAAACTTGTGTTTATCTCTACTATTTTAGAAAATAGATATAACAACTTTTTGAAAAAGTGCTCCTCAATTACCTTTACGGTTCATAACAATTAGAATGATTAATAATTCAATATAAATTAATTTCTTTTACAAGGGGGATGTAAGAAAAAATGGCGCGGTTCAAATTCTACACTAAACAATACTGATAAATTCTACAGGTTAAATTTTACGCAGTAAAATTCTACAATACGATTTTTTTAAAACAGTAATGACATATGTATTAAATCCAAGTTCTAGAATGTAGAATTCTACACATTTAAACTGTACAGTTCAATTCTACACGATATTAAATTTTTTTTTAATTCTTTTGTCTAAAGCAAGGAATACGATTTTTTCGAGGATTTTTTTAATACTAAAGGTTATTAATTTTTTTTTAAATTGTAGAATTTAACTAAGTAGAATATAGTATTTATGTATTATAAAAAATCGCCTTTGAGAATTTTAATGTGTAGAATTCTAAATACTAGAAGTTGGATTTATTATATTTTACAAAAAATCGTATTGTAGAATTTTAATATGTAGAATCTAACGTGTAGAATTTAACTGTGTAGAATCAATTTAATGAAAAACAGATTTATAGGTCCTTTAGAAAACTACATTATCTACAGACATTTTACCACTTAAGCATAAGTGACGCTTATGGTAAAGTGTTCTGCAAGCTGCTTACAAAACGAACTCGTGGGTCCCTTCAGCGGGTAGACGGGTAAGGGAGGGGCGCGTAAGATTATTTTCTAGTGGCGACAACTATATTTATCTTACGGAACTAAATCTATGGCCGCATCTAGGTGTATAATATCTTTGGTCTTGCCAGATACCCTCACTGGACGCATCTGCGCAAGTCTCTAGAAAGTCGTATGATTGGTCCTAGTGAGCGGGGTGGTTTGAAATACCTTAATTTAAGGCTTTTCAAACCACCCCGCTTACTTGGACCAATTATACGACTTTCTAGAGACTTGCGCAGATGCGTCCAGTGATGGTATCTGGCAAGACTGAATCTGGCCATCTGTCAAGAAAATTTGTCTCATAAATCACAATAAAAAAGCACAAATGGATAAGTAAAAATTACCGTGAACGTGAAAATTGTTTATTTATTCTTATTTCTTTCATAAAACATGTTACAATTGGCACTTAAAAGTAAATTTGGATACGAAGATTTCAAAAATGACACGCAGAAGAAAGCGACCGCTGCTGTTTATAGAGGTTAGGTTTTTAAATGAATTGCAATTTTCTTGGTTTGTTTACTTTCTTTTCAACAATTTTTACAAAATGTTTGCGTAATTTTTCGATTCGCCGAATAAAGGGAAATATTTTGAATTCAAAATTCTTTCATAAAAGAGAATTATTTCAGTAATAGAGAAAAAAAATAGAAAGTTGGGTTATGTTTTGTTTTCTTTTTCAATTTTGTTTCATTCTTTTTTTTTATTTATAATTCTTGGCGTTATTAATTAAATCAATTAATGTTAATTTATAATAATTTCTATTATCTCTCTTTTTACTCGACATTATTTTAACTTAATGTAAAAATTTTCAATTTTTTAACAAAATCGCAAAACCGGTCTTTGGAAAAAGATATAAAAGTTTTTTTTTCTTGAATAAATTCGATTTTTTGAAAATATAATCTTAAAGAAATTATTTATAACAATAAATCGTTTTATTGTGAAAAATGATGAAAGATTGAATTAAATTGGAGAAATTTTTTTTAGGAGATAAGGACGTTTTTATTCGAATGCCAACCGGTTCTGGAAAATCGATTTGTTTTCAATTACCAGCAGTTTTAAAGGAAAAATCAGTAACTCTTGTTGTCTCGCCACTAATTGCTTTAGTTAAAGTGAGTCTTGGATTAATTTTATTTTTCGTATTTTATTATATTAATTGCTGACTAGTGGAAAATTTAACTAATTTCACGATTCAATTTTCTTTTTCAGAATCAACTGGATTTTTTAGAGGCAAAGAAAATAATTGCCAAAGCAATTAATTCGAAAAGTTCTCAAAGTGAAAGAAAAGCAATCACTGACGATTTAATGTCCAAATCTCCGAAAATTCAACTGCTTTATGTAACTCCTGAAATGTGCCTTCAGCAAAATTTTAGAGTAATTTTATTTCTAAATTCGAAACTAATACAAATTCTACAATATTCTATATGACCGAAACCATTTCAAACAAAAACAAAAAAGTTTTTTTGTATATTTTTTCTTTAAAATCTCGTAATTTACACATATTTCAAGCTTTTTTTTCTTAGTCATTACAAAAATTTCATTCGGTATTATTTTTTCGAAATTTTTAAGATTCAAAATCGTATCTTGGACGAACAAAATTCGAAAAATGACTAGATTAATAGACAACTGAAAAAATAATTGAAAAAATTAAACGAGAAATATTAAATTTAAAGAAAATAATTGCAAATTGTAAAATTATGAAAATTATAGAAATTATTACTAATTGAACAAATGGATTGAAAATCGAAATAAATCATTAAAAATTGAAGAATTGAATTGAAATTTAAAGAATATACTTAAAAATTGAAAAAAAAACTGAGAATTAATGAATATAGAAGAAAACAATTGAAAACTGATGAAGATTATGAAAACAATTGTAGAAAATAAATGAAAATTGAAGAATTATATTAATTTTTCAAGAAAATAATAGATAATTGAGAAAATGTGAGAGTCATTGAATATTGAATAAAATAATTAAAAAATGAAGAATGCAATTGAAAATTGAAGAAAAGAATTAAAAATTAAAGAAATAAATTTAAGATTAAAGAATTAAATTGAAATTTTGAGAAAATAGTTGATTATTGCAAGAAAAATTACAAAATGACTAAAATAATTCAATATTAAAAAAAATAATTGACAAATGACTGATTAAAATTTAGATAATTAAATCCTAAACCAATTGAATGAGTTGTTATTTGCATCAAAGAAAGTTTTGATTAAAAGATGCAGTAATTTATATTGATATTGAGAAAAATACTTGAAAATCTTACAAATAAATTGAAAAAAATTGAATAATGTAAAATTAGAGAAAATAATTAAAAATTGAAAAAAAAATTAAAAATTAAAAATTGAGATCAGTAATTTAAAATTGAAAAAAATAATTAAAATTTGAGAAAATAATTGAAAAAATTACATAATATATTTTTAATAAAGGAAAGTTAAAGAAAATTTTAAAAAAATACTTAAAACTTTCAGAAGTTTATTGAAAAAAAAAAAGAAAATAATTAAAAATTAGAGAAAATAAATGAAAAAAGATAATCATCTTTTAAAATTGAAGAGAATAATTTTGAATTAAAGAGAATTAATTAAAAACTTTTCGGCAATTATGATAATGAACGAAAGTTATTGAAAATTGAAGTGAATAATATAAATAATTGAAAATTAAATTAAATGATTGAAATGTCAAATAGATAGTTAAAAATTTGGAAATTCTAAAACAAATGAAAAAAATTGAAAATTGAAGTAAATAAATTTTGGAAAATAATTGAAAAATGATTTTAAAATTTGAAACTTGAAGGAAATATTTGAAATATGATACAAACAATGATAAATTGTAAAAATTAAATGACATTTAAGTGAAATAATTTAAAAAATTACAGAATTTAAAAGAAAAAAAAATAATTGAAATTTGAGAAAAATTTATTAAGATCTTAGAAAGTTATTTAAAAAAATGAGAATAACTAAAAATTGGAGAAAAGAATTGAAAAAAGATACAAATAATTGAAATTTGCGATAATTAATAAAATTTTTTGGAAAATATGAAAACAAATGAAAGTAATTAAAAATTGAAGAAAATAATTGAAATTTTAGGAAAATACTTAAAAATCTTAGAAAATAATTTTAGAAAATGAGAATAATAATAACAATCGTGAAAAATAATTGAAAAATGATAAAAATGATTCAAAATTGAAAAAAATAATTAAACTATGCTGCAAATAATTTAAGATTGAGAAAAAAAATTGAAATATGATGAGAATAATTTAAATCCAAAAAATTGATAAAAGTAAATAAAATTTGAGATAAATAATTGAAAAAGTCATAGAATATATGTTTAAAAAAAGAAAATAATTACAAAATTATTAAAAAAAATTTAATTAAAGAGTATAATTAAAAAACCGCAGAAATAATTGAAAATTGATAAACATAATTGAAATCTCAGATAAATAATTGAAATTTTAAAAATTATGCCAAAACAATTAAAATAATAAGAAATTAAAAAAAAATAATTGAAAAATAATAGTTGATCGAACTTCCAAGTTAATTTTAATTTATTAAAGTTTTTGGAAATTGTGAAAAAAATGAAAATTATTGAAATTTGAGAAAAATACTTAAAAATCTTAAAAAATAATTTTACAAAATGAGAATAATAATTTAAAATTGAGGGAAATAATTGAAAATTAATTAAAAGATGAAGAAAATAATTGAAAAATGATAAAAAGAAATGAATATTGAAATGAATTAAAAAAGATATTTAAAAAATGAGAATAATTAAAAATTTGGGGAAAATAATTGAAAATTAATTTTAAAATTAAAAACTTAAGAAAATAATTGAAATTTGAGAAAAATGCTTAAAAATCTTAAAAAATGTTTTTACAAAATGAGAATAATAATTAAAAATTGAGGGAAATAATTGAAAGATGGTAAAAATAATTGACAATTTAAAAAATAATTGAAATATGATAAAAATAATTAAAATTTCAGATAAATTTTATTGAAAACTATGCTAAAAGAATTAAAATAATTAAAAATTAAAGAAAATAATAAAAAAATTGCAGAATTTATTTTTAAGCAACAGAAAATAATTGAAAAATCGTTTAAAAAGTTGCAATTTAAAGACACTAATCTAAATTTGAGTTAAAAACTAAAAATTTAGGAAACTAATTGAAAAATAATTATAATAATTAAAAGATGGAGAAAATAATTGCAAAAAAATAAAAAGAAATGAAAAGTGAACAAAATAATTGAAAATCGAGAAATATATTTGAAAGTTCAGGAAATTGATCAAAGATTGAAAATAATAATTGCAAAATGACAAAAATAATGGTAAATTATAAAAATTAATTTTAATTTACAATGAATAATATAGAAATTAGGAATAAATAATTAAATTGATTTTATGTCAAGGGAAAAATAATTAAAATTGAAAAAGTGATTGAAAAATCTAAACAATAATTTAAATTTAAGAATGTAAATTTAAGATTTAGGGAAACAATCTAAAAATAATTAAAAGCTGCAGAAAATAATTGAAAAACTTTCCTCTATACATTTTTGAAAAGCATGAAAAATAAAAAAAAATAAGCCAAAGAGCAACAGAAAAGCTTGAAAAATGTGTAAAGACAAAATTTATAAAAAAAAACTTATTTTTTTGTTAATACCTTTAAAAAATCGTAAAAATTCAACGTCAACAAAATGTTATAAAAATAGAAAAAAGTACGTGTCTCTTTATTTTTCGAGCAGATAAATATACTTTCATGTGAATTTAAATCTCGATGTCTGCATGATTTGAAATGGATTCAGTCCTATTTTATTTAACTTGAGAACATTTTCAAATTCTCATTTTAAAATTTAAAAATTTTTAATTTTAAATATAAATTTGATTTTCAGGATATTGTGAAATGTCTAAATAAGAACAAATGTCTTTCGTATTTGGTGGTTGACGAGGCGCATTGTTTGAGCCAATGGGGCCACGATTTTAGACCAAGTTACCGACAACTTTCCTTTTTTCGCGAAACTTTTCCCGAAATACCTGTTGTCGCCTTAACAGCAACTGCAACAAATGAGGTAATTGTTTAATTTGACAAACTAGAAAAAAATTAAAAAATATAATCCTTTCTTTGTTTCTAAAAAATATAGAATTTAATATTTTTTAAAAAAAAATTTCTAGGTAGTAAAAGACATTACCTCATCGCTCAATATGAAGAATCCATTGATGATTTCAACGCCAATTTTTCGCTCGAATCTTTATTACGACGTTTGGTTTATAGACACTATTAAATTTCCTAAAAAGCATTTGAAAGACTTCATTGTTGAGTGTCTTGGCGCTGTCGACGAAACAAAGCCGGTATACAAATCTCGTTATCAATTTTAAATCCCTTCAAGACAATTTTCAAAAATGAAAAACATTATTTTTTTTATTATTCTTTGATATAATTTAATTTTATTACACAGTTTAATTGTAATTTTCTGTTTGAAAATGCTTTTAGGAACAAAAAAATTGTGGAATTGTTTACTGTCGCAGAAAAGAAGACACGAATACAATCGCGGAAGCACTATCTCTTCTTGGAGTTCCGACTCTTGCTTATCACGCAGGTAAAAATTTATTTAACTGTTGGATAAAATAGACATTTTAATTATTTTTTAAATGTAAAAATTGTTTTTTTTTTAGGACTGAAGAGTAAGGAGAGAGAAACGGTTCAGGATAAATGGACTTCGGGCGAAGTTCCGGTAATTGCAGCGACTTGTAGTTTTGGAATGGGAGTCGATAAAGGACCCGTCAGGTTTGTTAAATAAATAATAATTAAATAAGGTGAAAAAATTCATGAAAAAGATATTATATACAATAGTTAACAAGTTTCTTTTATACATTTTAAAAATTATAAAATACAATAATAAATATAAAAAATCGGCAAATACTATTTATCTAATAAGAAGAAATAAATATTTTAAATATAATATTTATAAATCAATTAATATAAATAAAATAAATATTTATTTAGGACAAAATTTATAATATTTTAGAATTAAAAAGAATTGCAAAAAATAATTGAAATTAAACAAAATAATTGCAAATTTTGCAAATTGGAAAAAAATTGAAATCAATTAAAAATTGGGGAAAGTAATTTAAACAATCATAAAAATGTTTTAAACATGAAGAAAATAATTCAAATTTGAGAAAAATACTTGAGAATCTTAAAAGTGTAAATTAAAACAAAATTGAATAATGAAAAATTAGAGAAAATAATTGAAAATTGAAAAAACATTGTTAAAAATTGAGATAAATAAATTAAAATTAAAAAAAAATAATTAAAATTTGAGAAAATAATTAAACAAATTACATAAAATATTTTAAATAAAGGAAAGTTAAACAAAATTTGAGAAAAATACCTAAAACTTTCAGAAGTTCATTGAAATAAAAGAAAATAATTAAAAATTAGAGAAAAGAAAAAGAATGAGAAAAAGAACGAAAGTAATTGAAAGTTGAAGAAAATAATATAAAAAAAAATAATATAAATAATGAAATAATTGAAAAGTCAGATAAATAGTTAAAAATTCTTGAAATAACGAAACAAATGTAAAGAATTTAAAATTGAAGGAAATATATTTTGGAAAATAATTGAAAATGTTTTTAAATTAAAAAACTTGACGAAAATAAATAAAATATGATACAAACAATTATAAGTTGTAAAAAATAAATGCCATTTAAGTGTGATAATTAAAAAAACTACAGAATTTTTTTAAATTAAGAAAAATTAATTGAAATTTTAGAAAAATAATTAAAAATCTTTAAAAGTAATTTTAGAAAATGAAAATAATAATTAACAATCGAGGAAAATAATTGAAAAATAATAAAAATTATTCAAAATTGAAATAAATAAATGAAATTTGAAATATGTAATTAAAGAAATACAGCATTTTTTATAAATTAGAAATAATAATAAAAATAATATTATAATAACAATAATTATAATAAAAAAAAATAATTAAAATTTAAAAGAAATAATTTAAACAAATTAAAGAATTTTTTTGATGTTAAAAAAAAGTAATTAAAATTTCAGGATAATACTTGCAATTCTTAGTAATTCATTAAAAAAAAAATAAAATAATTAAAAGTTAAAGAAAAGAATTGAAAAAAACTAAAATAAATTAAAATTTAAGATAATTAGTACAATTTTTTTTGGAATTTATGAAAATAACTGAAAATAATTAAAAATTAAAGAAATTAATTGAAATATGATTTTAAAATTTGGAACTTGAAAAAAATAATTTAAGTATAACACAAACAATAAGTTGTAAAAAATATTGTCATTTGAGTGAAATAATTAAAAAAATTACAGAATTTTTGTTTGAAATAAAAAAAAATAATTGAAATTTCACGAAAATCTAGATGAAGATCTTAGAAATTAATTGAAAAAAATGACAATAACTACAAATTAGAAAAAAAAATTAAAGAAGGCTACAAACAATTGAAAATTACGAAAATTCATTAAAAAATTTGGCAATTATGAAAACAAATGAAAATAATTAGAAATTAAAGAATTATTCTCATTTTTTCAATTAATTGCATAAATTTTCAATTATTTTTCTCAAATTTTAATTATTCTTCTTAAAAAAAAAAAAAATCGACAATTATTTCAATTATTTATTTCAAAATTTCATTTATTTATTGAATTTATCATTGTTTTTATCATATTTCAATTATTTTCCTCAATTTTTAATTATTCTCGTTTTTTAAATGATTTTTCTAAATTTTCTGTTACTATCTCAAATAAAGATTGATGTCTTCAATTTTCAATTTTTTAAATGATTTATTTTTGTATAATTATTTTCATCTTATTTCAATTACTTTTTCAATTTTAAACTATTTTTATCATGTTTAATTATTTCCCTCAATTTTTAATTATTATTCTCATTGTAAAATTATCTTTTAAGATTTTTAAATATTTTTTTTCAAATTTCAATTATTTTTTTTAATTTTTAATTATATTCATTTTTTTTCATAATTTCCAAAAAATTTATTTATTCGCTTAAATTTTAATTATCTTTAGCTTTCTTCAATTCTTTTCTTCAATTTTCAATCACTTTTCATTTTTTTCAATTAATTTCTCAGATTTTCAAGCATTTTTCTCAAATTATAATTATTACTTTTTTTCAATTACAAAATTCTGCAACTTTTACAATTATTTATTTCAAATTTCATTCATTTTTTAAACTTATCATTATTTTTATCATATTTCTAATATTTTCTTAAGTTCCAAATTTTAAAATCTTTTGTCAATTATTTTCTCCAAACATATTTTTTTAAGTTTCTTATTATTTTCTTCAATTTTCAATTTTTTATATAATTTTTCAATCTTTTTGTTTTGCTTAAAAATAAATTCTGTAGTTACCTTTTCTATTATTTTCTCCAATTTCTAATTATTTTCATTCTTTTGGCATAATTTTCAATAAAAATTTCTATTTTTTATCTGAAATTTTAATAATTTTAATGTTATTTCAATTATTTTAAAATTTTTTAATTATTTTCATATTATTTCAATCATTTTTCTAGAATTTTCCTTAACTTTCTTTTATTTAAATCCATATATTATGTAATTTTTTCCATTATTTTCTTAAAATTTTTATTATTTGGTTCAATTTTAAATTATTTTTATTATTTGGTCATTTGGCACTTTCTTGAATTGTTAATTATTTTCATTACTTCTGCATTAATCAATCATTTTTTTTCATTTTCCAATTACTTTCTCCAATTTTTCACTGTTCTAATTTTTTTTCAATTTATTTCTAAGATTTTCAAGTATTTTAATCAAATTTAAATTAATTTCTTCAATTTTAAAACATTTCTATTATTTTTTAAATTACTTTCGCCTATTTTTAATTATTTTTATTATTTTTTTTTTTCATTCAATTTGCCAAATTTGCAATTCTTTTTAGTTATAAAATTTCATAAATTTAGTCGTTTGTAAATAAAACTTATTTTGTCTATTTTTAAATATTAGATTGAAAATATTTATAATTGTTGATAACATAAGGTGTAAAATTTAATTATGCGCCAGCGCTTTTTGTTTAATCTAGTTCTTTAATGACTTAATTTTTTTTTTACTAGATTCGTCGTTCATTGGACGGTTCCACAGTCAATTTCTGCATATTATCAGGAATCAGGGAGAGCCGGACGTGATGGAAAACCTGCCTTTTGTCGTGTTTATTTTAGTCAAGAAGAATGCAACATTATTTCCTTTCTCATTAAAAATGCAAAGGGAGAATTTTCCACATTGCCTCCCGATGTAGCTAAACACAAATGGAACAATTTTGAAAAAGCAGTTTCTTATTGTATGGACGTTAAGTAAGTTTCTTTCATTTTCTAAATTCATAAACTGTTTTATTTTATTCCAGTTTTTTCCTAAATTTCAATATAATTCTAAATTCTATATTTTTCAGATGTCGTCATGGAGTTTTTTCCAAATATTTCGGTGACTCGGTGCCGTCTTGCAAAAATTTGTGCGACGTTTGTAAGGAAAAAGACGCCGTCAAGGGACGATTAACGGAATTAGAATTTTCTCACACTAAAACGAAAAATCGTGAAAAAAATGACGACAATTTTGGCCTCGTGAAATTCGAGAAGGACTTGTTTGACAATGATTTGGAACAATTCGAATTTATGGCGGAAAAAAAAGAGGAGGATAGAAAGAAAGCGGAAAAGGAGTTTATCGAACGTCAATTCGCCCTTAGACGTGGTCAAGAAAGTCACGAGAAGGTATTTTTTTGGTTTTTTAAATAAAAATACAGGGTTGCTACGGTCCGGGAAAACCTGGGAAATCTGGAATTGTCATGGAGTAATTTTGTAGTCAGGAAAAACCTGGAAAAATCAGGGAATTTTATAAAATATTGTTTTAAAAAATTAATTTATTTTTATTTATTAATTAATTAATTAATTAAATTAATTTTCTCTTTTTGTGATTTCAATGAGTGAATTTTCATTCGAGCTAATTGTAAGTTTATTTATTTATTTATTTAATGTATAATACACGGGTGTAGAAAACCCATTAAAGTAATAATAAAAATTTTAAATATAACGAGTGAGAATAAAGTTAAAAATTGCTGAATTGTCAGTGACTTTTACTTGATTGATCAATAGAAAATAACTGAAATTTTTAATGTTGTTACTGAAATTCAGTTTTCAATTGACAATTTATTATTATTCTTCAAATTTTTAATTATTTGCTAGTTTTTAAACTTATTTTGTTTTAATGTGGAATATTCTGTCCATTTTTCGAATTATTCTTTCAAAGTCAATTATTTTCCTTAAAATTTAATTATTTACGTCACTTTGAAATTCTTCCTCCAATTATCAATTATTATCTTAAAACTTCAATTTAATTCTTTAATTTTCAATTTATTTCTTTAATATTAATTATTTTCTTCAATTTTTAAATATATTTATCGATTTTCGATTAATTCTTCAATATTCAATAATTCTGGGAATTTTGCCGTCATTTTTTTAAATTGTAAAAAATAGTTTTGAAATTACAAATCAAATCTACAATTCTAGAACTATTTTCTTCAATTCTCAATTATTTTCTTCAAAATTCAATTCAATTTTTCCATTTTCAATTATTTTCCCCAATTTTTAAAAATTCTCGACATTTTTCAATTATTTTTTCAATTATAAATAAGTTTCTTTAATTCTAAATTCAATTGTTCAGATGTTTTCTTTAACTCTCAATTTTTTTCAAAATTCAATTCCATTTTTCAGTTTCAATTATTTTCTTCTATATATAATAATTCTCGGCTATTTTCAATTACTTTTTCCAATTTTTAATTATATTCTTTAAATTTCAATTCCATTCTTCAATTTGCAATTATTTTCTTCAAATTTGAATTGTCTTCTTCAATTTGAATTACTTTTTCTAGATTTTCAATCTAGTTGTTCAAATTGCAATTTATAATTATACTTTAACTTTTCGAATTACTTTGTTCTGTTGTCGATTATTCTCGACAGTTTACGATTTTTTTCAGTTGTTAATTATTTTCCTCAGTTTTTAATTATTTTCTTTAATATTTAATTATTTTCGTCCTTTTGCAATTTTTTTGAATTATCAATTAATTTTCTAAAATTTCCATTTAATACTTTAATTTTCAATTTATTTTTTCATTTTTTAGTTATTTCTCTGAAGACTCAATTAATTTTTTTTATTTTCAATTAGTTTTTTAATATTAAAAAATTCTTGGCTTTTTTCAATCATAATAATTCTTTAAAAATTTAATTAAATTGTTCAATTCTAGAACTATTTTCTTCAATTCTCAATTATTTTCTTCAAATTTCAATTCCATTTTTCAATTGTCAATTATTTTCTTTAATATTAAAAAAATATTGCCTTTTTTCAATTATTTTTTTCGATTATCCATAAGTTTCTTTAATTTTAAGTTCAATTGTTCAATTATTTACGTCAATTATAATTTTGTTTTAAAATTCAATCCCCTTTTTTCAATTTTCAACAATTTTCTTCTTATATTTAATAATTCTTGGCTATTTAAAATTACTATTTTAATTTTTCAATTATATTCTTTAAATTTCAATTCTATTCTTTACTTTCTGAATTATTTGCTTCAGTTTTCAATTATTTTCTTCAATTTTTAAATATATTTATCGATTTTCGATTAATTCTTCAATATTCAATAATTCTCGGAATTTTGCAGTTATTTTTTTAAATTGTAAAAAAAGTTTTAAAATTACAAATCAAATCTACAATTCTACAACTATTTTCTTCAATTCTCAACTATTTTCTTTAAAATTCAATTCAATTTTTCCATTTTCAATTATTTTCCTCAATATTAAAAAATTGTCGACATTTTTCAATTATTTTTTCAATTATCAATAAGTTCCTTTAATTCTAAATTAAATTGTTCAGATGTTTCTTCAACTAACAACATTTTTTCAAAATTTATTTCCATTTTTCAGTTTTAATTATTTTTTTCTATATTGTATAATTCTATTTTTTTTTTAATTATCAATTAATTTTTTTAAATTTCCATTTAATACTTTAATTTTCAATTTATTTCTTCATTTTTTAGTTATTTTCCCGAATTCTCAATTATTTTCTTCAAATTTCAATTCTATTTTGCATTTGTCAATTATTTTCTTTAATATTAAAAAATTATTGCCTTTTTTCAATTATTTTTTTCGATTATCACTAATTTTCTTTAATTTTAAATTCAATTGATCAACTATTTTCTTCAATTTTCATTTTTTTTTAAATTTCAATTCCTTTTTTCTGTTTACAAATATTTTCTTCTACATTTAATAATTCTTGGCTTTTTAAAATTACTATTTTAAATTTTTAATTATATTCTATAAATTTCAATTCTATTCTTTAATTATTGAATTATTTGCCTCAATTTTCAATTATTTTCTTCATTTTTCAATCATTTTCTTCAATTTTAATTATTTTTAGCAACTTTTATTTATGAAATACAGTTTTTTAATTTGTAATTATTTCCAACAATTACTCCTATAATTTTCTTTATTTTTCAATTTTCAATTATTTTCTTTAAATTTAATATTTCTTCTTTAATTTTTCCAATTATACTTTTTAGTTGTTTATTAATCTAGTCATTTTTTGAATTTAGTTTTCAATTGTCAATTATTTTTGTCATTTTGCACATATGTTGTTTAATTTTTCAATTATTCTCGTCATTTTTCAATTATTTCTTTCAATTATTAATTATTTTCCTCAATTTTCAATGATTTCCTACAATTTTTTCAGTTTTTGAATATTCTCTTAAAAATTTTAAATTACTCTTTATTTTTTTTCAATTATTTGGTCGATTCTGTATTAATCTAGCTACTTTCGCCATTTTGTTTTCAATTGTCAATTAATTTCGTTATTTTGTAATTTTTTTTCAATTCTCGATTATTTTTTTCAAATTTTAATTTGAGTCTTAAATTTTTAATGTATTTCTTCTATTTTTTATTATTTTTTTCTATTTTTATTATTTTTTTCAATTTTTAATTATTTTCTTGAATTTTAATGATTTTTTTTCGTTTTTTAATCCAGTAGTTTAATTTGCAATTGACTCCAACAGTTATTCCTATAATTTTCTTAATTTTTAAATTTGCAATTATTTTCTTTAAATTTAATATTTTTTCTTTAATTTTTCCAATTATACTTTTTAGTTGTCTGTTAATCTAGTAATTCTTCGAATTAAGTTTTCAACTGTCAATTATTTTTTCATTTTGCAGATATGTTGTTTAATTTTTCAATTATTTTCGTCAGTTTTCAATTATTTCTTTCAATTATTAATTACTTTCCTCAATTTACAATAATTTCCTACAATTTTTTCAGTTTTTGAATATTCTCTTAAAATTTTTAAATTATTCTTTTTTTTCAATTATTTGGTCGATTCTGTATTAATCTAGCTACTTTCGTCATTTTGTTTTCAATTGTCAATTAATTTCGTCATTTTGTAATTTTTTTTCAATTCTCGATTATTTTTTCAAATTTTAATTTAAGTCTTAAATTTTCTATATATTTCTACTATTTTTTATTATTTTCTTCTATTTTTATTGTTATCTTCAATTTTTAATTATTTTCTTGAATTTTAATGATTTTTTTCGCTTTTCAATCCAATTATATTTAATTTGCAATTATTTCCAACAGTTATTCCTATAACTTTCTTAATTTCACAATTTTTATTTTAATATTTATTATTTAATTTCTTCTATTATTTTTTTCAATTGTGCAATTATGTAACCATTTTACGTTTTTTGTTTTCAATTGTTAATTATTTTCATCATTTTGTAATTTTTTGTAACTATTGATTATTTTTTCAAATTTCAATTTATTTCTTCTATTTTTTTATTAGCTTCTTCAATTTCAATGATTTTTTTAGATTTTCAATCCAGTTATTTAATTTTCAATTATTTCCAACAGTTATTCCTGTAATTTTTTAATTTTTCAAATTTTTTGTTTAAATTCAATGTTTATTGTTTAAATTATTTTTTTCAATTGTGTAATTATCTTGACATTTTTCAAATTTTGTTTTCAATTGTCAATTACTTTTGTCATTTTTCAGATATTTTCTTCAATTTTGTAATTATTGTCGTAATTTTCATCATTTATATTTGCAGAAATATATAGTTGTAAATTATCTACAAGAATGGAAAGTTTCTCGATCGCCTGGGCACTCGTTAATATTGTTAATTTAAAATAAATCTAATAACTAATTGGTTCAAATTATATACAGTTTAATTTTGTTAAGTAATAACAATATTAACGTTTTATTATTAATTTAATCCAATTATTTTATATTTTTTTACTGCAATAAGCTAAACAATTATAAAAACAATTTTATATTTGTTCATGGAATTTTAAGAAAAATAGTCTGGAAAACCTGGAAAAGTCATGGAATTTTAAAAGCATAGCAATCCTGAAATAATCGATTAAACAAAAAATAAATAAAATTACCAGAAATATTACTTTTTTCAGGATAAAAGAGAGCAGGAAGAAGCTAAATATTCTTATGTTTTGTCTGCGGAATTTACGTCGAAAAAAATTAAAGGCCTGAGTGTAAAGGTAAAAAAGAATTTAATTTAAATACAAAGACCAAAGAAATGACAAAATTTCAATTTTTTTTCAGACCAGAGAAGCTTGCTACGATCAACTTTACGAGGTTGTGTCGAAAAATTGCCGAATATTCGAGGAAAAACGATCCACAGAAGAAATTAGAAATTTAGCTCTTCAATTGGAATACAAAAATCTCTGCAATTCTCGATTAGTGAATGCTTATAAACTCAATATGCACAAGTTGGTAAGTATCAATTTAATTAATCAATTTTATTATCTAAAAATTAATAATACCATTATTATAAAATTTTCAGACGTCTGCGATACGAAAGTGCAACGAGAACAATTCTCGCCACGAATGTCTGGTATTTAACGACTCGAAAAACACAAAAATGGAATCAGAAATGAAGAAATTCGAGGATTCGATTTCCAGTTTTGAAAATCAAAAGTTTGACGGCTTTAAATCCGCTCTAGAAATTCGCAATTCGTCGCAAGAGAAAATTGAAAATTCAAAAAAGTCAGACGAGTCGAGCTCAAAGTCAGAAGGCGAGCTTTTTGACCGAAATTCATTGCCCGATCTCAATAGTCTCGAGTGTCTGAAAAATATTCAATTTGACGGATTTAAATCGGCACTGCAAATAATTAAAACCCAAGAGGCCGAATTGGAGAAAAAAAAAGCCGAGGAATCGCGCAACAAAAAAGTTGAAGAAACGAGACGAGCGGAAAAAAGAAAAAATCCTGATGTGGATATTCGGAAAAAAGAGAAGAAAAAGATCTCAAGAGACGAGCTTTTTAACTGTGAACCGAAAGAATCGCCGATTAAGAAAAACGAGAGTTTTAGATCTGCTTTAACTATTGCAAAAACTGGGAAAATTGACGAAAAAGTTGGTGCTTTGAAGAAGGAGGCAAATAGTCAGAAACGTGTTTTAAAAATCGAGAAAAATGAAACAAAAACGGCAAAGACGAGCAAAAATTACAAAAAGGACGTGGACGTTGCTTTGCATTGGAAAATTTCAGAAATAGCGAAGAAAAATCTGCAGGAATATTTTCCATCGCCCGATATACCAGACAGTGAGACTTTTAAGTTAATTTGCCGAAAAATGGTCCATCAATTACTCGCGAAACGAATGTCAGGTGAGAATTTTTATTTTAAAAAATATATCCATTTCTCAAAACGTGACAAATTTTTGTATCAATTGATAAACTTGTGTACAAATTTTCAGACGAGAAAGACATAAGGATTTTCGTGAAGAAGAATTTAGCTTTTTTCAAGTCAAAGCTAGTAAGCAGAGCTTAAATTAAGCTTTTGCAAATCTTTTGGGAATTTTTGATTTACGAATGTAAAACAGAATCAAGTTCCTAATTCATCACTACTATATTTATTAATTATTTTTTTATACATGTTTGTTTCTTTGTAGGATTTAATTATGAACGTTAAGATAAGATAGATATATAATATAAATCGTCACTATTCATCGACTCTTTATACGAAACATGTAAGTAAATAAGATTTCTGTGATTATTTCGTTCGAGTAATTTAACGTTAAAATACAAATTAATTATTTTCAATATATATATATTATAACAGAGCAATTAATGAAGAATTTAAAGTAAATTGGTTAGTTTTAATTTCATTGGATCACAGACTTTGTTGATTAAAATTTTGTTCAATTTAAGTTTAATTAACCCTTTGCTGTTTCTGTTTTCCTGAATTTTTCGAGGGATTAAAATTTAAAGAATATTCTTAAAAATTGAAAATAAAAAATAATTGAAAAAAGCTGAGAATTAATTAATATAAAGGAAAACAATTGAAAAAAAGGAGTGGAAATGAAAATTAAAGAAAATGATAATACAATTGTATTTAAAATTAAAGAAACTTAATGATAATTGAAAAGAATAATAGAAAAAGGTGATCATTTTTTAATATTGAGGAAAATAATTGAAAAGTGGAATTTAAATTTGAAGAAAAAAAACTGAGAATTGATGAGAATAGTTCTAGAATTGAATAATTGGACTAAGAATCTAAAACAATTTTTTGAGTGCAAAAATAATTGAAAAAATGCAGAAAATAATGGAAAATTGGGGAATTAATTGAAAATTGATAAACAAAATTGAAAATTAAAGAAAATATTTGAGAATTGGAGAAAGTAATTAAAAATTGAAGAAAAAAGTTGTAAATTAAATAATTAAATCGAAATTTCAAGATAATAATTGATAATTAGGTCGTTTCCATTTCAATTCAGACATTTAGATTTTAATTCTGTAAGATTTTTTTTAGTTTAGATTTTATTTTTAGAATTTTGATAAACAAAATAATTTATAGTATAATCATAAATTTTCTAGAGTTTTTTTTTAGAATTTTAAATGTTCTAGAATTCACTTTAGAAACTAAAAAATTATAGAGAAAATATCTATATAAAATACTTTGGAACTTGTTAATAAATAAATATTTGAAATTTATTCTAAATTTATGAAATTTATTTGAAATTTATGAAAAAATCTAGAAACATATCTAAAATTATCTAGAATTTATTTTGATTCGATAAAATTCAATAGAAAATTCAACATATTTTGGAATTTATTATGCTAGTATGTATTATAATAAATTTAAAATTGTTTGGAGTTTATTTTATAACTAGCAAAATTAAACGCGATTAGTTTTTCATGCATTTTAAAAATTATAAAATACAATAATAAATATAAAAAATCGGTAAATACTATTTATTTAATAAAAAGAAATAAATATATTAAATATTATATTTAAAAATCAATTAATATAAATAAAATAAATATTTATTTAGGACAAAATTTATAATATTTTATAATTAAAAATAATTGTAAAAAATAATTGCAAATTAATTGAAAAAAAAATGAAATCAATTAAAAATTGGGGAAAGTAATTTAAACAATCATAAAAATGTTTTAATCGTAAAGAAAATAATTAAAATTTGAGAAAAATACTTAAGAATCTTAAAAGTAAATTAAAACAAAATTAAATAATGAAAAATTAGAGAAAATAATTGAAAATTGAAAAAACATGGTTAGAAATTGATATAAATAAATTAAAATTAAAAAAAATAATTAAAATTGGAGAAAATAACACAAAAACAAATTACATAAAATATTTTAAATAACGGAAAGTTAAACAAAATTTGAGAAAAATACTTAAAACTTTCAGAGTTTATTGAAAGAAAAGAAAATAATTAAAAATTAGAGAAAATAAATGAAAAAAGATAAAAATAATTTAAAATTGAACAGAACAAGTTTTAACTAAAGAGAAATAAGTAAAAACTTTTTGTCAATTATAAAAAAGAACAAGAAAAAGAACGAAAGTAATTGAAAATTGAAGAAAATAATATAAAAAATAATATAAATAATGAAAGAATTGAAAAATCAGATAAATAGTTAACAATTTTTTAAATTATGTAACAAATGTAAAGAATTAAAAATTGAAGAAAATAAATTTTGGAAAATAATTGAAAAATGTTTTTAAATTTTAAAACTTGAAGAAAATAATTAAAATATGATACAAACAGTGATAAGTTGTAAAAAATAAATGACATTTAAGTGTGATAATTTAAAAAACTACAGAATTTTTTTAATTAAAGAAAAAATAATTGAAATTTGAAATAAATAAATGAAGATCTTAGAAATCAATTAAAAAAAAAGAAAATAACTAGAAATTGGAGAAAAGAATTAAAGAAATAAGCTAAAAGTAATTGAAATTTACGATAACTAATAAACAAATTTTGAAATTATGAAAACAAATAAAAATAATTAAAAATTGAAGAAAACAATTGAAATTTTAGAAAAATTCTTAAAAATCTTAGAAAATAATTTTATAAAATAAGAATAACTAAAAATTGGAGAAAAGACTGGAAGAACGCTAAAAATAATTGAAATTTACGATAATTAATAAAAAATTTTGGAAATTATGAAAACAAATAAAAGTAATTAAAGATTGAAGAAAATAATAGAAATTTTAGGAAAATACTTTAAAAAAATTTAGGAATTAATTTTATAAAATGAGAAAAACTAAAAATTGGAGAAAAGTCTGGAAGAAAGCTAAAAAGAATTGAAATTTACGATAATTATTAAAAAAAAAAAAATTTGAAATTCTGATAACAAATGAAAATAATTAGAAATTGAAAAAAATATTTGAATTTTCAGAAAAAATACTTAAAAATCTTAGGAAATAAATTTAGAAAAAGAGAATAATAATTAACAATCGAGAAAAATAATTGAAATATGATAAAATTAATTCAAAATTGAAAAAAATAATTGGAATATGCTGAAAATAATTTAAGATTGAGGAAGAAAATTGAATTATGATGAAAATAATTTAAATATGAAAAATTGAAAATATTCAATAAAATTTCAGAGAAATAACTGAAAAAATCATAGACTATATGTTTAGAAAAAAATAATGATTACAAAATTACTTAAAAAATTTTAATTCAAGAGAATAATTAAAAAATTGCAGAAATAACGATAATTGATGAGAATAATTGCAATATCGGATAAATAATTGAAATTTTTAAAAGTAATGACAAAATAATGAATATAATTATAAATTGATAAAAATCAAGAAAAATTGCAGAATTTATTTTTAAGCATAAGAAAATAATTAAAAAATCGTTATATAATGGAAAATTGATGACAATAATCTAAATTTGAGATTATTTACTGAAAATTTAGGAAATTAATTGCATGTGAATATATTTTAAACTTCCTCAAAAACCATAATAAATTTTTGAAGCATTTTTCGAAACTTTTTTTTTACACGAATGACAATTAAAAACCAGCACAACAAAATAAAATAACAGGGAATAACTTCACTCTGGATTTTAAAACGTGGACAGAAAAAGATGAATAAATATAAATACATACTAACTAACTTCAGGAGTTTACGAAGATTATTATTATTTAATAATTAATATTAATTGTTCTTGAATTTATTAAAGAATACATTTTTTTTTTAAATTAATTCAAAGATCAAAGGAATTATGAAATTTGAGCTAAAATCTAAAAATTCGTAAATTTTTTTTTCTTTCTTTTAAAACTTAGATTTTTTAATGTAAAAATGTGTCTTTTAATTTAAAAAAAGTTTTAAAAATAATTAAAAAATATGAAAAAATTGTTTTTATTCGAAAAAATTTTTTTTGGACATTATTTAGTAGTTTTTAGATAAAAATGCTCGTATTTTACAATTAAAAAGTATTTTAAAAATAATGGAATAAATATTAAGAAGTAAAAGTATTTAAAAAAAAAGATTTTTGCAGTTTTTTGAAAAAAATGTCTGAGGGTTCACGAACGAGCGAGGAGGTCCTCGGAATATTGCGTCCTCGGCAAATATTCAATTATTTCGGAGAGGATGATTCAGACGAAGAGGTAGATGCTGTTGAGGACCACAACAGCGATTTATCCGCGTATGTTAGTCAAAACATCCGTTATCTTTTAAACATTGAAGAGAAAGAAAATTTAAATCTAATCTCTCAAAAAATGTCAAAAAGAAAGTGATGCCACTTTTGTCCGACCAAAAAAGACCGAAAAACCAATTATTTTTGCTCGAAATGCGCCAAACCAACTTGCGACGATCATAGAAAACCATTTTTTTTAAGAAAATAAAATTTACTATTTTTTTTTTTGTGAAAGGCACACTCTTCAGCCTTAATTACCTTTTTTAAACTTTTCGATATCTCAATTTGGCTCAAAGTTATGATTTTGAAGTAGCAATTTTTCAGGAGTTAAGTCTATTTTTTAATAATAATAATAAATAAAAAATTTTTTTTTTAAAAAACGTAATTGTTACTTCAACTAGAAGAATTGATGATGATCTATGAATTTTTTCAATTTTTTTTAACATTTTTTCTACCCAGTAAGAAGAAGAGAATTAAAAAATATTAAAATTTTTTAATATTTTTGAATACGTTTTTTGTCCAATACATTTGTATCCGACGATAAGATCTACTTTTATTGAAAGATCAATTCTTACTAAAACACGTTTCTAAATATTTTTCAATCCAAATGAATTAATTTATAAAAAAAAAAATAAAATTAATATTTTGTAATACCCACAGTTAACATTTATTGAATCCAAATTAATCCCTTTATAATGAAAATAAAAGAAAAGTAAAATGAATATTTTAGAATGCTCGCAGTGCAGATTTATTGAATCCAATCAATTCCTTTATAATAGAAAAAATAAAATTAGTAGTTTTGAATACCCGCATTTAAAATTTATTTAATCCAAATGAATCCCTTTATAATGAAAATAAAAGAAAGTTAAAACGAATATTTTAGAATACCCGCAGTACAGATTTATTAAATCCAAATGAATCCCTTTATAATTTATAAAATAAAATTAATATTTTTTAATACCCGCACTTAAAATTTATTCAATCCAAATTAATCTCTTTATAATAAAAATATAAAATGCATGTTTTCGAATACCCACAGTTGAGATTTATTTATTCCAAATGATTCCCTTTATAAATGAAATAATAAAATGAGTAATTTTTATATCACATATTAGTTCAGATTTACTTAATCCAAACAAATCCCTTTATAATAAAAAACAATATTAATTTTATATTTCTTTTAATATTAATATTAATATAGAAAGTGTGTGTCTTCGAAAATATTTATTTTATTTTTATTCTACTTTCATTATAACGAGATTTATTTGAATTAAATGAATAAGATTTATACACACCATATATTTAGGCAATTTTTTTGACATTATTTAGGATACAAAATTATGTTAGGATAGGAAAAATAAAACAAAAAAATTTATGGATTTTAAAATTTTTACTTTTTTAAAAAATAAAAACTTTTTAAAATTCTCACGTAATTAAGTTCAGAATTTTAAAAAAGGTAATCAAAGAAATTAGGGGTAAAAAATAGTGAAAATTTGTGGAAAGTGACAGATATTTAAAGTGAGAGATCATTGAAATTTTAAACCGTTGCTCTGAATACCAATTTTTTTAGAGCATAATTTTGAGTCTAGAAATGTGTAATTTTATCAAATGTTAAAAAAAATTGTTGGCTGTTTCATTTTTTCTTTGTTTTTCATTAATTTTTTTTAAACCCATACGAGAGATTATGGAGAATCATTACACAAGCGAAGAAAGAAATCGGCGACAGAAAATAATAAAAATTGTGGAAGAAGAACGATTATAAAAATTTTTAATTGTTTCAAAAATAAAGTAATTAAACTGGTCAAAATTTGAATTCTTGATAGTATCCAACAATTTTAGGCTTTAAACTGTCAAAGAAAAAAATTAGCTCCACTGAACACCCAAGATTTTATTTCTTTTATTATAAAGAAATTCATTTGGATTAAATAAATCGGAACTGTGTGTATTGAAGAATATTCATATTATTTTAATTTTATTTTTATTATAAAGAGATTCATTTGGATTCAATAATCTAAACTGTGGGTATTAAAAATATTAATTTTATTTTTTTCATTATAAAGGGATTCATTTGGATTCAATAAATCGGAACTGTAGGTATTAAAAAATATTCATATTATTTTTATTTTATCTTTATTATAAAGTGAGTCATTTGGATTCAATGATCTGAACTGTAGGTATTAAAATATATACATTTTATTTTTTGCATTATAGAAGGATTCATTTGGATTGCAAAATATTAAGAAACGTATTACTAAGGATTGACTTATTGATAAAAGTTGATGGTATCACCGGATTCGAATGGATTGGACAAAAAACGTATTCAAAAAGATTGAATAATTTTCCTTTTTCTTCGAAAATCATAAAATTTCAATCCTTTTCAATTCTCTTCTTCTTACTGGGTACTTGTAAACACGACAGGACGAAAACGATCTAGGTCCAAGCTCCGAAGGTGCCGAAAATACTTCCGGGCTCGAAGGGTTAAAAACAAATTTCTGTGCCTTCTCAAAAGGCATGAATGAAATTAAAAAAAATGATTTAACGGTTAGAAAATTTGAATTTTTTTTTACATAGTTTGTTGTTACCCTGGGCATTATTGGCAAAATCTTTCCGAGAGTATCGTGAGATGTCACTGACAGCGTCTCTGGCAGGATTGCCGTGCGGCTCGTGCGCGTGTCGACGAATTGGACTTGAAGGAAGGTTCATGTTTGTCTTTGATCTCGCTGACTATATGTGTGGTCCAGCAGTGCGTGTCGATGAGTGTGTTCGACTCGTGATTTTTCAGGCCGAAGGCCGCGGGAGGAGTGGAGTCTGTGTGCAAAAAGAGAGTAGGCGCCTCTCTTTTTGCAGTTGAGGAGGAGCTGACAAAGCTGACTTGGAAGTTTAATGACGGTATCTCGTTTTTAGATCATGCAGCGGTTCTGTATAGAGCTCGTATATCTCATTGCTCGTAACCGCGGCAAGGAGCGCGGATCGCTCGCGACCATGTCGGAGGGACGAGGGAGAAATATCGCGCGTTATTAATGGGCGAGGTCCCCAGTGTCAACAACAATCCAAAGAGCCTCAAACGACCTTGAAAAGTCGTTGGGAAAGGATTGTCATCCGACTCATCATCACTCAGTGGAGTTGTTCATGGAGAAGCGGGACTTGCGACTCGAGAGGAATTTCGCTAGGGATCCTGAAGGATGTCTGTCGAGCGAGGCACCGATTGAGAATGAGAAGATCTCGATTAACAAGGGGGAGAACGTCCTTTCAGATTCAGGTGGTGCTGTTCAAGAGGAGGGCAGGCAAACTGGAGAAGGAGCTACTTTTACAGGCGGGGAGAAAGGAGTGGGAGTCGGTGCGGATGCACTCAACGAGATCGCGGCCAAAGTTCAGGTACACAACCCAAATTTCATTTTTACCAATGTTTTTGTCAACTGACGAGGTTTTTTTAAACGAAGTGGCTATCTAGCTTTAGAATAAGCCAAAGAAAATTAAAATATATTCACTGGATCAAAAGTTATATGAAAACAAAATGTAACGATTCTAGTGCTCGCTATGGCAAATAGGCAGAGAGGGGGGAAAGAACGGAATGTTGCGTTTTGTTCTTTATACACATTTTCTTATAACTTTTGAACCAGTCAAGATATTTTCATTTTCTTTGGCTTATTTTAAAGCTAATAGACCAAGGTTTAAGTTATCTTAATTTCAAGGATTTCCAATTACTTTTCTAGATAATGCAGCTCACGAAACTTGAACAATGAAAATTCGAAGTAAACGACAAATTCACCTGTCTTTATCACACTGAATCTTTGTTTCTATTAATCGAAAAAGCTTTAAAATAGGACCATTTAACGGCAAATTTTATAAGCTTTCCAATGGTATATGATAAGTTTTATTTCGCTAATATCTGACAAAGTTATCAACATTTTAAGAAGGTCATGACCACTGAAGCAACATTAAAAAATACGGTTTTTGTACAGAACCTTGTATTTCTTAAGCTACTTTTCATACAGAAGCTACTTTCCTGATGCTATTCTTGATTTGATATCTTGTTTGGAAACTTTACCAGCGAGATAAGAAATTACTTCCTGATCTCATTATTCTCATTCCTTTATTTACAAACGCATTATCAAGTACATTTTTAAAAAATGAAGTGGTTATTTAGCCCGCTTAGGTATTGTTTTCAATTATTATTTAATTGTAAACTGACCATATGACATTTATTTTAGTATTTCATTTTTTTTTTTTTTTTTTTTTTTGAAATCGGACAATATTTAGGAATTGCGCAAACCCTTTGAAATTTCCCATTGATTTTACATGGGGAAAAAAACAAGCTTTGAATACAAATATTAAATCTTTTTCTCATAAAACTAAAGTTTTAATCCAAAGCAGTCCGACAAAAATGAATATAAAGTCTTTAACATATAAATAAAGCTTCTACAATTATAAAATAACTTACAAAAGTAAATTAAACACTGTAATAAATTACAAAAACACTTGCTTGCTTCAAAATAGCGTGAGTTTTAGAAGAAAAAACAAATGTTTTGACATTCAATGCCAAATGTGACAGGTTAATCCGCCATGATTCTTTATAGTCACGTGACTCACGTAATTCTCGCAATTGTACGTATTTTTTCTGCGCATGCGCACTGCTTTTGATTCACCCCGCGATTATTTAAAATCATGTTTTAAAAATATATTAAAAATGATTCTTCAATGCACAATTATTATAATTATTATTAATATGAATACAATAATCAATATAATTAATTTGTTTAAACACTGATTTTTTACACAGAAGCAATAACAATTTGATATTTAGTTTCTACATCAAAATATACGTAACCCGAGAGATTTTCCGTATCGTACGTATCTTTCTTAGAAGTTTTATAGCATATAGACAATTTACCCACAAACACAAGATGTAATTAAACTAATTATTTTCATTTTAGAACCCATTTTTATAAATTAAATCAAAGTGTTAAGATAGCTAAATGTTTAAGGATTAATTTAAAAAAAAAATTATGTACGTCTGTGAGATAGAAGTGCATATTTTCTAAAATTAAAAATGAAAAAATTATCGATGGAAATTGTCATTTTCACAATTCTTTAATAAATTCTTTAATAATAAACTGATAAACATGAAAATTTATAGAAATCATCTTTACCTTAACATACTTTATTAATAAAAACAATTATGATTCCTATTTTTATTTTTGGCCAAGTTATTAACGATTGCCAATTTACCCAATTAGGCATTTTACCCGACTCTCCCCTATTTATCACAAATTTTAGTCATTTGTATTATTTTTCAAATATTTCCATCATTTTTAAATTGATTTCTTTAATTTTTCAATTTTTTTCTCCAAATTTATTTATTTATTTATTTGTTTGAAAGCCCATAGCCAAAATGGTAATTATTGGGCACTACAATTATAATACATTAACAATATGTGTATATGATTAAAAATACAATAATACAGTATGATATTAATCAATATGTAAGATTAATTTAAAAATTAAAATTTTTTTTTTTAATTCTTCAATTCTGATTTAATTTCTTTATATTTTTATTCCATTTTTTTAATTTTTAATTATTACTTTAATATTAAAAAATTTCAGCTTCTGGGCAATAATTTTTTTTCAATTATCAATAAGTTGATTTAATTATTTTAAATTCAATTGTTCAAATATTGCCTTCAATTCTTATTTTTTTAAAATTTAGTATTTCCATTTTTCAGTTTTTAACGTTTTCTTCTTTATTCAATAATTCTCTGGTTTTATCAATAAATTTTTCAATTTTTAATTATATTTTTCTAATTTCAATTACATTCTTCAATTTTCAATTATTTGTACGATTTTCAAGTAATTCTTCAATATTAAAATATTTTTGGCCGTTTCAATTAATGTTTTCAATCATAAAAACTGTTTTAAAATTTGGTTTTAACAATTTCTTTTAATTTTCTTCTTTCTTCAATTTTCTACAACTATTTTCTTCATATTCTCATTATTCTCTTCAAATTTTCAATTCCATTTTTAAATTGTCAATTATTTTCTTTAATAATAAAAAATTATCGACTTATAAATCATTTATTTTTCTCTACATCAGTAAATTTCATAAATTTTAAATACAGCTGTTCAATTATATTCTACACATTTTAATTCCATTCTTCAATTCCATTTTTCAAATTTAAATTATTCTCTTCAATTTTAAATTCAATTAATTGTTTTCAATTTTCAATTAATTCTTCAATATTAAATAATTATCTGATATTTAACATTTTTTTAACAATCATAAAAATTGTTTTAAATTATCAATTCAATTGTTCAATTCCATAACTGTTTTTTTTAAATTCTTAACTAATTTTTTAAATTTTCAATTCAATTCTTCAGTTTTCAATTATTTTTTTCTGTATTTAATAATTATGTGATTTTTTAAATTACTTTTTAAATTTTTCTATTATATTTTTTAAATTTCAATTACATTCTTCAATTATCAATTATTTTTATCAATTTCAATTTTTTTTTCTTTTTCAATTCAGTTACTCAATTTACAATTATTCGTAAAATTTGCCTAATTTTTTAATTATTTAGTTTAAAAATGTTTATTGTTTAATTTTTTAAATCATTTTATTAATTTGTTTATTATTCTAGCCATTTTTTGAATTTTGTTTTCAATTGTCAATTATTTTCATCATTTTTCAGATATTTTTTTTCCATTTTGCAATTGCTCTCGTTATTTTTCAATTATTTCTTTCAATAATCCTACAATTTTTCTAATTTTCATTTATTCTCTGAAAATTTTAGAATTATTGTTTGATTATTTTATTATTTTTCTCTCTTGTCGATTATTCTTGTCAGTTTGCGATTTTTTTTCAATTATTGTCAATTATTCTCGTGATATTGAAATTTTTTTTCAACTATTTTTCTAAAATTTTAAGTTACTTTCTTTAATTTTCAATTATTTTCATTAATATTTTTAAATTCTCGTATTTGGTTAATTGTTTTTTCAATTATTAATAAGTTTCTCTAACCTGAAATTCAATTATTGTTGAAATATTTTCTGCAGTTCTCAATTTTTTTAAATTTCAATTCCTATTTTCACTTTGCAATAATTCTCTTCCATATTCAGTAATTTTCGCCTTTTGCAGTTATTTCTTTCAATTTTTTACTATATTCTTTAAATTTCAATTCTATTCTTCAATTTTTAATTATTGTCTTAAATTTTTAATTGTTTTCTTTAATTTTCAATTATTTTCTTCAATTTCAGTTATTTTTTACTTTCAATCCAGTTGCTCATTTTATAATTATTTTCAACAATTATCCCTATAATTTTTTTAATTTTGCTTTTTGCAATTATTTTCTTGAAATTCAATTTTTATTGTTTTATTGAAAAAAAATTTTAATTGTGTATTAATCTAACCATTTTTCGAATTTTGTTCCCAATTGTCAATTATTTTAGCCTTTGTTTTTGTAATTTTTTTGTAATTATTAATTATTTTGTAAAATTTCAATTTAATTTTTACATTTTTAATTTATTTCTTCATTTTTTTATTACTTTCTTCAATTTTCAATTATTTTCTTCAATTTCAATTATTTTCTTTGATTTTTAATCCAGTCTTTCAATTTTCTTTTATTTCCAACAGTTATTCCTATAATTTTCTTAATTTTTAATTTATTTTGTTTGAACTTAAATATTTATTGTTTAATTTTCTAATTTATTTGTTTTAATTGTGTAATTTTCTCGCTATTTTTTGAATTTATCGGCCGTTTGAAGATTATTTGGGAATACTGAAGAATATTTCGAAATATGAGTTATAATCGAGAATATTGAATATATGCTGGAATAGATGGGAATATCATGAAATATATTTATATATTTATTTATTAAATGTTTATTAAAAATGTATTAAATTTATTAAATTAATTTATTTCTTATTTATTAAATGTCCGGCTTTATATGATAAACTTAATTTTAACTCAAATGCTTCAAACCTACACGGAAAAAATTAATCACAAAAATTGAAATGAGTTGAATTCTTAATTGCAGAGAATTAAAAATGTATCTAAATTAAACATTATAATCAAACTTTTTATAATAAGTTATGCTTTATTTTGCAAAACTTTATATCAGAAAATACCATTTTATGAAATCTCTAATTTAAAGATATACGTTCATTTAACAACCTAGAAATCTATAAAGAAGGTTATGCTAAAACATAATTTATTATTCGGAAAAGTTTTAAAATGTTTGGTTTTTGGGATATAATGAAGATTTGACTAAATTTAGATCGATTTTTTTATTAATAAATTTGCTCTAAAAAAATAATTATTTTTGTCGAATTCTTTTAAACAAAAAGTTTTACTATTTCTTTTAAAATTTAAAACACATACATTCCAAGTAATCCGTTTACTCTAAATTTCAATACTAACTTAAATTTTATTCGTAAGGGCTATGTATAAAATGAGAAATTATACAATGTATACCATTAAAATACTTTATTTCTTATATTCTAATAATAATATTAAAAACTTTTACCAAAGAATTGAAAAAATAGATAAAAAGCATAATAATTGTGAATGTTGCTGCGATGAATCGGCTGGATCAGTCATTTGCTTTTTTTATTGTGTATTTTCCATACATCACAGAATTAAAGATTTCTAATATTGTTTTTAGGCATAAGAATATGTGTTCTTTACAATACTAATATTTTGATCTGACATAAATCCATATTTTATTTTTAAAGATTTTATTACATATTACTTTTGTTTTTAGAGATAATTTATGTTTGAATCTCATATTAAATGTCAAATTTGGATATTAATTTTTTTCCGTATACGTAATCCGTCTCTACTTAGATTATCGTCATTTAAAACAGATTTTGAAGAGAATTCCATACTCAATAGGCTAACTCCGTCCACATTAACACTAGAATTAATTTTTTCGGAGACACATTAAGCACTTTTATCAAGACTTTGCGCGATTACGTCAATAGTCTCTAGATTGTTTATCATGTCTGCACTGTTGTTATAACCAATAATTTGTTAATCTTGCCTTTATTTGACTTTTCTACATATATTTATCTGAAATTGTTTTTTTTGTTCTACTATTTTTTTCTTATCTCCTTTTATTATAATTAGTACTTATAGTACGAAAGGGCTCCTTTATATGTTTTGTATTTCTTCCGTTTATGAATAAATAAATAAATATGTGATAATATCTGTAGGGTGTAGAATACCGGATTTAATATTCATTTTTGGCCAAGTTATTAACGATTGCCAATTTACCCAATTAGGAATTTTGCCCTACACTCCCCTATACAGAACTAATGGAAACATTTATTGATATATGTGACTGTCCATAAGAAAACGTGCCTTAGCTCCCAAACGTCAATTTTACAGGATGAGCGATTAAAGTTGCAGCAATTCATTGAAACCAATGTAATAGGCCTACGGTCTTTGCTTAATATTACATAAAGTTCTTTAAAACAACAATTTTTTATTTTTGGAAATGAAAGAGCAAGTGAAAATCTGTCGGTTGACATTAAAAAATCAAAATTTATTTTTTGGAGCTAAGGCACGTTTTCTCATGGACAGTCACATATAGGAGTTCCCATAAAGGAAGCGAGTGAATAAAAATAATAGAGACTCGAGTGGGCATCTGAAGTACATATTGGTTGGCGGTGTTTCTATCGCCCACGACACTTTTGCAACCATATAGTGACAGATGCCGGACTTAGATCCGTGAGCCGCCCGATCGCGTAGTTTACACATTAAAAAATACGACTGTTGAGTGGTATTGGTTAATGGGTATACATGCCTACATACGCGATTATAATGGATGAGAAGGTAATCTGGCCGTGCCAGATTCAGGTTTGTTGACACGGATCTCCTCGTCCGGGTGGAAAGGCGGGAGTCACCTTCGTTTGTTCGACACATTCGTTTCAGTGAGCCGCTTTATCAACGGCTTTCCAAGCTCTTTGGTCTGTCGAATTTGAAACCTTTTTTTATCACTTTGTGTCGCTTTTTCATCAATTTTACAACCCTCCAAGCAGAATCAATGTCGCTGTTAAAAATGTCTTCGCAACTCCAAATAGCAACTTTTATTGCACTTTCATGTACATGTTATATGATAATAACGTCTCATCAAATTGGATGTTTCGTTATATCGTGCACAAGGAAATAGATAAAATGACAATTCAATTTTACGACCTTGTTCCTTTTCTTTTATCGACAATGTATTTCTTGGAAAAATTGTCCCGGGATTTTCAAAAGTCACTTGATTTTTAAACTTATCATATGCACTTCTTTTTTTTTAATCTCTTCAAGACTCTTTTTTTACTTCTTTTTAATCTTTAGTGACTGTACAGAACTTTATACATTGTATGTAAAACGTTATATGTTACACAGCTCCTTCCCCATTGTTTACTATGAATCGTGGGCCCACGAGAATTGCCAACCTTATTTACGTGTCGCGACCATTTGTCATCGTTACCTTACATCGGTTTATTCTCGAAAGGTTACGTTCGAGTCACATTTTTGTACTTGCACAATATCAAACCATTGAGAACAATTTTCCCAGACAGAAACTTTCCCGACTTTTCTTCAATTCTTGTAATCTAAAGATCATAAGATTGAAAGGACACGAGAAACATGTGGAACAATAATCACGAAGAACAGCAGCATCAATTTCTTTATTATAGAAAGGTAATAGCACCTGAATTATTCATCTAAGGAAGAAATTCAACTTTCAAAAGAATTTGAAAGGCTTCATCTCTATAATTCAGTGCAATTACACGAAGCAGATTAAGTCATGCTAGCTCCGAGGCGTACAATTCTTGCAACTCGAAGCAATTGAAACGGAATTATGTTTATCGATATTTATAAAAGCGGAGCTGATTATTTATAGGTTTATGTTATCATTTGCATTAGGTGCGCGACAATGTCGATTGGATGTAAATTGATCGTCGTACAAAGTGGGAATGTCGATTCTATGCCACCATATACATATATATAAACTAACAACCATCAAACTCCCATAAATCGAGACTGCGAAAATCAGCATCTCCGTTTATAGTCATAAGGAGTTGGTTCACTAAGCTAAAGGTTTCTTTTAATAGTCAAAGACTCCGTGGGTGGGATATTTCAAAATATTTCCTGACTTTAGAAAAACTTTCACAACGTCATGTATCTGATGTACACTGAAATCTATAATGATAAAAAAAAAACGTACGGAGCTTATCTAGGTTCGTGCCTCACGTACAATTTCCGTTTGCATATACATATATTTTTCTTCAGGATCCACCCACACGTTGGGAGAGGGAGGAGAGAGTGAAGGAGAGGAAGGTTGTTTTCGATTCGTGAGGCTGGCATGATGGCGAGATCCGGAATCGAGTGATTATATCTCGGCGGGATCTCGTGCACAAAACACGGAAAGACGGTCACGAATCGCGATTCACGATTTTCGGCCGAGGGGCTCGTGTACCACAGGGCTTTAAATCCCTCCGCTCATCACGTTTTTTCCTTTCCAAGTCACGCACCTTGACCCTCTCAGACCCTCGCCACCTTCAGACCCTTCAAGGTCCTCATTCGTTTTAGAGTATTCTTTTCGGACCTTAACGCCAATCTTGCCAAGCATTTTTTGCATCAACATCAATTTGTTAGGGTTTTTTAATTGTATGATACTTTTATTAAAAGGCTATCTTTGTTTGAATTAGTTCCATACTAATGTTGTAGGTACATACCCATTATGAAAAATTGACAAAATTAACGATTGGGAAGACATACAACTACCATTATTGGGTTAATGTTAGATTCCAATATTCGACTCCCGGCATCATTCTAATAATTAGCCAATCAAACTACCATTTGGGATGGGTGTCCTTTTTATTAAAATGTTGGTTACGATTTGTTTTCAAAAAATAACATCCGTTAATTCTTCTTTTGGAAATCCATGTATGCGTCCTATGGAATTATTGGTTACGATTTGGTTTCAAAAAACAACACCTCCATATAGAATTCTTCTTCTGGAAATCCCGGCATCCCAATGGGAAATTGCCAATGATCACCATTGGCTAAATAATGGTCCCATGATTGGCGGCCAACAGTTTTTTCTTAGCAAACTATTGGCAACCAATATTGGACCACAGTTGGTCAATCCTTGGAATGATAACGGGTTTGCCAGTCATTGGCAGCCATCATTGGTTCAATATTGGTTGCCAATAATAATGCCAATAAATAAAAATTTTTAAATTAACAATATTAAAATCTATATTTTTATATTGTTAATTTATTTATTGTTTAAAAAAAATTTTTTTTTAATAAATATTTTAATTTATTTATTAATGCATGTATTGGTACAATAATTGGCTTTCAATATTGGTCCATCCTTGGGAGCCAATGAATAACCAACAATCTTATTTTTACAACTCTATATGGAAACAGAGTTGTTAATTTAATCTTCAGCCAATATTTGACAATGAAGATTTGAGTGTTGGACACATTAGAAATGTATTTTCAGAGGTACGGGATCAGGCCTTATATAAAAGAGCTGAAGAAACTCGATCGTGAGAGAGGCTGACCGATGCGCGCCCTATGCCAGTTTCCGAAACCACAAACGCGTGAGAATCCTCGGCGCGCAGACGCGGCATAGATGCGGCGGGAAACTTCCACTATTTGAATTTCAATTTTTTATGCATTTAATCAAAAACAAGAAAAGAAATATAATAATACAAAAATTATACAAATTCTTAAATTTGTATAGTTTTCTGATTGTTATTAAAAAGTAATACGCTTAATTATAAAGAAATACTTATAATAAATATCCTCAATAAATAATTGTTCAATTCTTGAAGATTTGAAAAACTCTTAAAGGTGTGTCCTAAGGTTAAAAATTATTGTTCTAAATCTACTTTAATCGATTTTCATGTTATAGAAATTATTTAAATAAATTAATTAGTTTTAAAGAAATCAGAAAGAAATTAAATTGATGAAAAAATAAACATTTAATATTAAAAATAATATTAATAAAAATAATCACATTAAAACTTTGCTTGTAAAATAAACAGAACGAAAAATTTAAAATTAAAAAATTAATGAACAATTACAAAATATTAAAGAAGACTTTAATTTTATTAAAATGTAAACTTAAGTCACATAAATACAAATATTCATGTAAGTATTTAAATTTTAAATTCACCATTTTTTCTGTTTAAATTTAAAGTAAAATTTAACAAATTGTAAAGAATGATAGTTAATAAATATTTAACTTTATTTGTTATTCTTTTCGTTTGTCACATGCAAAAAATAATCATTTTTTTTTTTACAAAACTAAGAAACAAATTCTCTAAATTTGAATACAA
This sequence comes from Ganaspis brasiliensis, assembly GCA_037103525.1. Classification (NCBI taxonomy): domain Eukaryota; kingdom Metazoa; phylum Arthropoda; class Insecta; order Hymenoptera; family Figitidae; genus Ganaspis; species Ganaspis brasiliensis. The sequence goes on along the minus strand of JAZKLR010000103.1, from coordinate 75,850 downwards.
ATTAAAAATGAAAAAAATTTAATATATGTAAAAAAATTTTAAATTTGAATCATTTAATTAAATAATTTATTTTAACAAAATGACTTTCTAAATATAACTATCCAGAATATATAAAAAATATGAGCAAAAAAAAATCAAAATTGGTTTTTAAAAATAAAAAAATAAACTTTTTAAAGTTAAAAAAAAATTAAATTTTTTTTAAATTTTGTTATTCTAAAATTAATATTAAACTTGAATAATAATTTTCAATACAATTACTTAAAGTTAGTTTTCAAAAAATTCAATTATCATTAAAATGAATCTTTCCAAATAATAAAACTTAAACAGAAAGAATTAATGGTTTCTTTTAAATTAAAGAAATAATAGAGCATTAAACATAGTTAATTTAATATTTTGAATACTATTAAAAAAAATTTAACTTTAAAAAAATTAATGATATCAAAAATATTATTTTTCGATCCTAATTAAAAAATGTAACTTATTTCAATTTAGCTATTACAAAACGGCATTGAGTTTTAAAATTTAAATTTGTATAGAAAGGTTTAATTTAGTTCACATCTTATTTCCAGTTTAACTTAAAAGTTTAAAAAATTTTAAACAAAGTTTTTACTTTCTGAGCACATTTTTAATAATATTCGAAATGTTTACTTTAAAATTTTTAAATTTTTGATATCATTAATTTTTTTAAACTTAATTTTTTTTTAATTTTATTCCAAAATTTTAATTAACCATGTTTAATGCTCTATTATTTCTTTAATTTAAAAGAAACCTTTAATTTTTTCTGTTCAAGTTTTACTATTTGTAAAGATTCGTAATTTTTAAAATTAATTCAAGTTTTTGGAAACTAACTTTAAGTAATTATATTTGAAATTATTATTTAAGATTAATCTTAATTTTAATATAACGAATTTTAAATAATTTTCAATTCAACTTTAAACTTTAAAAAGTTTATATTTTATTTTTAAAAACAAATTTTAATTTAATTTTAATAAAAGATATGGACAAAAAAGAAAATAAGATGTAAACTAATTTAAAGCTTAATACCTAGACTCAAATTTAAAAATTTTAAATTTAAAAATCAACACTGTTTTATAAAGTTAAATTAATATGAATTTTTTTTTAAAATTAAGATAAAAAATAATATTTTTGATGTCATTAAATTTTTTAATAATATTCAAAACATTAAATTAACCATGTTTAATGCTTTATTATTTCTTTAATTTTAAAGAAACCTTTAATTTTTTCTGTTCAAGTTTTACTATTTGTAAAGATTCGTTTTAAAATTAATTCAAGTTTTTGGAAACTAACTTTAAGTAATTATATTTGAAATTATTAATTAAGATTAATATTATAATTTTAATATAACGAATTTTAAAAAATTTTCAATTCAACTTTAAACTTTAAAATGTTTATATTTTATTTTTAAAAACAAATTTTAATTTTATTTTAATAAAAGATATGGACATGAAAAAAAATAAGATGTAATCTAATTTAAAGCTTAATACCTAGACACAAATTTTAAAATTTAAAAATCAACACTGTTCAATAAAGCTAAATTAAAATGAATTTTTTTTTTAATTAGGATCGAAAAATAATATTTTTGATATCATTAATTTTTTTAAAGTTAAATTTTTTTTAATAGTATTCAAAATATTAAATTAACTATGTTTAATGCTCTATTATTTCTTTAATTTAAAAGAAACCATTAATTCTTTCTGTTTAAGTTTTATTATTTGGAAAGATTCATTTTAATGATAATTGAATTTTTTGAAAACTAACTTTAAGTAATTGTATTGAAAATTATTATTCAAGTTTAATATTAATTTTAGAATAACAAAATTTAAAAAAAATTTAATTTTTTTTTAACTTTAAAAAGTTTATTTTTTTATTTTTAAAAACCAATTTTGATTTTTTTTTGCTCATATTTTTTATATATTCTGGATAGTTATATTTAGAAAGTCATTTTGTTAAAATAAATTATTTAATTAAATGATTCAAATTTAAAATTTTTTTACATATATTAAATTTTTTTCATTTTTAATTTGTATTCAAATTTAGAGAATTTGTTTCTTAGTTTTGTAAAAAAAAAAATGATTATTTTTTGCATGTGACAAACGAAAAGAATAACAAATAAAGTTAAATATTTATTAACTATCATTCTTTACAATTTGTTAAATTTTACTTTAAATTTAAACAGAAAAAATGGTGAATTTAAAATTTAAATACTTACATGAATATTTGTATTTATGTGACTTAAGTTTACATTTTAATAAAATTAAAGTCTTCTTTAATATTTTGTAATTGTTCATTAATTTTTTAATTTTAAATTTTTCGTTCTGTTTATTTTACAAGCAAAGTTTTAATGTGATTATTTTTATTAATATTATTTTTAATATTAAATGTTTATTTTTTCATCAATTTAATTTCTTTCTGATTTCTTTAAAACTAATTAATTTATTTAAATAATTTCTATAACATGAAAATCGATTAAAGTAGATTTAGAACAATAATTTTTAACCTTAGGACACACCTTTAAGAGTTTTTCAAATCTTCAAGAATTGAACAATTATTTATTGAGGATATTTATTATAAGTATTTCTTTATAATTAAGCGTATTACTTTTTAATAACAATCAGAAAATTATACAAATTTAAGAATTTGTATAATTTTTGTATTATTATATTTCTTTTCTTGTTTTTGATTAAATGCATAAAAAATTGAAATTCAAATAGTGGAAGTTTCCCGCCGCATCTATGCCGCGTCTGCGCGCCGAGGATTCTCACGCGTTTGTGGTTTCGGAAACTGGCATAGGGCGCGCATCGGTCAGCCTCTCTCACGATCGAGTTTCTTCAGCTCTTTTATATAAGGCCTGATCCCGTACCTCTAAAAATACATTTCTAATGTGTCCAACACTCAAATCTTCATTGTCAAATATTGGCTGAAGATTAAATTAACAACTCTGTTTCCATATAGAGTTGTAAAAATAAGATTGTTGGTTATTCATTGGCTCCCAAGGATGGACCAATATTGAAAGCCAATTATTGTACCAATACATGCATTAATAAATAAATTAAAATATTTATTAAAAAAAAATTTTTTTTAAACAATAAATAAATTAACAATATAAAAATATAGATTTTAATATTGTTAATTTAAAAAATTTTATTTATTGGCAACCAATATTGAACCAATGATGGCTGCCAATGACTGGCAAACCCGTTATCATCCCAAGGATTGACCAACTGTGGTCCAATATTGGTTTCCATTAATGCGCCAATATTGGCACCATTGGCTCCCAATACTGGTCCATTAATGCGCCAATCGTTAGTTTCCCATTGGGATGTCCTGTTTTTGAGAATAGTGGTTACGATTTGTTTTCAAAAATAACATCCAATTTGAATTCTTCTTCTGGAAACCCATACATGCGTCCTGTTCTTGAAAATATTGGTTACGATTTGTTTTCAAAAAATAACATCTTGTATGAATTCTTCTTCTGGAAACCTATAATGAAACCTTAAAAGTACAACAAAAAAGTACAGTAGTACTTTTTGTAAAAGTACAGTACTGTAAAAGTACAGATTAGAAAAAACGTATAGAAAACCTAAAAGCAATATTAAAATTCCGAATTCCATATACTATTGTTGTATGTGATGTATGCACAGAATACAGATATACACATATATTTATGACGCATATACTAACATGTCATTTCACATCGAGGGGGTATTTTCTTTAAAAAAAAGAAGTACAGAGTAATCCCTATTACGTATATTACGACTAATACGTATCTAATACGCCTATTACGCTAGTATTACGCCAATACGCTATATTACCAAAATAATACGATATATTACGGTATATTACGGTACATTACATGAGTATTACACAATATTACAGGTGTAATATTAAATATTTTGAATGAAATAAATAAATAAATACTAAAAATTCAGTCATAAGAACATATTTTCTTTAAATCTACAATAAATAACTCACATATAAAAAGAAATAAACTTAATTAAGAGTGAGTCCGGAAGAGTTGGAATAGCTTTTTTGAATTTTTGTAAAATACTTTAATATTAATTAACATCCATATACATTGGCTTGTGAAGCCGTTATAATTTTCTTTCATTTTTTCTCAGTTTATAAAAAATTATTAAAAAAAGACAATTCCGAGAGAGACGAAATTGTCCGGGTGAAATAGAACATGCAGGGCTGATAAAAACCATGATTTAAAAAAAAAAAATCGGATTTATTTGATTTAAGTCAAAAATTGACTTTTTTAAAAACATAATCAGTATTTAAAATCTCCAAATGTTTATTTGTACGCAGTTAATTAAAGAAAAAATTAAAAAACAACACAAGAATGAAACAGTGACATAATTATATAAAAAAAGTAGAAACTCTTTTCAAAAAATTAAACTATTTACGGCCATTTTTTTAAATTAAAATAATAAATAAGAAGATAATTAAGAAAACGTTAAAATATATTACTAAAGAGAACAAAATTTTAAATTTAGAAAAATTAGAGAATTATTTTATAAATTTAATGGAAAATCAAAAAAGTAGAAAATTGGGAAATTTAAAAATGTAAAAAAAGCACCAAATAAATGTTTTCAAAAATTCGTAATTACATATAAGATAAAAAATAAACAATTGAAAAGAAGGAAAAATGCTTCTTAGAAATATAAAAATGATAACAAAAATTAGAGAATTAATTAAACGCAAAAAAGAATTAAAAAAATAGTGAAACTTTGAGAAAATTAAATAAATATGTTGAAAATAGAGAAATGCTTTTTTCTTAAATCTAACAAAGTAAAAAATATAAAAAGTACAAAAAATAAAATTAAAAAATGTAAACAATATCAAGTTAAATAAAAAGAAAGTCGATAAAAGAAACTTAAAAATCCTTTAAAAATAAAAAAAGTTTAAGCAAATTAAACAAAACCCATTTTTATAATATTACACTTTAAATAAGTCCAACAAATAAATTTACAAAAATAAAGAAAATCTACAAACTTTATGGAAGAATAAGTAAGTTTGCAAAAAATCTCGCAAAGAATAGACAAGATTCTATTCTTAAATAAAATTGAATAAACTTACCAAAAAAATAAGGGTATTTATTTTTAAAAATATGTAAATAATTATGAAAATCAACGAAATAAAAAGTTTAGTGAATGTTATAATAACGGAATTGTTTAAAATAATATTAAATAATTTGCATAAAAAGAGAAAAATTAAAGAAAATCCAAAAATAAAAAGACGAATAAAAAATATCAAAAGTAAAAGTAGAAAAAACTTAAAATTTTGTTAAAATAAGAAATTATAAGATAAAAATTAATATAAATAGTTTAAAAAAATTGAAATCTCTTGGAAATCTTGTAAGAATATTAAAAAAAGGATTATTGTGAGTATAAAAAAGAATTAATATTATTTAATTACTTTGCATTAATTAATATCCATTCAAATTTGAATTAATTGAAATTTAAAAGTTGGAACAAATTGGAATATGACTTAATTGGAATTTATATAATTATAAGGACATGAAGATATAAAAATGTAATATTTTTTTTGCTATCTTCATACCAAAGATTTGTAAATCGTAGGTATTTTGATCATCTGTATTAGCACAATTTTTTAAATTTTATAAAGATTAAAATATTAAAATTTTTAAGATTTATCCACAAATTTGTGGGCTTTGTTTATGGTTTGTGATGTGTTACATGCACCGGAGAATTGTAAACTTTTGATTTAAATCATGATTTTAATGCAAACTTTCCAATGATTTAAATCAAAGTGATTTAAATCAATAACAGCCCTGAGAACATGGTTTGTTCCTTGTTTCAAATGACTATTTCTATGATGAAAAATTGACAAATTAAAGTCTAATACTATAAAAAAAACTTAATTCTTTTCATTTTAGATAATTTTTTTTAAATACCTGAAAATTTCCTTCTTTAGGAAGATGATAAATCGAACCAATTTTCGGTTTTTTTCTCGAATTAACACGTTGTATAAAACGAACGAGAACAGTTTATTAAAAATTATCAAACCATTGACGAAACATTTAAAATCAAGCTTAATGAACACAGTAGTCATAAGAACATATTATTATTTACTTTAAATAAATAAATAACTCACATAGAACGAAATGAAAAATTTTCATTAATTTACAAGAATAAAAATGTATAAAACGAGCGAGAAAAATACAACGAATTTTTTTACAGTGTAGTATTATTACCCCCACAGCACCGAAAATTTCCTGAAAATGTATTAAAGATTTATTTGCAAACTTCGGAATATTTAGGTGCAAAGCTTAGCGAAAATTGTGTAAAAATTTAAATGTCCCGATTAAATAAATGTTTAGCGTAAAAGTTGACTGAACATTTAAATTTACATTTTCGTGAAATGTTCGTCGTGAAAGTTGACTGAAGATTTAAATTAAATTTTCGTGAAATGTTTGTCGCAAAAGTTGATTCAACATTTAAATTAAATTTTCGTGAAATTATCGTAGTGAAATTTGACTGAACATTTAAACTGAATATTTGTGAAATGTTTGTCGCAAAAGTAGATTGAACATTTAAGTGAATATTTGCTAAATGTTGAGCGGAAAGTTGACCAAATAAAAAAAATTATATTAAATAGAACACACAGGAAATTGTAAGTTGAAAGATTGTATTAGATTAAGGATTTGTAAAACGTTACAGAATCTTCAAAATTTTATTCAAGAAATGTGTTTATATTAATTTAATTACTGTTTAATTTACTTGTTCCCCTTCTATTTAATATAATTTTTTTATTCGGTCAACCTTCCGCTCAACATTTAGCAAATATTCACTTAAATGTTTAATTCACTTTTGCGACAAACATTTCTCAAATATTCACTTAAATGTTCAATCCACTTTTGCGACAAACATTTCACAAATATTCAGTTTAAATGTTCAGTCAAATTTAACTACGAAAATTTCACGAAAATTTAATTTAAATGTTGAATCAACTTTTGCGACAAACATTTCACGAAAATTTAATTTTAATCTTCAGTCAACTTTCACGACGAACATTTCACGAAAATGTAAATTTAAATGTTCAGGAAACTTTCGCGACGAAAATTTCACGAAAATGTAAATTTAAATGTTCAGTCAACTTTTACGCTAAACATTTATTTAATCGGGACATTTAAATCTTTACACAATTTTCGCTAAGCTTTGCACCTAAATATTCCGAAGTTTGCAAATAAATCTTTAATACATTTTCAGGAAATTTTCGGTGCTGTGGGGGTAGCTTGTATTGGCGCCTAATTCAAATCCAAATATAAGCAATTGGAAGTGCAATATATTCTTTTCTAATTAATTAATCATTTAATGACTTAAGCTATGCAAAGAACAGTTACTATTACGCAATATTACGGGACTATTACACAATATTACTTACTATTACATAACTATCACCTATCAATACGCAATATTACTGACTATTACGCACTATTACGTGATATTACGAGTAATACATGGCTATTACCAAAGAGGTGTACACTCCAATACGCAAGAAAATACCCCCTCGTTTCACATACTAACTCTCGCATACTAAATTTGCTTAAAATTTCCCTCTCTGTGCAGGATTAAGCGAGTTTGAAAATTTTACCGGTTATTTATTATTTTATGAAGTTTGTCCATAAAATGGATTTAATAATGAAGTAGGGTCAATAATAATTACTCAGATGACGCATACAATTACCGATTATACGAGGACCAAAAATGAAAAGCCAAAGCCAATTTCATGAATTACTGACCCACACCATAATGCCATTACTATTATTTTATTTATAGTGCACTAAAAACATACTGAGAGAAAATAACTTATATTACACAAAGTTGCTGCGGTTCTGGAAAACCTTGGAAAACCTGGAATTGTTATGGGATTTTTTTGTAGTTCGAAAAACATGGAAAAGTTAGGGAATTTTGTAAAATATTATTTTAACAAAATTAATTTAATTAATTTCTCTTTTTATGATTTCAGTGAGTGAATTGGCATTTGAGCTAATTGTAAGTTGAAAATTGCTGAATATTGTCAGTGACTTTTACTTGATTGATCAATTAAACTAGGTGAGAATTATGTCCATTTCATGGACATTTCGCTTCCAAGTAAGCAAAATAATTTGCTTCCTCATAGAGGAAGCAAGAAATTAATAATATGTAAGTTAATTGAGGAAGTTATTTAAAAATGAAGAATTTTAAATGCAAAAAATATGAATTATTTTACGAATTCTTGATCAATTATAAAAGTTATATAGGTCAATCGATTCGTTTTGAGATAAGGAATATGATTTTTGTATTCATTAAGTTGTATTTTTAGCATAAAAAATTTTTTTGGCAAAAAACGATTTTTTTCGATGAAAAAAGGTGCTCAAAAAAATTTGGTTGGGTATTTTCAAAAATCCTTGTGTCCAAATTTAGATATTCATGAGCTTAATAAGTCATCCAAATTTTATTGGAATCCATCTAAGAGTTCTCAAAATATCTTGTACACAAAAAACGCTATACACACACACACACACACACACACACACACACACACACACACACACACACACACACACACACACACACATACACACACACATACATCTGGACATTTGCTTAGGAATGAAAATTTACGCTTTTTAGATGAAAATAAGTCGATTTAGACTATTTTTGGAAAATCGAAAATCTTAACGATCACAAAGCTTCCTCTATGAGGAAGCAAAAATAACTAAAATTTTCAATGTTGTTACTGAAATTCAGTTTTCAATTGACAATTTATTATTAACCTTCAAAATTTCAATTATTCTTTAATTTTTAAATTTATTTTGTTTTAATGTCGATTATGCTTGCCATTTTTGAATTCTTTTTTCTATGTCAATTATTTTCCTTAAAATTTAGTTATTTTCGTCACTGTAATTTTTCCTCCAATTATCAATTATTATCTTCAAACTTCAATTTAATTCTTTAATTTTCAAATTATTTCTTCAAATTTTAATTATTTTCTTCAATTTTCAATAATATTGATCGATTTTCGAGTAATTCTTCAATATTTAATAATACTCGGAATTTTGCAGTTGTTTTTTTACATTGTAAAAAATAGTTTTAAAATTTCAATTCAATTCTGCAACTCTATAACTATTTTTTCAATTCTTTATTATTTTTTTCAAAATTCAATTCAATTGTTCAATATTCAATTATTTTCCTCAATATTAAAAAATTCTCGACATTTTTCAATTATTGTTTCAATTATCAATAATTTTCGTTAATTTAAAATTCAATTGTTCAGATTTCTTCAACTCTCAATTTTTTTTTCAAAATTTAATTCCAATCTTCAGTTTCAATTATTTTTTTCTGTATATATAATAATTTTCGGTTTTTTTCAATTACTTTTCTAATTTTTAATTATATTCTTTAAATTTTAATTCCATTCTTCAATTTGAATTACTTTTTTTCGATTTTCAATCTACTTGTTTAATTTGTAATTTTTTCTAACAATTATTCCTATAATTTTCTTAAGTTATCAATTTCAATTATTTAGTTTAAATTTAATATTTATTGTTTAATATTATTGTTTTTTTTCTCGACAGTTTACGATTTTTTTTCAATTGTTAATTAGTTTCCTTAGTTCTAAATTAATTTCTTTAATATTTGATTATTTTCGTCCTTTTGTAATTTTTTGTAATTATCGATTATTTTCAAAAAATTTCCATTTAATACTTTAATTTTCAATTTATTTTTTTAGTTATTTTCTTCAGTTCTCATTTTTTTTTAATTTCAATCCCTTTTCAGTTTTCTAATATTTTCTTCTATAGGTATTTAATAATTCTTGGCTTTTTAAAATTACTATTTTAAATTTTCAATTATATTCTTTAAATTTCAATTCTATTCTTTAATTTTTATATTATTTGCTTCAGTTTTCAATTATTTTCTTTATTTTTAATCATTTTCTTCAATTTTAATTTTTTTTAGCAACTTTTAATCCATTTTTTAAATATGTTATTATTTCTAACAATTATTCTGTCAATTTTCTTAATTTTTCAATTTGCAATGGTTTTATTTAAATTTAATACTTCTTCTTTAATTTTTTCAATTATACTTTTTAGTTGTCTATTAATCTCGTCATTCTTCGAATTTATTTTTCAATTGTTAATTTTTTTTGTCATTTTGTAGATATGTTGTTCAATTTTTTAATTATTATCGTCATTTTTCAATTATTTCTTTCAATTATTAATTATTTTCCTCAATTTTCAATAATTTCCTACAATTTTTTCAATTTTCAAATATTTTCTTAAAATTTTATAATTATTCTTTAATTTTTTAAATTATATTGTCGATTATATATTAATCTAGCTATTTTCGTCATTTTGTTTTTAATTGACAGTTAATTTCGTCATTTTATATTTTTTTTTCAACTCTCGATTATTTTTTCAAATTTTAATTTAATTCTTAAATTTTCAATTTTATAACTATTTTTTACAATTCTAAATTATTTTCTTTAAATTTCTAATCCATTTTACAATTGTCAATTATTTTCTTTAATATTAAAAAATTATCGCCTTTTTCAATTATTTTTTTCAATTATCAATAAGTTTCTTTAATTTTAAATTCAATTGTTCAATTATTTTCTTCAATTCTAATTTTTTTTCAAATTTCAAACCCTTTTTCAGTTTTTAAATATTTTCTTCTATATTCAATAATTCTTGGCTTTTTAAAATTACTATTTTAAATTTTCAATTATATTCTTTAAATTTCAATTCTATTCTTTAATTTTTATATTATTTGCTTCATTTTTCAATCATTTTCTTCAATTTGAATAATTTGTTGCAATTTTTAATCCAGTTTTTTAATATGTAATTATTTCCAACAATTATTCCTATAATTTTCTTAATTATTTAATTTGGAATTATTTCCAACAGTTATTCCTGTAATTTTTTATTTTTTTAAATTTTTTGTTTAAATTCAATGTTTATATTGTTTCATTTTTAAATTATTTTTAACAATTGTGTAATTATCTTGCCATTTTTTAAATTTTGTTTTGAATTGTCAATTACTTTTGTCATTTTTAAGAAATTTTCTTTAATTTTGTAATTATTCTCGTAATTTTCATTATTTGCATTTGCATAAATATATAGTTGTAAATTATCTACAAGAATGGAAATATTTTTGCGGGCCTGGGCACACGTTAATATTGTTAGTTTAAAATAAATCTAATAACTAATTAGTTCAAATTATATAGGGGAGAGTCGGGTAAAGTGCCTAATTGGATAAATTGGCAATCTTTAATAACTTGGCTAAAAATAAATAATGATAATTGTTTTTATTAATGAAGTATATTAAGGTAAAGATGATTTTTATAAAGTTTTAAGTTTATCAGTTTATTATTAAAGAATTTATTAAAGAATTGTGAAAATGATGCTTTTCAACGATAATTTTTTTCATTTTTAAATTTTAGAAAATATGCACTTTTATATCACAGACGTACCTAATTTTTGTTTTAAATTAATCCTTCAACATTTACTGCTTCTGTATAAAAAATCAGTGTTTAAACAAATTAATTATATTAATTATTGCATTTATATTAATAATAATTATAATAATTGTGCATTGAAGAATCATTTTTAATATATTTTTAAAATATGATTTTAAATAAACGCGGGGTGAATCAAAAGAAGTGCGCATGCGCAGAAAAAATACATATGATTACGAGGGTTACGTATTGTCACGTGACTATAAAGAATCATGGCGGATTAACCTGTCACATTTGGCATTGAATGTAAAAATTTTCGTTTTTTTTCTAAAACTCACGCTATTTTGAAGCAAGCAGGTGTTTTTGTAATTTATTCCCGTGAAGAAATTTCCCTATCTAGAACTAGTCTAGACCGGCTTTATTTATTTGTTATAGACTTTATATCCATTTTTTGTCAGACTGCTTTGAATTGAAACTTTAGTCTTATGAGAAAAAGATTTAATTTTTGTATTCAAAGCTAGTTCTTTTTTTAATAATAACAAGATAATTGATTATAGAAAACATAAAACAAAATTTTTTACTTTCAATATTTTTCCATATTTTTGTACACAGGCAATTTACCCAGTCGTGAGTAAAAATGGCGAATTTTGACATCAATATTTAAATAATTATTTTTTCTGAAATAAGTACTTAAAATGACTAGCTTATTGTATTCTTAAATGTTGTTTTCTAAATATTTGATGGTTTATATTTTTTAAAACTTTATAATTAAATACTTTTTTTTTTGCTACAAACATTACTATAGGCATTTTGACCGAGTCTTCCCTAATAACAATATTAACGTTTTATTATTAATTTAATTAAATTATTTTATATTTTTTTTTACTTCAATAAGCTATACAATTTATTAAAACAATTTTATATTTGATAATGGAATTTTAAGAAAAATGGTTTGGAAAACCTGGAAAAGTCACGGAATTTTGAAAAAGCGTATATAGTAACCCTGTCACTCACTGCAAAAACAGGTGTCTTAAATTCTTCAAAAATGTCTTAAATTGAGACACTCTTCGTGTCTTAGACACAAAAAGTATCTTAATTTAAGACATTTTTGTTCAATTTAAGACACCATGTTTTTGCAGTGCACCTTTGTTCACCGTCACCATATCCGAATCTTTTATAACAAAGTTAGAAATTGATCCTACACTCTAATAGACGTATGAAAGAATCAAGACCAAGTTGGGTATCCAATTAGAGCCAAATTGGTCATATTCTTCAATCAGGATATTAACCTACAAGAATACACATGTCACATAGAGTACGAATCTACCAAACTAGGCTTAATTGGATTTGCAACTTGGTCGTTTATTGAACAGTCGCATAAAGAAACGACCATACACTATAATATTGAAAAGCTAATGAACTGTCTCGGCGCAATCCTCTTCTTTCCCTTTTTCTCATGTCAGGTGTTGTTTTCAGAATATTTTTTTGCGCTTTTGTCGTTGGGCGTGTATATGGAACCGAGGGGCAAAAAGCGAGCATAGCACAGAGCATAAAATGATGAAAGCCGCCTGTCGAGGCACGTGGGAAAAAATTCCAGGCGCATTAGTCGAGAGAATTATATTGTTGCGCTTGTGCCTTTCGGTTTCAAGGCTCAGGGCCTCTCGACATTAAACGATTTCGATTGGACGATTGATGCAAATCCCAAGCCACGCGGTTACGTCGGGATCCTTTGCTGGGAACCGAGGCGATTTCGTCCTGTGTTTCGCTGATGCAATTGGAGTTTCTCCAAGTTCTCCGACCTTTGAATCGCCCGGTAGTCGCGGCTCGCGCACGTTTCCCGTGTCGGTGGACGCGCGAGCACGACTACACCTACACAGGTGTGCACACGTATGTACGCCACTCAAGTTATGGGTCAGAGTCGTGAGTGAGTCTTTCACCGGATGTACGGCAGGCTCCGGGCTCTGGGTCAAAATCAAGGATATCGTCAGTAGAGACTCCCACCTCCTCCTCCTATGATCTCCTTACCTCTTTTAGCATCTCCCGATGGTCCCGCAGAATCACATGTGATTCTAATTAAACAAATCCCACATGTTCTCGGGGATTGAGCAAAAAACGCTTTCTTCCTCTTCACTTCTGATTTCAAAGGAAAAAGTGTCCACGCTTCTGATTCCAGAGGAAAAAGTGTCAGACTTTACCCCCTCGCGCTGAGCGAGCACACTTTGGGAACAGAAAGTGACCCTGTTGTTTTTTATTTTATTTATTTAAAGAATACAAGGATCCTAGGGCTAAATAGCCCTTCAGTCAAAAATATGAAACATACAATAGTAAAATTAATAAGAAGAAAAAACAATTATAGAATATAAAAATAATACTGAGTAGTATAGAAAAACTACAGATAATTAACAAGGTAAAGATGGTCTTAACATTAAAGAAAAGTAACAATTAATATAATAATGTTTCTAACAAAATGAAAAAACATAACGTAATCAATTAATAAAGAAGAGTGAGAGGGAAAAACAAAAAATGGATATATATTAGTTGTTTAAAAGAAAGCAACAAAGATCTCAGAAAGCGAATGTTACAAATGGGTTATATCTCAAATATATTAGGTCCCCAAAGTGTGCCTGTTTTGTCTTTAGCTGAGATGGCAGATTGATAATAACACTGTGTTACAAAATTTAAACAAGTAAAAAAACTTTTTATCGGACCTAGTGAAAGTTGTAGGTAATAAAAAACAAAAAAGAATGGTATATATTAAATCTTTGATACACCCCCAAAATCTTGATTTAGAGACAAAAAATCTTTTTCAGAATCATGTACATCATGTGTGTCAGTGAAAAACATAACTTCTTATCGGACCTACTGGAGGTTGTAGGTAATAAAAAACTAAAAAGTATGGTATATGTTAAATCTCTCATACCCCATCAAAATCTTGTTTTAGAGCCAAAAAACAGTTTTTAGGTAGAAATATGTACATCATACCCTGAAACTTCGCCATTTGAAGTTCTTTAATAACACTGTATGCCAAAGAAAACATAACATTTTATCGGACCTAGTGGAGGTTGTAGGTAATAGAAAACTAAAAAGTATGGTATATATTCAATCTCTCATATCCCATCAAAATCTTGTTTTAGAGCCAAAAAACCGTTTTTAGGTAGATTCATGTACTTCATACCCCGAAACATCGCCATTTTTTATCAGAATTGAAAAGTTTTTTTTTTAATTTAAACCTTATTATCAGCCCTTTAAAACTGTATGAGATTTTCTTCATTATCATTAAAATTCATTTAGATATGAACCAAAAACAAAAATTTGATTTTTTCATTGATTTTTCAACTTTGAGACAAATTTATATCCCTTAAAATATTTAAATTATATTTTTTCTTAACATGCATCAAAAACGTAGTTAATTTGGCTGTATATGACCCTAGATTGAATAAAATTTGATGAAAATTGTTCAAACTATGACAATTTTAACTTTGTAGTTACATCATTAAATTCTGACTTACTGGAGAGTTTTCCTTTATTTTCTTCCTTTCATGGTTAATTTTGACTGTTTTTCAATTTTTATGTATTTTTACAATGCTAAGAAACAATTTTTAGAGTTTGAATCCCTTTCTATAGTACATTATGATAATTTTATTAAATAATGATACATGTATTTCTTAGATGATTCTTGAACTCTTAAAATTGTTTTTTAGCATTGTAAAAATACATAAAAATTGAAAAAAAGGAAAAATAAACCATGAAAGGAAGAAAATAAAGAAAAACTCTCCAACAAGTCAAAATTTAATGATGTAACTACAAAGTTAAAATTGTCATAGTTTGAACAATTTTCATCAAATTTTATTCAATCTAAGGTCATTTAAAGCCAAATTGACTACGTTTTTGATGCATGTTAAGAAAAAATATAATTTAAATATGTTAAGGGATATAAATTTGTCTCAAAGTTAAAAAATCAATGAAAAAATCAAATTTTTGGACAGTTTTTGGTCCATACCTAAATGAATTTTAATGATAATGAAGAAAATATTATACAGTTTTAAAGGATTGATAATAAGGTTTAAATTAAAAAAAAAACTTTTTGAATTCTGATAAAAAATGTCGACGTTTCGGGGTATGAAGTACATGAATCTACCTAAAAACCGTTTTTTGGCTCTAAAACAAGATTTTGATGGGGTATGAGAGATTTAATATATACCATACTTTTTAGTTTTTTATTACCTACAACCTCCACTAGGTCCGATAAAAAGTTATGTTTTTCTCTGGCACACAGTGTTATTAAAGTACTTCAAATGGCGAAGTTTCAGGGTATGATATACATATTTCTATACCTAAGTACGGTTTTTTGGCTCTAAAACAAGATTTTGAGGGGGTATCAAATATTTAATATATACCATTCTTTTTTGTTTTTTATTACCTACAACCTCCAGTAGGTCCGATAAAATGTTATGTTTCCTCTGGCATACAGTGTTATTAAATAAATTCAAATAGCGAAGTTTTAGGGTATGATGTACATATTTCTACCGAAAAACGGTTTTTTGGCTCTAAAACAAGATTTTGAGGGGGTATGAGAGATTTAATATATACCATTCTTTTTAGTTTTTTATTACCTACAACCTCCAGTAGGTCCGATAAGAAGTTATGTTTTTCACTAACACACATGATGTACATGATTCTGAAAACGGTTTTTTGTCTCTAAAACAAGATTTTGGGGGTGTATCAAAGATTTAGTATATACCATTCTTTTTTGTTTTTTATTACCTACAATTTTCACTAGGTCCGATAAGAAGTTTTTTTTACTTGTTTACATTTTGTAACATAGTGTACCTAATTGACTGAAAAATGAGAAAATAGTGCAATCTCGCGATTTTAGGCATTGCTACACAAGAAATTAAACTACTCAGATTGACCAAAAATCGGAGGAAATCATGTGCTTCTCGCACCAAATTTAAATGACGCCATTTTATTTAAGTATATAAATTTATATTTTAAATGCTACAAATCAACTCATTAAATATTGCAATGATTAAAAGATCAATTAACTTAATTTCTAAGGACCGAAAATTGGCAACCACCAAAAAACAACACCTAATGAAAATAATAGGACAGAAATCTAAAAAACAAATAAAATTATACAAAAAAATTACAATCAAGTTCTAAAACAATGAATAACCACAAATGGATCAATTAACTTTTGAAAAAGTGCTCCTCAATTAAAATAAAAAAATTCTAATAAAAATTTAAAACGGTAACACATACCCAGAAAAATATTCCTTAACTTTTTGAATTAATAACAAGAATTATCAACCCTTAAAAGTCACACTTATGCAAAATATTCGCAAATCTTTATTAGGATTTTCTTCTGCAAATCGATAATGTTTTTCGTAATTTTTCCCGATTATTATCCTCAAGAGTTATAGGTTATAATTAGAATTTTTTTGTGCAAATTGCTAATTTTCTTTATAATTTTTTCCGATTATTTACCTTAAGGGTGACTTTTAGATGTTGATAATTCCTGCTATCAATTTTAAAAATTCGGAAGTATATTTTTTAGGTATGTTTCAACTTGTTAAATCTTCATAACAATTTTTTTGTAATTGCTAATTTCTTCATAATTTTTTACGATTATTTTCCTTAAGGTTGGTTTTAGGAGTTGATAATTTTAATTATTAATTTAAAAAATTAGGGGGTATTTTTCTGAGTACGTTTTACCTTCTAGGTCTTCATTAGACATTTTTTATGCAAATCGATAATTTTCTACATAGTTTTTTCGATTAATTTCCCATAGGGTGGTTTTCAGAGGTTGATAAATCGTGTTATCAATGTAAAAAAGCAATCGGTATTGTTTTGGGTATGTTTCACCATTTTAAATCTTCATTAACATTTCTTTGTTAAAATTGATAATTTTCTTCATAATTTTTTGATTATTTTTGATTTTTCAGCTTAAGACAAAACAGGCACACTTTGGAGACACTTTCCGTTCCCAAAGTGTGCTCGCTCAGCGTTTAGATTTAGCAAAAAGGCATGCCGAGCCTTAGCATTTGATCCTAAAAACTTTTAGGATAAAAAAATGTCTACACGGGTGGTGTTGTCCAATAGTATCCCACGCTCCGAAGCATGAGGACATTCGAAAACCTTTCTTTAAACGTTTCTAGAGACCTCACATATTACGCGGAGAATTTTTTCCCTACGTGCCGCAGACCGCCTCTGACCTCACAATCTTCTACATGCTCGTAACTGTCGTTTTCTTCCTTTTCTGCCTCGTGCTTATAACCCTCCTTTCTTAAAAAAAAAAAGAGCGAGGGACTAGGAGTCTCGTCACTACCACACTGCTCTTTCTGTTTTATTGTCACAAAGCTTTCTCTTATTCCTCCAACATTTTATCCTGAAAATTATACCATCTTAATTTTGTCCCTCTCCGAAAGAAGGTAATAGTACCCCAAATGACCAAACAAGCTGGGCTTTGTCAGGGCAACCGATCTGCCAAAGTAGGCCAGGTTCTTTTATCTCTTATCGAAAGAAGAATCCGGGTAGGATTGGTTTTATTAGCCACAACGACTTCAACCCAGTTGCTAAGAATCGCAATCCGTATGGTAGGAACATCGAGCTTCTCGATCTTAACACCCAAGAAGCCAACAGGATGTGTTCCTCAACTTCTATTTTTACTTCTTTATCCATTTTTCATATTGTTCAACACTAATTTAACAACAAAAATGATTTTATATCCTTTCTCGGTATATTTCCCTGCTTTTTGCGCCAAGAAAAACATCTTCTGGGTTTTAACTTGAATCCATTTCCACTTCCTACTAACCCATTATCCATGTTGCGGGTTAAGAAGATCATTATGATTTTACTGCGAATGGTCATTCAACTCTTTGAGTGCCACTTTCCAGAATTTTCAGATATATACCTTTGATCTTCAGAGAACACGGCTGATTAACCTTTAAACGAGAAATTGAGAAAGTTATAGTGATTAATCAGAAGTAAGTCTACAGTTCCATCAATTTAAAATCATTTCGTCTGTATTTTTTTTTATCTCTCGGGTAGAAAAATGTTACATGGACAAAAGTTGCAATGATGGGAGGCGTGGGTCGCGATCTTGTATCTGTGTGGCAAGTACTTTATGCGTCTTGGTGCAACATGTGATGTGCGAATATGTATATACAGACATATCTACCTACATAATGGTCTTCGTTACCCGACGCATCCGGGATCACTCACATGACCAATATCTTTATGCGTGAACGCCTGTGCATGTGTAATGACGTCGCAATATGAGCATCGACTTTTCTCTGATTTGTTTAAACTCGTTTTTTAGCCTCTACTGCAAAATCATTTTTGGAAAAGACTAGTGCGAGTGTTTTGGAGAGAAAACGGTATTTGGAGTATAGGTCAATTCGAAGCTCTTATTGTATGGAAATTTGCCGATGCTCAAGATCGGCCCAAGCTTGGGCTAATATTGGTCTAATATTGGCCAAGCTTGGGCCAAGTTCTATAGTCGATTGTCATTTCCCATAGGGTGCCATGATCAATTTGACAATGTTAAATGCTCAGAGACCAAATTACAACAATTTTTATGGAGAATGGATTTTCCTTAATTATGTTGTCCAACATTACAGAATCCAATTGCTGTGGAACAATTTTTATAGAAAATGGATTTTCCTCAATTATGTTGTTAACATAAACAGAATCCAATTGCTATGGAACAATTTTTATAGAAAATGGATTCTCCTTAATTATGTTGTTAACATTACAAAATCCAATTGTTATGGAACAATTTTTATAGAAAATGGATTTTCCTCAATTATTTTGTCAACAGTACAGAATCAAATTGCTCAGAGACCAAAATATAAAAAAATTGTTGACAAAGTGTGATTTCAATTATGTTACCTACATAAGGGGATCTAACCCAGAGATCGAATTACAAACATTTTTTGTGTAAAAATGCTCCTTTCTTCAATTGTTTTAAGAACATAACAGAATATGAGTGCTCAGAGACCAAATTACAAAAATCTTTATGGAAAAATGAAACTTCTTGCTTCCTCCTAAAGGAAGTATTGTTTCACCCTCAAATTATCGATTGCGATTTTTTGACATATCTCGACATATTTCGACCTCAGGATATCAAAAATAAAGTTTTTAAAAAATATCCGTTGTGTGTGTATAACCACGTTACGTTTGGCCCAATTTCTCGAAAACTATAATACTTAGAACTATGTTTTTTTACAAAATTATAAATCCCTCGGAGAGACTAATTATGATATACGTTTGAACCCGATCGATCAATTCTAACTACTTTTTTTCGCATTTAACAATTTGGAAAAAAAACCAGTTTTTTGGCTAAATTGTATATTTTTTTAAAAAAGTTAAAATGTAAGTATTTTATTCGTTTTACTTTTTAAAAATCCATCGATTGAGCTATTAGCGAACCCTCTAGTGCAATTTAATCCAAAGTTATTAGCATTTTAAAAATCAAAAATTTTGAAAATCTTGTCTTATAAAAATTTTATTTTTATGTTTTATTACAAGCTTCAATATATTTTCATTACTATGTAAGTAATTAAAAAACACACCGAATGAGCTATTTGCAAACCTTCTACTGTAATCCTGCTCCGAGTTATCAAGGTTTCAAAAATTGAAAAATTTGATAAAAATTAATTTTTTTTATCAAAAAAAGAGGTTAAATAATTTTTATTATTATTACCTAATTATTAATTTTTTTTATGTTTTCTTGCGTTTTATATAAATTTTATAAAGAATAATTTTTGCACAAACCAAATAAATACTTGAGGTACAACTTGGCAGTGGTTTTGAAATATTTTCATTATTTTTCAATTAATTTCCAAAAATGCAATTATTTTTTTACATTCTAATTTTTTTCATTATTTTTTCACTGATTTTATCACTTTTAAGTTATTTCATTAAATTTCAAAAATATTTTGTAATTTTATCACTTATTTTTCTTAACTTTTATTTATTTTCTTTAATTTTCAATTATTTCTAAAATTTTAAAAATATTTTCTCCAGTTTTTGGTTTTGAAAAGTATTTTTTTATAAACTTTCTACATTTTTAATTTATTTATCTCAATTTTCAGTTATTCGTATTATTTTTCAATTATTTCCATCATTTTCAAATTGATTTCTGTAATTTATCAATTTCTTTCTCTAAATTATAATTTTTAAAATTATTATTTAATTGATTTACTAAACCTTCAATTACTTATTTCAAATTTAAAATAATTTAAAAAATTGTTAATCAATTTTAGAATTTTTCGACTTTTTTTCTTCAAATTTACAATTATTTTCGGTATTTTGTAACTAATTTCCTATATTTTCAATTATTTATTTCAAATTTCAATTATTTTAAAAAAATTATAATTATTTTTGCCATTTTTCAATTATTCTTCTCAATTCTCGATTGTTTTCTTCAATTCTCATATATTTTCTGAATTTTAAATTACTGTCTTCAATTTTCAATGACTTCTATAATTTTGCAATTTTTTTCTCCAAATTATAATTTTAAAAATTATTTTTTAACTGATTTACTAAATCGTTAATCATTGCTTCCACATTTCAATTAATTAAACAAATTTTTAATGAATTTTTGAATATTTTTTTAAATTTACAATTACTTTTCGTATTTTGTAAGTAATTTCCTAAAATTTAATTATTTATTTCAAATTTCAATTATTTTTAAAATGTTATTATTTTTGACATTTTTCATTTATTCTTCTCAATTCTCGATTGTTTTCTTCAATTCTGAAATATTTTTTAAATTTTAAGTTACTGTCTTCAATTATCTATTATTTCTATAATTTTGCAATTTTTTTCTCCAAATTGTAATTTTTTAAATTATTTTTTAACTGATTTACTAAACCTTTAATCATTTATTTCAAATTTCAATTGATTAAAAACATTTTTAATGAATTTTAGAATTAAATTTCTTTTTCAAATTTACAATTACTTTCTGTATTTTGTAAATAATTTCCTAAATTTTCAATTATTTATCTTAAACATCAATTATTTTAAAAAATTTATAATTATTTTTGCTCTTTTTCAATTATTTTCTTCAATTTGATATATATCCTGTAAATTTTTAAATTATTCTTCTCAGATCTCGATAGTTTTCTTTAATTTTTTCTTAATTTTAAATTACTGTCTTCAATTTTCAATTATTTCTATAATTTTACCATTTTTTTTTCAATTTAAAATTTTAAAAATTATTTTCAGTTTAATTTACTTAATCTTCATTTATTAATCTTAAATTTGAATTCTTTGTTTTCAATTTTTAATTCAATTTTTTTTTTTTTAATTTACAATTACTTTCCGTATTTTGTAAGTAATTTCCTAAATTTTCAATTATTTATCTCAAATTTTAATTACTTTATAAAAGTTATCATTATTTTTGCCATTTTTCAATTATTTCATTTAAATTGATATATTCTGTAATTTTTTTCAATTATTCTTTTTAAATCTCGATTGTTTTCTTCAATTTTCTTAATTTCAATTTCTTAATTTCTTCAATTTTCAATTATTTCTACAATTTTGAAATTTTTTTTCTTCAATTTTCAAAATTATTTTCCAATTGATTGTTGTTTCACTTAATCTTCAATTATTAATCTTAAATTTCAATTCTTTTTTTTGAATATTTAATTTGTTTTATAATCTTTTCATTGATTTTTTCGATTTTAAATTACCTTCATCAATTTTCAATTAGCTTTCTAAATTTTCAGTTATTTTTCTCAATTCTCAGTTATTTTTATCAATTTCGAATTTTTTTAAATTATTCTCATAATTTTTAAATTAATTTATTTAATTTTCAATCATTTTCTCAATTTTAAATTATTCTTTTTAGTTTTAGAAACAATTCTTAATTTTTAAAGTTTTTTTTTAAATTTACTTATTAAATCTTCAATTATTTATCTTAAATTTGAATTCTTTCTTCTCATTTTTATTAGTTTTATAATCTTTTTTAATTGTTTTTTTTTTTCTAAATTTTAATTTTATTCATCATTTTTTAATTAATTACCTAAATTTTCAACTTTTTTTTTTAATTTACCATTACTATCTTTTTTCAATTATTTTCTTTTAGATCATATATAAATATTCCGTACTCTTTCAAATTATTTTTCCATTTCTCAATTACGTTCTTCAATGATCATATTTTTTTATTATTTTTCAATTATTTTCCTTAATTTTTAATTATTCTCATCATTTATATTTCAATTATTATCTTGAATTTTTGATTATTTTTAAAGTTTTGCTTTTTTCATTTTCTAAAATTTTGAATTATTATTTATCAGTTTTAAATTACTTTCCACAATTTGTAGTTATATTCCTTATTTTTTTATTAATTTGAAAGTTCTGTAATTATATATTTTAATTTTTTTTTTATCTTACAACTTTGTAATTTTGTCCTGTCCAAATGAAATAATCGAGGTTCTACTGTATATAATTTATTTATCTGTATTTATGAAGTTTTTAAAGTACCTCAAAAGTTCCTTATTCTTGTATATTCAGTCTCCTATTTCCCCTAAAATATTTTTCATTGTCACTGTGAAGCCTGTATTGTCATAATATTTCATAATTTTTGTTTTTTACCATTTTCTTACGTCATATAATTAACATACAAATGTTTTTATTCCATAAAGAGGGATTTTTTCATTAAAACACTATTTTTAATCCAAAAAGTTTTACTATATAGTTATAACAGATATCACTCATATTTGTTAAAATCGAAATAACAGATTGCAGGTGTGCTTTTTGTTTTCTCGGTTAGTGCTATCGGATATTTTTTTTTTTTATATTACATAATGCTATTTCAACTGAATATGCAATGTGATTCTGTTTAAAAAATCAGTGCAAGACAAAGCTATCTGACGAATTTGTGTAATCAAACGACAATTAATTTTCAGTGCAACAAAAATGCTATTTAGTTTAGGAAAAATGTCATCATTGTTAACTGGAAATTACCTTCGAATTATACTTTACTTGCGAAAATTGTGGGACAACTTACAAAAATGAAATTAAAAAATGACCGCTTAAAAATGTTGATAACTTTGTCAGATATTAGCGAAATGAAATTGTTTATAGACCATTGGAAAGCTTATAAAATTTGCGGAGAAATGGTTCTAATTTGAAGTTTTTTAGATTAATAGAAACGAAGATTCAATGTGATAAAGACAAGTGAATTTTTAATTTTTTGTAAATTTTCATTTTTCAAGTTTGGTGGGCTGCATTTTCTAGAAAAATAATGGGATTTTTTTTATATTAAGCAAAATTAAACCTTGAATTATTAGCTTTAAAGTAAGCCAAAGAAAATTAAAATATCTTGACTGGTTTAAAAGTTATTAGGAAATGTGTATAAAGAACAAAACGCAACATTCCGTTGTTTCCATAGCGAGCACTAGAATCGTTGCGTTTTGTTGTTTATACACATTTACTTATAACTTTTAATCCAGTCCAGATATTTTAATTTTCTCTGTCTTATTTTAAAGCTAATAGTTCAAGGTTTAATTCAGCTTAATTTCAAAATTTTCCCACTACTTTTCTAGAAAATGCAGCTCACCAAACTTGAACAATGAAAATTCACAAAAAACGAAAAACTCACCTGTTTTGTATCACATTGAATCTCCGTTTCTATTAATCAAAAAAGCTTCAAAATAGGACCATTTCTCGGCAAATTTTATAAGCTTTCCAATGGTTTATAAAAAATTCCATTTCACTAATATCTGACAAAGTTATCAACATTTTAAGCCGGTCATGTTTTTAATCCCATTTTTGTAAGTGGTCCCACAATTTTAACCGGTAGTGTACAATTCGAAGGTAATTTCCAATTAACTATGATGACATTTTTCCTAAACTAAATATTCCAAAATTGCTTTTTCTTGCACTGAAAACCAATTGCCGTTTGATTACCCAAATTTGTCAGATAGCTTCTTCTTGCACTGACTTTTTAAATAGAATCACATTGCATTGACAGTTGAAACATCATTATTTGACCAGAAGGCGTCTAGTATTGTTACTTACAAAAATTTCAATTGTCTGAAAATAAATTGTACTTTCCTAAATGAAGAGACTATAGTAAAAGCTGAATTGGAAGTGAAGTCGTGATTGACGTAACGTCGAGCTGCAAAAGAGTTGCGCAAAGGAACCAACGGGTGTGTTTACCTGCTGATTCTCGCAACGTACCAGTCTAGAGTTGAGGTAAAAAATGTACGTGTGTATAGAAAGGTTTCTACACGTCATTGTTAACCGCTTCTCACGCAGGTGCCTCACTATTCACTTAATTACCTTATACCATTCTTCGGAACCATGGTTTTTTGACCCGTCTGCCACGTCAATTAGGAAAATGGTCAAAAACAGGGCGATTATCGGAATATTCCCGAGAGGAGAAGTGCCTACCCCCACCACCGGGCACTACCGAGCATCCCAGCGCTCGGTCTGCCATTGTCTGCTAATGCGTTTTTCTATAACCTCATTAAAGACCATTAGGTCGGTAATGAGGTTTTACAAAAATTTTTTTTTTTTTAAATTTTGATATAAAATTACTTTTAGCGTTAGATTCGTAATCTGTGTTCCTTGACGATTACGAGCATATAAAATTTTTTTCAAAATTTCCAATTTTTAATGTTTTTTACTTTATAAACAAATAGTTTTCAGCCATAAAAAATTTGTTAATTTCCGTAATTTTTTAATATTTTTTTTAGGTATTTCAAATGTAAATACAGTAGGAACTCGGTTATCCGGATACATGCCTGCATCCATTAGTCCGGATAATCGAATCTCTACTGTATTTTATTTGTTGTACCACCTTTCGTGTCCGACCTTTCCATGTCAGTAAATGTCCACTTTTTTCCCTACTAATTTGAATTTTCCCTTCACACTTTTTCCAGGCTTAGGACGTCTGTGATACAATTAATTTTCAGACCTTGTAAAAGGTTAGAAAACGTCTGTGATACAATTAATTTTCAGACCTAGTAAAAGGTTAGAAAACGTCTGTGATACAATTAATTTTCAGACCTTGTAAAAGGTTAGAAAACGTCTGTGATACAATTAATTTTCAGACCTTGTAAAAGGTTATAATTTTAAACATTTCAACATTTGTGTTTTTCGAAAAAACAAATTTTTTAAACACGCCAGCATAATGAAGTACCGTGCTGCCAGTCCTAAGCCTGGAAAAAGTGTGAAGGGAAAATTCAAATTAGTAGGGAAAAAAGTGGACATTTACTGACATGGAAAGGTCGGACACGAAAGGTGGTACAACAAATAAAATACAGTAGAGATTCGATTATCCGGACTAATGGATGCAGGCATGTATCCGGATAACCGAGTTCCTACTGTATTTACATTTGAAATACCTAAAAAAAATATTAAAAAATTACGGAAATTAACAAATTTTTTATGGCTGAAAACTATTTGTTTATAAAGTAAAAAACATTAAAAATTGGAAATTTTGAAAAAAATTTTATATGCTCGTAATCGTCAAGGAACACAGATTACGAATCTAACGCTAAAAGTAATTTTATATCAAAATTTAAAAAAAAAAAAATTTTTGTAAAACCTCATTACCGACCTAATGGTCTTTAATGAGGTTATAGAAAAACGCATTAGCAGACAATGGCAGACCGAGCGCTGGGATGCTCGGTAGTGCCCGGTGGTGGGGGTAGGCACTTCTCCTCTCGGGAATATTCCGATATGTGCCCCAAAAACACTTTCCCTTTTCGTTACAACAATAAACAAACAATAACTTATCAATGGTCAAATTTGGAAATCATTACAAAACATTATTTCAAAACAGAAAGCCATATCGTCACTATCTGAAGTTTGTTTGCTTAAATTACAGAATAATCGGTGAATATATATGGTTATACCCCTTTCACAATTGACGTTACGCAAACTTTTGATAATTTCAAATAAACTCGGTAATTACAGAAATGATGATTGTAATTTGAAGAAAGTGTAATTTCTAATCCTCTTAAGTGAGTTTTAAAGCGAGCATAGACTAGATTAGAGCCACGTGCCTAACGGGCTCCGAACCCGGAAATGATTCGTGGTCGATCGTTTCTTAGAATTCAAGACTCGTTTAGTTACACACATACACACACACACACACCTTGATAGGCGCATGCTTTACGCACATTAACTTCTGTTGATTGCATATTCGTAATGTGCACACGGACAACATCATCGCGGAATTCATTGACGGATGTAAAAGTTTTGGCACCAAGAATTTTAAGCTATGTAAATGTTTACAGGCTTCACAGGTCGTCCCCTATTTCCTCTAAATGTCCCCTAATTTTCGATTAGTCCCTAAAAGTCCCCTATTTTGAAAATTTGACCCTAAAATCCCCTATTTTTCACTAAAGTATGGGGGTGAGTCAGGGCCGGATTGGGAATTAAAAGCGGCCCGGGAAAGATATTCAAAGCGGCCCCTTTCTATATAATTGAAAATTTTTATTAACATTTAAAACTAAAATATAAAAATATTAAATTATTAAATTATTTTATTTAAACTTATCAATAATTTAATTATTTGGAATTTCTTGAACAGTAGCATTCTCTACTGCCATTTGTACGAAAGCAGCAGTAATTTCTTAGTTTAATGAACACATCAATCTGGTTTTAACCAATTTTAAAGGACAAAAAATGGACAACTTCTATTAAACAAATATAATAAAAAAATTTTGAGAGAATTTCCTGGCTTTAAAAATTGCTCTGAATGTATTCCTATCTACCTTAACCCCTTCAGCATCAAAAACAACCCTTTAAAATCATTCCCTAATCTTCAATCAAGAAATGGACAATTTTTATTAAATAAATATAATAAAAAGTTTTTTAGCGAATTCCCTGGCTTTAAAAATTGCTCTAAATGTATTCCTATCTACACTAAAAAAATTTTGGTGCAGCATCTGTACTTTAAAGTACAGTATCCGTCCCAAATGAAAAATTACGTTATTCAGTTAACTTCACTACGTTGAAAATCAATGCAAAATATTTAATCTGAAATTAACAGAATAATGAAATATTTCCATGGGACGGATACTGTACCAAAATTTTTTCAGTGTACATTAACCCCTTCAGCATCAAAAACAACCCTTTAAAATCATTCCCTAATCTTCAATCAAGAAATGGACAATTTTTATTAAATAAATATAATAAAAAGTTTTTTAGCGAATTCCCCGGCTTTAATAACACAGGCACACAAAAAAAAAAAAAGGTCAAATACCAGAGGGCAGACCAACATATTCCTAGGTTTTTGGGGTCGCTGAAACCGAATATGACCATGAAAATATTATCTGCTTGCCCATTTTCCCCCTAGCCCCCCCCCCCTTACACCTCTCGGGGGGTAACATTTCAGTTTTTCCAAAAACGTCGAAAAGGCAGTCTATTCCTATGTTTTTTGGGGCGCTGAATCCGAAAAAGACCACCAAAAGCCAATCCCCCCCCTCCTGCACCCCCTAACACCCCCTGGGAGGGGGTTGGAATTTCGAATTTCACGAAAAGTCGAGTTCGGTGTCTATTTCTATGTTTTTTGGGGCGCTGAATCCGAAAAAGACCACCAAAAGCCAATTCCCCCTCTCCTTCACCCCCTATCACCCCCTAGGAGAGGGGTTGGAATTTCGAATTTCACAAAAAATCGAGTTCGGTGTCTATTTCTACGTTTTTTGGGGCGCTGAATCCGAAAAAGACCACCAAAAGCTAATTCCCGCCCGCTTAAGCCCCTAATATCCCCTTGAGTGGGTTGGAATTTCGAATTTTATGAAAAATCGAGTTTAGAGTCTATTCCAATATTTTTTAGGGCCATGAAACTGAAAAAAGGGAACAAAAACTACCACGTCCACGCCGTTGTTCCTGGGTCGCGCTAAGTGTAGTAAAATCAAGATCCATCAAATTGTGCTGGTACATACTTGTGTAATCATCGGTGCCTACCTAGTTATTATTTATTCAAATGCGTAAAAAAAACATTGCTTATTCTTCTTAATTACACATAAAAGAGAACATATCAACCCCCCTCCCAGTGTTAGTAACTAGATGCTAAGAGGTGAATAACGGAACGAATTTACCTTTGGTGTCCTTTTCCAATTTCACCGCCCCCAAAAACATAGAAATGGACACCGAACTCGACTTTTCGTGAAATTCGAAATTCCAACCCCCTACCAGGGGGTGATAGGGGGTGAAGGGGAGGGCCAATTGGCTTTTGGTGGACTTTTTCGGATTCAGCGCCCCAAAAAACGTAGAAATAGATACCGAACTCGACTTTTCGTGAAATTCGAAATTCCAACCCCCTCCCAGGGGGTGATAGGGGGTGAAGGAGAGGGGGAATTTTCTTTTCGTGGTCTTTTTCGGATTCAGCGCCCCAAAAAACATAGAAATAGCCACCGAACTCGACTTTTCGTGAAATTCGAAATTCCAACCCCCTCCCAGGGGGTGTTAGGGGGTGCAGGAGGGGGGGGATTGGCTTTTGGTGGTCTTTTTCGGATTCAGCGCCCCAAAAAACATAGGAATAGACTGCCTTTTTGACGTTTTTGGAAAAACTGAAATGTCACCCCCCGAGGGGTGTAAGGGGGGGGCTAGGGGGAAAATGGGCAAGCAGATAATATTTTCATGGCCATATTCGGTTTCAGCGACCCCAAAAACCTAGGAATATGTTGGTCTGCCCTCTGGTATTTGACCTTTTTTTTTTTTTGTGTGCCTGTGTAATTGCTCAGAATAAATTTCTATCTACTTTGCCCCCTTTAGCATAAAAAAAGTCGGCTTTCATTCACCTGAAAATCATTTTTTCAATATTTGAATACCCAATTACTTTCTTTAATTTGCAATTATTTTCTTCAAATCTCAATTATTTTCTTCTATTCACAATTATTTTAATTAATTTTTAATCATGTTTTTCAATTTTCAAATATTCTCTTTAATATTCAATAATTTTCGGCTTCTTTCAATATTTTTATCAATTTTCAATTGTTTTCTTCAATATTCAATAATTCTCATTTTTTCAATTGTTTTTCCAGTTTTCAACTATTTTCTTCAATTTTCAAATATTTTCGGTTTTTTTCAATTATTCTTTTCAGTTTTCAAATATTCTCGTTTTTTCAATTATTTTTTCAGTTTTCAATTATTTTCTTCGATTTTCAAATATTGTCGGTTTTTCAATTATTTTTTTCAGTTTTCAATTACTTTTTCAGTTTTCAAATATTCTCATTTTTTCAATTATTTTTCAGTTTTCAAATATTTACTTGAATTTTTAATTATTTCAGTCAATATTCAATAATTCTCGATTTTTTTTCA
The DNA here is from genome assembly GCA_037103525.1 of Ganaspis brasiliensis. Lineage (NCBI taxonomy): Eukaryota > Metazoa > Arthropoda > Insecta > Hymenoptera > Figitidae > Ganaspis > Ganaspis brasiliensis. The sequence goes on along the minus strand of JAZKLR010000103.1, from coordinate 46,075 downwards.
ATTATTTTTTCAATTTTCACTTGTTTCCTTCAATAGGCAATTATTATCCAAGAATTTCAATCCAGTTCAATTTTTTATAAGCCAATTAAATTTACAATTATTTTCTACAATTACTACAGTAATTTTCTTTCAATTTTTATTCATAGTTATTTCTGTTCTAAATTTTAATTTACATTTTTAACTTTTAAGATAATTCTGTTGAAATGTAAACTTTTTAATGTTGCAATTTTTCGAATTTTTTGCAATTGTCCTTTATTTTCGTCTTTTTTCAATTATTTTCTTTCATATTATTCAATTATTAATCATTTTCTTGAAATTTCAATTCAGTTCTTTAATTCTTTAATTATTTGTATCCAATCACAATTCTTGTCTTTTATTGATACTTTTTTTCATTTTCAATTATTCTCTCAATTTTGAAGTATTTTCTTCAAATTTTAATAAAGTTTAATTTTTCAAAAAGCAATTAAACTTTCAATTGTTTCTAGAACTATTCCTATCATTTTCTTTCTTTTTTATTTTTTTTTTAATTTCATGTTTATCTTTTTCTGTTTAAAATTATTTCTGTCAGTTTTTAATTTAATAATCTTGCCATGTTTAGAATTTTTTCCAATTGGCAATTATTTTCTTCAATATTTAATAATTCTCGGCTTTTTTCGATGATTTTTTCAATTAACAATATTTTTCTTGAACTTTCAATTCAATTTTTCAACTATCCTCTTAAATTCACAATTATTATTTTCTTTAATTTTGAATTTTTTTTTCAATTTTCAACTATTTCTTCTAGTTTCAAATTATTTTCTTCGATTTTCAACCAACTTTAACTTTTTGAAATCTCATTCAATTTTCAATTATTTGTTATAATTATTCCTACAGTTTTCTTCAGTTTTTAATTGTCAATTATTTTCTTAAATATTCACCAATCCTGGGCTTTTTCACTCTTTTATACTATTTATTTATTTATTGATATAGTAATTTGTAAATTATTTATTATCAATAATTTTTTTGAAATCTCAATTTAACTCCTTAATTCCTCAATTTTTCTGTCTAATTCACAATTATTTTCTTCATTTTTTAATTATTTTGCCAATTTTTAATATTATTTTCTTCTCATCAATTTGTGATTATTTCTTCAAATTTCAATCCAGGTCAATTTTTTAAAATTAAAATTTTTTTCAATTATTATTATTTCTGTAATTTTTTTCCTTTTTTAATTTCCAATTGTTTTTTTAAAATATTATATTTGTTCTTTAATTTTTTAAATTATTTTTGTCAATTGTCGATTTATTAATCTTGTCATTATTCCAATTTTTTTCATTTGTCAATTATTTTCGTCATTTTTTAGTTATTTTAGGTCGATATTATCAACTCGAGAACATTTTTGGATGGTCAAGAGATTTTGAGATCAATATCAATATTGCTCAAATATGATATCGTCTTGATATCGTAAAGCACTAAGAAATAATGGTCAAGAGAACAAAATAATTTAAAAAGTTAAAGATTAGTTATAAAATTTTTTGAGAATTATTAAGGATTGAAAAAATTGAAGGAGATAATTGAAAATTGAGGAATGTAATGGAAATTTAAAAAATGTAATTAAAAATTGAAAGAAGTAATTGAAAAAGTCTAGAATTCTTGAATATAGAAAAAAATAATAATTGAAAACTGAAGAATGGAATTGAAAATTGAAGAATGGAATTGAAAGTTGAAGATAATAATAAATAAGAATTGAAAAAAATAGTTGTAGAATTGAACAATTTAATTGAAATTCTACAATTTCTGTGATTGAAAAGAACATAGAAAGAAGCCGAAAATGATTGAATGTTGTAAAATTAATTGAAAATAGAAAAGAGTAATTGAAAGTTAAATGAAATTTAATTACATAAATTAAATTATTAATTAGACCTACAAAAATACCGGCCCGCCTGGCGTCGGCCCACCGGGATTTTTCCCGGTATCCTGAATGGCCAATCCGGGCCTGGGGTGAGTTGGTCAAAATACCTATAGTAAAGTTTGGGGCAAAAAAAAAAGTATTCAATTCTAGTCTTGAAAAATATAAACCATCAAATATTTAGAAAACCACCTTTAAGAATATAGTAAGTTATTAATTTTAAGGTATTTCTCCAATGGGGAGTCCCTGCCAAAAGTTAGTATTTCAGTTAATAGCGATTATTAATTAATATAGTTTATTTCTTAACTTATTATTGACTATGAATAGTTGATCAGTTATCGGCCAATCGTTTTTTAATAAGAATGTTTCGAAAATTAACAAAAGTTGCTAAATTTTTAACGTTTTTTAAAGATACCTTTTGCCGAAGTCTGTATCTTTTTTTATCATTTTTTAAAAAATGGTATAATTTAGGTCAAAAATAGCTTATTTTTCTCAAGAAAAACAAACTCTACAACTTCACCTCGTCAGATTTTTGAAAAAATGGATAATTTTTTAAATACAGCAATTTGTTTATAAAAATATTTTTCAATTTTTCTAAATATTTATAAACAAATCGCTTTATTTAAAAAATGATCCACTTTTTTAAAAATCTGACGAGGTGAAGTCGTAGAGTTTGTTTTTTTCAAGAAAATAAGCTATTATTGACCTAAATTGTACCATTTTTTAAAAAATGGTAAGAAAAGATATAGACTTATGAAAAAGGTATCTTCAAAAAACGGTGAAAATTTAGCAACTTTTGTTAATTTTTGAAACATTCTTATTAAAAAACGATTGGCCGATATCTGTTCAACAGTCAATAATAAGATAAGAAATAAATTATATTAATTAATAATCGTTATTAACTGAAATAATAACTTTTGGTAGGGACTGCCCATCGGAGAAATACCTTAAGTATTTATTTCAGAAAAAATAGAAAAATAATTATTTAAATATTGATGTCAAAATTCGCGACCCAAACTGGATCACTAGAGACCAGCATCAACGCAAGATTTTGCGGCGCAAATTTTTAAATAACATTTATTGCAAACTGAAAATTTAAAAAATTTAGAAAGTACAATAAATATATTAATTCGTAACAAATGATGAAACATCATCCAGTTTTCAAAATAATCGATCCTTTCTATTATAATTATTTGTTTAAAAATGGTGCAATTTTGAGGTTATGTATGAAAGTTTCAGTGTCTACAAGAAAAGATCTAAAAAATGTGGTGCAATAGTTGCAAATGCATTAATAGGTTTTTACCTAATTAATTTGATCAATGAGTACTTTTATTTTTTTATAAAATCAAAAGAATTTACAAATAATTAATTTTTGATATTAAAAATAATGCGCCAAAAAATCTTGCGATTGTGGTGCTCTCTTAGCTGAACTTTACATATAATGATCCCCATTGCCTGTGTACAAAAATATGGAAAAATATTAAAAGTAAAAAATTTTGTTTTATATGTTTTCTATAATCAATTATCTTGTTAATATTAAAAAAAGAACTAGCTTTGAATACAAAAATTAAATCTTTTTCTCATAAGACTAAAGTTTCAATTCAAAGCAGTCCGACAAAAAATGGAAATAAAGTCTGTAACAAATAAATAAAGCTTCTACAATTATAAAATAACTTACAAAAGTAAATTAAACACTGTAATAAATTACAAAAACACCTGCTTGCTTCAAAATAGCGTGAGTTTTAGAAAAAAAACGAAAATTTTTATATTCAATGCCAAATGTGACAGGTTAATCCGCCATGATTCTTTATAGTCACGTGACAATACGTAACTCTCGTAATCATATGTATTTTTTCTGCGCATGCGCACTTCTTTTGATTTACCCCGCGATTATTTAAAATCAGGTTTTAAAAATATATTAAAAATGATTCTTCAATGCACAATTATTATAATTATTATTAATATGAATACAATAATCAATATAATTAATTTGTTTAAACACTGATTTTTTATACAGAAGCAATAACAATTTGATATTTAGTTTCTACATCAAAATATATATATAATTATCCTTGTAAAGCATCATTTTCACAATTCTTTAATAATAAACTGATAAACATGAAAATTTATAAAAATCAGCTTTACCTTAATATACTTCATTAATAAAAACAATTATAATTAATATTTATTTTTCGCCAAGTTATTAACGATTGCCAATTTACCCAATTAGGCATTTTACCCGACTCGCCTCTATTTATCTCAAATTTTAGTCATTTGTTTTAATTTTCAAATATTTCCATCATTGCTAGATTGGCTAAATTTTTTAAAATAATCTAAACAATCGTGTTTTGAGTAGTTTTTTGCAATTATCTCAAAAATTTTAGCCAAATTGGTTATTCTGACTTCGGATTCGGATTTAGCGGAGAAAAATACATAAGAATACATTAGTGCAGTGTCCCTGCTAAAAAATTTTTTTTTGGGTTTTTTTAGTGTTTTTAAAATTTTTTGAGATTTTCTTTTTTGAGACTATCTCATAAAATTTAACCAATATACCAATTCTGACTTCGGATTCGGATTCAGCGGAAAAAATACGTAAGAATACACTAGTGTAGTGTCTCGGACAAAAAAGTTTTTTTTGTGTTATTAATTTTAAATTTCAATTAGTTAAAAAAAATTTTCATGAATTTTAGAATGTTTCAATTGGTTTTTTTTTAAATTTACAATTACTTTTGGTATTTTGTAATTAATTTCCTATATTTTCAATTATTTATTTCAAATTTCAATTATTTTAAAAAATGTATAATTATTTTTGACATTTTTCAATTATTCTTCTCAATTCTCGATTCTTTTCTCCAATTCTGAAAGATTTTCTAAATTTTAAATTGCTGTCCTCAATTTTCAATTATTTCTATAATTTTCAATTATTTTCTCTAATTTTTCATTTATTAAATTATATTTCAATAAATTTCCTGAGTTTTCAATTCAGGATTTCAATTCTTTTCTTCAATTTATAATTATTTTTAACATTATTTCTTAATTTTTTTCTACCATTCATACTTATTTGTATTGTTATTTGACTTATTTTATAAACTGCCAATTATTTTCATCAAATTTAAATTATTTTTTTTCTACTTATTAAATATTTTCATTATTTTTCAATTAATTTTCAAAACTTGCAATTATCTTTTTACATTCTAATTTTTTTCAATTGTATTTATCATTTTTAGTTATTTTATTAAATTTCAAAAATGTTTTGTAATTTTATCACTTATTTTTCATAAATTTTATTTATTTTTGTAAACTTTCAATTATTTCTATATTTTTTAAAACATTTTCTCCAATTTTTAGTTTTGAAAAGTATTTTTTATATAGTTTCTATATTTTTTATTTGTTTATCTCAAATTTCAGTCATTTGTATTATTTTTCTAATATTTCCATTAGTTTTAAGCTTTTAAGTTGATTTCTTTAATTTTTCAATTTTTTTCTCCAAATTAAAAAAATTTAATTATTTTTTAACTGATTTGCAAAACTTCATTACAAAAATTTAAATTTACAAACTATTATTAATTTCTAATTCCAAATAATTAAAAAAAAAAAAAATTTAATGAATTTTAGAATTTTTCAATTTTTTTTTCAAATTTGCAATTACTTTCGGTATTTTTTAATTACTTTATTAAATCTCCATTTATTTATCTCCATTATTTTTGCCATTTTTCATTTCTTCTTCTCAATTCTCAATTGTTTTCTCCAATTCTGAAATATTTTCTAAATTTTAAATTACTGTCTTCAATTTTCAATTATTTCTATAATTTTTCAATTTTTTTCTCCAAATTATAATTTTTAAAATTATTTTTCAACTGATTTACTAAACCCTTAATCATTTATTTCAAATTTCAATTGACTAAAAACCTTTTTAATGAATTTTAGAATTAAATTTCTTTTTCAAATTTACAATTATTTTCGTTATTTTGTAAATATTTTACTAAATTTTCAATTTTTTATCTCAAACATCAATTATTTTTAAAAATTTATAATTATTTTTGCTATTTTTCAATTATTTCCTTTATTTTGATATATAATCTGTAATTTTTTAAATTATTCTTCTCAAATCTCGATTGTTTTCTTTAATTTTTTATTATTTCTATAATTTTGCAATTTTTTTCCTTCAATTTTTAATTTTTTAAATTATCTTCAGTTTGATTTACTTAATCTTTGTTTATTAATCTTAAATTTCAATTCCTTGTTTTCAATGTTTAATTTGTTTTATAACCTCCTCATTGATTTTTTCGATTTTAAATTACCTTAATCATTTTTTATTTTGTTTCATAAATTTTTAATTTTCTTGCTCAATTTTCAAGTATTGTCTTCAATTTTGAATTTTTTCAATTATTCTCATAATTATTAAATTAATTTTTTCAAATCTCAATTATTGTCTTCAATTTTCAGTTGTTTCTATAATTTTGCAACTATAGAGACAATTTTTAATTTTTTAAACTATTTATAAATTGATTTATTAAATCGTCAATTATTTATCTCAAATTTGAACTCTTTTTTTAAATTTTTTTTTTAGTTTTATAATTAATTATTAATATTAATAATTATAAAATTAATTATTTTAAATTAATTACTTAAATTTTCAATTTTTTTTAAATTTACCATTATTTTTATTTTTTTTTTTTAATTATTTTCTGTTAGTTCATAGCTGTACTCTTTCATATTATTTTTCTCATTTATCAAATATGTTCTTCAATTGTCAATTATTGTTATTATTTTTTAATTATTTTCCTCAATTTTTAATTATTCTCGTCATTTATATTTCAATTATTATCTTGAATTTTCAATTATTTCTGTAGTTCTACATTAATTTTCTTTAATTTTGAATTATTATTTATCAGTTTTAAATTACTTTCCACAATTTGTAGTTATTTTCCTAATTTTTTTTTTTTTATTATTAATTTAAAAATTCTGCAATTATATTTTTGTTTATCCTACAATTTTGTAATTTTGGCCTACCCAAATAAAATCCGATTCTATTTATCTGTATTTATAAAGTTTTTAAAGTACTCTATAAAAGTTCCCAATTTTTGTATATTTAGTTCCCTATTTGCCCTAAAATATTCTTCATTGGCAAAGAAAACTACCACCGCGAGCTGCAAGGCGCCACTTGTATCAAAACAAAGATGGCCGACATCAGAGTGATTATTTAAAGTTAGTGCAATGTAGCAGTTGGTTTTCGATGTTTATTTTTGCAATAAGATATTATTTTCTAAGTGTTATCATTAAAAATTATGTTAGCTTTAAATTTCATCTTATATAGATAAAATAATTCTCACGACCGTTTTAATGTACGTAAAGTTACGATCATCGGAAGTGAAGTAAATAGGTTTTATTGCAAAGTTTAAAGAAGTTTCTGGAAATAGGAAGATCTCTACGCCACTGATTCTCTTTTAAAATATAAGCGTGTTCGGCGCCTTCGACAAGCGAAACCAGAAAGAAAACCTATGATTGCAGGTTCGTACGGCAATAAGCGCCATTTTTGCGGCGAAACCGGCATGAGAATGTTGGCATAAAACAGTTGCTGCAAAAAATTGGAATGTTCTTCCTTCTGGGCTTGATGTCTGCGAGCTATTCTCGGTAGCGTTTTACTCTTTTCCGCCCTTTTGCGGCGCTTGGAGTACATTTTATTGCCAGTCGAGGTAATTACGCCGGAAAGGAAATGAAAAGTAATACTATAGCCAAAAAGAGCGAAATTTAATGAGACTAACAATCTTTTAGTGTATAGAAACTCAAGATCCAAAACCAAGGATAGTAATCGACAGACAATTGAAAAATTTGTTTGCACACATTTGTGAATCCAAAATGGCGGTTCCTCATCAGCTGATCCACATCTCGTATTTATTAGATCATAACTTGAAAAGAAATTGCCAATTTACAAAATAATCAGAAGAAATGACAAGTTTCGTGTGGTACAGGATTAGAAATAGAATTTTATTTTCGAAAAGGTAAAGTTGCGTCGCATTATAATTTTCTCTGGGGAGTTGAGTTGTTTGCGAGTTGCAGGGAAAGGCGAGGCGGGTCTCTGACCGTTGCTGATGAGGAACGGGCAGGTGGCACCGTAGCTTGGTATCTATACTCGTGCGTGATACCTTCTTGGCTACACGCATGTATCTACTCGTCTTCTCTTTTGCCTTTATGTCCGTCTGTCAGTCCGTCCGTTCTCCACCTCCAGGTGGGGTACACACCCGGATCCGCGTTACCAACTCTCTATTGGTCAGATCCACGGCGACTGGCGACTGTCAGTGCCGTAACCAAATTCCTTCTAGCTATCACCTTATTAAAATTTTACGTCCTCTTAATAGCGTATAATTATCCATTATGAAATAGTTATTAGTTAGACAAAGTTGCATTATTGTTTTTTAGTAAAAATTACCTATATTGATAGGTAGATATCTGATTTGAATCTTCCTTTCCAAATCATTGTTTCGTTTAAATTTCTCGGTTATGCAATTCTTATCAGTATCTTTATATTCATCTAAAATTCTACTCTTTCTCATTATTGTTATTGGTTTGAATTTTAATGCTTTCAAAATTTTAAATTCCATGACTTTTCCAGGTTCTTCAGACTATTTTTCTTAAAATTCCATGACCAAATATAAAATTGTTTAGATTATTGTAGTAAAAGAATATAAAATAATTGAATTAAATTATTAATAAAATGTTAATATTGTTATTACTTAACAAAATTAATCTGTATATAATTTGAACCAATTAGTTATTAGATTTATTTTAAACTAACAATATTAACGTCCAGGCGCGCGAGAAACTTTCCATTCTTGTAGATAATTTACAACTATATATTTCTGCAAATGCAAATAATGAAAATTACGAGAATAATTACAATAGTGAAGAAAATATTTGAAAAATGACAAAAGTAATTGACAATTGAAAACAAAATTTGAAAAATATAATAGGATTGATACAGAATTGAAAAAAATAATTTAAAAAATTAAACAATAAACATTGTATTTAGACAAAAAATTTGAAAAATTAAAAAATTACAGGAATAACTGTAGGAAATAATTGAAAATTAAATAACTGGATTGAAAATCGAAAAAAATCATTGAAATTGAAGAAAATAATAAAAAATAGAAGATATAAATTAAAAATTTAGAATTAAATTGAAATTTAAAAAAATAATCAATATTTAAAAAAAATTGCAAAATGACGAAAATAATTGACAATTGAAAACAGAATTCGTAAAATGGTTAGATAATTACACAATTGAATAATTGCAAATTAAATAATTGCATTGAAAAGCAACAAAAAAAAAATAATTAAAATTCAAGAAAATAATAAAAAATAGAAGAAATAATTAACATTTTAAGAATTAAATTGAAATTTGAAAAAATAATCGAGAGCTGAAAAAAAATTACAAAATTAATTGACAATTAAAAACAAAATGACGAAAATAGCTAGATTAATACATAACCGACAAAATAATTAAAAAAATTAAAGAATAATTATAAAATTTTAAGAGAATATTTGAAAATTGACAAAATTGTAGGAAATAAGTAAAAAATGAGGAAAAAATTAATAATTGAAGAAAAATAATTGAAAAATGACGAGAATAATTGAAAAATTAAAGAACATATCCGCAAAATCACAAAAATAATTGCCAATTAAAAACTAAATTTACAGAATGACTAGATTAATAGACAACAAAAAAGTAGAATTGAAAAAATTAAAGAAGAAATATTAAATTTAATGAAAATAATTGCAAATTGATAAATTAAGAAAATTACAGGAATAACTGTTGGAAATAATTGAAAATTAAATAACTGAGGATTGAAATTGAAGAAAATAATAAAAAGTAGAAGAAATAAATTGAAAATTTAAGAATTAAATTGAAATTTGAAAAAATAATCAATAATTTAAAAAAATGACAAAATGATTAAAATAATTGAGAATTGAAAACAGAATTCGTAAAATGGTTAGATAATTACACAATTGAAGTAAATAATTTAAAAAATTAAATACTAAATATTTAACAAAAAAATTGAGAAATTAGGAAAATTATAGGAATAACTTTTTGAAATAATTGCAAATTAAATCATTGCATTGAAAATCGAAAAAAATAATTGAAATTCAAGAAAATAATAAAAAATAGAAGAAATAATTGAAAATTTAAGAATTAAATTAAAATTTAAAAAAATAATCGAGAGTTGAAAAAAAATAACGAAATTAATTGACAATTAAAAACAAAATGACGAAAATAGCTAGATTAATATATAACCGACAAAATAATTGAAAAAATTAAAGAAGAAATATTAAATTTAAAAAAAATAATTGCAAATTGATAAATTAAGAAAATAAAAGGAATAATTGTCGGAAATAATTGCAAATTAAATAGTTGTATTGAAATCGAAAAAATTAAAATTCAAGAAAATACCTAATAGAAAAGTGAAGAAAATAATAAAAATAGAAAAAAATCATAAAAAATAGTAGAAATAAATTGAAAATTTGAAAAAATAATTGAGAATTGAAAAAAATTTACATAACGACGAAATTAATTTACAATTAAAAAAATGACGAAAATAGCTAGATTAATACATAACCGAGACAATAATTGAAAAAATTAAAGAATAATTATAAAATTTTAAGAGAATATTTGAAAATTGAAAAAATTGTAGGATATTATTGAAAATTGAGGTAAATATAAATAATAATTGAAAAAAATAATTGAAAAAATTAAAGAAGAAATATTAAATTTAAACTAAATAATTGAAAATTGATAAATTAAGAAAATTATAGAAATAATTGTCGAAAAAAATTGCACATTAAAAAACTGGATTAAAAATTACTAAAAATAATTAAAATTGAAGAAAATGATTTAAAAATGAAGAAAATAATTGAAAATTGAAGAAAATATGTTTTATTTGATATAACTCCAATAATGTGGCCTAACAAATGTATCTTAACTAAATTTGTCTTTTTTAATGGGTTTTATTTACCCGTATGTATTTTCAAATAAATAAATAAATAAATAAAATAATTCCACAATTAATTAATAGAATTGAAATTTATAGAATATAATTGAAAATTTAATATTGTAATTTAAAAAAGCCAAGAATTATTGAATATAAAAGAAAATTTTTGACAACTGAAAAAAGAAATTGAAATTTTAAAAAAAATGAGTATTGAAGAAAATAATTGACCAATTGAATTATAATTAAAAAAAACTCATTGACAATCGAAAAAAAATTGAAAAAAGGCGATAAATTTTTAATTTTAAAGAAATATTAAAGAAAATAATTGACAATTGAAAAATAGAATTAAAATTTGAAGAAAATAATTGAGAATTGAAGAAAATAGTTGAATTGTACAATTCAATTGAATTTTTAAAGAATTTTCATGATTGAAAAAGCCGAGAATTATTGAATATTGAAAAATTAATTGAAAATTAAAAAAAATAATTGAAAATTCGGGTAAATAAAAATAACTAAAATAACTAAAAAATGAAGAAATAAGGAAATTAAAAAAATTATTTATAATATTATATAATATTATTATTTCTAATATATTTCTAATTTATTTTTAAATTAAAAAAATTATTTATATTATATAATATTATTTCTAATATTAGAAATTGAAAATTAAAGTATTGAAAGGAAATTTTAAGAAAATAATTGATAATTAAAAAAAATTACAAAAGGACGTAAATAATTTAACATTAAAGAAAAGAATAAAGAACTGAGGAAAATAATAAACAATTGAAAAAAAAATTAATGAACTTTCGAGAATAATTGACAACAGAACAAAATAATTAAAAAAGTTGAAGTATAATTATAAAATTTTAAGAGAATATTTGAAAACTGAAAAAATTGTAGGAAATTATTGAAAATTGAGGTAAATAATTAATTAAAAGAAACAGTTGAAAAATGAGGAGAATAATTTCAATATTGAAAAAAATATCTGAAAAATGACGAAAATAATTTTTAATTGAAAACAAAATTCGTAAAATGGCTAGATTAATAGACAACTAAAAAGTATAATATTGGAAAAATTAAAGAAAAAATATTCAAGTTAAAAAAAATAATTGCAAATTGAAAAATTAAGAAAATTATAGGAATAATTGTTGCAAATAATTACACATGAAAAAATTAGATTAAAAATTGCTAAAAATAATTAAAATTGAAGAAAATGATTACAAAATGAAAAATATTGGAAATTAAAGCAAATAATTCAAAAGATAAATATTAGAATTGAAATTTAAATTTAAAAAAGTATGAGAATTGAAGAAAATAATTGACAATTGTAGAAAATAGTTATAGAATTGAACAATTCAATTACATTTTTAAAGAATTTTTATGATTGAAAAAAGCCGAGAATTATTGAATATTGAAAAATTAATTGAAAATAAACAAAAAAAATTGAAAATTCGGGAAAATAACTAAAAAATTAGGAAATAAATTGAAAATTAAAGTATTAAATGGAAACTTTAAGAAAATAGTTGATAATTACAAAAAATAACAAAAGGACGAAAATAATTAATTCTTAAAGAAATTAATTAAGAACTGAGGAAAATAATTAACAATTGAAAAAAAATCGTAAATAGACTGTCAAGAGTAATCGACAAGAGAACAAAATAATTAAAAAGTTAAAGTATAATTATAAAAGTTTAAGAGAAGAAATGAAAATTGAACAAAATTGTTGTATATAAAGGAAAAATGAAGAAAATAATTGATCATTAAAAGAAATAATTAAAAAAAAACGAGAATAATTGCGATATTGAAGAAAATATCTTAAAAATTACGAAAATAATTGCCAATTGAAAACAAAATTTGTAAAATGGCTAGTTTAATATACAATTAGAAAAAAAATTTATTTTACAAATTAAACTATAGGTAAATATTAAATTTAAACTAAATAATTGAAAATTGATAAATTAAGAAAATTATAGGAATAATTGTTGGAAAAAATTGCAAATTGAAATACTAGATTGAAAATCGAAAAAAAGTCATTGAAGTTGAAGAAGACAATTCAAAATTGAAGAAAATAATTTCAAATTGAAGAATGGGATTGAAATTTAAAGAATATAATTAAAAATCGGAAAAAGTAATTGAAAAAAACCGAGAATTATTAAATATAGAAAAAAATAATTGAAACTGAAAATTGGAAATAAATTTTGAAAAAAAATTGAGAGCTGAAGAAAATATCTGAACAATTGGATTTAGAATTAAAGAAACTTATTTTTAAATGAAATAATAACTGAAAAATGTCGAGAATTTTTAAAAATTGAGGAAAATAATTGAAAATTGAATAGTTGAATTTAATTTTGAAGAAAATAATTGAGAATTGTAGAAAATAGTTGTAGAATTGAATTGAATTTTTAAAACTATTTTCTTCAATTGAAAAAAAAACTGCAAAATTCCGAGAATTATTATGAGTATTGAAGAATTAATCGATGAATATAATTGAAAAATGAAGAAAATAATTAAAAATTGAGTAAGAAATAAATTCAAAATTAAAGTTTTAAGATAATAATTGATAATTGGAGAAAAAAATTACAAAGTGACGAAAATAATTAAATTTTAAGGAAAATAATTCGAAAAATGGCAAGAATAATCGACATTAATAGAAAATAAATTTAAAAATTAAATAATTAATATTTTGAAGGATAATAATAAATTGTCAATTGTAAACTGAATTTCAGTAACAACATTGAAAATTTCAGTTATTTTCTATATGTATTGATCAATCAAGTAAAATTTTCGAATTTATTTTCAATCGAATTTAAATGAATTTGAATTTTTACCTAATATAATTTTTAGGTCACAGAATTCATATTTAACAGAATTTTCATTTAAAAGAATTTTAATTTAAACGAATCTTAATTTAGAAAAATTTTCATTTTACAGAATTTCAAGTTATTCGAATTTCTAAATGACAGAATATTCATTTGACCGAATCTTCATTTATCCGAAATTGTATTAGTACGAATTGACATTTGATAGAAAACTTAAAACGTAGAATGTTCATTTGTTAGAAATTGCGAATGGCCGAAGAAGCATCCGGTAGACATATTTTGGTGCGAATTTTGAAATTGACCAATTAGAAAATATGAAAAAAATTCCTATTAGCAAATTTTAAAATTCGCGCCAAAATAATTCTGTCCGATGCTTTTTCGGCCATTTGCAATTTCTGACATATGAACATTCTACGTTTTAAGTTTTCTATCAAATGTTACTAATACAATCGTTCTAATACAATTTCGGACAAATGAAGATTCTGCCAAATGGATATTCTGGTATTTAAAAAATCGATTAACTTAAAATTCTGTAGAATACAAATTCTTCTAAATTAATATTCGTTTAAATTGGAATTCTATTAAATATGAATTCGGTGACCTAAAAATTCTATTAGGTAAAAATTCGATTGAAAATAAATTCGAAAATGTAAAATTTCGGCAACAAGAAAATTCTACCGCATGAAATTCTATGAAATGAAAATTCTAAATAATTAATTTTAGAACTTAATCATGCGTCCCGACAATTCATCAATTTTTAACTTACAATTAGCTCAAATGACAATTCACTTATTGAAATCATAAAAAAAGGGAAATTAATTTAGTTAAAATAAAAATTTATAAAATTCCCTGACTTTTCCAGGTTTTTCAGGACCGTAGCAACCCTGTTTATTTATACAGAAACTTGTTCTTTATCTTATCAAAGTCACTGGAATCACAAATTTGTGATAAGCTATCAGTGAATTACGTGCGTAAGTCAGGTGTGTGAGTTTGTTTTCACTCAGATTTTAATTGTTCCGGAGTGTAAATCACGCGATATTATGCGTCAAGGTTGTCCGGATTGAAATAAAGACGTTTATGTTTGTCTCCACGGATGTAAAAAAGCCATAATCCAGAGATATTTCATGAATTCATTATACATTCAAATGATACGGGCAAAGCCGGCACTTTCATTGTTCCCAACTCTATGGCGTGTCGAATCCAAAACAATCTATTTTCCGTTTTAAAACTACAATAATTTTGTAATTTTTGTCTTGTTATATTTTCCTGTATTTTTATATCATACATTTCTATGTCATGCATTTGATTATAATCCAACTTTTATTATCAAGCACTTTTTTTCAATGTTATTCGGGTCCGAATTTAAAAAAATGGATTTGTTTCTAAAAAATGGTGTTTTTTTTAAAAAATATATATATTTTCTTTTTTTTTTTTAAACTATTTAAAAGTTAAAGAAAAACCCAACTTTTTTTGTATTGGCAAAAATTTTCTAAATTCAATAGGTTCAGAGTTAGAGGCGCATGAATATTCCCTAAATCTCATTTAGCCTAAATCCCATTAAGCCTAAAATCAAAAAGCCTAAAATGCATTCAGCCAAAATTCCATTTAACCTAAATTGCATTTAACCTAAATTTCATTTAACCTAAATCGCGTTTAACCTAAATTCCATTAAACCTCAATTTCATTTTACCTAAATCCCATTCAATCTAAATTCCATTTAACCTAAATCTCATTTAACCTAAATCTCATTTTACCGAAATTCCATTTAACCTAAATTCCATTTAACCTAAATCCCATTTAACCTAAATTCCGTTTAACCTAAAATGCAATCAGCCTAAATCCCATTTAACATAAATTCCGTTTAACCTAAATCTTATTTAACCTAAATTCCACTTAACCTAAATTCCATTTAACCTAAAATGCATTCAGCCTAAATCTCACTTCACCTAAATCCCATTTAACCTAAATCTCATTTAACCTAAATTCCATTTAACCTAAAACGCATTCAGCCTAAATCTCACTTCACCTAAATCCCATTTAACCTAAATCTCATTTAACCTAAATTCCACTTAATCTAAATCCCATTTGACCTAAAACGCATTTAGTCTAAACTCCATTAAACCTAAATTCCATTTAACCTAAAACGCATTAAGCCTAAATCTCACTTCATCTAAATCCCATTTAACCTAAAACTTTTCTTGAGTCAACTATATTTATCCTTAAATTAAAAAAAGTTTTAGGTATAATGGGATTTAGGTGAAGTGAGAATTAGACTCAATGCGTTTTAGGTTAAATGGAATTTAGGTTAAATGGAATTTAGACTAAATGCGTTTTAGGTTAAATGGGATTTAGGTTAAATGGAATTTAGGTTAAATGAGATTTAGGTTAAATGGGATTTAGGTGAAGTGAGATTTAGGTTAAATGGAATTTAGACTAAATGCGTTTTAGGTTAAATGGGATTTAGATTAAGTGGAATTTAGGTTAAATGGGATTTAGATTAAGTGGAATTTATGTTAAATGAGATTTAGGTTAAACGGGATTTAGGTGAAGTGAGATTTAGGCTGAATGCATTTTAGGTTAAATGGAATTTAGAATAAATGCGTTTTAGGTTAAATGGGATTTAGGTTAAGTGGAATTTAGGTTAAATGAGATTTAGGTTAAACGGAATTTATGTTAAATGGGATTTAGGCTGAATGCATTTTAGGTTAAATGGAATTTAGACTAAATGCGTTTTAGGTTAAATGGGATTTCGGTTAAGTGGAATTTAGGTTAAATGAGATTTAGGTTAAATGAGATTTAGGTTAAATGGAATTTAGATTGAATGGGATTTAGGTAAAATGAAATTGAGGTTTAATGGAATTTAGGTTAAACGCGATTTAGGTTTAATGAAATTTAGGTTAAATGGAATTTTGGCTGAATGCATTTTAGGCTTTTTGATTTTAGGCTTAATGGGATTTAGGCTAAATGAGATTTAGGGAATATTCATGCGCCTCTATTTTTAAAAATCTAGAATTTTGAAAATTTATAACTCGAAAATTTGGCCTCTTGTAAAAAAATAAAAAAATACGTATCTTATATTTTTTTATAAGGAACAAGTAAAAAATAGATTAAATCTATTTTTAAAATGTGGACTGTAAATTTGACATGGAATCGCTCCCGAAACAATTTCATCCAACTCGCAGGAAAAAATCATTATCTTCTGTTGAAATGAATTTGTTTTAAACGTGTAATTGATGTACTAATGAGTTCGTATCGGTGAGAAAGATCGATAATTAACGTCGTCAGGACTTTCGTAATTATTCTCCCTGAAGTAGTTAACATGCTTGGAAGGTAAGCTTGCGCCCATTTGCGACCTACCGAACTTCGTAATCGCGATCGTTTCACGTTTATAGCGATCAAGGCGCCGGACACATTGACTTTATGACCCTATTCCGGATTTATGTTTAGTCTTTAAAATTGCCTCATTTTGTACAGTTTTAAGTAAAAAAAAAAAAAAGTAACAATTAGTTCGCCTAGCGGGGAATTTTTGAACTAGACAAAATGGCCGACCTAATCAGCTGTTCCACTTGAAAAAATTAATTGTCCGTAATTTGACCAAAAATTGATTTTTCTTTCCGTTTATTGCTGAAGATGAATAATGAGCTTGGCACGCGCTATGACGAAATTCTTATTTAAATTTTAATTGGAAGGAAATCCGTTAAGATTTCCTTAGAGGCAAAAGATTATCGTGTCAGGTTGATACAATTATCTCATTCTGACGTTATCTATTTAATAATAATTGCACAGATGACATTTGTCCTTTTCGCACGACTCTCGGATTCGGCACGACTATCTATCGTCTGTATCCTGCTTTGTATCCTCTTCTCATTACGCCACCATTTTTCAAGCGGGATAAGTTGCATGAGGTGTATTGTTGTCCATAGGTATTTGTCAACTTACGTGACGCTCGCTACATTATCATTCCATTATTCATTCTCTATCAAACTCTAATCAAGTGCTCGATAGTTGTGTAAATTCACTTGTTTATTAAATGGTAATAATTTTTTATAACAAAAGGATATCTGTCGGATATCCGATGGATGTTGGACGATTTGGTACGATAACCTCAAAATGTATTTGGATATCGATGGATTTTGAAATTTCCGCTTTCTCAGACAATATCCAGGATATTTAAAATTCGAAATTAGTATCCTGAATGTATCCTAAGAAGGAGGGAAGGGTGGTATATTATTTTTTAAAACCACAAAAAAAAAATGTCAACTTCTTCGGGGAAGTTAACCTCAAAATATGTAAAACAACTTCTACTAAGATCAGGGGCGACGACTTGTAAATTTTAGCCATTATCATAAAATTGATATTAATTAATTATAATATAATTAATGCCACTTAATATTGACTGGGGGGAGGAGGGGGGATAAGAGAAAAAAAATTAAATTAAAGAGTTTCTTAATTAGCGTAATTATTGTAACGCAAAAGTTGACAATTTTAATTGATTTCGAGTAATTTTTCGGAATTAATAAACAAATAATCAAAATAATATAAAATTCGTGAAAATCATTGCAGATTAAAAAAAAAATTAAAAATTGATTTGCAAGTTGAGAAAAATAATTGAAAAATGATTAAAATATTGAAAAGTGGATACAGTATAACTTAGATTTTAGATAATAAATGAAAATATTAATAATTGAAAAATAATTAATATATAAAAGGTAAACAAAATAATAGTAAAAAGATAAAAGAAAATTAAAATAGAAAAAAATAATTGAAAATTAAGGAATTTCATTGAGGAGTAGTGAAAATAATTAAAAATTGAAGAAAAATTATTTGGAAAAATAACTGGAATTTGAGATAAATAATAAAAAATCCAAGAATTTATTAAAAAATAATTGAAAATGACAGAAACTAATTAAAAAATGATAGAAATAATTGTAATTTAAAAAAATAATTACAAAAATTACGGAATATATTTGAGATATTCAAAATAATATAAAATTTGTGAAAATCATTCCAAATTAGAAAAAAAAATTAAAAATTGACGAAAGTTTTTGCAAATTAAAAAAAATAATTGAAGAATGATTAAAGCATTGAAAAGTGGATTCAGTAACTTAGATTTAAGATAATAAATAAAAATTTAGGAAATTAATTAAAAAATAATTAATACATCTAATTAAAAGGTGGAGAAAATAATTGCAAAAAGATAAAAGAAAATGAAAATTGAAAAAAGTAATTGTAATAAAATCTAGGAAATTAATTGGAGAATAATGAAAGTAATAAAAAATTCGAGATAATATTTGCAAAGTAATAAAATAATTATGTAAATATTGAAGAAAATAATTTTAATTTGTGAAAAATAATTGAGGAAATTACAACATAAATTTGTAATAAAAGCAAATATTGCAGTATTATAAAAATAATTTTGAATTGAAAAAATAACTGGAATGAGAGATTAATAATAAAAAAAAAATTAGAAAATGAATAAAAAAATAATTGAAAATGATAAAAAATAATTGAAAAATGATTAAAACATTGAAAAGTGGATACAATATAACTTAGATTTTAGATAATAAATGAAGATATTACTTGAAAAATAATTAATATATCTAATTAAAAGGTGGACAAAATAATAGCAAAAAGATAAAAGAAAATTAAAATAAAAAAAAATAATTAAAATTAAGAAATTTCATTAAGTAGTGAAAATAATTAAAAATTGAAGAAATTGATTGCAAATTAATTGGAAAAATAACTGGATATTGAGATAAATAATAAAAAATTAAAGAATTTATTAAAAATTAATTGAAAATGACAGAAACTAACTGAAAAATGATAGAAATAATTGTAAATTGAAGAAATTAGTAAAAAAATTTTAAAAAATGTAAAAATCACATAGTATATTTGAGATAAACAAGACTACTTAAAAAAGGATAAAAATAATTGAAAATTTAAGTTAATTATGGAAAATTAAGAAAAAAATTTAAAAAAATTGCAGAATTTATTTGATATTAAAGAAAGTGATTTAAAATCGAAGAACATCATTTAAATATTTGAAAAATACATCTAAAATATAAAAACAAAAAATATAAATTTAATCAAAATTGATGTAGAATAAAACAAGTTTTTTAATAATTAATATTGAAAACTATTTTAAAAATGATGAAAATAGTGATTCAAAAATGACGAAAGAAATTGAAAGTTAATTAATAAATAATGAAATTAATTATTGAAGAAAATAATTTAAACTGAAAAAGTTTTTTTGCAGAAATTAAAGAAAATAATATAAAGTTATGCGAAAATTTTGAATTTAAAATTTAGGGTTAAAATTGAAAAATAATGAGAATCATTGAAGGAAATATTTTTAAAAATGATAAAAATTGTTGAAATTTGCAGATATTTATTGCAATTTCAGAAAAAAGATTTTAAAAAAACAAAATATTTGTGAAGTAAAAGAAAGTACAGTATAACAAAATGATTTTTTTAAGAATTTTAAATTCAGGAAAATAATTACAACATCAGAGAAATAATCGAAAATTTATTAAGGAAATAATGGAAATTTGAGATAAATAAACCTTTTGGAATTAATCAACAAATATTCAAAATCATATAAAATTTGTGAAAATCATTGCAAATATGCAAATTAAATAAAAAATAATTAAAAATTGACGAAAGTATTTGAAATTTGAGAAAAATAATTAAAGAATGATTAAAACATTGAAAAGTGGATTCAGTAACTTAGATTTGAGATAATAAATAAAAATTTAGAAAATTAATTGAAAAATAATTAATATATTTAATTAAAAGGTGAAGAAAATAATTGCAAAAAGATAAAATAAAATGAAAATTAAAAAAAGTAATTGTATATAATATATGATAAATAATTGAAAATTAAGGAATTTTATTGAGGAATAGGAAAAATAATTAAAAATTGAAGAAATTGATTGCAAATGATAATAATAATAATGAAAAATTGAAGAAAATTATTAAAATTTGAGAATAATATTTTAAAATCTAGGAAATTAATTGAAAAATACCGAAAATAATAAAAAATTCAAGAAAATATATGCAAAGTTATAAAATAATTAAAAATTGAAGAAAATAATTTAAATTTGTGAAAAATAATTGAGGAAATTACAACATAAATTTGTAACAAAAGAAAATTGTTGCAGAATGATAAAAAAAATTCTAAATTCAAAAAACAACTAGAATTTGAGATATATATTAAGAAATTTAGAAAATTAATTAAAAAATAATTGAAAATGACAAAAATAAATTGAAAAATGAAAGAAATATTTGAAAATTGAAGAAATTAATTAAAATTTGAGATAAATAATTGAACTTCTTGGAATAAATCAACAAATATTCAAAATAATATAAAATTTGTGAAAATCATTGCAAATTGAAAAAAAAATAATATAAAATTAACCAAGTAACTGAAATTTGAGAAAAATAATTGAAGAATGATTTAAACATTCAAAAGTGAATTCAATAACTCAAATTTGAGATAATAAATGAAAATTTAGGAAATTGCTTAAAAAATAATAGTTATATCTAATTAAAAGGTGGAGAAAATAATTGAAAATTTAGGAATTTAATTGAGGAATGAAGTTTGAAAATAATTAAAAATAAAGAAATTGATTGCAAAATAATAACAATAATAATTAAAAATTAAAGAAAATTATTAAAATTTGAGAAAAATATTTTAAAATAAGTATAAATAATAATAAAAACAATTAAAAATTGGAGAAAATAATTTTTTTTGTGAATAATAATTGAAAAAACTACAACATATATTTGTAGTAATAGAAAATAATTGCAGAATGATAAAAAAAATTCTAAATTCAAAAAATAACTGGAATTTGAGATATATATTAAAAAAGTTAGAAAATGAATTAAAAAATAATTAAAAATGACAAAAAGTAATTGATAAATAAAAGAAATATTTGAAAATTGAAGAAAATAATAAAAATTTGTAAAAAATAGTTTTAAAAAATACAAAATTTATGTGAAGTAAAAGAAAGTAATAATTACAAAACTAATTTCAAGAATTTTAAATTAAGGAAATCATTTAAAACATTAGAGAAATAATTGAAAGTTGAGATAAATAATGGAAATTTTCGGAATTAATTAACAAATAATTATGAAAATAATATAAAATTTGTGTAAATCATTGAAAGTTAAAAAAATAATTATAAATTGACAGACGTAATTAAAATATCATTAAAACATTGAAAAGCGGATACAATAACTTAGATATGAGGTAAGATTTGATTGAAAATAAGAAATATATAAGAAATAAAATAAGAAATAATATAAAGATAATTATTTTCTTGCGAGCTAATAATTAAAATTTAGTGGTTTGTAGCAATCTATATGAGGAAGCAATGTTTTCAAAAAATAAATACCAAAAATTACTCATACCAAATAAATACTCGAGGTACAACTTGGCAGCGGGTTTTTTTTATTATTTTTCACAAATTTTCTTCAATTTCAAATTATTTTTCAATTTTCTCCTAAATTTTAAATTCAAAATTTCCTTAAGTTTCAATTATTTTCATCAGACATCCTTAGAATATTCCAGGAATATCGAGGGATATTTTCCGGATATCGCTGCTATCAGGATATAATACTCTGAATCCTTCTAACAAAAATAATAATAAAGTAATTAATTTCCTTGTATATTGCCTGCTTTCAAAAAAGAAAACCGATAATTAGAAATCAAGATGGCGTCGGACGAACAGCTGATCCACATGCGAAATCCCGGACCGAATAACTCGTCACTTATTAATCGGAACAGGTAAATTGCACTCGAGATCAATTTCTATAACGTGAGACTTTCGAAATCGGCAACATTTGCTGGATTGAAAAATACTTCTAATAAGATTAGTCAAAGATAAGCATCTACCAGACGGCACTCCTTGTCAATATAATCCCAATCATTTTCTGCGCCACGAGACGGAAGTCTGGCCCCGATTTCTCTCGCTTTTTCGTCTCTGGGGAGGGGAAAAAAAATAAAGAATCTGTTTTCGAAAAGTCTCTTCTTAAACAAAGAATGGAAGTTACGTCCCTGTCGGAACGTCACGTGCTTGCTGCGACAATCACGAACGCACGATTTGCGTGGCTCAAAGTGGAAAGTGACGGAAGCGGGAGGGGGCGTGGATAGTCCATTGGTGAGGAAGGGAGGGGGGGGAGTTTATTACGTCCTGTGAGGCGAAACATTAGATCGGTCCATTCACTAACAGAGTGGTGCCGAGTGTGGATCGTGCACTTGTCCGGTCCTTCTCCACCGATGACCATCTTTCCCCTCCACCTGTCTCCCCTCCCTTTTCACGAATTCGGTTTCTCCCCATTTCCCCTACTTAATCGGCGATCTACGCGCTTCCGGCGCGGGCCTCTGAGTCCAGTGCAGGCGTGCGAGTCCTCGAGACGGTATTTCTTGGAAAAGGCTGCGCTACCCGTTACTTTATCCGACCGGTGCAACTAGGTTTATTGACACGACAGTAACAATGTTTTGCAACTGACGCTCAACAATCGACAGGTGAACGCAGCAAAGTGATTGGTTCCCGGAATTTGCATGTGCCGGATCCTGTTGGATTTAAGGGAGCCAATGGACGGATTGGGCTGACTAGTAGGTGGGGGGCGATAAAGAGAAAGTGGGGGAAGTGAATTGGGAATCATCCGGTCTGGTTGGGAGTGATTGGTTGCAGCGAGTGAAACTTGAGTGTTGATGATTGCAGTTTTGTGACCGGTTGAGTGGATCGGTAACTGGAAGAGATTGCGAGCTATGTGCAGTTGACTGTGAATAATTGTTGTCTGGGCACCAAGACCCGCCCCTGGAGTCTCATTTCCTGCTGTGTTGATTTCTTGGAATTTATTATTCTCAACACGATGACAGTCGCCGGAAAGGTGAGCATACCAGAAAACACTGGGATATAATGCGTAGGCACTAGGCACTAGCCACCCCACACCTATCTGTATCTTATTACTGATTCCGAGACTTGGAACGAGTTCTCGGCGGGAACAGGCTCAACTTTCCAATATCGAGTCTCGCTCTCGGAATTCCGATTTCCGATAGTTTGCTTTAAATCAGAAATAGTCGTATTCAAACTGTAACCGCTCGGAAGCTTTCAACTATTACTACTCTCGTATCAATACTCGCCAAATTGTGCAAAACAAAGTTGCTTCCATGCTGAATCTGGTTATGAATGCGCAAACGAGAAAATAAATTGATGACAGAAAAAGAAGTAAATAGCTTTATTTTGTTGATTTGAATTTGTGACAATAACCTTAAATCGCTGTTAAGATTTTAATTATAAATCTCTGTATAGGTTTCCATTTGCAAATCTGCAATTCAAAAAAATTTTGGATATTCAAATGTTGAAAATCATTAATGACATTGTGTGTCAGAGAAAAACATAACTTCTTATCGGACCTAGTGGAGGTTGTAGGTAATGAAAAACTAAAAAGAATGGTATATATTAAATCTCTGGTACCCCATCAAAATCTTCTTTTAGAGCCAAAAAACCGTTTTTAGGTAGAATTATATGTACATCATACCCTGAAACTTTCCCAGTTTTTATCCGAATCAAAAAGTTTTTTATTTATTTGAAAGCTTAAAATTGACTGTGTGTCAGTGACAAACATAACATCTTATCGGACCTAGTGGAGGTTGTAGATAATAAAAAACTAAAAAGAATGGTATATATTAAATCTCTGATACCCCATCAAAATCGTGTTTTAAAGTCAAAAAAATGTTTTTAGGTAGATTCATGTACACTGAGAAAATTTTTTGTTTGAATCTAACATAATATGTTTGATTCAAACTTAATTTCACTTTGTTATACAGTCAAACATAATTAAGTTTGATTTGAACAAACTTTGTGGTTGATCTTTTACGATTGATTTAAACATATTTTTTGTTTGATTCAAACATATATTGCACTTAGTTTAAACAAAATATAATTTTTTATTTTAAACGAAGTGAATTTTATTTTAAATATAGAAAATTTTAACTTTAACATATTTTTTTTTATTTTAAATACAAATTTTTTTTATTTTAAACACAAAATATGTTCCGCGATAGTTTAATTTGTGTTTTTTTTACTTTTATATAAAGAATCCGTTGTTTGAGAGTACTTCAAGTGTTGATATATAAACTGTGAAAAACATAAGAAAATTACACTTTTCATAAATTGCACAATTGTGGAAAAATGAAACTTTAAATCAGTCTAATTTGCAAGATAAAATCACAAAATAGACAATATCTTCAGTCAACTCACTTGTTCACAAAAGTTTCAATTACTTTACGATATACCTCAATTTTTCGATAAAATAATAACACTTACACGCATTTAGGTAACACTGTCATAAAAACAAAAGCAAGATTGTAAATATTTTTTGCAATAAAGCGAAAAAACCCGTAATCACTAGAAACGACGCGCACATGTTCTACCGGAAAAGTAAACTAACGTCAGAACAGTAACGACGCCATATTAAATGCGCAAAGACGTCTGCGCATTCAATATGTTTGAAACAAACATAAAATATATTTCTTTCAAATATAAAGACTTTGAACACAAATTTGGTTTAATTTAAACAAAATTTAGTTTTTAATCAAACAAACAGAAAATTATATTCAAACATGAACTATATTGCAATCAAAACTTTAGATATTTCTAATATATTGAAATTAATCTTAAAAACTTTATTCATTCAACCAAAATCATTCAAACAAATACTTATATTTAAATCAAGAAAATATTTTTCTCAGTGTACATCATGCCTTAAAACTTTGCCATTTATTAGGCGAATCAAAAAGTTTTTTTGTTTATTTGAAGCTTAAAATACACGCTTTCTAGCTGTACAATTATCTCTTTATTATCATTTCAATTTAATGAAGATATAAACCAAAAATTTTCATTTTTTATTGATTCTTCAACTTTGATGTCCATTATTGACTCTGTGTGTCAGTGACAAACATAACATCTTATCGGACCTAGTGGAGGTTGTAGATAATAAAAAACTAAAAAGAATGGTATAAATTAAATCTCTGATACCCCATAAAAATCTTGTTTTAGAGCCAAAAAACCGTCTTCAGATATATAGTCATGTATATCATGCCCTGAATCTTCGCCATTTTTTATCCGAATCAAAAAGTTTTTTGTTTGTTTGAGAGCTTAAAATACACGCTTCCAAGCTTTACAATAAGTTCTTTATTGTCATTCAAATTCATCAAGATATAGACCAAGAATTTTCATTCTTCCATTGATTCTTCAAATTTGAAGTTCTTTAATAACACTGTGTGTCAAGGAAAAACATAACTTCTTATCGGACCTAGTGGAGGTTGTAGGTTATAAAAAACTGAAAAGAATGGTATATATTAAATTTCTGATTACCCCTCAAAATCTTCTTTTAGAGCCAAAAAACCGTTTTCAGAAAAAGCGTAATGTAAAATAAACAGAATTAAGTAACAATTATTTATGTATTATTTGTTTTTGTACTACTGTGAGGGTCAATTATAAAATCAATAAGTATAATAAAAAATGTATATTCATTGCTTGATAATGAGGTAACTAGAAATTAGCACCGGTAAAATAGATAATTATTCGGTCAATTACACTAGTTTACAAAAAAGAAAAATTTATGTACATTCAATGTCACTATTTTTTTCTTATGTACTAAGCTTCTCGTTACTTAAAAATGACATTAAGAAATCTTTCTATAGATAGGTTTCCGAAATATGAATTTTTTAAATGTTTTACGTTTTTTTCGGAGGTGACTTCACGTTTTAGGCCGTATCTCGAGTTACAGAAGTCCGATTAAGTTTTTCTAAGTGTAAAATTAAAGGTAAATAAATTACAAACAATCGCTTTTAACATTATTTTTCAATCGGTTAAATATTTTAAGTGATATAGTCCAAAAAAAAATAGAAAATTTGAGTTTTTGGCCCAAAATCTGAAAAACAAATTCATTCTACCACCATGCAAAAATAGAAAACGTCAAATTATGTCCAGTTTAAATATTTTTACATATATGGCTCACTTTTAAGAAGAAAAAAATGTATGGATGAAAAAATCTATGTGTAATTATTGAAGTTATAAGCCAGAGTACTGAAATTCTCGTTTTACGCCATTTCGGTATTTTACCTTCTTTTATAGTGATTATGTTGATTAATTTAATGAATACAATATCTAATTAAAAAATGGACTTTTTTCACAGATTTCAAATAATTTTCAGTGCTTTACTAATTCAAATTTGACTGAAAAATTTTTTGGAGTTTTTGACAAAAATTTCTGGAGAGGCATAAATTGATTAAAATCTGCTTTTTTGACAAGTTGAATCAGATGCGCAGAGGTTCAACTTTTGTTGAATTTTGTTCGTTAATAGATGAAAAAGTTTCAAATTAGATATAGAAATATGAAAAATAAATGATATTTGACTAAAAAATTTTTTGGAGTTTTTGACAAAAATTTCTGGAGTGGCATAAATTGATTAAAATTTGCTTTATTGACAAGTTGAATCAGATGCGCAGTGGTTCAATTTTTGTTTAATTTTGTTTGTTAATAGATGAAAAAGTTTGAAATTAGCTATCGAAATATGAAAAATAAATAATATTTGACTGAAAAAAAAACTTTTTGACTTTCCAAAAAAATTTCCAGACAAATATCTTTTAATTTTTATAATTCTATATCTAATTTCAAACTTTTTTTATCTATTACCGAACAACATTCAATAAAAATTGAACCACTGCGCATTTAATTCAACTTGTCAAAGAAGCAGATTTTAATCAATTTATGCCTCTTCAGAAATTTTTGTCAAAAACTCCAAAAAAATTTTTAGTCAAATATAATTTATTTTTTAAATTTCGATATCTAATTTGAAACTTTTTCATCTATTAACGAACAAAATTGAACCTCTGCGCATCTGATTTAACTTGTCCAAAAAGCAGATTTTAATCAATTTATGCCTCTTCAGAAATTTTTGTCAAAAACTCCAAAAAAATTTTCAGTCAAATATAATTTATTTTTTATATTTCGATATCTAATTTGAAACTTTTTCATCTATTAACGAACAAAATTCAACAAAAATTGAACCTCTGCGCATCTGATTTAACTTGTCCAAAAAGCAGATTTTAATCAATTTATGCCTCTTCAGAAATTTTTGTCAAAAACTCCAAAAAAATTTTCAGTCAAATTTGAATTAGCAAAGCACTGAAAATTATTTGAAATCTGTAAAAAAAGTCCATTTTTTAATTAGATATTGTATTCATTAAATTAATCAACATAATCACTATAAAAGAAGGTAAAATACCGAAATGGCGTAAAACGAGAATTTCAGTACTCTGGCTTATAACTTCAATAATTAACCATAGATTTTTTCATCCATACATTTTTTTCTTCTTAAAAGTGAGCCATATATGTAAAAAAATTAAAACTGGACATAATTTGACGTTTTCTATTTTTGCATGGTGGTAGAATGAATTTGTTTTTCAGATTTTGGGCCAAAAACTCAAATTTTCTATTTTTTTTTGGACTATATCACTTAAAATATTTAACCGATTGAAAAATAATGTTAAAAGCGATTGTTTGGAATTTGTTTACCTTTAATTTGACACTTAGAAAAACTTAATCGGACTTCTGTAACTCGAGATACGGCCTAAAACGTGAAGTCACCTCCGAAAAAAATTTTAAAAATTCATATTTCGGAAACCTATCTATAGAAAAATTTCTTAATGTCATTTTTAAGTTTAGAGAATCATAGTACATAAAAAAAAATAATGACATTAAATGTACATTTTGGCTGTAAACTTGTGTTATCAGTTCATTAGAAATGAACTTTAATGAGAAAAGATTACTGACCAAGAGGTTATATTAAACCTTATAGTTACAATAATAGAAAAAATTGAAGAATATTTTCTAGAATATTTTAAACACTTTTTCCTCGTGTCTTCGTTTCAAGCAGTTTGTATCTAGTTTGTAGTAAACAAAAGCATAAAGAATATTGTAAAAAACAAATATCAATCATTACAATTGACCAGAACAAAGAAATTAGGTGGCAAACACATTTTACGAGAGAAAGAATTTCACTTTTCGTCAAGCTTGTCAAAGATTCGACACTTTTTAAATAGATCGTAAAATTTCGAGTTCAATGTTCAATTAAATTATCGTCATTGTCCAGATGCTGTCATTTTATCAATTAATCAGAAACAGAAAAGAGTTTTTGAAAAAAAAACACTACAAAAGTTATTCCGTTAAAACTTGACTGATTAATGGAAATAAATTGTTTATTTTCTTTTCCATAGAATAATAAACAATTGAAACCACGTGACTTGAACAATACGACCGAGATGAATAAAATCTTAAGAATATATTGTTAATCGAGCATTGTTGATTGGTATAAAAGAGATCGTGCGTCGATTATTGGACGCACGTGTTATCGATAATAATTAATAACCCCGTTGATTATGTCAGCAGCTCAAGTCAAGCTGCGATAATACTTCTGTGTCTTGAATGTTGCGTCACTGTCGGACACTTATTTATAACGTGCCCGGACTCAACAGCTGCTGAAGCAAAAATACCATCATGAATTATAACGAATTGACTTTTATTATCAAAAGAATCACATCATCCTTTTTTCCATTCAAATCAAGATCAAGAGCATTTCATTTATTTCGATTATTCAAAATTTATTATATATACAGATAAATACACTGTGTGTTACAAAATAAAAAAAGAGTAACAGAACTTTTTATCGGAACTAGTGAAGGTTGTAGGTAATGAAAAACTAAGAAGAATGATATATATTAAATCTCTGATACCCCATCAAAATCTTGTTTTAGAGCCAAAAAACCGTTTTCATAAATAAGATGCATGTACATTTTACCTTGAAACTTCGCCATTTTTTATCCGAATCAAAAAGTTTTTTGTTTGTTTGAAAGCTTAAAATACACGCTTCCAAGCTGTACAATAATTTCTTTATTATCATTTAAACTTATGAAGATATAGATAAACAATTATCATTTTTTCTTCAAATTTGAAGTTCATTATTGACACTGTGTGTCAGTGAAAAACTAAAACGAATGGTGTATATTAAATTTCTGATGCCCCCTCAAAATCTTGTTTTATAGCCAAAAACCCTTTTTTTATCTAATATAAATTATCCTAAGTTTAATATACTGTATATTTAATTTGTTATTCATGTATCTGAGAATTCATAACGTTGAATGAATTCTATTAAACATATATATTAAATTTAATATAATTGTATGTTAAATTGAATTTTATATACATGTATGTGAAGCACAATACAGAAATTTTTAACAGTGAAGGCATGATGGATATGAATCTACCTAAAAACGGTTTTTTGGCTCTAAAACAAGATTTTGATGGGGTATGAGAGATGTAATATATACCATACTTTTTAGTTTTTTATTACCTTCAACCTCCACTAGGTCCTATAAGAAGTTATGTTTTTCTTTGGCACACAGTGTTATTAAAGAACTTTAAATGGCGAAGTTTCAAGGCATGATTTACATATTTCTACCTAAAAACGGTTTTTTGTCTCTAAAACAAGATTTTGAGGGGGTATCAGAGATTTAATATACACCATTCTTTTTAGTTTTTTATTACCTACAATCTCCAATAGGTCTGATAAGACGTTATGTTTTTCACTGACACAAAGATATCATTCACACACATTGAATCGAGTTTTAGATTAATTCAATTTTCCATGGCAGCAGGCTGAATCTTCTATTGATTTATTTTCTCTGTAATTGGTTTTCGAACGCATGAAACGATTTTGATTTACAATCAGGCATTTCTTCTCTTTGAAAGAAAGTGATTTCTCGACGTCCTTCGACGTGTAACGAGGACACCGGATACACTATTTCCGTTTAAAAAGTATGTGTCTTGTAGTGTTATTTCACCCAGGAAAGCATCTCTTGGCAACTTTCAATGATCCTCCAAAAAGGGCGTGTTTCTACTTGGTCTATAATTTTCAAAAATTTTAGAGAAAGTGTTATTAAATATCAACTTGAACATTTCTCGCTTCCGGGCCAGGTAAAAGAACCAGTTTGGAGAATTGCAGAATTATCGACTATTTTAGAAGATGGTCCTATTTGACTAAACTTGTTCCTCAAAACTTTTCTCACGTCTAGGAACGGATCTGCCGAGAACCTACTTCCCAGCTTAGAGAAAGGCAGGAATGTAGGTCCGGGACAAGATTTTCATTTTAATCCGTCTTGCACTTTCCATTACGGAATTTTGCCGAAAAATTGAATCCCTGATCATTTTTCAGCCACTTGTCTTTTTTTATCATTAATAATAGGCCCTTTAAAAAAAAAAAAAATTCCAAAAACCTTACTAATTGTAGTAATTTAAGGTTTGATTAAATTAAAAAACGCGCCCTGGCGCTCGATTAGTTTCTGCACCTTATGTCATTAACAATTATAAATATTTTAAATATAATATTTAAAAATAAATTTATATAAATAATATAAATATAAATAAATAAATGCTGAAAATAATTTAAGGAGGTTTATCCAAAAATTGATTTTCTACAGATTCTTATAAAATGTTAATGACATATTAAATACATTATTTTACATGTATAGTTACAATTTTATTGGAATTTACCATTCTGTTTTTAGGATATAAATTTATAAAGTTTGAACTTTTACATGGAAACAGTAACAAAATGCGCAAAATGACTATATTTTAATTAATTAAAAAAAGACGGCTTTACAATTTTTTTAAAAAAACTAATATATTTTCAACTGTAATATAATACAACTTTTACGACAATATTAAATTCATTTACCGTACTGTTATTAAGAAAATGTTATTCAAGGTTATTAATTATTCTCTTTTTTGAAATAACCAGGAAGGAGAAATTTTAATAGCTTGAAATTCTCAAAGAAAAAAAAAATTTCAACAAAATTCGTTTATGTAATGATCTTAACTATGAAATACTATTTAGAAACCAAATTATAAAAAGAAATTAAATTAAAAAGATATTGAATATCATGGTCCGAAAGAATGAGAACCGCTTAAGAGGATAAACGTCCTTAAGATTAAGAAAAATAATTGAAATATAATGAAAATAATTTTAATATGATAAATTGAAAACAGTAAATAAAATTTGAGAGACACAATTGAAAAAATCATAGAATATATGTTTAATTTAATTTATGAATAAATAATTAAATTGATTTAATGTTGAGGGATAAATAATTATATTGAAAAAGTGATTAAAAAGACTAAACAAAATAATTGTAATTGGAGGAAGGTAAATTTAAGATTTAGGGAAACAGATTAAATCATTATTAAAAATTGAAGAAATTTTGAAATTACTTCGAATTTAGTAAATTTGAAACGTGGATTAATGGAACTTTTAATCAAAGCTACTGATTTAATCCACGAAATTTGTAAAGTTTCATGAACTTCGTAACGAAATGTCGTCTTCTTTGTTTATTTAAAATTAATCATAATCCTAATGTTCGGAGTTCAAGCAACTCTCTGTTGTATATATTGATTGCGTGAATATCAAATGAGAGCAACGCGTGAAATATTCAACCCGGAAGTTTCCAAGAGAACGTGACACAATATCAAAGCGAAAGTAGAATATTGAAAATCTTCTAGAATTAGTGGGTTTATTTTTAACAATGTGGAGCGTCTATTATTACTCGTAAAAAAATCAATTGCGTCGATAGATTGAGATGTCGTCATTCAGGTTAGTGTACTGTCCTTAAATCAAGGTTATTCGTCTCCTTTATATGAATCACAGGTGTTACAATGACACTGGGATTTTTCACGAAAATATTATCTCATCGGACTTTTTAAAGAGCAAAGACTTTCTATTTCAAAAGAGAGACTCGAAAGTTGAGATAATAATTTTTAAAACAGTTGAGAAATTCTGAAAATTACGATAGAATGTAGGAATATTCCTTCTGGAGTGCTGTTTATAAAATAGAAAACTAGTCTAAAACTCGTTATTGAAATTTAGTTGGTTTTTTGCAGTTTGAATTTTCTTGGTAATATTGCTAATTGGCACAGATCGAGAATGTTGACGGATTAGTTTGTTCCGGTCGTGAACACAGATTTGCGTTAATAGGGCATGCATGACCTTCGACTCTAATAATCCTCGCAAATACGATGCGAGTGTATTCTTATGTTTGTCACGTTCTTTTGTTTCAGGTTAACCCAAGTCTCACGTCGTTTTAATATTCTCGCAGTGCAGCTTGAAAAAAAAGTCCATCGTTTGTCAATTTTGATTTACGGCCATGGACAGATGTTTTTTCACAATATTCGTTATGCTTTTGTTAACACCAAGATACAAAAAATAGTACAAACCTTTCGGTATAATTGTACAAACGACAGAAATACAATGAAATTGGCGGCGTGTTCTAAATGAAAACATTAGGAACAGATCGAGCATGCGCGGTACGATGCAACTCGAGTGGCGAATAGGAAATTGCGCGCGATTTTTTAAAAACGAAGAAGAGAAATTATCTGTTTTAATAATTTCAGGGTTGCTACGGTCCTGGGAAACCTGCAATTGTCATGAAATTTTTTTGTAGTCAGGAAAAACCTGGAAAAGTTAGGGAATTTTATAAAATATTATTTTAAGAAATTAATTTAATTAATTTCTCTTTTTATGATTTCAATGAGTGAATTGTCATTTGAGATAATTGTAAGTTAAAAATTGACTTTTACTTGATGGATCAATAGAAAATAACTGAAATTTTCAATGTTGTTACTGAAATTAACTGAATTAATTAATTAAATTATTTTAATTGACAATTTATTATTATCCTTCAAATTTTTAATTATTCTTTAATTTTTAAACTTATTTTGTTTTAATGTCGATTATTCCTGCCATTTTTCGAATTCTTTTTTCAATGTCAATTATTTTCCTTAAAATTCAGTTATTTTCGTCACTTTGTAATTTTTCCTCCAACTATCAATTATTATCTTAAAACTTCAATTTAATTCTTTAATTTTCAATTTATTTCTTCATTCTTTAATTACTTTCTTCAATTTCAATTATATTTACCGCCTTCGATTAATTTTTCAATATTCAATAATGCTCGGAATTTTGCAGTTATTTTTTTAAATTGTAAAAAATAGTTTTAAAATTTCAATTCAATTCTACAACTCTATAACTATTTTTTTCAATTCCTAATTATTTTCTTCAAAATTCTATTCAATTTTTCAATTTTCAATTATTTTCCTCAATTTTTAAAAATTCTCGACATTTTTCAATTATTTTTTCAATTATAAATAAGTTTCTTTAATTCTAAATCCAATTGTTCAGATGTTTTCTTCAACTCTCAATTTTTTTTTAAAATTTAATTTCAATTTTCAGTTTTAATTATTTTCTTCTATATTTAATAATTCTTAGCTTTTTTAATTACTTTTTTCAATTTTTAATTATATTCTTTAAATTTCAATTCCATTATTCAATTGGCAATTATTTTCTTCAATTTTGAATTGTCTTCTTCAATTTAAATTCCTTTTATGATTTTCAATCTAGTTTTTCAATTTTCAATTTTTCCAAAAATTATTTATTTATTTTATTTATTTAATGTATAATACACGGGTGTAAAGAACCCATTAAAGTAATAATAAAAATTTTAAATATAACGAGTGAGAATAAATTACAAAAATATAACATAATATCGACAGCGATTAATCATCATAATACTCTATATTCACAAAAACAAGTAATCATCAATTATTCCTACAATTTTCTTAATTTATCAATTTTTAATTATTTAGTTCAAATTTAATATTTATTGTTTAATTTATAAAATTCTTTTTTCCAATTGTGTATTAATCTAGCCATTTTACAAATTTTGTTTTCAATTGGCAATTATTCTAGTTATTTTTTAATTATTTCTTTTAATGATTAATTATTTTCTTCATTTTTCATGTCTTCTCTTAATATTTAATAATTATACTTTAACTTTTTTAATTATTTTGTTCTGTTGTAGATTATTCTCGACAGTTTACGAATTTTTTTTTTTTAATGGTTAATTATTTTCCTCAGTTCTTAATTATTTTCTTTAATATTTAATTATTTTCGTCCTTTTGTAATTTTTTCTAATTATCAATTATTTTCTTAAAATTTCCATTTAATACTTTAATTTTCAATCTATTTTTTAGTTATTTTCCCGAATTTTCAATTATTTTTTTTATTTTCAATTAATTTTTCAATTTGCAATTATTTTCTTTAAATTTAATATTTCTTCTTTAATTTTTTCAATTATACTTTTTAGTTGTTTATTAATCTAATAAATCTTCGAATTTAGTTTTTAATTATAAATTATTTTTGTCATTTTGCAGATATGTTCTTTCATTTTTCAATTATCATCGTCATTTTTCAATTATTTCTTTTAATTATTAATTATTTTTCTCAATTCTCAGTAATTTACTGCAATTTTTTCAATTTTTAAATATTCTCTTAAAATTTTATAATTATTCTTTAATTTTTCAATTATTTTGTCGATTATGTTTTATTCTAGCTATTTTCGTCATTTTGTTTTGAATTGTCAATTAATTTCGTCATTTTGTAATTTTTTTTCAATTCTCGATTGTTTTTTCAAATTTTAATTAAATTCTTAAATTTTCAATTTATTTCTTCTATTTTTTATTATTTTTTTCTATTTTTATTATTTTCTTCAATTTTTAATTATTTTCTTGAATTTAAATGATTTTTTTTTAATCCAATTGTTTAATATGCAATTGTTTTAAACAGTTATTCCTATAATTTTCTTAATTTATCAATTTTTAATTATTTAGTTTAAATTTAATATTTATTGTTTAATTTGCAAAATTACTTTTTTCAATTGTGTATTAATCTATTCATTTAACGAAATTTGTTTTCAATTGGCAATTATTTTCGTCATTTTTCACATATTTTCTTTAATATCGCAATTATTCTCGTTATTTTACAATTATTTCTTTCAATAATTAATTATTTTCTTACTTTTTTCTTTTTTTTTACAACAATTTTGTTTAATTTTCATTTCTTCTCTCTCTTTTTCCATCATAAAAATGTAATTAACATAAAAATTTTAATTGAATTGTTATTCTATAACTATTTTCTTCAATTCTCAATTATTTTCTTTAATTCTCATTTTTTTAAAATTTCAATTCCTTTTTCCAGTTTTCAATCATTTTCTTAAATTTTAATTATTTTTAGCAATTTTTAATCCAGTTTTTTAATGTGTAAATATTTCCAACAATTATTCCTATAATTTCCTTAATTTTAAAATTTGCAATTATTTTCTTTAAAATTAACATTTCTTCTTTAATTTTTCCAGTTATACTTTTTAGTTGTTTATTAATCTAGTCATTTTTCGAATTTAGTTTTCAATTGTCAATTATTTTTGTCATTTTGCAGATATGTTGTTTAATTTTTCAATTATTCTCGTAATTTTTCAATTATTTCTTTCAATTATTAATTATTTTTCTCAATTTTCAATAATTTTCAACAATTTTTTCAATTTTTGAATATTTTCTTAAAATTTTATATTTATTCTTTAATCTTTTCAATTATTTTGTCGATTATGTTTTAGTCTAGCTATTTTCGTCACTTTGTTTTCAATTGTCAATTAATTTCGTCATTTTGTTATTTTTTTTTTTAATATCGATTATTTTTTCAAATTTTAATTTAATTCTTAAATTTTCTATTTATTTCTTCACTATTTTTTATTATTTTCTTCTATTTTTATTATTTTTTTTAATTTTCAATTATTTTCTTGAATTTTAACGGTTTTTTTTTGCGATTTTCAGTCCAATTATTCAATTTGCAATTGTTTCCAACTGTTATTCCTATAATTTTCTTAATTTCTCAATTTTGTTGTTTAATATTTAGTATTTACTTTTTGAAATTATTTTTTTCAATTGTGTAATTATCTAATCATTTTATAAATTCTGTTTTCAATTGTCAATTATTTTCATCATTTTGTAATTTTTTTGTTATTATTGATTATTTTTTCAAATTTCTATTTAATTCTTATATTTTCAATTTATTTCTTCTATTTTTTCTTCAATTTCAATGATTTTTTTTTGGATTTTCAATTCAGTTATTTAATTTTAATTATTTCCAGCAATTATTTTATATTTTTTTTCTGCAATAAACTAAACAATTTAATAAAACAATTTTATATTTGGTCATGGAATTTTACGAGAAATGTTCTAGAAAACCTAGAAGTCATGGAATTTTGAAATTTTGAAAGCGTAGCAACCCTAAATTTAAATGTTATGATTCTAGTAATAAAAATGTAAATAAAAATTATTTTATTCTCTCCACACTGTTATTTATATTTTAAAGCGCTATTTATTCATCAAACTATTTTCTATTTATATATTATATTGTTATCTGATTATTATATCATTTCATTGTTATATATTGTACTTTTGTTGGTTGTCCCCAAGGTTTCCTGAACCAAAATAAATGAATTCTAATTCTAATCATACTCTTTCCAAAAATGGAAACAGGCACGTTTTTTTCTAAATATTTTGAAAAATTGAACTGAAATGGGTGGGGATTCGTTCTGTTGACAACACCTGTTCGCGTATTGATACAACTGGCAGAACCATCGACCCTGATATCTTCGTCTCGCCCTGGCTACTTTCACCTGGATCTCCTCTGATTGTTACATCCGTCTGCCTGGGAAAACTGTGTTCCATTTACCATCATAATTACTCGCTCTCATATTCAAAAATTGCAATTTTTTATTTTTCACAAAAATTGCCTTTTTAAAATCTCGAACAAAAATTATTCACAAATACAAATTTGGCTGATTCGAGAAAAAAGTCGAAAATTGCTTTACCGAGTTAATCAATTTTGTTTTTAAATCATTATTGAATTTTTTTTCTCCAGGCGTAGTTTATGTCTTATTTGATTAAAATATTATAATGGTCCCCAACTTTTTTGAGTTTGAATGGAATATAAAGGTAACATTTAGTGAGAGAATGACGAATCGAAACAAAATTACTATAACCTCAGAAACATAACCTTACTTCCCTATGCACTGTGAACAATGCGATATAAATACTGGAAACATATGCGAATATACTATGATTATTAAATAAAAAAGTGCTTCGCAGTTATAAACCAGCATGAGGAAATGACGTGACGAAATGTATTTTTTAAAAATCTCATTGATAAATTAGTTTTAACAAAATACCCTTTTTACAAACGTTCGCTGCAGAATAGGTTGTCAATAAGAATGTTACCAACTTTAAAAAAACTTAAGGCGGGACTTGGTAGGCATTTAAATTTTGCTCACTGTTTCAAAGCGATGAGGGAATGATAAGTTTTTCAAGAACAAATTTTGAAGTATATTTAAAAATATTTCAATTCGCTGCTTTTAAATTATAAACTCGTGTAGTTACAGTCAATACTATCTTATATAAATTAAAAATAAAATAACAAACAATTAGTAAGGAGTTTTACGTTTTGAGTTAATTCTCTTCGAATTCAGCAGTTGGAAATGATTTTCAGTGTACTCTTTTGGACATATCTTGTTTGTTTATCAAACGGGAAATAAATTTGTTTCATAAATCAGCCGTTTATATTATATGATAATTTCTAAAATTGCGTGATAATTTTCTGAAATTACATTCTGATAGTTTCAGAAGCCAATTTCTTTATAATTGTATCACGGACAGTGGAAGTGAAATTAAAATGGAAAAGCGATTCGTGACTGGTGAAGAAAACTTTCGTGCGTAAAGTCATAAATCGTGCAAGGCACTTTCTTCACATGAAATCTCAATCTTATCGATAAGATTCACGAGACAGTCAAGATACAAGGACGATATCACGATTCCAGCTTGATGCAAGATTCAATCTCGTTCCCCTTCATCTCAAGAGAAACTAGTTCAGGGGAACTTTATTTATTTTTAAAAATTCCACTCTCAGCACAATTTCAAAGCTAATTGCAAAATGCTAATGGCACAAAACTCATTTAAAATTATAATTATTGTAAAATCGAGCAAATTCCATTGTGTGGAGAAAAAAAGGAGGGGGGGGGATTATAATTATAAACAATTTTATACGCATTCACATTGTTTCTTTTTCTAGAGTGTATAAATAAATGATTTTTGGTTTTTTATTCTTTGCAGAGATATGTGGACTGCACAGTTTTGGGAAGCGGAAGTGGAGCTGACGCGGAGGACTCGTCTTATGACAGTGATTATGAGGCCGAGGATTCACTGGGATCGTCCTCCATTCATCCGCAATTGGAATCTCAAGTTTCGTCCTCGACCCACTCGGATGTCTCGCGGACAACATCCGACACTTTGGCGGCCGAATTCGCAGAATATGTCACGGTCCAGGGCCCTTCCCCCACCCAGAGTCCAGGTAATTGAATTGTGAAAAAAAATTGCACTTAAAAGTATTTTCGAAATTGTACTCCAAGTGGCAGACTTCGAGAAAAAAGATTTGATGATAAAAAGCCTAACGCACAATGAATCGTAATCGCTAATCCTTAATCGTAAGCATGAGAGGAAGTAGGACAGACATATATCTCTGTCCTGCTTCCTCTCATTCTTACGATTAAGGATTAGGGGCCATCCATAAATTACGTAAGACGTTTTTTCGGTAATTTGAACCCCCCCCCCTCCCCCACGTAAGATTTTTTACATACATTAGCGCCATTTTTTCTATTGGTCGTAAGATTTCCTGGACACCCCCTCCCCCCTAAAAGTCTTACGTAATTTATGGATGGCCCCTAAGCGATTACGATTCAATGTGCGTTAGGCCAAAACTAGAGTTCCTACAAAGAGAGTTAGGACACGTGCCCCCTTCCACTAGCATGTTGACAAACTGGAGACGGAAGTGACGATGAAGCAATTTGTGTGATTGGTTGAAAAGGGCGGGGAAAGTTTAAAAATGTCTGTTAAGAAAGCATTTTAAAATCAGCGCGCTCTTTTCAGCCAATGAAAAGACTTCCAATACACTTCCGTCTCCGGCTACGCTGAGCCAATCAAAAGTTGTACATCACGTGTCCTAACTCTCTTTATAGGAACTCTAGCCAAAACTAAATTTGGGAAAGTTTACACAACGACCATAGAATGACAAGATGCAAAGATAGGTAGCTTCACGTCGGATATTAATAAACGTTTCTAATTGGCTAGAAATTTTTGGAAATATACCCTGTCGGCTTGGCGAGAGACAAGCAGAGACAAAGTTTGTCCCCGTTTGTCCCTCGTTTGTCTCCGTTTGTCCCTATTTCGAAATTCGTGTAGAAAAATAAAAAAAGAGTGAAAAGTGTTTTCGAGATTTCTTAATTAAGTCCTAGTGCACATTTGTACGTGTTTATTTATTGATAAAAAGTAAATTAATTGATTATTTCGATAAATGAGAGTTAAAGAGAATGTCGATAAATGTGTTTGCTAAAAGTAACTAGATTTTTTCATTATCATAAAATGCGAGAGATGGCGCGACATGGTACTTGTTATCGTTTTTGAAGAATAAAGTGACAGGTGAGAGTGAGTATAATATAAGAGTACCTACCAACAATCAAGAAAATAAAACTAATTATCTTAATTATACAAAAAAAGATACAATTAAATAATTTTGAAAAACATTTTGTTTCATTTTTCCCAGAAAAATTTGAAACTTTTATAATTTTTTTGTAAATTGATTTTTTCTTCCCAAGTCGGAAAGACACATGTATAACCTAATTTTACTGGAAAGATACTAATTTGTTCAAATTAACTTTTATTAATGATAGTTAGAAATATATAAAACTTTGTGACATTTTGAGGTTATATAAAGTGTGTTTAGTGTTTACTTTTTCTTATTTAAATTAAATCGAGAAAAAAGGATAAGATTTAAACAAAAAAAAATATTAATATACTTATGAAATAATAAATTAAATAATTAAATACAAAACAGCTCATGACAAAAATATTATTTGTTTTTATACAATAATACAAATTTGAAAACTGTTCGTTTGCAAATATATAAACAAAACTTACCTCACACACGATACGTACCTTTTTCACAACTTCCTTATTATATTCTTTTATACATTTCTTTTCATAACACTTGTTTATTATTTATCTTTTCTTAAATGAAAATAACGATAAACAACTTATTCACTCTCACCTGTCACTTTATTCTTCAAAAACGATAACAAGTACCATGTCGCGCCATCTCTCGCATTTTATGATAATGAAAAAATCTAGTTACTTTTAGCAAACACATTTATCGACATTCTCTTTAACTCTCATTTATCGAAATAATCAATTAATTTACTTTTTATCAATAAATAAACACGTACAAATGTGCACTAGGACTTAATTAAGAAATCTCGAAAACACTTTTCACTCTTTTTTTATTTTTCTACACGAATTTCGAAATAGGGACAAACGGAGACAAACGAGGGACAAACGGGGACAAACTTTGTCTCTGCTTGTCTCTCGCCAAGCCGACAGGGATATATTACGAGCCAATCAGAGACGTGCATTAATCTCCGACGCAAAGCTACCTACCTCTGCTTCAGAGATGCCACGGACCCTCTACAAACGCATCTGCGCAAGTCTTTGAAAAGTTGTTTGATTGGTCGAAATGAGCGGGGTGGTTTGAAACTCTTTTAATTAAACGATTTCAAACCACCCCGCTCCTTTCGACCAATCACACAACTTTTCAAAGACTTGCGCAGATGTGTTTGTAGAGGGTCCGTGGCATCTCTGCTCTGCTTTGACCGCGTTTCTGATATTGTAAACTTTTGACAAGATTATTCTTTTTCGGTAAATGTAATACCCTTATTTGATAGTACTGACAGTCGGCTGCGAGAAATAAGTCATTTTAGCAGAAAAAGAAGAAGATAACCTCAGTTTTTAGCTTGTTTATATAACCCAGAATTAGTGATGTGCTGTGTCCGTTACCGAAAAAGCTAGACCGAAATTTGACCGTCTTTGGTCAAGTTTGGTTTGAGACAAGAAAATTGTAATTAGTTAGTGAAATCTGACGAAAAATATGAAAAATCACGCCAAATTAGTTTATATTTAGTTGATTTGAGCAAAAATTACAATAAATAGATCTGTTTTTAATAAATAATATTACTTGTTAATTACAGTTTTATTTAATATAATTCTAACTCAAATCAACTAAATATAAACTAATTTGGCATGATTTTTAATATTTTTCGTCAGATTTCACTAACTAATTACAATTTTTTTTGTCTCAAACCAAACTTGACCAAAATCGGTCAGATTTCGGTCTAGCGTTTTCGCCAGGGAATTATTACTGAGTAATACCAAATTCTGACCCTTAATTACTGGCAAAGTGTCACAAAAATCGTAATATTTGAATAATTAATTCTAGACGTCTTTTATTTCACTGTTTTTGAAATTGTTGTTTATTGAAATAATACACAAGTAGTCAATTATTGCAATGAAAAGTAATTTGGAAAAGTTGTAGCAGAAGACAAAAATACAAATCGCAAACAAATCAGTGTGTCCGTTAATGTATATTATGTTTTCTATTAAGAATTGCAAAATATTGTTAAATAAAACAATCGTGAATTGTGAAAAAGTTTAAAGTTAATCAAAATCTAAAAAATTAAGTACATATAATTACACACGAAAGTGTTTTTAAATTTCTGAACTTACCATTAATCCTTCATTGAATTAATAAGTTATCTCTGTAATGATAACTCAGGGTTGCCACAAATATTTTATTATAATTTTCCCTGATTTCCAGACCAATTTTTTTCTTTTTCCCTGACCTTTATTGAGTTTTTAAAACCAATTTTTAATATATTTACTATAAAACTAGATTATACAACGCGCGCTAGCGAGCGATTAATTTCTGAGGCTCGTGTTAGCGTCAATTATAAATATTTTTAATATAATATTTAAATATGAGTAAAACAAGTAATATTTATGAATAACATTTTAGAATTGGAAAAAGAAATTGAAGATAATATAATTGAAATTTAAAAAATTGCATATTTGAAAATATGTAGTTGGACTTCAAATACTGGGAAAAATTAAAATAATTACAAATTTTGCAAATTCATTGAAAAATAATGAAAACAATTAAAAATTGGGGAAAATGATTTAAAAATCACAGAAATATTCTCAAATTGAAGAAACTAATTGAAAGTGGAGAAAAATACTTGATAATATTATAAATTATTTGAAGAAATGAGAATAATTAAAAATTGTGGAAAATAATAGGAAATGTTAGAGATTAATTGAAAAAAATGAAAATAATTAAAAGTTGAAGAAAATAATATTGCAAAAGAAGAAAATTAATGAAAAATCATTTAAAAGTAATTAAAGTTTGAGAGAAATAATTGGAAAAATTACAAAAATCATTTAAAAAAACAAAAAATAATTGAAAAATGATCTTAAAATTAGAATCAATATGCAACTGAAATTTTAGAAAATTAATCGAAAAATAATAAAAATGTTGAAAAATTGGAATAAATACTTGCAAAATGAAATCCTTGAATAATTATTAAAAATTGAAGAAAGCAATTCAAAGTTGAGGTAATTAATTAAAAATTCAAATTTGAAAAAATTAATTGAAGTATAATGAAAATAATTAAAAATTGAGACAAATAATTTTAAGATGATATACATAATTTGAAAACGAAGAAAATAATTTTAATTTAAAAAAAATAATTGGAAAAAATACAAAATATATTTTAAGTGTAGTGGAAGAAAATAATTGCATTATGATGAAAATAATGGTAAATTGAAAAAAAAATAATTGAAATTTTCGTAAAGTGAATTTAAGACTTAACGAAGAAATTTAAAAATAATGAAAATAATTGAAAATTGAAGTTAATAATTGAAAAGTAATGAAAATGTTGAAAATTTTAGTCGGAATCATAATAGAAAAGAATTGTTAAAAATTGAAGAAATTGATAAATTGTGAAATAAATTATTTTTCAGATTGCAAACATTATTTATTTTTAGTATGTTTAAAATATGACTTTCAAAAATTTGTTTAGTAAATTTCAGAAAAATATAATTTTTCATCTTTTTTAGAGATTCTTTGCATTTTCCCAGTATTTTTTATGAAAATCCCTGACTTTTCCCTGAATTCCCTGACCTGTGGCAACCCTGTAACTTAACGGTAATCATCCAGATAAGCGGCTTTTGCGAATTTTCAAGTTTTTTTTTTTTATTATTTATGTTTTAAACTTCAGATTCAATGAAGTGATTTAAAAATGTCAATTATTTTCTCTTATGATTTCAATTTGTGATCGTTAAGATTTTCGATTTTCCAAAAATAGTCTAAATCGACTCATTTTCATCTAAAGGCGTAAATTTTCATTTTTAAGCAAATGTTCAGATGTATATATATATGTGTGTATGTATGAGTGTATAGAGTTTTTTGTTGACAGGATATCTCGAAAACTCTTTAACGGATTTCAATAAAATTTGGATGACTTGTTAAGCTCACGAACCTCTAAATTTAGACACAGGGATTTTTGAAAATACCCAATCAAATTTTTTTAGCACCTTTTTT
This sequence comes from Ganaspis brasiliensis, assembly GCA_037103525.1. NCBI lineage: Eukaryota > Metazoa > Arthropoda > Insecta > Hymenoptera > Figitidae > Ganaspis > Ganaspis brasiliensis. The sequence goes on along the minus strand of JAZKLR010000103.1, from coordinate 1,886 downwards.
CATCGAAAAAGTCGTTTTTTTTCAAAAAAAATTTTCTATACTAAAAATACAACTTAAGGAATACAAAAATCATATCCCTTGTCTCAAAACGAATCGATCGGCTTCTATAACTTTTATAATTGAATACAAATTCGTAAAATAATTCATGCTTTTTTATTTATTTTGCATTTAAAATCCTGTTCTTTTATGTCGATAAAATGTACATAATTTTCACCTGGTTTCAATTATTTTCTACAATTTTTAATTATTTTCATTCTTTTTCACTTTTTTCCCTAAATCTTAAATCAACATTCCCCAAATTCCAGTTTTTGTCTTTAATTTTTTTTATCACTTTTTCAATTTTTATTATTTTCTCTTTGACAATGAAACAATTTCATTATTTCTTTCTAAATTTTATATTATTTATCACAACATTTAAATTAATTAAATAATAAAATACTTTATAATTATTTTGTTCAATATTAATTTCTTTTTATCATTTTGCAATTATTTTCTTTATATTTTAATTATTATAATTATTTTTAAATTCATTTTCTAAATTTTCACTTATTATCTCCAATTTAGCTTATTGTCTTAAATTTTCAATTTTTTAAATTATTCGCATTTTTTAAAAATATTTTCTAATATTTTAAAATATTTTTCTATAATTTTTAATTAATTTGATTTTTTTTTTATAATTTCTAAAATTCAAAGTATTTATCTGATCTTTTAATTATTTAATTTAATTTAAAATTATTTTTTTTTATTATTTAATATTATGATTTTAAATTGTTTATTATTTCATATTTATTATAAAATTATTATTTTATTTTTTCAACTTACCATTGCTTATTTTCTTTAAGTTTTATTCTTTTTCATAATTTCCAAAAAGTTTTTTATTACAACTATTTTGCTTAAATTTAAAATTATTCTGTCTAATTTTAAATTATGTTTATCTTTTTTCATTTATTTTCTCTAATTTTTAAGTATTTTCTTTTTTTCAATATACTTCTAAAAGTTTCAAGTATGTTTCTGAAATTTTCTTTAACTTTTCTTTATTTAAAATATTTTAGGTAGGTAATTTTTGCCAATTATTTTCTTCAATTTTTAAGTATTTTTCTTAAATTTAAATAATTTGCTTTATTTTTAAAATATTTTTATGGTTTTTGCAAAATATGCTTTTTCAATTTTAATGAAATTGAAAAATTTTTTGTATTTGCACTTCCACTCTAGCAAAGATTAGGCTCAATTGAATAAATTTTATTTTTTAACCCGAACAGTTGAAGAATTTTGCCTCTTATGGGTTATTATTTCAGAAATTTTTTCGAAACGAGCTTAACAGTTATTTTTTTGCAATATTTGCCCTGAAATATTTCCCTATCTGTCAAAATGTTGTTTAAAAATGTCCATAGGTTTCATAATTGTAAAATTCTTTATCTAATAAATAGTAAAACTATATTTTTACTATTTTAACAGTAATTTTAGTATTTTAATAGTAATACTATAAATAGTAAAACTCCACACAAAAATATGCAAAACAATGGAAAAGTAAGGTTATGTGTCTAACAAAAAACAAGACTGTCGTCTGCTAGCTTTAATAAAAATCACTCTTTTTTGTTATTTTCATTTTCACGCGTTCATAATATATCCAAATTGTAACATGCTATTAATTCTAATAAAAATAATAATACGAAAATTGTTTTTACTTCAGCAAAATCACCAAATATTTTAAGTTTGCATTTTTACCATTTTTCAAAGACTTTACCAGTAATTACTGGAAATTACCAGTATGGTAATTACTTACCACTTTCGTAATTGACACAAGCCCATCACTACCCAGAATCCAATTCGGTCTTGACTGCATCTTCCTCGAATTGGGCGTTACTTCAAAAAATACGATTCGTGTT